>JBAMNC010000579.1:3185000-4424494 GCA_037902135.1 Cetoscarus ocellatus | reverse complement strand
CACTGGAGCACAAACCAAAATAAATCTAACTCCCTGGATATTATTTTACATTTGTCTTGTGTTCCACATGAACATCAGGACTCAACCCTCTGCAGTGACAAAGCATCGTGTTTGCAGTGCATATTTTATTGATCAGGACTATGACACACAACAGCAGATTGAAGGCTTAGAAACTAAAGAGCACTGATGACGGTCCAGGAGACCATGATACTACCATATTTTCTGAACTATAAGTCATACTTTTTTTCATAGTTTGGCTGGTCCTGTGACTTACAGTCAGGTGCGATTTATATATCAAAATATACATAATGTAATACGTTTTTAAACGTTAACTGACAGACATGAAACAAGGAGTAAACATTACTGTCTACAGCTGTGAGAGTGCGCTCTAGGCAAGGCTAGACATAAACAAAATGCCCCCAAAATCAAAATCCTGTTCTAACAAACTGCAGGTAGTAAAATATGCAGCGGTAATTGAGCAGAAGTAAAGTTTGGAGTAAGTGAGAAACTCGTGAGGGACTGGCGAAAATCAGAGGTTACTCTTCCTCCAAAGAAGAAAATAAAGAAAGCTAATCGCTGGCCGAAAGCAAGATGGCAAGGGGGGAGGAATGAGTCCACAGGGGTGCTCGAAAAACATGCTGCTGGGAGAGACTTGTTACAGGCCCATTTATGCTCAATGTTAAAGACGAATCCGGATAAGGACGGAGCCTCCTGTGTTCATTTTGTCCGTATTTCTGCACATTTCCATAAAGATTACAGATTAGGGCCAAACGGAGCAGTACCACTGGAAACCGTGGGGCCAGTGTTGCTGCTCCTACTCATTACATATCTCTAGTGAGACACGAAGAAGAAATAGTAATGCTGGAACTTTTTGAAGAGAAACTCTGCAAGTTAGTTAGAAATTACCAACATCTGTATGATGTTACTTTGCCTGGACACCGGGACAAAAAAATGCAAAAAAAATGCAAAAAAAAAAAAAAAAAAAAAGCTGGGAGGAGATTGGAGAGCAATTAAATATCAGTTGGTCGGTAGCGAAGGAAAAGTGGAGGTCTGTGCGAGACAGATTTGTTCGAGCCCCCTCTGGTGGATGTATTGGTTAACAGCACTGTCAAAGGAAAGGACGCAGTGGGCCTTCTTGGTGTTACCGCTTCATACTAGGCAACCACCTCAGAGCACTAAATACATGTGACTTATAGTCCGGTGTGACTTATAGTCTGAAAAATACGGTAAGTCCCACTCGTAACAGCAGTGGACCTCTGAGTTTGTGGGCATGGGCTCATAGTTCATTCATCTGCATCACAAGGTAACCTGTGATGTGTCCTGCTCCTCCGTTCTCCATCCCTCTTTCTACCTGTGACTCCGCCTGCTAAAATTCTTCTGTGAACTCCAGTTTATAAAGATATCCTCTGTACCCACATGTAACAGCACATCATCATTACTAGAGTCAAAATCACACTTTTATAGTTCAGTTTTAGTGAAATTAGTGTCAGTTGTTTCCTTTGACAATGTGACCAGCTGATGCCAAAGGGACATCTCCCCTCAGGGACAAAGCTCGCAAGTTCCTTTATTAGCACTCATATTTACTAGTGCCATGAGCCTTTAGAAACCCCACTTCAAAAAACCAGAACTAACCCTTTAAGTGTGTTCTAAATAAAATTCCTTACTAGTCTGAAAAACATTATTTAAACTTTAAAATGTAAAATCGAACACTTGCACAGAAATTCATAACTTATTAAGACATTAAAATTGGCACTTATGCTCCTGCAAGTGTGAGTTTAAGAGGATTTATGGATCTGCTGTAAATCAAATTGTAAAAATGAAAAACGAGGATTGGTCTAACAGGTCTTGTTCTATAAAGACGATCAGGGAAATTAAAAAAGTGATTCTTGAGGCATTTCTGCATTCATGTCCCCCCAAAAGGTCCGAGGGTAAATGAGAAATATTCATCTTTCACCCACATCTCCTCTTTATTGCATTTATCATATTTGCCTGATTCTTTCACAGAAGGATCCTTTCAGCTGGAGTTTGTCAGGCTGATAACCTTTGATTAAAGTCATTAAAGAGGAAACTGTGGTTATGAGGACTTTCTCTGTCAAATCTACACATCTGTAGCACTATTTCCTCAGTCACAAGAACAAAACAGAAATATAGAAAGAGAAGTGACTTGTAGAAGTCTATATTGTGCGGCACAGATAATACAATTCAGTGTAAGATGAAAGATTTTAATGAGCTGAATATTATCTTGTTAATTTAAATGTAGACGGTCACAGTATGAGATGCATGTTAATAAGATGTAAAGAAGGGCAGAATGATTTTATGTCTCTTGTGGGAGCCACTGTGTTTATAATTTGTTCCTGATTCATGTCCAGATAATGACCGCCTATTATCGAGGAAACATTTGATTAGCAATTATTCAGCTGCACTGTATTCAAGTCACATCTACAGCAGTTTAGCTCGGGGCAATGTCAGTGCTGGATTCACATATTTACCACCTGAAAGTAATGCATGAGTGAATATGCATGAATGTGACGGTTCAGGATTTACATACTCTTTTCTCACGCCGACTTTAGGCATGAAAAATGAATCTCCCCACACTGGCAGGAAATTCCCCAGAGTCTGGTGCTTTTCTTTATTCTGTATGTTTGAAACTTTTGTTGGAGCCATGAGGGTCCAGCTTGTTGTCTCCCATCACTCACAATCTTAATCAGTCTACAGATTACTTACAGCACTTATACGGGGAAGCATAAAAATGGTGTGAATGATTTATTAAGTGATCTGTAACACACGGCAGTAGAAGGATCCACTTGTAAAGGAATTTCATTAGTAAATTATGTTGTATGAAGCCAATAATATACCAAAAAATTGCAAATCAAATCAAATTTCTCACCTAATTTTATCCAGTTCAATTTTCTTGTGCTTACTAAGAGGATATTAGTTTACATACACAAGTTATTTTGATAATTTGATAGTTTTACAAAGATAAACTATGATCCACTTATCTTTATGCTATTTTATCCTTTTGATGGATCAAGAGGGCGTTGTGTGTTTTTCAGGCCTTTATTCGAAAATCTATTCTAAAATGCTGACTCACTTTTGTGTTTCAGGACTCATTTCTGCGCCACTGTATAGAATAGACCTACCAGTGTGACATCATACCATTGTTTCATCATCAGATTAAACCAGGGACGGACAACTGGCAGCCTGGGGGCCACATAAGACCCATCAATCATTAAAAAAAACAAAAACAAAATGTGAACATAAATACAACATGACAGAATCCACAAAATATGATTCAACCAGAGATACCAAATAATTTATTTAATTTGAAGTTTATTTGCATAGGGACATTATGAAGCAAGAAAATACCGAGGCACTTAGGATGTGTAATAGAAATATTTTTATATAATAGATTGTTGGTAATATATTTGGAATATAAAAATAATTTTTTGGAATATAAAAATAAGTATTGGTTAATCCTTTATTTAGAAAATACTTTGGATAAAATAGTTGAGCTTAAAAAGATGGTAAACACTCAGTCTTATGGCTTTAACTCTTTGTAAATTGTTTAAATGGCTCTAACTCAATGTCAGGCTCAATTAAGTTTACATTACTTGTGTGTGAATTACAATATATGAATGTGTGCAATGTTTTCTGAGAGTCTTATATTTATTGTTTTGTTTATTTTTAGATATTTTTTTCTCATCAAGAGTATCCAACAGTTTGTAAAGATGCAGATTTCAGGCAGGGAAAAAAGGTATTATGTGGCCCCAGTGATAATCAGCGTTGCCCATCCCTGGTTTTAATCCATAGGCTCACAGTGGCAAGGCCATTGCTGAGCATAGATGTTAGAATGAAAGCAGAGTTGTTGACAATGTGGCATCAAGCACTGCTGAACTGATCAGTTACCACAGAGTTGATCAATAGACTCTTGGACAGAGAGAAAATAAAGCACTATCAGGGGAAGATTATATGAACCTGATTTAAGGCAAAATATGAGCTCTTTAGAACAGAGGGGCATTGCACAGACAGATCTCTGCTCATGGCTTTAGGTGCTAAATTAGCACTCATTAAAGCTGTAACTAATGTACATTACAGACCCTAAAACGATTGGACTTCACAGAGGAATTTTTACCATTTAAATGTTATGGCAGCTGTGTGATTTTTGTCATTTGCTAACCTGGAAATGTTAACAACTGATGTGTTTTCTTGGGATGTTGAAAGCAGTTTCTAGAGCAGGATCTCACCTCTTCCCTTGTCCCTGTATGACGCACCCCTCCCCCCTTGAACCCCTTTTTTTATTTAGTCTTGCCACCTGTCCTCAGTATCCTAAAAGGGGTGTTTGTTGTGCTGGGGAGTTACGGCAGATCCCCAAAGAGGTTCCCCAAAATCAGTGTCGGAAACATGTTCAGTGTTTCAAATTCAACTTGTCAGTCCAACTTTAACAACAAATAACTATCAAATTCATCTTGTTGACCATGTGGTCCTTGCTAGTGAATCACCTGTTAGTGCAGCGACGAAGATGTCTGACCACAATGAGCCATCATACCACTGAGGTATCTCTGCGTCATGTTTGAGTCTTCATAAAGTATTAAAATCCATCTAATCTCCAGTTCAATATCAACAGGAATGACTAAAACAGTTCATCAAAAATAAGCAGGAACATTTAGTATTTAATGTACTTCGCTTTGATGTATAATAAAGACTTTAAGCTGCGTTATTGTTCCCTGTGGGCGTATTTAGCATAATAAGTTTTCACATTAATGTAACATCACAGAACGGATAAAGGTGGTTCATGAAGAGTTCACCAGTCAGTTTATCATCAGCTCCCAGTTCCTCCAGTCTTCATCGTCCTTGGGTAACAAACTGAACCCACAAAAAGTGCCAGTCTGTTCTTTTGATGTGTGTGTGGGTGTATACAGCACGTACTGTGACCTAATTGTTATTTAATACTAGATTTAACATCAAACCATGGTTAACAACCATCAGCTTTAATTATCATCTGATAGATTTAGAATCCTCTCTCAATCTGTTTTGATATAAAAAACATGACAATTAAAGATACAAGGATATATGATGAAAATGACAGAAAAAGACAGCAAGCCAAAACAACTTGTCAAGTTATAAGTGAAACTGTAGAAACTGCTAGACCTCCCAATGTTGAGAAATCGTGAAAAGAAAATTCCTTGATTCGGTTCTTGATTCAGATCATCACCAAAACCTAATAATATCTTTTTTTGTGGCATGACCAACGTTCCCTGAAAATGTCATGAAAATAGTTATATTAAAATAGTTAGTTAAGAAATCATTACAAACAATCCTGAATCCACATCCCAATTCAGATCACCACCAAAATTGAATCACATCTTCCATGTGCTATGACAAACATTCCCAAAAACTGTCATGAGACTCTTTTGAGAACTTGTTAAGTTATTAGTGAAAATGTGGAAAACTGCCCACCCTCCCAACGTTAAGAAATCGTTAAAAGACAATTCCTGGATTCGGTTCTAGATTCAGATCACCACCGAAAAAAATGTGCTATGGCCAACATTCACGGAAAATGTCATGAAAATCCATTAAGAACTTCAATCATTCAGAGACCAATAAAGTATGGACAAGGAGAGGCGATGAAATCTCAGTCTTTTGGGGTGGACTGACTGTTCATGCGGGTCGGCCCAGGCCATAACACTCCCACCTGGTGTAAACCCTTTGAATGCGGTCAATTGTTTTACCTACAAGGCTCTGTTCTGAGCTCAGTGCCAATATCAGTGTAATAAAACCAATATCATTGTCTGTTTCTTTTTTCTCTAACTTTACTCTGTATTTCAATGTTGTTTATTATTCCCTGTTGTTGCCCTTAGCTGTTGTCTGCAGTTATTTACATTTTTACTCATATCCTCTCCCTGTTCTCTGTAGAATAAATACCATTTCATCATAACTGGGGCTTTGCACAATCTTGCTACAACTTCTCTTTACTCCTTTTCCTTTGTTTATCAGTATTTTTCTCCCTCCTTCTCACACAAATCTGCCCAGTCAGACTTAAACAAGCACAGACACACAAACACTAGCAGTTCTCTTGGCTGCATGAATATATAAAAAATGTGTACTTATTACAAACATAAGATAAAGTGGGTCAAACAGAAACCAGCTTTGTTTTCTCTCATTATATTTGTGATTGAAAGTTACTTTCTAGTGTTAAAAAGTGAAAAATAGGAAATAATTTACATATAACATCTCTGTAAGTGGAGCTACATATAATACTGAATGCTATAAAAGTGGAAAATGTCAAACCAAAGTTAGAAAAACTGAATATGAACACATTTACGTCTGATACGGCTCATTCTCAACCCACTTTTAGAGCACTGAGTATTCAATCACTTGTGCCTCTAATGGAGAGAAACCTTCTCTTTGTCATATTTCACTGGTTTAACTCTTTCTCCAAACTTTCCGACTTGCCCTCTCGATGACACTCCCTGAGCTCATTAGTCTCCACCATGAACGTAAATCTTATAAAAATGAAAATTGTGCAGTCCTCGCCGCTTTTCTAAATCGGCTGGAGGCTGTCATTTCAGCAGACGTCACTCAAACCGGAGGAAATGTTATGGGGGACTATTTTCATCGGCGCATTGACATGTATTTGGCACAGCAGGACTGTGAGTGGGGGATCAAGTTGGAATAAAGTAAAGTTTGTGTCATGATGAAGATGAAGCAATACGCTGCAACAGTTTGGCACACTGATGTTTTTTTAATGAACTTTGGACAACAATGGAGCCTCATGATGCAAAGAAGGAGGAAATATCTCACATGGAAGGAGATGTTCATGATGGTTTTTGTCATATTTCTGACAATAACCTAATAATACTCACATCCCTGAAGCTAATAAGTGCAGGAATATGCAACTGGTGTGAGCAAGTGTCTGTAATGGAGTGATGCAGTAATGAGACCTAAAACTCTGAAATGAATAAATGCAAGAATACTAGTAGATTTTTTGGTTTAATGCTCAAAATCATGACTGTGACAGAAATAAGCTTAAGAGATTTTGACATTTCAACATTTCTCTCCATGGCATTAAATGTATCTGAAAGTGTCCCAGGTGTGACTTTTAAGGCCATTTCAGATCTTATGAAAGAAAAAAATGGTGTAACTGGGGTGAGTGGGGACTATATAAATGATGGCACCAAACATTTTAACTTGAATTGGATTTGAATATAGGTAGAGTGACCACACATCCTCTTTTGCACTTACATGTCCTCCTATTTGGTCGTAACATTATGTCTGTGGTGATTTTATAACATTCCCTAAAATGTCTGGGTTTTTCTCAGCTTGTTCTACAGAAGAAGCTGTCGCCGGCAACAGAAAAAGACATGCATGAGTCAAACTACCATAACTCCTTGAGTATCCATGCTGTACGCCAAGTAATTCCAATGGATTCTGAAAGCTGAGAAGTGGAGCTTTCCAGTGATATACGGTACATTACGGTAAAGGCTGGATTGCCTGAGGGGGAGGGAGTGGAAGTGAGCTGACTGAGCCGGAGAGCAGAGACAAACGTGAGTCATTTATTGGTGGTTTATCAGTATTTTCTGTGTAAATAATGTAAAAGTATTGTAAACAATAGCATTAGTATAATTCTGGAGTGTTTTCTTGTCGTTCTTTTTCTGTATTTTTGTCTAGTTAATCTTTTTTGTCATCATCTTGTTCATCATTTTTTGTGTTTTATGGATTTCATAAAAACTTAAATATAATATAAACAATATTAAAAAATAATAATAAAAGTCATATAAAATAGGTTGTGTTTGTCTTCTTAAAAGTGTTGTACATGCTCATTTAGAATTATTTATAAAGAGGAACCTGTTGAGAATTCAATTCTCTTTTTCTTCTTTTCTTGTAATTACACACTATTTTAAGCATTTACAACTTAATAATGACAAATACAGTACTTGCCAGAATTTTTACCTGAAAAAAATTATAGAGCACAAATCAAAGACACTAAAAACTCAAACTTCAACCTGAAGTTCCCCTGATGAAAACTAGACAGTAACTCATTAAAACAGGTGCACATTGACAAAAACTAAAACTAAATTAACTGACATTTTACTCAACAAATATAAAACTAGACTTGATCCAATCCGACCTAATTTGGTCATGTAGAAAAGTAGGGACAAGTTAGGAATATATCAAATCACAGCTACTTTGGTTGTGTGGAAAGGTTGGATGAGTTAAGAGGGACATCCAATCACAACTGCCTTAGCTTCGTGGTGGTGGGATAAGTTGTGGAGTGATCCAATCAGAGCTGCTCTCTTTATGAAATAATATATTCATGTAGAGCAGGTTCACTGTTTGTTGTCAGTTCTGGTATTGTAACTGAGATGCTCTGCCAGGTACTCTAAACAAAGGTGACTGCATTTCACACAAAAGTTCAATTTGTTTCTGTTAATTTATACATTCAAACTTTAACAAAGGGTTATTAGATGTTTCATTTTATCCAAGTGTAAAACATGACTTCAGAAATTCAAGGAAACATAAGAAATGCCTTACACTTTACACTTCATATTTTAGTCGACTAAATTTACAGTAGATTTCATCGACTAAAATGTTGTGAAATTTCATCAACTAAAACTAGACTCAAATTAAAACAATTTAGATGACTAAATTATGACTAAAATTGAAGATATTTCAGACAAAAGACTTTAGCTAAAACTAAATCAAAAAGTGCTGTCAAAATTAACACTGCATCACATCAGTCCTTAGATCACTACATCAACTTCCTGTGAGTCAGAGGATAGATTTTAAAATCTTACTCCTGGTTTATAAAACACTTTACGGTCTTGAACCTGAACACCTCAGATTTCAGTCCCCTATGAGGCATCCAGATCTTCAGATCCTCTGGGACCGGTTTACTCACAGTTCTCAGGGTCAGAACTAAACAGGGCGATAAAGATTTTAGCTTTTAAACTCCCCACCTGTGGAACAAACTACCAGAGAACCTGAGACTCTACATCTGTGAAATCTTTAAAAACAAAAAAAGCTCTGAAAACATTTTTAATGACACTGCCTTCTCATGAGTTCAGTTTCTTCTTATTTTTCTCCTCCTCCTCCTATTTTATTTCTCATTATTTTACCTTAGAATTATATTTTACTGTCCTTTTGCTAATTTTATATCCTTAATGCCCTTAATGTCATATTATTTTTGTTTTTTTAACTCTGTAAAGCACCAAAATTGCTGTACGTATGAATGGTGCTCTATAAATAATGCTGCCTTGCATTTAATTTCTCATTCTATTGTCATGATACAACTACTTCTGATTTATTTACTATGCTTTTCCTTGTGTTCTTTGTCTTTGTAACCTCTTCTTTCCCTTGTCGCTCGTGTTTCCTGTTTTATTTTGAAATCCCTCTGTTCCATGTGGTGTTTACCTATCCTCCATTCTACTCTATTTTCTTTTTTAAGATAGGCCTGTTTATCCAAAATATTTACAACACCAACTCGATTTTTGTCCATTTGTCTCCCTCTAAGTCCGTCTACAGAGCCCTCTGTGTCCTGCTGGTGGACCAAAGTCACCTAATGAACCTGCAAGTGTGACCAGCAGGGCGAGTCCAGACCTTTGACTATACACATGTGGACAAAATTGTTGGAACCCTTCTGTAAAAGAAAGAAAAACCCACAATGGTCACTGAAATAACTTGAAACTGACAAAAGTAATAATAAATAAAAATTTGCTGAAAATTAAGTAATGAAAATCAGACATTGCTTTTGATTTGTGGTTCAACGAATCATTTTAACAAACAGACTAATAAAACTGGCCTGTACAAAAATGATGGTATCCTTAACTTAATATTTTGTTGCACAACCTTTTGAGGCAATCACTGCAATCAGGTGATTTCTGTAACTCTCAGTGAGACTTCTTCACCTGTCCACAGGTATTCTGGCCCACTCCTCGTGAGCAAACTGCTCCAGCTGTCTCAGGTCTGAAGGGTGTCTTCTCCAGACTGCATGTTTCAGCTCCTTCCACAAATGTTCAGTAGGATTTAGATCAGGGCTCATAGAAGGCCGCTTCAGAATAGTCCAATGTTTTGATCTGAGCCATTCTTGGGTGTTTTTAGCTGTGTTTGGGTCATTATACTATTGGAGGACCCATGATCTGCGACTGAGACTGGGCAGCACATTTCACTCCAGAATGCCTTGATAGTCTTGAGATTTCATTGCACCCTGCACAGATTCAAGACACCCCGATGTAGCAAAGCAGCCCCAGAACATAACTGAGCCTCCTCCATGTTTCACAGTAGGTACAGTGCTCTTTTCTTTGTATGCTTCATTTTTGTGTCTGTGAACATAGAGCTGATGTGACTTGCCAAAAAGCTCCAGTTTTGTCTCATCTACCCAAAGGACATTCTCCCAGAAGCTTTGTGGCTTGTCAATATGCATTGTAGCAAATCCCAGTCTCATTTTTTATGATTTGCTTTCAACAGTGATGTCCTTCTCGGTCGTCTTACATTAAGTCCACTTTGGCTCAAATAGTGACGGATGGTTTGATCTGATACTGATGTACCTTGACCTTGGAGTTCACCTCTAATCTCTTTTAAGTTGTTCTGGGCTCTTTGGTTACCATTCATATTATCTCTTCAACTTGTCATCAATTTTCCTCTTGCAGCCATGTTCAGGGAGGTTGGCTACAGTCCTGTGGACCTTAAACTTCTGAATAATATGTGCAGCTGTAGTCAACTCTCTCCTTAGCTTTCTGTGGTCCATGTTCAGTGTGGTACACACCACGATATCAAACAGCACAGTGACTATTTTTCACCCTTTAAATAGGCAGACTGACTGATTACAAGCTTGAAGACGCCTGTGATACTAATTACAGGACATACCTTAGTTTAACATGTCTCTATGGTCAAATCATTTTCAATCTTTTCTAGGGGTACCATCATTTTTGTCCAGGACAGTTTCATTATTTTGTTTTTTAAAATGATTCTGTTGAACCACAATTCAAAAGCAATGTCTGATTTTCATAAGTTAATTTTCAGTAAATTTTAATGTATTATTACTTTTGTAAGTTTCAAGTTATTTCAGTGACCATTATGGGGTTTTCTTTCTTTAACACAAGGGTACCAACAATTTTGTCCACGTGTGTAGGATATAAACATGCGTCACCTCTGCAGCATTATCCCATCTCCTCAAACCTCATCTAATATCCACGTCTCATTGACGGATAATTAGAGGATGTGTTGTGCGTCAGACTCTTTGTCACTCAGGGCGAAATGCAGGGAAGATTTCCACAAAGCAAATTAAAAGTGAAGAGGCGGATAACGCAAAGTGTGAGTGTCTGAGAAGAGAGCGTGTGCCAGCTTAACCCAGCTCCACAGCCTCTTGATGCTGCATGCCTCCTCCTCCTCCTCATCTTCCTCCCATGGTGAGAAGAATAGCATTCTCCTCTCTCTCTCCCTCCCTCCCTCCTCTCTCCTTCTCTCTCTCCTGATGCTCCACACTTGTTGAGGAGCTGTCATCTCCCTCCCCTCCCTCTCCTCCCTCTCCTCTCTCTCTCCCTCGCTCTGTCATCTTTCCAGTGTGGCTGCAGGGGCGGATCAAAGCCGGGTGGAGGCGGGTGGAGGGAGATAGCAGGGGGGTAGAGCTGAGAGAGAGAGAGAGAGAGGGAGAGAGAGGAAGAGCAGGATGAAGGGGGAGTATTTCTGTTTTTCGGGGTGAACGAGAGGACACGATGGCTCAGTGACACACATACAAAACCCCCGCTGAAAATGTGCTGCAATAAGCTGCGAGCTGCTGCAGCGGCGGCGGCTGTTTTAGCTGAGAACGTGCAGACATGAATGGCAAACACTTAGAGATGCACGTTGATCATGAGGGGATATCAGAGTCTGCATCAGCCATTGAGGGCGGATTATTAAAACGACGCAGAGCCGGTCTGATCCTGCATGAAGGGTTAAATCAACACATCTGACTCGTCCACACGCACATGTGAGGGATGCATGTTCTGATGACTTTTGTCTCCCTTCATGCCCGTTAGGTGTAGTTTTGTCTTCCTGCCACAAGGTGACAGCGTTGGATGATCTGACTGCACACAGCTCAGTTAAAAACTTCTCATGTTTGACCCAGTAAATCATCTCATTCTGCACAACGAAGGGTTAATACTATATTTTGGTAACACTATTTTCGGCATGGATATGTTATGATTAAATATACCAACATTTAGTAGCTTATTCATGAAGATGTGGTTAAAAAAGGATGCAAAGACCCTCTAAGGAGCTCTAAATAATCCATTCTTTTTCTTTCAGGACCCCTAAAATAATCACAACAGGGGAACTTGATTCAAAAATTCTGGAGACATCTTAATATTTGATTGTGGCAAGAAAAACACCAAAGTCTAGCTGATCTGATGATGGCAGCATGTAGAGAAAGAATCGTTTGTACTTTAAGAAATAGCAGGAAAACACAAAGTTCAGTCAAACAAAAGGCACTTTTAATAAAACTTGTTCTGGTGCATTCTTGTTACTAAAAATTAAGTAATATAGATTTCAATACTGAAATTATTTTTATTTTCTAAAGCGAAGTAGTTGTTAAATTGCTGTGATATGGGCAGATATTCATGTCAAGGTATAGATATAAATATTAAAATGTATACAGTGCTCAACAAATTTAGTTAGTATTAGTTTAAAAAATATTCTATTATATTGCTATATTCTACATAGCAAAATAATAGGAAAGTGAACAAACCAAAACAATCCTAATCATTTCATTTACATGCCTCAAAAAGTGAGAAGTACAAACCTATTAAATCCCACCTTTTCTCCATTATGCATCAAAAGTAAATTATTCCACTTCATCATTGATATGTAAGCAGACAATTACGGCATCTTATGAAAATAGTCAACTATTACCTTTGCCTTAGAAAAATAAAAAACATTCCCTAAAAATATCCTTCTTTACAAACTCTGACTTCCCACAAACAAACCTATTTCAAAATATAATATCCTGAAATATTACTTTGTACATTTGATCCTAATTAAATCATTACAAATAATAAATAACAGACAAGTAAATAATAAACGTCTGTGATAGTAAGACACCTTATTCGTCCATATAGCTTGTGAAAATAATTTCTTTGTACCTTTTTTTTCAAGAGTTATTAGCTCACCAGCCATAAAAATTGGATTGTTTTGTTATTGAATGTGCATTTTAATCAGGAATTTCAAACTTAATTCACCTTTTTTTTTTTTTTTTACCCGAATGTGAGCCGCTTACTGGGCTTCTCTGAGAAGTCAGAAAAAAAACAATAATCAAGCATAGCATTCGACCAATAAAACCTTCTTTTGATCAGGAAAGCAAGTAAATAACTATAATATGAAATCTTAATTGGGACTAATAATGATGTGCTTTAATATTTTTCTGTTTTTTTTTTTACATTGAAAATTCATTGGATAACAATAATAATACTTTAGCATTAAAAATATAATTTCAATGAAAGAGCTTCTACATACGGATGTAATGACCATGACGGAAACATAATTTGATTTTAATAATCGTCAGTGCTGTTAATTTTGAGCAGGTGTGGCGTAAACCTGACATTAGGTGGTGGTCTATTAGAATCAGGCACAAACCTCTCATCTCCATTTTTTTAAGATTTATAGATGGTATGGTGGTGAGCAGGTTTTATAACTTTTAACCAAATAAAAGTACAACAAAACTATTTGTAATTATGACAATACAATTTTCATTCATTTAGTAGCAGAGTGTTTCTCTTTCTGTTTCCAGAAAAGAAGCTTTTATGGAGGTAGGAGGTTCATGCCTGTAGAATAAAAGTATGCATTAAAATAAAGAGATGGGGAAAAAAGTTATGAAATAAATAAATGAAGGAGGTGGCATCAGTAAGTTTTCCTCTTTAAGAGAAAATCTTGGAAATCCCATATTTTAAATCTTAAATTACTATGGCTTCATTACATGACATTAAAACCATGGTGGTAATGATCACTGTCGTATCATCTCATCAAAACTCAG
The DNA here is from genome assembly GCA_037902135.1 of Cetoscarus ocellatus. NCBI lineage: Eukaryota > Metazoa > Chordata > Actinopteri > Labriformes > Labridae > Cetoscarus > Cetoscarus ocellatus. The sequence continues at coordinate 4,410,492 of JBAMNC010000579.1, read as the reverse complement.
TGAGTCCCTGAGCCCCTCTAGACCCTGATCACAGTTCATTAAGATGGCAGCAGCTCGTTCCTTATTAGAGCCATGAACTCTTTGAACAAAGTCGTCGAGCTAAAACAGTTTGGAGTTTGTATCCTCCAGTTCATAACAATTTCCTTTTAGTCTCCAGACACCCTGACATTAGAAATTTCATTTTGGTTCATTAATTTGAAGGATGTCTGATGGGCATTTGCTACAGCTGATCCGAAAGAACTGAGAGCTGGACTGAGCATCAGAGCCGTGCCAACATTTATCAGACAGGGAGGAACTCATTTTATGACTTTTACAGGGGTGATGTGTGCCCTGGGCAAAACTAATAATTCTGAACACACTCATAAATAAATATTAAAATAAATAAATCAAACATTAAAATGTGAATTTAAAAATAGATACAAAAACCAGCACTGATAATAAAAGCAGTCGCCGCTCCGCTGCATACATGAACTCCTGATCCAGACTACTTAATGGTTTTTGATTGACTGACATCTGCACACATTTTTCAAAGCATTGACCTTATTGACCCAGTTATCATTGAAAATATTAAAAACTGCCCTACCTCACAATGTTAACAAATCCTTTACAAATTCCTTGGTCCAGATTTAGATCAGGGCACTAATCATAATCACAGTTATTTCAAATACTGAGATCACAAATATGAAATTACTCGCTGATTTTAAAACATGCACCATTTGCTTTCATTAAATGTACTGTTAATGTGTTTGATACTATAATTTTGAACATTAAAATCCGCAATACATAAAAACTACTTGTATGAATAAATATACCTCAAAATAATGTGAATAATATTAATGGAAAAACATCAGTAAGTGCAACATCTCATGTGGCACAGTGATCTTTTAATCATGGCAACTCCATTACTTGTAATCTCAGTTAAATCTGATTAATTTCCCAGCTCCAACTGAGATTGCCACCAAAAACTATTCACTGTTTCCTTTTGCCATGATCAACATTCCCAGAAAATGTGAGCAGAATCCAGTGGGAACTTTTTGAGTTTACTTGCTCACAAACAGACAGACAACACGACCTCCTTTAGGTAAAAACTTTATTTCATGATAAAATTGTCTATGAAGCACTGAGGAAACTTGATCCTTGAGAACATAGGAAGTTTTTTTCTAAACCGATTTCTTCTTTGTGTTTCACAAACATGCAAACATTGCTCTACATCACTAAAATTTGTATTAAAACGAGTTATACAGAAACAATTACCATTCTATTTATTTATGTTTTTATAAGTTTATTTGTCAGGGACATTACGTGAGTACTGGTACATCAAATTAAGAATGAAACTGAGGCAATACTAAACTCCTAGTCAAGGTTAACATGTAGTCCTTGTACCTGGTTAAGTTTCGGAAATATGACACAAAATAAAGCAGCATATACACATAAAAACAGACATTTCAACAGAGACAGACAGGCATAAAAACAAAAACATCAGTCAAGCAGACATGGACAGGAATAAAAACAAAAACATCAGTCAAACAGACATGGACAGGCATAAAAACAAAGACACCAGTCAAGCAGACATATACAGACATATACAGGCACAAAAACATCAGTCAAGCAGACATGGACAGGCATAAAAACATCAGTCAAGTAGACATAGACAGGCATAAAAACATCAGTCAAGCAGACATAGACAGGCATAAAAACATCAGTCAAGCAGACATGGACAGGCATAAAAACATCAGTCAAGCAGACATAGACAGGCATAAAAACATCAGTCAAGCAGACATAGACAGGCACAAAAACATCAGTCAAGCAGACAGACAGGCATAAAAACATCAGTCAAGTAGACATAGACAGGCATAAAAACATCAGTCAAGCAGACATGGACAGGCATAAAAACATCAGTCAAGCAGACATGGACAGGCATAAAAACATCAGTCAAACAGACATGGACAGGCATAAAAACATCAGTCAAACAGACATGGACAGGCATAAAAACATCAGTCAAGCAGACATGGACAGGCATAAAAACATCAGTCAAACAGACATGGACAGGCATAAAAACATCAGTCAAACAATCATGGACAGGCATAAAAACATCAGTCAAACAGACATGGACAGGCATAAAAACAACAGTCAAGCAGACATATACAGGCATAAAAACATCAGTCAAGCAGACATGGACAGGCATAAAAACATCAGTCAAGTAGACATAGACAGGCATAAAAACATCAGTCAAGCAGACATGGACAGGCATAAAAACATCAGTCAAGCAGACATGGACAGGCACAAAAACATCAGTCAAGCAGACATGGACAGGCATAAAAACATCAGTCAAGCAGACATGGACAGGCATAAAAACATCAGTCAAACAGACATAGACAGGCATAAAAACATCAGTCAAGCAGACATAGACAGGCATAAAAACATCAGTCAAGCAGACATGGACAGGCATAAAAACATCAGTCAAGCAGACATGGACAGGCATAAAAACATCAGTCAAGCAGACATGGACAGGCATAAAAACATCAGTCAAACAGACATGGACAGGCATAAAAACATCACTCAAGTAGACATGGACAGGCATAAAAACATCAGTCAAGCAGACATGGACAGGCATAAAAACATCAGTCAAGCAGACATGGACAGGCATAAAAACATCAGTCAAACAGACATGGACAGGCATAAAAACATCAGTCAAGTAGACATATACAGGCATAAAAACATCAGTCAAGCAGACATGGACAGGCATAAAAACATCAGTCAAGTAGACATGGACAGGCATAAAAACATCAGTCAAGCAGACATGGACAGGCATAAAAACATCAGTCAAGTAGACATATACAGGCATAAAAACATCAGTCAAGCAGACATGGACAGGCATAAAAACATCAGTCAAGTAGACATATACAGGCATAAAAACATCAGTCAAGCAGACATAGACAGGCATAAAAACATCAGTCAAGCAGACATGGACAGGCATAAAAACATCAGTCAAGCAGACATGGACAGGCATAAAAACATCAGTCAAGCAGACATGGACAGGCATAAAAACATCAGTCAAGTAGACATAGACAGGCATAAAAACATCAGTCAAGCAGACATGGACAGGCATAAAAACATCAGTCAAACAGACATGGACAGGCACAAAAACATCAGTCAAGCAGACATGGACAGGCATAAAAACAACAGTCAAGCAGAAATGGACAGGCACAAAAACATCCATCAAGCAGACATGGACAGGCATAAAAACATCAGTCAAGCAGACATGGACAGGCACAAAAACATCAGTCAAGCAGACATGGACAGGCACAAAAACATCAGTCAAGCAGACATGGACAGGCATAAAAACATCAGTCAAGCAGACATGGACAGGCACAAAAACATCAGTCAAGCAGACATGGACAGGCATAAAAACAACAGTCAAGCAGACGTATACAGGCACAAGAACATCAGTCAAGCAGACATGGACAGGCATAAAAACATCAGTCAAGCAGACATATACAGGCATAAAAACATCAGTCAAACAGACATGGACAGGCATAAAAACATCAGTCAAGCAGACATGGACAGGCATAAAAACATCAGTCAAGCAGACATGGACAGGCACAAAAACATCAGTCAAGTAGACATAGACAGGCATAAAAACATCAGTCAAGCAGACATGGACAGGCATAAAAACAACAGTCAAGTAGACATGGACAGGCATAAAAACATCAGTCAAGCAGACATGGACAGGCATAAAAACAACAGTAAATTAGACATATACAGGCATTAAAACATCAGTCAAGTAGACATAGACAGGCATAAAAACATCAGTCAAGCAGACATAGACAGGCATAAAAACATCAGTCAAACAGACATGGACAGGCATAAAAACATCAGTCAAGCAGACATGGACAGGCATAAAAACATCAGTCAAGCAGACATGGACAGGCATAAAAACATCAGTAAAGTAGACATGGACAGGCATAAAAACAACAGTAAAGTAGACATGGACAGGCATAAAAACATCAGTCAAGCAGACATGGACAGGCATAAAAACAACAGTAAATTAGACATATACAGGCATTAAAACATCAGTCAAGTAGACATAGACAGGCATAAAAACATCAGTCAAGCAGACATAGACAGGCATAAAAACATCAGTCAAGCAGACATAGACAGGCATAAAAACATCAGTCAAGCAGACATGGACAGGCATAAAAACATCAGTCAAGCAGACATAGACAGGCATAAAAACATCAGTCAAGCAGACATGGACAGGCATAAAAACATCAGTCAAGCAGACATGGACAGGCATAAAAACATCAGTCAAGTAGACATAGACAGGCATAAAAACATCAGTCAAACAGACACGGACAGGCATAAAAACATCAGTCAAACAGACATGGACAGGCATAAAAACATCAGTCAAGTAGACATATACAGGCATAAAAACATCAGTCAAGTAGACATAGACAGGCATAAAAACATCAGTCAAGTAGACATAGACAGGCATAAAAACATCAGTCAAGTAGACATAGACAGGCATAAAAACAACAGTCAAGTAGACATGGACAGGCATAAAAACATCAGTCAAACAGACATAGACAGGCATAAAAACAACAGTCAAGCAGACATATACAGGCATAAAAACAACAGTCAAGCAGACATGGACAGGCATAAAAACAACAGTCAAGCAGACATGGACAGGCATAAAAACATCAGTCAAACAGACATGGACAGGCATAAAAACATCAGTCAAACAGACATAGACAGGCATAAAAACATTAGTCAAGCAGACATGGACAGGCATAAAAACATCAGTCAAACAGACAGACAGGCATAAAAACATCAGTCAAGCAGACATGGACAGGCATAAAAACATCAGTCAAACAGACATGGACAGACACAACAACGATTTCACGAACGAAAAGTCGTGAAAAAATTCAGTCAAAATCAATACATTTATTTAAGCATTTTTTCACAAGGTAAATACTCTTTACTTATATTTTAGTTTAGATTGCTTTTGGTCCACATCAGAATACAAAAGTCTGTGGAATAAAAACAAACAAACTTCCGTTTATTCTACAGAGAAAAACTATTTTTAAAGGTCACAGAACATTTCTGCATTTCTAATTAATGCAGATGTCCTGGATCATTAAAACATGTCTGGTGTTTGTGACAGAAGAAATTGCTTTGAAACGTAGTCACCTGTCAGAGACCTATAAATATTTGAATCATGGACGGACGTCCCACTGTCACAGACTTACATTCATTTAAGCCCAAGTTAACCTCTTCAAAATGAGTTGGGGTATCTTACTTCTGTGGGATGGATGTTAAAAAGCCCGAGTGTTATAAAACTGAATCAATGAATCAATTTGACAATTTATCAACAAACACTTTCAGAATAAAAATAAATAAATAAAGATTATATTTGTTCAAGGACATTATTTTCTTAGGAAAAAACATTTTCGTCCCTTTTACAGAATAGATGTGAAATGTTGCAAATGATTTGGAGTTTTTTCTTAGAAAATGTAGTAAATAGTGTTGGGTAGTAATTAGTTACTTGCAATGCGTTATTGAAACATTATTACTGTTTTAAGAAACTTGGAAAGTAAGGGATTATCATTAGAAAAAATAATAATAATAAGAAAAAATAATCAAAATGCTTAGTTACTAAGTCACTTTTTTGTCCTTCGTGAGCTGTTTCCAGATGACTTGTAAGACTATTGACTTTTTACAAAGTTCAATCAATCAGTCTTTATTTGAATAACATAAAATCATAACAAATGTTATCTCAAGACACTTTACAAAAGGGCAGGCCAATGCCGTACTGTTGTTTTTTTCTCACTTAAAAAACAAACAAACATTTTTTCTCAATTTGAAATAAGCAGAAGAAGCACTTCTTTACCAAGTGGTAAAGAATGAGTTGTACTCTAAACAATTAACGGTATTATTTTTATTCTGAGTTTGTGTCTTTTAGAGAAGCAAAGAACATTGTGGCCTGTTGTAAAGTTTCAATACTAACCTGTTTACCTTTTTTGTTTTGTTGGGTTTTTTTGGGGGTTGTTTTTCTCGAGGGGGGAGATCTAATAAGTAAATTTAAATTAAAGTAGTTACTTTTGAGACAAAGTAATACTTAAAGTAATATTACTTCTTCTGTAAGAAGCAGTAAGCCTTTAGAGTAAGACAAGTCCTGCATTTAAACTATGGTAGTGATTATTTAGTAGTGTTAACATAAGAATGTGGCTGTTCAGTAAGTAGACTGAAGGGGTGATGGTGGGAAAACATGTCTTGCTGTCAATTAAATGAGTGGTCCAGTGGGACAGAGGTTTAATATATTCTTATCACAAACTAATAATAATAATAATAATTTTTTACTCATTTTAATTCACTATACAGATGAACTTTTTATCACTGAATTACCACTTCAAAATATTTTTATAATTATGCGATATCCTAAAATAAATGTGAATAAATATTTTGATCTATTAATAAATCCCAAATTAAAATTAGTATTATATTTGATATAATAAAAAATTGGCATGTGGCGCTCTACTTGGGCTTCTGTGTGTTGCCATGGTATCAAAAAGGTGTTGATCTCATTTCAGCTGAGTTAATGATAAAAATAAAAACATTTCCCCTTAGTAACATTTTAACAAGCCCTTGTTTTGATAAAGCATCTCAGAGAAAATATCTTGTGTTCATTCAACATATTTCTGTTAATGATTATTACTGTAAACAATCTCTTCACCAGCTTTTAACCCTGCTGTTTTATTTTCTCTAAAACCAAGCCCTGTGCACACAGTAAACTCCCGTGATAGTTGTCTCATCTGGAAAACTACTGACATAAATTAAAATCTGTACATACCTCTCAGCCCTACTGTAAAAACTTTCTTGGAGCACAGGATGTAGGGAAGCCCATGATTATGCTGCTCGCCGAGTTCAGAGGCTGCACTCCTCACAGCGGGCATTTTGTTTTTGACTCCCACCCTCGTCACCTCGCTGCAGGGCCTCTCCTCTCTCTCGTACCGCGCTCCTGCTCCTGACTACAACAACAGAAAGTAAGTTTTCAGTCAGCTGTTTTTCTATATTCATGGTGACTTCCTTTTCTTTTTTTTACATAATTAATACATGTTATTACATCATAAAGACTTCTAAATGTACACACCGATGTACTGTCTGAGTTAATGACAGACTTTATCTAATGACACAAAAGAGACGAGAACTATCTAAAGCACCAACCTTTCTCATCTGAAGGTCCTTCATAATGCTAACAGTGAATGTACGATCTATCCCAAATTCACAGTGAACCATAAACAATAAGTTCATTTAAAATGATCATTATTTAATTTTACTCGTATTTAAGCCAGTAGATACAAACCTCTATCGCTCAATGTGATAAAAGTCAGAAATCAGAGACTCATGCAGCCCAATACAAAACAAAATGAGTAACACTAAAGAGTGGAAGACCACAACAATGTTAGCATGAAACACATTTTATGTCTGAATACTGAAAAGTAATGGGTTTCAGGGAAGCAGGGTCCACACATAAGGATTTCAAAATCTGAATATATTTTTTATCTGTTAGAGAGCCCACATGAAGATAAAAGAAAGTTAGGCATTGAACAGTTTTTGATCGTACACACACATAACGATTCTGTCCCACCACTAATCTAGAATCTAGTCCTCCAAAATGAAATGTCGCGTTATCAAATGTGATCTAACAAAAACGAAGACGAAGAAGCATCGCAACAACCATAGACGTATATGTCTATGGCAACAACTGGAAAACACGCAACATGGAAGAGGTCATACGAAAAGAGGGAATGATGGTGGTCTTGGGACTATTTTTGACGGAAAAATCAGGAACTAAATAAAAGAAAAGACCGTGGAAAAAATCCTGTAGACAGGATGAACACGTGAGCTGGTCCTCAGTTTCTGAGGTCCACTGAACTTTGTGTTTATGTTTCAGGCCGGCCATGCTTGTTTTTATTTACGCCTGCTTCCTTGTTCCTCACTCAGCTTGCTTCTTCGTCATACTCACAGAGTCATGACTCGGGACTTGAGTCATGAGTCATGACCCACACACATGAAGATTTTTGGTCGTAAATTTTGAACAAGTTTAATATTTATGACTGTTCCAGGCATCTGGCTTCCTCCAACAGACCAAAAGCATTTAGGTTGATTGGAGACTCCAAACTGCCCTTAGGTATAAGTGTGAGTGTGAATGGTTGTCTGTCTCTCTATGTGGCCCTGCAATCAGCTGGCGACTGGTTCAGGGGTACCCCGCCTCTCCCAAATGTCAGCTGGGATAGGCTCCAGCCCCTCATGACCCTGAAAGGGATAAGCAGGATAGATAATGGATGGATGGATGACCTGGCATGTGCTCCCAAACCTGACCTAATACAGCACAGGACTAGAGAAGAAATAGGATCCACTGGGGTTGCCTAAATCAGCAGTCTTAGCAGCATCATTAAGGGGTCTCTTTGCTTTTTGCCATGACCATCTAACAACAGGTTCACAGTAAGCACAGCCACACAGTGATGATCACACTAAGTAAACTTCCACAATTTCCACGGTGAACATAAAAAGCTTTATAAACAAATATTCTATCAGACCCAGTGAAAGATATAAAAGTCCTGGTTCCTTTAAACACATTTAACCTTCTTTTAAAAGTAAAAGTCTAGTTCTGTTAAACAAACTCCCTCAGCACTTGTTCTTAAATTGATGATGATTGTTTCCAGTACTTCAAACATCCAACAACAAACACAACAAGCTCTTCTGATGGTGGCGTCCTTGGATGGATGTGAAGTTGTCTGAAAATCAGTGACCCTGTGCTTTATTTCTACATAATGAGCCCTGACAGAGAAACAAAACATGTTTTCAGTCCAAATCAATCTGCTTCAAGTAGTTTCCTTAAAAGCAGGTTATTTTTTGATCATGCTTTTGCTTTTTTGTTCCATGAAAGACAAACTGTTTAACAGGCAGGTTTTGAGAGGCTGAATAATAACATGAAGTGAAAGTGAAGGCATACTCAGGGCCCTAGTTTCCTTTCTGTTGCAGACAATAAAAACATTATTGAGAATTCCAGTCAACATGAAATAACAACACTTAACAGCTAACATAAAACATTTTTTTATGTTAAGGGTTTGAGCTTGAATTTGGAATTCCACTATTTCAAATTCCTATTAAATGTTTTTCATATTTATCAGCGATGGTCAACAATTTAAAATTTCTCAGATTGTTACCATAAAAACGGCAGCATGCCATTAGAGTGCTATGTACACAGGCAAAATGCATTAAAGCATGAACAATGGCAACATTTCTGTCATACTCTTGAATAACGGGTAAATGTTTTGATATTTACAAAAGCTTGTGACATGAATTGTTATAGTTTCTGTGAAGGTTCACAAAGCTTTACCAAATGCATTTAGAGAAATAGACAGTCAATTAGACCAGTATTTGATGTACTGAAATTACTTTTCTTTAGGATTTTTTTTATAATAAAAAAGCACAGTTTTATAATATCATGGTAATGTTTTCTATTCTTTTAATTGGTTGACACTTTCTAAAACCCTCTCACAGCCATGAAGGGTGGCCAAGAGGACTGATGTATGGAAATGATCTACAATGCTAATATGAGGTAACCTTGCAGGGCAGATGGACCTGCCTGATTCATTGTCTGAGATCCTGCAGGACCATCTTGCCAACCTCCAAAGTCCTCCAACGACTTCACCGGCTAAATGCTTAACGGCCCAATCAGGGGTAAGAGGCGGGAGCTTCAAAAGTGAACTGCATGTTTGAAAACAATGGTGGCGAGTGAAGCAGTCTCTCTAGAAGCGGCAATATCTGCAGTTTCATCAGAAATCGACTCAATTTCTTCTTTAAAAGAGGACCAAGGAACGTTGTCGTCGTTTACGGGAAATCATGTTTTTGTTGTTCTCCCGACTGCGGACAATGCCGGTGTCCTATCGAAACACGCTACCTGTCGAGATGAGCTACCTAAGGGTTAGAGTTAGGGTTCACTGCAATGCCACTGTCGATTTATGCAGCTGGTAGCTTTTTCCAACAGGGGAGCCTAGAACAGAACACCAGTAGTATGGTAGCCCGGATTCATAGTTACTTAGCAATAGCTAGCGAAATATGCTCTCCTCAGGGCTTTGCTAGGAGAACTTGGAGGGGATTGTCGTTGACGAGGTTCATGTAACACATAAAAAGTAAATGATACATCTGTGTGATATAATTTAATGTAAGACGATAGTCCAAGGACTGAAACGTAGTTTAAGCTAACGGCTAACAACAGGGTCTAGCTGCTGCGTCATACTGTGGCTTAATATCGATTCATCTGTGATGCCTGTGACTGGCAGAACGATCGTCCAATCACCAGCTGCAGTTGTTTTTGCAGGTTCTGCCTCTGAAAACATTTTCTATCGGCTCTTCTTCAGATGGACTAGTGAAAAACGTCTGTGGCAGATACATGGAACTGTCCGTCTGGCGTGTCAGGTTAAATATGAGGTTTCTGCCCCGCCTCTCTCGCAAGCCCTATTGTGCCGTCAACATTTTGAGGGAAATCCTTGTTTATCAGGTGCCTAAGATACTGTGCCTGAAGTATGCCCTGTTAGAGCCCGATATGTAACAATGACCAGAAATGTAAAGATGACTCAAAGTGTTTTTAAAAAAAAAAAGTAATAAAATCTGAAATGTAATAATTGGTCAATAATGTAACAAAAGTGTTGAGCCGACTCACTCTATGATGTAATAAAATTATTACACTATTAGAAGAAAAATATTTTGCCTTCCCTAACATGTAACAACTGACCCAAAATGTAACAAGTTGTTACATTTTGGGAAAAAGTTATTACGTTTTGGGCTCAGCATATCGTTATGTAATCGACAAGTTATTACATTTTGGGTTTTATTACATTTTTTTTATTATGTTTTGGGCTCAACACTTTTGTTACATGACTGACCAATAATTACATTTTGGGTTTTATTACATTTCTTTTATAACACTTTGGACCACTGTTACATATCGGGCCCTAACAGGCCCATTATATCGCTGTATTTAGACCAGCAGGACTCCCCGTCAACATTATGTTGCAGTTTTTGTTGATCTTCATCGTCTTGTTTTTGTGTTTGTTTACATCGCACGTTTTATGTGCATGATCCATGTCTTTTGCCACTTACAGGCCTGCCACATAGACTACAGTGCCTTTTTTTTTAGTGTTTATGTCAAGACAAATTAATTTCTTGAAACAATGTCATGTGAACAGGGCCTTAATAAGTGGGATTTAAAATGTTTAATGCAACAATTTTGGGCCTTTATCTCATAATACTAACTCTTAAATGCTGGCAACCCTACTCACAACCTAGATGTAATTGTTTGCACCGTTTTCTTTCCGTCATGAATCTGTTTTGTGACTGTTGGTACTAAGTAACCAGCATCAGGAGAGACAGGTTTGAACTGAATGTTCATCAGGAGCATCGCAAAAAATGTACAGCAGTGTTGTTCAAAATCATTTATATACTAGATATCAGAGTCATATAAACATTTAGGATTTTTCAACCAGCGTTTGAAGATATGTTTTTATGCATTTTTTCTTGACACCCCCAAAAAGAAATTCCTGCTGCATGTGTAACCCTGGGGTCCACAGCAGGGAGTCTAAGCTCCCCCAGACTTTCAGGCATATATATGCATATTAGTTTAATCTCCACTCCCCTCAACTTTTCCCCTTCTTTTCCCCCAGTCCTGCTATTTTTCTTATAAAATCAAACAGTCCCAGATATACACCATCAAAGATTCACACACATCGTCTCCTTCAATAAGATATTTTCTCAGATAAATCTAAATCTGCAGTCCGTACTGTGACACCGTCCTTTCTGTTCTGATATCTGCATGTTCTGTGGTTTGTTGTAGGCCATATTTACTGTTTGGCATACTAAACCAATGAAAACAGGGAGAGACAAAGAACACGTCAAATTTTCACACATTAAAGCCACTTTTTATTCCAACAAACCAAACTTTTTCTCTTCTTTTAAAATGAATAGTGGCACAGAAATGCCTGAACGATCTGCCAGCATGTACATTCACTGCATCAGTCTGTTGCATGAGGAAAAACTGCCAATAATAAAAGTTCAAAGGGGGGCCAATTTTCCAAACGTCATTGACCCATATGCTGTTAGATACCAGAATGATGTTCTGAGGTGTTACACACTTGTTCTGGTTGAGAACGTTTGGTTCCATTTTGAAGAATCGCTTCATGACAGTGTGTGATGTTGTCAATTGTGGACCCTCTCTATCGTGGTCACGTTACAGGTCACATTTTCTGTGCCCTTTAAAGTGTCTTACATGTTTCTTCCACGATTAAGAGCTTCTAAACACAAGACAAAAACTCTAATACCCCTTTCAGACTGGCCAAAAAACCTGTTTAAACCCGGTAACAATCGGCTCCTGTCGGCAGTTTGAAAGGACATCGGCATTTTGACCCGGGTCGACTGACCCTACAAGCAACATGGGTTTTTATCGACTCACCTCCGATCGGCTCCAGTGGGGACATCACAACCGGGTGAACCCGCTAATTTATGGATGACATCGGTGTAACGTGCCCAAGCATAATATCTCGCCCGTCCCCTCCGTCTGTAACTTACATGACTCTTTGCCTTCTCAGCAACAAATTCCATCTGCCTTTTTATCATCAGTGCCAAGTTTGTACATTTTTAAAGAGGGACAGAAGTACAAAGTACAGAAAACCGTGTCCACGGCGTCCATGCTCCTTTCCATTGTTTACATGGACGTGTTTCGGCCTGTGATGATGATGCGCCAGAGGAAGAAAACAGCCAAGCAGCTCGTCTGCTGCTGATTAGACCCGGATCTGATGGCAGTGGGAAACGAGTCACTTGCCGATTAATTAACCCGCTAATTTTAGTGTGAAAGCAGTATAAGACAAGAAATAGAAAGAATTCATCAGAATCCAGATGCAGATCCAGGAATGTTTTGGGGGATTTGCTAACATTGTGAGATAAGACAGTTCTCTATATTTTTTCGCCAATGACTTTAAAGTCGCTTTCTACCTTACACGTATTGTCTGGACCAAACTAACTCTGGTTCAGTTTGTTGGAAGCAGTGTTAAAATATCTTTTCTCTGGAGGTATTTGTAGTGTTGTTTGTTTTTCATTTAATAAATAAATGCAGTCCAAATCTGATAAAACTGCTGATTGATACTAACTACAGCTGTTAGTGTCTGAGCTAATCTTCATACGAGCAGTCACTTCCTGCTGTTGTCTCACTCGGATGCTGATTGGATCATGCCACTTTGGGCCGCTTACAGTGGTTGTCAGTTGGAATTTGGCAAGATGGATCTGCCTGATTACAGGCATTGAATCAGGCAGGTTTGGCAAGTTTAGGTCTGTAAGCTATCCTAACCAAACAATTTTATTTCCTGCCTCTCTCATGCATCTTTGCATGGAAAAAAAACAAAAAACTTTTGGGTCAAAACGAAGAACTTTGATTTGAGAGAACAGCTATTTAAATAAATCCCAGGCAGGATTTGTACCCAGACCCATTGCAGCATGTTTTTTGTCATCTTGTATGCTTACCTCTGAGTCAGTTTGGCAGAAATGGCACACAATATTGTTGTAGTGAGCTTAGGTTTGAAGAAAGAATCTGAGTCATAACTTAGTTTCGCCATTAGAGCCGAAACAGGCTCTTTAATGTGTTTAATGAACAGGAAAGAACCAGGATCTCGCCTTTACAGCAACTCTTAATTTCACGTGATTCAGCAGTTAACAGAACAGTGTTAGGCTCTGAACATGACACAAAACATGCCCTGCCAGGTAACCATGGGCTTCACCTCATATGCACACACAATGACACCAGAACCACAAGTCTCAGCAGAAAAAAAGTGAACACGCCCCAGAACAATCCCAGGGTACATTGAGTCTTATTAACAGTTCAGTTTATAGCAACCAGTTCCTGTGAGTTGTCACAGTATTTTGTCTTTAAATGAAACCTGTGCTCAGAAGTTGGCATGACCTTGCCTGACCACACCTGACCTTAAACTAATTGTTTTAAGTTTTGCCAACTTAAGTTAAGAAATCAGCTCAAATTTACATACAAAATCTTCCTAAGAATAGTTGAGATAAATCCTTTGATTTCTTTTACAACAAAAAAAAAATACTTTGTTTCATTCATTGAAAAATGAATTTAATGTCAGCAATTTTAAGTTTTCATTATTACAGTGTGGTGGGAGGGACTAAGACTGAGGAAAAGGCTGCGATGAAAGACCCATGACTCAATTCAATGCACCAAGGATCTGGCAAGCATGTTATATGACAGCGCAGTTACATGCAGAGGCCTTTGGAGGCCATCAGTGAAGGGCCGTGTACGTGACAATAAAAACAGCTGAAAACTGAGAGTTTTCATTGTGTTTTGGCCTTCTGTTTACACGAGAACAGTGCTGAGAGTGCCTGAATTCACAAAGTTTAAAAAACCAGGGTCCAGAGTGAAAAGTTCTGAAAACATTTCATATCTGTCTCTGTGTAAACAGGAATCAGTGAAAATGATGACGAGCGACGCATGCACAGCACTCTTTCAGATAAATGTTGGGTGCGCACCGAGGAACAACCACAATCCTCCCGTTCCACAATCCAGTCCAGTTGGTGGAGGTAATGTGCCTCGAAGTTGGTTTGCCAACTGGCATTAAACAACAAAGAAGAAGAAAAAGGAGGGTCCCAGGACATTTGGTGGTTTTTGTAGTTGAGCACCACGTCCAGCAGCAGCCCAACTTCGTCATCTGTCTAGACAACTCCTGCGTCTTTGTGCGTCCACTCGCCCTTGTTGTTTGTGAAAAGTTTGTTTTCACTGGAAAGCATTGGTGTGCATTTTCAGTCGTTCTTGCTTATCCGTGTGAATGTTGCTTTTAAAAACGCAAAGGAAAAACCGTCCAATTTCTGGTGACAATTTTGTCATGTAAACTGGGCCTGAGTCACAAAAAAGAATTCTTACATATTTCCTCTTTAACAAAGATTCTGGATCAACATGGGGAGAAAATATATCCTTGATTTATCCTTTTGGGGAAAATTTGACTTTTATGGTAAGCACTAAGTTGCTTCAAATGAAAAGCGGCAGAAGCTCTGTTCAGGCTTCCCACAGCTCAGGGACTGCATCAATGAGTGGAAAAGGTCTGGATGTTCATAAGACAAAAAAGTTTGAATGATGTGCTACCAAACAGCACATGAAGTAAAAAAAAAAAAAAAAAAGTGTTCTGAATTGTCAGCAGTCATGAACAATGCAAACAATGATCAGGAGCCCATTCCTCTTTATCTCATTTGTGCACAAAAGGTGACAGATGTGTTTGTGTGGATGTGAAGCAGAGCTTTAGAGGAACGCTCATCTCCTGCAGTCTCTCAGACTCTGGCACAGCTGACCAATAGCTGTATGAAGTGAGTATGAACATTCAATTCTGATTGTTGGGCAGTCACAGAAATATCCAGAGGGGGTTTATGTGCTCTCTTGCCTTTTTAAATGTAAATGCACAGTTTTAGGTTTGCACTGTGGAGAATCTGTTCTGTTAAGAGAAAAATGAAAAACAGGATCAATCCTGCAGACTGAAACAATGCTATACTGTAGGTAAAACATTTTGTGGGTTTTACTGATAAAATCCATGAAATAATTAAAAGTTGTTCTTTTCTTAATGAGGTTATTTCATTGATTCTTTGTTTTCTAATAACAGTTGTGAGTATATAATTTCATACATTGGCTGCTGCACAATACAGTTTTCCAGTTTTTTGGGGGCGTGCAAAAAAGTCAGAATTTTCAACTTTTCCTTTAAAGATGCTAACATTAGCCACTCTCTGCTTGATATTGTCAGTGAAAGCTACATTAGCTCATGCTGTTGCCCTGCTTCTTGGTTCACGTAGCTCCTTTGGTCTTGTTTGTTTTGGATGGCTTTCACACCCACCATGAACTGAGACCAGGAACTGAGCTTTTACTTTGAAAGATATTAGCAGGAAGTGTTATGAGACCAAGAACTGAGCTTTTACTTTGAAAGATATTAGCAGGAAGTGTTATTAAACAGGTGATGTTAGAGCAGTCAGAGCCATTCAGTGGATCCTGATGAGGAAGGATAATGCAGACTGGAGGCCCAGACTTAAGAAGACTTAAGCAGAATTTCCTCTCTACTGTGTGTGTTCAGTGTGTGTCTCCATATATTTTACTATTTTTACATCTTTTGCTGTGGGGTGATTATGAGCTTGGGAAGACAGTATCAGCATGTTACTACCTGGAGTTTGAATGTACGGAGCCTGTGTCTGTTGAAAGTGATGTACTGTTTTGGCTCTTATGGTCATGTGGTAGCGTAGGTAAGATGAAGTAGCAATTTGTACTTGCATGGTGGACGATGATCGTTAGCACGTAGCGGTGTGGCTCTGGGACACCAGAGTTCACTGATCAGACTCTTTGAGGTGTTGTGGGGGCTAATTGGACGAAACATCTATGACATGAGGTCCCCACCTGATGACCCCAGTGATGTTCTCGCTCTTGCTGTCTTTGTAGTTGAGTTGGAGGCCAGTAAGAGGCCGTGTAGTAGAGTAGAAAGCATCAGCATTGCCACTACCTGAGGTTTGCATGTTGAAAGTGGTAATGCTGTGGCAACAAAGGGCCATGCAGCTGATCAGGTAACTCTTTAAAAAAGTAAGTAGATGCCAGAGTTGTTAGGGGTCTCTTCACTGAGCGCTAATCCTTTTATTATGGCTCAAGTACCTTGTGTTTTTTTGAAAGTGTTGATCTTTTCTGTGACGTGGACATACATGTCTGCAGAAACAAGGTGAATATGGCTCTCTATTTATCATTTTCATGGATATTTTGGTCAAGATACGTGAACTCTTCACTGTAAAAGTATGCAAGCCCTCTCAGGTGTGTGAAATGCTGATGAGGTGTGCGGCTAATGCCGGCTGCTGGAAGTTTTGACGTGGTAACAGATGCTCACAGATGAACACTTTGACTTGATAACCAGTGAAACACACGTGCACCACGGCCATCATGCAGATAACTTACATCCCTTATGAAACTAATCCTGCCTTTACATGTAAGATGACCATAAGCAAAATGCCTTTGATGAAGTTACTGCATAGAGGAGAAAAGGAAACTGATCCCAGAGTCAGAGCAGCTGTGTGCTTTTTCTCTGAGAGAACCCCCTCAGCTCAGTCTCATCCACAGTGTGGGAAAACAAAGTTTTCAGAGACCTGCACAGAGGAACAAAGAGGTCCATAGACTCTGTCTCGACTGCTTGTTGAGCATAAGCCTGAAGCTCTCAGCACGCTTTCTGTGGCAACCTGTCTCAGAGCGAGCATCCAGGTATAGAGCTGTCACACTCCCTGACAGCCACACACTGCATCGCACTGCTGCTGCTGCTCACTGGAGGAACACGGGGTGGAAAGTGCACAGCTGAAGTCAAACTTGAGCATGATGGGTCATCATTTTTTAGTTATTATCTAACATTCACCCTACACTGTTGTGTTCTGTTCCCCAGTAGGAGATGCATTATTAAAAACTTGATTGCCTGATTGCTATTGTGCATGCAGAGGATGCTGTATGCTGTGAGTCGTCTCTGATTGTGTGTGGCGGAGCAGGACTACACTCGTGCTGTGTAACTAATTATAAATGACCTCCTCTGCAGATTAATCATCTATGTGTGTGTGGGTGTGGGTGTGTGTGTGTGTGTAATGGCTACCTCAGGAGCAGATAGGTAGGTCAAGGTTAAAAATAAAGTGAAGGACATTTTGTCTCTGTCTCCATATAAGGTCCATTAACATCTCCAGTGATATCCATGATGATAACTTCACTCTGTGAGCCTTAATGGTGTCTGTCCTCGCTCCATGCTGAGGGCTGCTGGGTGAAACTTCTCACCGGTGTCATCTATCACCTCTTAAATCCAGCTCACACTTCTTCTGCAGCTTAATGTTACAGCAGGTGTACTCAGGAACTCCTCATGAGCTCAGTCAGTGAGAGAGGGACCGCAAGGACACAGTGTAATGAATGTGAAGCATTAAACTTAGGCAATATTGACAAAGTCAAACATAATGATATATTTGACCAAATAACTCAATTTCACTGATGTGACAAGATTATGAAGATGACTTTTGGTGCTGAAGACCGCAGCAGATTTTCCACTGTACTTAAAGTGTTGCCTTTAGCATCCAGCATTTATAACTGGCCCTACAAGACTCACCAAATGTTAAGCATAGACTAAAGTAATATACTCTAATATGTATGTTTGATAATAATTTGCACAATTGCTCAACAATAATGGTCTTTGTTGGAATCATCCATGGCTGTGCTAAGTTAACTTTGCAGTGCAGATGGACCTGCCTGATTCATTGTCTGAAATCGCGTAGATCCATCTTGCCAAGCTCCAGTCTCCTAAGACTTCATGGCCAAAAGCTGGACGGCCCAATCAGAGAAGAGAGGCAGAAGCTGAAGACGTGATGACAGCAGGAAGTGACTGCATGTTTGAAAACAATGGCGGCTTCTGAAGCGGTGACTGGATGTAGCAACATGCGGGTTTATCAGAATTGGACCCAATGTCTTCTTTGAAAGAAGAGCAAAGAATGTCGCTTAAGTCTTTCTTACGGGAAATCATACTTTTTTGTTTTGAATGATCAAATCAGAGAAGCTGGGAAGCTGGGGATCACCGGGAAACTGGGAGAGATGTGGAAATCCTTCGCAGACGATGCTTGGTAACCGAGTCGTGGTTACGGGGTATCGTCAGTTGGATAGTGCGCTTGGTCAGCAATCGGGAGGTTGCAGGTTCAAGCCCAGCTCCAGGCGACACATGGCGATGTTTCCATGGGCAAGACACTTAACCCCAAGTTGCTCCCACTGCTGCGTCAGTGGCGTGTAAATGGGCATGAAAGGGCATGAATGTGTTGGGTGGGTGTGAATAGGTAAGTGTGTCCTGCGGTGTAAAGCAGCTTTGAGTAGTCAAAAGACTAGAAAACCGCTATATAAGCTCAAGTCCATTTACCATTACTCAATGACACCTGGCGAAATATGCTCTCCTCAGAAGTTTACCAGGAGAACTTGGTGGGGATTATTGTTGATGAGGTTCATGTCACATATAAGTGGTAAATGATGCATCTGTGTGGTATAATTTAATGTAAGATGATAGTCTGAGGAGTGAAACGTAGTTTAAGCTAATGGCTAACAACAGGGTCTAGATGCTACGTCATACTGAGGCTTGATATGGATTGTTCTGTGATGAGTGTGACTGGCTAAACTTTTTTATGAGCTCTCCTCCAGATGGACTAGTGAAATATTTCTGTGGAATTGTCTGTTTGGCGTGTCAGGTTAGTGCTAAGTTTCTCCATCAGTATTTTCTTAAAAACATGGTATTGATTAGTATACAAGGTACAGCTATTAAATAATGAGACTGTGCTTAGGAGAATCAAACTACAAGCAAATTTGTGGAGACATTTTGGAACAAACTGAAGTGATCTCTCATGTTTTAACAGTAATAAGGATGTATTTTGGGTCAACTTTGGCACATTTTGGTTTCTTTGAGGACAGATTTGATCTTACGAAAAAGGAAAAATTCACAGGATGCTAGATCAGGTGAGGAGGATGGTCGAACACTGTGACTTGTTTTTGGGCCAGAAACTGTTTCACCAAAAGTGCAATGTGTGCTGGCTCGTTGTCCTGATGAAGGATAAAAACAGTTTTCCACAGTTGTGGGGTTTTCTTCAGGCTTTTTCTTGCAGTTTTTCAAGAACCTGTTTGTAACAATGTTGATTCACTGTTTAACACTCTGGAGTCCACTTCTCCAAAACTTTACCCTTAATGTCAAAGAAAACAATCAACATGACCTTGAGTTTGGACTTGCTTTGTGGTGCTTTTGTCTTAGAATAATATCGGACAACAACATATAAAAAATTGTGGTTTCCTTCAATCTGTGTCAAAATGTCTCCAAAACTTTGCTTGTATTGCTCCTTTCGTTTAGAAGTTTTGGGACAACTTTGACACTACTCTGGTCATGCTCAAATTTTCAAGCAAAATTTGCCGACCTGTATCCTTATCAATGGAGACCATTTCAACTTTCATTTTTAAACTGAGATGCTGATGATTTCAAATGATTTGTAGATTTCTTGTATGTTTTCATAAGATTTTTTTTATGTGAGTGGGTGCATGGCCAGGATGTTCATCGTCTTGGACATCCTTTCTGCCTTCACAAAAATGTTGATGCCATTCAGACGCACGTTCAGGTGAAATGCAGCATTCCCCATAAACCTCAGTAACCAGAAGCTGATCTTGGTCACCAGTTTTAGGAGTAACGGCGTTAAAAATAATAATTTTTTCCCAGTAGCAGGTAATCTAATTAATTTCTATTTCAAACGCTACAATGCTGTTACCGCTACCAACAGTGAAATGTGGTGCGTTATTATGCACTGATGTCTTGCAGCTGTTATAATACCTGCCTCGCTCAGCCAGACACAGAACAGGAGCTGCACACAGCCACAAAAGAGAACTAGATGTCAGAGTTAACAGGTCCACTTATTATAAGCAACTGCTTGTAAATGTTGGCAGGTGTTGGTTGTGTTTTTTTTTTTTTATTTTGGATTGTTCCAATAGTGCAGTCGCTCATTTGGACTTGTTGTGCTCCAAAACCCAGGAGGGATCTGATGCATGGTCAACTATCAATATAAACTCAATTCAGAAGTTATACCAATTATTTTGTCCCACTCTAAACACAAATGTAAATTTTACTTTAAAAAGAGGGGCAAAAATGATGTTTCCACCTAAAAGAAATCCTTATAGCCAGAATTAAGTTTATTTCTAATGTAGCTGTTACTGTTTTCACCATAATAAAGCTGTAGAAGATCAACATAAAACTTAGAGCCTGACTATGTCTGTTTGGTTACAAAAATCAAGGTTAGACGGACTGTTTAGCCTGTCCAAGCCCCTCCCTTAACTTCTGTATAAAGAAAAAGATGTTCCACCTCCAAACAAAAGGATGTTGAATAAGTAAATTAAGAGTCAAATAAGAAGAAATGTCACTGTGAAATTGAAATGTAATTAGATGAATATTAAACAAGCTTCATGTAGATTTCTCTTAAAAAAAAAAAAAGTAATATATGGCATTAGGAAAAATTATAGCTGGAGGTTGCTTGTTTTGGGCTTGTTTTATAGACCAGGTGCCTATTTCAGTTGCAAAATCTGGTTTGATGCAGCAATGGTGAGTCCAGAGCGGTCTGTGGAGTTAAAACTGGCGTTTTCAGGATGAAAGTACAAAAAGTGAAAGGCAAGAACATATAATACATGTAAAGTGGACATTATGTCCTAAAGCAAAGTGTTTTTCCGTTGTGAGTAACTCTTAAAAGCTAGTGACCAAAAACAAAGATAACACTGTTGATAATGCCAGAGCTGCTGGTAGTAGGCCAGGTAACAACAAGGAAGGACACAGAGCCACGCTGTTCAAGCAGCAAGAGCTTTTTCAAAAAGTAATCAATTACTTTCCCTGGTAACAAATTACATTTATAAAGGAGTAATTCTGCAAGTAATTCAATTACTTTTTGGGGAAAGTAACTAGTAACTATAATTAATTACTTTTTTAAAAGTAATTTTCCCAACACTGTCTGTCACCGTGGCCAATGTTCAGACCAATGCCTTGCACCTCATACAACTCTACTTCAATCCTGGACTATCCCTTTAAATTGTATTGATTGCTTGTCAAGCGAACAGATCATTTTAAAAAGAAAAGCCAATGCAGAAGTTCCTTACTCCAGTATTT
The DNA here is from genome assembly GCA_037902135.1 of Cetoscarus ocellatus. Taxonomy (NCBI): domain Eukaryota; kingdom Metazoa; phylum Chordata; class Actinopteri; order Labriformes; family Labridae; genus Cetoscarus; species Cetoscarus ocellatus. The sequence continues at coordinate 4,388,728 of JBAMNC010000579.1, read as the reverse complement.
ATAATAATAATAATAATTTTAAAGAAGAAAAGCAGAATTAATACATAATGGTAGATTTATTTCTTAGCTCACTAACAGATTATGGGGGTTTTAATTCTACTGTAGTAAACCTTGATGATTGTTTTGTGAGTTATGATCATTCAGTATGCAATAGATGTTTCAGTTCGAAATGCCCTGAAACAACAGCCTCGAAAAACCCAGAACAGGTGCAGCTCTTTTTACAGCCGACTGTTTTTACCATTATTTCCGGCAGTCAATTGAGAAATAATCCTGATTATCCCACTTTAAATCAAACCTCTTATATACCTAACTGTACATTCAGATTTTGAAGCAGTCCTTCACAATCAAAGAGAAGTCTCTGAATGGCTTCATCCTTTCAGGTATGCCGACCGGGTGCAGCCCACTGACCCGTGAAAACCTCTTTAGCCTCCAGGAGTCTGGGGTGCAACCAAGCGAGAGGCTTGAAACAAATAGCCTTTAATAGAGTTTAAATATGTGGAATCAAATTATGTAAAGTAAGAAGGACCCTTAACCCGAACCCACCATCTCACAATTCGTCGTCAATGATAGAAAGAAGCTGTAGTGTTATCAAATCCAAGGTAATGAGTGATAGTTTTCAGCACACAGAGATCAAAAAGTTATTTCAAACATATAAGTTCTACTGTGTTTCTTTTCTTCAAAATTAATTCCCTCCTCTGAAAGTGTGCACAATGTGACTGCATCAAACTAAACAGCTCTGGGATCAAACTGTACCTTCTCAGATGATGTTATAATTATCATCAAAGCTGGAGCTCACTCTGGGAACACTCGCTCTGTTTACCTTAATCCTTGATATAGAAAGCAATATTTCTTTGTTTCATGAAAGATGATCCATATTTTAAATATAACATCTCTATCACATAGACAGATAGAGAGGAAATAAACATCACAACCTCAAAACTAAACCTTTTACAGCCTTCATTGTGTCTTCATTTTGTGTGTATAAATCTGAAATTATTTATGACCACTTGTCAAACCAACAGTAGCTCTGCGCAAGTTTGGCATAGACAGTGAATAGGATTTGCATCATCCTATCACATTTTGACGGGTCTGTAGCACTTCAAATCATGACAAAGTTATGAGCAACATAAACAATGTGAATTTTGCCTCTTTCACCTAAGTTGAAAATAACCAATATCTTTGACAAATTTGCCTCAAGCTGGATATCGAGAGTGAACAGAGTGAAATCACAGACAAAGGAAGAAGTAAACGTCGTCGTGTGCAGGGACGCCCACAGAAATAGTTGGTCCCTGAAAAGGCCTGGTACACGGGCCCTCCTCAGATGTAGCCTACTGTAATGTAAGTGGCCTTGGGGTTATGCATTCTGGTTGTAGATCCTGAAGGAGCTAGTATAGGAGGCACAGATTCAGATCTGACCTGTGCCTCCTATAATGCATGGCTTTCTGATTTCCATCTCTCTCCACTTTCATGTCACTCAAATTGAGGTATAAAGCCCAAAATATACAACAAAAAAAAAGTAATGGCAAAAATAGTAATGCATGCTGTCTCTGAATAGAGGAAAATGATGGAAGCTTGTAGCAGGTTTTAGCAACAATTAATAGGCAACAGTAAGAAAAAGTGTAGATTTATATTGCTCTAATAACTAATGGTGAGGTATGATTAAAATAAAAAGATTATCAATGCTTAAATACAGGATAGACCATGTCTTTTCTAACCTCAATGGGCCACAGAAAGCTTTACCCTTTCCCCCCCTTATGGACGGTCTTGGTTGCACATCAGCATTGGAGCTCCTCTAGATGTTTATTTAGTGTTCAGCAGCTGAACCACGGAGAGAAGATAGAGGGTGAGAAGTCACCAAAGAGTTTTGAGTATCTAGGTAAGTTCAGCTCATATTGAGCACTTTCCATGGGCTGTAGGGTGAACGAAGTCAGCCAGCACAACAGCAGTACGCACATCTGTTGGCTGGCTGCTGTTGTGTTTTTCTGGGTTACTAGCTGTGATTTAATGTGTTTATATCAGAGAAAATATGCCAAAACTCACAGAGGAACTACCGCAACACCCATGAGAGACAGAGTAAACCGGGGAGAGCGGAGGCGTGGGTCTCCATACAGATACCCTTCTGAGAAGAAAGACAACTGTTTCCGAATCTGAGCTGCATATTCTCCATGTGCGACTCTGAAGGATGTTATGGATCATCAGATGGATGTGTTTCTATTTCTTGACTTTTCTGGAAGACAGAGATTGTAGAAACATTCACCATGGTTGATCATTGATTGAGAAAGTGGAAACAGTGTTGTGGTAAGCAGACAGGCCCATACCCTTCTGTCGTTGTTTTGTTGCCTCAATTACTACGAAACAATTCAACACAAAAATACATGTGCTGAATTTTGTTGTGCAAAGAAACAAGGCAAATACATTTTTTTGTATTCAGACACATCTTAATATGCATGGCAGTTTGGGACGGGTCAACACAAATTTTTCTATTTTGAGGATGCAAGCTAGGTGCAGGGTGCAAAGAGGATGAATTATGTGCCCTGATTGAAGAAGGGTGTGTACTGGATGTAACATAGATGAAACCAATCAGAGTATTCACTCTTATAGTTATCGGGTCTGAATTTGTCCTAGATTATTTAATTTCTCTTCTTCTATTGTGTCACTATACTCAGAGAACACACACTTAGCACTGTATGAAATATATTAATGGATTTAAATGGATTTAACTTCTTTTTTTCATCGAAGCGCCCAGAGCATAAGAAATGTTAAAAAAGACGAGTCAGACACTTCCACATGTCAGACATTAAAAGTGAAACTTTATAAATTATCTCAATTTCCTGGTAAAATGACAGGGCTGGGCAGATTTATGTTCATGATAGACCTCTTTACTAAACATAAAAAACCTGAGGCCTTAGGCTAATTTTTTCCCATTTTTCTGCAGGAATCCTTGACTCTGTTCTCTATGACATGGGTAACATACAGAGGACAGCCTGTTTTATTATCTGTGAGCATAATTATCAGTAAGAGTGATTAGTATGTCTACAAATATTAGAAACGTAGCTCTGTGTTTTGAGGTATGGTGAACTGGAGAGTGTTGCAAAAATATTTTAATTTATTAATTAATTAATACAGTCTCTCAGCTCTCCATCTGATACTTAACGGGAGAGGTGTGCTGCTGTTTGTGTTTTGATCTCACAGATGTGTGCCAATCTCTCAACTGCAACCTCAAAACAGCAAAAAACACTCTGCACTACCGACTTTAGACTTCAGACCAGGTATGTGGAGATTTAGACCACAGTCAGTTTCTATGTCCTTAAGTTAGGAACACGCCAGCTTGGTTCATAACCACACCTCATTTTCAGACAAACACACCCCTGGGTGCAAATGAGAGTACTCAATTTAACAGTGTGAGCACATAGCATTTATAAGACACATGCTTCAGGTGGAAATTAGGGAAGACACATGTGCTTCATTCCAAAACACTTTGCACCGGGCATTCGATAGAGCCCTTAGTGTGTTTGAACAAGAAGCATGCATCTAAGAGAGAGAGAGAGTGTGCGTGTGTGTGTGTGTGTGTGTGTGTGTGTGTGTGTGTGTGTAGAGCGGTCATCAGAGGTCGAGTGATGTCAGTGTCAGTGCTCTCCTTTCTTGTTGACCCTGTCATGGCGACTGCCAACCAAGTGTCTCCATCCGTGTGATTCTGCTCGCGCACACACATCAACACACAGGGATCTGACATCTTCAAGTGCAAGGGCCACAGCTCTGTCAGCGTCAAGGGCAAGGCCAACAGGAGGGCTGACTTCAAGAGTCCTCCCTGAGTCACCGTCGAGTCGCCTTGGATAAAACAAACCCCACCCACCAAGACAATCCTCGGCACAATGCCATGTGGCAGAGACTCTTTATTACCCTCCCAAACCATTCTTTTCCAGGAAGCAAATACTGAAAAGCACCAGAGATTTACAGTGTGCAGGAGGGGACATATGCAGTTTTCTTTCTTTTTTTTTTTTTTAAATGCCCACACACACTTTCTATTTTTGGTATCCTTGTTATAAATCCCACAAGCACTTCCTGCACTTGTATCATCTAATCAAATTATGTTTGATCAAGAAGTTGGGCAAGATTTCATTTAAAAACCTCTAAACTACTGCATGAGGTTGTTATGAAAAGTCTACATTGCTGGTGAGTAAAAATACAGTGCTGGATCACTTGACCTCTTCCTAGTACGTCCCAAATTTATTCAGTTCGTTGTCAAGTCAGAGAGGACTTTTATGGCAAGTGTGACTGATATCCGTCAAAGAATTCTTCACATTAAGTTCACAAGCAAGGCATGATCATGAGACCCAAAGGCAACTGACTTTGTCCTGCAAAATTGTACAAGTTTGTCTCTGAGTCATAGTGGATATGTGTACAAAATTTAGAGAAGATACTAGATATTGTTTTTGGGATGTTACTGATGCAGCCACTTTAGTTTTCCCCTCCCAGCCAAATGCCAGCCAACTTCCAGGCACTGGGAGACAAAACAAGGTTTTTGTTTGTTTGTTTTTGTGGTAAATTTTGGTACATTGTGGCATTTTCCTTGCTAAGCAAAATGTTCATCTATATATCATTTAAAATTTCGGGGTTAAGGATTACATGTTTATCACGTCATTGCGGGGGACCTCATCACAACCATCAGGGTGGGCTGGTCAGAGCACTTTCCTGTCATGGACCAGCCAAGACTCTGCCAAGGATATTGGGAAATTTAAGCGGCTCCATCCATACGTTCACAAGCAGGAGATGAAGATGTTGCCTGACAAATGTTCAAGAAAATGTGTTCTATGAGCAAAAGGTGACTGTTACACTAACTTAACCTTTGCCCTATGTCCTTCTAAATCCATAGTCTTAATTCTTGCATACAAACAGACATTTTTGTAGAGTTTATAGAAAATCCCTACAAGTGCTCTCAAGATATTTCATTCACAAGCAAAAGATAGCTACAAGGCTGATGCTATGAGACCTTTGACCTCTGCTATCCAAATGTCATCAGGTCATATTTGAGCCAGAGTAGGCACATGTCCAAAGTTTAACGAGAAGAGCTTAGAGAGGCATTATTGACATTTTTAGCTTTGTTATTCTAAAAAAATGTGGAAAACTGCCTTATCTCACAATGCTCACAAATCCTATAGAAATTCCAGTCACCACTAAAATCTAATCTCTTCACTTTGTTTTGTGTTCTTTGAAAGTATTTGTGAATAATTCTCAAAATATCAGAATCTGTTTACCAAAGGCATGACTGACAGTCTGTTAAGTGTTTATTTATATACATTTTTGTATAGACTTGTATGGTAAGAATTTCTTATGCCAAAGTATGGTAACCACTGTATTAAGTCTAGAAGGATACATGTCTAGGTCTGTGTGTATTTGTGTGTGTTTGAGAATATTTCAGTGTACACGTAAACATTTAAGTGAAGCTAATGCATTCCAATAAAGGACAACCTCCTATAGAGAGGTGCGGGAATGAGTACAAAGACGCTGAAGTGAGTTAGGATTAAGCACTTCCTGGTTACCAAGCCCGAAACTATATGGGATTGGAATACTGTTTCAGATAAATGCCTGAAATAAGGTTTATGATGAACACACACACAAGATTTTAAAGTTTAATCTCTAATATTATGAATTTGGTATTGTCTGCTTTTGAATTTTAAGGCAGTGTTGTGTGTTTAAAAGGCCTGTTGCTAATGAACAGCTAACTATGACTACAAAAATGGACAAGGACTTTACTGAGGATTTCTGATTGTTTTGTAATGAACAGAATTCATAGACTAATGTCACAACCAAGGGTACCAGCTTGATTAGGACATTCACTTAGGAGGAAATTCTCAAACAAGAGGTCACAGCATTAAGTTTGTCATTGGAAATATAGTAATTGCTTCTTGGTCGAACCAACATTTTGTAGTTCCATAGTTGCTTATTATAGCCTTTTACTCTCACCACTTATGTTTAAGCTTTAAAAAAGTTAAAAGTTTGTTAGGATTATCACAACTTGCAGAACATGTAAGTTTCATACTTTTTTTTTCTCCCAAGAGCTTATGATCAGCAATGACCCAAAACACAGTGAAAAATCCCATTGGCTATTAGTACGTAATGGTTGAGAGAACCAGTTCAATGCAAACTTCCCCATTCGCCATCCCTGCACCACTCTGTTTGCAAACTTCTTACTTTTTGTTGCATCTATCAGCTCTCAGACATACAGGACTACAGCACACTGCTGAGCACGAGTGTGTGTGCACACATACTCGTGTTTTGAGGGTGATGTATTGAGCCAATCTCTGAGTGATGTCTCATACATCACGTTTATTGTTTCTTCCTTTTCCTGTGTTGTGATCCTGTCTTCTCTTTATTTTAGGCGTGAGAGGAAATGAATAATAAAGTTTTCAAGAGACTTTCATGTTCTCTGAGACTAAGAGGGCTCGTCAGCTGGATGAGAGATACTGCAGCGTTTATCCCTTCTGACAAGATTTACTGTGTCAAACTATACAAGCTCCGGCTGACATTAGCCTCTTGACCTCTTGTATCTCTCTACAAGTGGAGACATTAATTTTGGGCAAACACCATCGAGCCATTTATAGCTGAGTTTATAGCTCGCCTGAAATCAGCTATCCTGCCTCTCTCTGTAAGGAATGGGCCTTTTATTGTCTTGCTGGATTGTTGGGAGTAAAATTTTGAATATTATATCAATAAACATCTCCTTTATGTTCAGGTTTTCACTTGTCTGTCTTTCATCTTCATAACCACGCTATATAAATTTCTAATGTGTCTTATTTCTGGCTCTAATGAGTTTTGATGGACTGCTTTTGTCTGGCCTGCCCACATTATTTGGCTCTTTCTATGCAGCCTTTATTATGCAAAATAAACAGCCACAAGCCTTCTTTGTTGTTGCTAATGTCACTGAATAAAAGCACCATTTCACTGCTAATTCTCCTCTCTAATTTTTTCACAGATAATTGTTTTTATCCAAACAAAATCTGCCTTGGCTTGCGGTTCATCGACTCTTTGGCCGCACAGTCTAGCTTTAATTTGACTTCCTCTAAGTCAACCCCTTCCTCTAAAGAGAGATACATGAACCAAGCTGGCATTTAATGGAGATATTTTAATAATAACTCCTCAATGAGGGTTAATTTTCTGCTACATGATCCCACTGAGCTCTAATTAAGACAAAGGATGAGTGTTATTTTCCAGCGTTAAACAACAAGCAATAAATCCCTCACTAATTCCTGCATAATTGTTCTAAAGCCCCAATTAAAATGTTTTTTAATTATGTCACTTAATTTTGTATGATTCTACAGAAAGGCAGTACCAATATGGATATTTTGGCAAATGCCAGACATTGAAATGGTCACTGAGGCCTGAATTTGTACCAGTGTCTACTGTTGAGGCTTCATAAACTGATGCCAGTGGCTTCCTAAGTCATTTCATTTCACTCTCTTCTCTTATTACTTTTATTATTTTATCATCTCAAAAGCCTCCTGTGGACAAGTGCTGTGAATTAGCACCTGTGCTAAAACACTCAAACAATGCATCTGGCTTGTCCAATGTAATTGTGATGTCCACATCAAATAAACAATAAATAAAAAAATAAATAATTCAATAACCATCATCTAACTGGCTCCTACTTGCAGTAGAAATTCTGTGTAAAGAAGAGAGAGATACCTTTAAAGCTATCTAAATACCTAGTAAGCTAACCATAAGCCAATACATTCTGTGTCTGTTGGGTGCTCAGAGCAAGGACACATCATAGGTTGTAACTTATCTGAAGCAGAGACATATTTTACAATGTAATTTGCTAGCAAATATGAGATCCTCAGTTAGTCAAAAGTATGCAGATGTCAGATTGATTTGCAAAGAATACACTGTGCCTATTAGACCAGCCTACCATGCACTCTGTTCTCCCCAATCCAAAACACCAACAGGTCAGAGGTTGAAATTGTGGGCAGCATGCATCCATGGAAAAAGCTTTGAGTTTCACTACCAATAGAACAGAAAATTTGAATTATAAATATTCAAGAACATGGCTTTCCCCGGTGCTAAACTCGTGGACCAGATTGGAGAATGACAGCCACGTGTTGTTATTAAAAATATGTCTGAAGTCAATGATGCCCTTCACGGTCCATGCATGGAAGTTAGTTGATTTTTTTGTAGATTTTAATGTCTGGGTTGTTCCAGAATGGCGTGTATTCTGATGGTGAAAAAGACGAGTTTGTGATTTTGTGGAATTTCCACCAGGCTGTCAGAGCTGTTGATATGGTTAGATTTTAAAACATTGGTGGTGTTTAATTGATTGACTTAAAAACATTAAGTCTGAAATGTTTATATCTTAACAAAATGTTTTTTCTTTGTCTTTCCATGTGTTGCATTGTTGGCTGTTGTAAGTCCATTTAGAATATACTGAAGATGGTTTGCTAAAAAGTAATGATAGAATCATGGGGCCTCTACACCTCCAAGATGTTTGGGTTTCTGCAGTGGTTATTTTGATCCTTGCTGGGTTATTTTTTCAGTTATTTTTTGATATGATGGAGTCTGAAATTTATACCAGGTGAGAGTGTTGAAAAAGAATATTCGAAAATAATGAATTTGGGTAATGTTTACTTTTTAAAAGTCGCTATCCTATCTGTAAGAGAGTAAATTTATCCATTGTTTAAGGTCAGTTATTGTTTCAAAAGAGGGGTAAAATTTAGACTAAACAGTTCTGACAACCTGGGGGAGATGTGATTACGTAAATACGTCAAGTGATATCAGGGATAGGTGATGTATGGGCTGCCACATCCCAACTGTTGTTTTTAATGGGAAGAATGCTTGATTTAGACCAGTTGACTGAGTAATCTGATATTTTTGAGAATGGTTGGATTAAATTGTTTCTTTTAGTGACCAAGAGGGAAATCTTTGATACAACAATATGTCATCTACATATTAACTGATTTTGTGATGTGATGTGGGTGTCTTGATTCTTGTTATGGCTCCTGCTAGGGGTTCGATAAAAATATTAAATAAGGAAGGGGAGAGTGGGCAGCCTTGCTTAGTCCCCCCTGCGAAGTGTGAAGCTTTTTGATGTCTGCCATAAATATATATATATATATACATATATATATATATATATATATATATGTATATATATATATATATATATATATATATATATATATATATATATATATGAATAGGAAGAATCTTCACTGCACACCACTGTACCAAACACTGAATGATGTGCAGTTTTGTTACTAAAAATTCCACAAAACAATGATTCCGAAAAAATCTGAAGCTGGGTTATTGAACTGAATCATTTCTTTAAAATACAGGTTCATTTTGGATCAAAGCATTACCTAATGTGCTGATTTATCTTAAGTAACATGTTACTAAAGGAAGAGCTGTTTCGAAACAAAAAAGATGACTGATAATTGAGCAGAGAAAAATGGTCTAATCAGTAAAAAGAGCTGGAATTCCCAAAGGAACACCTGCTTGTGTTTTTCACCCGCCTGAAGAGTTGACCACACTTATCCAACAGGAAACTGCCTGGCATGGCCTTTGAAAGGCAACAAGCCCGGAGCATCATGGGTATTGAGGTATTTGAAACCTTTGGGCATGAAAAGACAATTTCTCAGGCTATGAAGCACCAATTTAAACAACTTCAGCTTTCTTCTGCAGAGACTGACTATTTTATGACAAGTTCATATCAAATAGGTAGAGTCTTGCTTTAATGTCTTCGAAAAAAATACTTCCAACCAGAAAAAAACACCAACAAAAACAAACCAGTATCAATTTCCTCAAACAGGAAAGAAGTTTTTTTTTTTTTTTTCCCCCCATTTCAGTTCCCATTTCACTTTTGTCCCTGTTAGACAGACTGCCAGGGAGTCCTGTATCATGATATGAGCTCCCTGGTCTTTTTTAGTGGTAGTGTTATTTCTAGCCTCCTAATACCTTGAACCTTTTTGGCTAGAATTTTAAACTTAACACGATACAAGGTGTGCAATACAAGCAAAAAACTGCTCAGCAGCACTTCAGCTTAACATGCAACTAGTCAAACCAGCATGCAGACACACACAAACTCACACACACTTACCTGGCATGCCAAGTCATCTCTTCACAGTTGGTTTCACTTCATTTTAGTGCTATGCCAGCATGAACACATGCACACACTCACAAAACACCGGTCTGAACGAGCCAACCTGGCAAGCCTGGTGGGAGATAGACAGCACTTTGGATGTTGAACGGTCACTGAAAACACTTGTGCACGACTGAGTTCGCATAGCAGCAAATCTAAAGCATCATTTCTTACCGACATGAAAGTATGTGCTTTAGTCAAACTACTCACAGCACAGGAGGCTGGAGATGATTAGAGAAAGTCTGCGTTTCTGGATCCAGAGAGGGTACAGTTCTTTGCTGGTCACATATAAAAAACAGTTTTATTCCAACTGTCCTCGGTTTGACACCAGTAGAAATTAAAGTAGAAATGGAGAAATATTTCAGGTCTGATGGCGGTAATTCAAAACTATTTCTCTGTGAGTATGATTTTTACTTTTCAGTTTTACCCAGCCGGCTTTTGTTATTAGTTGCAAAAGTGACAAAGTTTAGCCTGAGACATTGTTGAAATAAACTCTTGTATCTGGGGAGATTTACCTTTGAAGGAACAGAGATGAAGAGAAGAGAAAAATGGGTTGAGGGTGTAAGAGAAAGAAGGGTTAGGGTAGGTCAAGAGGGTGGGGAAATAAGAGGAACAACAACAAGGGCACAAAACTGTAAGAAAAAAACAATAAAGAAAAGACAAAGGAGACGTGAGATGTTGCTTAGCCCGCAAAGCCTTCAGGATGTCCTGTGGGTTTGGTCCTTTTTTTATTTTGATTTGATCCATGACAGCAGGACAGATCAGTGCAGGAGCAGCCATGGCCCTGTTGGGTGCGTACTGTGGAAGAAGACACCCACCTTCAGATGCCTGGAGAAATCAATTGGCACAAACATCACATGGGGCTCAGTCGTGTAGACCCTGACGATCACATAAATCTAAGAATATGACACTTGAGACTGAATTTCAGAGAAGAAGAGCTTTTATTTGAGGGGAGGACTAGGATGGGTTGTGTAAGTTTCTGGTGCATTACATGAATAGTAAAGATTTTAGAGCTTTTTTTCTTCCAAATGATCCAGTTTGGTTCAGTAATGGCAGCTGATTCAGCATCACTATTATGTAATATCACAGAAGCACAACTCAGTCAACAAGGAACAACAATGGAGCACATCCACCATTTTTTGATCTTGGCATGTGGCTATTTATTTCAGATATTCAAGAAATCACACATTATTTAAGAAAGGGGTGCAGGTCGGATGGGAAAATACCACCAAAAAATAAAAGAAAGTTTGGGAAAATATACTTGAGGTGAGGATTCTTGTGATCAATCAACAGACTGGAGTGTGTTTAGGTCTACCATTTGGTGGTCAGTTCAGAGCACTTGGTTCCCTGAACAGATGAGTGCTTAAAGATGGGATGGTACAGTCTACTTATCTGAATACCTTCCTCAACTTCTGTCAGAGAAAACACGAATAACTGTGTGCCATATCTAACCAAACTGAACTGGACTGCTTGGTGGGAATGCACCATATATGAGGTCCAATGAGTGGACCTGGCCCCAGTCACAATTCCCTAATATGCACAAAACTCCTGACCCACCCCTGCTTTTTTTGAAGTAAAATCATTGTGGTTACTATATTGAAGGCTCTAGCCCCATTCACAAGCTATTTCAAGCAGTAGTATTTATGCCCTTCTGGTGTTTCATCTTTACTGTGGACAAAGAATGAGGAGTCACTTATTTGTTCCATCATTAAATGGAGAATTTAAGGTGTTGAAAGCAGAGCCACAAGTTTTGGGGAGTAGAGTTTCACTGTGAAGCTGCATTTCCTCTGAATGGTCTGGTTTAGTTCAGTTCAGTTTGGTAGGGTTTGGAGGTGCTAACCCTAATCTTGGTCACTTTTCCAACACCAGCTGTACCTTCAACTTGAGGGCGTTCTGAAGTAGATTGTAAACAAAGGGAAATAATGGAGGACCTCCAGCACTCCTCTACTCAACAGAGCATTGTTCCTTGGGCACATTCTTTACATCAACAGCAGTGAACAAATCACTCTAAATGCAAGGTTTATTTCAACATGGCTCGGTATGTAATTTTGCTTTAGCTGCTGTCCCATGTGAACTGAAGATTTTTGTGACCTATCAACACACTGCTTTTAGCTTCACCTTTGTTTAGTACGCTCTGCAACCAAATAGGTGGTTGTCACAGGTCAGTTATTTGGGTACCATTTCTCTATTTGACAGTGGAAACATCTGTATACTGTGATGGAAACTGCTTGAGTGTGTCTGCCTTTGTGTCTATTGAAAACACACAGTTTCATGCTCTTAGGGTCCTCCAAAGCTGTATTACACTGTATTTGACACGAACATTACGTAATTGAAGAAATCTAACAATGACAGCACTTAAGTGTGAATGCTCTATTAAAGAGTTACCATTTTAAATTTACTCACTGTCAGCCTAGAAACACACAAAGAGGGGGAGCTGAGGCTATTCGAGCCTCCCAGCAATCAGATATAACAATAGGGCTAAAACCCTAGCCATTGTGATAGGTCCGTGTAGCCCAAAACTGATGCTGAACCATGTATCTCCATCTACACAACACAGACTGCAAGCTGTACAGTTGTTCTGCTGTGTAGCACTGGGTGACTGCCAGTTTCTAAGTATATCTCAAGTATTATTTTGGGAATGTTGTCAAAGCAATGCAGACTAGAGGGCTGAGAAGGACACTTTAAATTTACTAACCATAAATCAGGTGCACATCTTCACATTTCTTTCATTCTGTGGGTTGGCTAGGTAGTGCAGCAGGTAGTTAATGTGCCTCACAGCAATAAGTGGCTGGTTGGAATCCCATGGTCAGGGCCTTTCTGTGTGTAGTTTGCATGGTCTCCCCGTGCATGTGTGAGTTTTCTCCAGGGACTCTGGTTTCCTCCAACAGACCAAAAAACCATGCCTGTTAGGTTAACTGGTGACTCTAAATTGTCCCTAGGTGTGGGTAAGTGTGTAAATGGTTGTCTGCCTCTCTATGTGACCCTGTGATCTGCTGATGACCAGTCCAGCGTGTACCCTGCCTCTCGCCTAATGCCACCTGGCATAAGCTCCACCCCCTCGCAGCCCAGAGAGGGATTAGCGGTGGATGGATGTCTCATTCAATGCTCAAATGGGTGCTACAGGGTCCTCTGCCTCAACTGATGCAGCACCTGTAACTATATCTCCTCTGATGTCCTTTCTATTTTCTTTTATGAAGTAACTGAAGAATAACCAACTGCTGCTTGTTATTTGTCAGCTCTACAATCTGTAACATTATTTGCTCCTTTTAAGTCGCAATGGCCTCTTGTGCACAAAGGGGCAAAGAAAATGTAGACAAGAGTACAAACCAGCATTTTGGCAGAGTTTTTCAGAGTGATATGGACATCCTAATGCACAAGTATAAGACAATACAGGACAATAAGGCATAGACACAGCATAGCTTTAGCACAGAAGTATGAAACAAGGTTTACTTTAATTATAGCCATGCTGAAAAATTCATATAACTTGCACAGGTAGATGAGTTCTAAACAGTTCCCCTTTGGTGCAGCGTTTTCCTAAAATAACACAATATCATGTTTATTTCTGCTTTCAGTAAACTAATTTAAATATAGGCTGTGCATGTGATCTTTGGTACCTCTGCAGCCAGCCTCAAGTGGACGCTTGGGGAAGAAGACTGGTTGAAAACCATGGCTAAAAGTGTTTCTATATCCCTGGATGATGTTTCAAGGTATCGGTCTGTCAACTGGGATCACTGTGAGGATCACTGATTTGCCTAAGGTCATCTCAACGTGTGGATCGAAACTTAACCCCTAGGAGAGGTGGGCAGCTGCCTCTATCTTTGGGGAATAAAACAGAAGAGTTGAGAGCTTCTGCTGCTGAGGCAGATTTGGCTTTTTATTTCTGTTCCTTTACAGAGTGTTGTTTGTCAGCCCAGAGACAGTGGACACCTGCCAAACAGAGCTGGAATATAGGACGAGTCCCTGGCCCAAATGTTGTTAGGAGGAAAGTGTGATGATTGAATCTGCAGAGTTCACACCAGACTTGCTTGGAAGAGGGTTTGTGTGAAAAGTGTGAACAAATTAACATCATGTCACAAGGTCACTCAAAAGCCTGTTGAGCCAAATATCAGCTGATGAATTATTAGAGGTAGAAAAAACCCTGACAAGACAAAAGCTGTCTGACCAGAGTAAGACTGGTTACTCTGAGAGAGGGTTGTCCTGTTAGAGGGTCAGTCGACCAATCAGAAAGCCACCAAGGGTTGATTAAATGATTTATATGGATTAATTTTGTCTACAATGATTGTTATCAGCTTCTGGTGACAGCATCAATGAACTATTGTATCCTCCTGTCCATCTGAACCAGAAGAGATGAGAATAATTACAACGTTGATTACATATTTTTTAATATATTTCATGAGTCCGTCTGGGCTGTCAGATGGACAAGTGTTTGGGAATGGGCAGAACCTTTCAAAAGTATATCCAGCAGGTGACTGGCTATCGTTCTGTTAATCACATTCATTAGGGGCCAGTCAGATAAGGCAATAGTCGGGCGCTACTGCCACGATGTAAAATACAAAACTTGGGCCACTTCATAGAACAAACCCTCAGCAAAACAAGTTGGAAGTAGATTGAAAATATCCTTTCTATTGCGAAGTGCCTTCAGTGTGGTTTTTTTGTTTTTCATTTGATAAAGAAATGCAGTCAGGATCTGATAAAACTGCTACTGAAGCTGTTAGCATCTATGCTAACCTCTGTGCGGGCAGGCACTTCCTGATGTTGTCTCGCCCGTAGCTCCCACCTCTTCCTGCTCTGAAGGATGTTGATTGGGGCGTGCAGTTTGGAGCTGCTCACAGTTGTTGTAGATTGGAGCTTTGCAAGGTTGATCCCACTGATTACGGACATTGAATCAGGCAGGTCAAACTACTGCCCAGCTCAGTGGTGCACTGATGGTGAAAATCAGGGCTGATGTTTAAGGAGATAATTTAAGCCAAGACAGATGCCAGTACTGATGTTTTTCTAAATGCTTCTTTTGGTATAATTCTCCCATAATACCAGTATATTTCTCCTGTCTGTTCATAAAAACAGAACACATTTAACTATCAGGTCATTTTCACTGCCCTAAATAGCCCTGTTAGGGTGCCAAATGTCAGTACTGAATTGGTATGAAACAACAAATGAACATCTGAAAAATGATATCTGCTCATCTCACGTTGTTTGCTGATGGCCATTGTTTGCGAAATTGGCTAATATCAGCCAATACTGATGTTGAATCGATGTTTATCTCTAAAAAGTAGCACTAACTTGGTCATACTCAGAATCTGTTGAGTGATGAAATCTGAATTTAATCTCCTATTGCGTTTGTAACTGTGAAGATATGATGGCATTTCAAACTGCTTACCTAAGATGAGTTCAAGATTATTCAAAGTAATAATATAATACTTACAATCTCCAAAGTAAAAATTTTTGATGGTTAAGACTCTGTTTGTTTGTGTATATTGTATATTTGTGTATGTATACATGTATATAGTTTTGGCTTTCAGTCAAGGTTTAGTTGCATTTAAATTTGCCTTTGAGGTCACAACTGTAATGTAGACTCCAATAATCCATAAGATAATAAGGTGGCAAACTAAAACAGACCTTTTTTTGGTTGTTGGTTATAAGCATTTATCCACATAAAATAAAATTTAAAATTTGATGCCTTTTTACATCATACATCACTCTTATACAACACTTTTAATGATTTCACTTAAGATAAAGGGGTTGTTAGATTTTAAAAGGCAAAACTGTTTATTTCTAACCCTGCTAAGTACCTATAGTTCACACAAAACTAGGACCACTGTCCATGAACATGTCACAAAGTAGAAACATTTAAGCCTGACAAAAGAAGAGTGTCAGCTTTCTTGCTGTACAGTCTTAGAAAAAAGAGAAGCTGTTTTTTTAAGCACTTGAAGCAATTAGTGCAGAGGACAGAGCCAGCTGAGCCATTGATTACTGTTATTTATAAACCTGACGGCACCCTGATGGGGGAGACATAATCTACGCTCTGCATCTTTTCTTTGCTCCACATTTAAGACTGACTTCCCACCTTTCTTATACATCCCCCCTCTTCCTCTTCTCTTCCACACAGCCACCTCTCAGTACATTTCAACGTCCATCATACCCATTCAGCGTCTCTATTTCTGCTCTCCTTTCCTGCCTGATCTCTCTCACTCATGGCTCTGCGTTTATAAATGAAAAAAAAGAAGATGAAATGTAAGCTGAGGTGGAGAATTCCCCCATAAACAAAGAAAAATGTATTTCTTCTTACCTGTAAGACAAGGCAATACTCCCTTTGGTCCAGCCTTGGGTCTCGCAGCAGTCTGGGAATCACATATGAAAAAGCTGCATACAACAACAGCCCCTCTGACAAGCTTGGGCATTCTTAGGAGATTGTCTTGCATGCAGGTATGCCTGGATAAGTGATGCAGAGTGGGAATGGAGGCATGGAATCTATTCCCAGGCTCCAGAGCCAGCAGGCCGGTAACAACAGGCGCATTATGGTCCGGCCCTGGCTCACTCAGTGTGCCCCAGAGGGTCTAGGTTTTAGTGATAGACCAGAAAAAGCAGGTGTGTTCGGAAGTGCAGGTGGAGATGGAGATGTGAGTGTGCATGTCAGAGGGAGTGTAGGGGGCTGAGAGAGACATCAAGAAAGCATGCACAGAATTTCAAAGCAGTGTAAAAATATACTTGGGGGAAGCTGTTCCAGTTCGCTGCCTGGAAGTGTGCATGGCAGCAGCAAAAAAAAAACAAAACAATGGAAATGAACACAGTGGCACTAAACATAGGTAGATATTTTAACCTGCTTATGATAAAATGCATCAACAAAATACATCAAAATTATTAACAACCCTGAAACGGTTCTGCAGGCTCTTAAAAATAACATCAGGAGGGAATAGGCACCCTCCCCATGCAGTTAGAGATATTATTTACTTGTCAGAACAGTAAGCGAGGCTTTTAACCCTTTATGACAGCTTCCAGCATCCTGGGATTATTTATGGTCTCATTTTCAAAAGCTCGGCTGCTGTATATGTTTTTAAATCTGCCCAGAGTCTCACACAGAAAGACCCGTTCTGTTGGATACACTCTTGTTAAATTAGGCCTAACAACACCTTCGGCTAATATGAGGCTTTTATTAGGCTTTTAGTGGGAGTAGGAGCTGTATTTTATTTCATTAGTGCTGTAAAATCTATGTGGTTGACGCACAATACTGGATTGTGCCAATATCTGAGTTGTCATGATATCTAACTAATTTTAGCCAACACTGAAGTACAAAACCCTTATTGTAAAGAACACTCTGTCTCTCCCTCACTGTTTTCTAGGGGTGGGAATCAAAAACTGATTCCAGATGGGAATCAGTAACAACCAGCTCAAAAAACCAATATCCTTTATCATTTCCTTCCAGTTTTGTTCTGCATGCCCTTCTAATCAAGTATGTCACACCTTGTCCAGATGCAGCCAAAGAAGTCAAAGATGTGATCATGCAGGACAGTAGGGATGTCGATTAAGAAGCATTGATGCAAAGACAGTCGGTAATGTTAAATCTTGGAGGCTGCTGCTGGAATGCAGAATCAGTTTTGTTCCTGAGGAAGAAATAGAAAAGTAAAGGAATATGAAACCTATAAAATGTATTTATTTTGGTTTACAATAAAGCCATTTTTTGCTGCCATTGATCTAAAAAGCCATTTCTAATTCATAAAAGGAGTTCATACTTATCTGACTGGTGCAGTAATATGGATAATCAAGGATACTTCTCATTGTGATACATCGTGATTCATCATGGCATCTAATCAAATTCAATTACTAAGTTAATAATCATTTTCAAATCCTATCCTGAGACTTATAAAGTTGCACAACTCTGGCAAATAGGACACAGAAGTGATCTTAATTGTTTGGTCAGTTTTATACAAAATGAAAACAACTGCACAAAGTCCAGTCTCAGTGTTTTTGAGACTTAAAGCAAGCATGGAAACTCCTCAAGTATTTGTCAGTTCAATTTAATTCTGAAGGAGAAAATTGGATTCAGACTCAAATTTTGATTTAGATTTATTCAGACTCTCGATCAAAACTCTTTTTGTTTAAAAGGATGCTTTTGTTAAGTCATCAGAATCGGTCTTGTGCCTGGACATTGACACAGGCTCAGCAAAAATGGTTTATAGACTTTAAAGAAGAAACGTAATAAGTGAATAAAATGAAAGTTAAATATAATTAAGCTATGATATCAATCAATCAATCAATCAATCTTTATTTGTATAGCGCCAATTCATAACAAGTGTTATCTCAAGACACTCTACAATAGAGCACAAAGCTCTTCATTTTATTGATACACATATACGCATAGATACATATACATATAAAAATACACATATACATATATATACAATTTTATACATCCAACACCCAACATGAATCCATATAGCCAATCATGAATCCCTCCATCATGGCGGCAAGAAAAAACCTTCTGTTAAGCAGCAGGAAATCTTGAATGTGGACCCCAGTCTCATGATGAACAGCAAATCCACACGATGCTGTGTTGGGTGTGTGAGCAAAGGAAGGGAGGTAAGTGGAGACAAGTGGACTAAAGTAAGAACTAAACTTAGTGACAGATAAATGGACCAATCATAGACCTGTCGTCATCAAATTTGTTTCTGCTGAAAACAAATTTATTAGAGGTTAGCCTCTTGAGATGCAACATCTTGTTTTCAGGAGGGTCCTCATGTCTGTATGGCTGTGGTGATACTTTTATAGAAGTATAATCAATTAAAGTCTTACTGAAAATAAGAATTTATGGTAGTGACAAACTCATGGGTGCCCAAACCACGGGCTCTAATTTCCTGGTGCAACTCAGGGTGGCGCAGGGTGGCGCACCCTGTGCAGTGGTAATTTCGTCCGGCGCACCGCCGTGCGCAGCCAATTTGGCAATTTGGTAGACCGGCTGCGCCGAGATGGGTGTGACGGCGCACCAGGGGGAGGTGTCCACAGATTCAGCTTTGCGCAGTGACAATTTGGTGCCAAAAAAACGCGCTGAAGGTGCGCTGAAAGCCTGCCAGCTCCACCCTGGTCTATTCTCGGCGCACCCCGGGCAGTGGTAATTTGGCTGACAGGTGCACGGTGCGCACACGTCACTAAAACCTCACAGGCAGGTATCCAGAGTGTCAGGCACATTTCAATGCAATAAACAATCACAACAACCACTATTTAATGTAACCGTCTGAACCTGCACGTACATTTGTATCTATATTAATTGTCCCATCACATCTGATGTCAGATCAGAGACGTTTGTCATAACTAATGAGTTCATATCTCTCAAGCCAACCACAAACAGCCACATCATCCGATACGGAGTATCCGACTTCTCTCATCTCATGAAATTCAAAAGAAAAGAAAAAAGAGAGAGATGCTCGCTGAATAAATGTAAATCACTCGGTGTCTTAAGGATTTACCTGTGATTGCCCATATTTCTCTGTTTTAATCTTTATTCTTAACGTGATCTATAAAGATGGAGTACATTACTGCTATTACTATAATTTCACCAAAGGTTCTGCTATTTGGCGATGACGGACCAGGAATGCATGTGGATCACAAGCATGATGAATGGATTAGCCTGCTGCTGTGTTTAAATGTAATTATCACTTAATATTTGTACTCCTATTATGACACAGGAACAGATTATATCTGTCCCGTGAGGTGGTCCACGTGGTGACGCGCATCGAGGCTCCAATGCCCGGCCCGGTGGCCCCTGCGCTCTCCTAGATGCTGTAAAAGTGACAGCAGCTCTGACCTTCTTCTCCACCGAGGTGAAATTGTCACTGCGCCTCGCCCGCGGCGCATTTAAAGGCGAGGAGAGGCGTTCATTTGATTGGTGAAAATTACTTTCGGCTGTGTTAAACCCACTCAAGTCTTATCTCCTCCCTCTCTGCTACGTGCACCGGTAGGAGAGACGGAGGCGTGGGTGCGCCTGCCTGCGCCAGACTGCGCCGTGCACGAAACTTGCAAAATGCCCTGGACACACCCTGTTGGCGCGGCGCAGGTGCGGCGCAGGGCAGGTGCGGCGCAGGGCAGGTGTGCCCCGCCTGCGCCTGGTCTACGAAATTAGAGCCCCACAAGTGCATCCCTACCATATTTGTCTCCGTTAAGTATAAATGTATTAATGGTAGACCTCTTGAGATGTGACATCCCATTTTCAAGAGGGATCTCATGCCCATGTGGTGCTAGAGATAGTTATTATAGATGTATCAGTTATAGATAGAAAGATCATGCTAATATCTACATTAACAGCTATAATGATTATGAACTGGAATGAGATGGCCAAGTATGTGTTATATCTATAATTGTAGTTACTGAGGCTTTGTGACTCCACAGCAGCAGGCAGTCTCCACCGAGGATCCCAGGCCACCTAAAAGACAAGAGCCAGAGACGAGTACAGGAGCAAACAGAAAGGGACAGAGGCAGATATGGAGGCAGAGACGAGTACAGGAGCAAACAGAAAGGGACAGAGGCAGATATGGAGTCAGAGACGAGTACAGGAGCAAACAGAAAGGGGCAGAGGCAGATATGGAGAGAGAGTGTGAGAGAGAGAGGGATAGAGCCCAGTGTGCCAGATCCCCCCGGCAGTCTAAGCCTATTGCATCTTGACTATGTGTCTAAACTATGGACTATGAGCTGGTCCCTAACTGAAAGCTTTATCAAAGAGGAATGTTTTAAGTCTAGCCTTAAAGGTAGAGAGGGTGTCTGCCTCCCGAACCGTGGTCGGTAAATGGTTCCAGAGAAGAGGAGCCTGATAACTGAAGGCTCTACCTCCCAGACTACTTCTAGAGACTGATGGAACCACGAGCAGGCCAGCATTGTGGGAGCGTAATGTTCTAGAGGGGTTGTACGGCACTACAAGCTCTTTGAGGTAAACTGGTGCCTGTCCACTGAGAGCTTTATAGGTGAGAAGAAGAATCTTGAATTCTATTCTATATTTTATTGAAGCCAATGCAGAGAGGCTAATACAGGAGTAATGTGGTCTCTTCTCCTAGTTCTAGTCAGCACACGTGCTGCAGCATTTTGAACCAGCTGAAGCGTCTTAAGCGACTTACTGGGACAGCCTGAAAGAAGAGAATTACAGTAGTCCAGTCTAGAGGTAACAAAAGCATGGACTAGCTTTTCGGCATCGCTCTGGGACAGGATAGGCCTGATTTTAGTGATGTTACGAAGATGAAAAAAGGCTGTTCTTGAAATTTGCTTTATGTGAGAGTTAAAGGATAGATCCTGATCAAACAGAACCCCAAGATTTCTAACAGTTGTGCTTGGCGTCAGGCTAATGCCATCTAGGGCAGTTAAATCATTAGAAAAGGTTTCTCTAAGATGTCGAGGGCCCAGCACAATGATCTCTGTCTTGTCTGAGTTAAGAAGAAGAAAATTTTTGGCCATCCAGGCCATTATATATATATTTGTGTCATGAGCTGTTCCTTGTTTTTACTTCCTTTGTTTTTATCTTTTGTGGTTTAATTGATTCATTTGATGAACGTTGCTGAGAGGTACTATAAAAATAAATTTGTCTTGCCAGACCTAAAGCTTTCAGAGTCTTCAACGCTGCAGAGGTCTTGAGAAATGAAACAGTCAATGGAGTTAGTGCTGGATTAGGACTTGAAGCTGGTAAAACCGTGCAGTGTGCACAGAGCTGGCTGGCCCATTAGGAAATATAAGCAAATGCTAAGAGTGCTGTGGCCTCCAGGGGGCGCCACAAAATTGGGAAAAAATTCACCTTCAATAAAAGTAGTTATTACTGTTAACTCTTAAAATGGAAAAGTTCATATTGATTCAAATGTAAAGAAATGCCCAAGAACTATAAATTTATATAGATTTTTAAAGCTATGGAATTGAGTCAGAATCTTAGAGGGTAAGAATCTTGATTCTGACATTAATCCACTTTCTAGCCCACCTGTACTACAAGCACAGGATTAAATATCAGGTGTGCCATGTGTTTAATGTTGTTTCCCCTGAAAACCTGTGTTGGCTGAAACTCCACAGTTATTGATAAAGTCACTGATATAGAACTGGACCAATAAGCAGAATCAGTGATGGCTTTGGTATTAGCAACAAAGACGATTATGGCTATTGTATGGGCTGTTCTCCATGTGGGCCCAGTCAACTCTGTTGTAATTGGTCAGTTCACTGGTGCTTGGTGCCATGTTGTCAAGGACTCTGCATTCATACCCTCTACAATCTGCAATGAGCTTACTACCAGGAGGCAATGGCAGGATGTCACACTGGTAGATCTACTCACTGGGGCCAGGTTTTTCCTTGTTCATAAAGGTGCTCTATCATGTGGAGGAGGTACATTTATCACATTAAAGGGCATTTAAAACTCATAAAGCAGAGTATGGGCTCTTTAAGGTGAGGTATTTTTAAAGTATCATACTCAAGTGTTGTTTTATATCTGTTTCTTACTTGAAATGGTTGTGTGTCTCAATGTGTCTCACTTGAGCTTTATTAAAACCACAAGTGACAAAAATAATTATTAAGAGCAAGAAAGAGAGGAAATGTGACAAACAGGATCAGATGAGAGAAACACTAATTGGCAACAAGCTGGGGCATCAGTTCCTGAACATCAGCGTGTCTATTACAAAAGGCTGTATCTAAAAATAGAAACAGACATCATAACACATCAGACAGAGAGAGACGCTCATTAAGTGCTTTTGTTAGAGCTATTTTGAGCTCTTCATTGTAGCTGCACACTTACAGATAAGAAGGAACAGCCCCCTTTGTAAGCAAAATATGAAGGGACTGGCTCCCAAATGATGTAATGTTAAAATGGATCTGACAACATGCTGTCGTCCATAGTTCCTGTTCATTTTGATACTTTAGGAGAGCAGATGTTTCAAACAGGGATACCCCAAGTCACTTTTTATTCAGCCCTTTTTTTGGCCATGATACTGATAAGCTATAAGCCTGATCACACAGGGACTTGTCACAAGAAAAGTGTAGCCAGTATAACCATCCATCCATTACCCGGCCTGCTTATCCCTCTCAGGGTCATGGGGGTGCTGGTACCTTTCCAAGCTTATATTGGGCAAGAGGCGGGGTACTGAACTGGTTACTAGCTGATCACAGAGCCACATAAGAGACTGACAACCATTCACACTCAAACTTACACCTAATGTCAGAATCAAAGACACCCCTCTCAAAACAACCACTGCCGTGTTAGCAGTCATAAACTTTTTAAGCTGTCATTGTGGGAAATTATCTGATTTTTTTTACTTCAGTTTTTAAATCACCAACAAATTTGTCATACATTTAAAGGTAAGAGGAAACATTTAATTGCTGACAGTATTTGGTGAAATAACAAAGCATTTATTTCATGTGAAAAGCTGATGTCAGAAGACATCACTAATGTCATATGCTAGTTATGTTTTTTTAATTATTTCAACAGACACATTAAGATTTTGAGTTTTCTTCATACACCCTACTGTAGTTTCCTCTTTATCTCTCACTTTGGCCAAATTTCAAAAGTATCACATTAATTAAACATGAATAAAAGTCAGCTAAAAAGTGAGTTGGTTTCAATTATTTCAAATTGGGGAGATCTTCTTTATCCTTACAACAAACCCCTATTTGCTACACACACACCCACATACCCACCCCAACACACACTCATACACACACACACACAAACTTATCACTTTAAAACTCTTAATACGCAATGCTTTACAGTCCTGCTATGTTTATTTACTCATTCTATCTTGTGTTAATGTCATCAGTGTGTTATTATTTCCCTGTCTTCTTCCTACGTCATCCTGTCGCCTATTGTTACCTCTGCCAAGGAGGTTACATTTTTGCCAGGGTCTGTCTGTTTGTCTATTTTCCTGTTTTTTGTCTGTTAGCAAGATAACGCAAAAACTACTGAATGGATTTACATGAAAATCTTACCAGAGCTGTGGTTTGGTCTAAGGAAGAACCCATTACATTTTGGTGGTGATCTGCATATTTGTCTGGATGCAAAAAAAATCCCAAAATTTGCAAAAAATCCCATAAGTTAACATTGGGCTGTATTTTAAAAAATCATATCTCTGACATCACTTGATGCATTTGGTTCAAAATTTACATGATAATATATATCATACAACTCTATCTTCACGGTCAATTTCATGTGGATCGGATCCAGATTGATGTCACAAAAAAAAATTGAAGTTTATAATGGCAAATCCCATTTATTTCTCCTCGGCTGCTGTGAAGGTTTTGCCCCCTTTATGCCATTATGGGAATTGTAGTTTATTTGCAAACTTATGTCAACATATTTCAAGCCTATGTCACTACATTACCCAGCTTCTCTTGCAATGCCAGCAGAGGAGTTCTCCACATGGACAGACATTAGCGGAGACTCAGCTGTCCAATCGGAGCACGTGGTGATCCAGAATTGTATCTTGGCAGAGGTCTGCGCTCTCCAAGTGCCTTTCTAGTTTTTTGTTATGTACTGCTCTAAATCACCTAATAAAATAAAAAAAAGTAAAAGCCATAAAACTGAAATATCCAAGCATAATCAAGTTATCCTATGTTTGCAACTTTCAACTAGCAAACAGAGACGATCAAGTGAAGCTGCAGAAATCTGTGATTTGCTTTAGCTGACAAGACTTCAATTTGTGACTCCTCACATCTTTGAACAAACACGTTTGCTCTTTATCTAAAATATTTCAGAGCGGATGTGCAGAGGTATAAAAACAGCGCTTGTATGGCAGCACTCTCACACTTGTCACCATCAAAGGTCACAGTGACAGATCTTACATTTCTGCAGCTCTTTCTTCCCCCCGTTCGATCTCCTCTTCCCTTTCACCATCTCCAAAGTTGAGCCCCCCTGCTGCGATGTGTGTGTGTGTGTGTTTCAGAGGGTGAGAAGGGGGGAGAGAAGTTGCAAACTTTGCTGTGCATGTGAGAGTCGAGATGAGAGGAAAACTGAGCTGAGTGTGCGCGGCTGTCTTATGTGCATGTGTGTGTCAGAGTCAGAGCGGAACAGTGAGATGAGAGGGGAGTGTAAGCTGTCATATTTGAGGTGAGATGTGGGTTCAGGCTGAGGTTAGTCTTTTCTCAGGGGTCTGATGAACCAGCTGAATGGAAGATCTAAAAATCGTAGACAGAGAAGAAGATGGAGAGATTAACACTGTCCTGCCAGCTAATCCTCCCTGTGGACTTTTCATGTGGCCACATTCAGGTGTCTTTGTCAACTCTGGCATGACCATCATTCAGCCAAAGTCTGTGCACTAATAGCCCTGTGAAGCTTTCCTGTACATGCACTGCTATTTGATTCTGTGTAATCTAGCCGCGGGCTGTTAGCATCAGACAGATGCCATTTTAAGTAGGCTGTACGAAGACGGATTGACATCTCCATCCAGAACTTAGACGCCTGGCTTACACCTGACTGGAAAGACACATTGCTTTTTAAGATTCACTACCTGCTCTTCAGGTGTCACAGTTAACCTGAATCTGTTTCCCTGTACAGGCTGAAAAAGAGCAGCTGATACAGTAATAGACATGTTTCATTGTTTAAATACTGTGCCTCGTGGTATATGACGAAGTTTTTGATAGTCAGGGCTCTAAAAATAGGCTGATAAAGCTGATAGGCTGCAAATTTTTGTCTAGCACTACTCTTTTTACCCAGCACTTCCAGCAGGCTACATTTTATAGCACATGCATTTCTGACATTATTAGCCGAGTTTAGGGTTGCAGCTAAAATAATTTTAGTTATATATTTATGTAATGATGGATCACACAGGATTTTTTTTCATTTTGGCAAAGGCTGTTAAAATGATATGACATAATATTCTATGGGTGCTTTCACACCTAACATGTTTGGTCTGGACCAAACAAGCTCTGGTTCGTTTTTTCTTGGTAATCATCATATTGATTAGAGCCACTGCTCCCATCTTGCAAAAGATTAAAGTTAAGACTTTTTCTTCCCAGAGAAATAACTCAAGTGGACTGACTGCCTCAGTACTCTGCTGAATGGTCTGCGAGTGATGTTAAAGTCTCTGACACAATGAATCGATAACCAAATTTGTTGATAAGAGTTTTACATATCCACAATAGTTTATTTGATTACCGTAATTTACTACAGCCAAGTTATAAGAGAAAATTTGAAAAAAAAAAAAATGCTGTATTCCACTAGATTATCAAACACGTCATTTACCCGACTCGTGGGGACACTCTGGTCAGTCAGCAGTGTCTCCACGTCACATTTAGGCCCCGTTTGCAGAACAATGAAACAGTCGAAAACGGAGAGTTTTCATTGCGTTTTCGCCTTCTGTTTACACGAGAACGGTGCCTGGAGTGTCTGAATCCGCAAACTTTTGAAACCAGGGTCCAGAGTGAAAAGTTTTGATCGCGTTTTCGTATCTGTATCTGTGTAAACGCTGACACGAGGCACATGCGCAGTACTCTTTCAGATAACGGTTGTGCACACATCCCAGGAACAACAACAACAGCTTCTGCCGTCTACTGAGCAACATGTGTGCTGCTTACCATGCTCGGTTTGTTATCCAGACAAAAATATCCAAACAAGAAACTTGTGTGTCCTCGTGCGTCCTTGTGCGTCTGCTCGCCATTGTTGTTTGTGAAAAGTTTGTCTACATGTGTTGTAATACTGCTGTTTCACTACAAACCTACATCACCAGCTACTGGCCTGGCATGCACACTAAAGCGTTTTCAGTTGTTCTCGCATCTCCATGTGAATGCAGAACACTTTTGAAAACACAAAAGAAGAACCTTTCGGTTTCTGGTGACAATGTTGTTGTGTGAATGAGGCCTAGGTTTTGGCTCAGCTCCCTTGGAACTCAGTTGATGTTGATACGAAAGGTGATGCCAGGTACTTGGTACAATCACCAATGAAAACCAAAAGAACCAAGTTAAATCAACAAGATACCACATATTAGAAAAAACCCATATGTCAACAAATGTACATCGTTTGTGAGGAAGATTTAACACCACTATGTGTTTTGTCCTATAATCAAATTTTCCACATTACAGGATCAAAGAAACTGACTTATTTTTTTTAGTTATAGTAAACTATTAGCCCTAAAGTTTCTTTGTGTTCTCATCAAGTATTTGTTAGTTTCATCCCCTTGTGAACATCAAATTTTGTTTAACACAACCACCACAATAACAAAGAAAAAGTCTGAGCATGAGAGGCTGGAACTTTCAGTAATACTTTATTTAACCCAAGACTCACTGTCTAACATCATAAAGGTAGCCGATCATTTAGTCCTATAACCTTGACACACCGGATGGACTGTTCAATAAACTTCACTATTCCCTTTGGGCAACTGCCAATAAAAAGTGTTTGGGAAATGACAAAACCTTTTGAAAGCATATCCAGCAGGTGATTGGATAATCACATCGACAACAAACCAATCAGAGAATACTGCTAGAGTTTAACATTCAAAATGTAGGCCATCCATTATCTATTCCACTTGAGGGGGGGTCGCCAGCCGCCTGCAGGGCCATATCAAGAGAGGAACAGCTATTCGCACTCTATACCTGCGGGAAATTTGGAGTCACCAATCAACCTCAGGAGCCTGTTTTTGGTCTGCAGGAGGAAGCCAGAGTGCCGTAAGAGAACATGGAAACTTCACACAGAAAGACTCTGCCCAACCCGGGGGATCGGACCAGTGACTTTCTTGTTGTGAGGCATGTACACTACCTGCTGTGCCACCATGCTGCCACTTCGTAGAATAAACTCTCGTCAAAGTAAAAATATCCTTTCTATCGAGAAATGTTTTGAGTGTTATTTGTTGTTTTTGTATCTGTTAGTGTTGTACATTATTAGCATCTACGCTAATCTCTGTGCGAGCAGTCACTTGTTGTCTTGCTTGCAGCTCCCACCTCGTCCTGCTTTACTGGATGCTGATTGGGCCATTCCACTTCAACCTGAGCGCAGTCTTTGTAGTTTGGAGCTTGGCAAGATGGATCCGTCTGATCACAGATATTGAATCAGGCTGATCCACCTGCACTGCAAGGTTAATAATCCTACAGAGTTAAAAGAAACTTGCTCTGCTACTTTCAGGGCTGCCTGGTGTAATTTGTTTTCAGCTTTTGAGTCAGCTGGTATTATTGTTCTGATAAAGAGGATCTCCTCAGTTTCCAAGGATTTCAAAGCTTTGGTAAAAGAATTTGTGAAGGAGAGGAACTCACTTTACGAGCTTTGTCTTCATCTCTTCCCCTTTGCATACTTCTGTATTTCAAAGAAAGAAGCAAAGTCTTTGTTATTTCAGAAGTGTGGTGTCTTTTTTAGTTTCTTCAGTGATGAAACACCTCAAAGTGGTATGCTGGAAGATCTGTGAGACATAAAGGTTTTAGAAAACCTGATGAAACAATCAGCCATTAAAGTTTCTTCGGCTGTGTGTTTAACCACTGGTGAATAATGTGGGGAAATATTCACCAGGACAAACAGAGGAGAGCCAGAATAAAAAAAGTCTCCCTGTCACCACACCGCCTTAATGAAGAACTCGTCATGAGGCCTCGGGACACACAGCTATAAATTTGTACATGAGCAGACACACGCAAACACACATAACTAAGTAATCGCGCTGGTTTTATTTTGACACATAGTGGTGACAGAGGGATGTTTCTCCAAACAGAGAAAAACTAATTTCCTTCAGTCTTTGTGAAAGGTTTTTTCCATTTTGCATTTGTCCCTTTTTCTCTATCTTCTCCTCATGAAATGAGGGAATAATACACTTTGCATCCCTGAAATAGATAATGGATTTAAAATTGATTTGTTTGCATACTGTTATCTATTTTTCTATTCTTTTTTTCTTGTTTTTGTTTTGTGTCATCTATTTCCCTTACATTAATCTAATATTTTTAAACCAACTCCAATGCCACCAACAATAATAAAAATAATAATAATAATGAAAATTAAATAAGAATACAAACCATTCTTACTCCCAATGGTTGTGTCTGACCCTTGTTGTAATTTCACAAGGAATGCATTGTTTTTGATTTCCAATAGTCGTAATGTTCATGAAGTAGCCTTTCACTCTGACTGTTTCAGCTGGCTGCAGTCCCGTAACTCTGAAAATTGTTTAGATGTTTTGTGCAAGTTGAACTGAGCAGCATGCAAAATTGAACACAGACGTAATCAAACTATACAAGAAAGTAAACAGAACTTAGACATATAAATAATTACATTTATACAAGGGAGAAAATCAATGTATACATGCTGAAAAAATTCTAATAAAGGGAGGAAATCAAACTAATGCAAGAGACTACAACAAACATGTACAAGGGAATAAATAGCTCTTTTTCAAGGGAGTAAATCAAACTTAAAAAAGGAGGTAAATCAAACTATAAAACGTGGTAAATCAAACTTATATAATATAGTAAAGCAAACTTAAAAAAGGAGGTAAATCAAACTTATATAATATAGTAAAGCAAACTTAGAAAAGGAGGTAAGTCAAACTTATACAAGAGAATTAATCAAACTTATACAAGGATGTAACTCAAACTTAAAAAAGGAGGTAAATCAAACTTAGTCAAGGGAGTAAATCAAACTTTTACAAGGGAGTAAATCAAACTATATAAAGAGGTAAATCAAACTTATATAAGATAGTATAGCAAACTTATACAAGGGAGTAAATCAAACTTAAAAAAGAAGGTAAATCAAACTATTGAAAGAGGTAAAACAAACTTATATAAGATAGTAAAGCAAACTTATACAATGGAATAAATCAACTTATACAAGGGAGTAAATCAATTTATACAATGGAGTAAATCAAACTTATATAAGATAGTAAAGCAAACTTATGCAAGGGAGTAAATCAACGTATACGAGGTAATTAATCAAACTTATACAAGGAGGTAAATCAAACTATTTAAAGAGGTAAATCAAACTTATAAAAGATAGTAAAGCAACTAAAACAATAAGGTAAATCAATTATACAATCAAGTAAATCAAACTTAAAAAAGAAGGTAAATCAAACTATATAAAGAGGTAAATCAAACTTATATAAGATAGTAAAGCAAACTTCTACAAGGGAGTAAATCAACTTATACAAGAGACGGAATCAACATCAGGATAGTTGTAATATTTAAGAATGTACTGGCCAATTTTAAACTAAGGTGATTCAGCAGGAAGTGCTGATGTCTCACAGCGAGAAGGCTGCTGGTTCGGCTCCCTGATTCAGACCTTTCTGTGGAGAGTTTGCATCAGGCCTGAAGGATATTTGAAAACAGGATTTTACAACTTTTTCCTCCTGTGATGAATATTGGACTTTTCAGCCAGTTTTGTGCAACAATGCAGTTGGGAACTTTAACTTGGTTTTCATTTAACCTGCTTGTTCTTGTAAATGTTCTGCAGCCATCTAACAGAAACTGACATGTTGGTTGGTCTGTGGTTTTGTACAAACCCAAAGAAGAAGCATGGTTTATTCCACAGGTGATTGGATCGGTGTCCACAGGCATTGATGTGGATCAGCTGATCACATAGTTTTAGGATATGTTTACTGAATGGGATCTTTTGAATTATGTGGGGAACTTAATTTTAACATGATCATGACACAGAGCCTTCAGGGTTAATTTACCGTGACACAGTGTATTTGACGTATCCACATTCACAAGTGCATAAACTGAACTATTATGCTGCTCCAAATGGTTCAATATTTTATTTTGAAAGGTTGCATTTTAAATAGAGGAACAGCAGACTAGTCTAATTACTGTGATTTATATTCTCCAAATCACCACTGAAGGCTGTTGAAACAGCACAAAACAAAGTAAATTTAGGACAGTAGGAAAGTAAAGGGAGCATTTAACATGAACCAAAATAAAATAAATCTGCTGCTGAAAACTGCATCCATCTAATTGAAGCTAGAATAAAGTTATCATATCAAAATGTTAATTAAAGCTCCACATTTTCTGCTCTAAAATCCAATTAAAGATCTGACCTGAAATTGAACTATCAGCCCAAAAAAAAATCATTTTTTACAAAAAGTTTCACCTGCTTCTAAATCATCAATGCAGAGGTGAGGCTGGGGAGGGGGATCCCATTGAAACTGCCCTGGCTTTGGTGCCCCACCTCTCCTCGTTTCGCTGCCATCAGTAATCTTGCTCGTGTCGTATTATGGTATTTGCGCAGAAAAGAACTCCGTGAGCATCCAATTAGCAACTCACAAAACCAACACAACCTGTCACAGTGGATTATCCCAAAACTGTGCCTCCCCTCCCTCCCTCACGCACACACACACCCCCTTCCACCAAATCACATGCTGGTTTGCTCCACCATCCTATTTACATTTTTATTGGCCAATTATCTCCCTCTCTCCCCAGTCTGTCTGGGAGCAGGGTGCTCAGTAATAGGAGGAATCTCAGCCATTCTCTAATTGAAAGACTTTCTGGGGATTATGGAGAGGTCAGAAATAAAGTTGTTTTCAGAAATCATAAACATAAGCCTTCTTCTCTCTCACTCTGTTGAGGAATATTATTTTTCTCTGGCATGTGTTTATCATCTCTGCATTTTCTTTTTTTTTTCTGGCTAGAGCAGAAGGGCTTATCTCCCCTCCATGAATACTTTAAGTTGGGAGTCTGGAGCTCTTATTACCAACTGGGAAACGGAAAGGGATAGAGGGATGATAGGACTTTCAGATGCGTTGAATTAGTCTTGCATGCGCCGTTCGCTTTTCTCTTCAATCATTTATGCCTCTGATGTGTCATGATGTTATAAGAAAGAGGTCTGACAACCCTGAGACACGGAAGCCACAGAAAAACACGCACTGATGCATTCAGTGCTGCATGCTTGGACTTCTAAATCACGTAGGGACACATGTTTTCTGAAAGTAATAGGCTGATATTTTGGATTTTAATTGGTTAGTTATGGCTGAAGAGGGTGTGCAGCTTGCTTGGTCCCCTGATTTTTGGAGCAAATGTGAACAGTGCTAACCAGATGTTATTTAGGGCCTCCAAGGGGGCAAACTTTGGAGTGTTTCCAACCACATTGTGCTGAATCAAAAGTAAAGTTCAGGCTTTCAAGAAAAACCCAAAATACTATACTCAGGTGAGCCATAAATTTGGAAACAGATATTAGCTGCTGAAAAATGTTACCATCTGTTTTTGTGTTCTTGTATGTGTGTGTATTCAGATACAGTACCTGGTGTAGGTCCAGCATGCTGAAAGTGAACTTCTGTTTTTGGAGCTGAGGTCCTTTCAGTTATATCTAAACTTTCTCTAAGCTGCAGTTTTTATTCTGTGTATGCTTCATTAGACGGAGAGAGGCCGGAGGGACAGGAGACAACATATGAAAAAGGTCATGGACCAGATTCAAATCCATAATTCCAGAGGACAGCCAGGTATAGCATAGAGCAAGCCGGAATCTGGCCAGGCTGCCAGGTGCCACCCACTCCTCCCATCGTCTGCTGCTTGTGGGCAGAAAAGTCATCTTTCCTGTCTACATTGTCCGTCAGGTGTCTGATGCTAATGGAGTTGACTAAAAGGAGGAAGTTGTATTCAATCATCCAGCTCAATGTCAGATTATCAAGAGTACAATAGAACTATGAAAAGACACAGTGAAGTTATGGATGTAAGACAGAATAAAACTAGAAGAGCACTCAGAGAGCACAGACCTCCGCCATGTAGCTCAGTTCTACTCATTAATTGTGATTTCCACGCAACATTATAGTCCTATAATTATTTTATACCCACATTGTGGAATGAAAAATATCAATCTGCAAGAAATGTGATTCTTGTTGACATAAATATCATCCAAAAGAGTGACCTAGTTAGTAGTGGGTCTTGTGACTTGTTGACTGAACCAATTTGCTGCTGCTTGTACAGATGTTGGTGTCGTGCACGCCACAGCGCTACCAGTGGGCGATGTCGCCAGCCTGTCAGTCGGGGCAAAAACACTGTGCTTCACACACACAGACTTCTGCTATGACGGACTATTTCCATATTGACATTATCAGCAGCCTTGTTTCGAGTGATTAAGAAGCATGGCTTGAAGGACTGCGAGCGAGCAGAGCTGCCGCGTATGTAATATAACGTTACTGTAACGTTACTTGTGACTGTGACGTTAATGGGCTCACAGTAATGTTACTAGTAGCTGTGAGTTGTGGAGGACTGGAATGTTTATTACAACTTCAGGAGAGTCTGCTGCCTTAATGTATCTTAGAAACTAAGGCTCCAGGAACAGCGCTGGGCTTTCTCCACTGTCGATTTCTTCCTCCTCTCTGCTGTGTCTGTGAGTAGAACTGCATGCACAGCTTTCAGTGCTGATTGGCTGTTTGCCGTGCTGTGGCTCTGTGTGTAACCAGAGCGTGTAACCAATCGGATGGTGCTGTGGGTGGGACAAAATACGGCCCAGTGTTAAGTTTTGGGATTTTTAGAAAATTTGGGGAATTTTTTTGCATCCAGACAAATATTCGGATCACCACCAAAATTTAATGGCTTCTTCCTTGGATCAAACCACACCTCTGTTATAATTTTGATGTAAATCCATCCAGTAGTTTTTGCATAATGTTGCTAACAGACAAACAGACAAACAAACAAACAAACAGACACACCCTGGTGAAAACAAAACCTCCTTGGCGGTGGTAAAAAAAAGTAAAACAGTTTTAGACATCCTGGTGCTTTTGCTTTATATGTGTGAACAGTCAACAGGGTTCTCCTTCAGACATGATTTGATACCATGATTAAAAACATTAAAACTGTGCTGCATTTTCAGCTCAGTGGGTAGATCACTCCAGAGTTTTGCCTCTTTGAACAAAGAAAGCTGACTGGTCAAATGAGGTTTTGTGAACTGGAATGCGACAGCTAGCATTTACTGAAGCCTGTTTATTGGCTCGACCAGCTCTGTTTGTAACACATTCATGAAACAAAGTCAGGGCCAGACCATGCAATCATTCATAAATCAATTTTAGGCTGCAGTAGCCAGTGAAGTTTCCAAAGCTGAACATGTTGCTTTTCTTTAAAACACACTAATGGTGCCACTGTGTGTTTATTGTCAAAGGTTTTTATTGTGTTGTTATATGTTGATGTAACGGAAATCTCACCAGACTTATTGTCAGCCAAAATTGCCTGATGTGTACAGTTTTAAAAGTTCATTGAACATATATAAAATAATTCCTAAATATCTGCCGGTGAGACAAGACATATTTTACTGGTATGGTGTCTTATAAATAAGATGTGCTATCTTAGGCAGTTATTGTACCTGCATTAAATACTCTTACGGATTACTATGTTACTTGTTCATTAGCAGATATTTTCTGATAAATACAAGCCATTTAATGCCTTAAATTAGCTTTTTATTCCTTGTAATAAAATATCTATCTGGATTTGTTTAATGAATATGACATTTGAAGAAGAGTTATGGATTATTTGACTTGAATTTAGAGCAACTAAGCTCTGAGTTTTTGCCCTGTGAAGTACAAAAATGTCAAATGTTTGAGCACAGGAATAATCAGCAGGGAGTGCTGCAAAGGTTTCTGCTGTGACTTAAATGATTCAAAAATCTTGATGTGTAAAAACCTTTGAAGACCCCTGACCTACTTACCCGATATCCTTAAATATAGACAGAGGCCTTTAATAGGGGTGGGAATCACTAGTGGCCTCACAATACTTTATTTGATAACTGTATAATACTTTTAACAAAATAATTGATTTTAAATGTGATTCTTAATATTTTACAATATGAGTAGGGTTGAAAACTTTCGATGGGAATTAATTTATTTTACAGGAATAAATGGAAATGAACCAGGAATCTACAAACTGAAAGTTGGCCCTTAACATGGATTTTGAATATATATTGGGAAAATATATTTGATAATAATCTTATCTGTGAAATAAGGCTGCCCGCACACTGCCTAACTTGCAAGAAATGTGTTTATTTGCTATTTGCAAAGTTTCAGCAGGCCTCATAAAGGTCTGAAATCATGTGCTATCTCACCCTAACTTTTATCTCCATCTACTTACACACAGAAAGGCTGAATTGAGGTGGGACTTAAGGCCATCTGACGAATAGCAACCAAATCAGGAAATCCAAATAAAGAAACATTCACCCCTCACAGTGAAAGCACATAGATTTGTTATAGTTTTAGACTGAAGCTGTTTTTGAACCAGGCTGTAATGATGTGTATTAAGGCCATAAAAACTGTCTTTGCCCCACATACAATCATTTAGGAGTCATTTTCTGCAGCCAGCCCCAAGTGGACACTCGTGGTACTACAGCTTTTGGCACTTTGCATGGGCCTCCATTTACAGCCCAACACACAATAATTATTTGTTAACCATCACCCTGCTGTTGGCCCACTGAGTTTGTATATCTGTGTGTTTATGTGTGAGAGGAAAACAAGAAGGAGGGAGTTAAGAGGTAGGAGTAAGAAAGGAGAGCCAGACAGAATAGAGAACATGTAAGTCAGTGATAAAGGGAGTGTGTGCTTAAGGTGGTGGTGATTGCTGGCTGAGGAGATAAGTGGACGGAGTTTGCAGCCCAACAAACAGCGGCCATGAGGAGCCGAGAGCAGAGGCTCTTGGGTAAAGACGCGTGCTGCACTTAAGAGCCAATTACCCACCATGTACACATCTCCCCCTTCTCCTCCTTCGTCCTCCGCTATCTCTCCTTCTCTGCTATCCAACATGGCACTCATCTTAGTTTAATGGCCCACGGGGACTCGAACACACACATTCTCGCCACATAAACACACTCACACACATGAATATGAAGGCATGTTTGCATGTATGCAGTCTGACTACACACACAGATATTGCATGATGTGTGTGTTTCCAATCCTTTAATCTCTCCTTTAACTCCCTCTATTCTTACACCATCTACTCCCCCTCGTACACACACATACGCATGAACACGGCGCCGCACACTCACACACAGACTACACACTCATCTTATTTTAATGCGTCTGAAGGGGAGGCACTCAGCAGCGCAGCAGGGGGGCTTCCTGGCAAGTCACGGAAGCACTGAAAACATACACTCCTGCTCACGCTACCCTCATACACACATAGGAACACACACCCACTCATATATGGAAACACACTGCAGTATATGCATATATGCAAGCACATGACATAGAGCAGAAATAGCCCAAAATCACATTGCAGTAAGGCGCACATGCTGACTGTAGTGTTATGCAGGGGACACGCTTCATCATAGAAAGAAAAAGTCAAACCAATTCCGTGACTGGAAGCTGAAAACACTTTTACCAGTCCACCAGTGCCAGACAGGAGACTTTGCCAGAGGCTGCCCTGAAATGACAAGGTCTTTGGGTCTTTTCATCAAATCCACTGAAACAAAAACATTCGCTTCCAGTCTACATGTTTACGAGCGAGTACAGAAGAGGTTCCCAAAGTAGGATTGTGGCAACATTAAAGCAATTATCAAAGCAAATCACAAGGGCTTCGTCAATTTACCAGACTTTTATTCTTATAGCTGAAATCCCTGCATGTCACTGTCTCGCTCTGTTTTCCTGGTGCGACATCATTAACAGCCAACCTTTGATAAATCTGCCTGGTGGAGTGTGCATCCCCTGCTGGCATTTTGTTTTATGATTCAATCGATAATTGCTAGTCCTGGATATCACATGGGGAAACGAGCTCAGTCAGCGTCTTGCACTAGAGCAAAGATTAGTGATTGTGCATGTGCCAAATAAGACTACCAGGACAGCCAATGTTGGTTGTTGACTCCTTGAGAAATTGATAAAAGGGAAGGGAAGGAAGTTTGAACACTTATAAAAGCATCAGAGGAAAGGGAATGATTTTCTTTTTATGAGTAAATCATATAAATTAAAATAGATAAGAAGTACACCGTTTTTCTTGTAGCTTTTTAAGTGGAAATGTCATTACTAAAGCCAAACTTTGATAGTGACCTGTTTTTATTTTAGCTTGTTGGCCAGTTTCAACAAATACACATCATAATAACTGAATCAACCATTTAAAACCTGAAAATACTGCACACTCAGGCTTTGATACTTCCATAAAGAAGTATAAGAGACAAAACTGTTATAGTTTTTATAATTTTATCTCTAAGTGATATTTAAGGACGTTACTTGATCAGATTTCTTGATCCAAGGGCAGGGTAACAGCAAAAAAAATAAGGCATGTGACTTCTTTTTCAGCAAACTCGATTAACAATAAGGATGGGAGTATCAATAATGCCAAGTGATTGGCTTGAGATCTAAGGTGTACCATGCCTTTTGCCCATTGTCAGCTAGGATAGGCCCTATCAACCTGCCACTTAGAAAGGAATAAGCAGTATAGATGATGGATGGATGGGTATTGATTCAGCAGCATTGAATCATCATTCCTTTCACAAGTGCATTTTTGACATTGAATAATCCTTCAAAATATTGATAACAAATGAGTTCTCTATAGCCCTATTCAGAGTCCCTTTATGTGAAAGTCCTGCAACGAGACACTGGCTACGTTTATATGCAGTCAATATTCGGGTTAAGATCAATATTCCAGTTTCTGAAACATTCGGAATAACCCAGTTTACATGCGTGAGCAAACAGGGTTGTTCCTCTATGCATAGTATCCCAAACAAAACAGCAACGCACGGAGAACGTCATCATGCACGGAGAACGTATTAACACAATGTGCGTCATTTCTGCTT
Source organism: Cetoscarus ocellatus (assembly GCA_037902135.1). Classification (NCBI taxonomy): domain Eukaryota; kingdom Metazoa; phylum Chordata; class Actinopteri; order Labriformes; family Labridae; genus Cetoscarus; species Cetoscarus ocellatus. The sequence continues at coordinate 4,351,001 of JBAMNC010000579.1, read as the reverse complement.
CTTCTTCCTGTATCCAATAGCAACGAGAACAACAGCAGCAGCACGGCGGATAATGAACGGCCCGGAGCAGCTAACAATTAGCTTCATTTACACTTTGGTGCTGGTACTGACCCATCATCAGTACTTGACACTATTTTTTGTCAGTTTCTTCATTAATGGAAAACGAGAATGTGAAGAATTGGGAAATCGAGCCGAAGCTGTGCCATGTTACAACAAGTACTTCCTGTACTCAAAAGACCAAGATTCCTTGCGAAACTAACATGTACAGAACACAACTTAATGTTCCTTTTGATGAGGATATCCTGATCGGCGTATACATGACCAAATATTCGGGTTAGAAAAGGAGTAACCCAGGGGTGATTTTCGGGTTTTTAAATACCGGAATATGAGCATATTCTGTTTTTTCAAAAGGTTTTTTGGTGTTTACATGGCTGCACACAACCGGGTTATTGCTAATAATCCGGTTATGAAAAGTTTAATGACTGCAGGTAAACGTAGCCTCTGTTATATTTACACCTTGAGCCACTCACATTGATTCGATGCTCAATGGGGGTTGGTGGTGCAGTCTTAAAGTGCACTTGGGTATTCAGAAGGTTGCAGGTTTGAGCCCAGCTCAGGCTGTCACAAAGCGATGTGTCCTGGGCAAGACACAACCCCAAGTTGCTCCCACTGCTGCGTCAGTGGCGTGTAAATGGGCATGAAAGGGCCTGAATATGTTAGTTGATACTGATGGACACCTCATAAAAACTCCAACCATCAGTGAGTGAATGTGAGTGTGAATGTGTAGATGTGACCTGTGGTGTAAAGCTGCTTTAAGTCGTCAAAAAGACTAAAGAAGCACTATATAAGCTCAAGTCCTTTAACCATTCACCATTTTACATTTATCCTGCGAGGCTGTAACATCTGTGCAGTAGTGAGAGCATTGATATTGAAAACTGAAGTATCAAGTACTCTTTTGGCATCAATGACTTCCTTAAAATATTGATACCAAATGAGCACCACCACAAAATATTAACCTGTGAAGCTTTATGGTCTGTTTTCAGTCTTTCTCTTTTTCTTTTTACCACTTTTCTGTGTCATGTGAAGTGGACACCAATCAAACATATCATACAGCACACAGCTGCAAACCCAAGCCTGCACACAGACTCAACACCAAACTACACCAAACTTATATGGGAATGACAGAAAGACAACACAATTGTATACACTGATACACTCCAAAAAATATTATAGACACTGTTTAAATAATGTAGGATTGATCACGATATGTGTAAAAAAAATTAGAAATCAGTCCAACATTAATAAAGTTGTTTCATTTTTATTTGTATGTATGGAATAATTATCAAGTCATCCAACAAAACATCACATCACTTAGTGTTGCATGCCCTCTGTCCACACTAGTGGTTGGTGCAGCGATCCAAATATCGGTAATGTTATTACCAGCTTTGGTGTTGTTATTGATCAATACCAGTGTAACGAGGTCGATACTTTGGTTTCAGTTTCTCTCCTGTAGACACTGCTGTGGTTTCATCAAAGAGGAGGCCTGCATATATGTGCAAGTGCCACTCCTGTCACAGCACAGAGCACTCAAGCTTTGCTTCTCCTTCCTCCTCTTATGTTTTGATAGTTTTATCACATGTGATATGTAGTAATATCATATGTGTCAGCGGTGCCAGGAAAAATCGGTCCTGGGTTTAGACTAATTAATAACCCAAAGGAAAAAAAATCACAAAATTAGATTGGATTATATTTATTTATTTATTTTTTTGAATGGGACAGTATGCATTAATACACATTAACATGTAAATGCATGGGATTATAGCCGAGTGGCTAATTTCCATCCCCAGTCCCATTAGCAGGTTGGTGTCAACACACAAAACAGACATCCGTACTAGGAGTGAAAACATACATAACATATTAAAAGACATACAGTCATACAGACAGAAATTGTCATACAGTCCAAAAGAAAACGGGTCAGGAGTTAGGGGACTATGGGAATTATACACACGGAATTTTAAAGTGTTGAAGTGCTAATTAAAGTGCCATAGTGCTAAAGTGCCAAATGCTAAAGTGCATAGTGCTAACGTCCCGAATGCTAAAGCGCATCGTGCACACTTATAGGTCAAGCAAATTTATTCAGATTTAGCAACTAATGATGCATCTACCTTTGTTATAAAGAAGTATTGGCAACTTGATATCGGATTAATACCAAATCTTGCAGTATCGCACACCACTAGTCCACACTGCATCTGTTAAAATATATGATACTCTGCATTTCCCCTTGTACAGAGTAGATCAAGTGCTTTTTTGGGAACAGGTGGAGAAATAAATGTTTTCATGAGCAGTGGTCTCTATAACTTGTGAATTCACAGCTCTCTGTGAGTAATATAAAGCTTCTCCCAAGGTGTTGAAAGCAAATGTCAAACATTTCACTCAGTGAAATAGAGGAATCCTCCACCATCTCCACTTTGTAGAACAAATCAACACGCTATGCTGAATGAGAAAAGCCAAAGAAAACCAAGAAAATCCCTCAAGCATCTGCGTGTACCCAAGCTATGGGAAATAGAGACAAGGCATTGAGGCAAAGACACCACGTGGCATCCTTTTTGGGATTTGATTGGTAATTGCTAGTTGTTCAGTCTCATTCAGTTAAACTCTCATTTCTCATGCTGTTTGATATATTTTTTAGGGATGCATGAAATTGGATTTTTGCCGATATCCGATATGATGATATTTTTTAATTAATTATTACAGATGCAATACCGATATTTCTGGTCAAGAGCTTAAGCTCTGTACTTAACAAAAATGGACTTGTTTCTTTCAGTGTTACAGTATATTTTGTGAGGAACAGATGTAAAACAAGAAAAACAGCATTTAACCCTTGCAACAATGAAACCCTTGATTTTTAAACGTACCCATGCAGTGATGAGAAGGTGCATCAGTATTATACATTTGTGTAATTTGCCGATATTCCAGCCGATATATGGCTGATATATGTGGCAGATATACTGGCTGTAAATACCTGCAAAAATTTCAATATCGGCCAACACCAATACTTAACTTTATAGTCTGATATTGAACAATACTGATATCAAACCGATTATATCGTGCATCACAAAATTTTTTGGGGCTTTTAGTCTTTATTTACAATGGGGAGACCATGGATTGAGCTGAAAAGGGGGTGAGAGCAGAGGAGTATACAATAGAAATGAACCCTAGGCAAGAGTTAAGCTCAGCCGCCCACACAAGACAAGAGCCTCAATACATGATAAGTACTTGGATGTAACCCCCTCGGCCACGGGCACCCCTATAATTTTTCCTTTTTTGGCGGCTGTAGTCAACGTGCTCAGTATGTGTGACAGAAGTTTCAGAACTTTCCATCAACAGCACTTTTGTGTATTCGGGGTATAAATTGCTTGCAGTGTTTGACACTAAGCCTCAGTGCAGCTGTTTTGATCTCTCTCACTGTGGTCAAAAGGGGGAGGGCGCCTGACAGCACCGTTCCAAATTGCGTTTTTGGGACAAAGCCTGTTTTTGTTCAGTCCTGTATGCGGACAGAGTCACACCGAGGCCAGTGGGCCGAAAGTCTCACGGTCCATAATCCTGATTTTACACTCTGAACAAACTGGCTGCACACTGTCAAAGATGTATCCCCGATACTGAAATCTCAAGCCTCTCAGCTGCGTGCTTGTGAGCGGCAGACACTCTGATTGCTGAATCCTCGTTTCTAATAGGCACCAACCATCCATGTCAAGCAGACAGTAGAGAGGCATATGGCCCCTGTCATGCTATGTATTATGCAAAATCTTGCAGTTTCCTTAAAAAAAAGTTTGAGGAAGAAAGTGCGAGATTTTCAGAGCAGAACTGAACTGAGCAGAGCGGGACATTGAGTTGTGCTTTGGTTGTTCAGCGTGTCTTTGGGCTACAGAAACAGATGTTTCCCAACGAACACCCAGGATGCCTGATGGGATGTTTTAAAGGTCACTGTTGTTCTCTAATAAGAGGCAGTTCCCCAGAGATCCAACATACTGTACCTGTCAGCAAACACCAGACCCAGGCTGTTTAGCTGCAACTACTTCTCACTGAGCAGAAGTAGGTACTATTGTGCAATCAGGGAAGCTAAAAAATTATGAATATTTCAGTATCCTGAACTGAGAGGCATTAAAAATCAACTCCTTCAGAAAGTAATAGAGATCAGGGCCAGATTTTACAAAGCCAAGTACAAAGAAATGCCTCAAGTGACAACATTCTTCTTAAGATTTACCCTCAGGAAGAGAAGTGTGAACAACTTTTATTAGAAATATTCTCCTAAAGTCTTGGAAGTCAGATGGAAGAAGAAGAATATTCATGAATCATAGTAAGCTGGACGGACCAATAAATATTTACACTCACATTTATGTCCATTTTGCTCTTAGGTGCCTGAAACAGAAGGAACTTAGAAAGGGCATCAGAGTTCAAACTTTGAAAACAAAGTTTCTGTCATGTGTATCTGAGATGATCTCAAGTCACTTATTGCAGGTCCAAGTCATGTCTCAAGTCTCTGGGGGCAAGCCCATGTCAGTAAGGAGCATAATACAAAGAAAATGAGAATAATGTAACAGGAATTTTTATGTATACATTACTCACTGACAATACTGAAGTTGGAGAATTTTGAGCCATTTGAACACACAGAATGAACGCTATCACCCCTTCCCACTCGCCCTCAGTGAATGTTCCTGATTATTTGCTGCTGTCATCACAATTTCGCTCACTCTATGCAGAAAAATGCGAGGTGGGCGCAAGGAAATTACCTGGGTAAAGTCGTTTGAAAAACCCTTGCACTCTAGCATATGGCTCACCTGGGTAAATTCAGAATAACTTCGTATCACAAAAAAAGAGGACCCAAATGCAGCAAAAATTAACTTAAGATATTCTTGACAAATAGATATTTAACAAAAAGCAAGGATCCAATAACAAAAGCACCTCTTTACAACATAAATTCAATAACTCAAGACACAACTGAACTAAAAAATAAACACCAGGGAACAGGAGAAGCAAAGGGCAGGGAGGAATCACTGGGAGCCACTGGGAACAAACAGGTTACACACAGGGTTCACACAGGATGGACTGACACAGGGAGGTAGCACAGAGAGACTTTATACACACATTGATCATTAGACACAGGTGAGACATTCACACAGGTGTGACACAATCAGGGCAACAAGGGCTGTACAAGACACACTGAGGAAACACGAGGAACAGAAGAAACCAGAGGTTAAAACATACTAAGTAAAACCAAACTAACTACATGACACTTCAGTTTTTTTGCATTTACACTGGGTCCTAACTGATGTTCCCTATGGGGACAAATAAACTAAACTAACTTTTATAATTTAGTATAAACAAATTAAAGTCTCAATCTAACCTCTACCAGCAAAACAAAGGTTTTGAAAATGGCGGCTGCTACAGTTGTGTTCAAAATAATAGCAGTCCCACATCACTAGCAAGATAAATCACTGTTTTTGTTAGAATTTCAACTTCTACACTGCAAGTAAGTTTCTAGAAGGTTTAGTAAAGGTATAGAAAACCAATAGACCCAACTGACATGACGTGCATGCTGCTGACTCTGAAACTGAATCATTAACTGAAAGGGGCGAGTTCAAAAAAATAGCGGTGCTGAGTTCAATTAGTGAGGTAATTGATTGTGTGAAAAAAATAGGTGTTAAACAGGTGGCCCTTATTTAAGGATCAAGGCAACTGACGCTGCATATGCTGGCTGTGCATTTGTCCTTGAAAAACAGAGTAAAATGGGTCGTTCAAGACATTGTTCAGAAGAAGAGCGTTCTTTGATTAAGAAGTTAATAAAAGAGAGGAAAACCTATGAAGAAGTTCAGAAAATGATAGGCTGTTCAGCTAAAATGATATCAAATGTTTTAAAGTGGCAGCCAAAACCAGAAAGGTGAGGAAGACAAAGAAAAACGACTATTCAAATGGATCGGAGAATAACCAAAATGGCAAAGGCTCAGCCAATGATCAGCTCCAGGAGGATCAGAGAAGATCTAAGGTTGCCTGTGAGTACTGTAACAATCAGACGACATCTATGTGAAGCCAAGCTACCAGCAAGAAGCCCCCCCAAAGTCCCATTGTTAAAAAAAAGACATGTGCTGAAGCGGCTACAATTTGCCAACGAACACATTGACTGGCCTAAAAAGAAATGGCGCAATATTTTGTGGACTGATGAGAGTAAGATTGTTTTTTTTGGGTCTAAGGGCCACAGACAGTTTGTCAGACGACCTGAAAACACTGAATTCAAGTCACAGTACACAGTGAAGATAGTGAAGCATGGTGGTGCAAGCATCATGATATGGGGATGTTTCTCCTACTATGGTGTTGGTCCTATTTATCGCATACCAGGGATCATGGATCAGTTTGAGTACATCAGAATACTGGAAGAAGTCATGTTGCTATATGAAGAGGAAATGCCCTTAAAATGGGTGTTTAAACAAGACAATGACCCAAACACACCAGCAAGCGAGCAAAATCATGGTTCCAGACAAACAAAATTCAAGTAATGGAGTGGCCAGCACAATCCCCGGACCTTAATCCCATAGAAAACTTGTGGGCTGACATAAAAAATACTGTTCATGAGGCAAAACCAAGAAATGCAGAGCAATTGTGGAACGTAGTACAGTTGTCCTGGGCTTCAATACCTGTTGACCGGTGCCAGAAGTTGGTAGGCTCCATGCACCACAGATGTGAAGCAGTTATCAGAAACCGTGATTATGCAACTAAATATTAGTTTATGATTCTCAGGGAAGTTGAATCATCAATTCTTAGTTTATACACTACATTTTTGAGTTTGTAAATAAAGATGTCAACACTGCTATTTTTTTGGACATTACATTTCTTGACTTTCTGTAAAATATGATCAAATTCAATTACTTTTTCCAATTTTCTTGCTTTGAAATAGAATGTGCAGTGTCCCCAATGTGTGTGCATTAAAATGAAATTTATTTGAAGAATTTTGAGATTTACTCACCTTTTTAAACACGCTGCTATTACTATGAACATAACTGTATACTGCACAGAAGGGCAGAATGATCAACCCCATTTTCATTATCACTGCAATATGAAAATGCACAATTAACACATCGCAAAGGACGCCTGCAAGTCCATGGGTAAAATAATAAAAAACAAACCACCCACCTGCAATATAAGGTCCCCTCGATATACAGTATATGTCTCCTGTACGCCCAGGTTGTGTTAGATCGCACAGAAGCTGCATTGCAGAGCATCTCTTCAGGAAAATATGACGATCTTCGTGCCACTGGTTCAGACAATGTTTCTTCGTACTGTTGTTTTTTTTTTTTACCTCACCCATGGTGACAGCAGAGAGGAGAGTCAAACTTTTTAAAACTTAGACGAACTGCACTTTTTGAAGGAAAGGGAGGAAGGTGATGTCATCCTTGGTGTTTCTCTCTTTTAAATGTGGAAAAACTCTCTGTTCTCTGTAACTTATACTGTGGATTGGGGCTGTCACATTTTCCAAGAATCAAATTTAATCAGTTTTCAAGCACACAGGTTAATAACCAAAGATATTCAGTTATTAACATGTATGACCCCTGCAACAAACATAAGGCCTTTCCATTGGGTTGTTGTGTATTACTTATCTCTTATGAGGCCACATCGATGGGCCATGTCCTTGCATATGAAGCTTCCAATCTAGGCTGTGATGGCCTTTTCCATGTCTCTGGCAGGGGCCCTTGGACGTACTGGGCTGACTCGACAAGGCACTGCTGGACTGCTATGAGTGAAAGGCTGAGAAATGGGCCTGTGGTTTTTTTGTATTGGACCAGTTACTTTGCACATAATCAACACACAGTGGAGCCCAAAGTGCTTCCATACAGCCCTCCTCACATGTTTCTGTGTTGTGTTTGTCCACTTGGAGTGGTTTAGCCAAACCTCAATTTCCTTTGGGTGTTTTTCTCATCTGTTTGTTTCCAGCAGACGATACGCAGCTGTCGTTGAGGTCAAGAGATCACTGGTCGATTGGGAGCTCCCTCTGCTGGATCAAGAGGTTCATTGCTCCAGGCACCCTAATGTGCTGTTTAGCTGTTTTATATTCAGATGTTTTTTTATTTACATTTCAAGGATATTTATTTTTATTATTATGGATTTTTACCTCCATACTCAAACAGATTTTTGAGTATAAGGAGACAGCCTTCCTGGGGGCTGTTTAATGAAGGGGTGGTTTAGGACCTCATTACCCACTCTGCCTTTTAGGTCCCTCTAACTGTGTATTTTTATGTTTCCTGAAATGTCTTTCCAACAAATTTTACCAATGTTAATATTTTCCTGAGTGCTCTTTCCTGTCTCCCTCTGATTTATAGCATATGTAACTGAAGTTTGAATAGTTTTCTGAACCTCATTGATCACAGGAAAGCATTCATATTAGGGTCTTTCCATCATCTTTTCATTTACTCTGGCTCCAAATGTCTTTTTATTTTGTATAAAGCCTTTGACGGACAGCTTCTACCACAGCACTGAGATGAAAACAGAGGGGGTCTGTGAGTGGAGAGCAGGAACCAGAAAATGTGGAACAGCCGAAAGTGAAAGCTGAACAAAAAGATTTGTGAGTGGAGCTGAAACTGCTGCTTTGCTTGTATTCATGAATGAGGGTGTTAGTTTCTGTCACACTGGGTTTTTCTGCTCTAAAATGATCATTCAAAAGAAAAACCTTCAGACAAAGAGTTAGAACAAGCCAATTAAGTCAGAGGGAAAGTCAGAAGCTAGTTGGAAAAGGAATTCACACTCAGTTAATCAGTGTTTACTTCTACGGTAGTAAAGCTAAGCAATACACCCTAAGACCCTTGACTTCTGGATCAGGTTTTGAGGACTTAACAACAGAGACCAAAAATATCTTCCTTAGGAAAAGCACTTGAAATCAGAATGGAGAATCAGAGTAGCTGTTTGACAGTCATAATTCACCACCAACAAGCCACTAAAGTAGGTTAGTAGAAACAAAAGTAATTGTTCAATCAATCAATCAATCAATCTTTATTTGTATAGCGCCATCATAACAAGTGTTATCTCAAGACACTTTACAATAGCGCACAAAGCTCTTCATATTATGGATACACATATATGCATAGATACATATACATATATAAAATACACATATACATATATATACAAATATATACATCCAACACCCAACATGAATCCATATAGCCAATCATGAATCCCTCCATCATGGCGGCAAGAAAAAAACCTTCTGTTGGATTCGGCAACAGTTATGATGGGAAGAAAAAAAAATCTTTCTTATAGCAGTGGAAATCTTGACCCCAATTCCCATCCATGGGTGTGAGTGGTCAGAGGTAGAGAGGTGGGCAGAGACACAGTTATTAAAACAAGAATTCTTTAACTTGATAGATTAATGGATGCTTGGACCATAAATCTGTCCTCATCATATTTGTCTCTATTAAATTTAAATGTATTAGAGTTTGACCCCTTGAGATGTGGCATCCCATTTTCAAGAGGGTCCTTCTCTATTTTGTTGTAACGGTTGATATTATGGATTATAAAATGTTATTATTATTACTTCAAATATTGAAAAACTTGCAATCACAATTTTTTTTTTTTGCTTTATACTGGTTTCACAGTTATTGGGCATGATTATTCATTTATTTTAAGACATCTGTGCAACTATTATTAATGGTAAAAAATAATAATCATACTGTATTTAGATGTAGCTACAGCTGTGTACCAAATTCTGAAAATTATTAAGCATTGTGTTAAAAACTGCTTTAAATGAATTTATTTATTAATGTAATGTAATGTAATACTCTAATGTAGAGTAATGTGATCAACTAAATCATAATCAATATTCAATAAACACACTTAATCACTTTTTGTTACTCAGGCTGTAAAATGGATGCCAAACAGTGTTAATCATATCTTTCCAGAAGCAGGTGTTCTTTGAAGGTGTTTGGGAATTCTGCTTGAATAAAATACTCTCATTTAAAAATATTGACCTCATTTGAAAGCACAGAGAGGGTAAAGAGGGATATAACTAATTCAACACTATTATTATAGTCATTCACATCAGTTAAACAGCATGTCCATCTCCATCGTCATTTAAAACATCTGTTTTATTGTGAGGAGAGATGATAAGAGACGACGGGAAAGCGGTAGGTGACTTTGTGATTTACATCAATGACTGAATAGTTGGCCTGGAAACACTTTCAGAGTAAAATTTTAAAACATGGATAGTCTTATCATTGAATGCAACAGGCTGGGCTTTTAATTGAAATACGCTGTGGAAGTCTTACTGCTGTAAGTACTTACAGGAGAGCAAGCCTCGCCTCACACACAGCTTTAAACTTTCACTGTCACTTGGAGCACACACTCTCATTTTCTATATATGAGCATGTTTATTCAGCCTGCTCAGACTCAACTATGCAGAGCAGATGAGCAGCAAGAGAAGGGAGGGTGAGGGAGTGTTTCAACTACGTGGCAGAGCGACCACGGCATGATCGTGTAATGATGATTACTCTGTTCATAATTGAAAATCAATTAATCGCCCTGCACTGGAGTGAATCAGATTAATAATAATAATTAGTCCAAAAAGCAGCCAAAGTCTGCGAGTTTTGGTGAGTGGACCCCCCCCATTAATTTAGTTATAACTTTAACAATTTTATTTTTAACATTGGACTGATCTACACAGGTGAGCACGAAGAGCTGCCTGCTCAACTTTAATTTTAATTGATTGAAGAAATACACATTTTTACTCTCTTTTTATTTTCAGTCTGATAGTCATATATGAGCAGAGGTGGCTTAAATAGTTATGAGGGTTTCAGAAATCCTGCATTCATATGGTATCAAAACATGAAAAATATGTGCCTAACTTAGATACTGGCACATTAAAAACTGTGAGGAAGACAGAGAAGGTCTGACACTAATGCATATCACCCATAATATATATATATATTCAATAAACTGTACACCCAGAACAAATGCCTACATGACTGAGGGGCAGCAGTTTAGTACAAATGGATTTGGGTTGGGGGATGGCTGGTTCAAGTCCCTGTCTGAGCATGTGTATTTCAGCTTATGTGTGTGTATTGTACCATAAAGTATATCTACTTCTTCTTCTTTAAAATGTGATTTTTAAAATGAATTAAGTGGAGACAACATGCTCACAACTGTTCAAACTTAAACTTCTAACTTAAAAACTGGTCCTGGCATATAATTAGAATAAAATAATTGTGTGAAAGTTTGATCAGTTTCACCATTGAATAAAACAGAACAGGGTTTTTCATTCAAATGCCACTCAAAAGCACACAACATTGCACAGTTGGAGTGGCTCTGTGATTAGAAGAAAGCTTTTTCAGCACACATGGCAGAAGAAGCACAACACGACATATGGTATTTTCATGGTAATTACCTTCTTAATTGTGGGAGACTGAAATCATAATTTAAAGTAAAATAATTGCCCAGGACTTCTTACTTGACTCAAGACCTTTCAATCCAAAATCAACAGTGTTCTGCTTTGAAAGCAGAAAGAAGGTTGTTCTGAAACCTGGAGAAGTGCTAAAACACATTAACACTTATGAAGAATAAAAGTTTTTCGTAAAACGTGATAGTCTGTTTCTTTTTATATATTTGTATCAAATATGTATGTGACCAAATCACTGAAATATTTAAAATCATATCATTTAAAATTCAAGCTTGGGAGCACATGCCAGGTCGGCACTACTCACCATTCCTGGTGACTCGTCTGCACCACCAGCACTGAGGTTTACATACACTGAGATTTTAAGGGCGCAGCGGTACAAACCCTACACCCCAGGGCTCCAGAGGCAAGGGACACCAATCCCTTTTAGCTGTGTTACCAACTGTCGTAACTGGCATCAGTGACCCAGGATGTCCCCAGCGATCAAACCAACTCCCAAGTGTGTGTCTATCAGGACTTGAACCGGCCTCCCACTGATCCCATGCCCAAGCCTTTAACAGACTGAGCTACACTGCTGCTGCATTTACGAAGAAAAAAGTTTTTCGTAAAACCTAGTCTGTTTATTTTAATGTATTTGCATGAAAACAAAACTGAAACCATCATTGTAGGCCCAAAGAAACAGAGACAGCAGCTTTAATCATCCCTTTCGACAGAAATCCCTAAGGCAGGTCAGAAATCATGTCATTTTAGATTTTGAACACTTTGAAAATTAAATAACAAATATTACCAAAACAGCATTTTAACCCAAAATGATGAAAATGAGAGAAATTAATCCATGCTTAGATCATTGTAATGCCTTATTCACTGGACTAACAAAGTAGACAACAAATCATCTTCAGCTTATTCAAAATGCTCCCGCATACAAGAACATTTAAACATATAACTCTGGTCTTCTAATCACTTCAATTGGCTCCTTATACAACACAGCATCACTCTGTTGGTCCTCCTCTCAGTTCATAAAGCCCTCAACAGTTCAGCTCCTGAATATATTTCTGTGTACAACCCTCCCAGACTCCTCAGGTCATCAGGTGAAGGTCTTTTGTCTTTACCTCGAGTTAGATCAAAGTCCAGAGACGGGGCCTTTAGTCACTGTGGATCCTCTCTGTGGAATACCCTATCCACTGACCTGGGGTCCATCAAGACTGTTTCTACAAATAAAACCAAACTCAGAACTTATATTTTCTCTCTCATACAATTATTTATTATGTGACTTAATTGCCTGTTTATATTTTTATGTTAAAAAACTGTTGATTTATGAATGTATAAGTTCACTCTTAATGCAAAGCACATTGAGTTGCCTGAAGATGAAATGTCATCTATAAATAAATTGATATTGCTATATGATAAAATGTTGCTGAAAGTCCGGTACTGTAAGGCACTAAAGTAAAGAGAGAAGAAAGATCTATATACAATATTACGTTATTCTTAGGTCCAAATCATAAATAGGTTTATGAACTTACAGCTCACCTCTGTGTGTAGAAATACATGGCAAGCTTAATGCAAATCACATGGGGTCAAACAAACTACAGTTTCTTCTACGGAAGTAATTACTTTCTCAGCTGTAGGGCAATTTCAGATGAAATTCAGCGTGCTGTAATGTTTGAATCACAGAGTCATTTAATGTTATTTCAATGAATTTCCATTACCCAGAGTTACTCAAAAGGTCTTGGATGCTGGCAGCAGCTTAAAATCATCACAACACATAGATAGCAGGTCTGAGCTCACCACTTATTCAGCTCTCCTGGGAAAAGCATAGGAACGAGGCCAATCGCTCCTTCTCTCAGTCAGGCTTAACCTGACACGCCAGATGGATGGTTAAATATATTTCACTGGTCCATCAGGAAAATAGATCCATCCATGGAGTCCATAGAGAATGGGCAGAACCTTTCAATAGCAAATCCGGCAGGTGACTGGACAATCATTCTGCCAATCACATCCACTCTGATTGGGCTGTTCCACTTTTGGCCACACACTATTGTTGCAGATTGGAGCTTGGCAGGCTGAATCAGGCTGATTATAGACATTGAATCAGGCAGGTCCATCTGCACAGCAGTTTCACAAACTTTTATATCTTTATTGGTTAATTCAATGCATTTCAAGTTTGAAACTTGTGACCAATAAGAAAAGTGACGGTTCATTTTTTTTATTATGGTGAGTTCTTCCCTACAGTCTCTGTCTAACACAGTTAACATTATTATTATCGTTATTGATTTTATTTTAGCAGTTATTACTATACATTAGGTCCATTCTCTTATTGAATGTGAATTAAAAGGCTGGTTTTGTTTTTTTATTGAAGTGGAGTTGTTCAAGGCCCATGGCACTAGTTACTAGTACCATGGGCAGTAACTAATAATTGTGCTTTAAAATCACGATCTCAATATCAACCAAAATGAAATAAAACAATGAAACATTTTTTTCTTTCAGTTTCGATTATTGCCTCCCACCACCATAGGAACAGATTAATTGTCATTAGACAATCACATGGCTGCATGTCATGCCGTGCTCTGTTGTTTGGGTGAAACTCTCCCTCATCCCTCCATCCTCCCTCCCCACAGTGCTGCTCTCTGCAGAGCTGAGCCTGAGTGGGCTACATCTAAGGCCCTGTCCACACAGAGATGAAAACGTTTTCATTCTCAAAGTTTTCATGAAAAATAGCATTATCTCGAGGACTGTGTCCATCCAGACGAAAACACTAAAATCACTGTAGTACATATGCCAGGCCTGTAAGTGACGCTGCAGTGCTGCTGCAGACATACACCCAAACCAGAAAAGAAGACATGGAGCATACGTACACATCATGAGAAAACCTGATTGAAGTGATTATTTTTCTGGATATTAATTAACTTTAATTAAAGAAATTAATATTCATTTAATATCTCATTTGCTCTCGTTAATTAAAGGGGCATCATCCTTTTTATGCAAAAAAGGCAAAATCTAATTCATTAATTGAGTTATTAGTTATTTTAAATTTAAATCAGATAAATCAATTAAATCAAACTTTTATCAATTTATCAATTTCGTCAGTCTCAAGTCTAAAGACAGAATTCTCATGCAGTGATGTCAATCTTCCAAATAGAAAACCAACAGACAGAACTTTAAATTCAAGGGTGATTTATTAAAAGCATATGATGAATATATAAGACAAAATAAAATAAACAAAACACTTAAGAAGGAATGATTATGTCAGAGTTATACTAATCACTGATGCTGTGAATAAGGAAAGAAGTTATGAACCCTCAAGAAACATTTGAGTATATTGAGTGGTTATGGAAGATTAATTTAACAAATTAATCTACTTTAGAAAAGTCAAATCAAGTGTAACTAATGGAGAATTAAACCAAGACACTCAAGTCCATCTGTAGGGGTTCAGAACCGCAGTCTTACTATGGCGTTGCTTCTGGTGTCGGATCTCAAACTGGTCCGGGAGTTACTGGAGAGCCTTGTAGGACTGTTCTGGTTTGGAGTTGTCCCAAAGGGAGGCTGAGAAGTCCACCCTCAATCCAGCACCAGGGATCCAGAGAAGGGATTTTGTCGACATGAGCTGGTCCCGTAGCTTTCACGGGAGAGGGGTGCCGTCTTAGATTGGACTAGCAGGTTCTGTTAAAGGTGAAGCTGGAGCTGGAGCTTTGAGGTCTCGATTAGACGAAAAAAACGATTCGTAATTAATTTCAAAAACTAATTATTCGTTGGCCTGACGAAAATTATTCCGAAATTAATAACAAAATCCATTTACTATGAAACAAGTCTTTGTAGTCTTATAGCTTACTGGCTTATCAAGAAAACCGGCGGGCGTGTTACGTTACTTAGACAAAACTTAGAAAAAGATACAGGAGAGGATATTGGAGAACTAGGAGTACTAGGAGAAGATATTGGAGAGCCACGTCGACAAAAAGAAAAACGGATCAGACAGTCAAAGAAGACGTAAAAACAAAGTGTAGGGATGAAAGTCAAAGAAGAAGAGAGTGAGAGGAACGTGTCTCTCTGGTTTTGACTTCTAAGGAGGGTCTCACAGGAGGAGGGCCTTAGATGAGTAACAAAGACTTTATCAACTTACACTTGGCCAAAATATTAAGTTGTACTTTGATAACCACCCAATGTAAACACTCCAACTGAGCAGAAAATCTTACGATAATCGATTTGATACCAAATAGTCCATATCTAAAAGATAAGAAAGAATAAAAAAAAAATACAACCAAACAAAATATATGTGGTTAAAACTTAGATATATAAGTTTGCATGTCTTTGAGATGTTATGCCACCAAAACTTAATGTATAGAAAATGTATAAAACATTTTATCAATAGAAACAGGCAATAATGCAGATATAAAAGATGAATTCCTGGATAAAGTTCTCTCCTCAGTCTTCCACTGAGGAGTGCTCTTGGTTTGTCGCTTCAGAGGAGGCTTTAAGAAGGTTAATGCATTATACTCATAACTTGGGCATTTGTAAGGTTAGAGAAACAGAAGTCACATCATCAGAATGCATTTTTCATGACAGAATCAAATATCACATTGTTTGATGTGTCCATTGTTTCGTTAAAGAGTTTATAAGGTTGTGGTTTTCTGTTAGCTGAAAAACATCTGTTCTCTACTCTTGGGCAGCAATGAGGGGTCCACTACCCAGGAGGTCAAAAGTCATCTTAGGTGTCACAGAAGAATCTTCTGGGAGTAGAACAGAATTATTTAAGTCTCTGGGAATGTAGTCTGTTCGAACACTTTATCAGGTCTCGGCCAATCATTGTTTAGGCCAGGAAGTTCAGGGCAATAAATACATCTTTAGTGTCAACAAAGTTGTCTGTTGGTCGTAGATGGCGGGAAATAAAGAGAGACTTTATGGCTCCACATGTCTCTAGTAAGTTACAACCAGGCCTTAGAGAGAGGAGAAAGGAATGAAGGCATTCTTGGTCCTTTGGAGGAGTTGATCTTGCTACATGATAAAACAGAAGGAGAAGGTTTTGCTGTAAAACCCCAAACAAGCCCTGAAGGTTCTGCAGCACGAACGCGACACCGCCGTAGTTCGCCATAATGTGTGTTGTTTTTAGAGTTTAAGGGAGAGGTGGGCCTATAAAGTCAATGTCTCTGAAGTTATCCAGCCAGTGTTTTGAAATAGATCCATTTTGCGATCCGGTTTCAAAAGTGTGCTTTTCAGGCAACCGAAACGCCATTTCCATGGGGGCAGAATACCTATACAATTAAAAACTTGCGCGGATACGCCTGTTTTTTTCTTTGTATGGATGGCCCCTGAATCTACAGACTTTTTTTCCTCATATAAAGTTTTTGCGTAGATGTCAGAAGAACAATGTGTAATCTTGGCTAATAATCGAGACCTCGTTATCAAGCAAAAAGTGTGATTATATTGTTTTCCATAATCGAGCAGCCCTGACATCATGGTCCTAAAACACACAAAGGAGCCATGGAAACACTGACGACCCTTCACAAGCGCTCGTACATGCACACACAGATACATACATTTATCTCAAGGTGTTTATGATGAGCAAAAAAAATTATTCAGCCCTGCACTGAGAATCACCTCTGACAGTCCTCAGCCGTGAAATTTCAGCTTTGGCGAAGCAGCAGGCAAAAAAAAAAAAAAGATAAAACAAACGCACGTAGAGTCTCTTACACACTCCCATATTCAGCCCTGCCAAATGTGGATTTGGCCAAGGGTATATGTGTGTCTCCCTCTCTCTCTCTCTCAATCTGTAGAAAGAAGGCTTGGTGCTGCTGATTGGCTCCTGATGGGCACAATGCCATGTGAGGGCAGATGTTAAACTCTGGTCGTCTCCTCTCTTACATAACTCCTGTTTTATCGGGCCAATTCCCTGCGGTGTAATGAGGCCAATAAAATCAGCCCCTCGTTAGCATACTTATGTAAGCTGAACTAATGAACTGGGTACAAGCTCTGAGCCAGGACCAGAACCCGGGTTTATTTAGCGTGTGCATACCTCCATACAAATTTCACCAATAAAAGCTGAATTAGTGAAAGGGGTGTCAAGTATTTTTGTATTTTGTCAGCCTCTGTAGTCAGGAGTCAGCACACTTTGTGATCAAGAGGCATGGAAATGGTTTATGGCGCAGTCAACGCATTCTCCCTTTAATCCGCTGAACACTTGCATTAGTGAGCGGAGACAGCGAGGCAGCATAGCATAAGCCACCTTGAATGCTTTCCAGGGTGACAGTACGAGGGGGGGAGGCAAAATAAAAAAAAGGGAATAGGGTGAGGGATGGGTCAAGGAGTGGATAAGGGGGGAGGACCGAGAGCGAGGAGGAGGCTGGAGAAGAAGACAGGGTTAAGCTGGGTGAGGCCGGGACAGTGAGAAACATGTCAGAGGGAGGAGGACGGAGCCGAAAGGCAGAGAAACTGGAGGGGAGAGGGAGTCAATAGGGGGGAGCAGAGAGTCGGGGCTCCTCCGTGGGGGTTTGACTTCACCCCGCTGTTACTTTTGCCGCTTTTTTTCAGAGCCTTATGTCTGAAATCTCACTTCATTTCTTTCATGACATCTTGCCCTGGCGTTGTCCATGCATCGCTGCCCTGGCCTCCTTCCTCTGTCTGCGTCTTCTGTCTTTGCAGAGTCGGGCTGGGAGCTCTAGGTGGAGGTGTGTGTTTGATGTGTGTGAAGTTTGTGAAGTGTGTCTGTGTTGTATCGGAGCTGGAGTTCCAGATAAGACTCTCCTAAACAGTGTGAGATTGACAGAGCTGAAGGCCGCCTGCCAAGATTAGGAGCACCCACCCTCTGCGCAAACCCTGAGGAAAGCATCACATGCACACAAACTCTGTAACACACACACACGATGGTTCATGTACATGTACAATTCACACATGTAAATTTATTATATAGAAATCATAATTCCAAAACTAAAACCCCATTCACACTTGCTAATAAACCCTTATCCTGACTTTACCTGGGTGAGCTGTATCTGTTGCGCAAATGGATGAGTTTTTCACCCCTAGTATTTTTTTTGCCTAAAGTGTGAATGCAGCAGTAAATAATCAGGAAAATTCAGTGAGGGCGAGAGGGGAGAGGTGATGACATCATCCTGTGTGACAAGCGTGAAACTGGGAAAAGGCAGGATGGATAAAAACAATTGTTTTTACAGGAGATATTTATTTGATTGCAGGGAGAGTAACACAAACTCAAATGTGTGCTAGAAATTCAAAAATCATCATCGAAGTTCTGTGGCACATCTGCTCTAAAACACTCAGTGCCAGGTCTCTTAAGTACACAAAGAGGTTTCGAGCTGAAACACTGCAGCTATCTTCTCCTGTGTAATCGTCATACATGTAGTGACGCTGCTTCATGTTCACATCTGCATGCTACAAAACTTCTCTCAACTCTTGCCGTTGCTTTTGATGTGCTTTTTTTTTTTTTTTTTATACATGTATCAATAAAGTTAGAAAATAAATTGTGATCATAACATACAGTTCTTCTGCTTTGTGACATTTGCCATGTATTTTTGACATTGTGTCCTTCCTACCAGTGACCCCCCTGGAACTTCTCCCTACTGAGAGGAGCGAGTTTAAAGCCCCAGTCACAGATTCCCGCTTCTCATGGCGGTTGTGCACGATTGTCATAATCCTGATGAAACGTGCTTTGGTCGTGGTGCACGCGCTACTTGATCTGGGTCAGTGTTGTATAGTCGTGGATGAATGCCGACAGTTTTGAACTGTTCAGAACTGTCGTGGAGAATTGGCGCTCTCAGTATAGTGGCGTGGAAGCCTAATGCAGTCCTAAGGTGATTGGTTTTAGTGTTGCATGTACGGGGCTCATTTGGGCTGATCGTGGCTCAATCCAGAAAGCTTTCTGAGGGCGATTGACAAGGACGTATCCATTTGTGCTCCGACTGTGTCCCGTTCAAGGTGACACAAGTGACGGGGCTCAATATGGACTTATGTGACACAAACTGGGCTCAAACGGGGCTGACATCGTGTCAGCAGGATGGAAATTCATGGAATCCTCGTCGTATCATTGTATTGACCTAATTAAAGCGGGACGAACACCCCCGAAGCGCTGTAGAAGCGCCGTAGAAGTGTTACTGACGGTGTATTTACGGGGTGTGTCCGGGGGAGAGACAGTCATTTCTTCCCATATCATGCCGATCAAACCTGCCCTGCCAATCGTGTACAGTCGTGCACAATTGCCATGAGAAACGGCAACGTGTGACTGGGGCATAAACAACTATATTTGGGATTTGCCTGGGTGGGCTACCTGGACATTATTCTGGTAATATCATGGTTGCAAATGTGAAAAGGACCTAAACAGTTTGTTCGGTTTGTTTTTTAGGTGGGGTTGATAGAGGCCTATGGCACTAGTAAATATGAGTGCCAATAAAGGAACTTACATGCTTTGTCCCTTCAGAGATGCATCTAAACTTTTTCAATTTTTCATTTTTCAAACAACACAATCCATACACATACTCAGTGGGTTGTTAACTAAAGAGACTATTGCATAGATTCCTTAACCCTTGTAACTCTAAGCCATTTTTAGCTTGTTTTTCTGGCAAAAGCTCAACCCTTTCAAGTACAGTCAAGTTAAAAACATACATTTCTTTCAAGACAAGCTAGGCCATCAAAAATAATTGTGTAACAATGATGGGAAATTAATGTATTAATAGTTTTTTTATTAAGAAAAACAAAATGTAAAAAATAAATGGAATTTGAATTTCACAGAACCTTATAACAAATCACCAATGGATTAACAGTGAAAAGGTTAGTTATGGTACCCCAAAGCCTTGGCTATCAGAGACACAACACAGTACCATACAATTTTTATTTGAAAGTACTGATGGCATTGAAGCTTCCAAAACAGATCCATCATCAGATTTTTAGACCCAAGGCTGCAAAGATTAATGACGGGGATGAGATCAACTGATCCTGAGCAGAACCCTCTCTTGCCAGCCGGTCTGCATCACAGACATGAGGCATTTCTATTCGATTACTTTACTCTTTACCTCTCACACTGGTGGGCTGCAAGTCCTGGCCTCCATTTTCTCAAGGCACATTTTCTTGTTGTTGAGGTCAAGAGAGCAATGGATGGTCAGATTGCGCTGGGAGCACCCTCTGTTGGATCAGGCAGTTCACTACTCCAGGCACCCTAATGTGCTGCTGCACTGTATATTTTTAATTTGATTGTTCAAATGAATATTTGAATATTGAGTATGGTGAACGCCCTAAAACATAGTTTGACTTTTACAGAGACGATTTTTGACCCCTCCAAACTGTCTCCTCTCTCCATAGGCTGTCTTCTCCATGTGTGGAAAGGCCTGTTGTAGTGGAACAAAAGGTCATCAGATTATTACAGTTACTGCTTCATGGTTAGGTAGCCTACAGCAGAGAAACATCATTGGAAATAGGACACAAGGGTGACATTTTGGCATAATGATAATTTTGAATTTTAAGTTATTTGTTTAAGGAAGAAATGATGAGCTCTTAAAACTGCTTCAAATCACCAAAAAGTTAGAAAGTTAGAAAAACTACTAAAGAGCTGGACAGAGGTGGCAGGGGCAGTTCATTATACACTGATAAAGATGTTTTAAGAAGTTGTTCTCGTGTACAGTAGATGTGTCCGTGCTGAATGGGCCTTTTTTTGATACAAACTGTAAATGGATGTAGTCAGGTAATGGTATGCTGCTTGTTACTACAGTTACCGTGCATGCACGCCGCTCCAGCTGGTTGAGGTATCCGAAGCTTGACAGGCGTGATGTGCCTATAGATACGGCTGCTAAGCTATAATTGGACAGTCACTGTTCAGGGGGTATAAGCGCATGAACTATGCATGCATTATAGAATGGTGAAGCTCCTGGTGATAAACTACAGTCTGCTGTACTTTTTTTCTTTGGGGTTAGTTTGCCCAGAGATTTTTTAATTCCTTTAATGTGATGACAGTAAATGACCATTCACCCTTTTGAACTAAAGGTAAGTCTCACAGAAGAGTATTTTTGTCATTTAGGTACTGGAATTGAGACATGCACATAATGTATATTGCATGCATGTTTAATACGACTGCGTTGCCATACACAGTGTACTTCAGTTTGTAGAACATTGAAACAAAAATCAAACCAGAATGAAGACTGTTTGTGTTTATTAAAATGTTTGACCTGCATACTGGAAAATCATATGATGTGTGATTATTTTTCTATTATACGTATTGCAGTATACAGTAGTCAACGTGTATTAAGATTGTTACCCAGATTTCTGAACAAGAGAATTTAACCACTCAAATGTGGTCCAGACAAATGCTGCCTTTTAAACCTTTGGTGGACAAAGACACAGGACAAAAAGAGTGTTAAAAGACATGTCATTACTGAAGACCTGGAAGACCAAACATTTTATTTTACTTAAACTTTATTTTACACGAGATCTCAGGACATAAATACAATGTCATGAGAAAAAAGACAACTTTTGTCCTGTAACACATCAAGATAAGCAAGTTGAGATTTTGAGGAGACAGAAAAATATGAGTATTACAGCAAAACAATGAAATAATTGTAAATAACTGTATTTTTGCATAGTCTGTTTTTTTTTTCTTCACAGACTCAAGAGGCTATTGCATAGATTCCTTAACCCTTGTAACTCTAAGTCATTTTTGGCTTTTTTGTTGGCAAAACCTCAACCCTTTCAGGTACAGTCAAGTTAAAAACTTATTTTTTTTCAAGACAAGCTAGGCTATCAGAAAAATTGTGTAACAATGATGGGAAACTAATGTATTAATAGTTATTTGTCAAGAAAAACAAAATGTAAAAACAAAGTGGAATTTGAAGTTCACAGTAACTTATAACAAATCACACAAGGATTAAAGGCAGGGTTGGTAATCAGATTTAGATACACTTTTTGTTACACTGGTTAAAATGATCATTATGTCCCGATGGCAATCAATGCATGGTGCGTTCTTAAAAGACAGCCAACAATAGCCGCTGTCTACAGCAGGAGTAAATCAGGGAAAACACCAACCAATCACAGCAATTCGGACCGAATTTTATTAAACCAATCAAGTCCCGTACTGCAGTTCTGCTAGATGGAGTCCTGAGGAGATGCTACAGTCAAATTCATGCTAGTTTTCTGTGACTACCAACCCCACCTTTAACAGTGAAAAGTGTAGCTATGGTTCCCCAGAGCCTTGGCTATCAGAGAATAAAATAACAACATACAGACAAACTAAAAACATGACCCTTGTGGTCCAACTTCATCATGGATTAATTAAGTACGAAAATGTAGAAAAAAATCAAATAACCATGGATTTATCACTGTGGATTTTCAGCCTAAAATAAAAAAAAATAATAAAAAAAAAATTCAGAGATATTGTAATATTGCGCCCCCTGTTGAGTAGCAAGGATTACACTAGTTGTTATCGATTCGCAACTGGAACATTTTTTGATTCCTATCCTGAACTAAGAATTGGTGAAAATATAACCCATTCAGAATAACCTGCAGTTACTAGTTTTGTCCAGCAGAGGACAGTAGTGGCGCTGCTCAAGGATAGAGTTACAGCTCCGACAGGTCTGAATGAGAGCAGAGAGAAGCAGGGAAGAAAGCACGACGGCAGGCTAAGCAGCAGAAACTATGCAGAGAAGTAGTAAAAAAGCTGATAAAATATTTGAAGTTTTTTTTTACCAAGTTAAACCTGCCACTAGATGAGTTTTAAAGACCAGTGTGTCAAGAGTTGAAGAGTTTTTTTCAGCTAGGTTATTTCATTCTCAGGTTAGCGTTCGAAAAATGTGCGCGAGCTAAAGTAGCTGTATCATATTAGCTTTGCTGTTTTCACATATATGCTTTATGATGTGAAAGCTTCAAAAATTAAACTTAACAAAAATCAATTGTAGCTAAAGCTCTTAATGTTAAAACAGAAAAAAATGATTACAGCCCAGTTCCAGCCTATTTATGCTATATATATATATATACATACATATATATATATACAAATTTGTGAAGGAAACTCTTCATGAAGCCACGTGGACAAGGGCTGTCAACTTATGAGTATCCGTTTGAGCATAGAGGTGAAAATTCATAATATGGTCTGTTTTTTTTTTTGTTGTTTTTTTTTTTACCTGTGGGAGGAAAAATACACGGATTCATGCAGACAACATGAAAGGGCTCTGACTGACATGAGGACTGAACCAGCAGCCTTCTTGCTGTGAGGCAGGTACACTATCTGCTGGGTGTAGCGTTCTAAATAATGCATATGACGACCAAACACAGTGTGCAGTGCAATGTACTGCACTTGATAGTATGTAGAGGGTGATTTTGAACACAGACCTTGTTGCTTTACTTTTGCCAGCCTTGCTCTGCATCAGTATGGCACTCTTGCTTTTAACCCTTTATCATCCCAGCATCTAATGCAGGCTTCAAAGGGGTTCAAAAAATCTTGCGAATCCTCAAATTCTGCATATAATATATTCCGGCATTATTGATGATGTTGGAGCCTGCCATAAAATTCAAAATATCCTCGACTGCTGCAGGAAATGTTTTAATCAAGCAGAAACGTGAGTAGTCTGACTGGATTGTGACAATGATCTTGAATAAGAGAGGTTTTTACACACCTGCATTAACATCATTGTCACAGAGGCTACTTTGGCTGGCTTTAAATTTGCTGTCTTCCAATGTCAGTTCCTTCCCACCTTGACCTTCCCGTCCTTCTATGAGCACTGTCTCTATTTGCAACAGTAAATGGGTCTATACTATACTATAGTCATCCCAGGCCTGGCTTTATCTCTTGTTTTTAAAAAGGAAAAGGGAGAGAAGGGGGGAGACACAGTGAAGGGGGAGGAGGAGGAGGAGGAGAGGCGGCTAATAATTGCAGCTGGTTTGTTTTAATTGTGCCTGGAGTCCCTGGTGTTTGCAGGGGCCAATTGAGGGACTGAGGCGCTGTTGTGTCGATCAGCATGCTCAATTCTGCTCAGCACAATAAGGCACATAAACACAACGCACAAACAGCGATTCTGATGGAAGCCAAGCTGTCAACAGAACAACAGCGACCATTATGAGAAGTCGAACCCCTGCGCCCCTACATGGCGCATGAGGGTGTGCGTTTATATGTGTGTACAGGATGTTTAGGAGCGTGTGCGAGCGCTCTTTGAATCTTCAGAACACGCTGTCCAAAGTTGCCTCTGCCAAGTGAGAGTCGGCAGCCAGCGGTGAAGTGCCGGCCAAACTCTGACTGAGCAGCGGCAGCAAAGCGTTTGGTAGTAATCTAACAAAAACTTTCACTTTCATTTAGCTTATTTGCATAAAGATGTAGAAACCTTGCTGAATTTTAAATATGAGTCTGCCTTTTCATCCAATTGTCCCTCTGTGGGTGTGTGAAGTTTACCAAGGTTGGATTGTTCAAAGGGAGCCAACTGCAATCAAGCAGGTAGAGTAAATGCCTATTACTGTTTATAAGAAAGGAGGTAATATATCCAAAAAAGCTTGTCTGTGTAACTGTACTTCTCTTCTTCTCCCTCGTCTTTTGTTCTATGTACTCACGAGAGAGACAATACAGGGATAAGGCATGTGTGGAAGTGGGAGGGGAAAGTAAAAAGAGGGAGAGAGGACGTGTTTGTGTGAGTGCATATGGGAGAGATTCATTATTCGGATAATGAGTCCATCAGGGACAATATGAGACAGTTCACTTCCCCCGTGGTAGTCTCCAGCATTGAGGGAGAGGACACTTTTCCAGCTCGGAGCCAGAGGACGCGGAGCTGCGCCGCGGCCTCGTTAGCATGCCTGCCGACCGACAGACAGAGCCGCCGTGCCGTGTTCTATTCAAGAGCACTATCAAGTGTGTCTCTTCAGGAGTTTGTCTTTATTTGCGGGGCTGTGTTGTTCTGTTCTTTAGTCAGAGCATGCCAAGAACCTTCGGAGAGTTTTATTGTCAGGTTGGTTGGAGCAAAAACAGGAAGTGATGAGTCCTGTTTTAGAGGTAAAGCTGTGGATCTCTGAAATAGCTGTTTATTTCTTTTTTCAAATAAAGAGCTTGAGAACCGAATTCATTTTCCTGCGTCATTTAGTTCATGAGGAAATATCTCGTGGAGTTTAGACTTGGCTATAATGATGTTCTGTTTTTTTGCTACCTTAATCTGTTACTGCAGTTTCAGTTTTCATCTCTTCTGTTTGCCAGTTATGCTCTGTTGAAGACTAGAAGGTGGAAACTGTAATAAATACAGCACTTGTGTGTGTTTTTTATGGTGTTATACAAAGGAGACAAAATATAGATTCAATATTTCACTTGAAAGTATAGCCACTGCTTAAGTAGGGATGTATATGGATAAGATTTCATTGATACAAATACCACTTTTGATACTGCTCATTGATTTTGATTCTTTAACAATTTCCTTATCAATTCCTGTGGATTTTCTGTGTGGGCAATAGTTGACCAACAAAGGTTTTTAGTGGCAACAATGTCAAACACATGTCACTCCTGAATATTCAATGCCATGCTGCAAATACAAATACTTTTGCGAGTAAAAAATTTTCTAAATATTTGACCACTTCTGCCCATTGTCCCTGGCTACATTTTTTACCTCCTCATCGTCGTTTTGCTGACTGCCTTGTATTAGAGCTTGATGTCCTTGATTTTCAAGACATGCAGAACAAAGTGTAAGGAACTGATAAGGGAATTGTTTACCCTTAACAGATCCTATGGACATTTTCAGTTTTAATGTTCAAACTATATTGGCTGAGTTGAATGAATATAGCTCAAATTTGCGAGAGGACATTATTTTTTATTTTTTTATATTTTTACAGCTGAATTTAGGAAGATGGCATTTTATAGGACCATGAGTATGAGTTTTTGTATTTAATCTGACACTGCAAGCAAATAACTGCATCAAAATCTCAAGGGCTTATCGTAGTAATAGTAATTTATATTGTAGAAGTTATTGTTTTTTTGTTTTTTTTTTATTATTAAAAAACAGTGGAGATATGTAAACATAACCGGGCTTTGAAGGGTTGAAAAAACAAAATATAATTAATAATTGGGATGTATTTCTCCAGCTGAAGTAGTTTTGAAAGACAGCTCATTTAAATTGGAAACAAAAGTTATGTATCATTTTTACAGAAGTTATTCAGAAGGTGACATTTTTTGCCATTTGGGGCAAATGAGTAAGTTTATTGAAGAAACTCTTTAGGGCTCCATAAATGAAGCGAGGCGCTGTGGAAACAGACTGATTGAAGAGACTTGGGCCGATTTGCCATGGAGTATGCGGTGCATACACAGACTGCTGCACAGACACATTATATGTAAATAGTCAGTAAGGTCCTGTTAAGCCACAATTAACCATTACAGGATGCATCCTATTTTGGATATAACAAAGTAAGGGTTTCATTGGCTCAAAAAAGATATTGCTAACAACGATAAAATCATTTTTCAATCCAATTCAAAATTAAAAGGAACCCCGACTGTGAAGACAAATAGCCATAAATATGCTTTAATGTTTATCTAATACTAGAATGTGTTGTTAAAAAAGCACGAAGAATCGTTATTTCTTTAAAAATTGCAATTTTCTAACTTACGGATGCCGCCATTGTTTTAGGAGCACGATGCATGCCGGGTGGATGACGTGTATGGGTTGCACTGTGCCGAGCATGAAGACATGCTTGAGGAAATGCCATAGGCAGGAGATGCTTGGTGTTCTTCTGCGAGGATGACAACAACTCGCTCCTGCAGATGTAGCTGATGGCGAACCATCGAGCATGACCACGATCACAGAGGCAGCTGATGACGAGTCTGTAGACTTACGGACTGCTGTGTTGACTGATTCATCTGCAGGAGTGAGTTGTTGACATCCTCGCAGGAGAACATCCAGCGTCTCCTGCCTATGGCGTTTCCTCCAGCGGACTTCCCTCGTTTCCCGAGGGTGTTTTGTCTATTTGTGTGAGAAAACTATAGGCAAGGCATTTGGCTTTAGTCTATGTAACTAGCAGCACCTGTGAGCTCTTTCAGCAGCTTGGCTCAGCTAAACGCATCAAATGCATCTGGAGAGAAGTGGCGAGAACATAGCTGCGGTCCTTTAGAAGTTGTGTATGCCCACAAGAGATTTCCCACACATTTCTTCTCTTCTTGTCACTTGTGAAGCTGTGTAGACTTACATCACTCCCCTTGTTTACCTTTACTTAAAATTGCACCCAAAAGAAGCACAATGTGGTATTATTATGGTATTCTCGCTCCTGATAGCCAGTGAGTAAACGTAGCGGCTCGGCACAGTGCAACCCATACACATCATCAACCCAGCATGCATTGCGCTCGTAAAACAATAGCTGCGTCCGTAGGTTAGAATATGTCTTATAAATTGGGATTTTTAAAGAAATAACAATTCTTTGTGCTTTTTTAACAACACATTCTAGAATTAGATAAACATTAAAGCATATTTATGACTATTTGTCTTCACAGTTGGGGTTCCTTTTAAAGTGCCGAAATTCCATGTATTGCACCTTTAATAGCATGTAAATATAAGTGATCTAACTACTATTGACGTGTAGAATGGTGCTCACGCTGTCTTTGTACACATTTTTGAGTAGTCTGTGATATTACAGGTGATAAATACATGTCTGTAAAATGTAGGATGAGTAGGTGTCATTTTGCTTTTAGGAAGACTTAACTGAAACTGTCTTAAGTCTTAAATTAATTTGTAACAAATGATCTCTGTATTACTTCCTAAGAACAGTAAAAGGCATCTGAAACTTACGTAAAGAATAAATGTAAATGGTCATTTGGGCTTAAATACTGAAGGTGACTCATAATATCTTTGTCTGAGAGTATGAGAGGATAAACTTTTGCTTTTCTTTTGTTTTCTTCTTAACTTCTTGCTATGTGATGCTGTGTTGGCATCCTTTTCCCAGGCATAAACCCTAAAGTATGGATTTTTCTACAGAGTTTAGGCACCAATTTAGCACCCATGGATGACATGATTTTACCTCAGCTGGGTTTTGTGTTTGCCTCCTGACGGGAGAATCAGAAACGTTAGTCAATAGACCCTCTCCTTCCCTCTCTGACTCCTCCTGTCTCTCTCACCTCAAAAATAAGAAAACAAAATAGCAGCTTGCTCTTCCTCACATGGAGGAAGCAGAAAAACAACTTAATGGCTAAAAGTCCGAGCACTGTAGTCTCTAAAGCACCTTGGTAAATATTTTATATTACTGCAGTTAGTTATCTCCAGACCTTTGTCTTCTTCTAGTCATGGCATCTTGTCTCCTTTCTTTTATTCCTGCACTTCTTTCTCTTCTGAGCCACAAAGAAAATCTATCATGCTTGTTGGGCAAACCCTGCAGGAGAGAGGAAAAGCCAGTAATAGTTTGCAAGGTTGGAGATAAGTGGAGGTAGTAACTTGTGGGGGAAAAAAGAAAGAGACCAACAGTCATGCACATGCAAGCCAGCCTGCATGTGCATGCCCCTTATTCAGAGCTGAACCTACAGTGCACACAGGAAGGACGCGGGAGCACTTCCTCCACCATTAATCACAGTGACAGGCCTTTTGTTGTCACTTAGCGACTATGTTCAGGGAAACATTACTCTACTGTTCCTCACATATGCATATGCACAACAGAACGCAGTGGCATGTTCTTGAGGGACTGTTGGAGTTGCTTTTGGTCTCCATTAAATCCACTAACAGAATTGTTATCAAGCTGACAGGGTTATGTGTCTGCTTTGTAGGTTGCTCCCAGTAACTCAGCTTTAGGGTCAGAAAAAGATGACACAGGCTGTAATTTAAATGTCAAAATATTTTACATGACAGTGAGCATCCCAGTTAAAGTAGTAGCTCTGCACATTTGCAACAACTTTGACCTGAAAGTTGAAAAGTACAAAGGCCAGCTGTAGCCCTCTGCCTATGGTTATCAACTTTAGCCAGAGGGATAACATGCAACACATTTGTTCTAAATGTTAATCATAGAGTTAATTAACAGAGCCGTAAAGTTGTTCATGTTAGCCCTTTTCTGTGACATTTAACCCGATTGCTTCTTGATAACTTTTTAGCATGGCCTACTGGAAGGAAGTCCAATAATTGGCAAGCTGAAATGGGTTGTGTTGCCACCTTTTCCATTTGTAATATCTGCAGAACTCAGCTTGGCTCTACACACTTTGGGTATTTCCTGCTCTATATTCCATTACAGTATTTGATAGTACCTCCTTAGGATAGACAAGGTCATCATAGCATGGCTGCATGAAACTACCATGACATCCTCACAAAAACAAAGAAGGAGAAAGAAGAAATAGAGCTGCCAGTCCCCTTGACTGCGGCTTCTCCCCACAAGTTTTGTTCCAGAGGTGTTTCCAAGCAGCACAACAGGTCGGGTTTGGGAGCATATCATTCCTGACCACTCATCTGCAACACCAGCAAAGTCAAACTAAACCCAGAAGCTCAAAAGGAAAGGGATGCCAGCCCCTGCAGTCTCCTAGGAAGTCAACTTGCACCTCCCTAGCTACCAAACCAACCTTGATAAGGACTTAAACAAGCAATCAGGACTAATATGAGACTACACTGCATATCAGCAAAAGGAGTTCAGCTGCAATAAAGAAATGAAAACATGTACAACAATGGGTGGGTTCAAAAATATATTCAAAAATACCAGACTAGGATATTATGAAGTAAAAGACAACGGTGTGCCTTGAACTAGTGTGTACATAGCTGTATCAAGTGGTATTATTTGGTGTTTTTTTTTGAATGCCTGATGCTTGAATTATTTGAGTTAAATTTTGGAAAAAAGGGGTTGGACTAGATAAGTTATGTACTTGATCCTACAACCTTTTCGAACAAAAAGTAAAAATAAAAAGAGGACTCATTGTGAAAATTCTGTGCTGATCTTGATCTGCTGTATCTTTGTTTTGTCTTCTAATGTATGTATATATTTTCCCCTCATTTTTAAGATGTTCGAAAAAAAAAAAAGACCACTAAAAGGTCAGGAGAGATTCAGAAATCATACACCTTTGCAGAGACAACAACAGGGGGTGTTTCATTTCCATGCTGGACTTCCCCAGTGCTGCTGTGGTGACACTTTAAGCTACTTTTCTACCAGGCAGTCCAGGTCAGTCTGGTTCAGTATGGTATGCAGTTACAAGTTTTTCCACTGTCAAATGATGGGAAAAGGTACCCAAGTAACTAACCTGTGTAGTCCCACTTTTTGTTGCCCCTCTAAAGGGGTAAATTTCCATGCAACAGCATCTAAAACTAAAATACAAATGCCACCATATTTAAATAAGCATTGGATTTAGAGTGATTTGCTCATGCATTATGTAGCTGGCATGACCTTCCATTCCCAGCTCACATCCCCACCCTCAAGTGAAGGTACGGCTGGCGTCAGGATTAACGCTCCAAACCGTATTGAACTGTTCTGAATCAGACTAGACCAATCAGTGGAAACAAAGCTTTTGATAACTCAGACGACTGCAGTCTCAAGTTGCATTTTAGTTTACGCTCAACTTGCTTGGAACCTTGCTGAGCTGAAATGAAAAACTGCACCAAGCACAAAGTATGATCCCTAATAGGAAACCAGAACGCGGTAGAATTGAGTTAAGTTGTATATGGCACATGGAAACTCCCCATTAGTTAAACCACCCAGACTGCACAATGGTATCTCCAACCACCAGATGCTGCAGTTGGACTTACTCATGAGACAAACCATGGTGTTAATCAGGTCATCTGGTTGAGTAAATAATAATTTGCATTGCCTTTTGTGATTCACTGTGATAAATTCATGCATTTTAAATGGGTACTGGGACCAACAGCAGAATAGGATACCCCCTTGAGGTCTAGATATTTGCCATAGTGAGGATGGTGGGAAAGAGGATGAGAGAAGGAGTAGACTTCTTAGGAGCTGAACCCGGACACTGATGAACTGAGGGGGATGGAGGATGACGGAGGGTTGTGCAGTTACACTGTAACAGCAGATTGACTGTAGAAGAGAACAGTTTCTAAGATATGACAGAAGTGGCATGATTGGACAAACAAGGCCTTATGGTCTGCTTCATGTGATCTCGGAGGTTGGACTGTCCAAGTTGCAAGTTAAGACACGTCACTGGGAACGCCCCTGTTGATCAGAAATTCCTGCTGGGAAGTCAGATGATCTTCAGCTACCTCAGCTTTACCAGATCATCACTGGAACACATTTTAGATGTGGCATAATTTCCACTCCCGACATTCAAGTTCTGAGGTAAATGAAATGCAGCATAAATGTTGTTGGTGTAGTGCTTAAATCATAAAGAGCCCCAAAACAGCTGATCATCAGAGCAGGAGGACAGGTAGAGTGGGAGGGATAGATGTGAATGAGTTGTGACCTAATGAATAAATGGATGCATGAGTAAAATCACAACAGTCTCTCTGCATGAACTTCAGTTAGGTTCATTAAGGCCAGTTGCCCTGCCCTGAAAATGGGATGCTGTAGTCGTCTCTCATGTCAGTCTCATGTATATGAATGTGAGAGTTACAGAAAATACACAATTCAATCAATCAATCAAACTTTATTTGTAAAGCACTTTCATAAAAATATATTGTAGCACAAAGTGCTTTACATCAAAAAATTAAAAATGAAGAAAAAAAAAGTCGAAAATTGAATACAATGAAAATACAAGGCCCTACATGCTGAAATGCTATCTTGAATTAAAAATGAGAAAACACAGGAGCTAAGACTAAAATGACATAATGAAGAAAAAAAAATCATAAGAAATAAGACAAAAAATACTATAGAGAAAAATAAACAAATAAATAATAAGTAAAATAAAATTTAAAATAATGACATGGAAAAAAAAGATAGCCAAACACCAACTGCGTGATAAGTGGGATAATGAAAAGAAAATCAATTAACAGAGAATAAAATTCAGAAAAAATAAATCTGAACTGAAATGGAGAAATGAAACAAATCGAGAGGATTATATAAAATAAATAAATAAATGAGATGATATAATCAGCTAAAAGTCCTACTAAAAAGATAGGTCTTAAATTGCTTTTAAAAATAAGTAAAGATAAAGACTAAAGATACATAGCTAGTGTTAACCTTGTATACCTAAAAGTTACTGACTAAACTCATGTATTTAAAAACTGAGTGATCGTGTGTGAACTTTTTTTAGTATGTTAAGTCAGTAAAGAAAGGACCACACATGGCTGAGAACAATCAGTATACCTTGAAAATAATATGAATTGAGTGCATGATGGCTAAAGTGTTTTCATGTATGGGGTCATGAATCATTTACCAACTGTATGTTTTCCCTAAACATAAGAGCAGCCGACCCTGTCTGCAGGCAGATGCCGGTGGTTTAGTGCTGAGTACGGCCTCTCCCTTTTCTCAGGACTCACTCGTACCTACAGTTTTCAGTGCTGTGTGTCTCCTGCCTCCTAAATTTTCTTGCCTATCTGTTGTTTGATGAGGAAGGTCTTTAAGTCCCTGGGATGCAGCCAAAATGTTTCCTGTGGTGAAAACTAATTTAACTGACTGCTTTGAACTTTGCATCAGTCGTGCCACTCACAATTCATTTTAATGTGCTTAGGTTTATTTATGGACACCAGGACTGGGAATAGGGATGGGATGACTTAAAAGTTTGGGGCCATAATTTTAAATAAGAACCCTGATTATTTTTCACTATTTTAGCAAGATGTTTATCATGCTATAATTTTGAGTTCCTGTATTTTCCTTGTCTATGAAATTACAAAGTTAATCTTACCCTTTTAAGAAAGTATTAGAATAAAATTAGACTCTTTATTCTGTTCTAATGACTTTTAAAATAGTACTTGTGCATTTCAATCACTATGCCACCCTTAAAGTTTTTTATGAGCTGTGTATTACAGACTGTGACATGTATTATAGAGTGATTAAAGAATTCAGTACAAAATAATAAATATTAATATGAGTAATGACTGATATGATGATAGTTTAAGTTGGTCTCATGAAATTCAGAATTTAAATTATGACACCAAAACTAACTTAAATAACTACACTGATCGACATTAGAACTTTTTTCTACAGTGGTTGATAAACACTGGTATTATTGTTTTAATTGTCCCACAAAATGTCATTAAAGGTGTGGTGTGTAGAAGTTGGCAGCATTTCACCGAACAGAAACAGTGAATATAAGATATAATGTTTCTATTTGTATGTAAAGTCCATCGAAATAGGTGTACAATCATCCCCATAAAACTCTTTTCTTTTTATTAAGTTCGAAAAAACTATTTATATTTAAGTACCGCTGGTCTCCCCTTTGTGGAGGCTGACATAATGATCCGCCATGTTGTCTACTGGTGGGTTTTGGGGACAAAAAGAGTGAAACGCGATTTTTTCTGGCCACCGGTCCTGAAATCTACCTGGATGGCATGCGAAGAAGAAGAAGAAAGAGAGCGGATATTACAAGAGAAGAAGATGGCGCGGTGTTTGTAACTGTTGTAAATGATGCCCTGTTCACGATCCTTTTTGGTCTTCACTGGCTCTTGTTGCTTAATGATGTGATGTTTTAGTAACAGACGGGCTCATTTCAAAATCTGAACGCTAGATGTCGCTAAAATGCCAATTTCTACACACAGCACCTTTAATCTACTTTTACATGTAGCATGATAGGTTCTGAGAGATAAAAGCAAGAGTTTAAAAACATATTTAATCCAGTTTTATCATCATCTGAATTAAAATTAAATCCAAATATCCAGTGGTATAATTTCTTCAGCTCCTAATGTTTTATTAGTGATTTACATTTTTTTACTTCCAAGGTGAGTGTTAAATGCTCACAGACTGAGAGATATGATGTTAGATTATTTAATCTGTTTATCTTTCATAGGTGACCATTTACTTTTGTGTGCATTGCTGTGTGACTCAGGTGAGATGCTTTGTAAAGTTTGTCGTGTTTGGCAGATTAGCCTTTTTCCTGGTCAGTGACACAAATGGATGTTTGTCAATGTTAGTATTTCCTTGATTACTGTGTCTGTACAGCCAGTGAAGACTTTTCCTTTGTGGCCACAACACCTAACTGCTGCATCCCTCTGCAGTAATGAAGCTAATGCGGTGAAGCATGTCTATGGCTAAAGATGGCAGATGGACATGCGGTATGTACTGCATACTGTATTTGGAAGTAGTTTGCCGTATGACTGCCAAATGGCTGTTACTTATGCTACACCCAGCCGAGCTGATTCTACTTTTGTTTTCTGGCAGGTGGCAACTGTTGTATAGGATGCTTTACTGCTACCTACTGGTCTACAGTTTGGATCAGAGCAACTATTTCTACAGTGCAAAAACTAAATTAAAGACATAAATAATCGACTTTCTTTTAATTATGCGAACAGTGCTAAATACTTTCCCTCCCCGGTCCAATAATTTAGCTAATTTCTGTTTCTGTCATTAAAATAAAAGTGAATGGTAGCTCAGCTAATGGCTAGGACCTCTAATTAACATCTATTAAAGGACGAAAACAAGTCTGACAAGTGACATTGGATTTTCTTGAATTTTAACCACTGAACACACAAATAAAAATGTGTAACATCTCAAAAGTCTGAATTTTCCACAAATATACTATATTTTGACAAAATCAGCACGTACAATCAATCAATCAAAATTTTATTTATAAAGGGCTTTTCATACAAAGAATGTAACTCAAAGTGCTTTACATAAAAAAACAAAAACATTCCCTCAAACCCACTTACCCACCCCCATTTTACAGAAGTGTCTACTCTCACGTATGCGTGCAACATTTTACTCATGCACAAATACGCACGCACGCACACACACACATCCACTAGAATAGCTGACATTGGGCAAGAATAAGAATAAGAGGCTGAGTACAGGCGGACCAGTTGAGGAAGTGCCATCAGATCAGCCATCAGTGTCTGCACCAGTCGCAGAGAGTCAACAACAGCCACAGGACACCAACGCAGAACCCAGAGGAGCGAGGATGGACCTCAAAACTCCACCAGGAACTTACAAGACAGAGTCCTGCAGCCGTAGCTGACCATAGCTCGTGGTGCAGAGGGCTCCTATAGAGGAAACACTGGAGATCCAAAGATAAAAGAATAAAAATATGTAAAAACTAAGAGACAAATAAAATCTAAGAGCTAGAACATAAAATTGTACAACTAAAACATTAAGGTAAGAAAAGAATAAAATCCATAAATAAAAGCAATGTAAAGGTCTAAAATAAATAAATGTCATAAATAAAATCTTAATTAAAAGCTAAGCTAAAAAGGTGTGTCTTGAGCCTGCTTTTAAAAACATTAATGTTCTCAGCGGCCCTGAGGTCCTCTGGCAGGCTGTTTCCTAGTTGAGGGCCGTAAAACTGAATGACGCTTCACCATGTGTGTGTGTCCTGACCTTTGGGATGACCAGGAGCCCGCTGCCAAAGGAGCGCAGGGTCCGCGAGGGTTTGTAGGGTAAAAGCAGTTCTGAAAGATAAGAAGGCCCAAGACCATTAAGACATTTAAAAAACCAATAAAAGAACTTTAAAGTCGATCCTAAAACACGGGGAGCCAATGCAGTGATTCTAAAACCGGTGTAATGTGGGCCCGCCCTCTGGTCGTAGTCAGGACACGTGCTGCTGAATTTTGTAGTAATTGTAAACCTGAAATATTCTTTTTGGGAAGACCAGAGATCAGGGCATTACAGTAGTCTATACGACTGGTGATAAAAGCATGCATCAGCGTCTCCGTGTTGGCCCGAGAGAGAATGGGGCGGACTCTGGCGATGTTCTTTAGATGATAAAAACCTATTTTTGTTACATTCTTAATGTGTGGAATAAAAGTCAGCTCAGAGTCAAACATTACGCCCAGGTTTTTTACTTGTAATGAAGGATTAAAAGACAGTGCTTGTAGTTTGGGTAAAAGCTTCTCTCTCTGGGCCTCAGGATCGATGACTAAAACCTCAGTTTTGTCCTGGTTAAGCTGGAGAAAGTTTTCTGCCATCCATGATTTGATTTCTAAAATGCAGTTAAAAAGAGCATCCATTGGCCTAGTGTCTTCAAGAGACATGGAGATGTAAAGCTGTGTATCATACTAGTGGTATAATATGCAGCTTAACTTTCATAGCTTTGAGGAAAACCACGAATTGTTTTTTTTTAAAATTTGTGGTACTTTAACTCTCCACACCTCATTTGCCATTAGTTTATAGGCTACTTTAATGGCAGGGTCATAGCGTGGCTGTGCAAAACTACTATACAATCCTTTCAACAACAGCAATGGACGAAATAGAAGCAAAAGAGCTGGTTGGTTTGTGGGTTTTATTTACAGTTTGTAGATTATTTTTTTCCAGAAACTATGGCAAGCAGTATAATAGCATTCTATTTGAAGTAGAGAAGAGTTTGGGGAGTCATACAGCTTTACAGAGTTGACAACTGGAGGCTTTTCTCTTACATGTCAGTTACCCCTGTGCTGTTGAGGTGATAATGTGACCAGAGGTCAGCAGTGACACATTTTTGTCTTAGCTCAACTCACTTGGAACCTCCCTAGAGTTGATCCAAAAATCTGTGTCAGGTACTACGATCCCTAATGCTAAACCAAAATAAACAAATCAAGTCAAGTCAGACTGATACCGTTTAAGGGAAAAGTCCCATATTAATGTTGACTTTAAGATTTACAGTGTGTACATCTGCATTAAACAAGTGAGACATCAGTTCTGACACCCTCTGGAGGTGGAACTCTTCTCCTGAAAAAATGTAGATGCTCAAATCTGGACTGCACTTGATTCAAGTAACAATGAAACCAGCAAATCCAGCCCATAGCTTATTTTGTCAACACTGACATTGTCTCTGTCCTGAGGAGGGGACGGGGCTCATTGGTCACAGCACATGGCTGCCTGGTTTCTCTTTTGCACTATGATACTTTCAGCGTGATCAAACGACTTCCCATTAAATGCCTGAATAAACATTGGTCCTCCTTGACGTCCCTTTCCTCATTATTTGGTATGAGGACAGATTTGGTTTAAACCTCTGAATAATAACCATGGACTATCATGGCCGTGCATAACTGAACCTTTGAAGTTCTGGTCTGCCTGCAGTTTGTAATTTCTCACCTGATTCTCCAAACCCTCATCCAAAGCCACTCTTACTTTGAGAGGTGATTATGGATGCAGGTCCATGCTCTGTGCCAGTGGTTGTTGTTGCTTTGTCTTTTAAACCTTAATGAAAGTTAAACCTATTTTAAGAAGACAATTTTCCATGCAGTGACTTTAATTCAGGTATGGCCACTTTCTCGCACTTGGCAATATAGTGCAAATAAGACCAATCACTCTCTTAAACCTCACAACCCAGCGGTGTCTGATTTTGTCAGTGTTGAAGATTGCTCTGTTGAATGAAATGATGAAACCAAAATATCTTGTAACGGTAATAAAATACAAGGTAAAGTCTGAGGCTGTGTCTATAGGCAGGTGGGTATTTTTAGAAACAAAGCTTGTTATATGCATTTTGTCCTGTCCACAAGTAAATGGCTATTAGGTCACTGACATATTCTTAAAAACTCTGATTTGGGTGTGTCTGTGTGGACAGAGAAAATGCCACACTGTACGCCAACCTCTCCTCGGGGTGATGTCAGACCATGCACCATTTTCACTGTTGTTTATTTGGGTTCCTGAGGATGTTGCTGAATGTTTGGTGTTTTACTTGTTGATAATTGAACTGTTTACATGGTCACACAAACTTTCAGCTGCTCCCTGATGCTGAACACTCCCAAAGCTTTGAACGAGACCCAGAGTTATTGTGACCGTGTTGACTGGTGACCCATGGCTTCCTGTGTCTGTGGTTGCCGTGGTTACAGCAGTTGTTGAAACCAACAGGATTACCCATGAAACTTTTTTCATGACAGAATCTGATCAAGATTATCAGATTTGTCTGGAACAGAAATATAAATGAGTAAATATTCACACAAAAGTTGCTACAACTGAAATCATAACAGACAGGAAAATTAAGCTGCTTTTGCAAAGGATGTTCAAAAATATATTGCATAAATTTTAATTAATACTATTTTAATTGTTATTACTTTGCATAAGATGTGCCAACACTGCCTGCAAGTTATTTGATATTGTTTTCTTTTTAATGGTATTTTTTCT
This sequence comes from Cetoscarus ocellatus, assembly GCA_037902135.1. Lineage (NCBI taxonomy): Eukaryota > Metazoa > Chordata > Actinopteri > Labriformes > Labridae > Cetoscarus > Cetoscarus ocellatus. The sequence continues at coordinate 4,312,537 of JBAMNC010000579.1, read as the reverse complement.
CATGTCATTCTTTTTCATTTTATTATTATTATTATTGATATTTTTTAGATCATATATTTTATTATAATTTATTTATATTGTTGATTATTGGTTTTTAACGATTATTTTATTATATTCATTTTCATTTTGCATAATGTATTTAACTGTTGTCTTCACTATTGCCCTTTTTGGTGTTATTATTATCATGTATTTTCACTGTTGCTGTTGTTGTTGCTGTTATTACTGACTTTTATTGTTGTCATTGTCAAAAGTACTGCTTTCCTTTTGTTTCTTTTACTTTTAGTTCTGTTGCAATTGCTGCAAAACTAAATGCACAGAGTTCTGTTCTTTCTGTCCCCCTGTATGTCCTGTTCTGTGCCTGTGCTTGGAAGTTAAATTCAGTGAAAAATATTATGAAATGTTATATGCAGCTATCAAAAAGCATACACAAAACTAATATTTTCATAAAAAGTTTTAGCAATTCAAAGGATGCCTGAATATCAATCTGTCAAATGCATTTCATCATTTTTATGCTGACGATGCAGTCATTTACTGCTGCTCTTCTTCACTTTCACAGGCTTTAGAATTTTTACAGACTGCTTTTAATATAGTTCAGGCTCGTCTTCAATCTCTGAAACTGGTTTTAAATGCAGAGAAAACTAAATTCCTGGTATTTTCTCACAAACATGAATTAACTGAGCCTGTCAATGCCATTACAACTCTAAATGGCAAGCAGATAGAGCTGGTCTCTAGCTTTAAGTATCTTGGATTTCTGCCTGACCAGGAGCTCTCATTCCAGGCTCATATTGCCATCCTGGTCTGTAAATTGAGGGTAAAATTTGGATTTTTCTATCAGAACAAATCCTGTTTTTTCCTCAGAGCTCGGAAATATCTTGTCTCTGCAATCTCTCTGTCATTGATTGATTACGGTGATGTTTTGTATATGAGTGCCTCAACCAAATGTCTCTGGACTCTGGACACTGTTGATCACTGTGCACTGCAGTTTGTTTCTAGTTGGGGACATTTCACTCATCACTGCGACCTTTATGCCAAAGCTGAGTGGCCCTCCTTGAGCTCCCAGAGGTATACCCATTGGATGCTGTTGATTTATAAGTCTCTTCTGGGATTAGTACCGTCCCAACTATGTTCACTACTGCAGAAGTCGAGGAGCACCTATACCTTACGCTCTTAGTCTATCACTTAAATGCACCCAGAGTCCGAGCTGATTTTGGAAAAAGAGCTTTTTCTTACAGCCTGGAGCACTATACAGACTGAACTGAAAATGGCTGAACTGGTTTCAGTCAAAGTCTTTTGCTCCATTTTGCTCATTGCCAAGTTGTTGTTTTTAATATATTTATTGGTTGTGATTTACTGCCTAAACCTTTTTTAATTTTGTATTGATAACTGATGTGCTGCTGACCTCTTGGCCAGGTCACCCTTGTAAATGAGATCCTGATCAGAATGGGATTTATCTGGTTAATGAAAGGTTAAATAAATAAATATACCGTTGACTTTACATATACATATACATACATTTACATATACCTTAGCTCCAAAAAAAAGAAGAAAAAACAAGATTAGCCAAATTTTGTATGTGTAGAAACCTTAAAACTCCCGTGGCAAGATGTTGCTCATATTACACTGTTTTCCGGGCACCTAGCAGTCATGGTCCCTCAGAACTTACCCCCTTTACCTCGTTTACTTTGTGGTCACACAGACGAATGCTTTGGCTGATCTGTGAGTGCTACCATCTTGCAGTGGCTGCCTTTACTGTGTTGGCAACTCAGCATCTTCTATAACAGCAGCATATATTGTTTCTTTACACTGTGATTACTTCTGATGAGAGAAACGTAATCAGACAGTCTTGGTTTTAAGTATTGGGGGGTTCTTCATGAAGTAAAGGTTTTCATATTGCTTACTCCCATATTTTTCTCCAGAGCTAAAGTTCTCCACAGCTGTCAAAGCAGCCATGTTAAAACTTATACCAGTTTCATGTGCTTCTTGCCAAGGATTGACATTGAACAGTTTGCTGATAACTTAATGCAGATGAGCAGGGGCCAGTAACAAACATGCTTAGGCACGCTCACAAACACACATCCACACAGACAGACGCACACGCATTTCTCTCACATAAATGGATTTACAGTGTCTGCTGGTCTTTGTCCCTCTGCTTTATCTCCCCTCTTGGCAAACAAATGAATCGCACACATTCAGACGAGATAAGCTCATCAACTGCATGTAGCTGTAGAGTGTGTACGTGTGTGTACGTGTCAGTGTGTGTTTAAGGGTTTTAGGCGCTGCTCTAAGGCACCCGAGGCATTATGCCCCCAAGATGCAAAATTTTGGACCCAGCTATTATCCCGTGAATACGGGCGTGCGTGTGTGTGTGTGTGTGTATTTGTTATCCCTGACAATACTTCTGGGTCAACTCACTCAACATTGAACTCTATTTGACCCTACCTCCCATGATGCATCGCTCCTGGTAACCTCCCACGGCTCCCCACAACTCCTACCATCCTTTTAAATTACAAGCACAAAGGTACATTCAGACTTGCAGATTCCCAAACAGGCAGCTAATGCGGAGATGCTGACACAAACACACACACCTCCATCCTTTCTCTGCCGGAGATGCCTTTTCTCCGTCTCTAAGTGACAAAGAAATCTTGAGCTTTTTGATGACAGACCTTGTTTACCTCCCATCACTCCCTCCTCCTCCTCCTCCTCCATCTCCTCCTGCTTCTCTTTCCCTGATGATTCCTCGCTCACTTTTTTTATAAGCCACCCCTGCGAGAAGCTCTGTCATGGATAAAGAGATCTTCAGACGCAGATTAGCACTGAAAGAGGACAACCCCGGTGTCTTTACAATTAGTTGCACCATACCTGAAGATCTGTTCCAGTCCTTCTTTATTCAAGAGTAGGAGTGTGTGTGTGTGTGTGTTTTTTCCTTTCTGCTTTCATTCTGATAGGTCGCACAGACAGCACGGCCGTCACAGTTTATCAGCCGCAAAATCTGTAACATATCATTTGTAGACCTTATCTGAGAAGAGCGGGAACACTCGTAACCACTCTACATCTACTCTACTCTTTCCCACCTTTAGATAGTAGTTTTAAAGTTCATCCAATAGTAGGAGGACCCTAAATGGAGAGAAGGGTCTCAATCCATCTCTTCCTGGTTGCTCCCATATAGCACTATGTAAGTTTGGCAGGGAGCTGTGGCAGTTTCACAAGAAATGCGCACTGCAGTTCGGAGGGTGTTCACACTCAGCTGTTTGCTTGTGTCTGCACTGCACTATACAGAAAATGCAAAAAGTGGGACAAGGGTTGCAAATTCCGGGAATTTTCAAAGTTGGAAATTTTCCCTGGCAAACAGCGATTTACGGGAAATTACGGGGACAAACTTGGAATTTACAAAATTGAAGGCTGGCCCTTTACATGGATTTTAAATTAAGTTGGGGAAAATATATTTTAGCATGGCTTTGACTAGGGTTACATGGTTGCACATGCTCTCCCTGTGCATGCGTGGGTTCCCTCCCGGCACTCCAGCTTCCTCCCACAGACCAAAAACATGCTCATTATGTTGATTGGTGACTCTATATTGCCCTAAGGTGTGAGTGTGAATGGGTTGTCCATCTTTGTCCCTTTCAGAATATTAGGAAAGCCCTAATTCAGACAAATTATGGATGTGTTCCAGTAGACAATTGGTATGGGCATCAGCATTAGTATTTTTGTTTTGTGTAAACATTCTGAATTTGATGTGGATTTACATCCCTGTTTCCAGCTTGTGAAAAAACATCACAGGCATAAGTACATAACTTTGTTTAGTTACTGTCACATAGGACTGCCCGTACATGGGCACATATACAGAGAGGAGGTTCTGGACCTCTTTGAGGCAGGTAGGCTTCCTTTAGAAGTGTAAATGAGCGAGGAGATGCGTGCAGAGATGACAGGAGGAGGTTCCTGCAGTCAACAAAGACGGTTGTTATGCTCGAGGAGGCTCCCCTCACCATGAATGTCCTCCTCAGTGACGAGAATTCCCTCTGTAGCAAAAGATATAAACAACAAATGGCTCCTTAGTTAGTGTGGGATATTTTTAAATGAACAGTGTTAGTTGTGCGTAACTTGATTTGCACTGACATCATCTCCTCCCTAAAAATAGTCAGCTGGCTCAAAGGAAGAGATGTGCTTCAACTGTTCTGAAGCAGCTGATGTTTTGTGTCTCAGATGAAGAGAGGACCAGATCCAGCATGTGTTCGCATTTTGAAAGAAATCTCTAAATAGAATGAAATGCAGGGAGGACATTTTTTTTGTTGGCATGCTGCTGGTTCTCTCGGCTAAAAGCCTCTGGGATTTTTCACTGTGTTCATGGATCATCACTGATAACATGGTCTGTGGCCAACAAAATATTCTGAAACTAAAGCGCTTTGTTTTTTGTGATAATCTTGATGAATTGACCTAACTTTTACAGTAAGGTTAGTCATAACCTGCAAGAATTAAAGGCTATTATTAAGCTATGAAACTAAAACATGGTAGTTTGACAAAGAAGCAGTTAAAAAAACTACAACACTGTTACCTCTTGGTTGAGAATTTCCTTTAGATCAAATCACCTGATCTAGTTGGCCCTCATGGCTGCAGATATAGTGTATGAATTGTTGTTTATCAAGAAACAGTCAGAAATCCTTGAAGTTGGGTCCCTGGCCATTATCGTCATCATTAATGGCAGTTTGTTAGCAATAGTCCTTTTAAAAACACGAAAACAGTTGCTAGATTATTTACGAGTTAATGCTAACATTTATCCATAAATATCAATTTATGCTAACACTGATTTAATAGTATCATGTTTTTACTGCTTCAGCTAAGAAAGTTACATTATACAAAATGAACTGTGCTCTTGTTTCCTGTCTGATATTTTTAGTCCCTTCTATTATGCTGACTTAGCTGAAATGAAAGTACCTACTGTTAACCCCCTGTACTGTGATTGACCTTTTCATGGCAGACATGTCTTATGAAATCAATCACAAGGTTTAATTTCAACATTACCTATGATGTCACCTCCTAAGCCTGAAGCGTATAAGATCTTGTGTTTTACTCCGGTTCTTTTATTTGGATGTTTGAGAATGTGTTGAAAGGAAAACAACCTCACCAAGCTTTGACCCCCTAATGACTGCATACTCACACCTGCAGTTAATATTAAAGGCAAACATTTAGTTCAGGTCGAACCGACCTGGGTAAGGAAAATAACCGCAGGATTCATCACACTTCAACTGTCAAAACATTCTGTTGTGAGGCAAACTAGAACTGTCCCCACCCATTTGCTGTGTATAAAATGTTATGTTACACCATGCAGAATAGTTTTTTGTTTTTGGAGAGGAGGCTGCACACTTTGTCTGGAGGTGCAGAGCTGAGTGCTCAGCTGAGTGATTTTTACTAACTTTTGTATTGTTTCACATATTGTCAATAAATGGTTGGCTAACCGATCTAATCTGGACTTGTGCCTTCTTCCAAACAGAACAAAACCTTTAAGACAGTTTAAAATTATAAAGTCAGGCAATGTTAGGGACATTTTATTATTCTAAATTTTCTTGAATGTTCACCATGGGCTTTATTTTTGGTATTCACTCCATAAAAGGAAGTACTAACTGTTAAGTGATTTTCGTGCCTATTGCACTTGTTAGCGGGATTTGTTTGTGACTTTCTTTTAACTAAGAGAAGAAGAATAACGTCTTCTGTAACATAACAATTGGATTAACTCTGCCTCTGCTAGAAATTGTGTCTCTCATTGTCCTTTTATGATGCTCTGTTTCAAAAACTGCTGTGCTGCCATCACACATCCAAACTTTTTGTGCAGTTTGTGCAAATAAATATGTTTTACATCCTGTTCTCGAGCATTGATGTGCAGCAAATAGAATAAGCTGTCTGGACAATTCTACACTCTTTCTGCTTTGCCTTATTGCTGATACATAGGCTAATTTTACATGAGAGCTTTAATTCCCCTTTAACTCAGAATAAAACTTAAACCCTCTTAAAAAAGATTAAAAATTACCCGAATTCTGAATGAAAATGACCATTCCAAATTAAACTTAATTCTGAAGTAGGTGGCTGGTTTATTCTGATTTTAAATCCAAACTGAATAATTCCTCAATCATATATGTGTTCATTCAGCTTCAAATTAATTCTGGTCATTCTGCACATGATCGTTCCCTTGTCCTGCCGCGATGACGCACATATTCAGCGCTGACGGGAACAGGATGGCTGCCCGAAGCAAGCGTTGGACTCGAGCTGAGACGATTTATTTAATTAGAGTGTTATAAGATTTGGAAATAATGAAGGAGTCGATGGATGTAAGAATAAAAATGCAGACCTTTTTACTGTTGTTGGGTCCAAGTTGGACGAGGTTTCCCTGACAGAGACAAGGGAGACGCTGAACTGGAGTTTGTTTTCTTCTGTTAGACGTAAATACGTCACGTCCGCCCCCTGTCCGATCAGAAGAATTCCCAAACCCCAGACTTAAGCGGAATTGAATAAAGGCGAATAAAATACTTTAATTCTGAATTATTTAATTCTGAATACTCAATGCCAAATTAACAAACATCATGACCATTCTAGTTCTTAATGATCTAGAATGTCTTTTCACACGCCTGTACAGTTTACCCACTTATTCAGAGCTGTGCTTTGGTTAACAATAAGTATGACCAGTGAGCCCATTGCATATTTCTGTGATGGTCTCACTCAGTGAATTCACAAAAAAAATTCAGGGACCAATTTGCCACAAACTGGCCTTCATGCTCACTGTAGATCTGACCCATACAAGTTTGGTCCATCTCACACTACAAGGACATTTAAGCTGATAACATTTTTTAAACTACAATTCATTTTTGTCTTCATAGCTCCTGGCAGAAAATACATAATTTCCTGTCAAAATGTTTAGGTTCTTAAACTGTTTAACCTTTATCTTTGTGCAGAGTAGGTCAGTTTTATCTAGAGATCATTGATCCATAACAAGTGTGTCAGCGTGATTTACAGAGAAGAAGGTTATACGAACATTAGTAAAGGGTCACAAGAAAGCACTACAACAATATCTAAGAGGGAGAGATGGTGCAGCAGTATGTCAGTTATCACTCCCCTTATGTTGGTTTACCAAAACCTCTGTAGAATACGACAAGGTGACACAGGAGTAATATTATTATGAGCGATAAACTTTCTTTAGATAGGTTAAGATGTAGGTTTTCAGGAGGCACTGGTTAGGATGTTTGTCATATAATAGATCAATACTGAAGGTTCTGTGTGACTGTGTATCTGTTTGCTGGAGAGATGTCTTGCTGTCAGTCTTGCTGGGATTTTTTGACTCTTGTAGCCATATTGATCAGCTTGAATATTGTTGATTTACAAGTTTTGCAAGTGCTGAACTACCTTCACACCTAACTCCCTCAACAGCTAATCACATCATATCGTATTTTAGATACATTAAAACACAGCAATCAAAATCGAGAGACAGAGAGATGAACACACCAACAGCGTCAGCCGTATATAACTATAACACGGCAGCTGTAAAGGTTCATAATTATTCAAAGAGTCAATTTTTGTAAGTAAATTAACAAGAAGGGATCATTTGTCATCTACCTCTGTTATCTCTCTTCATAAAGCTGCTCAGATAAGACCCCTTTTCCATTCATACAAGCATGCTAATAATCCTGAATTTGCAGTGTGTGAAGGAGGCTGTTGGGCTCCAGCGCAGCATGGAGTGTGAGTGTGCCTTAAGCTGTGTTTACGCAGTTCAGTTTTACACGCAACGGAAATACATTAAAACTGAAAGGGAAGATGTGAAATTTGCGCTGTTTGCATAACAAATCCACCGCACAAGTCGCAGCGAAAAAGTCACGTGAATGCCGCAAATTTTAGCCAGAGCAGTGTGAATTTAGTCTCTTTTGCAAAATTTGCCTGAAGCCGTGGCGTGAGAGCCAGTCAGCATTGACAGTGAACAGTGAAACGGATGACATCACAGACAGAGGAGGTAGTGAACATTTCCGCATGCCAGCATTTGACCTCCTCTACACCATTATTTTAGGTCTTATGGAGACTAAACCACAGAGAGGAGAAACAGAAACTCCTCTCTGGAGAATTTTGAGTGTCTGGTAAGTTCAGCTCATGTTTATTCAACACTTTTCATGGACTGCACTGTGAACAAAGTCTGCCAGCACATCGGCGAGCTGGCTACTGGTGTGTTTACTGGCTCGCTAGTGGTGATTTGTTGTGTTTTATATGCGGAAATCCAGTTACGTGGAGCGAATATTTTTTTCGCGTTTAGTGTGAACACAGCTTTAGACTGATTTTATATCTTACTTGGAACTTCTATATTTTGATATGCAGTATCAGATAGCTTCTTAAAGGTGTAAAACCTTTAGGTTAATACGGAGCCCCTAAGATGCCACGGAGAAAAAAAATATAAAACGTGCGCACGATATATTAAAACGTTTGCATGTTCAAGATAAAACCTGTGCTCGATTTAATTATACAGGCAAGCGGCAACAGACAGCGGGGCTCATCAGTAGATGGCGGTAATGCCCCATAATATTGTGGTCACCTGCCGGTAAAAACCAAGAAGAAGAAGAAGACAGCCGGGCTCGGTTGAAGCATCCCAGTAACCAGCCAACGTTAGCTGTGTCTGTGAATGTAGGAGTGCAGGGTATGTACAGTCCCTTAGGCTATTTATCAGTACCTTGAATAAAAGCTGCACAACTTTCAAGACTCAAGCAAAGCTCGTGTCTTGCTGCCACCCGCTGAATAAGGTGGAGGGAGTTAGCCCTGAAGTTAGCTACAACTTCGCCTCTGTAGCAGCAAACACGTCCCCCCTGTGCATCCCAGGTCAGGACACTGACTGAATCTGAGTACTCCTTCCGCCGGCTGAGCCTGTTGTCTTTTAGGATGCTCAGCAAAGTTCTCCAACTTAGGATTATTCCATCTCTCATGGCAAGAGCAGCAAGAATGTCACTATATGACATTCCGAGGTGGAAGTAAAAGTTAACTAGCTCACTTCTTCTCTCCATTGTGTGTGTCTGTAAACATCTGACGTCACTACGGGAAGCCAAAGTGGACAAGGACAAGGACAAGTTAAAACATGGTAAATAACTTTATTTCGAGCACACATTTTAGCTAAAATGTGCACACGAATAGGTATTTCGTGCGCACATTTTAATATATCATGCGCACGTTTTAGTATCTCGTGCGCACGTTTTAGCTAAAACGTACGCATGAATAAGTATTTCGTGCGTTTTACAATCTCGTGCGCAGAATTTTTTTTTTTTTTTTCTCCATGGCACCTTAGGGGCTCCGTAGGTTAAGAATAAATATGGTCTCAACAAATACTTAGTCCAAGTATGTTGGGATCAATACAAGGTTGGAAATTAACTTCATACCTACCTGCTTCTGTGGCATGTCAATTAAGACGTCTAGCAGAGTGACAGGTGGACAGTCCTGTACACAGTATTGACAGTACTGTGTCATGCAATATTATATTACAATAACAGCTAAAATAAAGAATTTGTTACTCCACTGTATTTTTATTTCAAACATTTAAGTTATTATAATGCTGCTTCTGAAAACATTTAATATTCTTATATGTATAATACAAAACAAATGCACCTCAATGACATCCAGGCTGGGTACTTTTTATGTGAAGAACTTCTTGTTTCTGCTTCTGTTTTTATCATTAGATTAACCAGCCTGTGGCTCAGTAACATCAGTGACTTCCAGTGACTCTGTAGAAAAAACAGTGATAAGAGCTGTCTTGAAATTTTACCTCTTACCTAAGTGAGTAGGGTAAGTGAACATGGTCAATGAGCTGACACAGTGCAGCTGTTAAGGCTGCAAGAGGTCACAGGCCTGATAGAAAACTGGTGCTCAGGGAACTAAAAACAGCTGCTGGACAGGTGGGGCATGAATGCATCTCAGAAACTAAACAACACAGGTTACAAAACCTTATTGATTCAATATTAATCCAAGAATTCTGTATTTACAACTCATCAGACATTTTTACACAAGCAGGATGTTGGTACGATTTGAAAGTTATATTAAAACAGCTTATTATGACTTTCAGGCACCCATCTCCAGAGTCTCCATTGAGATGTGTTTTTAAAATTATTATCTTTTCTATAATTTGCTTAAAATTTCCCCAAAAAAATATACAGCAATCGGTAAACTCACATTTGACCTTTGACCAGGCCTTACCTATAACCTTAACTTTCAGAGTTAATTTCTAATAAGACAGATGAGAGACTAAATGAACAAAAAATGGCTGCATATAACAACGACATGATGACATTAGAACAGTGGTTCCAGAGGCCCCAAAGCTGTGCTTTATAACAGTTGAGCCTCCCTTTGGATCTACATGAAAAATATGCTCCCCTGCTGTGCAACATAAACCTCAGGTCAAAATGTTTTCATTGACAAAATCAAATAAATAGGCCGATCTTCAAAGAACGCTGGTGATAAGTAAATTATTATTGTTTTAGTTTATGTTAACCAAATGTTGACGAATTCAAAGCTGACAGTGCCTCATGCCCCTGCTGAGACACCCTGGTGCCCTCCCTAGGGGTCTTTGGACCCCAGGTTAGGAATCAAGGCATTAGAAGGTTGAGGGCTGACACTGAAGACAGCAAACAAACACACTGTAGCCCATTTCAAGTACTTCAATCGTTTGTCTTCTCAAATGTTATGATGACTCAGCAATGGGCTGAGGCTCCTCTGCTGTTTCCCTCCGACATTTCTCTTTTTACAGTCTGGTAGAAGTTCCTCTACAACATATCTCAAAGACAGGGGCGTTGTTTTCAGTGTTTTATTTAACTTATCTCAATGTCATGGCTCTTAAGACATTGACTTCAGTTTGTTTACATCCTTGATTGTTGAACATGTAGAGCTTCTTGTGCTCTCATTGGTCAAAGTCTCTAATCTTAGGGAACACATCGTAGGAGACAGGAGAAAAGTCAAACATGCCAGAGCTTCTGTTCTGGAGTCGTGAGGTGTCCCAGACTGGTATGTTTGCATCAACTGACACTACATGAGGTGAAATGGCAGATTTTTGGGGCAATGGGTTCCAAAACAATATGACGGTTGGTCAGGCTGTTATTGTGCATAAATTGTGTACATTAGTGGTTCTCAACCTTTTTGGGGTCCTGGACCCCTGCATATTTTTGATCTACCCTGAGGACCTCCACCCCCCACCCCCCAATCTGGGGGGTCCATGATCATCATCTTCTTCTTCTTCTTCTTGATTCACAGCAAAATCATGATTAAGAAGTGAATGGAGTATGCCTACTGAAACAGTAGGGGGCTCATATTTTGAAAAAGATGCAGTTCTTGCAAAGTTTGTATGATATAAACTTAAATAAATTACACTTGTGAAACATGTGATTAGAGAAAAAAAAGTCCTGTTGCCCTCTGTAGTTTAGGTAGATTAAGGTCTGAGTCACATTTGAGTAAAATAATCGTAATTTTTATGAATGTCATAGGATTTTTAAAAAAATATATTTTATTTTTCAGGACCCCTTGCAACTACACCATGGACCACCAGGGGTCCACGAACCCCTGGTTGAGAAACACCAGTGTGGATTGACCTCAGCATGATAGTGGCTTTGGAAAGCCATGCTAGCAGTCAGGCAGCATGTCCTGAACATGTTATGTATTTAGTCGAGCAACCAATAAGACCGGTATTTAACATTTAACCTGTTATTAAGTTTCTCTAAAGGTCCAATATTTCTTTCATTACTTATTCTATAAAAAACTGGCACAGGTCATGCATTCATAATAATACAAAAGGCTTTTTTCTATTATGGATAAATATATATTATCAAATACTTAATTTCACACTTCTGTCATTGATTTTCTTTTTCTTTATTTAAGATTCAGTAAGGCATTTGTCTCAAAGAAAATCTGTGACCCTCTATTGCACACAGCGAGGGATACAGAGAGACTCACACACTCACACAAACACACACATCTACTCTCTGACAGAGTCTCAGTGGAGCGGTCCCTGTCAGTCGTTTCCACTCTTGGGGTTTCTAAATAAGTCCAGACAAGCTTTCATGGAGACAGGATACAAGACAACTCATCACTTTTGGCCATTTGTCTTTTGAGACGTCTTTTGTGCTGAAATTTCATGTTCATGAAAACATTTATCAGGAAAAAAAATAACCCAAAAGGCACACCAACAGACAGGACTCTGGGTCATCATGTTGTAGTTTCAGGCCTAATTGTTGTTTTCATGGAAATTGATTGTTGGGGAGTGTTGTGTATTGTGAGAGGACTCTTGAGACTTAGAGGCAGTCTGCTAATTAGGACTAAATTGTATTAGCACAACAACAACACCGACCCTTGAAACCTCCCCTCCCTCATACACAGGCTTTGTGCTTTTCCAGATGCACACTAACACAAACACACTGACACGTAATCAAATGCCTTTTTCATGTACACATTCACATAAGCAAAGTGCAGCCTCATTATTGATGTTGTTCCTGGTTAAGACCCTCTCACGGTCTCTGTTGGTCTTGGCTATTCTTAAGAGGGAGGGAGAGAGAGCGGAAAAACAAAAACAAAAGCAGACATGGACCAACAAACTGCTCTTTATTTAGGGAGTAAATAACCCTGACCAGATTTGGTAAACCCACACTTACGATTAATGTACTGATGAAACATCACTGTAGCTACGAGAAGTGAGTTTAAGAAGTTTTAAAAGATTCAGCTGGAATTGTATATGTTACCATTTAGGGTGCAATGGTTCGTCAGTGTTTTCAACAACAGGTGTCACGCAGATCATTAAGAAGTATTCAGATGTCTTATATGTACATGTGAGAGGTCTTAAATCTTGAATGGAAATTGATAACAGTCCTCTTGATCAAAAATACTTCGTCTTGTTAGTGTTAGGGATGGGAATCAAAAAACAAAAAATCACAGAATATCAGGAGAGTCATGTGTTTGACATTGTTGCCACTGAAAAGCTGTGGAGGCCATCTTTTGCCCACAGAAAATCAGCAGAAATCGATGAGGGGAGTGTTAAAGAATCAGATCGATATTGCTAAAATCGTATCAATTCCCATCCCTGGTTAATGTTATATGTTTTTTAGTCTTGCTTTTTTAGATTTGTTTGTTTAGTAGCATTTTCTGCATCATTGGTCAACCCCCTCATCACTGTGAGCGTTCAGAGGTGAGGGCACACAGCTAAGAGGTGCGTCCAACACTGGCAGTTTCTTTAAACTATTCGAATAGGGATTTATCTTTATCCTGTAGTACAACCAGCATTTTGAGGCATCTTGATACATTTTATATTGCCAGCTCTGATGTCTGATGCCATCTGTATGTAACACCATCTCTGCATACGAAAGTTTCTTTGTCTCTTTAGCATTTTTCAACCTGCACAATGCCAATTACCTCTCATAAATTGCCTTACCAGCCCCTCTCAAGAGCCAGTATGGTCTCAGGTTTTAGTGCTGTGTACTAACATTTAGGGCCCGATCTACGAAAGGTTTGTGTGGATAAAAACACGTGCAAACTTGATAGCGCGTGCAAAGCTGATCTGCTAACAGGGTGCACTGAGGATTGCGTCTGTCAAATGAGCAAAATAGCATGCACAATTCATTTAGCGTGTTTGCCTTCATGAATATGCAGAGTACATGCAGATTATCAGAACGTGCAAAATACTGGGAGGAGGAGGAGATGCAAATGTAATCATTTAGCACCCACAATGTGATTTATCAACTGATTGCGCGCAGTGTTTTTGCATCTAAATTTAGCACGTTTGAAAGGCAGGTGTAAAACAGGCACAGCATTACGCACAGAGGGCTGCAGGCATTGTGGTGAGAAACAGGGGTCCCATTAACCGAATATTTTCCATCATTGACTGAATTTTTTGATGAATGTCGGAAAGATTTGGAGGCTATCTGTCATTATGATGGACTGGAATAAGAGGGACGATCCAGTGAGACATCATACTCATGCAAACACACGCGGAAAGTAAACCCTCTTTGTTTTGTGCTCTATATCATGGAGGAGGTCATTTAACCTATGTAAAAAAGATCTCCATAGCTGGCTATGAAGGAAAATCACTCAGTTTGTCTGTCAGAGCTGACTGCATCACACTCTCCATGCACTGACAGCAGGTTTAGGAGCTGTCAGTGCGTGGAAAGTGTAATGCAGGCAAGAGTACCCTTGTGGTCTGTGTTTGTATAACTGTAAGACTGCTCTTCACATGACAGGTTATTGGTGATGAAGCTGTGTAACTGTGTAAATGCTGTCATTTAGATTATGTTTAATTGGAATCAGAAAAGGAAAATTAAAAATGACAGATGGTATGAGGGAAAAGTGACGAAGCAAAAGAGTCCTGCAAGTGTGCTTATTTGCCTCTAACTCCATGGCTTCAAACTTCATTTTTCGTTGACGGCCACTCTGCTCTCCCAAACTCTCCTTAGTGACAGCTGGTAACACACGCAAAATCCTCCTTTAAAAGGGGCCCACTAATTGCAAGTGCATTTTTTTTGTTTGCACATGCAATTTAGCACTCGTTACTTTGGATCTTAGTAGATCAGGCCCTTAGTGTGGCACATACCAATATATGGAAATAACTGAAAGTAGTTATTGTGCCTCACAACAATATGATTGGGGCATTGGTATCTTCGTCGGGTAGTACGCCTCGCTTACCACTGGAAGGTTTAGTGTATGAGCCGGGCTTCTGCTGCCATATGTCAATGTGTCCTTGGGCAAGACCCTTAACCCTAAGTTGCTCCCACTGCTGTGCCAGTTGGGTGTAAATGGGTATCAAAGGGTGTGGATGTATTAATAAATGCTGGGTAGATGTGTCCTATTGTAAAAGCACCTTGATAAAAGTGTTATATAAGCTTAAGTCGATTTTCAATCATCAGTCCATCATCAGCAATGTACATTTAAGAAAAACGATAAAATCAAGCCCCTTTTCAGAGTTACAAACACTGAATCACCAGTATGCTAGATCTGGGTGATGTGTCAATAAAATTGATTAGAAGATTAAAAAAAGTTTTTTTTTTCTCCACTTACTCTGTCGCACATTTTTCTCTCCCTGAGCTCTAGTAGTATCCTCCCCCTGCTTTCCTTTGAACAGAGACAGAAAAAAAACATGAAAGTTTCATTTGAAGATAGAAATACTTAAAATTCTCATTGTTGTGTATGATGGAAGAACCTGTTATTTTTTGCAGTGGCACATTTCTAAGCTTGTATTTGGGATTAAATAAAAAGAAGAGAGTTTTATGTTGATGTTTTGTGAAAATGGTGCAGCATCCAGTGTTGCACAGGCAATCACTTGCACTGAAGGAAAGTCAGTTCACAGTAGTGATAGATTTTGACAAAGCTGAAAAAACAAATTTGTGCTGTTTCTGTATTATTTGGAGTTTCTTTCCTGAAAAGCAAAAAAAAAATCAATCAAAAAATAAAAATTTGGTTGTTTGTGGCAAAATCATAGATGTATTTTCAGGCCATGCCACTCAACTCCATAATCTTCCAAATTTAAGATAACCTTTATTGATCCCCAGAGGGGAAACTCAGGTGTTGCAGCAGAACAGGGGTAATTACAAGGGTAAGTAGCATGCATTAAAGGTCAATAAAATAACATATAACATAAGAGATATAGATCAACAAACTGTACAAATAGCAAACAAGCAAAATAGAATAAGTTGAAGTAGTTACAATGATCAAAATTAAAAGTAAAAACTAACTGTAAGTGTCATACAGGACAACCGAGCCATTCTGTGCAGTACGTGGAAGGTAAAGTGACAGTGATGTTAAAGTGACAGTAGCTGTGTTCAAAACCGTTCACTCATTCACTCACTCAATCACTTACTTACTGTTCCCTATATTGTGTTAATGAAATAGTGAAGTACATAGGGAATGACCAAACAAGATTTCGGACACTACACTGAAATTTTCTAAACATCATTGCGTCAATAGATGCGCCAGATATTCCTGTGACTCAAGTGGATGCACCAAGCATCACGTAAACAAACCGGGCACTCAGGAGGATAGCAATGGTTGTATTGATGTCAATAAATTGTTGAAATGTCAGTGGTGTGGAAGTTTGATATTGTCATCTACGGTTTTGTTTTTTGATTGCAAGCTGCAACGGCCCACAATAGTTCACAAGTTAACTACAGCTACTTAGAGCGAGCTAGCAAGTAACGGTTTGTTATAGTTAGCTTACTAGCTACAAGTAAGTACCCCTATGTGTATATACTGTATATATCAACGAAAGCAGTGCCAATTTGTGCCATAGCAGCCATCTTTCTCTTCTTCTTTTTCTTCTTCTTCTCCTCTGGAAAAACAGGACTGTATTGCATTGTGGTATACGGGAGTACAATATAGGGTACATCGTATGTAAAACTCACATTTGCTGCGCATTGAGGGTATTTTAATGCACTATATAGTGAATGAAATTAACCGCTGAGAATTCGAACAACACTACAAAATGGCGAACACACTTTATAGTGCACTATATCTGTGATAGGGAACGGTTTCGAATACAGTACTGTAACAGCAGTTATGTTGACATATATACATTTAACAGTGCATATTATTTTAGCTTGACGTATTTTGCATTATAAATATTAAAGTACAGTACGGTGTAATATTAATTAAGTACAGTCCAGAAGGAATTGTTTTTGTTTTTTTGGAGAGGGGATTGGTGCAGTGACAGACTGTGGCCTCCGCCGCTGTGGTAAAGTCTGATGGCGGTAGGCACAAAGGAGTGTCTGAAGTGCTCAGTTCAGCTTCTGGGTGGGATGATGTGTTGGCTGAATGAGCTGCCCGTGTCCCACAGCTCACCATGGGGAGGGTGAGAGGGGTTGTCCAGGATTGCCCTGATTTTGTCCTTGATCCTCCTCTCAGCCACGGTGTCCAGATTGTCCAGCTGATGGCCCACCACAGAGCGGGCCTTCTTCATTGAATCTGTTGACCTCACCAGCCTTGATGCCACCCCACCAGCACACCACAGCAAAGAAGAGTGCGCTGGCCACCACAGACTGGTCGAAGGTCCTCAGGAGCCTGCTGCAGACACCAAAAGACCTGAGTCTCCTCAGGAAGAACAGCCTGCTCTGTCCCTTCCTGAATAGGGCGTCCGTGTTGTGAGACCAGTCCAGTTTATTGTTGATGTGGACCCCAAGGTACCGGTACGAGTCCAACCTCTCCACTACAGGCTTTCCTTGCGCCCTCCAAGTATTATTTCCACATAAAGTGTGGTTAAGCCGATGTGTGAAAGCAGCAGCATATAATCAGGAAACTTCACTGAGGGCAAGTGGAGGGGGTGATGACATCATCCTGTGCAACCGGCGCAAAACCAAAAAAGTGAGACTTGACAGGATTGATAACAATAAGAGAAAAACAGGATACGTTTATTTTACTGTAAGGAGAGTAACACAAACTAAAATCTGGTAACTGCTTCCACTGCATATTATCAAAGTTCTGTAGTGCTGCTTCTCTAAAACGATCACCACCAGATCTTTTGTGCAAACAAAAAGCCATCTTGCACTACGGTTGGATACGGAGCTAAACTAGAAAAGCACTCAGCGCAGAGAGCGCAGACATCCGCCAAGATACAATTCTGGATCGCCACGCGTTCGATTGGACGGCCGAGTCTCGGCTCATGTCTGTCCAATGCCACATGGACAGAAGTCCTGGCATTGAAAGGAAAGCTGGGTAATGTAGTGACATAGTCTTGAAAAACATTGACGTGAGTTTGCAAAAAAAGTGCAATTCCGATTGTGTAGCAGTCGAGGAGAAATGAATGGGATTTGCCATTATAAACTTCAATGTTTTTTTTTTGTGACACCAATCTGGATCAGATCCAGATGAAATTGACCGTGATGATAGAGTTATATTATATATATTATCCTGTAAATTTTGAAGTGAATCCATCAAGTAATGTCAGAGATATGATTTTTTGAAATACAGCCCGATGTTAACTAATGGGATTTATGGCAAATTTTGGGAATTTTTTGCATCCAGACAAGCAGATCACCACCAAAATGTAATGGCTTCTTCCTTGGACCAAACCACATGTAAATCCATCCAGTAGTTTTTGTGTAATGTTGCTAACAGAGAAACAAACAAACAGGCTGACCCTGACGAAAACATAACCTCCTTGGCGGAGGTAAAAACAGCAGCTTTCTTCCTGTAATCATCAGAGCTTCATATTCACCTCACTGTGCCACAGTGCTCCTCTTCAGCTCTTTCTTCAATGCTGTTGATACACTTTTTAACATGTATCAGTACAGTCAGGATACAAGTTGTGATCATAGCATAAAGCTCTGCCGCCTTGTCCACTATATCATAAACATTGACTTCCTCCACATAATTTTGCCCACTGGCGATGCCCCCCGCCCCCTCCACCACTTCTCCCCCATCCAGCAGGGCATACTGACTGCTACAAGGGGCAAATGTGAACAACCATGTCGGGGAATTACCCAGGTGGGCTACCCTGACATTATCATGATAATATTAGTGCTGCATGTATGAATAGGGTTTAGGCTTGGGGGAAGTGTAGTTCAGTTCCCTGAAATCAGGAACAAACCATATTTTTCCTCAAAGGAGTGAAACTGCATCTGCTCCTGTGTCTTTTTAGGTGTACAAACCTGTATTCACTCATTTAAATCCTCTGAAGTACATTTTAGATGAATAAAAGTGATGGTAGCAGCTCACTGCTGAAGTTTGCAAGTGACTGCTGGTTCCATCAACTGCAGACATTGCTTTGTCTATCCAGGACTGACGTTACTGTAGTTTGTTGAACTTGTGTTTCACAGGTGCTGATGCTGTCAGTACATACATCCAGGTAGCTTGTTGTAGTCTGCATTAAAATGGTTTTGGCATTTTGGCCGAAAGAACAGCACAGGCTATGAGCTGCTATGCCTGATTTAGAGGTCATGGAGGAGTAAGTGAGTGTGTTTTCCCCTACCAGTCAGAGCCCTGTCTGAGGGCATTTTCTGAAATTTCAGGGTACATGCGCCTCAGCCAAAGCCCTGCTGTTTCATAGCACTCCATATGGAGAAACTTGAGTCTTATCACCAAGGGTATAGCTCTGCCTTTTACTTTGTATTATTGATCTTCTTACAGGGTGAGTTACTGGCATGTTTAGCTGTGTGTAGCAGAGGTAGCACATGCATGTCACATACCTAAACTGCAGCGGCATCAGTGTAAGAAAGCCAGCAGTACCAGAGACTCAAACTGGAGACACTGTGTGAAGGTGTTCAGTGAAGTGTATGAGCAATCAGGAACATATGCAGATAAATTAGAGTGAATAATCAACCCTCATTACTCAAAGCAAAACATACTAATCAGGCCGAGAGACATTTATATTCCGGTATGAGAGAACTGATCACTGCTGATTCATTCCTTTATGTAAACCTGTTTTTTCAGTGAGTGAGACAGTTGGCTCGCGGGCAGTTCTGACAGTTGGATTGTGTTTGTTCTGGGGTTCAGCAAGGCTCAAAGAAAACATCACAAATTGGAAGCAAACAACTGCAAAAGTTCGGGGCTAAATCGGAAGCTTGTTAAATCAAACTTGTTTTCTGGGATAATGCAGAGTCACATGGTTTGCTTTGGTGAAGTTGCCAAGAAAAAGGATTTTTCAAGAAGAGATTTGAATGGTACAGTACAGGTACAGTTTACATCCCATAGAAAAATGATTAGCATTCATGTTCCTGGCAGCTGCTAAAAGGCCCTCTTTACAGACGATAAAAGCTACTTTGTGGGAGGTAACTCACCATCTGGATATGTCAGTTTGACAAGTCTTTTGGGATTGTAAATAGGGTTACTCATAGTCCTGTTCTCCCCCATGACAACTAACAAGCTATTTGTTATCCTCTGATAGAAAACACACACTATTGCTCTCACTGTAAACCATTTATGCAATAAAGAAAAACACTGGGAACATTTTTTGTCTGATAGCCATATGTTTTTTGTTAATTAATGAGCCTTTATTTTGCCTTAACTTGGGTTCATATGTTCAGTTTTGAAGACTGTAGGTATACGACTGATTAGCAAACATGGCAACCATTTCTGGGCTACTATGACAAAGTTTACACCTCAAGAAATGTAACTTAATGTCTGCATTTGACTACTTTTAACACTATAGAATTGCTGTAGCCTTCATTTATTCTCTGGTATTTTAGATCAATATAAATGTATTTTACTATTATTGTTATTATGTGAACTACTAGTTGTAGTGCTGTCACTGGTTGTTGTCCTTTTGTTACCTCTACCAAGGAGGTTATGTTTTTGCCGGCGTATATTTGTTTGTTTGTTAGAAAATTACGCAAAAACTACTGGACAGATTTTGCTGAAATTTTCAGGACATGTTGGTAATGGCCCAACTTAAAAATGGTTAGATTTATGTAGTGATCCAGATAACCACCATTAGCGAACAATCGTTTTTGCTCAATAACTGTCTAACTAATGATGGTATCAACATGATTCTGAGTGCTAGGTGTGGGTTTTTCAGGGTCAAGGAATCAGATTATGATGGTAACTTTATCATGGAACTTTTGCTTATAGATGTAACAGCAATATGTGAGTTACCTTGGTGGAGGCTTGCGCTCTCCAAGTACTTTCTAGCTAATGTTTCTTTAATGAAAAAATGTAGAGCTAATAAAAATAATTGAATAATGATAATTCAATCAGGAGAGACCATAATGTGCAATACTTTCTTTTTTTAAACTCTTTGGTGATTAGACCGATTAGATATCTTGGTGTGCTTCAGGGTCACTGAAGGCAAACATGAGACAGGACACCCCCCTTGGAGGTGGTGAGTAATACAGGATATGATGAGAAGTAGAGTTCTGAGCAGCTGGGACCCTGATGCGATAAACTGAGGTGCTAATGAGGCCTGCAGGATGAGGTAGGGGGCCAAACTTCTGAGGAGTTGGACCAGGGCACTGATGAGACGACTGAAGGTGCCTGTGGCGGAGTCTGAATCATCTGAATCCCCTGTGCAGGAAGGCAGGGTGAGGAAATTAATCAGAGGTCAGTGAAATGAACAGACCGATGATTGAATGATGTATTGATCTTCCTGCTTTAACTTTTGGTTAAGTTTCATTACTACCAATTAGCTCTGTAGCGATTGGTCAGTTTAGTGCTCCTCTGTGCCAAGGTGTCAGCAATTCTGCATTCATTCTACTCTATCAGCCCTGAACTAAAAATGGACTGTTTTCATTTATACATCTCAGGTCAGAGGTCACTATGACATCAAATCTTGAAGGCACAATCTCACAAGACTATTATGGAATTTTGTAATATTTGGCACATGTAGGAACATGTAGTGTGCAGGAATGGGTACTAAAGTACACAAGTGAATTAGCATTCTAGCTTAACCAGTTTCCTCCCCCTTCTTAAAATCTATGGGACTTATGAATGAGTTTTCATCTAGGTACTCAGTAACACTTTATTTTTAGGTCATCCTATTCCCCACTAGATAGCTGCTTATTGGCATGCTAATTATCAATTAACTTGCATTTTGATGGGTTATTATTACCTAATTCTGCATGACCACAACAAACAGTGTAAGCTATTAAATAAGACTTTTCCTCTTAATAACCTCCTAATTACTTTTTCATTACACAACTGTGTCCATCCTACTTCCTTCACTCGCCTCTTTTCCTCGTATCTTTATTTCTCCCAGCAAGGAATAGTAAGAGAGAAGCGAGGACAGAGGAGACACCTAATACCAAATGAGAAATCATTCACTTCATCAGTCTGAGCTGAATCAGGTGTTGATGATGAGCTACTCAGCTGATTGGCTGTCGAACACTCCACTACACAAACACCTGCTGATGTAAAAAATGAACAAATATTATGCTGCGATAATGTGGCATCACATCAAACAGCAGCTGTTCAGAAATAAATCTTCCTATATGAAGTTTAAAGTGTGTTTGACCAATGCTGTCACATAAACCTGTGTAAAACTTTAATGATCAGAGTGACAGTGCAGCACATTGTCGAGGTCTGTACATACAAACCAATCACATTGCATTCAAGGTTGAAAGACTGGAAACACTGGTGTATCCTCACTCTGAGCTCCTTCAGAAGCCTCCTTTTTGTCCTCCATCCTCACCTCCTCCGGGTACATTTTTGGGAATTGGAGGATCCTTCATCATGAGGGAGGGACTATGGCTTCTGGGTCATTGGAGGAGAGAAGAAGCGAGGAAGGACAGAGTTATATAATGTGTAAATAACTCATAATCAAGTATTTGTTACTCAGAATGTGCCCTCTGAACTAAGGTGAGGTCCTTTTAATTCCTAATTCACTTATTGACTTGTTTAAATTTGAATGGACCATGATTACTAAGAGGAACTTCTTCGCTATTTAACATCAATCAATCTATCAATCAAACTTTATTTGTATATCAGAGGATACAGAATAAAATACAAAACCCCACACACCCTCCCAACACACACAGGCACACACTCACAAAGACACTAAGTGAGGTCTCTTCAAACAGCCACAAACGACAGAGGAAACGCTATATTGAGTTAAAAATGAGAAAACACGGGAGCTTAGACTAAGCTGGTAAAGCCAAGGTAAGATATAATAAAGATAAAGTGCTAAAGGTTTACTGTGATAAAACAGACTTAAAAAATAAACAATAAAAGAGAATAAATAAAAAGAGGTAAAAAAAAATAATAATTGAATTGTGTGGAAAACACATAAAGCAAACGAAGATATAAAAACAAACTCACTACCAGTGAGTAGTAATTAGGAGGTTAATAAGTAAAAGCTCTTAATAATATCCTACTAGCTGTATGGTCATGCAGAATAACATTAACAAGCCCTCAGTGTTGTCTAATAAGCAGCTTGTAATCTTATAATTAACATGCTGAGAAGCAGCTAGTTAGTGATGAATATGGGGATCTAAATATAATGTGTTACCAAATACCCTAATGAAGTCCATGGTGAACAGAAGCTTGACCCCAATTTCAATTCGGAAATTGATATTGCTAGCAAATCCCTTCCTGTCTCTTCAGTTAGTCGGTCGCCTTGAACCATCTCCAGCACATGCCAGCAGCTGATACGTGAGATTTCAGTATATAATGACAAAAGTGTATGTAATATTGGAACAAACCTACAGTATTGATAATAATAAACTAATCATAATAATAATAGCTCAGGTCAACAGGTATAATAATCGCAATAGTTTTGTTGCAGTGATTACAAAACTGAGACTGATGATTATAGTTTTATGAGTTTGAATCACCTTTTCTACAGCACCAGGTTGCCCACACCAGTGATACAAGAGGAACCTTTTACATTAAAGAGCTCAGGAACTCCAAAGAATATACATATGATCAGTGAAATAAAAAAAGCACAAAAATTCAAAGTGAGTTAAATAGACCGATATGACAAGAAGCGTGGGGCTTAATTTGAAACTGTATTATTAATCATGTTTTATTTTACTACAAGATTGAATTAATGATCTGCATTATGCTTTAGTGACACTCTTAGAGACATTTTTAATGAGGTGCCATGGCTGCACTGATTTTAAACCATAAACAGGTGCAGAATTCCCTCAGAAATGTTCATATTCTCAAAGACTAAGAAAAAAGAAATTCTGTCAGTGACTCTGCATTTCTTTCTGCTTGTGTGCCGTCAAACTTAAAATACTTTGTGAAATGAGGTTTTCTTTAACCGTGCCCTCTCTGTAAGTCTCACTCTGTGGTTGCAAGAAAAGGAGGAAGATTTCAGAAAATATCAGAAATTCAGTGAGTCACTGTTTTAACACCATGTGCTGGCTTCACATGAAAAAATGATTTAATGAGATATTGAACAAAAATTGCCTTGATTTAAATCTGAACGCTCGCTCTCGGGATAGAGTAGCATCCTGGTAAACAGAAACATGACAAAATAAACAGAGCGCTTCACTTCAGAGTCTTTTTGATATCATGCAGAATATCTGCAGACAGCAGACGCACGCTTGGTTTTGTTGATACTACATCAGAGTGTATGTAGGTGGATCTGTTAACAGGTGCTGCATTCATGAGTGTGTTGGTGGATGGTCCATATGTCCACTCCTTATAGCACTATGTTGTGATGGTTTGTTGTGACGCTGCGCACAGTGTTTCATGCTCAAGCTAATGTTTGGTCTTAAATGTGCTTTGAAACTGTTAAATCTCTTTTAATTGATCGTGTGTGTTAACAGTCTGTGGCATGCACATTGGCATATGGCCCCTCAAGTACACTGCAACTGATTTTTATAAACTGAACAGTATTTTAACATAATAGCTACAGTTATCTGCTGTAAAAAATCTATAAAGTAAATTACTGTAAATGGTAAAAGATTGTGGGAAAACAAACTCAGTTCTGTAAAATAAAGAGTGTATTACTATGATTGATAGCTACCTACTGTACAATGTTTATACAGTAAATGACTGAAAGGGTAATGGAAAGAGAAAAACAGAAAATTCCATTTTTCCCTGGGAAACTGACCAACAGAAGGGAAGATTTCTTTTTGAAAATGTTTGACAGTTTTTGGTGAAACAAATGTTTGAGTAAATGGTTTTTTTTAATAAAAAACATGTTTTTTAAATGATATCTTGTTAATAAACGATCAATAAAATAGTTAAAGATATAGTAATTTAAACTAAAATACAGTAAGTTCACTGTTATTTAAAATGCATTAAAATATTGTAGAATAAAATACAGTGATAATACCGTAAATCAAAAAACAGTGAGGATGCTGTTTTTGATAATACAGTAATAATACTGTCAATTGAAAGACAGTAATGTTACCTTAAATAAAAATACAGTAGTAACATTTTATAGAAAACACAGCAATAATGCTGTAAATTAAAATAGAGTTATGCTACTGTAAAGACGTACAGTAACTTACTGGCATCTTGTTGCCAGTAAGTTACTGTAAAATTTACAGCAACCTTTTTACAGTGTAGGCTAGAGTACCAAGGTCCAAGATTTGAGGATTCAATAAGTGACAGGGGTTCTGGTTCTGCTTCTATAGATTCAGCCGCTGTTCCCCCTCCAGCCAAATGCCAGCCAAGTTCCATCCAGCTACCAGCCAACTTCCAGCCCTTGGGAGTCTAAACAAGGATTATTCTGGTTTGATTATGTTAATTTATATATCTTTTGAAATGGGTTCTCTCTGGGCACTACGGCTTCCTCCCACAGACCAAAAACATGTTCATTAGGTTGATTGGTGACTCCTAATTGTCTTCAGTTATGAGTATAAGCATGAATGGTTGTCCATCTCTCTGTGTGGCCCTGCGATCGGCTGAGGACAGGTTCATTTTGTACCCTGCCTCTTGCCCAATGTCAGCTGGGATAGGCTCTAGCTCACCCATGACCCCAAATGCGACATATATATATATATATATATATATATACATACATATATTTATGTGTATACATTCCCATTCCAAATCCATAGGGTTCAATATGACGTCGGTCCACCCTTTGCAGCTATAACAGCTTCAACTCTTCTGGGAAGGCTGTCCACAAGGTTTAGGAGTGTGTTTATGGGAATTTTCGACCATTCTTCCAGAAGCGCATTTGTGAGGTCACACACTGATGTTGGACGAGAAAGCCTGGCTCTCAGTCTCCACTCTTATTCATCCCAAATGTTTTCTATAGGGTTGAGGTCAGGACTCTGCGCAGGCCAGTCAAGTTCATCCACACCAGACTCTGTCATCCATGTCTTTATGGACCTTGCTTTGTGCACTGGTGCACAGTCATGTTGGAAGAGGAAGGGGCCAGCTCCAAACTGTTCCCACAAAGTTGGGAGCATGGAATTGTCCAAAATGTCTTGGTATGCTGAAGTTCCTTCAGAGTTCAGAGTTCCTTTGACTGGAACTAAGGGGCCAAGCCCAGCTCCTGAAAAACAACCCCACACCATAATCCCCCCTCCACCAAACTTTACACTTGGCACAATGCAGTCTGGCAAGTATCGTTCTCCTGGCAACCGCCAAACCCAGACTCGTCCATCAGATTGGCAGATGGAGAAGTGCGATTCGCCACTCCAGTGAACGCATCTCCACTGCTCTAGAGTCCAGCGGCGGCGTGCTTTACACCACTGCATCCGACGCTTTGCATTGCGCTTGGTGATGTATGGCTTGGATGCAGCTGCTCAGCCATGGAAACCCATTCCATGAAGCTCTCTGCGCACTGTTCTTGAGCTAATCTGAAGGCCACATGAAGTTTGGAGGTCTGTAACGATTGACTCTGCAGAAAGTTGGCAACCTCTTTACACTATGGGCCTCAGTATCTGCTGACCCCGCTCCGTCAGTTTACGTGGCCTACCACTTCGTGGCTGAGTTGCTGTCGTTCCCAAACACTTCCACATTCTTATAATACAGCTGACAGTTGACTGTGTAATATTTAGGAGCGAGGAAATTGCACGACTGGGTTTGTTGCACAGGTGGCATCCTATCACAGCTCCACGCTGGAATTCACTGAGCTCCTGAGAGCGACCCATTCTTTCACAAATGTTTGTAAAAGTAGTCTAGATGTCCAGGTGCTTGATTTCATACACCTGTGGCCATGGAAGTGATTGGAACACCTGATTCTGATTATTTGGATGGGTGAGTGAATACTTTTGGCAATATAGTAAATACTTATGTACATATATATATATATATATGTATATATATATTTTTAAAGATTGGTTAATAATTGTGCATTACATTTTCTTCTTATCAAAAAAAGTACTATTCATTTGTATTTGGAGGGGGGGAGAAAAATCTGTTACATCAGGCAGATTTTTATTTAAAAAATATTCTCATTATTCAATTTCTAGATCAGAGGTTTTTAAACTATTTTTACCCAAGGTATATCATATTTATTTACATACCAAAAAGCCTCTTATTACACGTTACAGTAACTTTTTACTCTGCAGGTTTATTTTTAATCAATCAAACAGCTGCATAAGCAAAGATACTGATTCACAAAAATATCAGAGAATCAAGTTTTAACTACGTCATGTTTTATTCAATCGTCGACACACTTAATCTTGGTAGTCTTGACTTTAAGACAAATGGAAACCAATAATGAGTAATACCATAAAGTGACATCATCTTCCACCCATTAATCCTGTTAACTGTGAAAGACAGTGTTCCCTTATTTTTTATGTTTTTTTTTTTTTTTTTTTTTTTGCAATTTTTGATTATTGTACAAATTACAAAGGCCCACCTTGAATGGTCTCAAGGCTGGAAAATTGCTTAAATCCAATCATCACCCATTCCCAGTCTCCAGTCAACTTCTAAACACTTACTCTTTTCAGCCTGTTAAGCCATGACCTTCGCCAGAGCTTGTCTTTGTGAAGCTACCTGTAAAATACAACAGCTCTGACCCTCTGCTGTGTCAGCTGCAGCGTCCAAGAGTTCACTGACCTTTCTGTGAAGGGACAGTGAGGTGGCTGGTGACACGAGGAACTAATGAGGAGATGCAAAAAAGGTGTTAAAGGGGAATCTGAATAGACTCCAGTTTTGTGAGTGTAACTAATGCTGGGAGAAGGGAGTGTTGAAAATGATTTTGTTCGGGGGAAAGAGCGCAGGATGTTGGACTGTGAGGCAGAGGAGCCTGAGTCTGCTGAGTCTGATTAAACAGGCTATCCAGATGAGAGGAAGATTACATGAGAGTCTTTGCTGAATCGGCTGGCTGACTTTGTAATTGCAAACACAGAGCGCTTCTCTTAGTGTGGGAATTTAATGTAGTAGAGAGAGAAACCAATTCAATTTGGCTTACCCTCTCTTTTTGGAAAAACAAGGTATGCTTCTTCAGTGCTCTATCTGAAGGGGGCTTGTATTCACGTTTTAACTTCTACAGTGAAGTACAAGCCAGTCCTTAAATTAGTCCAAATAGAAACCATGGACTGCAAATGGTAACAGTCTCATAGTGTCATCAGGGGAGCTAATCTTACGTTTCTTACATCTGTTTTAATGGCAATTTAAGTTGACTTCAGTGGTTGCCGAAAAGAAAATAGTTTGTAACCCATCAATGCATTTCTCAGTTCTTTTCTTAAAGGTAAATTTTCTTTCTGAATCCATTGTCCAAATCTCTTGTTTAAATGTGTCTTAGTAAAACATAGGGGTGGAAATCGAAAACCTAGTACAGCTAAGAATCGATAACAACTCCCTCAAGGAATCTACATCACTAGTATTTTTGCTTATCAATTTCTTACTCTTTGTTCTGCATGCCATGGATTTTAAAGACATCACACTCTTATCAGAAGTGGTCAAAATTATGTCTTAACAAAAAGACAGTTACAGCACAGCTTTCACTAAGTGGAAACACCAGTAACTCGCAGAAGCGCCCATCTCTCCATTAAATTTAAAATCAGGAATGTCATGTGTTTGGCATTCAATTAAATTCTGTGTGGGTCAACATTTGCCCAGAAAACCAGCAAGAATCAAGAAGGAAGTCGTTGAAGAACCAGATTGATAAGCAGAATTGTTAATGGCATTTGAAACAATAAAATCTTATCAATGTTTGCTTTTATTTATTTTCATTTTTTACCCTTTACTTAACCATGTTAGTTCCTCTGAGATCAGAGATCTCTTCTTCAAGACAGAGCTGACAAAGAGTGGCTGAAACACAGTTACAACAGCAAGCACACAAACTCATAAAATACACAGGAATTAAAACATCAGTGATAATCAATTTAAACATTTACAAAATAAAAGCCTTCATTCAACATTTTTCATCAAAGATTTAAAAACATTCAGATGTAGAGTTGTTATCAGTTGAAGATAAGTTTATTTGATGATATTTTACTGAAATAATTATATAAATATGAATAACGTTAATTATAAAAAGAATTACGCTCTTAAACAACACATCATCATTTAGAAGTTTACTTATTTTAGGCTAAAGAATTGTTTTTGAAAACCTGGGTATACACTCATCCCCTCCATCCATCCAATGTCTATACTCCTAATCCTTTCAGGATAGGGCTGGAGCCTATCCCAGCTGACATGGGGGCCTGAGGTGGGGTACACCCTTAAGTGGGTCACCAGCCAATCACAGAAGAGACTGACATCCATTTACATACATTCTCACTCCTAAGGACAATTTATGCTGCGTTCCAGGCAACCCGTAACTCGGAAATTTCCCAGTTGAAATCTCCAAGTTCCGACCTGAAAGCATTCAAGGCAAATTAAACTAAATTAATTATAAATTAAATTAATTAATAAACTAACTTAAATCAAAACTTCGGTTTGAGCTCAAGGAATTCTGGTATGTAAACAAACCAACATGGCAGACATTATAAGATTTATGCTTAATCATTTCAATCACCAAAGAAGTCTGCAACTTGATCACTTGAGTGAAACGTAGGAGGGGAAACAGCACAGAAGGTAACGGAAGCTTATACTTTAAATTTTACGGTATTTGTCGTTATTGAGAGGCTGACATATTGTTTAGGCAGTGATGTGACATCATAAGTCGTAACTCAGAGTACATTGATCTGGTACGAGTTCACGGGTGGGAAGTTACGAGTTCGACTGCCGTTCCAGTGCACTTTCACGAGTTACAGGTGGGAAAAGCACGAGTTACGGGTTGCCTGGAACGCAGCATTAGAGTCCCCTATTAAACTAATGATCATGTTTTTGTTGATGGAAAAAACTGGAGTGCCTTTAGAAAACTCACATATGCACATGGACAACATGTGAATTCCACACAGATAGGTCCACCCAAATGGGAATTCTAATCAGCAGCCTTCTTGCTGTCAGGCACCAGTACTGACCTGCTGCACCACCATTCAGTAGTTAAAGGGTCAATGGTGAATAAACACTATTACAGACAGGTTATAGAAAACTGAGAGAAAGTCTGAAGAGAGAAGCCACAGCTGTGGGGAAATGGTTTCATTCTTCATCAAGACAACACCCCAGCGTACACTGCGCTCTCGGTAAAGCAGTTTCTGGCCAAGGAACAAATCACAGAGCTTGGTCATTCACCTGATCTAGCACCATGTGACTTTTTTTTTTTTTTCCTAAGAACAGATCTGTGCTCAGAAGGAACATGTTTTGAGTCTGTGCAGGAGTTAGTAAAGAACGACAGCGGTGCTGAGACAACTGTCTGAGGAAGACCTGCTGCACTGCTTTGATGAGTGGAAGATCTGAATGCAGCGATGTGTTGATGCAGAAGGGATGAAGGAGAAAGACATTGAGAAATCTTTATAATATTGTATAACAGCACAAGTCTAGTTTTTTAACAGTCATACCTTTTATTTAAAAAAACAGCCTCTAATTTTTATTCTAGTTCTTCTAGTATCCTAGTCTAAGTTCAGCAGTGTTAATTTTGTCGATTATTTTCGTCATAGTTTTCGTCAACCTTTTTTTTTCCCCCAACGAAAACTAGACTATAACTAAAACAAAACAAGTGTACATGGACTAAAACTAAAACTAGATTAACTGACATTTTCATCAACAAATAAAAACTAGACTAAAATGTCAAACAGAGACTAAATCCAATCAGACCTAATTTCGTCATGAAGAAAGTGGACAAGTTAGGAATATATCCAATCACAGCTACTTTGGTTGTGTGGAAAGGTTGGATGAGTTAAGAGGGACATCCAACCAAAGCTGCCTTAGTTTCATGGTGGCGGGATCCAAGTGTAAAAGATGACTTCAGAAATTCAAGGAAGCATTAAAAAATGCCTTACACTTTACACTTCATATTTTAGTCAACTAAATTTACAGTAGATTTCATCAACTAAAAACTAGACTAAAATTAAAACAATTTAGATGACTAAATTATGACTAAAACTGAATTAAAAAGTGCTGTCAAAATTAACACCGAAGTTCAGTAATTTATATTTAAATCTGCATTTATGGATAAAAGTTCGGTGTCAGTAATTTGCAAATATGTGCTAGCTATGAGTTCAAAAAGAAGGAATTATAAAATTTAGATTTTGATTCTACCATGAAATAATTGTGATGTAGATTTTTTTCCATATATCCAACACCCACCTTAACGTAGAATAACTTTGTTGTTAATGTGTGACGTTTTCTTAATTTCATATTCATTTGTCTCTAGTAGAACTACAAAGTTGCATATAGTTTTTTAGTGTCACTGTTAAAACTACAGATTTTTTTTTTTTTTTTAAACTAATGAAAAAATCCCACCCTGTCAGTCCTCTCCAACAGTTTATCCGTCCACTTTCCTGCAGGAAACACTTGGAGGCAGATCCTTTTTTTTTTGGTCGATATTTTTATGAGTTGCTGTTGATTGCAGTTGTCAGGAAATCTCTGACCTGTCATTGAAATTCTTTGTCTCGTCAGAATGTAGTTGAAATTAATTTACCTGAAATGAATTCATGTGCTTTGTAGTGTCTCGATTACACTGAGGTGAAGTGAACGCAGCCGAACTGATCAAAGAGCTAAAGTGAGAGCGGCGACAGAGTCAGTGACTGTGCTCTGAGCGGCTCTGTCACTACAGAGCTATATTTAGACAACACACACTGAGGAGCCCCACAACAGTAGGCACGCACTGACCCCCACCATCTGCCTGATCACACTCATACACACACCTGCGCACACATGCTCGTGTTTTCGGACAAACACCTTAAGGTTTTGTCGCCAACTGCGGCCCACAGAGCCCTCGAGGTAAACCCAGGTGGACTTATTTTTAATTTCTCTCACGAAACGCTCCCATATGCACACTCCCACAGACGTATTTTGGGGACTCCCCACATTGTTGTAGTGGCCACAGAGTTGTTTACGGCGCATGCATATACTGTACAAGTATACAAAAACAAGATCTCCAGAAGAGTCACTGTGAGAGACGCGAACGATGGGGAGCCATTTTAATGAGGCTGAGTCTTTGTGTGCATGTGTGTGTGTTCAGTGTGTGTTAATAACAACACATCTGTCACACTCTTTCACACTACTTCAATTAAGACAGAAGGACAAAAGGACCACACAATGTTTGAAACATTTAGGAGTGTTGAAAATGTTCTTTTAATTGATGCATCTTGATGCAGACGTAGACGATACTGCATCAAAGTCAGAGTATAATGGAATAACCTGGAAGAGGCTGCTCAGCTGCAGGATTAGTTTATTATTTTTTTGAGAGGACAAATGATCAAGTAAAGGAAAAGCAGACCAGGAGTTCGCAAGCTTTTTTCTATAAAGTGCCTTTTCAAAATTTTCCCCCTACACAGTTTGTATCCCGTCTTTGAGGTAGAGCAAATTTAAGCAAACCACAACAAAATTCAATTTACCATGGATCTGCCCATTTCTCCAGCCAAGGGCCACACTCTACATCAGCTTTGGTGATCATGAGTGCCACATCAATGCTGTTCTTTCTCTCAGTGGGCCAAAATATTACAAACTAAAGTGGGCATTCAATAAGACAATGAGAAATAACTGTAACAATTAAAGTTTTTTGGGTAGAGACCTCATTTACATTTATCGTGATTATCTTTTTTTATTCTCAGGAATTAGTTGTCTTGGTCATCTTTAACGGTTGCGAGTGTGTTTTTTTAAATATCTAAACTAATTAAAAGAATTAAAAAATACCTGCCAAATATGATCCTGCAGTGTTTATTTATCTAAAAATCATAGGGTTTTTATGCATTTCCCTAAAATATTAGCTTTAGATATAAATACATGTTTTAAAAGATTTTATGATGCCAATATTGAAAATTGTAACCTGACACACCAGACGGACAGCTCCATATATCCGCCATGGAAATATTTCACCAGTCCATCTGGGAATGAGCCGTTCGAAAATGTTTTTAGAGGGCAGAACCTTAAAAAACAACTGCAGCTGGTGATTAGACGATCGTTCTGTCAGTCACACTCATCACAGACCAATCCATATCAAGCCACAGTCCCATATCACCTCCACTGTGATGGACCGTCGGCAAGTTAAAATAGCGAATGAATGCTGTGGATGGAGGGGGCGAATATGCTCAACCCTTGTGTGTGTGAATCTCTTCAAAACAGCATTACGTTTGTCTCAACAATAAATGTGCTTGCCGGTTGATCGACAAACACTTTTAACAATTCACAAGCAGAACTGAAGATTTACAAATGACAAGTCATGATAAATGCACACACAAAATTAAAAAACACGTGTAAATTGTGGATACATTAGTGCATTGTTTTGAGACAAATCTCTCCCCATAGGTCATGGCACAATGAAGAAGTGATTTGATTTTGATGCTGATCCAAGAATGTTTCAAAGGATTTGTTACCATATCAAGAGTCTTCCACTTTTTCTCTAATAATTCGGCTAATCATATCAGAGATGCCTTGGCTGAGGTTTGTGCTGTCTGAGCACTTCTAGTATTTATGCTTATACTCTACAAACTCTTCATCATATACCCGCTCCTCAGTTTTATTCACATTGTTTTCAACAGTTTATTTTAAATATGGAAATTTTCTACAATCTCTGAGGCACAACAGTGTGACTAAGATGTCTCACTAAGACGTCTCTGCATTGAAAATCAATTACCAGAGACGTGAAAGGTGGCTGAGACAGTAGCTAGTTTGATTTTTCTGGGAGTATAGATCTGATTTTGCTACTTTAATACAACACAATAAAAAGATCAGGTCTGAGTGTGAAAACAGAGCAAACTTTCTTATCTATATTTAATGCTGAGTTGCTCCAGGCTGAACGTAAAGGCTTGTTTTTGTAATATTCCTCGTGTTAGGCTTGTATAGGATAAATATAGATCTCATCTCTGTGTGTAAGCCTCACAAAGCGCTCCTTTCTTTCTCTCTCCCCCAAATCCCCTCCGTTCATGCGTTTCCATCAGAGGCATTGACAGAAATCAGTGATTTTTTTTGCAGTTGTGTTAAGGGGTTCACAGCGCTCTCTCCTCCTCTGCACTTGAAAGATGGGAGCGTCAGGGTGAAGATGACAGTGTTGATGTCCTCACAGGCGTGCAGCCTATTAGACAGGCAGACTGACAGTGCAGCCTAGTGGTAAAGCATTGGAGCCTCACACATGAACACACACTGCAGAGCGAGGACGACACGGACACAGAGAATAACAACGTTTGCTTGGATATGATGCGTAACCCCCCGCACCTTTGTGTGTGTCCGCCCTGCTTCGTGCTTTATTGAGACATTGCACGTAGGCACAAGGCTCCCCTATACATGCTTTGGAGGAAGCATTATGAGCCCACACAGAACCCCCTGTGTCTGCAGGCCTGAGGGGGGCGGAGGACGGGGTTTGGCAGGCGCAGCGCTGCCTCAATTTGGCCTGGACACTCATCTCAACTAACCCTCGGTGTCCTTCGATTAGCAGGCCAGCTGCATGTGCACACACTCAACACCCGGAGAAATTCCTCCCTTACAGTCTGAAATATTTTGCAGGATTAGCAGAACTGTTTCTTCTCTTGTGTGGCGTGCGTGCAGAGAGAATGGAGGCGTCCCAGCAGTGATGCCTTAGCAGCAGCAGCCATGTCATGATGGCAGCCGAGCGGGGACAGTGTTGTGCTGCCGTGTCCGGGGCTTACAGGGTGTACAGTTTGTATGTTTGGAAACTCGGCACGGCAGCGGGGCGGGCAGACCTCAGAGCAGAGCGGGGCTGTGACCTGCGCACAGTAATCCACAACTTTGACACGGGGGTGCAGCTGGACACAGAGAGGGGCTGGTAAATAAATAATAAATCCTTTTGAGGCATAAGACAGGAAGACAGATTGTTTTTATTCAACAAAATATGTACCTTTAGGCTCTTAAATTAGCCCTGAATTTATGTTTTTAATGTAGTTACAATTATTGAAGTGGTACTGGTAGCTTTGATTTAGAAAATACTATTGCATCATATATTGTCCCATTATTAGTATTATCAATATACTTAGTACAAATATTGACTGTTGTTGCCGCTGATTTATTTCAAATAAATACTTGTAATTTCTTGGGGCAGGGTAAAAATAGAAAAAAAGGAAAATGCCTCTATTATTATTATTGTTATTCTTCTTATTATTATTAGTAGTAGTAGTATTATCATTATGAAGAGTACAGATCTACAGATTAAATAAATATGTTTCTGTACTTTTCAAAGTCTTCTGCTCAAGAGATTCTCAAGACAAATCACATTCATACTAATACAAAGTAGTGTTTTTAAGAAATTCTGAAATATCTAACCAGTCTGCGCATGTCTGTTTCTATCTACTAGTGCCTAATTAAATGTGAGCAACACGCATATTACTTTGGATGTATTTATTTTAATATGAAAATATTTTCAAACTTAGTTTAATCTCTTTAATTCAGATTAAATAAACATTAAAACCTGACTGGTCACAGTTTTGAAATTATGTGTACAAGTAAAAAGGGGAAACAAAAACTAATAACTTCCTCCAACCCCATAATTTATTTTCAACGCGAAACTCTGTTTTTTTTTTTTTTTTTTCCTGAATAACTTTGTGTGCAGTTGTGTATGGAAATTAGTGTACACACATTACTAATAAAGTAAATTTAGAAAAGAAATGAATGAACTGTTGTGTAGTTGTTGTAATAACTTATACTTGGACCAGTTCCTAAGGCAGACCTAGACTTGGCTTAAGGTGCACCACTGTGACAGACTACGCCAAATAAATACTGATGACATTATGAGTTAAAAAGTTGTGGCGAGTGTTTTTAATGTAAGTTTGGACATGAAAGACTAGAAACTCACTCTCAGTAGTATAAGAAGCTACACCAGCACTTAACACTGTTACAACAACTGCCCTTTAAACAAACATTATCTGTAATATCATTTTTTAAGATATCTGTAAGTATTAAAATATGTGATAAAAACATATGATTTTGATTTCAAATAGTGACTTTATCAATAAAAGTCAGGGCATAGTACTGACATGATTATCTGCAATACGAATAATTTCATTTTATTATCATTCTGTAGTTTTATTATTATTCTAGGGTCAAACTTCATGTAGCATGCACAGACTTTGATTTTATACCACAAAGAGTCATTATGAGTTTAAGAAGTAGCAGTGACTGTATATTAATTACTATATTATTGATGTTTAGGCATGTCAAACAATACATGTCTGATATATGAGCAGCTGCAACAGCAGTGAAAACTGCTCCAGTAACACACACCAAAAACATCAGTGACTCCCTAAAAATAATTATTCCCTAAGAATAATATTTTTGTCAAAAATGATATCAAGGTAATTGTAAATAAACTAAGGCAAATGCCATGCATGGGAAATATTACGTGAAGGTTTTGGAGAAAACTGGTCATGTTGCAAATAATAACTGATTATTGTCATTTTTAAACAAAGTTCATGTGAAAGCTGTTTGAGCTGATTTA
The DNA here is from genome assembly GCA_037902135.1 of Cetoscarus ocellatus. Classification (NCBI taxonomy): domain Eukaryota; kingdom Metazoa; phylum Chordata; class Actinopteri; order Labriformes; family Labridae; genus Cetoscarus; species Cetoscarus ocellatus. Next base: position 4,276,287 of record JBAMNC010000579.1, on the reverse strand, counting down.
TTTATATTACAGGGATAGGCTTCAGTATATGGCACAACTGAGTCTCCAAGAGGACAATAATTGCTATCTTTTTGTATAATTTGATATTATATGAATAAAAATAAAGGTCTAATCAATGAAAGTTACTACAATTTTTTTAAAGAATCTTTTATGGTGCTAGAATGCTATAACTATTAACAATAACTATAACATTAATAACACTTATAATCCTAATTCTAATTCTAATAATAAATCTATCATATTTTTTGTTGTAGTGGTAGTATGAGGGGAAGTCATAGGCAATGTGTAATATCAATAATAGTGACCTTCACCTAGGAGTTTTTTTTTTTTTGCCAATGTTTGTCCATTAGTCTGTTTGGTGGATAAATCAGAAGTAATTCACAGATTTTGAAGATATTTTCAGGGAACATTGGTCATGACGCAATGGGGAAGTGATTACATTGAGGCTGTGACAGAGTCTGGATGCAGATCCAGGTTTTTTTTTCAGGAATTTGTGTACAGTGTGAGATAGGGCAGTTTTCCACTTTTAAACCAAACGTCCGAAAATGTTGGAAATGCTCTTTGTTCGCCTGCAGGACTTCTCTTTGTGTGTTTGTTAGGAAGTATAGGAAGGGGTACAATTAAACAAACTAATCACAAACTTAGTTAGACGGATTAGCTGCCATCAGGGCATAGACTAATAACATTTTCTGTATGTCATTTACAGTCACCAGAAAATAATTGCTGTTGTCATTCCTTGTTTATGTGTGTATATATATATATATATATATATATATATATATATATATATATAAACTGATAATGATTCATGTGATTCTCAATTGATGTTTAAATGGTGTATCCTAAGCGATGTGATATGATGTGTTATACCAAAGGCTGGTTGAATACTTCAGGCAAAACAATGTGATAGAAAAAAACATGAAAATGAATATGGATAATTCTGAAGACAAAAAGCTGCCATCGGACTGGTGGAACTAGTAAAACTGAAAAATACACTAAAATAAGAAAAGGTATTTTTTTTTTTAAATATTATTGTTAAAGATACAAGAAGATCAATGGTACTAACAACAATCGTGAAAGAAGTGCAATCCAAACATCTCACCTTTTGCTCTTAATTACCATGACTGAAAGTGTCACTTGTGTTACTAACTTTGTGCTTAAAAAATTTATATAATTGTGGGCGCATCACCTCAAAAAGTTAGTAGACTGAACACAGACTCAAACTAAGTTCTCCACTGACCCAAAAAACAGCTACTTATAGAGAAGGATCAAAAACACTGGGTTACAAACACAAGAGCTGCTTGATAATGGCAAAAATCCCAAATAAAGACTCATCATTAACAATATTATAATTAATGAAACTTGCAGGATAATGGTAAACGCAACATAACAGAAGTGCAATGCAAACATGTATTATTCTACTCATAAAGATGAGTTATTCTTTCACGTTAGCCTGTAAAAGTAATGCTACTAACGTAGAGGAAAAAATGTCAAATTATTTCAGGTACATCGGTATATTTCACCCCTTAAAAAAAGTAGTAACAGACATTAATATAAATAATAAAGCTGCACAGTAAAATGTGGTTGAGCCTTAAAGATCTTCACTGCTTAATTATAACAAAAATACCAATCAAGATGACATTATTTACAGTTGATTAAATTTATAATTATAGCAGGATAATGACAGTTGCAATATTCACTAAATAATTACAAAGAAAACATCAACTATTTTTGTTGTTATCAATATCAGTGAAGTAAGGGTACAATCTTTGTTAAAAATGAATTAATTTTTAGATGCATTAGTATTTGCCAACATTTTAGAAGGTAGAAACAGCTGTAAAAATACTAAAACTGCAGAGTAATTTAGGTCTTCACTGACCTTATGACCTTAGAAACAGCTGTAGATGGATCATGATCACACTGACGTCCAAACACTGGATTATTATTGCAAACCCCAAACTAAAGTTAATTTGAACAGTGAGATTCATAATAAAAGTAAACAGCAAACATTCATCATTTTTATCTTCTTTATATTGATACAAGTGATGGTTTCACATTTAGTTGTTGAAGTATTTAGCTTCATTAAAATTGTTATTATTACTTTTAAGAGCATTAATGTTTACTGTAATGTATAAAAAGTATAGTCATAGACACTAAAGAGAATTTGGTTGAGCCTCTAAGTTGTCCGCTGACCTTGGACTCAGAAGCTGATTGAGAAGGAATCATGTGGTGACTTGGCTGCTTAATGCTTGGACGCTTAAATATGGCAGAAGTACCGTACATATCTAAAATAAAGATTTGTGGGACTAGAGGATGATAAATGGAATAATCATGAAACAAGCACAAGGCAAACTTCAGACATTTTTCTCCTCAGTGATGAGTGATAGTTTTAATTTTGGTTCTTTAAATTATCTTAAAGTCTTGGTTAAAAATGTTAAACAATTTCAGATGCCTTTTTATTTACCATCTCTTCAGAAGGTTTTGAAGACATTAATATACTAAACCTGCAGAATAGCTTGAAGTCGAGCCTCAGAGTTCTTTGCTGACCTTCAGAGCAGCAGCAGACGGAGCAGGATCATACAAAAGCCAGACTACTCAACGCATGAGCTGCTATTTAGAGCAAAAGTGCCAAGTGAAAGAATGTGATTTACAACGGTTTCACTTTAGATACTAGCTGACGACGGGATTCATAACATAAGTACAAAGCAAAGACTTCATATTTTACTTATTGGCGATATGAGCGATAGTTTAGTTGTTGAAGTAATGTTACTGTCGTGTTAAAAACTTATTTAATTTGTGAAGCATTAGGCTGTACCTTTTACTTCACAGTGATCAAAATACGAAAACTGCTGAAGACATTTTCAAGCCTCAAAGTTCTCCGCTGACCTTAGAAAAAGCAGCGAACAAAAGATCACACAAACACATGCCTACTAAAAACAATCGTAGCTTAAATATGGCAAAAATACCATACAAGTACACAAGTCTAATATTATTATTTTGATATTAGGAAGACAATGGTAGTTGCAATATTCACATAACATTTATCGTTTTTGTCATCATTTATATGTTAAAGAGTTTCGGTTTTAGCTGTTAAAGTAATGTTTTTAACCAGTAGAAATCATAATTATTGGTTTAAGGAGTATTATTATTTACAATTCCTTAAAAAGTAGCAACAGACAGAAAAGAAGAAGCAGAGTAATTGTGAGTTTCGAAGTTGTTCACTGACCTATAATAACATCAGCGAACAGAGCATGGTGAGCTGCTAAACGCAAGAGCTGCTTGACTCAAATCCTTTCAAATTTACTTTTAGATTACATTAAGATCATGATTGTGAAACACAGCCTATTTTACAACATCTGCTTTATGTAAATATCTTCATATTAAACACTGTTAACAGTAGAACATTCTGAGCACCTCAGAGAAAAAGCTGTCAATGCAAATAAGTGAAAAATGTTTTTTAGAAATCTAGCTTAAAAAAGAAACAAGCACATCTCATCACAGTAGTCATTCAATCTCAAAATCTTGTTTTCATGATTACTGAAATCTGAATTACTAATTAAAATAGAAACTTGAACAATGCTTAAAGGATTCACAAATATCCAGTCATCTGCTGGGGACGAAATTAACACCTGAGGGCAGATTTTTCTGTGTATTTGGTACATTTCAGAGGGTTAGAGACCACATGGCGGGCATGAATGAATATGAATACATGATGTGCGAATACGTTCTTACCTCCTATTTATTTGTGGCAAATAAAACCAAGTTCACTCAGCCAAATACACTAAAACAGATGAATGAGCAACGAACTAAATCTGGGCTGTTTAAAATAATTTTCACCTTTGTTATCCACCTTGGCTGGTGAGTCCAAGAGTTAATTTTAGACCCTGATTGTGTGTACACAGCATTATTACTTTTTCTTTATCTAAAGCTGTGGCTCTCAAAAGGTGGTGAGGCACACTGGTGCCTTCGTAATTTGGACAACCATGTGTTATTACTACAACTATTAACTTTTACTATTACTATAACTTTATTATTAACTAAAGTTTTTATTTGGTCTATCAGTTCTTAAACTGTTAACATTTCTGTATAAAAGTGCAAACTCAGTAACTTTAAGAAATCCTTTAAGATATTAGAGTTTTGCAGTGAACAGAAAAAAGTTGCTATCAGGCACAAACCTTGTATCTCCATTTTGTTAAGATTTTTTTTTTATAAACGTTGCTTTTGGTCACCTTCCATGTTGGTGCGTTGGTTCCATAAACTTTTAACAAAATAAACGTACAAAAAAGATGGGGACAAACAATATGGGATTTTTGTCGATATCCGCTAAGCCAGTATTTCTGAACTCATTATTGCAGATACCTATATCGATATTTTTTTAACAAAGTATGCAGCCTTCACCTAACTAAAATTGACCTTTTCTCATTCTGTCGCATTTTATTTGAATTAGAGAAAGATGTGAAACAAGAAAAAAAACATTCTTTTATTTTCTAAAATTGATACTGATGGTGTCTTGATGTCGGCATTAAAGGTCTCATGACCTGCAAAGTCAGTTTTCTTTCCTTTTAATGTTGTTAGGAGGGGCTTTGGGAGCAGAAGAACATGACACCTTAACTAAACTCAGTTTTTAGAGAAATATGCTATAGTCCTTTAAAGAAAATGCCCTTAAAACGTTCAGTATTTCACTTCCTGGTGTTTATGATGTCATAGCTATACAGCCTCCACCTACATGTGTGTTTTCTGCTCGTCACAGGCCGACGCCGGACTGTTTTGAATTACCGCTCCGCAGCTGTAACCCCTCCTTCCCCCTCCCATCAGACATCATTTAGGCAGCCAATCAGTGCAGAGCTTCTTTTCAAAGCAGCCTGTTGCCTCCCACCCCCTCAGATCCGATTGTTTCTAAAGGGGAGGGAAAAAGAGCTGCATAATAGACCAATAGACTATAATGACATGGTGTAAATGGTCATACACATCAGGACATGTGACCTTTAAGTGAAAATGAGGTGAAGCATTTTGATACATTAATGCATTATTCAAATATTTCATAAGGGATATACGTGGCCGGTCAATATGTCAGCTGTAAATATCGGCAGAGTTTTTCATATCTGCAGAAACAGATATTTAAGTCTTTTATTAGCTATTATCTGCAGATACCAATATTGAACCAATATAATTATGCATCCCCCGCAAAAAATATTTGTAATCAGGAGAATTTCATATTTGTCCAATCAGTAGTGGAGCAGTATTTTTTATTTCCTGTTAAGTAGCAATTTTGGAGATACAAGGTTTGCGCCAGACAGCAACGATAAGCAGGTTAAATTAAGGATTGAACCAGACCCTGTGAGGCATTTTTCACAACCCAAAAATCAATAATTTTTTAGGTAATTGAAACTCAATAATTTTCAAGCTTCAAGAGCATCGGTGTTGAACATCAAATTAAACCAAAATGCTGCATGTTTTTGACCGTCGGCTTGTAAAAAAAACCAAAACATATAACTCGAGAGTTCTTTTTGTTAAAGTACTTAAACGATGTTGAAATCTATGTCAAATTTTGCTCTGTTTAGGGTTTTTTTTCCAGAGTTTGGGCATCTTTATAGCCTCTTGGACAGTGTGGAGAGAGATAGTGGACAGGCTTGTAAAAGGAGGTCAGATAGAGCAGAAGAGGACACTTGGCATATGGGCATCAAGCGGGAATCCAACCTGGGCTGGCCGATACATATATGGGACGTGCCTGGTTGTTTCCCACATCGCAAAATCTTTCCATACCTCTGTGTCAAGTCTTTTTTAATGATACCAGTTTTTATTTATTTTATTCAATAACTTTCTCACCATTACCCTTTTTCAGTTAGCATATCGTCATGCTGGCTTTACAAGTGAATATGTGGTTCACAGATTGAATGCATGTTATTCAAAAGTTTAAACTTTTTTTTTCCAGTTTTTTGTCAACCAGACCTGTTAATGCAGTCCAAAAACAGGCTCCAATGAAGGAGACATTTGTCCATTCTGTCCTGCTTCCATATTGTACCCAGTTCAGTCACACAGCATGAAAAAGAGAATGATCTTTTGTCAGTCATGATAGCAGTCTGTATTCAGTTGGTTATCAGTTTGTAAAAGGAAAATAAGACTTTATAGTCTCCCAAATATATAACTTAGGACAGAGCACAAACTGTTCTTTAACATTAGCAATATAGTAATGAATCTTTATTGAATATTGATTAACCACAGGACAATTTCAAGATTTTTTTAACTTGACAATCTGGCATATGATTACAATAAAGTTTAATATTGTCTAAAAAATTACTTTGTGTATTTAAATACATTGTCATATGAGGCGTTTGAATGTATCATCAAGAAAATTGAAAAAATGTTGAGTAATCTTAATATATATCATTTTCAATAGTTTTTTGAGTTGCACAGTTTAGTAAATGAGAAGATCAAAAAATAAACATGCACAGAATAATCAGATACAGTCACTCAGAGTCTATTTTGCTGAGGAGATTTGGCATTAGCTTTGGTGTGTCTTGTGTTAACAAAGTTTGAAGATCCCTGATCTAAAGTCATCATTGACTACAAAAAGCTTAATGGATCAGTAAAATGATTTACCTTCAGCTCGGGTCACTTTGTAGCAGTGAGCGGACAAAGGTGTGAGTGTGATGGTTTGGCGGAGTGGCAAGTAACCAGGCACGACCCATATACATACTTCTGCTGGCCCGGGTTCGAATTCAGCCTGTGGCCAGTTTGCAGAGTATCTATCACAAGCCTATCCACCATCATGTTCTCTCCTATCAATAAAGGCACAAAATGCCCAAAAAATAATCTTTAAAAAAAAAAATAGCTGTGAGTGTAAAGTAAAAAGTTGATCAGGACAGGTGCTGTGATCTGACACGTATTCAGCGTTTCCCACCATCACATAAATCAATGCGTGATGACAATAACAATAACAGAACCACAGGAGCCCCACCTGAACTTAAGAGAGCAAATACAAATGATCAATAACTGATCGTTGAGCCCATGAGCCTCGCAGACATGCTGCTATTTTCACTTTATCCCAGCAGTCAGATATTAGCCACTGGGTAGGTGAGAGTGTGTGTGGGAGAAGCGAGCCAATGACAAATGAGGGTAAATAACAGGAGAGAGAGAGAGGGGGAGGGAGAGAGAGAGAGAGAGAGGATGCAGGATGACCCAGAGAGACCACCACAAAGTGAGAGTTGGCCAGGCAGGTGTTGTACAGGAGGGTGTGGCAACGTGGAGGGCATTTAACGAGCAACGCCGGGCGATCCCGTGCTCTAATTGGCCGGCGAGACTTTGACAGGCACGCACGTCCCTCCCCCCCTCGGGCTGCCTACGGAAAGTGTATAGTATGAATTTGTGCGTGTGCGCGAGGGAGCCGGCAGACTGAAGCAAGCCACGGAGGCAGCCTCCTAACTCCAACCCAATGAGCTCGCAGCCCTCGCGCTCACACACACTCTCCTCGCGCGCGCACACACTCTCCGAGGCGCCAGCTCTCGCTCTCGCTCCAGCCCTGGGACTCAGACGGAGGAGAAGGAGAGGAGCGGAGAGAGAGGCAGCGAGCGGCAGAGAGGGAGAGTGAGGGTGCAAGAGAGGAGAGAGAGAGAGAGAGTGGGGGAGAGAGGCAGAGAGGGAGACTGGCGGGGTGCGAGGGAGAACACCATGGCTTCAGATCCGGGGCTGGCTGCGATGCTGCTGTGGACTATATCACTACAGGCTGTTGGCACCGCAGGAACTAACAGCAATGAAGGTGAGAGTGTGTGCGTTTTGGTGTTGGAGTGTGTGAGGGCTCATTCAGTTAAACCATGCACGCTCTGAGACAGCAGGATCAACTTCATACATGTGGAGCTCCTACACACACTGACCAGGAGCCGGAGCATGATGAGTGTGGGCGCTGTGATTGTGGTCATCACCCTGGCCATGGCATCAAAGTTTGCATTGCAGGGCAACTCCAGGAAAGGGTGCTGGTATCAGTGTGTTTGAACTCATTCTGACATTGCTTACATTAGCCCGGGGTTGTGTGTTAGACGTGGAAACAGCGCATGTGTGTGCTGTGGGGTAAGGTGATGACGTCCAAGTGTGTTGGGTAGGGATGCACCACATTGGATTTTGCTGATAATCCCAAACTCATTTCAGCCAGTGCCTTTTTTTCATTGTAGAGAAACCCAAGTCTTGTGGCTCTTACTTACTGTGACGGTCAAATCATGGAAGAATCAGACACAAAATCAGCGATTGATCCGTAGTCTGCGACTGTCTTCCCTCAAAAGCCGCCCATTGCTCGCCTGAAAGAGTGGAGCCCTTGCAAGACCAACATGAAAGTAAATTGAGACCTGGCTGAGCAAAATAAACTCTGTTTCAGTTGTTCTCATGGATAAATCAAGACAAAATGGGCTCACACATTCCCGTGCGAAGACCTTAAACAATCTATACCCTCAGTGTGTTAGCATTATTTTGTACAACATAAGTAAACTCAAATTTGCCGCAACCTTTCTACACCCTCTAGCACCCCATTGAGGGGCCCAAACGGCAGGTTGGAAACCAAAGCAGTGGCTGATGGATGCTCTCTTATCCAAATGTAGACCTTGTGTAGTGACCTTAGATAATCCCTGCAGAATTAATGCACAACTCATGCTAACTTATTTTGTAGTTATGCACCAGTTGTGTAAATCAGTGCCGATGCTGATAGGAATGTATAAAACACCAATATCACCAATACTGATGCTGGAACCCAAAGTTTTTAATCATTTCTTTTGGTGAAATTCTCCCACAATATCAATGTTTTCTCAAATGTTTAATCTTTAAAACAGTTTGCCCAACAGGTTATTCTTTCTGCCAAATAAAGAGCCTCTTCTCTGAATCAGCAGTTGGTTGTGCCAGATGTCAGCATTTAATTGATGTGACACAACATTTAAACATCTGCAGCTGACATCTGTCTTTCCACAAGTCATTAGCCGATGGCCGATGTTCATAAAGAGGGTCTGATATTGCCCGATAACGGTGTTAAACTGTGGCATCTGTGCATGCCTAGTATTTTAGCTGTAATAGTCAAATCAAACTTGAAAGCTGAAAACAGCACTGTGATGACCCGCTGACAAAAGGTTGGCTTAGTGCACAAACTGAGAGGAAAACAGAGCTTATACTTTCCAATAAATGTAATTCCTCTAATTAAATGACAGGTTTGCTGGCTAGTTCTTGGAGAAAGTCCTCAGGAAATGCTTGAAGTAAAAGAAATCACAGTCTTCTCAAGTGGAAAAAAAAGGAAAAAGTTGGTTCAGACCAAAAACTTCCGTCCTTGGACTCTACCTAAAAGTTCAAGGAACCTGAATGAAAAAGAAAAACGGAGGAACAGCTGTATTTGTATTATGCATTTCATGCACCGAAGCCATCTCAATGTGTTTTAAATATCTGAAAAAAAGAAAAAAAAGGTGGAAGAATCATAGCACAAATTATGATGAAAGTAATGGTGATGTAGTTAAAAATAAAAGTTTGAGCATAAAAAATCAAACTGAAAGAGAACAAGGCCATTTTAACACACTTAAGTATTAAATTTTAAGCGCTGAACAATTAATTGCAATTTCAATTGCTTCATGGACAACTGCAGTGTTCGAGTCACTCAAGGTGACATTCTTCTTCAAGGTCAAAAATGTGTTAAAATATCATTTTAGTAAAATGTTTTGCAGAAAAGATCCCCTGGCCTATGCATCCTACACAGATGAAAAAATGAATCAAATTTGTGTGATGCAAAAATAATAAAAAAAAAATATACCTCTTATATATTTTAACAATATTTCACTAATGATTTGAATATATTTTTGATTTAAAAGAGGATTAATTTGCCACAAATCAGACTGAAATCGTAAAATAGGTTAGAATAATTACAATTCAATATTTTTCCCAAATCTTTCAGCCTTGATGCATAGTAGGATATTTATACCACAATAGAAGTTAGACTAAAAAACAAAGTTCATTTAAAAACTCTTAAAGAAGGAGTGTTTTTAATCAGGGTACAAAAATGGCCACATCATGTATAATGTCGATTTGTGGGTCAATACCTTTGGCTCACACAAAACAATGCTTCACTTCTCTGTTATCTTAGTTTTATTGTTGTTTTTTTAAACCTTATTTTTAGCAACAGGACAGTGAGTAGTATAACAAATTAGGGAAAAAAAGGAGCCAAAGGCTGGATTCAAACCAGGGCCGTCCATGTCAAGGACAATGTCCTCTGGGTATGGGATGCTGGGACGGCGGCGCCCCGTATATACATTCATACACTCTGTGGATACATACGGACTCCACACGGACGCTGCAGAGGCTGAACTGAGCTGATGAAAACAACTTTTTAGGCTTTAATCTGCTCAAACTGATATCCTGCAGATGATATTGTGCATCCCACTTGCTGCCTTGCTTCTCTCACCTCTTGCATCTTGTATGTGATCTGCAGTGAACATCTATATGACTTTCACTCGTGTGTTTGAAGCTGCTCGAACCATGAGTGTGTTCTTTTGTGTGTATGTCTTCCCACACACACAGCACTTTACTCCCTAAATCCCAGCCTGGGCTTGTTTACTTCCATCCTTATGTCCTTCATCTTCGCACCACAAGATGGGAAACAGTGTTGTTGTCACTTGTTCAACTAATGCAACACACACACACCAAAGTGTCCCCTGGTGCCTTTCTGTATGTATATGTGTGCGTGTCTTTATGTGTGTATGACAGGGTCCCTGACATAGGTCTGGCCTCAGGAGGCTGAGTGACAGCAGCGATTCAAGTGTTCGGGCCTTCTTGGCCCTGACAGAGAAATTCAGCTTACCTCTGCAGGGGGAGAGAGCAGCCGAAAGAAGGAGACGAGGAGGAGAAAGACGGGAGAAAAGGGATCAGTGCTGTGGTTCACGGGGGATCACCTCAGCTGTGGCAGCCACTTATCCTGTATTAAGCTGTGTAAAGTCGGGACGGGAGAGCCGAGCCGCCGAGGGTCAGACAGAGCAGGGAGTCCAGGGTCGTCGTCAACACAGACAGACAGACGGACAGACAGGCTGTTGGGGTGACGGTGCACAAACACACACCCCGGTCAAACTGTCTCCTGTGCATGATGTTGTGTGTCCAGCTGCAGTGACCAGCGCTTTTTTGAATCCTGTGTAATTTTGGTGTCAGGTTTTATTTCCTCGCCGTTGCTCCCGCTGACCGTTAATTTCGCGTATTGACTTCCGTGTCAAGCGCCCTCGTCTTTCACACTCCCTCGTCTTTGCTATTCAAATTCATTCAACCTCTCCCGTGGTGGTCGGTGCCCTTTGCTGATTACTGATACAGCATGATTGGATAAATAAAGTGAAGAACGCACTTTATCCCGGTCCTTTGACAGGAGGCTTTTTTCACTGAGCTCATGTGCGTGCTGGGCTGAGTGTGTTTACACTCACGGAGCTGCATGAGGGAGTGCCGTGCTGCTCGTTGCCTGCGAGCTCATGGCTCATGGGCTGCTGCTCAAACTGCAATAAAACAAAAGATGCTAACCGTTGTTGCTGTTTACTTTATTGCTGTACCTCTTAAAGGGGTTCATTTATCTGTAGAGAGACGCACTGAATTTAATCCACAATCTGAGGCACGATTTGTAACCGCATGGATCGGCATGTTCAAAGTGTAATTGTTATTTTTGATTTTTTTTTTTGTTAATATTGGTCAGTGATGAGAGGAGAAGTAGGTAAAAGCTCGGTGACATATCATCTTGATTTTTTGGCTGAAAGCAAACAAGCGAAGGTGCAGATATCCGTCACCCGTTTATCCATCTGCTGACATGATGCACCCATGATTATTTCCTGTTTATTTCGAACTTAAAATGTTACATAAATGGATGTAAATTTGTGTTTTCATGGTGGGAAATTGCCCACAAACATGCCTCTCAAGGTCATACGGAGTAATGGGCCAGTGGGAAATGGTAGCCAGCCAGAGGGCCTCGCATTCCCTCCCAATGAAACCAGTCCAAGTCAAATAATTTGCCATTGTACATGTTTGATGGACGAAGCCTGACTGAGGTGTTAACTGAAACTTTGCAGTGTCTTGCGCTAAAGTCTTAGCAAAATACCAAGGTCACTTGAGGAAAGAATTAAAATTAGGAAATAATTAAATCTTTGTTTGGCTGTTTTAAATCTAACTTGTTATATTTTTGAATAATTTCTGCTCGGTGATTTAACTGTTTTAAACCCTGTTTACAAAACATAAATGGAGCCAATGATGTGCATAAAATGTACTTTCAAGTTGGGGTGCACTTGTAAAAAAAACTGGATGAAAATTAAATTGGCATTATATCCTGGGAGATAAATGTAGTAGATAAAGATGAATGAAAATTCTTAATAAAAAAAACTACATTTTGTTTTCTCAGCCTAGATGCACAAAAATGGCACTGAAGAAGCCCACCGTCACTGAGCGAGTAGTTAGATGCTCGTCAAGCTAGCTCGTAGAAAGCTCTACTGAAAAAATAATCAAACAACTTTTTGCTCCAAATTGAGCAAAAGGACAATTATGTCACACTAAAAATCATTTTATTTGAAACCATATTATTACATTTAACGACAAAAAGTGTTTATTAAGTTATAAAACTCACAAACAGACCAATGTGAGTGTCAATCCCAATATTTTTTTTTTTTGCTTATTTACTTAAAGCTGTTATCTAAAAGTAGTAAATCTAGTGTTTTTATGGTAAGATTTTCCCAGAAATAGTTATTTTACCGTCATTTCCCACACTCAAATGTTTGTCATTAACTACTGAAATCAGGGGTTTAGAGGTTCAGAAATCCAGCACATAGCAATTGGACCATCATGTCACTTTTTAATTTTGTTTACTTGAACCCAAATTATCATGCAGTCAGGAAAAATGTGAGGTTTTAACAATTTTAAATCTTTTGAATACATTAATTTGATTATGACGTATAAAATCGTTTTCATTTGTACCCAGTTATTATAAAATATATCCTGCCAAAATAGCAATTTGATTATTATGCTGCACTAAGATTTCTTTCAAAATGTGGGAAAATACATTTTTTTCACTGGTCAAAATAAAGCACGTAACAATGTGAACATCAATATCAGGATTTCTTGAACGGGAACTGTCATCTTAAAGTTGTAAATTTAGTGTTTGGATGCTCAGAAATCCTACACCATATGCACTGATTCTGTTTATTTTATGTATTTTTTGTTTTCATAGGTGGATATCCCATAAATGAAGCAGTTTACTATCGCGTGTCACTTAAATTTGGTTTATTTGATCTCACATTGTCATCAGAGGTCTATGCACATAAAGAATTATATGCTCAGAAATCCCTCTTGTTCGGTTATGTAACTCTTTAATTTTGTGTATCATAAACTAAACATTAAACTTTTTTTTTATTAAATGAGGATGGGTTTTTTTTCCCCTTCCTTGAACATAGGGTTTGACTTTCATGGCACCCCATTGTTCTTTTTATTTAAACCTAAACTGATATTTAAAAGAAGTAAATTTAGTGTATTTTTTGTCAGATATGTCCCTCAGAATATTACTTTAACTTCAATGCACATTAAATTCTAATTATTTGAACCTTAATTGTTAAATAAAATGAAGAAACTGCATGTTTTCATTGTTGGAGATCCCCGCAACACAGACTATCACCTCACTCTGAAATTCTGTATGTATCCTTCCATCACTTTTTACAGTAAAGAAGATTTCATGTTTTTGTGATGGGAATCACATGCAGATAGTGATTTGACTGTCATGTACTGCAGAATTCACTGTATTTGAACCTAACTGTTATCTAAAGATAGTAAATTCAGCTTATGTGTGATCAGATATCCCTCTCAGAATAGCACAGGGAATTCCATGGTGTTGACATTAAGTTATAAATACAGTGTAAGATTTATGGAGGTAATTTATGGTTTTCCTCTTTAAAATGAATTTTTATTATCATGTCACAACAAAATTCAGTTTCTCCTTAATTAAGCGATCACATATATATATTTTTTTCATATAAATGCAGTAAAAAAATAAGGAAACTATGTGTTTCACTGTTCAGATATGCCCTAAATATAAGTTTGGCTGTTGTTTTACTCTAAAATTCTTTCTACCCGAACCCAAACTGTAATTTAGAAGTAGCAGTTTGGTCAAAAATCCATCTCATGTAGCAAATTGGTCATCTCGTCATGAAAAAATCAGTGTATTTGAGCCCAAATTATTATATAAAAATAAAGATAATGTAAAATCAGGACAGCTTTTTGTTTATCATGTCACAATAAAATTTGGGTTGACCTTTAAAAAGCAATTCAGGTTTGTTTATTTTAATCCAGTGAACAATAAGGAAATTATGCTTTTTGATGGTCAGAAATAGTGTAACTCTGTAATTTTCTCTACTTGAACCAAAACTGTAATTTAGAAGTAGTAAATTCAGCTTTTGAATGGTTAAAAATCCCTTTCATCATCTCCTTACAAAAACAATGTTTCTATTTGATCCCGTATCATTACATAAAATGAAACTGATTTTAAGTTGGAGTTGGAAAACCTTTGAATCCAGCAGTTTGATCATCATGTCATACTGAAACTTCTGTTATTCAGATTGTTGGAAACCAAGTGTGTAGACGGTCAGAAATTCTTACATGACAATTTACCAAACAAGCAAACCAAATTCCAATTTCGAAAATAATTTTAAGTTCATTACTAGTTTATTTCTTCATATGAAACTTTAAAAAGTACTTTTTTTTTTATATATATATGTCTTCTTTGCTTTCACTAACATCACTATCTGCATATACAGGAACTCTAACCAACAGTGTATCTTGTAAATGGTTTTCATGAGGTCTTGGGTCTCCACAGAGCTCCTACGATTAAAAATATGAGCTCCAAAACTCAAAATGTAGTCTGTTTAACTCATCTTTCCAACATTTTCATCACTGTTTTTGACTAAAGTGATTTTTATTTACTCGAGGATCCTCGAAAAATGTTCAGGCTCCACTACAAAAGCCAACAGAGAGTTGTCAAAATAAGGTTTCACAAAATCCTGTTCTGCTTTTAACCCCCATACTAATTAATCTCAACAAACAGAGGAAACACTAATCAATTTTTATACATTCTGCATAAAAAGAAACCATTCCTTTCATTCTGTTTGGAAAGCGATTGGGGTGGAAAATTGTAATTAAGCCCAAGCAAACAGTTGATGTCTGAATGATGACTGATTGGGTTTAAAAATGATAGCGCTGAAAACACATTCCTCCTCTTTGCTTTGGTTCTGCTGCGATCCGACTCCAGGGCAATTACAAATATTACATGAACATGGGGGAGATAACCTTTGGAGTGACTGCAGAGCTGGAAATTAAATTGGTGGAAAAACAGGTATCCACTGGCACAGCCACGCAGAGCCCAAGCACACACACACTGAAGAGTAGGCAGACACAAAGGCAGATTTCTTGACGTGTGGTTGATATATGAGCAAACTGAAGGCCAGCCATTTTGTTTCTGTTCATTGTTCATGTTTGGACAAGTATTCATGAATAGACACAAACATTCACCTTCTGCTACGCATATATTTAAGAATTTCTCTCAATGGGAGGAACAAAGTGCCCTATGGTATACCCAGCACAGAGCGTTTTGATGTGTAGTGGGCTGTCCTTTTTTTCTGCCTGACGCATGTGCCATTTTAATGCTGTGCACTCACTTTGAAATGATCACGTGCCTCTGTTTGCACCGAGGGGTGTGTTTGTCTGAAAACAAGGAGTGGCCAGTCGCAAAGCTGGCGTGTTCCTAGCTTGAAGATGCAGAATTTCACTGTGCATTAAACCTTTTTATACCTGGAGTCAGTGGCACAGAGTGTTTTATGCTTTTTTTAGGATCCATCGGAGAGATTGGAACGCATCTGTGATTTAAAACACACTGAGCTTGTTTCACTCACACGGGATGCATAGCAGCACACTTCTGCCATTAGATATCATAGCGTTTGTTGAAAATTTCAGTTCAAAGTTCACATTTGGATGCAGAGTCAAAAGACAGTGTGACATTCTTTGCAGTGCTCATTGGTGCGCCATTTCAGTGGGTGTAATACTCCCAGAAACAAGACAAACCACACACAGGATTAAAGAAATTCTTGAAACACAGGGCAACATTTCTAATATTTGTGTACATACCAATGAATCTCACTGACACTTACACTCACAGATAATAAAACAGGCTGTCCAGACAATTTTACACATGCTATAGAAAATAGAGCCAAGGATTCTGCAGAAAAAATGAGAAAATAAATCTCTTAAGCCTACAGTTATCTGATGTTTAATAAACAGGTCTGTCATAAACATAAACCTGCCTCATCCTGTCAGTTTTACCTGGAAATTTAAATAATTAATGACGTTTCACTTTTACATTTATGCGGAAGTATCTGACTCATCTTTTGGATTGATTTGTATTCTTTGGATGCTTCAGTGAGAAAAAAAACACTTAGATATTAACATATAGCATTAACACATATCATATATAATACAGTGCTCTGTGTGTATTGTTTGAGTGTAGTGGCACAATAAAAGGAGAGGAGTTAAGTAATCCAGCTGATATTCAGACCAGACATCTAAATCTGCTGATTAAATAGCAGAACCCCAGCTGCTGAGCGCACGCTTTATTGATTTGACCTATGTTACGCCCATAACACACCCATTTGCAATTGGTATTAGTCACTATTTGTCGTACAAAACATGTTTCAAATGTAAAAAAGAATTTATAAAAAATATCAGGACCTTTTTCAGGGTTTAAGAAAGTTAATACAGTCTTAAGAAATCAAAACTAAGATTCCCTAAGTGCACCAAACTCTTGCTGAATTTTCCTAATTTCCTCTTTTTTTTCTTTTGTTGGTTTCCTGTAGGGCTGAATTTTAGGAAAAAATCTCTTTATGATTTTTCTGGCAGATATTGTGAATTCATTTCGATTCATGATTTTCTTCAAATCAAGCTTTAGTGCAATATTCACTATGTTTACAGTATAGACAACAGTAAGGAAACCAATGATCAAAAGCACATAACGCATTATTCATCATCTAATATTGATGATAAATAATCTGTTTTCATTATTTAAGGAATACTCCAACTTCTACTCCTAAACAGAGGCTTTGTATTGTTGACCTGCTTACCAGCACTTCCGTAAATGCCAATTGCCTGCAAATTTGTAAAATAGTTGACGCAACAGATTCTGGGTCAGTCAGGAGCACAGCAAAAAACTGCAGCGATCACATGATTGCGTTGTCTGAAATTGCGATTTTGATCCAAAAACGATAAATCTTTCAGCCTTAGCTTTCCTGCTTTATTTTGTAGTTTTTGTATAACTTTCTTGTATAAAAAAATAGTTAAAATAAAAAAGAAATGACAGTACCAGACCAAAGCTATTGCTAAAAAATCTTTATCCATCACTGGATATTAAAACCATGGCGATCTATATCTGTAGCGCTTTTTGCTTCAAACTTCTGATGTTTGATACTGACACACTCAATTCATATTTAATATGAAATCCAACCAGGCCTTTAATCACATCAGTCACTCTTTTTCTGAACTTATGCTATTGTCTCCTTTACTTGATTATCCCCATTAATCATGGAAAGAGCTACAGAGCTCATTGTGTAATTAATCCATTTCTCCTTGTGAAAAAATGCTTTTATAAGAAAAAGATTGCAGCTCTGCGTGCCAGTGCCAAACGTTAAGTGTCACAAAGCATGTGTTTCATTAGTGTCAGTTATTTTCTATCTGTGAAAGGCTTTAAAATCAGGCGAAAAATGCAGTTCTCAATTGATGGATGAATAAAACATTAATATCAATTTATTTATTTACTTTTTAATTTTTATTTTTTCTAGCAGATAAAGTCTATAGAAATCAACTCAAAGTTTTCAGAGGCAGCTTGCTTGTACTTCAGTCTCCTGAAGATTTTTTAATCTTATTTCTGTTTCCTGCTTAATTTAGCATTTATATTTTACTTTTGTTAAATGAGGAGAAAAATATAGCAAATGGCTATCCCTTAACCCCTTAAAGAGAATTTACCAATTTAGTCCTAAACAGGGTTATACAGAAAAACTTAATCCATCACTGCACCCTGCACCTTTTTTGCCTTGTTTTTGTAAAATAATTTTTTAAACAATCAAAAAAACAATGCTTACTGATGTTGGCAGTATTTTGAGAGGTAGACGAGTTTGATTTCATTACTGAAAAGGTAAGGAAATATGTGTCAATGAAAAAAATGTAAAAAAAGAAAAAAGTTAAAAATTACAAAGTAAGTCTTGATATTATTTAATTTCTTGACATTGAAGCTTCAATCATCATGACAAAAAAGTTTCAAATGCTGTAAAGTTAATACCAAGTTTAGTTTTTTCCCCCTGAAAGTTAGTACAATCACAATAATCAAAAAGTGTTTGCAAATGATTGGCCAGTGCTGATATTTCAACCATTATTTTACATTTATCCTATTTTTTTTTTTTATCTTAAAAAGAAGAAGAACTGGTTTCTCTTAACTTATAAAAAAAAAAAAATCAGTCCAATACACTGACATACAGACAAATCTCCATCACTACAATAAAAAAGGGAACTTTTCACAACATTTGGCCCATTGCTACAAACTAACAGCTTGATTTTTTTTTTTTTTTGATAGACGATTAAGGCAACATACAGTATGTGGATAAAAAATGTGAAGCACAACAATACAAAAAATGTGTATTGATTAAAATAATTGATAGTATTCACTTCAATTGTCAATTAAATCCTGTAAAGTCGAGAAAAAAACAATAACCACAGCAAATCATTATGTAACGATGGTCCTCTCAAATAGTTAATGAAATTTTGAAACAAGTTAAGGTATAATACTTGGTTGAGTTTTAACTTCATAAACATTTTTTCAATGTTTTTTACAGGATTTTTTTTTAACAGTACTGGACTTTTTTGGTCATTTAAAAAAATCTGGAAAAAGTCACACCGTTGATGTAACATGATAATTAAAAACAACACAAATATTAACCGAGCTTTATATTGATTATGTTTGTAAATCAATTGAAACCAAAAACAGATTAACTTTACATTTTTCTGTAAAAAAAAAAAACACTCTCCGGTTCTATTTTTGTCCGACAATTTACCCTTTAAAGTTATTTTTTATTTTAAAAAAATCAAACATTATCAAATAAATAGAAGTTTAAGAGATGGATAGCTCAATGAAAGTAAATATAACTGCTGTGGTTTTTACTGATTGTTATATATTTGAACTTTAGCACTCTTAACACTTTAATGCCCTGGGGCTTCGACAAAGGAGCCAATGAAAATAAATATTGAATATAATACATATGTTATAAAATACTGTTCAAAAATAGTGAATCAATACTTTGATAGAAATTTGCAAAGTTTTTAAGGATGCAAAGATGTGTTTACGTCACTACAAAAACTGAAAAATTAAATTACACTTTAAAAAAAGAAACATATGGCCAAAAAAAGCGCATCACAGCCTGTGGCACAATTTTCGCCAAATCCTGATTGTCGAATTTAATTGAAATTAAAACTTGAACCTTTCCATGGCACCAGGGTCCAAATTTATACCAAAAATTTGTACATTTTCAGCATAATTTTTGAGGGTCATGTGCTAAACATAAATGTTGGTGCTTTAAAATTCTTGTACAAATAAATATTTTTTAAATGCACTTTCCACTTCATACTGTTTCACTTCCTGATGTGACAAAATTATCTGATCATAGAGGACAGAATCAACTTAACGCAATAAACATTCTGAGACATAAATGTTACACGAATACGATTTATTGTTTTTGCCAGTAAAAATATGCTGGTTGGTAAATTTTTCACATCTATCTGCCACTTTGGTTGGTGAGTGAAACGGTTAATTTCAGACCCAAGACACTTTTTCTCGCTGACAGGAAAAATGGGATAAAACCTTTGACGCTCAGTTTAGTCCTGAAGTCCGCTTCGGCCTAAAAACTCTTCCCAACAACAGAGCAGTAAAGTAGAATTCAAAGAACTGGAGCTATGAAAGCAGAAATAAAGCTCTCCAGGAAGCTTTCCTGAGAGGAAACTCTGACTGTTCTTTCAGGGATGAAAACAGCTTCATTATAGTCGTTGACATGAAACACCAGTGATCAGACTTTCAGGAAAACGGTGTCGTCCAAACACACACGGAGCAAAAAAAAGCCCGACCTTTCTTGTGCCCGGCAGCACCCAGCAGTTTTTGTTGTGGACTGACTCATTGGGCTCCACGGAGGTGGTGGTTTCCCTGCGCACCCCTCCTGTCTGCGAGCACTGTCCCTGCTTCAACTCCTGCTCACTGTTTCACACCGTCACACTCCCAGTGAGAATAGAGCGCGTTCCTTCAGGTTGTTGTTAGCACTGCAGAACATGAAAAGCCTCATGCAGAGAGCAGGACCCGTTGCTAATGAGCAAACTGTAGGTGGATGATTATTACCACATACC
The DNA here is from genome assembly GCA_037902135.1 of Cetoscarus ocellatus. Lineage (NCBI taxonomy): Eukaryota > Metazoa > Chordata > Actinopteri > Labriformes > Labridae > Cetoscarus > Cetoscarus ocellatus. The sequence continues at coordinate 4,255,842 of JBAMNC010000579.1, read as the reverse complement.
TCTGCTGCAGGAGGACCAACAGGGAGGAACGACACAGAGGCAGGGAACGGAGAACAGCAACAAGGATCCTTTTTTTTCCACGCATTAATTTAAGATTTAAACACGTCACTTGGAAGCAACAAAATCACCGGAAAACAGGAAATGAAGTGGGAAAAGTTGAAAGGAACCAGACAGCTGGGGTGTGCTGCGTTCCCTCTTTAAAGAAAGGAGAGATTTTGGCTTGTGAGAAGGAGGCAGCATTTGATCACTGCTGCAGTCAGAAACTGTACTCGTTTATTGATCCCTCATTGGTCAATAGCCTACCTCATGCATGTTTAGTCACATCATCAGCAGAGAGAAGCGCGGGAACTTGTCATAATTAATCGCTCGGAGGGAGGAAAAAACATTCTTTGTAACAAGTGCAGAGTTTGCTCAAGTGTGCCTTCTTCGACACGGCATCGGCAGTCTTGGCTGATGAGGAATAATGTTTTCATTCACAGCGTCTCATATCTCAGCTCCCAACGCCTCTTATTGACTGGTGAAGCTGCTTGTTTCCACCTTTTCACCACACACAAAGGCCGGACTCCATCCTCAAGTCTCACTATTAAAAATAGATCACCAGCCTCTTCATCTGTCAGTGCTTTTCTCTCGCACGCACACCTGCTTCTTTTGTTTGTTGTTGCTCCATCATTTGGAGCCGTCAGTTCACGGTCGATTACAGATAGAAGATACGGGGATGCGTGGAGCTCTAGGAAGAGTGGGCAGGGGTTTTCTGTTTCTGGCTGCACAATAAAACATTTTAAATCTTACCTGATTTTCAAAAAAAGGAGATCACAGACATAAAAACAGTAAATAATGATTTTTTTTTTTTTATTGTTGTGATGCTCCAAACAACCAGAAGATTCAGCCAGACTGAGACCACACACCTGAGGACAAACCAGATCTCAGAAGCCCACAGAGGAGGGATGGTCAGGGCACCAAAGGATAATTTACTGTTGGATCAATAAAATCAGATACTGAATGTGTTTGAATAGTTACGTCAGGTACTTTGTTTTTATCTTGTCTGTTTGCTTGTTTTTGTTTGTTTAAAACATGGGGCAGTGTGTGGTGTGATACAGTGCGTGTGCCTCAGCAATAAGGCTGCTGGTTTAGTTTAGACTATGTCCACATGTATTGTATGACGGATATTTTCAAAAAGAGGTTCCTCTCCTACGTTAGGGCTGAGCGATTTCAGGAAAAGATCTTATTGTGATTTTTCTGGCAGGTATTGCGATTTCAATTCGATTCACGATTTCTTCAAATCAAGCTTCAGTGCAATATTCACTCTGTGTACAGTAACATTTACAAACATGACAGAAAATTATATCATACCATCAAACATTAAAGCTATTACTCTAAGGCAAGGATGAAAACTAAAGGCAAGAATTGCTTCCAAATGTATCTATTAACAAGACACATGCATGTGCACTCTTTAAAGTCCTTGACCAATGGCAGTTATTACAATTGAAGAACAAAAAGAGCCATCTTTGACTATCTTAACTTAAAAAAATGCATAGCTGTCAAGTCTCCCTTTTTGGTTGGGAAACTACCGTATTTTACCCCTCTTTCCCGCTGTCCTCCCATATTAGTATTCTCCCGTAAATCTCCCGTATTATAATATTATAATAAAAAAAATTCCTCTGCCTCTCCAAACTGAATTCTGTCACTAGCCTCATGAGAATGGGGCAGTAATGCACCAAAGTGATGGATGCCAACTGCTGTAAAACTGAAGAAAAAGTGAAAGCCTTGTGAGAGCTGCCACCTGCGGCAGCCTGGGTGTCAGTTGTCATGAGGTCAGTCCCAACAGCGGGAACCAAGACAGACAAAGTGGTTAATTTTAGATTTTTTTGTACGCCTGTTTTAAAATGTAAGAGATACTGGAGTTTGGTTGGGGTGGTGGGATGGCTTGCAGCGGGCGCCGGAAAATTTCCCTTATTTTCAAATCCAAAACTTGACAGGTATGAAAATGTAGTGCAAAAAATCCTTGATTATTTAAGTTAAAAAAGTTAAATAAAATGCAAAATAAAATCCCCCCAAAAAACCCCAATGTTAAATAAGTAATAATAAGAAAAACAAAATTCAACTATTCCAATAAAGGAAAAAAGCCAGCTATGCCAAACCAGTATGACAGTCTTTGATTGTTTTGGACATGAAGCTGACATTGACAACATTGCCATGAGCAAAAAGTTGATACAACAGATCCTGGGTCAGTCAGAAAAAAGGTTGCAGCTTCGGCAATCACATGATCATGTTGTCTGAAATCAAGATTTCGATCAGGAAAAGATAAATCGTTCAGCCCCATCCTATGCCCACACGAAAATGCAAGAAAATGTAAAAATGCACTTATAAACCTTGCAACTATGTCCATGATATGCACCCTTTTTCCAATTTTGATGCAAAAGCTGTTTTGTTTTCATATCTAGTCCGACCACCGTGTCCGACTGGTGTTACAGTTTAATTTGTGACCATGTTAACTGGTGATTACAGGTGGGTTGAGTAAACATTTCTTTGTTTATACTTCAATCTGAGACAAATCTGATCAAATCCTTTCATTGAACACTTGCGTGGGTGCTCTTGTTGATTTCCACATCTGTTGTAACCATGGCAACCACAGAGCATGCGGCCATGGGTCCCAACTTAACATAGGCGCTCGTGAAGCAATAACACCTCGTCCAAAACTTTGGCAGCGTTTGCATCATCGGAGTGGTTTTAATCCTGCATCATAGTGAGAGAGCGACAGGAAGTCTGTGTTGGTGTGTGAACAGTCCAGTTATCAACACGTAACAATGGCAACAGCTTACAACGTCTGCTGCGACACATGTAAACAACAGTGATTACATAGCATAGTGTGACATCACCCTGCAGAGACACACAAAATGGCTTGAACAAAATCTTTCACTTTGTTCAGAGTTATATGCTTTTTTAGAGAACTAAAACACCGTTTACGTGTGCTTTAAAATACTCGCCTACATGAGGACGTAGCGTTAGTTTAGTTTATGTTTTTATTTGACAGGGACCATGCTAACAGAACTGTTAAGCCAGAGGCAACTATAAAGAAAGGATGCACGATTTTCAATTTTTGATGTTATCCGATATGCTGACATTTCCAAACTTATTTGGCAAGAGTACGAGATATCTCTTTTACAAAACTTGACCTATTCCTCTTATTGTGACAGCATATTTGTGTTAAGCCAAGCATACACTGTGCGATTCCAAGCCGACAGTGCGCCAGTCGTGGAGAAGTTTTCACTTTAAAACTGTTACGTTGTTACGGCACAGGACCAACGTGCAAAATTTATGTGTTCATACTTTACGATCAGACAGCCGGAAATGACCTGAGTGCTCACACTGTATGAGTTAAATCAGGAAGAAAACAATGACAGTCAGTCAGTTATATTAATGATCATTGTTTTCCAGTTCAAACACACACACACAGATAAAGAAATGCAGGAACCACACATGTATAGTTTCACCAGCCAACACAGCAAGCAGGTATGTTAGAAAAATACTCCAGCGTCATCTGAAGATCTATTCTCTGACAAACTAAGAGCTGATTGACCTGGAACAGTGACTAGCAGTATATGCCCAGGTTTGTTAAATTAATTTGAGTAAAGTCCGTTTGTTTGGAGGCTGCTACAGTACGCAACACAAGTTTCTTTCATACATTGAAGTGTCTGCAGCTCGTCTTGATTTTAAAAATGACAGCATTTGATTATCATTAGAGACGAGAAGAACTTTAAATTGAGTGAAGACAAGTAACTTTTTGAAAAACACAAGTTTTACTAATATCATGAAGAGTAAGGCATCAACTCTCCACCCACAGAAAACACTTTGATAATTCACATGTTTACTGATTAGAGGTTGAAGGATCAGCACATACTGTTCTCACTGTCAGAGTGAATGTAGTCCTATGACCAGAATATCAAACATGTCAGAAATCCATCTGAATAGTTGGAAGCCTTTGGTCCAACTGAGGTCAGGCTGTAATTTACTGTTGTGTCTCCCTGTACACGACTCTTGATGCACAGTTGGGCTGAAATCCACCCGACTCCAGAGGCACTCAAAAGTTGGTTTTTCAAAATATCAACATTCAGCAATGATAGGTAGAAACATTGTGCTACATTTATACATTCTGTGGGTATTACAGCCAATATATGTGATATATATGGCCAATTTTTGGCTAAATGATTGGCAGAAATTTTGATATCTGCTGAAAACTGATTTTCCTCTTTTTTAGCTAATATCTGCTCACATCAATATTGTGCTTATGATATTGTGCATCCCTATTATAAAGCTAATCAACATCCGTGGTCCTTGGGCAGGACGTCTAAAACATATAATATATAAAATTAAACCAGTGTGCAAACAAGTAAAACAATATACACCAAATGTAATACTTTTTAATTTACATAACATTTATTCAAGACTGCTGCATTGAAATGTTCAAGTCAGTGATCAGATGATTGGTTTGCTTTTAGCTGTGATTTTTGTTTTGTCTTAGAAACATTCAAACTCTGCAGTCTCTGATGTGGTGAGAATTCCACTTTTAGGTGGCTTTAACTGAACTCTCTCTTCTTTCTGAAGCCCAGGTGTGACACAAATGGTGTGAGTGTCCATGAATTATATCCTACATCAGTAAAATATCTGCAAAGCAAAGAAATCTGTCAAAAGTTGGTATAAAAGTTGTTATACTTCTGAATGATGTTGCAGTGGTGGTCACTCTGTGGTTTTTATCAGGAATTTTCAAAGCTGACTGGTCTGACTCCCCCATGCTGACCAGGTCCTTTCTGTGCAGAGTTTACATGTTCTCCCCGTGCCTGCATGGGTTTTTCTCCGGGCACTCTGGTTTCCTCCAACAGAAAAAAAACACACACACACAAAAAGCATGCCTATTAGGTTAACTGGCGATTTTAAATTACCCTTATGATTTGAGTCTGAGTGTAAATGGTTGTCTGTCTCTCTTTGTGGCCCTGGGATCGACTGGGGACCGGCTCAGGGTGTACCCCGCCTCTCGCCCAGTGTCAGCCTGGATGGGCTCCAGCCCCCGAGACCCTGAAAGGGATCTAGACGACGAAAGAATGGATGGATGTTTAAAATGGGGAATAACTACTGTGCTTGCAGAGAAGACCAGTGCTGGGAATAAAAGCATTATAAACACCGCCGTTACTAATGCTGTTATTTTTTCCTAGTAACGAGTAATCTAATTAATTACTATTTCAAATGTTACAACACCATTACCGTTACCAACAGTGAAATGTGACGCGTTGTTATGCGCCGATATCTAGCAGCTGTTATGAGTTGCCTTATCATAACCGACTTTGGGCTTTTTTTTTTAAGTTGTTTGTAAATAATGGCAGTTGTGGGTTGTGTTTTTTTTTTTTTTTGCTTGTTCCATTTGAAAAAAATATAGCTGGAGGTCGCTTGTTTTGGACTCGTTTTTTGACCTGGTGCTTATTTCAGTCACAAAATCTGGCAACACTGCTAGATGCAGCAATAGCAAGTCCGGAGCGATATGTGGAAGTTACAACAGGCGTTTTCAGGATGGAAGTACAAGAAGTAAAAGGCAAGAACATATAATACATGTGAAGGGAAGATTATGTCCTAAAGCAAAGTGTTTGTTGTGAGTAACTCTTAAAACCTAGTGACCAAATACACAGAGAACACTGTTGATAATGCCAGCACTGCTGTAGCAGGACAGGTAACAACAAGGAAGGACACAGAGACGGAGCCACGCTGTTCAAGCAGCAAAAGCTTTGTCAAAAAAAGTAATGCATCTATTATTTTCCCTGGTAAGGCTAATTACATTTATGAAGTAGTAATTCTGTTAGTAATTCAATGACTTTTTTTTGGGAAAGTAACTATAACTAATTACTTTATTAAAGTAATTCGCCCAACACTGGAGAAGACCACTTCAATGTCATCATCACAGCCAAAGGGAGAAATGATAGGTAACAGGATACTTTAAATCAGGACTGCTCAATTATGAAACAAAAATATAATTATGATTTTTTTATTGATATTGAGCAAAGTATCATTAGGCACGATCACTCATTGATTTAACATCTGTGCAAAATCATCAAATAATAAAAGAAATCACATTTTATTTAGAGGCAGCAACAGCTTTATAACTCATTCAAAATTATTTAATTGTTCTGACACCATACACACGTTAGGACTGATTCTGCAAAGAAAAGGTTAAAGAGAAGCCACAACAAAAGGATTATTACTTTCACCAAGGAGGCTATGTTTTTGCCAGTGCATGTTTGTAGGTTCATCTGTATATCTTTGAGAAACTTTATTCAGGAAGTTTTGGCAGATTTTTATGTAATGGCTGGACAAATTTGTTTTCGGCAAAAGAAAGAATTGATATGATTTTGGTGGTGGTCCAAATACTGCAGAAGAGGATTGGGGCCGCTGAAAAAAACAGAACAATTCTGACTTTAATCTCGGAATTCTGGGTCACAGAAAAACATTTTTTTCTGAGGTTGATTTTTTTTTTTACATCTGTGAAAAAGTCAGAATTCTGACTTTTTTTCCTCCGAATTCTGTGTGAGTCAAAGCATGCTGATGGGCTACAACAGACTGACGGCTCACACTGGCCATCTTGGTGTCTCATGGGCAGAGGTTTTCATATGCAAACATCTGGATGCAAGAGAAAGGAAAATATAAAGAAAAATGGTAAGTTAAGAAAGTGATCATTTGTGGATTTGGTCCTTGTGTTGGCAAAAACAAAGTTAGCATACTCCTGTGTAATATATGGTTAAATGTCTGAAGCACTGGATGGGGTGGTAACCAGCCTCAGTCAGCAAACTATGATTCCCACATTACCAGAAAGACAGCACGGACATAGTTGTTTGACAAATCACGTTGGCTGAAGAGTACTCAAGTTTTCAAACTCTGCTTACCTGTGTCTTTATTTTTACTAACAAGAGTACTGAATCAACAAGTGATCACTCTCATAACTTTCCTTTTTCCTTTCTTTAACATCTAGATGTTTGCATATGGAAACCTCTGCGTCTCCAGTTGTTTCAGAAGTTTCAAGAAATCTACCTTAATGAAAATTAATACATTTTAACTTTGGAAGTACTCATAGCTGAACCAGTTATTAGCACTTTTCACTTTAAAGCATTACTAAGTCGGTCTTATCACTGACTACAGCTTTTGCAGCTTTTACTTTGAAACATGTCGCTGAAGTTTTACGGCCTCATGTTGAAACCCTGGATGTGTTGACAGACAGCATGAGCACTGACACACACAAACACAACCACACATACACACTGCTTGAACTGTTTTATCTACCAATTATCAAAATTATGAGTATGTGTATTCGGCGTGCACAGGTTCAACCCAAATGCAAACCTTAATGCTTGATTTGTTTTTCAAACTATTTTAAACCACATTGTCAATGCAGTACATTTCATGACTATTCTTATTTTACCCAAAATTTTATATCTAAAGAAAAATTCAGTTATACAATTTTAAGTATTTTACAGAAACAACATGCAAACCATGCCTCTAATTTCTTGCAAGAAAAATATTTATACAAAAACCTTTTTTAAAATTGTCTGTAAATACTTATGGCAGATATATCCTGTTGTTTTTGTAACAAAAGTTTATTGATTTCCACACCTGCTTAAGCAAATAAATAACAGAAATAATAAGTATTAACAGTATGACCTGTTTTTGCTTTTTATTGTTTTTAATGAAACATGCTCAACCAGTAGCCAAGTTGTTCTGATGTGCGTTGACCATCAATGACGTCAGCTGGCTGTTTTTCAGTGAGTTATGTTTTGAAACAAAAACGCACAAACCAAAAAAATCTAATGTAGAAGAATATGGGAGCAAATTTGGCTGAGAAAAGTTTGTGTTAATGTTTGCTGTCATTTTTGTGAGTTAAAAGTAGAAAATTGAGTCGGTGATATTTCCTGGTCTGCCTTACCTTATTGCCCTTTGCGAGTCTGAAGCTGTTTGGTATTTATGACTTGACACCAGAGAGACCCTGACCTGATTCAGAGCAGTAGATTCCTCATATTGGAGGATTATTTAGGCAAACTGTCTGCTGATAAATCTGAAATCATGCCCCACCCTCACTGAACCCTGAGAGGGGGGAGTCAGGACAAAAATCTGGTGTAAGATCATTTACTGCAGTGGTTCTCCACAATCTTTTCTCCTTAGAGCCTCCCCGTTTTCCACCTTAGAAGAGTCGAGACCACCCCGGGGACTGACACAAAAAAATGTGATGTTTTGCTCTTCCAAATAAACTAAAGTTGTTTTTACTTTTTAAATCAAAATTAAATGGGCCTACAAACACCATACTGTGCAAAGACTTTTAAAGAAAATGTACTAAGTAAATTACTATTGTTTTATTTAAGTTTATGTCAAACAAATGTTATCAACAGAAAGCTGACAAAGCCCCCCCAGGGTTCCCCAAATTGAGGGACCTGGACCCAAAAAAGAAATGATGCCACTGTGCCAGTAATTGTTGAATCTGTTTTACTACTCGATCAGTACGTAAAAAAGTCACAAAGGCAAATTTGTAGGATTCTACAACTTTAAAGCTAGTTTTTGTTATTTCATTAATCAAAAAAATGAAGGCTACAACTTTCTAAGTTTGTTTTTCTTGTTTCTTGTTTTTTTTCTAAACCTGCATTTGGTAAGTTACTAAACTAATTCTTGTAGTTTTTCCACCAACGAGTCGTAAATATGCAGCAGCAATAAGAAGTTGTCACAAATCAAGATGTTTTAGTAGAGCTTCAGTTGTGGATTACTGTGTTAACTTTTAGAATTGACAAGAATAAAGATGTGTACACATGTGTAACTGCATTGGTACAGGGATGTAACAGTATGAAAATTTCATATCATGGTTATTGTGACCAAAGTTATCACAGTTATCACTTTAACACACACTTGAAATCATTTAAAGGTGTAGTGTGTAGAATTTAGCATTTGAGCGACGTCTATCGTTCAGATTCTAGAATGAGCCCAACCGTAACCAAAACGTCACATCGCTGAGCAACGGAAGCCTGTGAAGACCAAAAGGGAACACGACATCATTTACTAAAGTGACAAGGTTTGGGTTTAGGTTAAATCCCTAGTGCAGAGTAACAGCTGTCTCTACATCCACCACCGTCCTCTCTCCTCTTCTTCGCCTGCATTCCAGGTAGATTTCAGAACCGGCGGACGGATCTGCATTTCGTTCTTTTTGTCTCAAAAATCCACCCGTAGACGACATGGCAGGTCATTATATCGGCCTACATGAACGCGGCCCGCGGTAATGTAAATTTTTTGAAGCTTTTTCTAACTAAATAAAAATAAAACAAACGTTTTATGGGGATGATTGTACTCCTATTTTGACGGACTTTACATACAAATAGAAACATTATATCCTATATTCAGCGTTTCTGTTTGGCGAAATGCTGCCAAGTTCTACCGACTGTACCTTTAACCCCTTTAATATTATCATTATAACAGGTCTTTTCGTCTTTTCTGTAAATAAATGTGTTAAGAAATGTCCTTTGAGTAAATTTTTTCACCCTTTTTTTCATGAGAAACAAAAGTAAACAATTATTTAAGCATTTGTCATTATTATGTGATCAATGTTTTAACAGTGTGTAATTACAAGAAAAGAAAAAAACGTATCCGACCTTTAAACAGGATTCTCTTCATAAACAATTGTAAATGAACATAGTTGTAAAATGTACATGTAATAATGTAATTTACATACACTTACACATTTTTGTTTGCCTGCAGCATTAGTGTCCATGTTACAGTTCGCTATATCAGACCATGTCCAGGCGTTTTTTTACTGACAATAGTCCCTGAGGCAGTTCCTGTCTAGTTAGACTCTCCTCTGGTTCCCCCTCCCCCTGACAGATCTCCTCCACATTTCCTCCTCCAATATTTCCAAACTACAATTGATGAAATCCATAAAACAAAAGCTATGACAGAAAAAGACGATCAATTATGAAATACGGCAAAACATGGTGAATAAACGGCAAAAGACTGGCAAGAACACACTCCAGAATGATACTAATGCTATTATTTCCAACATCTATTCATTATTTACACAGAAAACACTGATAAATCACCTATAATTCACTCAGGTATGGCTTGCTGAATCTTGTCACTCTCCCTCTCTCTGGCTCAGTCAGCTCACTTACTCGAGGACTTACAGTAGTTTTGATCCGCAGGTCTTTTCTTTCGCTGCAGCTTTTTGTTTTAGACAGGGTGACCATCTTCAGTTTCCCCCCGGCATCCTTGTAAAATCCAAAATTCGACCATACTTCAGACTTTGTCCGTTTCGAGGGGGAAAAATCTCCGCTATAGTGTCTGTGGGGGCACCAACTGCCGTGGCCAGACTTTCACTTTCAGAGGCCAAACAATGCAAACTGGGCATGCGCCTCCGTCTGTGAGGGACCGCTGCTGCTTTACTGAGGAGCAGACACATAGTTATGGCTTTTCCAGGCAATGAGAAGCATCACTGTGAGTTATTGACACAGAGTGGTAATCAAACATGGTTTACCGGTAATTAAAACCGTAACAGTAATACTAACAAATTTTACCGCGGTTTATCATTTTACCGGTAACAGTCACATCCATATATTGGTATGGGCTCAATGAGTTTGCAAACACTGTCATATTGGCAAGGATTACCCAGTTTCACCTTAAAACTGAAATTTAAAATAAGGGTTATTTTATGCTCTTTGCCAAGTATAATTTTTATCTGTCTGTGTATTAACTCTGGAAATACTTGGCTCCTGACCTCTTAAGTTTCAGCTCAGTGCTAAATCTTCCCAGTGTCACCCTGAGGGGGAAGCCTGTATGCACAGCACTGCTGGAGCACCTTAAATATCCAGTTCACATGTGAACTTTCCCCTCCTCTGACCGCTGGTCTGTCTTCACACAGGTTGCTGTCGGCTGGGCGGCTGCCCCATTTTTTCTCCCAAAGGCCCAGGTCTTTATTGAGACATCAGCCTTGTTAGCCCGCTGTCGGCAGGAATATGGGAGCTTCCAGATCAATACAAGTGGGTCTGCCAATCCCCCTGATCTGCAGCCAAAAGCAGGCGAGGCCTCATAAAGCAGGGGCCTCTCTTGAGTCTTTTCTGCCCATTAGCAGGACCTGATGCTGGGATGACCAGAGTTCAGTCGCCCCTGGGCCGGCTAGGCTACGCTCTGTGATTGCAGCTGTATTGCTGGATTATTTATGTCCTCCTTCTCCTCTGGCACGTGGGGCTGAGGATTTCTCACTGGAATGGCTGAGGATAAAGTAAGACAGTGAGAGACAGAGGGAAAAGGTTGCAGGCGATGCTTGACAGCTCTGTAATGGGCTGCTGTTGTGGTTGTGTTAGCACATCCCTCCTGGAGAGGGATCTCTATGATGTTCCCTTCATGGGGACTGATGAATGACTGAGATCTGGCTCTGCAGCAACAACCTCTCTGCTCCGTCACAGACAGACCGAGGAACACAGCGTGTGCTAGAAACAAAAGAGAGGCTGTGTGACAGAGGGACGACACGAGTAAAGAGAGAGAAGGAGGGAAAGAAGAGAGTGTAAGACGGTCACTGGGAGGGAACAAAGTGAGATGAAAAAGAGGGGAAGGCTGCTGCCTCAGATGTGTCTCCTCGGCTTCTATCGGTGGGTGTCTCTATCCACACCAGCGGAGAGCGACTTGCTGATAATTTGCCGCAGTCAATTCCCTTCAATCCATTAAAGGATTTAAATGTTCATTAAGTCTGATAGAAACCCAGTGAAGGTCTAATATGCTCTGATAAACGCCGGCAAACCTGCCAACCTGTTCCAATAGCTGCTGCAACAAAAGAAGCATCCAGCTAATAAGGTCAAACTCAGAGTTTGTGCTCAGCTCACTTTGTGTGGAGTGTTTCCTCAGTGTCACAGCGGCACACACAGCAACAAGCTGAGAGCTGAGTGTGTGAAGTTATCAACAAGTCCTTTAAACTCAACAACAGGCTGTTTTTACACAAAATTCAGAAGCTGTTGATTTAACCATTTACTTGGCTGATGACCTTGATTGTTTATGTTTTCTAAGGCGTATGAATGTCCCCTACTGATTTTGGCAGTTGAAAGTAAATACATATATATTTAATTTATTTTTTGTCCATTTGTATTTACTGATCATGGGGAGATAGTGGACAGTGATCTCCAAAATGTAACTGATTGATTGGTAGATGGATTTATATTGAACATGTAAATTAAAAACAAAAACTGTAAAAATTAAACAAAAACAATGAGGGAATAGGGAAAAAAGACAAAGCATACACTTGCAACACTTAATAGGCATTTCCCTCTACATGTGCAAAAAGGAAACACAAGTATTTATTAATTGTATCAGCCCTTACACTGTGTCGTAACTGAACGCGTTGCAAGCAACTGGCAGCCACAAAATCAAGCTAATAACATCGAACAAATTTTCATCAATTCCCCTGTCGCTATTTTCCTCTGTTGTGGGACAACACTGATTAGGAGGATGAGGAGAAGAAAACAGATAGTGCAGGAGGAATTTTCTCGGCGATCTCTGACTTAATTCACTCAGCAAATGTAGTTTATCTTTTGAACATATCTTTTTGTTGGAGATAGCGGAGCATTCATCTATTTCAGAGATTTCATGATTTACTTTCACTTCAAACATTGAGGGGGACTTTGTTTCCATTTCTTCAGTTATGTAGTAAAAGCAGTTGATGTGCTGTTTACAAGGGGAAATGAAGGGCATGGGGTCACATTTTTTACATATGCAGTGTGAACAGCAAGCGTGGGATGCTGTGCGATGCAGCAAGACACATTCAGTAAGGATATTTCGTTTGTCAGAGTTGATGTTAATGCAAAGTTTGCAGTCACACCTGTGAGTCAGTGTTCTTGAAATACTAAATCACTGGTCTAAATACACAAGCAGGATGAATAGGAGACCCAAAGCCTTGACCTTTGACCTTATAAAATTGTATCACTTCATCCTTGAATAAGAGTGAACGTTAGATCAAATTTTGATGAAGATTCCATGAAGCTTTCTCTGGATAGGGTGTTCACAAGTGAAGCTACATACGAGATGCCACCTCCGCAACCTTTGACCCAAGACTACCAAAATCGATTCAGTTGATTCTCTGCAAAGTTTGATTTGAGGGAAGAGATACTGGAAACAGGCCACAGGCGGGAGTTGAAACCTGGGCCACCTCATGAGGGGAAATGATCTCAATGGTACATCTTTAAAGTATGATGAAGACTGGGTCATCCATAAATGAGACCTGCGTTTCCTTTCACTCTCAAAAGGGGATGTGGTGATCAACAAAAAATATTTTTATTCAGACTGATGCAGTGTTCATTTTGTTGACTATTTTCTTCATAGATTTCATCAACAACCTTTTTTCCCCTGATGAAAACTGCACAGTAACTAATAAAAGCAAGTGCACATGGACAAAAACTAAAATGAAATTAACTGACATTTTCATCAACAAATAAAATGAAAATGTTTGACAGAGACTTAATCCAATCAGACCTAATTTGGTCATGTAGAAAATAGGAACAAGCTAGGAATATATCCAATCACAGCTACTTTGGTTGTGTGGAAAGGTTGGATGAGTTAAGAGGGACATCCAATCACAGCTGCCTTAGCTTTGTGGTAGCAGGAGTGATCCAATCAGAGCTACTCTCTTTATGAATTGATATATTCATGTAGAGCAGGTTCACTGTTTGTTGTCAGTTCTGGTATTGTAACTGAGATGCTCTGCCAGGTAGCCTAAATAAAGGTGACTGCATTTCACACAAAAGTTCAATTAGTTTCTGTTCATTTATACATTCAGACTTTTCTAGCATTCAATAAAGGGTTATTAGATGTTTCATTTTATCCAAGTGTAAAATATGACTTCAGAAATTCAAGGAAACATAAAAAATGCCTTACACTTTAGACTTCATGTTTTAGTCGACTAAACTTTCAGCAGATTTCTTCGACTAAAATGTTGTGAAATTTCATCAACTAAAACTAGACTCAAATTAAAACAATTTAGATGACTAAATTATGACTAAAACTACAAGATATTTTAGGCAAAACACTGTGACTAAAACTTTTTTAAAAAGTGAAAATTAACACTGGACTGGTGAATACTAGAAATCAACACAAAGACAGAATTAAGTCATAAGTTCAGTTATAAATTGTTTGGTCTGTTTAAACTAAGGCTGGATGGTGTATTATCTTCTCGCTGCAATTGCACTTTTCACATGCACATTAAGTCACATCCCTGGGCATCCTGCTTCCTCCCACAGACCAAAAACATGCTCATTACGTTGACTGGTGACTCTGAACTCCCCTTAGATATGAGTGTGAGCATGAATCTCTCTATGTAGCCCTATGATCAGCTGATGGCCAGTTGAGGGTGCACCCCGCCTCTCACCCAGTGTCAGCTGGGAGAGACTCCAGCCCCCGTGACCCCGAAAGGGATACACGGTTTAGATAACTGAAAGAAAGAAAATGACCCAAATTACAAATTGAATTGTTAAAAACACTTTTTTCAGCATTTTTACAACTTTCAGTGCCATTTATGTCTATAATTGTACAAGAATATCAATCAATCAATCAATCAATCTTTATTTGTATAGCGCCAATTCATAACAAGTGTTATCTGAAGACACTTTACAATAGAGCACAAAGCTCTTCATATTATTGATACACATATACGCATCGATACATATACATATAAAAATACACATATACATATATATACAAATATATACATCCAACACCCAACATGAATCCATATAGCCAATCATGAATCCCTCCATCATGGCGGCAAGAAAAAACCTTCTGTTAAGCAGCAGGAAATCTTGAATGTGGACCCCAGTCTCATGATGAACAGCAAATCCACACGATGCTGTGTTGGGTGTGTGGGCAAAGGGAGGGAGGTAAGTGGAGACAAGTGGACTAAAGTAAGAACTAAAGCTAGTGACAGATCAATGGACCAATCATAGACCTGTCGTCGTCAAATTTGTTTCTGCTGCAAACAAATTTAGTAGAGGAGGGTCCTCATGTCTGTGTGGTTGTGGTGATAATTTTATAGAAGTATAATCAATAAAAGTCTTACTGGAAGTAAGAATTTATGGTAGTGATGAACTCATGGTTGCCCAGACCACAAGTGCATCCCTACCATATTTGTCTCCTTTAAGTATAAATGTATTAATGGTAGACCTCTTGAGATGTGACACCTCATTCTCAGGAGGGATCTCATGTCCATGTGGAGCTAGAGATAGTTACTATAGATGTATCAACCATGGATAGAAAGATTAACAGCTCTAATGATTATGAACTGGAATGAGATGGCCAAATATGTGTTATGTCTGTAATTGTAGTTATTGTTATTGAGGCCAGAGACGAGTACAGGAGCAAACAGAAAGGGGCAGAGGCAGATATGGAGAGAGAGTGTGAGAGAGAGAGGGATAGAGCCCAATGTGCCAGATCCCCCCAGCAGTCTAAGCCTATTGCATCTTAACTATGTGTCTAAACTATGGACTATGAGCTGGTCCCTAACTGAAAGCTTTATCAAAGAGGAATGTTTTAAGTCTAACCTTAAAGGTAGAGAGGGTGTCTGCCTCCCGAACCGTGGTTGGTAAATGGCTCCAGAGAAGAGGAGCCTGATAACTGAAGGCTCTACCTCCCAGACTACTTCTAGAGACTGATGGAACCACGAGCAGGCCAGCATTTTGGGAGCATAATGTTCTAGAGGGGTTGTACGGCACTACAAGCTCTTTGAGATAAATTGGTGCCTGTCCACTGAGAGCTTTGTAGGTGAGAAGAAGGATATAACCTCTTTATTCATACCATAAACAAACTAAATCTACAACTGTGTTCTGAAGCAACAATAAAAAGGCTCACACACTGGGGTGGTTTTGCAAGCCTGATTTATCTCATTGTTTAATCCTATTATATTACTTTTGAAATATCTTAAAATTTCTACAGAAGTGGACAAAGATTTACGAGCACCTCTCCAACATTGTATTTCACGATTCATGTTATCCCAAGTTATACTTGTCTTTTCTCTTCGTATTATTCTATTTTTATCATCATTATGTCCGAAAGCCAACCTGCAATTTATTAAGGGTCTCTCTGTGCAGCCTCCCATCCGTGCCACACACTCTAGAGCTTATCCTCCTCTTTAGTCAGTGTTCGTGAATCCACAGTTTGCAGGGATTAAAGATCTTTTTTTGCTATGGCACATTTCTGTCTTTTTACATTTATGATTTTTTTTTTGTCCAACAGTCATGGAAAAAAAAGAATAAAAAGCTGTTTTACTGACAGACAGGTATTTAACATTTATCATTTAGAGCAGTGATTCTCAACTGGTGGGTTGTGACCCAAAAGTGGGTCGCGGACCCTTTTTCAGTGAGTCACGAGCCATTGCCTTGGCAAAAAGTGTTACAAAATAAGTCTTGTGGTTTTATTTTGCATTGGACTACCATCTATTCACTCCTTATCAATAGGTGGTGCTAATGAAATGTTAATTAACACCTGTTTTAACAGAAAGGTGTTTATTACATGTTCAATAACCAGGTACGCAGCTAAAGCTACATGTTTTTAAGATTTTTGAAACAACTTCTCAGTACCAGGAGTTTTTTATTTCATGTTTGAGCATGAACGTTGTGTTGAGTCTGTTAAAAAAGGCTGAAGTGTGTTGTGGCAGCCTCAGCTTACTTAGTGCTACTAAATGAATATTATTAATACATTATTGTTCATTCTGATCATCCACTGATGCAGGGTTATCACAGCTACAGTCAGGTTTATGTTATTTAAGTCTCCACATGCTCTTTTTGGTTTCAATTTAAATGCAGCTTATTGAGTGTAAAAGGGAATATTTCCCTCTCTAACATCTTAACGTTCAAGTCATTTTGGTCTCTAAATAAACTTTTTTGTGTTACTGTGATATTCTGTTCTATCTCAGATTTCAAGTGCATCATCTTTTATTTAATATATTTGAGAAATTGAAAACTTTCCCTGATTGGGTCACAGCTTGACATTAAGAGGTGATGGTGGTTCTCTGTTGAGAACCACTGCTGTAGAGCACATGTGATACTGTTCTCAGTGACTTTCTGATGAGCTTCTTGTTGCTTTTGTCAAATTAATAATGTGATATTTGGTTAGTTTATCCCGCCCTCTCAACAATAAGCCTTTCATTCTGCCTCCGTGCTGATGACATCTACTGTAAGTCTGGAGGTTACTCCTGTACAACAGGAGAAGACAATGACAGGATTAAAAACACCTTTTCTTTTTAGAGGGAGTCAAAAAATGTGCTGCACAGCAAAATGTGTGTGTGTGGGTCTGTCACAGTGTCTGTCTGTCCCAGTGTAGAGCAAGCAGAGAGGATGTGTTTTTTGATATATCATGAGTTGCATCATTTCTAGAGTTGGGTACCATTTAGGTTTTATCCACTGAGGTTTGGATCGTGGTTCTTCTTATTGATTCCAGTTCTTAATGGTTCCTAATTCCAGTTCTGTATAATCTGGAGAGTAAATGATAATGAATATTTCTAACATAAAATCCACCTGCTGTTGGCTATCAAGATCTTTGACAAACAGTTAGATGTGTTACAGATGTGTCGTTACCCCTCTTTATCTACAATTGAATATTCATTTTTCTAAGAGGAAAGACTGCAACAAATTACTACAAACCAAATAGTTAAATTCAATAATGACAAAAACATATACAGTGCCTAACAAATTAAAAAAAAAAAAAAAAAAAAAAATACAATACTACCCAATTGAAGGTTTATGCCACAGCTGCCCTAGATGCGCACAAAGAGAGGGTGTGTGCCCACATACATGCAGCCACTTTAAATTAGTAGAAACATGGATCTGACCAACCAAAAAGCCCTCAGCTTTGCTTTGCCCCTTGACCAGGAGAGGGAAATGTTATAGCTGAGGGTTTGGGTACAGTAAGTTTACATTTGTGGCTGCTTCGACCAAGAGTGATTTTAATGAGGGCTGTGATCTTCTGTCTTCAGTGTAATTACGACATATTTACATAGTCGAGAAAAACGCCCAGCACGTGGACTGTCGCACAGGAGAACAATGGTTTCACCTGTGATGCATCTCTAAAAGCACATCCCTGTGCTCTTTAAAGCAGAGGTCTATCAGGTTGCAGACCAGTTCCAGCCAGTAGCTCAATTGGTACAGGGCTGTAAAGAAACAAAAATAATTTCCCTACCTCTTTTTTGAATAACTGTTATGCCCCGTCTAGGGGTGGCCAAGACATAACACGGAGTTTCCCTGTTTCCACTGAGTCCCAAGCAGCCACAGGAGTCTGTTAGCAAATTGTAAACCGGAAGGTGGTATAATTTATTTACAAAACAACAATCATGAAAACAACTCAACAACTTAAATTACCTCGAGACGCCCGAGGCGCCTCTACTACCTTTACACAAAACAAATTCTAACACAAGATCTGACAATCCGTCACTAAAGCTGACGTGGTCGTTTGGAGCCCGGTCCAGCCGGGGATTCCCTCTTGGCCGTGATGACGTCACAGAGCCGTTTAAGTGGGGCCTTTCCCTCCTTCACAGCCAATCACAGGTGTTCATATGATGATCTCTGTCCAACTGGAGGCAGGGGCGGCGCACCTAATAAAACTCGCACACTGCACGCACACACACTCAGTCACTCAGTCACACTGGGGCGGATGGGCTACTACTTTTTTGTGGCTCTTTCTGCCTCACGGAGACTTTTTTCTGCAGGCAGGGTGACTGTCTCCAGTTTTCACTTGGCATCCTTGTAATCCAAAATACGACCAGACTTCAGACTTTGTCCGTTTCAAGGGGGGGAAATCTCCGGTACAGTGTCCGTGCAGGCACCAACAGCCATACTTTCACTTTCAGAGACCAAATATTGCAAACTGAACATGCCCACCTCCGTCTTAGGGACCGCTGCTGCTTTTGTCAAGGAGCAGACACATAGTTCTGGCTTTTCCAGGCACTGAGCAGCATCAATGTGAGTTATTGACAAAGTGAGGTAATCAAACATGGTTTAACAGTAATTGAAACAGGAAACGGTAATACTAACCGTCTGAAATTTTACTTTGGTTTTTAATTTACTGGTAACTGTTACATTCCCAGAGTGCTCATGAATGTCTCTTATGAGCTTTAGAAACAAGCCCATGGCTGTTTTTAAGATTGTGTAATGATGAGTTAAAATATGACCAATATGTGATCGTTTTGTCAAAACCAGGCCGTGTTACAATAAAGGTTGGGGACCACTGCCTTAAACTGCGTTCACACCGAACGCGACTTTGCGACCATAATCGCGTCCCCCACTAAAGGCGCGTCACATAACCATAAATACCTCATTTCGGTCACCGTCGCTCAGTGACCTCACGTCCGTCATATAATAGGATGTATTAGCTGACATTATTCCAACTGTATCCTTTTTACTCACTTACCAACCACAAAACACTGCAGCTGATGGCTGTGCAGCAGCATCGTCTGTGAGTTCTCTGCGGTCTGTCTAGGCGGAACTAATGTCCTCATTAACTAATGTTTCCCACATGGACATGGATTGTCACTCTGTGAACCGGAAAGAAAACTGTCTGTCACGGGTACTGTCACACACCCACACAACGCTGATTGGCTGTTGCCGCACAGCCACATGCGACATCGCCTGGAGAGTTCAAACTTTTCCACAGCGAAGTGGTCGCCCAGGATGGGTCCGTTGCGTCGTGGGTGGGTTAGCTCCGCCCCATCGCGGCTGTACATTGACTTTACATGGAGAGTGGTCGCCGAGGTGGCTAAGTCGCGTTCGGTGTGAACGCAGCTTTAGAGTAACTTAAGTCATTGACCAGAGTGCTGTGGTTAATGGTCACATGAACATACCCATTGAAGAAAAGGATATATTCTTTAGCACAAATGAAAGTGAAGGATTTTTACTGAGCATAGATGGATTTCTTTTATTGGTTTGAGTCCTTGCACAGCAGGTTTGACCTCGCTGTAACCCCTCAGGAGGAAGAATGGCAGTGTTTAGTGCTCAACTCTATAATTCGAGGAGCTTAGGTTCCACAAGTTGGATGAAAAATGCCCACTGCCAATGGAAAAAAATTATCCACACTGGAAAAATAATTCTTGTCTGATTATAGTCTTCAGCAGTTTTCTCTGCTTGGAGGGACTACAGCAGAGGTCCTTGTCAGGTCAGAATAATTAGCAGATTTTGCAGTTTGAAAAATCACTTCTCATTTATCTGTCCAGGACAGTGTTGAATTTGGATAATATACAGGACAATAGCCTCCCCCTTCTGCTGTAGCAGGTGAGCTGGATGCTTACTTATGATGTAGTGAGCCCCAAACCAACTGTGATGTAGGCTGATGGATCTCTCTTGGGGCCTGTTTCCATGAGGAAATAATGCGTTTTACACCCAGTAATCTGTCCATATATCACAGACCTGATGTAATTAATATGTGGCGAGGGAGGGGGTGCTGGGCCTGATAACTCATTTCTCATCTGATGAAAACACGGACGCAAAAGCACACAACACAGGTGCACCGAGAGGACGCACACATTTATGTCTTCGCTCTCACTCTCAAACACTCCATCCAACAGAGCATCACTCTGGCAGATATTAGAGCCTGAAATATGTGCGGCATTAGTCTGGAGGTAATGGTTTATAAAGTCTTACTTATACAAAGTGATGGGGAGATGGAGAAAGGAAAGAGGAGAAAGTGAGGACGCCAAATGAGCTCAATTTGGACAAAAAGGTTTGTAAAAGTCTGTTTCAGTGTCTTGCATCAGCACCTGGCCTGAGAGCTACCTCCTGCTGAAGTAACCGTAGCATTTAGCATTAAAAAAAGGTGTTGTTAATATTAGTCTCTCCTTGTTTGGAGGACATGACTGTTAGTGTGGTAAGTGAAGCCTGTAAAGAACCTTCTGCCTCTTCTGACCTCCTGACTTAACAGTGTACTATCACTGTTCTCAGCAAATCCATCATTACCCTCTGACACATGCAGGGCACAGAGTGAGACACTGAGAGCGCTCCAAGTTCCAACAATGATATAATTTGTTGAATAGGTCAGGCAAAATGTCAAGTTTTGTATTTTTCTTAAGGTACATCGATATATTTTAAAGTGGGAGTCAGAGCAAGACAATGTTATTTATATCAGTTTATTCGGCTCAAAGTAAATGTTATTTACTCCCACTAACTTAATCTGACTGTTGGGGGTTGGAATGTTAAATAAGCTGATTAGAAAAAAATGAATATGCCTGACCTCTCAGTAAAAACAGTGAACAAAACGAGCCATTTATGGTATATATGAGGGATGCAACATTGACTTAGCCCGGAGTTTGGTACATATCTAATTTTCTTTTTTTCGTTTATCAGATATTTCAGTTTCGTTCTGACAGCCTTGGTTTATTGGGATACTTGTTGAAATGTTTTGATTCTATTCTGAGTCACTGAAGGGTAGTTTTACTAGAACAGCAAGAAGTTACTGAAAAGACAGAGCTGTTTTATCCCTTCTTCAGAAATTTCTTGATTTTTTTTAGCAAAAAGGAGGAAAAGAAAACATTTCCCAAACAGAACGTACTGGATGCAGTTTATGATTAACCTTGTGCTGCAGCAGGACCCGCCTGATTCAATGTCTGTAATCATGCAGGTTCATTTAGACAAGATTCAACCTCTTTTTTTTTTTAAACTGTATTTACAATTTTAATGGATTATTTTATCCTGAAAATGTGCTTGTGCAAAAAAATGGCATGGCTGCAACTAACAAATGAAGTAAGAATAAGTCAAGGTAAAAATTGTCAGCAAATAAAATTAATGATTTAATCGATACATCGCCCAGCCCTGCCGCTAATGTAAATATGTTTCCTGTTACCTTTTTATGTTTTCTCTAAAGCTTCACTGCAGCTGTGTTTCGTTACCACCTGGAAGACCTACAATGAAGTTCTTAGTTGGTCACAAGTGCACGAGGCAACGCTGAATACAGAGAGCAATCATGGAGAGAATCGATGCCCAAAAACTGAGGGGAAATATCAAATATGTGATAAATATATGACCATCGTCGTTACACTTGAAAACTTGACTTCAACCCCTGAAACTGTGCTGTGCTTTTCAATGTCCCTTCTCCCACACTGATAAATCAAAATCAAGGAGGGTTGGGGCTTCTGATGGCCACATCAGTTTTTTGGTGTTTGCAAGCCCCAGTGGCGGAGGAGATAATTATCTGACTCGCATTCTCATGAGAACTATCTATCTCCTGGTCTTCATCTGCAACCAGGGGGGATGATTTTTTGACTTTGTTGTCGTGCTTTTTGGGTCTGTGAAGAAAAAAATGAAGCACACAGCGATTTTGAACAGTCATATGGATAGTACAGAGAGAAGTGTAAGCCAACACTCATAAGCTGGCAACATTAAGCACTGGTGAGAGGCGCTCTGGGACTGAGGTTTCAGAAAAGTGTTTCCAGCTGAAAATGATAGATTTTAGGGTTGCCAGTCAAATGTCAGCCACCCTGGTCAGCCCTGTTATACCCCTTTCAGACTGGCCAAAAAAACCTGTTTAAACCCTGACAATCGGCTCCTGTTGGTAGATTGAAAGGGTCTAATTTGCATTTCGACCCGGGTCGACTGACCCTGCAAGCAACACGGGTTTTTATCGGCTCGCCTCCGATCGGCTTCAGTGGGAACATCACACCCGGGTCAACCCACTAATTTACGGATGACGTCGGCATAACGTGCCCATGGCGTAATATTGTGTCCGTCCCCTCCGTCTGTAACTTACGTGACTCTTTGCCGTCTCAGCAGCAAATTCCATCCACCTTTGTATCATCAGCGCCGAGTTTGTACAGTTTTAAAGAGGGACAAAAGTACAAAGTACAGAAAACAGTTAACCACCATGTCAACAGCTTCCATGCTCCTTTCCATTGTTTACATAGTCGTGTTTCATTGTGCTGATGACGTCATCAACGTGATGACATCAGTTTGATGCGCCAGAGGGAAAAAAACAGCCACGCAGCTCGTCTGCTGCCAATTAGATCTGGGCATTGTAAAAAACCTGCGTTGACCTGCTAATTTTTAGTGTGAAAGCGGTATTAGTCGTGTGTCACTCTGTAAGCAGTAAGGGGAGACACTAGCGAGTCCAAACACACTTTCATCTTCTGTTCATATTTGCTGTTTTAAATGAATGAGGCTAAACTCATTCATCTTCTCACTCAAACTGGATTAACAGCAAAGCTCTTGTATCGCTGCGTGTCTTGGGACTCTGCTCATTTTTGATGATAGAGTGTTAGGTCTGCAGAGCAACTTTGCAGGCTTCAACACGTCACTGCGGGTAAAACAAGCAGTGATGCTGCAGCGCACTGTGTGCTTGAATTTCTGTTTTGGTTCTGAGTCATACATCAGTTTTCATTGCTGATATTTAGACGGGTTTATTTTGGTTTGGGTTCATGCCTCTAAGAGTCATGCGTCATATCATTGAGTCACTGATGGACAGCTGGTGGCTGCTTGACTCGGTCATGCAGACATCAGGATTTTAGTCTTGCAGCAAAAATAATCATTTTATTGAGACAGGACGGAAAAACTGTTTTAGAAGAATTTTATTGCAGAAGCCAAAGGACAGCATACTTCCACAACATTATTACGTTTCCATGACAACATACTTGATTTTTCCTGAAGAGCTTAAAATGTAGCTAAATGTATATTTTCACGAGAAATCTGATTTGTCATCTGAAAATCACAAAACAGAAAAAGTTTATATCTGGATAACCCAACCAAAATATATTTGATATCTTGACAAAAGGAAATAAAAGAAGGTTAATGGATGTGTGTCAGCTCAAGTCTTACAGATCCAGCCGCTCTAATTGTCCCCTCCCTGCCAGCAGCCTGCCAACTTCCAGCCAACTTCCAGCCAACTTCCAGCCAACTTCCAAGGGCCTAGAATCCTCTGAAAACGTGCTCATTCATGTATTTGCAGGGTGTCTCCCTGAGATGGTGCTTCAGCCTTTTCCTTGGTTATTAGAGTAACTGCCAAATCAACAGCGATGAATCTTGACACCACAATTAACACAAACAGGACCCAAAATTTACAATTTGAAACTTTCAGGCCCCACCAAGGACCTGACATGGACCAGCCATGATCCTATCAGGGTAAGTGGGGAAGTTTCATGTGGTTGTATCTGTAAGTGCACTAAAGACTCTTTGATACAGTTTAGTGGGACTCACTGAAAACATCTACAGAACTCACGTTCGGCTCCTGTCCTGTTAGTGAAGAGCCTCTGATAATGTAACCTGATGGACTGATCAGTATGTTTCACTATTCCATCCAGTCAACAGCCAGTAGAAATGTGAAACCTTTCAAAAGCATATCTGTCAATCACATTCATTATGGGCCAATCAGATAATGTGGTAGGTGGATGATGTAATAGGTGTAGTACTGAAAATACAGAACTTTAGCCACTTTGTAGAACAAACTCTTGCCAAAACATGTCGGAAGTGTAGCCAAAATATTATTTTTATCAAGGTCTGAGAAACCTACTACTGAAGCTGTAAGCATCTTTGCTAATCTTTATCCAGGTAGTCACTTTCTGCTGTCATCACACTCATAGCTCCCACCTCTTCCTGCTGTAACATACTCTTTTACATACTTGTTTTTTTTTAAACAATGCCACTAGTTTTATTGTTGTTTCTGTTGGAAGAAATGTGGAATAGAGCATACACTATGGAAGAACAGCAGACCAAAATAAGTATTATAGTAAGTAAGGGAGAAAAACATCTATTTTTTCTTAATAAAAAAAAAAGTTTTTATTATTACATCACTCAGGCACAGAGTGAAATCTAATTTATTGCAGTTATTTTTAACTAGCCTGAGTTTGTGCTTCATTCTAGGTTTTTAGCTTAAATAAAATAAGAAAAACATTAACAAAGTGTCCAGTTATTTTTATTCTAGATATTAGGAGTATAAGCTAAGCATATATTAATTTTTCAGGTAGACTTTTTATACAAAACAAAAAAAAGATGAGTTGATTTATAAAAAATGATTTTGGAAATGAAATAAAATCAATAGCAAAAGACTGAAAACATTTTGAGAATTCTTAGCAATAAA
The DNA here is from genome assembly GCA_037902135.1 of Cetoscarus ocellatus. Classification (NCBI taxonomy): domain Eukaryota; kingdom Metazoa; phylum Chordata; class Actinopteri; order Labriformes; family Labridae; genus Cetoscarus; species Cetoscarus ocellatus. The sequence goes on along the minus strand of JBAMNC010000579.1, from coordinate 4,230,759 downwards.
AATGTGTTAAAGCAATTTTTAAGCACCCAGTGATCAAGAAAAAGTGTGTTTTTTATAGACAGATGATTTGCACCAAAGACTTTCTTTTGAACCTATCGCTTAAATGAGAGCATTGTTTTTGTTATTTTTATTCTGCAGTTACAAATGTGAGACTACATTTTAGCAAACATAAACTTGGGGTGACGTGCCTTTCTTATGGCTATTCGTGCTAAAAAAGGAAGAAAAGTCTGTACACTGTTGTGTGTGCTCACTGCTCTGGGTAACAAAGAGGTTTTATTAATTGTCTACGTAGTGTTTTATGTCTTCTCGCTTCATAAGGAGGTCATGGTTTTTCCTGTGTCTGGTTACTTAACAGGTGTTGATGATTGTTGCTGATTGTCACTGATTGCTGCACACGAACAAGACCTCTTCATTTGTCTTAAGCTTCATTTGTCTTTGGCAGATCTTGTAGATTGAAACATTGCTGTGTATTAAATGAAGTCACTCATTGGGAGCTGAACAGTGCACAGACTTTTCTCCTTTTCTCTGCAGTTGTAGTTCATGTTACCATATTTTGACCTTGATAGTCCATTACTGCTACCTCTGCCATAGTAGAGTTATTAGGTTCAGATTCAGGTACAGGTAACTTAATTTGTACCCATATGTAAATAACACAAAAACTACAAAACAGAAGTAACACAGAGCAGCAAAACAGAAGAAAATATATTCTAAATATATTAATGTCAGTGAAAACAAATAAAATCAGATAAAAAAAGCTACAAAACAAAAAAATCATTAAGTGCTCAGGGTTCCAAAAAATCTAGGCAAAAGAGAAAGAGAGATATCAACTCCCAAAATCATTTAAAAAAAATAAAAAAAGTTTTTATGCCAAAGGACTTATTTTAAAACTAGAAGAGCACTCTGAGAGCGCAGACCTCAGTTATGCTAAACTACCAGGCTATTGTTAGCCGTTGTGTTAGCAGAACTCCTCTGATGGCATTGCAATGAATGGGATTTGCCATTATAAACTCCAGTGTTTTTTTGTTACGTCAATCTGGATCGGATCAGCACCAAAATAAATGGGTTTCTTCCTTGGCCCAAACCACACCTCTAGCAAAATTATCATGTAAATCCATCCTGTAGTTTTTGCGTAATCTTACCAAAAGACAAACAGATAAACAGACAAACAGACAGACCCTGGCGAAAACACAACCTTCTTGGCAGGGGTAAAAACATTATTTTCATGTATTTTGTATGGATGCATGTTATCCTATCTGTATCGTTATTTACAGATAATAGCCCAAATTTTGTTGGATATGAACATTTACTGAGATATTTACAGCTGATATATCAGCCAGCAAATCAGCTTTATATTTACCATTTAGAAGCTTTGATATCTTCTTCTGGACGTCCTCTTTTCATCATTGATGGAGCTTTACAAGCTGGAGTCCAGCAGCAATTGTACTGAAATTCTGTTTCACCCATTTACAGGCGTGAGCAAACAGGGTTATTCCTGTATACATGGTATCCCGATCAAAATAGCAACGCACGGCAACATTCCGATGCACGGAGAACGTCATGACGCAATGCGCGTCATTTCCGCTTCTTCTGCCCATATCCAATAGCAATGGCAACAACAGCAGCAGCAGCATGGTGGAAATGAACGGCCTGAAGCAGGTAGCAGTCGGCTTCGCTTGCGCTTTGGTGCTGGTACTGACCCACCACCGGTACTTGACACTATTCTTTGTCAATTTCTTCATTAATGGAAGATGAGAACGTGAAGAAATAGGAAATGGAGCCGGAGCTGTGCCATTTTACAACAAGTACTTCCTGTACACAAAACACCAGGATTCCTTGCGAAAAGAACATGCACAGAACATGACTTAATGTTCCTTTCGATGGGGATATCCCGATAGGCGTATACATGACCAAATATTCGGGTTAGAAAAGGAGTAACCCAGGGGTTATTTTCAGGTTTTTAAAAACCTGAATATGAGCATATTCTGGTTTTTCAAAAGTTTTTTTGGTGTTTACATGGCTGTGCGCAACCGGGTTATTGCTAATATTCTGGTTATGAAAGGTTTAATGACTGCATGTAAATGGAGCCACTGCTGAAGACGCACTTGTTCACCTTGGCCTTTGGTGGAGTATAGTCGCTTTTATTGGATTTTTTTTGGTTTTTAAATTTATTTATACTGTATTGCTTTGTTTTTTATTGATTCTTATTGCTTTTATTGTTTTTTTATTGCTATTGTTTTTTATTGTTTCTGCCTATTCTACTGTAATGCACTTTGGTAGGCCACTGGCTGTTTTAAATGTGCTGTATATATAAAGCTGACATTGACACTGACATTGACAATTGCTGTAGCCCTGGATTTAGACAGTCTCCAACAATAGTTTGTGTCAAAGCTAAAGCCAAACCAATGCTCTGGAGAGCAAACACACCGATCAATGTTGCTTTTGTTTACTAACACACTTACAGTCAAGGGAACATTTTATGAACACACAGCGCTGGACAATTAGGTGTAAGCTGTGCTGCTCGGTTTGTGCGTTTGTGCATGTGTGTCTGCTTTCCTCTGCTGTTTGTGTTGGAGAGATCTCTCTGTTGTGCTGCTGTCTTCTGTCTGTCTGTGGATGGATGATTGAGTTGTCTTTTCTTTGTGAACCAAATAGTCAGACTATTTTACATATGCCTGTTTGTAGCTCAGTATGATTATTGCATTTTTAAAGAAAAAAACGATTGTCAAATTTATTGGTATAGTGTTACAGCCCAGGTCTGAATGTGTCATGCTTTACCTTATCACTGATAAACGTTTATATCAAGAAAAACAGTACATCATCATTTATTAGAGGATCAAAATGCTCTCTCTGTAAAGGCCAGTAAGATCTGGAACAGTCTCCCACTCTCCACAAGGGAGTGCCCCACATTATAAACTTTCCAACCGCATGTCAAGCAGTGGCTGACAGCAAACAGGTCCTGTAACCACTGACTTTATTGTTTTAGAGATGTTCTGTCTTGTGATGTGCTCTTCTTGTGATCTATTGTCTTGTTGTATGTCCTGCTTTTGTGTGTGTGGTGTCTTTGGCATCATGTTTTTTGTGTTACCTGCCCAGGGACTGCGGATGTCAATTAGCATTGATGCTATAATCTGGCATATTTACATCTATTGCTTTCTGAATAGATGTTCATTGATGTGCACTGCTCCTATTAAATAAATAAATAAATAAATGAATCATTCATACCTGGGATCTGATTTTACATAAGTTAAATTGTGTTTATATTGAAGCTTTGTGTTAAAAATGTTAAATGATTTTAAACAGTGTCATAGCACTGCCAAGTTACATTGTGTTCACATAACTGCACCTTGTATACAACAGCAAGAGAGAAAATCAAAAAGGAGAGGGATAAAAATATGTTCCTTTATAAAATAAGACATACTGAGCACCTTCCATTGTTAAAGCAGTAAAATCTATGCAAGGGTAACACTTGATGATCCTTACCTTTGTAGTATTTCTCTTACAGACAGCAGTCCAATGATGGGTTTTATCCAGGACGTACAGTGCTAAACAAATTTATTGGACCACCACCCAGTGAAAGGTTTATGCCACAGCTTCACTAAATTAACAGCAATAGCTATTACCAAAAGCATTTTTATGTTTCTGTAATGGTTCATACACCAGACTGTAGAAATTATTTAACTGAAATGAATAATGCAAAAATTTAATTATAGTTGAATTTTCAGACGTACTGTTTTATATACAAAAGGAACAGGAAAAATAGTAAAGCCCATCATTATTTCTTGATTAAGATGTCAAATTATGGTTATTTATTTGCATTCTGAAAAGTTTTATTGGTTGAATGTTTTGCTTGATTAATTTCTGACCTCTCAGAGAAGCCCAGTTAGTGGCTCAAATTTGTACACAAAAAGTTGGCTTCAGTTGGAAATTCCTCATCCCGGTTCAAGAAGTGCATCCAATAACAAGAAAATTTTCAGTTTTAAACAAGTTTTTGAAAGATTTCTAAAATGCTTTTGTTTTTTCGTTTTCAGATTGTCTAATACATTTGTAAAGCACCGTACATTACTTCCAACCATTAATTCAGACTGTGCTCGGCTCCCTTTCTCACTGCAAATGAACTACACTGGAGAGTGTTCAAAAGTGAACTGAGATCCATATTTTTTGGAGGTCTCAGTACGATTTTTTGATTGTGCACCAGGGTTTGTTTGACAGCTTTTACACTTGCGAAATGATCCATACCAACATGAGTTTGAACTCGAGTTTGCTTGGTGGGCACCAAAGACGTTAGTTGTAAAATCACCTTTAAAATCAAATATAGTGTTGATATTTTAGAGAACTAAGATTGGAAATAAAGGCAAATTGGATGCTGGCAAAATCTAATTTCATGATTCTGATACTTTATATTTACTTTGCTCACTTTTTTATTACTTGCTAGATGTGCCCAGGAAGGTAATCTGTTGAGTGCCTAAGGTAAATTGATGCAAATGTTGTAAATACGTTAGTATTTGCATTTATTAATCATAATCACAGCATAAATCCAAATTACTATGATTGTGATTTTTTGCTATTATTGAGTATTGTTAATATTTAGTGTTGGTATCTTTACAGAGTAGTCATACCTACCAGCTTCCAGGTGAATAGCTCCTTCAAAAATATCAACATCACAGGGGCAATTTTTCATCTTCTGTTCAGAAAAAAAATTTTCTCCAATACACATATAGGGAAGCAAAGATCTGTGTCTGAATGTGTCCTCAAAAATCAAACAAATCACCAATTTAATATTCAAAGATGAAAAAGCTAGAAGCTGATACTTTCTTCCACCCCAGGCTTTTAGAGCAGTTTGAAAACATGATTCACACGGTTGGATATAGAGGCAGTGTGCAGAAAGCTTACTGCCTGTAAGCATCCCAAACTGCATCAACAGCTCTGTCTGATCACTCTCTTTACTTTCCTGTGCCCTGTATCCCGACTGGACTCTTAGCTGTATGATTAAAGACAGGCAGAGCGGTTCAGCCAGGCACTGCAGTGTTCAGCAAAAATGATTCAAACTGGAGGAAAGTGTGATTGTTTGTTTCTATCGTCTGTCATGGATGTAAACCCATTGTTACGCTTCTGATTGGACATGGATTATGACCGACTCTGAACATCTCTAATAGACAGAAATGTTTGTTTATCATACCTGACGTGCACGTCTTCTTACACTCTGATGAATCTGTGATGCTTTTCTAAACTTTGAATTGATTTGATTAGCCATGCTTACAAGCTATTTCAAAGTAGCACCAGCCCTGTGTTGCTTTGGTGATGATGAACTCATTATCAAGCCCTCTGTGAGGTGTCCAAAAAGTCCCGAGGAAAGGTTAGAATAGACTTCTGTAGGACTGAACAGTATGTGGTTTAACATCTCACCAAGTCACATTGCAGGATGTGCATCATGGTGCCATTTATATGACCTGAGAGGAAACAAAAATGGCTGATTTTCTTGTTTTACAGTAAAAGTTAATCTGATGTCACCAGGCTTTCTCAGAACAGACAACAGTGCCTGCAGACAGCATTCTTCACAGATACAGTAGTGTTACAGTCCAGAGAGTGACTGTGTTAAAATGAGATGTTAAGCTGAGATGTTTTTTTTTTTTTTTTAATTCGCTTTTCTTCCTTTGGCCACTTTTTTTTTTAATGAACCAGACACAACAGATGGACTCTTCAGTACATTTCACTCCTCCATCACCAAAAGAGCCAGTAGAAAGTGTTTAGGATTGGACAGAAACTTCAAATTGCATATCCTGCAGGTGATTGGATGATCATTCTGTCAATCACGTTCATTACGGGCCAATTAAATGATGCAGTAGGCGGGCGCCACTGCTGCAGTGTAAAGGACAAAAGGTGAACCACTTTGTAAACCAATCTTTTGGAAAAGCATGTCAGAAGTGTAGTGAAAATGTCCTTTCATTTGTATTGTTATTATTTGTTTTCATTTAATAAAGAAATGCAGACCAGATCTGATGAAACTGCTACTGTTCGCATCAATGCTAATCTTTGTGAACCTGACATGCCAGACGGACAGTTCCATATATCCACCATGGAAATATTTCACTAGTTCATCTGGAGAAGACCCCACAGAAAATGTTTTCAGAGACAAAACCTTCAAGAACAACTGCAGCTGGTGATTGGACGATCGTTCTCCCAGTCACACTCATCACAGACCAATCCATATCAAGCCACAGTATGAAGTAGCTAGACCCTGTTGTTAGCCATTAGCCTAAACTATGTTTCAACCCTTAGACTATCATCTTACATTTAATTATACAACATAGATGTATCATTTACCAATTAAATGTGACATGAACCTCATCAACAGCAATTCCCACCAAGTTCTCCTGGTAAACTTCTGAGGAGAGCAGATTTCACCAGGTATCGTTGAGTAACCATGACTCCGGGCTACCATAGACTCACTGGCATCGTCCAGAGGATTTCTGCATCTCTCCTAGCTTCCTGGCTCCTCTCATTTGATCGTCCATGAGGGCAGCTAGCGGACACATGACTATCACAATAGGGTTTGGAGTCCTTCCCATCTTTTTCTCAACCAGAGGAGCTAGTTGGTAGATCAAACTCTTACCGAAACCGGTCGGGAGAAGAGCAAAAATTGATGATTGATTTCTCTTAAGAAAAGCCTTAAGCGATGTTCTTTGCTCCTTTGTTAAAGAAGAAATTGAGTCCATTTCTGATAAAATCGCAGATATTGCAGCATCCACGGAGACCGCTTCAGAAGCCGCCATTGTTTTCAAACATACAGTCACTTCCCGCCTCTCTTCTCTGATTGGGCCATCCAGCTTTTGGCCGTGAAGTCGTGGAGATTGGAGCTTGGCCAGATGGATGTGCATGAATTCAGAAGATAAATCAGGCAGATCCACCTGCACTGCAATGTTGAATCTATTAATGAGCAGTCAATTTCTGCTGTCGTGTCACTTGCAGCTCCCACTTCTACCTGCTCCAAAGGACGCCGATTGGGCCGTCCCATTTTGGGCCATTAACAATCCTTTTTATATCAGAGCTTGGCAAGATGGATCTGCTTGATTACAGACATTGAATCAGGCAGATGCAAACTGCACTGCAGGGTTACATTTAATGAAGGAAATTCTCATAATTAGGGGTGTGTATTGTTAAGAATCTGGTAAATGATAAGCATCAGGATACATTAGTTATTATGCAATTTATCACCATAAATTGTGAAAAAATAAACAGGGCAAAACATCACTTTTTTTTTTTTTTTACAAAAAAATCTCTTGAAATCATTTTTATAGCATTAAGAACCCCCATCAGTGTATGCGTAAAAACACAGTTCCTTATCAGTGTTGTTTATATTTGGCACAGTCTTTTCAGTTATAAACTTTACGGTGAGATACAAAACAAATGTCCCAAATTCAATAATCAATTATTGTCTAATGAATTATCATGATTTGGGACTGAAAATAACAACAAAGTAATGTGCTATAAATTTTTGTGATACATTGGTTTATCAATATTTTCTTACACCCCTACTGATCATATGTGTGTTTGATGAAAACCTAAAGAGAAATGCACAAAATATGCTGCATTTACAACCCACAGCCTCCCATCTGAGGAAAAATAACAGCTGTCTGCCTACAGCACAAAAAAATACACTATATTGCCAAAGTATTCGCTCACCTGCCTTGACTTGCATATGAATTTAAATGACAACCCATTCCTAATCCATAGGGTTCAATATGACGTTGGTCCACCCTTTGCAGCTATAACAGCTTCAACTCTTCTGGGAAGGCTGTCCACAAGGTTTAGGAGTGTGTTTATGGGAATTTTTGACCATTCTTCCAGAAGCGCATTTGTGAGGTCACACACATGATGTTGGAGGAGAAGGCCTGGCTCTCAGTCTCTGCTCTGATTCATCCCAAAGGTGTTCTATTGGGTTGAGGTCAGGACTCTGTGCTGGCCAGTCAAGTTCATCCACACCAGACTCTGTCATCCATGTCTTTATGGACCTTACTTTGTGCACTGGTGCACAGTCATGTTGGAAGAGGAAGGGGTCAGCTCCAAACTGTTCCCACAAAGTTGGGAGCATGGAATTGTCCAAAATGTCTTGGTATGCTGAAGCATTCAGAGTTCCTTTCACTGGAACTAAGGGGCCAAGCCCAGCTCCTGAAAAACAACCCCACACCATAATCCCCCCTCCACCAAACTTTACACTTGGCACAATGCAGTCTGGCAAGTATCGTTCTCCTGGCAACCGCCAAACCCAGACTCATCCATCAGATTGCCAGATGGAGAAGCGCGATTCGCCACTCCAGTGAACGCGTCTCCACTGCTCTAGAGTCCAGCGGCGGCGTGCTTTACACCACTGCATCCGACGCTTTGCATTGCGCTTGGTGATGTATGGCTTGGATGCAGCTGCTCGGCTATGGATACCCATTCCATGAAGCTCTCTGCACACTGTTCTTGAGCTAATCTGAAGGCCACATGAAGTTTGGAGGTCTGTAGCGATTGACTCTCCATAAAGTTGGCGACCTCGTCGCACTATGCGCCTCAGCATCCGCTGACCCCGCTCCGTCAGTTTACGTGGCCTACCACTTCGTGGCTGAGTTGCTGTCGTTCCCAAACACTTTCACGTTCTTATAATACAGCTGACAGTTGACTGTGGAATATTTCGGAGCGAGGAGATTTCACGACTGGATTTGTTGCACAGGTGGCATCCTATCACAGTTCCACGCTGGAATTCACTGAGCTCCTGAGAGCGACCCATTCTTTCACAAATGTTTGTAAAAGCAGTCTGCATGCCCAGGTGCTTGATTTTATACACCTGTGGCCATGGAAGTGATTGGAACACCTGATTCTGATTATTTGGATGGGTGAGTGAATACTTTTGGCAATTTAGTGTATCTCACTGTTTTGCACACACATCTGGTTTCTTTAACATGACAATGACTTCACCCCAGTGGCCCCCACAGTCACCAGATCTTCCCAGAATAAAGCACCTTGGGATGCCGTGGAACCACAGATTTGTATCAGGGGTGTACAGCCGACAAATCAGCATCCAGTCTGTGACACTATCAAATCACTATGGTTCAAAATCTCTTCCAGCACCTTGTTGAATCTATGAAGACCAACAGGGGACCAACCTGGTACCATCAAGGTGTACCTTATAAAGTGGCCAGTGTGTTTATATTGTCATTCAGCCCCAAAATATTCACTGAAATAGGATAAGATAAGATAAGATAAGATATCCTTTATTAGTCCCACAGGGGGAAATTCCAAAATATACAGCAGCTGCAGGATACAAGAGAAGTACTGAAAGATAAGGTAATATCTATTACCTATAATATCTATAATATTTGCTTCATGTGGCCCAATAGACAGCCCTATCTGAGGAATTAACTCAATCAGACTGACATTTCAATTTTTCTTGACATTTCCACTCTTTGCGTAATGAAAATATCCCTCTCCGTACAGTATTTATTTCCCCTGCCTGGCTCTGATCCCTGTTCATAAAAAATAGGCTGATTATAATGAATTAGTTGTCATGAAAATAACACCCTCATGACAGTTTTGACATCTTTATTTGCATCTTTAGAAAAAAACAGCATCTTTTTCAGTTTTTAGTCTGTGCTCAAAATTAATTAAAAAAAAAAGTAATGTTACCAGGTCAAACATTATTTTTTTTTCTTGAAGATGTAAAGAAACTTTTCTGACAGCAGCAAATACCTGCAGTGCTGAAGGTATTATGATGTGTGTGTGTAAACAGTGGATGGTTTGAGCCACAGTACAACAGCCCTCACACAGTGCGTATGAGTTTCTTGTGGGCTAATGCTGGGCTAACAGCAAATGGTTTTTCCTTGGAGGAAAAACTTCTTATGTAGTATATAGGAAAAACCATAGAGTCTTGTTGAAGTGAGGGCACGCACCTGTGATTGTTACATGTAAGGTGGGCTTTTGACATGATTTTTGCAGTTGTAAGGCAGTCTTTCTCCAGCTGTGGCCTTTCGACAAAATCAGACATGTTTGATTTTATTGTAACTGAAATTGTGCTGTTCAATGATGCGACTGTAGGTGCAGGAGCACGACACAGGAAGCAAAAGGCTGCACACATAGGGAGATGAAGGGGTGTACAGCTTCTCTTGACTATGGGAAACAAGATGAAAACATTGTATTTGTAAAGTGAGCAAGAATCCCTCTGAACAATGAAAAAAATGAAAAATAATGAACAGAAACCACAGAGGGCCACATCAGGTCCCCTACAACTTCCTATCCACTCCCCCAAAATTTCCAATCTGTCTCTCAGACTGCTATTAAAAACTGAAAATGTGTGTGTGTGTGTGTGTTACATTTACTTTAACAATACAACTACACAGATTTTGTGTTTGTTTGTTTTTCTTCCTGTCAACCTAATTAAGTAAACAAAGTAACAAGCGGCCCTTATTTAATTCCACTGAACTAAGTCTCATAAATAAAAATCCTCCTCAGAGTGGTATATGTGCATAGGGCGATTTTATAACAAGTGTTATCTCAAGACACTTTACCAGGCTGAAGACAACCTCTGCATTTTATGGATACACATACTGTATACAAAGATATACATCCAACACCCAGCATGAATCCATATAGCCAATCATGAATCCGTCATCATGGCGGCAAGAAAAACCCTCTGTTTAGCAGCAGGAAATGTGTGGGCGAAGGAAGGGAGGTGAGTGGAGACAAGTGGACTAAAGTAAGAACTAAAGCTAGTGACAGATCCATGGACCAATCATAGGCCTGTCCTCATCATATTTGTCACTGCTGAAAAGAAATTTATTAGAGGTTAGCCCCTTGAGATGCAACATCTTGTTTTCAGAAGGGTCCTCATGTCTGTATGATTGTGGTGATAGTTTTTATAGAAGTATAATCAATAATAATCATTAAAAGAGTAACTGACGTCATTGGTGTACCACTCACATTCTGTTACTCACTCATCCAATGGATTCATGGTCATGTGTTACATTATTGTGTGCACTTCATTATCTCACATAGCTGTGGATGTTGCACACTCTCCTCCATCTTTAAGCGCACACTTCAGAGCAGAAATCCTGACGTGGATGTGGCACGTTCGACACGCTGACTGACAGTAATTATCCCCATTCATCATTAAGCATAAGCCTGGGATGATAAGAGCTCTTTATGTAAAATGTCAGCTCACTGAAATGATGAAAATGATTAAAGGGCGTCCAAGTGAAATAGAGACATACATGAAGCACACGGGCTGAAAGGAGCTGACAGCACAGGGGGCCTGCAAGGTGGAGCAGCCAAGGAGTGTGGAAATGAATAAGGAATAAAAACTGATTTTATTTATTGAATAGGAAAGCAGAGGCAGAAGCTGGCCAGTATAGAAACATCTCAAAGATCTCTGGGCTTCAAGTCCAGTCTGTATTGATAAAATATCACTGTCGTCTTGACTCAAATATTCTCTCTGCTGTTTCACTTCAGCCCGCTAACCTCTGCATGAACTCTCTCCTACATAAATCAATAAGTTCAGGGATATGTTCTTGGCTTCTGCACCAGGAGGCCAAGCCAAAAGTCAGGGGCTCGATTCTGTTCAGCAGCCGTTATCATCAACCCATATCTCTGAGGATGCTGGAATCACACTCTGTCATCTGCTTTCAGACTCTTCTGCTCCTCCTCTTCTTGTTTTCCAACCCCCTCTTCCTCTCATTTTCTCCTCACCTCTCCTCTTTACCTGCTCTATAAATAGCTCTGCGTGCCTCTCCGCTGCTTCGTCTATACACCTCAGGATGTTTTCCCCGGGGATGCAGGCAGGCCCATGCAGCGGCGTAGCCTGCTATTCACTCCCGTCCCCCGGGAAATGAGGCGCCCCAGTGGCCCTCAGCATCCTCCACCCTCCATCATGCAGCAAACATGATGCCTTGCAGGGAAATACAAAGCACGGTCCCAGGCTCCATTCTAGGAGCACCTGCTAAAATACGATATGAGGGATTGGGCTTTGTTGGACTGGCAGTGTAAACCAAATCATTTGGACAGCACTCCAGCTGAGAAGCAGACAGTCTGTTTGACCCAATCTTGTTATTTTGGAAAAGGGGCTAAAGTGGGACATGCTTCCAGGATATTTTATTGTTTTGTTTATTGTGGGAAAAGTGCTGCCTCTGCTCCATTTTGTGCTGATTTTAAGGAAAAAGTTGTGTGGTGCACATTCTATGCTTCTTTTCTATGATAGTTCTGGAGGCTCTGGTAGTGATGATGGTGGTGTCCTGTTGTGTTCAGGTGTAAAAAATCTCATTAGGCTGCAGAAACTTGCACATCCATGCATGTTTCAGAGAAAGCACCAATATCTTTTTTATTTTCGGGTGGTTATATGCCTCGGTGAGGTTTACAGATGTTGGATATGAAGATTAGAGTTGGAGAGGAAGAGTGAGGGGGTTTGTGGGCAGATGTGATTGATAGATATTTTATTTTTTCCAAGGTGTAGATGTCTTTTTTTTTTAGTAAAAGTTGACGTAGTAGTGACCTTGACCTTGTACCTGCAAAAATGTTTTCCCTGGAGTGGGAATTTGTGGGTGTTCACAAACAAGGGATGGACATAAGGCTCAATGACCTTACTCTTCAACCAGTGACCTTCAGTTCATCCTTATGTGAGAGTGGATATTTTTGCCAAGAATGAAATAAAAATTCCCTGTAAAGAGCTAAAGTTTTATATGCCCTTCAGTGTGCTTAACACATCTCTGCGTGATAAAACACCTCTCTGATCAAGACAAAGGGTCATCCCAATTGTACCCCTTAGCCCTTCCCCTTCGTCTTACCCCTACCCTTCCCCTTGGCCCTTTGTTTTGAGGGCCAAGGGGAAGGGGTGAAAACATGCCCCTAAGAAACTAGATGCCACTTGATTCCCGCTACGTCATCATCCAGAGCTGCTCGCTGGCTGTGTTGAATGCAGATTCGACAATAGCTGTAGCTACAGCTGCGAAAGCTAGCTCGTTCTAACCAGCAATTTTTAAACATGACCAACAATTCAAAAAATGATTAATATTAACTTAATAATTTAATAATTCCATAGTTAATGCACTTCCTTTGGTCTCTGTTCTGCCATCTTGTCAGCAGGTGCAGTGTATTATGGGAAATTTCTCATACCCCTTCCTTTCAAGCGAGGTCCCGATCTGTCTTCATTTCAAAGGCTGTGTAGCCCTTCGTCTTAGCCCTTCCTCTTAACCTTACGTAGAATTAGGATACCCCTTCACTAGACATGAACACGGACCTTCTACCCACTTTAAGGCACCAGCTGCTGCCTAAAACATCTTGTCTCCTCAGTTCCCCTGAATTGACCTACCAGTATGACATCATATCATTGTTTTGTCATCTGTTTAAGCTCATTGGCTTACAGTTGCAAGTCCAGTGCAAAGCAGAGACTTTAGAATTAATTTAGTGTTGTTGATGACATTGCCCAGAGCAGCGCTAAACTGACAAAGTGCCGCAGAGTTGATCTGTCCACCAATCAGAGTGGACACGGCCAACTTGGGGAAGGGAGGCCGGACCTCTGACAGAGCATCAGGCAGGTAGAGATTACATTTCTCTGCATGGAGCACTCTGTAAATTAAAACAAAAGATTTTTTAATATAATTGTGAATGTGCTCAGTCAGTCATCAAAGAGAGTATATGGACCATTTTTTTAGTCTAAATATTGGCTCTTAAAGTATCCGTAAGAGAGCACTTTCACAAGGGAGCATAAGGCTGAATGACCTTGATCTTTACCTCTAAACCTGTTTATCAGTTTGCCATTAATCTTTGTTTCATAGTGGACATTTTCACTTAGTTTAAAGAGCCGTTATTTAAGCAATGTGTAGGTATCAGATTTACAAGCAAGCAATGGTCATGAGGCCTGAAGACGTTGACCTTTGACCTTCAAAATCTAAGCAGTCCATCCTTGTAGAGTAGATATGAATGCAAGTTGGATAAATAAAGGATGGATGAAGGTGTGGATGGATGAAAAGTTGAACGGATTGACAAATGGATGGATTGTTGAATGGATGGATGGATGTGGGGATAGATGAATACATTTATTGATGTGGGATGGACAGATAAGTGGATGCTTGGATTGATGGGCAAATGGATATATATGTAGGCTACATAGATGGATAAATAGATGAATGTGTGGATGGTTGAATAAACAGATGGATGAATAAAAGTGTGAAATTGTGAATGTAAGGATCATGGATGGATGAATAGATGGATGGATGTGGGGATGGATGGATGAAAGGATGGATTGAAAAGAGTGAAAGAATGACTAGACTGATAAATGTAGGATGGACAGATGAAAAGATGGATGTAGGATAAATGCATGGATTGGATAGAAGAATGAATAGATGTATTGATGAATTAATGTTTGTTTGGTTGGTTGGTTGTTCAATGGATGATGGTGTTGATGGATGAATCAACAAGTGGATTGGTAGATGGGTGGTTGCATAGATGGATGGATGAATGGATTGAAGGGAAGGACGAATGAATAGCTGGATGTGTAGCTGGATGAACAAACAGGTGGATGGGTGTGTGGATAGATGGATGGATGGATGGATGGACGGAAAACTGAAAAAACAAAAACAGACTCCCCCTGCAGTGGCTGTTGTCAGCGTAAATGTAGTTTGTGTGGTGAATGTTTATGAGTCACTTACAGGCACCATGAGCTTCATTCTTTCATTAAAGTTGTAACACATAAACACCGATATCATAAGAAATACCTCCACCAGAGTGTTTGTTTGTCTTTAAACTCATCCCATCTTGAATGGACATCAATACATCAGTAAACTCAGATTTATTAGAATTCTGTGCTGAGCTCGTCGCCTCCTAAAGCACTGATCTGGAAAAAATCAACCCATCAAAAATGTATGAGCCAGGTAACGATTTCATCTAAAAGTATCAAGTCCCATTACTCTGTGATAATGCCATAAACACTGTGGTTCACCTAACAAATCAAGTCTTGAATCCTCGTCCTCTGTTTGCTGGAGTCACATTTGTTGTGGGGTCATTCCACAACTCGAGGACATTTTGGCCATCAAAACTTCTGAGAAATTCTGTTATATTTTCAAAAATATGAGTGATAAACTATCAAATTAAGGAATTTGTCCAGCTCAGGATAAAAGGGGAATAAATGTGGACAAATGTGGACAGTAAGACCACAAATTTATTCTGATAGAACATTCAGTGCACAAACAGAAAATCAGATAGCATATGTAAAGCAAGAGCTCTCATTAATCTTTGTTTTAGCCAATCACATGGCCACAATATGTGCATTTTGACACGTAGGGAAGTTTACTGCTCCCAAATGGCCTCCACAGACACCAAACCTTAGATCTCACTTAAATAGTGCATCTTTGTGCCATAAATATGTGTAGAATGCTGTTTCCTGGTACTTCGCAGCTGCTCTTGTGTGAAAGAAATTTGTTGGAATACGTTAAATTAATATATAATACAATTATCTGATTTTAGATAGTTTAGTGACTCCTATGGATGAAATAAGGCATATGCAACCTTGTCACTTCAATACAAGTAAAATAGTTAGCAAATCAGTGTTAATTTTCAATTTTTTTTCTCGGTTTGATAGGATCAATGTAAGCGACTATTTAATCTGGAAAAGTACAATAATAGTTACATCAACAAAATTTAAAAACTTTGTTTTTTTCTGTTTTGTCACTCAATAGATCTTCAAATATTCAGATATATATGAAAAATAAAAGAGAGCTCTTATCTTCAGTCTAATATGGCATAAGCATATTTCTTAAGGATTTTATTTCTGTCTCTTCTTCTTTCTCTTTTCTTTTTGAATGGCTAAAATTGTTTTGGTAACAGGGTTGCTCTCAAGCACAACTTTAAGGTGTAATAACTTGTTTAAAATATTTTCATGTTAAACGCTGGAGACATAATTTAATAAAAGCATGCAACAAAAAGATAATTAAAAACTCATTTGAATGTTACATGTGGTATTAAGGAAAGTGAGTCAGAGGTTCAGATAAGAGAGAACAAAAAGATACGGTGGTTGGGAGAGATTTAATATTCAGCATGATATATCAGAAACAGTCATAACAGCAATCTTTCCGTTCTTCCTCTGGACATCTAAAGTTTGAACTTGTCTTGTACGATTTTTTGTATTTATTGTTGACTATTATTGACTTTTCATAGGTGGAACAGAAAATGTCCTCAAATTCTGAAATGTCCCTGTGGTTGTTTTGTCCCAGGAAGTGTTTCCTACATTCAAATGTCCAGCACGTCAGATTTTCTGTGTTAGTATTTAAACATTTTTTTTAGGTAAATTATCATAATAGTACAGCATAGTGCAACATTTCTACAGTTTTTTTTCTAGAGGTGGAGGAAGCATACAAATCCATTGTTCCTTCCATCCATTATCTATCCCGCCTGTCATATTTGGGGTTGCAGTGGGCTGGAGCGATTCCCAGCTGTTCTTTGGTCAGGGGAGGGGTATACCTGGACCAATCACAGGTCGATTAGGTTGATGTAGTCAAGCTTGATAAAGAACTCTGCACTGCAGTACTGATAGGACCTAGTTTCTTTTTTTTCCAGAACTTTTGTTCACTTTCCGAAACTGCTTGCAGCGTTGTCTTCCTTTCTCTTCCTGCATTACTGAGTTTGAAATGTAGGGATGCACCATGGCTTTGGTTGACCATATCGGTCATTGGAAAATAAATGTGGGGTTGACAGGTCAGGTATCAGTTTTAGATGTTTTTCTGTTGTGTCATACCAATGTATTGCTGGCTTCTTGAACACCTAACTGCTGACTAAGAGAAGATTTTTATGATTGGTCAAGAAAAATGACCTCTAGGACAAACTCTAATCTGATTGATGATCAAACAGGAGAATTATAGGAGAATTAAGCCAAAATAGTAAATAAGAAAACATCAGTGTGGGTTAAAATTGTTACTGCATCAGCCTTGAATTTCACAAATAACATGTCACCAGTAAAGAAGCCTTACGTGGGCTGTCCAAGGCTGCAGTAGGTAGTGCTGTTGCCTCACAGCAAGAAGGTTGCTTGATCCACTGGTCTAGCAGGACCTTGTTGTGTTAAATTTGTATGTTCTCCCCCATGTTCTCCACATATTCCGGTTTCCTTCTACAGATCAAAAGATGTTAAATGGACTTGGGCTTGTATAGCACTGTTCCAGTCTTTCTCAGTATCAGCTTACATTTCCATGCTTTCTGATGCCCAAACACACCACTGATACAGAGGCTCATGAGGTCTATCTGACCACACCCTTCTGAAGATGTAGTTGTGGCTTTGGCTTTCCAGTTATGTTCTCTAATGTTTACTATGGCTGCACCAGCATGCCTGAAATGTTGCTGTCACTGGTGCTGGCTTTGGGCCTGAACAAACACCTTGCTCATTTTCAAAGGGAGTGTTGGAGCACACATTATCTGAAAGATAGAGCAAGTTACGTGTCACATATTTTACATATATGACATTTAAGTTTGAATTAAAATGATAGAAGATAAGAGCATAACTTCTGGTATGAGAGATGATCTTATTTATGATTCAGTTCAATGCAATGACAATGCTGAGAATCTGGAGGCTCTGATTGCTTGGTTTAGTTTATGTTTAGTCTAGTTTATTTGTTTTCACCAAATTTAAAAAGCAAAAAATCAATGAATAATTTAGAATACAATGCAGGGAGGAAGGGGAAGCCCGAGGGCTTATACAAAGTCCTCTCCCATCTGAAATGAACGTTGATGGTGAATCACAGTGTAGGGGGTAAAACAGGAAATTCAATGATAAAATACAATACATTTCTGGAATAGAAATTAAAAACATGAAAAAAAAAAAGAAATAATAAGCAAAAGTAAAAAAATAAGAGAGTCAACAGAAGTAGCAGATTGCAACAAAAGAGAGGAGGTCAGAGCTCAGGACGTGGTGAGAAATTTCTTAAGCTTAACTTTGAAGACTGCTGAGGAGGAGTGAGACTGATGCCAAAGGGTATTCCAAAGTTTAGGACCTGTAAAGGTGATGCAATGTTGGTGTTTGGATGTATAACAAAAGGGGAGATGGAGATCATTTCTTCTTTTATTTGGATAATTGTGAATATCAGAAGAAAGTGTAAAAAAGTCATGGAGAGATACTGGCAGATTATGTTTACATTTGAGATATTTGAAGATAAAAATACACATTTGGAGTACATTCGGTTATCCACAGATAAAATGGAGTACTTCTTGAGGAGAGGGGCAGAAGGTTCCCGTGATTTGGAGTGAGAAATGAATGTCAAAAATTTCTTATGTATGATGAGTAGCTTAGAAAGATTGGAAGAACAGGTAGAACCCCAGACAATATTACAATAATTGAGATGAGGAAAAACCACATTGTAATATATTGTTAGATTGGAAGATGGTTCAATAAATGTATAAACTTTTTGCAAAATACCAAGCATTTTCATGATCTTCTGCAGACAAGGTTTATATGATCTTTCCAAGTTAAATTTTCATCAATAGTTACTCCTAGAAATCCTGTATGTCTTACCTGATGAATTTGATTCCCATTGATGTAATTTTTTTCGTGTGTCTTTGGGGAATAATTTGTTTTTATTGCAGAAGATCATGAAATTGCATTTATTGGTATTGAGAGAGTTCAAACCACTTAGAAAAATGAGACATTTTTTCATTTACTGATCAACCAATGATGTAAAATCACTGTGAGAAGCTATGAGATTGGTGTCATCAGCAAACAGAAAAGGAGGAAGTACTTGACAAGCACAAGGTAAGTCATTTATATAGACTAAGAATAGTTAAGGTCCAAGGATGGAGCCCTGTGGTACCCCAGAGAGAATTCTCAATTTTTTAGATGAGCTTCTATTTAGAAAGACACATTGCTCTCTGTTTGCTAAATAGTTGGATAACCAATAAAGGGCTACATCCTGGATCCCATATGTATTGAGTTTGGAGATTAAGATCAAATGGTTGACTGTATCAAATGCTTTGGATTGGTCAAAAAACACACCAAGAGCAAATTTCTTTTCATCAAGAGCAGTGGAGATGCTGTTGATGAGATGTAATAATGCATGCTCTGTAGAGTACTTCTTCCTGAAGCCATATTGGTGGTTATACAATATGTTATTCACAGTTAAATGGTTTAACCAATTCTTGCGTACACTAGACTTTTTAGGATTTTTAAGAAACAGGGGGGAATAGATATTGGGCGATAATTACTAAATTCTTCAGGGTCAGCTGATTTAAAGATAGGGAATACTTTGGCAATCTATAGTTCTTGAGGAATCTTTCTTGAGGAAACCAGTTTGAAGAGATAAAGAAAAAATATATGTTAGTGGCTCAGTAATATGATTAATGACTTTTTTATGAGAGTGGCTTTAATTCCATCATGGCCTTCTGCAAAGTTATTTAGTCTCACTGTAACATCATGGACTTCTTTGGGACAGGGGGGAGGAAGGTGGACAAAGTAGAGAACTGACCATTAATCACTTTACAAGGTTTTTCATTTGAATCCCTAAAGGTCAATGCCACAGAGGACCTGACATTAACAAAACATGCAATCAACAATCTTCTTTGGATTATGAACAGTACTGTTTCTTCCAAACATTTCAGTGGGGACAGCAGGTGGAGCTTTTTTGTGATTTAGCACTTGGTGATAAAGCTCCAAGTTGATTTGATGTTGTTTGATGCTTGAAGGTCAGTCACGTATTTCTTTTCACTTGTCTTAAATAGTGAGTGAGATTATTTTTGCAAGCGTTGAATGATTCCACATTAAATGGTGTGGGATACATAATAGATTTCTTATACAGTTCGTTTTTAATCAATATTTGTTTGTTCAATTCTTTAGGTGATCCAGGGTTTGTCAAATGATGCAGCTATCCTAATCTTTGTAGAGATCCAGCAAGGAGGAATTAAAGAAAGAAAGAAATGCCTGATAAGCTTCATTGACATCCTGCAGCCTAAGAACCTCGTCCCATGAATGTCCATTGATTAAACATTTAAAGGCTTCCATATTTCTTTTGGTATTTGCGATATTCTGTTCCCTTGTGATCAGAGCTGTTGCTATTACTAGTTCTGTTTAGTTTGGTGTGTACAATTTGAAATACAGGACGGTGATCAGTGATATCAGCTAACAATATACCAGAAGACATTTTGTAATCCAGACACTTAACCATGCTGTTATCAGTGAGTGAAGCTGAAGTGCTGGTTATTCTAGTCAGTTTATGTATCAGTGAGGAAAAATGAGTTGAGAAAAGAACATTAAGAATATCTGATGAAAGAGATGAATCCCTTTTTGGAGGTTGATGTTGAAGTCTCCAAGTTTGAAACATATTTTTCGTTCTTTTGTTATAATTTCTAAAGTCAGACAGACAGCATCAAAAAAAATATCAGTATCAGAATCGGGAGGTCTAAATATACAACCAATTATGATGTTTTTCCCACCAAACTGGGCAAGAAGAAATTTCAACAAAAACAGCTGTTTTGTCTAAGTGTTGACTTGATTTCCCGCTTATTTGGCAGATAAATTGAGACTCCACCTCCTGCTTTGTTCGTTTCTGTGAAAAGGAATAGAGACATGTGATATCACCCTCGAGCTACGCTTTGGAAAAAGCCATAACAGAGGAGGAATGATTTAAAGTGGACAGGTCAAAAGGTCATACTTTCTGGGCGGACTGTGAACATTCAAATGCAAGGAGAAGGAGCCTGGGCCTGAGGAGTGGTGTAACGGCTGCTCCTGTAACAAACTATTAAACCACTTGTTAGAGTAATATTGACATGATACAGATTTTGTTCTGATGATTTGCACTAGCTGTATTTGCCCACAAGTCAGGCTATTTCTCTGCACATATAAGAAAAAGCAACATCTACCTGTCATTCACTAAAGCCCTGAAGAGAAGTTTTGGCCTTCCTTATTCTACAGGCCACTTCTCTGCTGCTTGTATGAATCACACTGAAAGGATTCCTTTCACAACTACACCACTAGTTGTCAGTGACACATTTATGGTTACATTTATCAAATTGGCAGTAAGGAAGAATTTCTCACTTACTGTACGTGCATGTAGAGCTGAGTGAAGGCCCAAGTTTGATCTGTTTGACTGTTAAAATCCCTTTTTGCCTTCATAGGTTTTGCAGATTGTTTGTCAGTAGTCTAGAATATCTCTGGTCATTTTTGTCGTCCAAAATGCCCCCACACTGCCATTTTAACTTGTTTCGTTGGTGGATGTGAAGCCTCTCTGCTTGGTCTCTCTGCCATAGTAAAGCTAATGTGGCGTAGCCTCTGTGTCTCTTGACGAGATGGCACATGAAGCTGGCGCACCACGGGTGTCACTTGATTTCCATTCCATGCGGGTTGTGCCAAGTAAAGTACAGTCACCCTTTTTAAGAGAGGGAACAAAAACAACTGGTGAAGTGGACCCTTTTTAATCAAGCAAGCATGGTTTCTAATATAGCAATGTTAAAAGTGGTTATTTTTCTGTATCTTTTATTGATGATTCACAATATTTTAGAAATTAATTTTCTGTTAATACAAGCATGGAAACGCAGCTGTTGTCCTTTTTTTTCCATCAATATTTGTTGGCAAAGTAAGGAGCAGCCAACAGCTCCTTCCCTCAGGGGATGGCGATCATCTCTTTGGAAGCAGCTTTTGGGTTTGCCAAGTGGGACTCCCAGATCTGTTCTCGCTGCAGATTGGTAGAGCTAAGCTAACAAGGCTTTTAGGGACACTTTTCTTTGTCTTTAATTCTCTTTTGTGTGTCTTAGTTTGAAAAGTGCACAGTATTTAGAACCACAAAATGTAAGTTACCAAGGTCATTTTTATAATTAAAAATTACTATGGATTTTTAGCTGGACTAATGGGCAGATTACATATTTAGGAATATACAAGTTGAATATTATCTAAGAGGTTAAAAGTATGAGGAAAAAAGCTGAATGTATAAAAGACACAAGTGCTGTTTTTGCAAGAGAATATTCTGCTATATGGAAAAACTGTTCTCAGCAATGTTCTGAGCTGTATATTGCATTGACATTATAGTAGGAAATTTGAAGTTTTTGGAGTTTATGTTCAGTTTCTCGATATTATTAACTCACCAGGCACACTGGCAGATAACATTTGTTAATGCTGGAGTAATGTAAATTGAATCCTGGTTTTCTGTTTGGTCTTCTGCAACTTTAAAGCTACACATTGACTGTTAACAGGCCTTCTCATGTTAGTGTTTACAAAGATAGTTTTTGCTGAAACAGTTTTACTCAGTGTTGCTTGTGCTTAGTGGTAGTTTAGCTAAGATTTAGTTTTTTTTGTCTTTTAAAACAATGTATATCTGACAAGTCCATTGTAAATGTATATGTTATCATGATGTCAAAGCACCTCCATTTCATAATAGCCATAAGAGGACTTCTTTTCAGTAGCTGCAACTTAACTTAGATGTTAAAAATAATGTGACTGGTAAAAATATTAGCAGGTGTTTTGATCCACATTCCACAGTGGCAGTGCAGGCAGGCAGTGCAGGCAAGCCAAAACCCTGACTGACATGGAGGTGACATTTTAATGAAAATATGAAGGTCACTGCACCAAAGTGATAAACTCTGATAATTTTTTTGACTCGATTGCAGCTGCTCCCTGATCTGCTTGAATCATCCCTTTGGATTTGGACTGTATGTGATGCATGAGTGGGTCTGCTTTGCAAAAGGATCAATTTAATGATAATTCAAAAGAAAAAATCACATGCAAGTGCTCCTCATACTTATACACAGATGTATGTTGAGGAGTATTTTATTGTGTATAATAACTTCCTACCAAACACTTTAACTTTTCTTTTTTTATGTCCATGCATCTGCTTTAAAAATGTAGGAATCTGCTTTATGTTTGCTTTGGGAAAACAGTCAGATGGAGCTCATTTGTTCCAGCATGAAGCCTTACAAGATGGATCTGTTGAATTACAGACACTGAATCATCAAATCCAGTTGTACTGCAAGTTTAGGTCTTTCCCACTGCAATTCAGGGAGAAGTGTTAGTACAGCCAGTCAAGGATGGATTTACAGAATGCAGATACTGTATCCAATGTGTGATAGGGTGCGGGAGGCAGCTGCAATTCAGTGTATACAGTTATTGAAAGCCCACCCTGTGTGTGTGTGAATGTTGTTACAGATACAGATCAAGCTCTCTGATCACAGAAACATCCATCACACAGTTAGTATTACCTGCATTTTCCGGCCGTGTCAGCTAAGGGAGATAAATGTGTGAACTTTTGTGCTGCATATTTCAAACACCAACATAAAGAAAGAGACAACATCCCTTCCTAAAAGTGGAGTGAAGGGGCGGGAGCAATTCATTTGCCAAATATGACAGAACAAGTGCAACATAGCATGCAGCACTGCAGTTGTCTCATGCCTATTATCTTGTTTTAATGATAATGGGAGGCTTGAATCATCATTGAAACTCAACAATCGTCCAGCACTAAAATGAACTGCATGTCTTGTATAACTTCATCTAAAAGAAGAACAAAAGCCATGGTTTTATAGCAAACAGCAAACTTGTTTACAGAAATATTTTGATGTTGTGTTTTAAAGTTAATGTCCCTCATAGTGGGACACATTCCCACACACATTCCCACACATTTTAATGTTAATTAAATGATGACACTGATCACAGCCTGTTTAATCGAGTTTTTATAAAATTTTCTAAAGAAATAAAAATAGTTTAGATATGTATATATGTAGAATAAATGAAACAGAGGATGTGGTCACTCATAAATTTGGATGCATTTTGATTTTAAGTGCTGCCAAATGCACAGTTTTAGTCACTGCTGGAATAACAATGAAGTAAGTTTAAAGATACCTTCCTCTCTAGATTTCTGTATTTATTACACTCTTCCTGACAAAAAACAAGCACAAAAGCATTCAATTTCATCTAATTCAGAGTTTGAGATGTATAATTTTTGATATCAGGAGCTCTCAGTATGCTATTTTTTTTTTCCTGGATGCATCATTTCATCCATGCTGTTCAGTTTGGTTCAGATTTGGCACACTCAGCCATTGGCAAGCTTTATAAAAACGTTCATGGTGTTTGGGACCAGTTTCACCAGAATCGCAAGGGATTATTGAGAAGAAAAAGCTATTAAACTATTTCTTTATTTTACCTTTTATTTAAATAAACATTCCATAAACATACTAAATGCAGTTCGATATAAAATGAAGCAAAAAAGCGTTGGACAATCCTATTTTCCAATGCTTTCCAACTAGATAACTTCTGTTATGAATTTGACCTGGAAACAGCTGGAAAAAAATCATGTTTTTAGACAAAAAAAATACATTTTTCTTTCTCTAGAACTTTCTCAAAATAGCTCATTAAATTTGTTCATAAGGGCCACCCAGTTGACTTCGCAGTGGGGTTACAACTTTTAACCAACGGAGAACTTCGACAAAATCTATCTGTGCTGATCATATTCATTATGAGTAGGTGAGGAGGATTTTTCTTGCTGCAACGTTCCGGTATATTTTGAGTTTTGTGGAGTTACCAGAGTCCTTTATCTAAGATCATGGCCTAGAAAAAGGTTCAGCTTTTAATGATTAATTTGATTAACAATACTGCAGAATTCATGATAAATGTTTGTACACCAGTGGTTTGATAAAATGGTGCTCAGTCACAGGATCCATGAGGCGTGATAGTTGTCTTGATGAGCCCAAAAGTACCAGTTTTTAAGTTTGGCAAATACTGAACTATCTTCAGCCCTTCTCCCAGATCAGAAGGATGATGCTCCTTCATAATGGGAGTGTGAGAGCAAATTAAGCAGTAGTGTGACAACCTCATTGCTACTTGCGACAGGAGTTTCCTTTCCCCTGTGCGTTGACTCATAGGCACAAAAGCAGCAAAGCAAACATGAGGCAACAATGAATGAATGCTGTTTGGGCTCAAAACTATAATTCGCACCAAGGTATTGAAGGTTTTGGAGGTTGCGTATGGTTCGATATTTTATTAAGAATTGTTGTGTCACTAATGCACACATTGTTTTCATCCTTTGTCGTATCATGGCCAAGATTTAGAAACATTCAACAAAGGTGAAGCATCTTCACACCAACAGATTAGGTGCTTTGGATGTTCATGGTTTTCCTTAATAAGCTTACCCATGTGAGTGTGTAGTGTTGTTTTTGGCAGTTTTCAGCTTCATTTACCACTTTAATCCTCTAAAGTCTTTGCAGTCACCACACTTCCCAGAAAAAGCTGGAGGGGTGAGAAGGAGAGGATAAAAAGTGGAAAACAAAGTGTTTTGAGGAAATGTCTCTCTCCATCAGAGTGCCATAATAAGTTTCTCAGCAGTCTTCTCCCTCCATCCGTCTGTTCTGCTTTCTCTGCACCAAGGACAAAATGCTTACACCACAGTGAAGACGCAGGAGAGAAAAGCAAAGCCTCTGGGGAGAGAAAAACTTCAGGGAGTTTGGAGAAAGATGAGACAAGGAGGAGGAGGAGGAGAGAAGAAGGTTAGTGTAGGTGTAGAGGTAACAAGATGAAGTTTTAATGATCCCTGTGGGGAAAATAGGCCAGTGCTGCAACAAATACTGAGAGAACACAGCTACAAAGTGAGACAGAAAGAGTGTCAACACTTACAGAAAAGATGAAAAGATGTCAGTGTAAAGTAGTTAGACCAATGACCAAAGCACTGTTAACCCTGGAAATTTTAAACAAGACCTTTGAGAGTGTGTCTGACACTGAATGGGCTGCAACAAAGGGGAATAAGACAGGAAAACACTTCAGCCTGGGTTTTGTGATATATCCGTACATAAAGAAGGTAAATGGATAAATCTGTCCAAAATATTTGGCACCAAATTAACATGTTGGTTGAACTAGCCCTTGATATTCTTTTAAAAATACTTGCCTGGTGGCTGCTACCTTGCTGTCCATACGCCATGGGGTGGGCAACTTTGACTACCAAGAAGGCCACATAATTTTTTTCTCAGTCACATCTGACTCTGACAAGGGATGATAATCATAAAAAAATTTACTGTGACAGAAATCACTGAATATAACATGCAGGAAACCTCATAATGTATTGTTATTTAGTTAATGCTAAATCAAGGGGAGAAACTGCAATACAATGGAATATGATGTAAGATATAAAGAGGCCGAAAGGTTTAAAGCAGAGAACAAGATAGGCCGAAAATTCATTGTCAGTCCAATACAAGCAAGAGTGCCAGTTTTTTGTAAGTTTATTTGGATGACGGTTTGTCAGTGATTTGCTCTGATCATTACCACACTTAAGACCACATCAATCTGCAAATGCAAATCTCCTACAGTTCAATACATGTTTGTGCACTGAATTTTTCTCCAATTTAAAGGGAAAGTTGTTGACTTTATATTATATACATTAATTCCTGCTTGAATTTCATTGTTTTCTGTCAGATTAAATATCTTCACTCTTCACATGATGATTTAATGATGATAATAGAAACAGTTTATTCCACTTTCAAACTGGGGGCTCATATTAAAAACCTTAAACGAGCAGAGTTTGACTTTATGGGGGCTTTGCTGTCTTTATTCTGTACACATTTGTAAACTACTTCTCTGTAGACGTTTGCTTTAGCTGAACTGTTTCAAATCTCATCCTGTTTCCATGACACCTTCATTAAATCTAAACTGAACTCTTGATTATTTGTCCGTCCTTTAACCTTAATGAGAGCTTATTTGAGGCAATAGCACATTTTTACAGTCTGTTTGTTAACAATATAGATTCTTCTGCAGTTTGTTTACATGATTGAATTATTTTAGCTTCACACTGACATGCTGTAAGAGGATACACACTACAGGTGATTATACAAATTTTGGGTCCAATAAACTACTTCCAACTGATGTCAGCTTTGGCTTTAATTTCTGATTGGTCTTTAGATTATGAAGACAGTTTTTCCTGTGGCGTGAGGCAGACTCAAAGTGTTTCTAACCCTCTCTCAGTCTGCTTAGAGGACAAATGGGACCACCTTGATTTAGAAGTAGGATTATAAACGTATTCGAAATAGACTTTGATTTGTCCTTGTTTTTTATTTTGGCTCAGTTAATCATGGTTCAAGATTTGATATCTGACTTTGGCTGTATTTATTTTGTCCACATTTAAGTGATATTTGAGACTACAGGCTTTTAAATCTGTCAGTTTGTGCTGAAAAGTGACATCTTCTGCTGTCACTTTTCTCCTCTCTGTGGCAGTTTTGGCAGCGGCTGTTCCGGTGCACTGGACTGATAACTATACAGTACCATGGCCACATTAGGACAATGCTGTAGGTGCACTTTAAATGACAAATTCATAAAGTTCTGCCTTTCGAAGGCAATGTTCTTTCTGGAAACACTTTTCAGACGCTGAGAAAGGCCAAGGGTGGTGTGAAAATGTGCCTGAAGTGGCCGCCTCACAGCTGATTTAATTGCCTCTGGATACTTTGTTTCAGACTTTGTTTCAGCCTACTTCTTTCACTCTCACCATCATCCATCCATCATGGGGGGTCATAGGGTTTGTGGCCTATCTCAGCTGACATGATGGATGGAGAGGTGGGGTACTCTCTGAACGGACAACCATTCACACTCAAACTTAAGAGCAATTTAGAGTCACCAGTTGAACTAATGAGCACGGTCTGTGGGAGGAGACAGAGTGCCTGGAGAGAACCAAAGCATGCACAGGGAGAACATACAGACTCCACATAGAAAGACGCTGACCGACTCAGGCTTCGAACCAGCAACCTTCTTGCTGTGAGCACAAACCTGCCATGCCACCATGTGACAACAACCAGCATATGGAGTCAGTGATGTCGTCCTGCTGTCTGTAGCTGTAAAGTATGCCAAACAACCTTTTAATACAAAAACAGGAGACTAATATTCAATATAGACATGTCCCATTCTGCATATTGTCTTACCCCTGGATACCACAACATACAACAATGAATTTATCAAGCCTATTTATTCATGAATATTTTATGTTAGTTAGTTAAGGAAAACTGGGTTGTGGCAGGAATCACAGACATTTGGCAACAATATCAACACTGACAGTGTTAATAATAAAGAAATAAAAACAATGCACTCACACAAAAGAGAAAAAGAAAGGAAACTTGCAGTGATGTGACTGTTTTCTTTTTGTTCATTTGAAAATAGAATAGAGGAGAATAAAATCACCTTCATTGTCTTTGCTCCTTAGTATAACGACATTTTTTGATTCAGTGAACAGT
This sequence comes from Cetoscarus ocellatus, assembly GCA_037902135.1. Lineage (NCBI taxonomy): Eukaryota > Metazoa > Chordata > Actinopteri > Labriformes > Labridae > Cetoscarus > Cetoscarus ocellatus. Next base: position 4,202,580 of record JBAMNC010000579.1, on the reverse strand, counting down.
GACCAGTATAAAACAAATTATATTAATACAAAAAGAGTTATAGCTTAAGGGTACAGGCCATAGAGTGGACTTAAGGGTAAAACTAGTAAAGAGAAGTGGAAAATTTATACAACAGGGTGGCATTTACATGTGCAAATAATGTTCAAGTAAATCAGAATCAGAACGTTCTTTATTGTCATCATACAGAATGTACAACGAGATTGGAGAGCTTCTCTCTTTACAGTGTAATAGATAGTTACATAAAAATAAAAAAACAGAAGTGAAGTATAAAATAGTTGTAAAAAGTAGGTACAAAATATATACAAGATAAAATCCTACAGGACAGTACAATTGAAAAACTACATACAAATATAAGATATAAAGGATATATATTAAGAATAAAAATAAATATTTCTATGTATGTAGGAGGAGCATGTAAACATTGTGCAAAATTTGATGACTCGTGGAACAAAAGAAAATTTTGATCTGTTTTTGTTGAACAGAGGAGCACAGTGATGTTGTATGGAGGGTGACAGTGCAAATAAAGGGGCTAAAGGGCGTGCCACTGATCACCCTCACCCACAATGCTGATTGTTTTTTTAATGTTCTCTGTCTACAGATGCTGTCTATATTTGCAAACTGGATGCTTGACTCTGTTAAAAATGTTCCTGAAGGACTTCTTCTGTGGTTCAGTTGTATTGCCAAACCAGATAATGATGCTGAAAGAGAGGATACTCTTAATAAAAGCACAAGTAAAACATTGGAGCATTTTGCTGCTGACATTAAAAAAATTAGTTTCCTTTAAAAAACAGTCTCTGCTGGGACTTTGTAATAAGCCTTTCAGTCAACACGTCCCGTTTGAGTTTTTTGATAAATGCCAAGCTATTCATATTTAGTGACAGCCTCAGTAGGTTCCCTGGTTACCCAAAGTAGAAGCTCAAAAATATTAAAAGACAAAACCATTCAAGTCCATCTGTCTTTAACTCCTTCAACTGGGCACATAAACCCTACATTACTTTGTTATTGTATTTTTAGTACAAAAGTCATAAAGCATCTCATGACTGGTTGATTAATGTTGAAACTCAACGTCTTGCAGCTCCTGCTGTCTGCCCTTGCAGCTTCATGCTGCGCACCGAAAGTGCAGCTGGTGTTTGCTGACAGATGGCGAGGCACAGAGTCCATCGAAGTGCATCAGTGACGCAGCAAACATGGAGCCAGTGGAAGTCCAGGGAGATTTGGACATTATATATTGCACTGGTTCTGTGGGCAGATTCTTGGATGCACACATTAGGTAAAAGAATGACATTACATGTACAACTGTGAGAGAGGAGAGATGAGAGGGAAACACGCCAGTCTGATTTGTAGATTTTCACAAACTTGCTATTCATATACAAGTCTATATTATTGTCTGAAATGATGATAAGCTTTTATTGAAATGATGTGTAAGACCATGTTGTGCTCAAAGTTTGAAGCACTTTATTTGCTTAATTTTTGTTTATTCATCGTGTCAGTCATTCTTTTATTTTTTCAGTCAGTCAGATCCTTGAGCAGAATCTGTGATCTTGAAATGGATGTAACTCTAAATAATTACCCAATTTTTCCATCACATTATTATCTATAACAGGAACGTACTGTGCTTTCAGATGAAATATCAGCTTTCCTTTCTATTCAATTTATATCAGACTTGTTTTTAGTAGAAAACGACTTCAACATTGGGAATCAATAACTTGTGTTTGAGGAGTAGAGGCACCTCAGAAGCAATTTGACATAATTGTTTGTAATTCAGGACAGCGCCAAGAATGTAATTTTGCTCTGCTAAAACCGTTAATTAAATTCCCCATCTACTCTCTCAACCAAGTGTAACAAGCTGCCTTCATATAATCTCAAGGACTCTGTCACCTTATCTGACAAATGTGTCAGGTTAGACTATTAGAACTTTGTCTCCTGCTAAATCTGTTTAGTGCTCCTGGGTTTATATGATGATCATGTATCAGCTCGTGGCCTGATATACTTTTTATCATGTTTCTGTTGTCTGGATACATGAATGATACATGCAGGTGTTTATCCTTAATCTGTATTTATGGAAGCTGCCTCCTACAAACACTGTTCAATAGAGTCTAATTACTGTGGTGCTGAATCATTAGTGAAGGGATGGTGTTGTGAGTGATATCCTGGAGCAATTTTATCTCTCCCTCTTTATCTCCCCCTCCCTCTCTTCCTCTCTTTACACACACAGCATACAGCTCTAAAATAAACCTGATATTCAACCTAAATATTCATATATCACAGTATGCTTTTCTTCTTTCTATGGTATGGTATTACACTGTGTTATAAAATTAAAGGGGTTCATGCAAATATTTTTTCAAGAGCTACAAAAACCTTTGGCACACATTTAAAGATCCCGTAATGAACTCTGTGCTGATTGGCTGCCCAAACAATGCCTGATGGGAGGGGAAAGTATGGGTAACAGGCCGTAGAGTGGACTGTCAAAACAGTCATGGAGTCTGCCTGTTATGGACAGTTAACATTCATGTAGGTGGAGGCTGTATGACATAATAAACCCCAGGAAGTGAAAAACAGAGCATTTAAGGTGCATTAAAGTGTCAGCTAGCATTAAACACTGAGTTTTTTATCGGCCTTGAAAGTACTCGTGGTTACAACCCAATTAAAGGGCTAAAAGAATCTAGATATTTATGTAAAGTGAAGATTTTTTGGCACTTTTAACTCTCAAGACTTGCAGGATGTTATTTTCATCACTAAAAATAGTACAACCTTTGCCAGAATATCAATTTAGGCATAATAAAATAACAAACACAGTAATACTGGAGAATCCTTCCCCTTCCGCTGCCAGGATATACATCTATAGACATATGTGTAGGTTTATAGTGTCGTTAATGTGTTTGGATTAAAAATTCTGCTGTTCTGGACATGAAGAACCAAAAAATGATCCATCATCAAAACCTCTTTTTGAATATTTATTGGAATAGACAGAGTGGAGCAGCAGGGTGTGCGAGTGCCTCACAGTAAGAAGGTTGCTGGTTTAAATTCTGTGTCGGTCAGAGCCTTTCTGTGTGGAGTTTGCATGTTCTCCATGTGCATGCATGGGTTCTCTCTGGGCACTCCAGCTTCCTCACACACACCAAAAACATGCATTATTATGGTTGACTGGTGACTCCACATTGCCCTTAGGTATGGGTGTGAGCATGAATGGTTGTCTGTCTTTCTATGTGGCCCTGAGATTGGCTGGCGACCGGTAACTGGTAACCCTGCCTCTTGCCCAATTTCAGCTGGGATAGGCTGCAGCCTCTGCGCCCCGAAAGGGATAAGCATTATAGATAATGGATTGATGGATGGAATAGAGAGTAACATTCATCCTACACATTGGCCTGACATTAATCTACTCTTTACATTTTTTGGAGGAACAGTTGAGAAAATAAACAGAGAAGTTTATGCTACTTCCATGTTCACAAATGTAAAGCAGAGGGTAGCGCCATTCTTTCTTAATGTTAAAATAAGGGTCATACTTTTGAGTATATTTAAGATATGAAGGGCATAAGGACAAACAAACAAAAAGCTGGCATGATGTGCAGTGACATATGTCTGGTTGTGAGACAGCACTTGCTTCATGTTTGTCTTGTGTGTTGGTTGTGGTCCCATCTTGAGCTTTACTTCCATGTGTTTTGCTTTATTTACGGCCCATTTGTCCTTGAGGAACACACAACACTGTTTCCTGTTCAGTGGAATGACAGGGATTACTGGATAAGCAAATTTCACCAAAGTTAGGTTAAGATTTTTTCCATTCCTTTGGGAAAAGTCACTGAAACTAGTATGTATTTTATATTTTTTTAAACTCTGAAGTATCTACACAGATATAAAAGTACAAAACAGAGGATGCTTTGAACTGTTTTGTAGAACAGTGTCAGAACTAGTGCATATTTTTTGAGATAGAGTTCATATAGGTTGGTAAACATTAGGAGTTTTAAAGGAATTGGCCTATACAGTCATTTCTGACATTACTTGATACCAGTGCCCTGATAAACTAGATGGATTGTTTCATATATATATTACATATATATTTAAAGTCCATCATCTAGTGATTGGGAAGAGCAGAGCATGTAAAGAAAAAGTGGAGGATGATAGAATAAATAATTTTTCCCCTGCATTCATTACAGTCCAGGCAGAGACTTGCAGTCACTTCTTGCTTTCAGCACAACCACACACAACGATGACTTGAAGCTTTGTAAGAACAGTCTGCTGGATGATGGACATGGAATCTGGCGAACCTAGCTGCTTGGCAAGATTTTGATAATACTTAGTCAAAACTCCAAAACTGTTAAAGTAATATAATATATCTGATGAAAATATCATTTTGGGATGCTATTTCAATTATTCAATAAAATTAAACAAAAGAAACATGATAAAAAAAAAGGCAACAAATTGACAAGTATGGCCATCACACAATTTCAACCCCGGTGAATTTGTGTGTCCGCTCCTGTCTGTCTGCGTGCCATTTACATCAGAAGTGGGAAGAGGGGAGTGTGAATGACGTGATCTCCGAGTTACCAGCATTCCAGTTACAAAGTCGGTTTGCAAAGAAACTACAATTCCCATAATGACGTAAATGAATGAGATTTGCCATTATAAACTTCAGTTTTTTTTGTGATGTCAATCTGGATCGGATTAGCACCAAAATGTAATGGCTTCTTCCTTGGACCAAACCACACCTGTGGTAAAATTTTCATGTAAATCCATCTGGTAGCTTTTCCGTAATCTTGCTAACAGACAAACAGACAGACAGACCCTGGTGAACAACATAACCTCCTTGGTGGAGGTAACAAAACAACTAAAAATAAATTTCATAAAATGAAGAAAGATTACAGTTATTACATTTTCATTTATATGGGTTTTGGGTATATGACAACCTGTAGTTTAGCTATTCTTCATTATAGTTTTTTGAAGTTTTCATATTAGTTTTAATTTGCAGTACTCTCCCTTGTTTTGGATGTGTATCTTCATTGTTTCTTTGTCGATTGTCTACCTGGCCCTTCACCTGGTGTTAATTATACGAGACGATCACACACAAGTGATGGAAACACTAAAGAAAGCCTCGGGCCGGAACCTGTCATTTTGTTACAGCAGACTTCATTGCGAGTGTTCATGCTGTTATCATTTGGCGCCCTAAATTAGAGCCATTGTAAAGTCACAACAAAGTGCTTTTTTGAGTGTAACTATTCTTAAAAAAATATTACTCGTCAAAAAGGTTCATTGTGAGACACCAAAAAGCCCTGATCCTCCCTTTCTTGAGCATCCTTTTTGTGCAGCAATAACTTGAACCACTTCTGCTCAAAGTCTCTGTTTCAAGAGGCACCAAATCAGCGATACACAAATCAAAGGAACTTTTTTAATGTGATTCTGTTGAACCCTAAATTTCACATGTGCAGGTTAGTCGAGCACACTTCCTCAAACTTCTCACAATCCTTAGCTGACATCAGGGTGAAAAACTGGTGAGGGATAAATTTGAATCACGTTGTTTTGGTTCGTTGCCGTATTTTTGAAAAAGGCTTTTCTTCTCTGAGAGGTGGTTATTTATCTGGACTTCATAATTGGCGAGTGGAGATTCAGTGTAAGCGCTGTGGATCAAATGCAGAACAACAGTGGCAGGGAATGAAAGATGGCTGTCTGTGAGTGTGAGTCTTTGAGCATATGTGTGCGGAAATTGGAGTGCGAGAGAGGGGCTCTGGTGTTTTTTGGTGGAGCTCCTCTCATCTCTGCGAAGGCTTTTATCGCCTCCTCTGGTCACGGCGGTGATGAGGAGCTTTACAGGCGGCGAGAAAAGAGGGAAGAGAAGGAGAGGCTTGTTAGAGGAGGGAGGTGTTGATGAGATAATTACACAGCTGTCAGAGTCGCTGTCTGGCCCGAGAGCTGCGCCATCAACGCGCCCATGTGTGTTTTCATGTGTGTGAATGTACTGTATATACGAATGCCGCCAATTTGTGTGCATTTGTGCATGTTTGTGATGGTGTGTTGGATGCATGTTTAGGTTATCTCTTCCAAAACAACGGTACAGTGCACATTTTTGATTGCCTTCACATGTCGCCTTCCACCCATTGTATGTATTCTATATGTGTGTGTGTTTGTGTGTATTTGGGCACTTGGTGTAGAATAATAGCAGCACTTCTCCTTTGAAACATATGGCCGTGTCTTTTGGGGTGGAAATGAGCTTTTGAGCGTCTGCTATGTTCCGTCATTTTCTCCCATAGTCTCCACTTCTATATGTGCATGCGTGTGCACTTTTTTATTAAAGGCGACATTGTTGTTGTTTGGAGACACCGCGGGTGCTGCGGGCGAACTCCACTCCCTTCAAGACAGCCCATAATTCTTCCATGTTGACTTCAGACACACACTCCCTCTTTCAGCCTGCACCATCCACTGATGGGCACATATAGAGTGGGTTTGTTTGTGTGTATGCGCGTCACTACATTTCAACAGCGATGGCTGATTTGATACATGTCTGGGACATGAATGATCAGGCCGCGGGCGTCCGCACACCCGCCAACCTAACAGCCAGATCGAGTCGCAAGGCTGGGAGGGGAAAAGTAATGGAGGAGGAAAGTTGACCACCGCCCTGGGAAATATGTGGCGAGTCTCCGAGCGAGCTAAAACAAGCCCTTGGGTTGGCAGACTGCTTTTTCATTTGGCGCTGCTCTCCAAGATGTGGAGGAGTGAGAGAAACTGGTGGCGGTGGCAGTGGTAATGGTGTGGGGAGGTGCAGGGGGCTCGAACTGGTGGTTTGTGTTTCTGTTATGAACAGGAAGCTGTGAAACAGGAACAAACTCAATTTGAAGCCGGGAGTCCTCGAGGAGAAGTACTTGGTCTCTACACTCGCCTCCACTTCCAAACAAAGGCTTTAACCCTTTCAGTGCTGCAGAATTTTGAGTTTAGTGGCAGCAGCAAAGCCCTCATAGGATGGAGCTACTTCCAGTCAAGGTTTTAAGAAGGTCAGCCAGTACTCACAACAGCAAGGCACAAATCTGTAAAACTGTCCTGTGACCGAACATCTAAAACACTTTAAGTCTTCATGATTTCAATGAACAATAGTAAAACAAAGGAACTGCCCCCCTCTATCAATTAGATAGTTGCTCCTGCTGCTGCGTTAGTGGTGTGTAAATGCTTATGAAAGGGAGAGGATAAGATTGCAAATGGACAACTTGCAGAAACTTCAGCCAGCGAGTGAATCTGAGGTGAATGGGTGTGAATGTATAGATGTGACCTGCATTGTAAAAGTGCTTTGAGTAGTGAGAAAGACAAGCTCAAGTCCATTTACTAACTGATTGAAATTGTCAGAAAACAGTTATATTTATTGATTTGGCTTGGAAGCTAGTCCAGTCACCTTAGCTCAGCCTTTTTTATCAGTAGGTTGATCCAAAGTTTAAGAGGGTGTGTATATTATAGCTTCATCCATGGATTACTTCAACAACAGGCCAAAGGCCCCTTCGATAATCAAATGACTGATGTCACATGGCTTCGTCCATTTTTTTTTGGACGTCTCTGGACCTTAGGCTGGGGACCATGGCTGTAGATAAATTGCCGGATCTAAAATACAGAATCCATTTGCCTCTGGAGGACTGACTTTGACCTTGATCTGTCTGCAGTTGACAAGTGTTGACTTATTAAATTAAAGAATAACCTGATACACTCAATGGACTATTCAGTACGTTTCACTTTTCTATCTGGGCAACAGCACATAGGAAGTGTTTGGGAATGGACAGACCCTCTCAGAAGCATATCTGGCATGTGATTGGACGATTATTCCATCACTCACATTCATTACAGGCTACTGCTTCAGTGTGAATTACAAAATGTTTACTACTTCATAGAAACAAACTCTCAACGTAACATATCAGAAGTGGAGCAAAAATATCCTTTTCACCAAGTAGCTTTTGGCGTTGTTATTTGTTTTTCCTTTTAATAAAGATATGCTGTCCAGATCTAATGAAAATGCTACTGAAGCTGTTAGCATCTATGCTAATTACTGTATGAGCAGTCACTTCTTCTGTTGTTTTGCTCGTAGCTCCCACCTTGTCTTGTTTTAAAGGACTCTGATTGGCTACCTGATCACAGACATTGAGTCAGGCAGATCCAGCTGCACTGCAAGGTTAATCAAAGAATCTTCACATAAACAGTCTGAGCTAATGTAATAGCAGCACTTGAACAAAATGTTTACTCAAAGTGGCATAGCAGAGACATTGATTATTCATGTGAGCAGCTTTGTGAGCTGTTTGAAAAGCTAAAGAAAATATTTTATTTTACAATGTATGCTTCTTAGTAATGCCAAAAGTTTGACTTATAAGACCTCTATTTTTACAATGCTGACATTTTAAAAGGCTTTTAATTTGGTTAAAGTATAAAAACACAAGTGCAGATCATTTTTAGATAGTTCAACTTGAACAAAACACATTTTTAAGATCTTATTTATTTAAGATGCTGCCAAATTTGAGACACATGGATTCACTTAAGATTTTCCGCATTAATGATGAGCAGAAGAGCTGAGAATAGGAACGTGCTAATTACAGCCTGTCCTCTGCTTATTCACACAGATCCTGTCACATTAAAGCAAGGCATCAGATTTCCCACTAAACCCTCTCACTTGTATACAAATCATAATTCAGACAGCTAGAGCAAATGAGATAAATGACTCCCAGCACCTTCAAAGACAGAGGGATTTCTCATTTGAGTGGAAATTAAATTAATACCACTGGGAACGCCTTATGAATCTTCACACTCTCAACACACAGCCCTCACATGTTTTCTGATTCAGAGAGGGGATATATTTGTCCTTTTTTAGTCCTTTAATAATAACAGCATAGCAGAGCAAAATTCCCCCGGTATGCTGAAGAATTATTAAACCCGCTTGCGCCCAGTACGGTGCTTTCATTATGTCACTTTGGTGGCCCAATGAAGAGCACTCAGAGGAATGTAATTGGCGGCATCCATTTGCGACCTTGGCTAGAGTGCGAGAGGCCATCGCATCATCAATACGAGACGGCGGGAAGCCGGCGCCCTGAGGGAGAGAGAGGCAGAGAGAAGGCTGCTAGATGGGGGAGGGATGGATGGAGGGATGAGAGGACGGTGGCACTGCCATCTGTCTATGTGTTCTGACCCACTGGCCTCTGCAGTGGCCCAGTGCTCAAATTAGGAGAAGTGACACACCAACTAATTGCAACACGTGAGTGTGTGTGTGTGATTTTGCACAGAGCAACAGTCTCTCCACAGAGAATTACAAAGATCATGTGGCTCTGTTTGGCAATATTTTCATGGAAAAATACACCCGTCCTATAAACCTTAATCATGAAATGGAGCAGCAGCCTCAAGTGCTCGATCCTTGTTACCTTTTTACAAGCATTAAGTGTTTGCCTCCATTAATCCTGAGCATGTTTTGGCCCACAGGATGTGACAAATTTATACTTTCATCCAAAGCACAAAACTCTCTTTAAACCATCATCCCTGATAAACTTAGGGCAGAGCTTATATCAGGCTTAATCACTAATGGAAAGAATACATCCCAAAGCTTTAGGAGTGCCTTCTTTGAGGTTCATTATTTTTAGAATGCTGATGCCGGCTATTTTGAGCCACAAAAGAGCCAGACTGCCCCGTATATTTTTAATAAACTGATCTGCAAAATCAGTGTTTTTTTTCGACATCATTTGTGTTAAAGCGTTGTCAGCCCACACAGGGGCTTTAATTATTCCAGCTAATTATGTTCAAGTCTTTTTAAAGGATGAACACAGACCAAGCTATGCCGGCAGTTTTTAAATCACAAAACTTTAGCCACACACAATATGAGGATTATTAATTAGTACTTCATGGATTAACACTAAATCACCACATTATTAACTAAGTGTGGGGCACCAGTGGCTCAGCCTGGTAGAGCACTCTGTCAGTAATCAGGAGGCTGTAGCTCCAGGCCCAGCTCTAGCTTTCACATGTGGATGAATCCTTGGGCAAGACACTTAAGGCCATTTTACACTGGATGCGTTTTATCAATGTATGTTATGCATGTTATCAAGTAAGAGCTTTCAGACAGTGAGCGCAAGTCACATGTCTCAGGCGTGGCTCCTGTGCAGAAAATCTTGAGAATAAGAGGCTGGCCAATTTTTTTCTGCAGTCTACTCGTTTCTCGTAAAAACAGACTGAAATCTAGAAAAGCACTTGGAGAGCGCAGACCTCCACCAACCAGCTCAGTTACAGCAGTGGCTTTTCCACAACCCCTGTAAAAGATACAATTCTGGATCACCACATGCTCTGATTGGACCATATAAGTAAATGGCTTATATAGTCTCTGACTACTTAAAGCAGCTTTACACCGCAGGTCACACTTATCCATTCATACCCATTCGCTCTCACATTCACTCACTGATGGTTGGAGTTTCTATGTCAGCTATCCATCAGTATCAACTAATACATTCACGCCCTTTCATGCCCATTTTACACGCCACTGACACAGTAGTGAGAGCAACTTGGGGTTAAGAGTCTTGCCCCAAGGACAAATTGCCATGTGCCCAGAGCTGGGTTTGAACCTACAACCTCCTTATTACTGACCAAGTGCACTGTCCAACTGTGCCACTGACTCCCCGATGTCCTTTACTCAAGTAGACTGTCACATTAAAGCAACAAGTTATGTTCGTAATGTAAAGACTCTCTGCTTTTGACTAAAAATACCCGTACCGGTATTGACAACAATGTGTTTGGAAATATCAGCATATCTGATCAGAGCAAAAAATTAAATATCCTCCATCCAGCATTTGCTTTTACCTCAATAAAAGGTCAACTCGCTGTGATGAAACTAAAGGGAGCATGCTGAGTTTGCCTACATTCTAAATTGATAAATATGGATCAAAAAATACTTTTTCATAAAGAGGAAGAAAATGATTATTCTTCATATACATAAAGTCCTCAAAAGGCTTTTATTATAACCCTGTAACATGCCAAATGAACAGAAACAGTTCAGGTCAAGAGGAGAAATAAAGTTGTGGTGAGAGTGAACCAGCAGAGAACAGACGGTGTGTTAAGGCGAGTGATCCTGTAAAGTTGTGACATCTGATGATGTGTTTATGCCAAAGGTGGTCATGTTTCTCTTTGACTTGTTTCAAAATAAATTAAACTAAAGCACAGAGTCATCGCAGACCTAAAGGCTGCTTCTTAAATGTGTTTATGGTTTTAATTTGCCCCTCACGCTATGTTCTTGCTCCTTCTCAAGCCTGTAGTATTTCACTCGTGTGCATGAGAGCGGAAACAGGTGCTTGTAAAAGTCACTGTGTGAAGTTCAGAAGAACAGAGAAAGATGTTTTATAAGTCACTCTTTACAAAGTTTTGAATTTGTCTAATTTTCAAATGCCATATTTTCATGATTTTTGCCTGGAAAAACACTGTACTCAAATATAACATGCACCCAAATTTTGTCCAGACCTTAGTCTCTCAGACAACTCAAACATTACCTTTATTCAGAGTTTCAATCAGTGAAATTTCAGTATTTTCACAACAAATACCGTACACGATTTTCAAACAAACAGATATGGAAACACCTTTTGCTTCACGCATGCGCAATCACTGGATTTCTGCCCAAACATGCTCAGTCATAGTGTACCGACCAATCAGAGAGCAGCTGTCAACATGCCGATGTCTTAGACCAATCACAGCGTAGGTATTTTGCATCCCCTTGCTCACAAGTTGGCAGTGCCCTATGTTTGCAAGTGTTCTCCAAGAGAAAGAAAATATTTCGACTTTTTGTATCAGACGTGTTGCAATTGTGATGTTGGCGAGACAAAATATGTGAAGTATTTTACTTGTACTCATGTATAATACGCACCCAAAAGATTAGAGCTTATTTAAAAGCCAAACTGCATACTTAGAAATCACATCCAAACCAGGATACTAAAGTCCATTAACAATAATAAAGTGATCTGGGATGTTCTTTTTTTGGGAAACTGTGTTGGTAGATCTTAATTTGATGTTTCTGTAGGTTGTGTTGTCTTCTTAATTTCTCTCAGGAATTACAAAGGAACATGAATATGTAGTTTTATGTGTGTCTAACTGTGAAAAGGCTTTACTGCCTGACAGCTGAGACAGAACTCTAAAATTTTATTGATCTCTGTGAGAGTCTCTTGGTTTAAATGAATGTCAAATAGATGAATAAGTTATAAGACTGTGCAAAGTCTGAACACCTAATGTCAGTGCATTGACCTCAATATTACAACATTTCCAGCAGCCATAGTGCTTTATTTCATCCTCATGAGTGTAATACCTCAGAATTCAACAGTATGAATGAAAAAATATGCAGACATGAACTGGGCAGCCGAGGCCTCGCAGTTCACTTCCTGCTTCAAGGCAAAAGCGTTGCCTATTGTGGCTTTAACATGCAAGAGAGACAGGAGGAGAGCAAGTGTCAGACAGAAAGATGAAGGATGAGAGACGGAGAGCTAAGAAGTGTGAAGTGTTTTGTTAAACTCATTCTAATGTGGGGAACATCACTTGGCTGCTTGACAAGCAGCCCTGGGGCAGAGATTATATTAGCTGGAAGTGTTGAAGGGGAAAGACATGCACACACACGCGCACATACACACCTGCTACGGTGCAAGATATGGACAGCCCCAGTGGGCAGAATTAGAGGTTCGCTTAATTCTTCATCCACTTTTTCCCCATCAGTCCATCCTTCCTACCTGTAATGTCCTGCCACTCAGATCCAAACGAGTGTTCAGACAGAATATCAAGTGATATTTTAGATGCAGGAAAGATAGCAAACAAAGTGGAAAGATATCAAAAGTGCAAAAAGATGCATTTCTCTTCAGGCAGCTTCAACAGAAGTAAGGGAGTCTGCAGGGTTTTGAATGCTTCAACAAAAGATTCCTCTTTCTTATTACGGGACTTTCTACGTTTGAAAAGAGAGCAGTCAAATGATCAAGGTCAGGAAAATAACAGAACTGTGAGGAGCAAGTACAGTTTGTCTTTGGTCTGTGCGAGGACAGCCAGGTAGATCATTACATTTAATAGATTTAAAAGTATTTGAACTATTCTTTATATTTCTCAAAAGAGATAAGGGTTATATCTAATAATATGGGTGGTATGCCGATATTTCTAATCTCATTATCAATGACACTATAAGTTTTGGACGAAATTACGCAGTCTCTATTTTATTAAAATTGACCTCCTCCTTCCCTTTGACAAATTATTGGTGTTAGAAACAGATGTAAAGCAAGAAAAACAATATTTCATACTCTAAATGATATACTGTTTATTTTTTTTTTATGTAGTTGTTCAGTGATAATGTTAACAGCGTTATGGTACATTCATGCATTTAGCCAATATTGTAAGTGATATACAGGCCTTAGTAACCTCCATATAGCACTATGTAGGTTTGGCAGCGAGCTGTTGTAAGCTACAGGAAGCTGAGAAGTTTTAGTTTGCCTGTTTCTGTATAATGACTGTGGCTAAGGGACAGAGGAGGACAGTGACCAGTGAGGATTGGAAAAGAGAAAGAAAGAGTGACTGTGCAAGAGGCCAGATTATAGTAAACATTTGATTTGCTTTCACCAGTAAGTGAGAGCCTCAGGAAATATCAGACTGCAAGTCAGATGCTGAGCTGGCTATGTTGCTGTTGGACAAAGGAGTGAAGTTATTGTTTCCAGCTTTTTGTTCTTTTTTTCCCCAAATATTCTTTTCTTTAAAAAAACTCAGAACATTGGTAAACAGTTGCAACACATATAGACAGGCACACTCGTCCGCATGTATATTTTACACAAATCAATCACAATATTTATATTTTGATTATATAAAGGATAATTAGATACATAGATGATTCCTATAAAATAAAAAAATATAAAATAAAATAAAGAAGAGAGCAGACGAGACCAATACTGTCCCTATATGTTGCTTTATTTCATTGGTTTCTCACATTGTCTTTCTGAGCCAGCTTCACCTCTTTCTGTATTAACACATGCACATGGAGGAGGGAACAGCGCTGTGTGTTGTCCAAGAGTCCGTTGGTGGTCACCAGAGAGTCCCAACCAATTCTTACCTATAGCTCTTTATACAGTAATGACTAACAATTTTTTTAACCCTGCAGTGCAGATGGACCTGCCTGATTCATTGTGTGAAATCACACAGATCCATCTTGCCAAGCTCAAACCGCCCAATCGGGGAAGAGAGGCGGAAACTGAAGACGTGACCACAGCGGGAAGTGACTGCAGGCTTGAAAACAATGGCGGCTTCTGAAACGGTCTATGTGGGTGTGGAAATATCTACAGTATTATCAGAAATGGACTGAAGTTCTTCTTTAAAAGAAGAACAAAGAACTTCACCTGAAGCTTTTCTTACGGGAAATCATGTTATTGGTCTTCTCACTGGGGATCACCACTGGAAAACTGGGAGAGATGCGGAAATCCTCCACAAACGATGCCGGTTAGTCTATGGTAGCCCAGAGTCATGGTTACCCAACAATACCTAGGGGAAATATGCTCTCTTCAGAAGTTTACCAGGAGAACTTGGTGGGGATTGTTGTTGATGAGGTTCATGTCACATATAAGTGGTAAATGATACATCTGTGTTGTATAATTTCATGTAAGACAATAGTCTAAGGACTGAAACGTGGTTTAACCTAACAGCTAACAACAGGGTCGAGCTGCTACATGTGTGGCTTGATATGGATTGGTCTGTCATTAGTGTAACTGGCAGAACAATCGTCCAATCACAGCTGCAGTTGTTTTTGAAGGTTCTGCCTCCGAAAACATTTTCTATGGGATCTTCTCCAGATGGACTAGTGAAATATTTCCATAGTTGATATATAGAACTGTCCGTCTGGCTTGTCAAATTAACAGTTTTTGGTAACTGAAAAAAACAAATCACTCTTGGGCTGTAGTCTTATCTGCAACTGATCCTGGCCTTAAATTCAGCTATTTGATGGCACATTCAGCAGTAAATGTTTGGTCTCCTGTTCTGTTCTAAAGCTGGACCACTGAGCTCTCAGGGTGAGCCAGGTCAAGGTGACACCACCCACTGTGACACCTGGCTCAGAGTTGCCATGACAATAGTCCTGCCTCATCAGTCACACCTGTCTGACAGGTCATGGTGTGTGTGTATTTGTGTATGCTCCTGTGTGTCGACTCTGTTCGGTGCCTGTGCACTGTGAGGAGGGGGAAGAAGGGGACAAACAATCATTTAAAGTTCATCATTGACCCCTCTGTTGTTGTTTTGTTCTGTCTTTGCAGTGAATCTCCTGGACACCACGACGTACACAGGAGACTGGGGCTGGCTAACATATCCATCACATGGGGTAAGAAAAATTGGTTTGTTACTGGAAATATTGCTGTAAAATAGTCACAATTACCAGACGACCACAGATGTGAAATCTATTGAATCAGCCAATTAGAGCGGTGAGAAGTCCTTTCCTCTCTATCTCAGAAAACACAACTGCACAAATTTCCACCTCAAAGAGACACCTGTTGAGGAGATATTCGTTTTTATCTCATTTGAAGGACTGCTTAAAAGGAGGATTTAGTCATGCTGTGGCTGCTTCTGCTTATTTAATTGGATCCACGAGTATTGTCAATGTTACAGGATAACTGTGATTTTCTTACAATCAAAAATGAACCTGCCACCCTCACAAATTCACTCAATTCTCATCTTTAACATCAGACTCCTGTGGCGTTTGTTTTGGACTTCACCCCAGCAGAATCATTACAGAAAAAAAATAGCTTTAGCCTTGACTTATCCCAACCTTTGTGGATGCCTGTGTTGAGTGGGAGTGGGTGAGATCTGATAAAGTCCTCTTGTGTGTAAGTGCAGTCAGTCCATCTGGGAGCCTCTTCTGGCAAGTACTCGCGGCGTGAAATGCTCGACTGTCAGCCTCACACAGCAGTGACTCTGCACCACGACCACAAAGCCATACGCCTGTGGTGAGCAAATGTGGCAAAGTGCACACACTATTTGACAGTTACCTTTGTCTTCATACATCACATCTTAGGAATTTTTCAGAGCGGGAGTACATTCAGGGTTTTCTTCTGTTTTTGTGTAGATCAGACCTGTGCATTTGATCAACACAATTATGGGAAATTTAGATTTAAACCAACACTACTAGTTTTTCCACCTTAATAAAGTATTTCTAGAATCATTGTGATGGTACATCACCTTACAACAGGTTGAATGACACCTCTGTCATGGTCTGAGGGGGTCTGTATCACCTTCACTAAGTAACTTCGATGTGGATGGTAGGAACACTTCCACATTAAAAAACTACAAATGTTTACTGCTTTGACTGCTATGGCATACGTCACTTCCCCTTTGAGGTGAAAACCAAACGTTGGGAAAAGGAGAATATAAAGCAGTTTATGAATTTTTAAAACAGATTTAATGAACAGAATTTAGTTTAAAGTAAATATGCACTTATTTTCCTAATGGAAATAGGGACATCTGGCTCACACTCCTGCATAGAAGGTGGCGGTAATGCTCCTCTGATGTTGGATGCCACCCGCCATTAAACAAGAAGAAGAAGAAGAAGAAAGCTACATGTAGTGTTGTTTTCATGGCAGAAGCAGCGAAAAAACCTGAAGAAAAGAAAAGTTTATGGGAGGAGACGAAAAAAAGAAAGCTGGAGAGTGACAAGCTAAGTGCCCGGACAGAGATAAACACTGGCCGGGCGTTCACTCGCTGGCGTGAGCTGAAAAACGAGGCAGGATGTCCGACCGTTGCTAATTTAGCCCTGCTACTATTGGACTTGTAAGTACATGATGATTTATTCAAATAGAAACATGATCAGACTGTACCTTATCAGTCCACATGGTTTATTTGTCTCTTGAGAAGTCCTGTCGGCTCGTTTCTCCTCCCTCTGTATGTCAACAAATGCACGTTGGTGTGAGGTGCTCTGTTTTACGACTGCGCAGTTACACTCAACAGCCACAGAGGCCACTAGAGAGCTAAAAAGCTGGAATCTTACTTAGTGCTGCTTTAAATAAGGACATTTTAAGAGTGGACAGATGTGATGTATGTCTTATATTTTAGCTTAATCTCAATCAAGTGCTGCAACATCAGATTGTTTTTTACTTTAACAGGACAATCAATCTATCTATCTATCTATCTTTCAGTGCACTGGCTTCAAATGTCACTATTGTTTAAGTGTGCTATACATGTCTTCTCCACACGTGACAGAGCACTACTATGCACAAGACGAAAGGTCTTCAGCACTGAGACTTCTTTCCCTCTTTAAAGCGTCAGTAGCTGCCTGAAATGGTCCATTCCCTTGCTGAATAGACTTAACCGTCCTGCCCTTGTTTTGTCACCAGTTTAGCCCATTGGCTTGAGCTGACAAAGCCAGTGCAAAGCTTGGACCATAGAGAGAATTCAGAGTCACTAAAAGCATGGTGCTGAGTAGCGCTGAATTGTTCAGTCACAACAGGGCAGTCAACCAATGAAAGAAGACTGGGCCCACATGGGGAAGTTTGCCTTAAAATGACAGGAGCTCTAACAGATTGTCTCAGACTGAGAATACAGCTGGATCAGGGGCACTCAGTATATGAACTCTAGGTTTTTGAAAATTTGATAAAAACAAAACAAATACGTTTGTGAACATACTCTAGTAGTCATCAAGAATGAATATATAGGACAAATTAATGGCTTCTTTAAAAATGTATGGTACCTTCTCTGCTGATTTAACAGGGCTTTTAAACTTGGTGACTCCTTGAGGTGGTGCCCTTTAAATAATGGAGGTAATGCAAGGTCCATGAAATGAATGGAGGTTAATGGAAGTTGATAAGTCAAAAGTTGTGTTCGCACCTCAGACCTGAAGGGGTTGAGAGAAGGGGGCAGGCCTGTCTCCTCACCACAGCAATGTGTATTTCTGCCTTCTCGATCCATGATCAACCATGCTGGATGTTTGTACAATTGCTGTCTTCTTCCTGTTTTTGAAAACCAGAAGCTAAATGTCCCAGAACAGTCTTAAATAGAAACACATCCATCTGATGATCCATAACATCCTTCAGTCACACATAGAGTTTCACGACAATGTCCGTGTGATGGCCCCCCGTCGCCAAACCTGCCTTGCTTTACTCGTCTTTTTCCCCCCGTACAGCCTGAGACCCACTCCTCCTCTCTCCCCTGTCTCTTCATTCACAGTGCAGCCCATGGGAAGTGTTACATAAATATGAGCTGAACTTACCAGATACTTAAAACTCTCCAGAGACTTTCTCCCCATGTCTCCTCTTTGTAATTTGGTCTCTGAACACTAACAACCGTGTAGAGGCACTCTGATGCCAATGTGCAGCATTGTTTACGTCCTCCTCTTTCTGTGGTGTGATCCTGGTCACCACCACTCTCGATGCTGATTGGCTGTCGCACCACGACTTCAGGTGAATTTGTCGTAGAAGTTGGACATTTTCAACTATGGAGAGAGGGGCGAAATTTGAGTCACTCACATGAAATACACTACGCAATGGATCTGTCACGTGAACATTGTGAATTTCATGTTTTCACTTTAAATGTATTTCTGTAGCGTGACAAACTGAAATTTGCGTTTGGTGTGAACACAGCTAAAGAAGAAGTGGATAGAGAGGCAGACACCAGCAAGGTTAGCGTCTTATTAAAATTACCCAACTTTTTTGAGGCTTGCAGATGTTAAAAATTAAAACATATTTGTGCCACAGCGAGAGACAATATGTAGCATACATTAAAGCATTAAAGTTTAATTCTCCATGATTTGTGGACTATACATGCCAAAGAAACCTACATTTAAAACTGCAGACCTGTGCTACCTCCTTGCGGATAAGTTATCACAATTTTGCAGAAGCAATAAAGCTCCAAATGCTGTGACGTAGTTTTAAAATAACAGCACATACTAGTAAAGTTTACAAAAAAAAAATCAAGAACAAGTAGAAGTCAAACTTCATGATGAAGTCCACATTTCATCTCTGAAGACCTGAAATCTAAGGGCCTGATCTACTAAGATACAAAATAACGAGTGCTAAATTGGGTGTGCAAACTAAAAAATTGCACGTGCAATTAGTGGCCGTGTTAGAGGTGATCTAGTATGACTGTGTGCACAATTGATAACAGGCACAAAAGTGGTGAGGAAATGAGGATTTTGCGTGTGCTACCGGCTGTCACCATGGAGAGTTTGGGAGAGCAGAGTGGCCGTAAATGAAAAAATTAAGTTTGAAGCCACAGAGTGAGAGGCAAATAAACATACTTGCAGTAACCTTTTTTGCTATCTGTCATTTTGTTGGACAAGGTCGTCACTTTTCCCTCATACCATATTTTTATCCGTCATTTTTAATTTTCCTTTTCTGATTCCAATCAAACAAAATCTAAACAAAGCATTCACATAGTTACACAGCTTCATCATCAATAACCTTTCATGGTCTTACAGTAACACACACAGACCTCGAGGGTACTTTCGCCTTTTTATAAACTCACTGCGTCACACTCTCCATGCACTGACAGCTCGAGTGTGATGCAGTCAGCTCTGAGTGACAAACGGAGTGATTCTGGCTATGAAGGGTTTTTTACATAGGTTAAATGACCTCCTCCGCAATGTGGAGCACAAAACAAAGAGGGTTTACTTTACGCTTGAAGATTCAAGCAAGGCAACTGGACTGTGTAGAGTTTGTTGGAAAGACGTTTCACTTCTCATCCAAGAAGCTTCTTCAGTTCCAAATGGCTGGTGATGGAAGCAGATACTTATCTTATTCCATCACCAGCCATTTGGAACTGAAGAAGCTTCTTGGATGAGAAGTGAAATGTCTTCCCAACAAACTCAACACAGTCCAGTTGCCTTGCTTGAATCTTCAAGATAACCATGACCTGGATGAATGAGAATCTACACAGACGTTTACTTTACGCGTGTGTCTGCATGAGAATGATGGCACACTGGATCGTTCCTCTTTTTCCAGTCCATTGTAATGACAGACAGCCTCCAAGTCTTTCCATCATTCATCAAAAAATTCAGTTAGTGACGGAAAATATTCGGTTAATAGGACCCCTGTTTCTAGCCACAATGACTGCAGCCCTCTGTGCGTAACGCTGTGCCTGTTTTGCTCCTGCCTTTCAAACGTGCTACATTTAGATGCACAAACACAGAGCGCAATCAGTTGCGGGATTGATAAGTCACAGTGCTAAATGATTACATTTACATTGCCTCCTCCAAGTATTTTGCTCATTCTGATAATCGGCATGTGTTCTGCATATTCATGAAGGCAATCCTCGGTGCATCTGGTTAGTAGACCAGCTTTGCGCATGCTATCAAGTTTGCACGTGTTGTTATCCACACAAACCTTTAGTAGATTTAATAGCCCTTTGTGTCTTCAGTTGAAGAGCCCCTTAAGCCTTGTTGTTGCTGTGTTATGATAATGTCAGCAGTTTTAGTGTATTGCAGTACAAATCATATCATGGTCTCTGTACTGGAGTAAATATCGTTTTGTGAGGCTGAAAGAACTACCCAACTCTATCAGAAGGTATCTTTTAATTACAAGTGGGAAATGCTTAGCAGGTGGGGTGATGCAGACACTTCAACCAGCGCTATTAAAATGGTTAAATAGCATTGAGGAAGAAAGGCAGACCTGCTGCTTTTACAAAAACAAATGCTAGTGTAACACAGAGTGATAGTTGTAGCTGTCAGTGTTACCAGATCAATGATGCATCCACTAAAGGTTTCTACATAACATTCTCTTGTTGAAACTGGAATTAGATATCTTAATATATGTGATAAATGGACAAGACGGCAGTAGCTCAATTAGAAAAGACTTGGGTTGGGGACTGGAGGGTGATCAGTTCAGCTTCTTCAGGAGCAGCAAGTCATCACAATGGAGACATCTCTCCATTAGTGCATGATAGTAGGGCCTGTGTGTGCATATCATGTTTCTCAACACTAACAGTGAAAAGAATAACATTTCCAGTGAGGGGTTTATAAAGTACATCTTTCTTCATATCGCAGCCCATGAATCTTGTATGGTATTGGATTGTAAGCCAACCTGATTACTTACTGTCAGTAGCATTTTTTACTGTCCTGATCATTTGTACAGAGAAGAGAAGACAGTATTGAATTTTTTATATATATCTTATATTTCATTTCTGTGCAGGCTTTCCCAAAAACAGGGTCATGATTGAGGATATTTCAGTGTTTACAGACAATTTGTTTAAAACACCCACCCAGCAAATGTGGGTAGATTATCCATTCAAAAAATATATTTCAAAGGGATTTCTTCCACACAGCCGGAAAATGTTAACACAGTATTTTTACTGTGCAGAATTTAAAGCTTATTTGGTTTAAGTGCAGCTACCTTCTCCTTCCTCGCTGTCTGCATGTCATGGTTTCATGTGGGTGCACTGACACACACCAACATACACTGATCATAGACTCCATCCAGTCAGTAACTCTGATGCAGGCACGCACACACTCATACACACACACAGAAACCCCTGCCACCATGTGTTATTGTTTTCTTTTATTCTGTGGTTCAAGCAGATGGTTGTAACTGTTCACTTTACAGTCGGACTTTGTCTGCTGTTGTCCTGCAGGTATCAGCTGAGGGGTGCACCCAGTCAGTAACTTGACATTGATTAAAGGGGTTTGTGATATTAAACAAAATCAGTTTTGTTGCTTTATATTTTGTTTTTACTACAGTAACACAATTATTCTTTTATTATGATTATTTTCCATATTGATTTTACTATCTTTGTTACAACCTACTTAACAGAACAACAAAAAGAAATCTATAATTGTCTTCTGTTTAGTACTATCTTCTGTAATATTTTACATTCTGCTCAGACATTGAGACAGGCATTACTGTTTTCAGCTGGAACTTGTTGCTCTGTGCCAAATATGGTGCACCATGCACTGGTGGGTCTGAAGGTCTTTCTTGGTACATTTTTATTTATATTCTATCTTATTTCACTGATTTTATACACTGATTTGAGTTTTTTCTGCATTACTGTATGATGTTCTCTCTGTTTTAAAGATCACTTTTATTGTTCACTGGGTCATTTTTAAACAGTGAAAAGCACTTTTATTTATAAACGTGGACTTTAAAGTTATTGTGTTTGTTTACCTTGCAACTCTTGCAGCTGTATACAGAAATCTATTTTTGTATAGACTAATCATGTTTAACATATTTGAGCTTAATTTAGTTAGTTTTGTTAAAAGACTGTTAACTAGGGTTAGGTTTTGTTCATATTTATTACAATACTGGGGCTAAATGGATACTTAAGTTGATCCCAATATTCAAATGAAGCCTGAATTGATTGTATTGAGAAAAGTAAATTAATGTAAATGATGTTTGGTCTTGTTGAGACCCATGTGATATTGCTTCTCTTAAATTTCATGGCCATTTATATACTGGAGGACAATACTACACAGCTCACGGAGGAGAGAGGCAGTGAAGGTCCAGAATCCTTGGCTTTAAAGTCTGGAGAATGGTCCCAAAATGTAGCACCAAAATCTGTGCACTGATTCAGCCCAGAAGGTGAAATGTAATCTTTGCCAGTGTCACACTGAACCATTAGAGAAAGAGAGTGAGAGCGAGATAGGGAGGGAGAGAAAGAGGGTAGACTGAAATATTTTAATCAGTGAGCTATGCACGGAATTAAATCATTGAACTTTTTGAACATTTGTCTGCCACTTTGTTGGCAAAGTGGTAGACAAATGTTCCTCTATTTTTGGTTTAGCAAAATAGAGGAAACACTTGCTTCAGCTAACAGCTTATCTCAGCTGTTTATCTCAGCCTGTTGTTGTTGGTGGTTGAGAAACATTTCAGTTTTTGCAGTTTGTGTCAGTGCAGCCAAGTTTACTATCCACTTTGCTGTTGCAGCACACAAGGTTAAAAACTAACAGTGAAAATAAACCTTGTCAAAACCACTATGTGTATGTAACAGAGACCTTATCGAGTTCACATCGAAGCAGAGACCACTGCAGATCCTCCTCTCTTCTTGATGAAACAGTGCTGAAGCCTCCCTGCACTTTGATGCAACTAAAATGTATGGGAGAAATACAGTCGGCGAGCAGACCACATTATATGAGAGGGATTTAATTTATCATAACCTCTCAAGTGTTCTTTGTAATGGGTTCATCGTGCATTATCATAAAGTAATGTCAATGAAAATGTGGTTAATTATTCAGCTTTAATGTACAGTGACGGGGATGAGAGAATGCAGAGTATTGACAGAGGGCTTCGTCTGTGTTTGTTTATGATTGGAATGCAGGGCATAAACGAGCTCCCTGTTCAACTTTAAACACTTTAAGTGCTTATGATTATTACAGGAACCATAAAGAAGTAAAGCATCAAAAAGCAGCAACTGTCAGAGGTTAAAAAGAGGCCATATTCTGAGTTTTATATGCCTTTTAGTGTGTTTCAGTCTCCTCTGTGTGATCACTTCTATGAACAAGACAAATAGACCACGCAGTGAAGACTTCCCTCTCTCCCCCTCTGGTTGCTTAGCGGGGCTGAATTGATCAACTACCACAGATTTGTCCTTTCAACCAATCAGAGCAGACTGGGCCCACAATAGAAAGGGAGCTCCAACAGAGCGTCCCAGCCCGAGGGAGAATACTGCACTATTGGGGGTACTGAGCATTTGCTAGTTTGGCACCTAGTCTTGTTAACCTGGTCCCTGTTCTGCACCGGCCTCCTGATAGCCTTCATCTAGGCCTGTACAAAGCCTATGTTCCAACTCTTCAGGTATTCTTCAAACTGACCCCTGCACAATACACGCAGTTTCCCCAGTGGCCTGGTCCAACCCACTGGGTCCCGGGCACCCAGTATGCAGTGAGCTGTGTCAGGCCCAGGAAACTGTGCCAGGTACCTGTAGAAGCCCAGCTCCGGGCAGCGCATGGCGATGTGTCCTTGGGCAAGACACTTAACCCCGAGTTCCCACTGCTGCGTCAGTGGTGTGTAAATGGGCATGAAAGGGCGTGAAAGTGTTAGCTGATACTGATGGATAACTAACATAGAAACTCTGAACCATCAGTGAGTGAATGTGAGAGCGAATGGGTGTGAATGGGTAAGTGTGACCTGCGGTGTAAAGCAGCTTTGAGTAGTCAATGACTAGAAAAGCGCTATATAAGCTCAAGTCCATTTACCATTTACCATTCCCACCCATCTGAGCACGTAAGCATTTGACACATAGTCCTGCAAACAATATTCAAAAAATTGTCGAAGGCAAAGCAGTCCAGCTGGCGTCTCTGTCAACTAGTCAATGTCCAGGCCTTGCAAGAGTATAGCAAGACCAGTAGGACCAGTGACCTGAGGACTCTTGGCTTTTATCCACATGCTCAGATAGCGTGAGCGCCATATTGCCTTGTACAATGGACTCATGGCTCCATAAACAAGGCTAAGTCTGGGATTGATCTCAGCCTCACCCATCTAAAACGAATGTGTTAACCTAATATAAATGAAATATAAGAAAATGCGAGCACTTAAAGGTCCAATATTTTGGTCCTTTTTTGCAGTTTAACATGGATCCTTGATGTCTTCATGAAACATTAGTAACATGCTTTGTTCCAAAAAGCCTATGACTAAAGAACAGCTGCATTCTTTCCATGCTCACATAGCTCCTCTGTTTAAAACGGCTGATTTTGGGGGCGGTCGCCTTCATGTGCTAATGAGCAGAGCATAGCCACTGTCAACACAGTATGATAGACATGCAGCCTATCTCAAGCGAAGTGGAGCGCACTGCCGCTCCAGCCACGCGTCGATTACAATCCTGAACACACACGAACCACAAATCCATGTCGGTTACTGGATAACAGCGAAGCTTGTTTCCCCCAAACATTAAAAGCTAATACACAACATGCTAAGCTACGCCTAGTCACCGCAGTGGGACACAGCCGTAGCTTAGCCTACCTTCTGGGCTAATTATAGCAGAAACGGAGGGGTAATGGGGTGGGTAAAGGACTGATTATATTCAGCCAACTGTTAAACTTCTCTTGATTAATTTAGGAATGCTCTTACATTGAAGTTTATCCTTCAGACTTTCAACAAGTAATGTGAACATTGTTGAACATGTTGTGCAGTTACCTCTGGTTCACTTCCCTCTGCTGTTAGCATTAGCTCATAGCGTTGAGCAAAATAAATACTACACAGCATTAAAATACTCACATTTTCATCATCAGGTTTGGCGAAAGACTGTTGGTACTGAGCCCAAATTCAGGAAAAGTCTAGTTGCCAGTCCTGCGTTGAACTGACTGAGGTTGAAGATGCACGGGGACGTGAAGTGACTGGCACACACGTACAGATTTTAGCAGACTGTAGCTGAGCTCATTCTGTCCAAAAAAAAAAAAAAAAAAAAAAAAAACTAATCCACTGGGCCCTTTGGTCCTCTGAGGCTGGTAGCCTATATGTGAAGATATATGTAGCTGTTTACAGCCAACAACCAAGCAGTGAAAGGTTTGGGGTCTAGACATGGTGTATGGCAATCTCTCGTTAAGAATGTAAACAATATGGTGGAACTTGGCACAGAAAGTTCTCAAGCCGGGGAGGTAGGCTTATACAAATAAAATGCTTGTTACGTAAGAGTATATCCACAGACTTAACATCTTGCCAAATACCATGAGTTTACATTTATGCAGCCTACTAAATACAGGTTTTGTTGTCTAATCTCACATGTTGTTGGCTGGGAGGAAGGCCAAAAACCCCAAAATGTGTTCAAAAGCCTTCAAAAAGTGATTTTGCATAATATGTCCCCTTTAAAATTAAATGATTAAATATAGGTGCCGTACATTTGTCATTTTGTTAACTGTCCTGACTAAACTGACATGTTATACTTGAGTATTTACCAGTTACACTTGTTTTATAATACACTTTGTTAATTTTGTCTTGTAAAGGAGGGGCAGATCATCAAAAATTATTCTACTTTTGGCTTTACATTCAGGATTTGATTTGTATTTTTTATTTGATTGCTTTCTTTGACCATTTGATGAAATAAACATTACAAACAAACACTAAGGCAAATAAAAATGAGAAAAACAAACCTCAGGCCAAACTTTGTGCTCTCATTGTGAAGTCATACCCTCACTTCATCCACAGGTGTCAGCTCTTAAAAGTTGCATAAATCTAACTCAGCTAAGACATCACTGTCAGCCCCCCCACCCCATATCTGCAGAGGGGTGCAAATCACACCTGCCCCCCTGGTGGGCTCACCCCCAAGGGAGAAGGAGTAGCAGAGGGTGGAGGGAGATGTGGGGAGATGAAAGAGAGAGAAAAAGGTGACAGCGAGGCCACAGCGTCGCCACATTAGCATATTGTAATGCCACCTGATGATGCCTGGGGTGATGAATTAGGACTCCAGCCGTGATCTTTATAGCAGCAAGATGCCACTGTGTCCCAGAGCCCCTTTGCTGTCAGAGATGCAGTGGAAACATTTAACTCACCTCCGGCCCACACGACAGAAGGCGCTGTGATTGAACGCCGGCCAGGAGGAACAGATGGATTGTCTTTCAAGTCCTGAGAAAGAACTGAAAGAATTGGATTAGAGTTTTAAGTGTTTGACTCTGTCTGTATGAAATCAGCATGGAGAGAGAATTGACTTTATTCTGACAGCAGTGTTATAACATCTAGATTACATAAACTCAGGATGTACTGTTTCATCTAATTGATTCAATATGCCAGACAGTTTCAATTTTAACCTGATGAGGGATGTTTTCTGTCTCTGAGTTCATGCTTATAAAATATAGGACTGAATAGCTTCAGAGCTGAAGCCTGCTTTTGTGATGTTGTGAAGGGTTATACAACCTGTATATCTGCTGCTGAAAAGACTGATTCAAAGGAGGGTGAAACAAGCAGTTGGTTGTTTTGTTCTCATCAGACAGTCGACTTTGAACGTTGATTTTAAATTGGCACTGATTTAAGAGGAAAAGAATAACTACTTCTCTGAGAGAGATGGCAGATGATGGTTTATGTTAACAACCTTGTCACTCTGTCTGAGTCTGAAACCCTGATTGCATTTATTCATTGTCTGTGGGAGCAGTTTGAAAACTTATTAAGAAAAGTTTCTTAGTCTTCAAGCACACTAAATGGTTTTCAAATCTTAATCAATATTGAAAAGGTGGCAGATCAGAGTCAAGCACAGTTTTAACCAATTTATCGAGGTAAAGTCCTCCAAATGCACATGCTAGCTGATCAAGACAGGTTGTGAGACAGAGATGGGGACCTGAGTCGCACTGAAGTTGCATTCAGAGGTGACTTGGGACTCACCTTGGACTTGCCTCTCAAAGACTTCAGAATAGATTCAGACATGTCTGAGACTCTCATCCAATTTCTTGTGTACTTCAGGCTCACTGTAAATGTGAGCTGCATTGATTTCATCCCCTCACATCATGCGTTATCCTCTGGACCTGATGGGAGAGGTGCAAACCTCTTAAAGACAAGCTCAGTGCCATGCAGGAGAGGTAACCTTGCAGTGCGGCTGGATCTGCCTGTTTCAATGTCTGTAATCAGACAGATCCATCTTGCAAAGCTCCAATCTGTGACAACTGAGCTATGCTCAATCAGAAACCTTTGAGGCAGGAAGAGGTGGAAGCTACGAGCAAGGCAACAGCAGCTCGTACGGAAATTGGTATAGATGCTAACAGCTTCAGTAGCATTATTAGCTTAGCAGAATTCATTAATTGAAAAACTAATAACAACACTGAAAGCACTTTTTGATATTTTCGCTCCACTTCAGACATGTTCTGGCGAGAGTTTGATCTACAAAGTTTAATGTCATACTGCAGTGTCCACTACTACATCATCTGATTGGCCCGTAATGAATGTGATTGATGGAACCATCATCCAGTCACCTGCTGGGTACAATTTGGAAAGGTTCTGCCCATTCCCAAACACTTTATTTGGGCTGTTGCCCATATGTGAAACATGTTGTACGGTCCATCTGGTGTGTCAGGTAACAGAAGAGGAGTGCTGCCTCAGACCCTACATTATCATCTTGAATGTTTCAAAGAAACTCTTTATACAGTGTTAAAGACAGTAAAAAAACGTTAAAACACTATAATCAGCTTCACAGCTTTCTTTCTCTGTGCATCTAACTCAACCCACGAGACAGTTGTGTGTGAAAATCCAGGTCGATCAGCAGTTTCTGAAATACTCAGCCCAGCCCATCTAGCTCTCAAAACTCTGCCACATTAAGTCACTTAAATCACATTTCATCTCCATTTTGATGCTCGGTGTGAACTTCAGCAGGTTGTCTTAACCATAACTAGATGTCTAGATGAGTTGCTGCAATGTGATTGGCTGATTTGCTATTTGCATTAATTAACAGTTGTATGGGTGTACCTGCTGAAGTGTCTGAGGAATGCATTATTGTCTTTTTTCATAATCTTAAATTTCAATATCATATAAATATGAAATGAGTTTTGTCTATAATTGTTTTTTATATGGAAGAAAATCATTTCTGTTGAATGTTATGTAAAGGCTGGTAACTTCAATTTTACTTACTTTCTTAAAACTGTATTAATCCATTTAATATGCAAGTGAATTTCCATCAAACCAGAGCAGAATTCTTCTTTATAAAAAGCTTTTATTTTTAGTCTTGTTGTTTGCACAGACCAAATAGCCATCTCATACCAACAGATTGACATTTAAATTTAAAGCGAGTTAGCTTTATTGTTCACACTTTTGACTAGTGAGCTGGGAAAAATATGCAATTTGGTACATTATTGCTCCAGCATCATTAGACTTAATATACTCTGTCAGGTTAAGTACTTTATAACAAGTTGATGCAAATTATCTACATGGATGACTAACACTGCTTGTCAATGTCTACAATGTGACAAATGCCAATGTAAACTTTTAAATCACCGTTTAGGAGGTTTGTAAAGTGTTTTACCATTAACATCTGAGTGAAGGTATTTGATGAATGCAAGGGCGAGAATGCAAGCAAACACATTTTAATTGTTGAATACAGACAAACACTTACTCCCACATAAAGCTACAATAAAATGCATTCTGACATTCTTGCATAAAAAAAAGAAAATGTCTGCAACATTTATGGTCAGGTCTAAAAAGTATGTAAATGGTATTTTTCTCAAGAATCTTTATTATATATAAAAAAACTCTTTTGTGAGAATTGATGTGAGAATTTTTTTTTTTTTTTTTTTGAGAACTAAGTCAACCATTTTAAAGGGTTGGCAGCAGAACATTCCAGCTGACATTAATGCGTTGTTTTCTGCCAGCAGAGATAAAACTACATCATGCTCTATCACATCAATCAAAACTATTCTCTGCAACTGTACTTATTAACAGTGGTAGACGAAGCCAGCACTTCAGTAATTGAGTAAAAGTACAGATCCTCCTGCTCAAAAACTACTCCAATACAAATAAAAGATGCTCGGTGAAGTTATTATCCATCTATCCCTTATCTACACTGCTTATCTCTTTCATAGTCGTGGGAGGCTGGAGTCTTTCCCAGCTGACATTAGGGGAGAGGTAGGGTATGCCCTGGACCGGTTGCCAGCCAATCACAGGGCCACATAGACAGACAGCCATTCAGACACTCGCCCACACCTAGGACAATTTAGACTCACCAGTTACCCTTATGATGGGCGGCCCTTCAGTGTAGCCAGTGTTAAAAATCAAATATTTTTATTTCAAAAATCTCCCACTTTGGCTCAAGATATGTCCATGGGTGGTTAGCTGAATTTGCATCATCCTTCCCTGCTGTATCCATCATTACCACTGATTGAGTCATGAGGGCGTCTTATCCTCTGTGCTCCCACAGGGATGCAGAAAGTAGTTCAGGTACGGCAACACTGTAGACAAACCACAAAGAAGGCGGTTAATTTTTTGTGACATATGATAGAAAAAAAAAAAAAACAGCAGCTGGTTCAAAGAAACACGTAATGCAAACATTTAAAAGATGTAGTGAAATAAAAATAAAAAAGCTTCCTCTATAATAATACACAAATAATACTCAAGTTAAGGACAGATGGTCAAAAAGTGTAATTTTTCCTTGTTACTGACCACCACTGATCAATACACACCCAACTTAAACAACAGAAAAATAAGTAAGATTTCACAAAACATGGTTTCAGAGAAAATGTAATTTAGTCTAGTGTAATTTAGAACAGTGTTCATAAGCCTGTTGAAATCAGCATTATTCATTATATCTGTCTTTTTCAGTCATACAGCATACTGTCATACAATCAGTGACAGATTAACGCTCTGACAGTGACACACAATTTCGATTGTTAACACTGTGACCACAGTCAATGAGACTGTGTTTTTACAGTAAATCATTTATCTGCATACAGAGGGTACAGTAGACAGAGCTCAGCTTGTAGACGGTAAAAGAGCAGCTGTCCTCTGTGTGGGAGGTTTGATTTACTCCGAGCAGTAAGTGCCACTGTCGACTTGGTCTGTTTTCAGCTTGATAATGATGCATTCAAAATGATTTCTCAGCAAAGCTATCAGACCAGCAGCAGCATTTTACTGCTGCAGGCCTGCTTCTATTCTCACTTTGTTTCTGCAGTGCAGACTGAAAGATAGTCTGGTGTCAGATGGCTTGAATGTTAAGTTTTATTTTTATGAATTTTACACTTGGGGATGCTGATAACGGCTAAATGTGCTTAAAAGAGGTTTAAGTAGGAGTGATACCCTGATAGTTAAAAGTAGGTCTGACAGTTTGACCAAGCACGGAAACTTATCACTGACGCAACTGTCATATGTAAATTATTATTACACCAGACTGCTGCATCATTTTTAAACAGTAATGATTTATTAGAAACATTTAGGGCACCTTGAAAAATCAGTTAGGCACAACACAATGTTATTGTGTAAGTCATTGAATACTGTCTTATTATTATATACTGTTCTATTTATAAAGTGATTATGCCAGACATTTCAATGTCAATATTACACCTGCAAACAGTTTGGCTACCTGTACTGGTGCCACAGCAACAGTCTCTTTTTTCCACTGATACCACTAACAATATGTTTTTGTTGATGGATGAAAAGGAATTATGAGTGCATGTTTTTTTTTTTTTGTTTTTTTTTAATTTTATTGTAACTGTAAAAACTGGTAAAGCTTACAGTGAAAAATCAAAAGTTTTGAGTCTGCTCTGTAATATACTTAATAATGGTGTGAAATCAAATTTGGTCCCCAAATCAACTGTATTTATTTACCATTTACACATCAAAATGATGCCGTCCAGTATGTAACACTATTGACATTTCTGCTAAATGAAAATAAATGTTCTCATGGTGAACTTTAACCTACATATTTAATCATAATTATCTACTGCTGTGTAGAGGACTATTCTAACAAGGCTTAAAATGTCAATTTTATATATCTGTGTGTCATTTTATGAAGCTAAAATTATCATTAGCTAATGCTAATACTAGCAATCATCAAGTAAACTTATTGAAAACATGGCTGTGTCTTTATACAATAAACAATCAGTGTAAGCTGAACACTTGGGAAATAAACACATTTGGCCCTTTAGGTTTGTCTTTAGAGCTTAAAAAGTTTGTTTGGGCTCATTCAAGTATGAATGCTCATCACAGCAAGGAGGATCTGCATGATGAGTGGCACAGATTACAGATTTATACACATCAGCTGATCCAGAAACATCTGGGAGTGTTTTTACAAAGTCATCTTAGTATTTCACCAAATTTGGCAACATAAGCCCAAACACCTACATCAACAGGTCTCTAGGATGTTCTCATGTCCTCCAGTTCCTATTGAGGTTTCTGCCATTTGTCATTCAAACCCGCTAAGTCTTCATCAAAAGACATTTTTGCTTGTATCCAAAACAAACGGAGGCCAAAATCCCTGGACAGATTGCCAAATGATCTCGCTGGGCAGTGGTTGTTTTTCCATATTCAGCCTTCTTGTAAACAGCCGATCCTTACACCGTCTGATTGCTGTGCAGCGGCTATTTCAGTCCAGTCTGTGCTCTTTTCTCTGTTTGTGAGTCATCTTAAGGCGACTGGACTTGTCTGACAGCTTCAGTGACATTTTTGTTTTGTAGTAATGACACTTTATGTTACTTTAGTGGCTCAAAAATGCATCAATGTCATGTTAGTCATATGTCTGCAAATGGTCAGTACAAATTTCTCTCCTGGATATGAATTTTCCTATCTACTGATGTGACATTTGAGCACATGGTGCAGTCGATGTTAACAGTCATCAAGTGTTGATTTTGCTAATCTAACCCAGAATACATCTCAAGGTAAATGTATGTCCACACGTGAAGTGAGACAATTGACTGATGTCCAGCCAGTACCCAAACAGACCTCAACATTTGATCCAGATTTTAAGCCAGCAGGATTTCCTGTAAAGTTTCATTTCTCGTAGCAGATTTGTGCAAATGTGAAGGGTGTATTTCCTGCATCAGTCTCTCCCCTTACTGTTTAATCTCATGTATTTTTGAAAACATTGCTTTTAATGTGTGTTTTGTACTGCTGTTCACTAGGGGTGTAAAAATATTGATATACTAATATATCACAATATTTTGTTGCCAGTATTGATCAATATCCACAGTGCTGTATCATAATATTTTATTACTTAGTGATTTATAGAAAAGTGGAACATTTGTTTTATATACAAATTCAGACCTTTTTCCATTTGACTCTCTGTTTCTCTGTAAGTATTACTGTTATTATTTCTGTCACTGGGAAACACAGTAAAGTGTATTATTATTGCATGGTCCATGCTTTATATTAATAACACTGACTGGAAATAATAGCATTATAAAAAATACAATACTGTGGTTTCTTAATGCTGTAGAAAAACTTAAAAGAGACTTTTGCCACAAAAAAGTGACACAGTACCCTGTTTGTAGTTTTGCAGTCGAAGGTAGTTTGTTAAATTGTCACATATGTATCGCGCAATATGTCATGTTGCAAGATTCTTTCCAATAAACACACTTATTGTCCACATGCAAACAGTATTTCAGGTCACTGAAAACCCACATTTTTTTAAAACTCTTGTTAGTATGAAGATTTTCAAATACTCTGTTTCAGGTGATAGAGTGTGGATAGGGAAAATGACTATTTTGGCCTAAAATGTAACACTCCCCTGTGATGTGTTGACAGGCTATGGGACATGGTTATTAGATGATGAATTAATCAAATTTCAATGTCAAACTGAGAAGACTAAATAATACTAGAAAGCACTCGGAGAGTGCAGACCTCCGCCAAGCGCCACAGTTCCCCCTATTTGTCATTTGCACCATAAATATTAGTCCCACATTTATTTTGAACACATTTTTAGATTCCTCGACCATGAAAACCTACCATTGGCAACTGATTTCATAATGATATCAACATTAGTTCAGCAGTTATTCACGAAAATCGCATTTTCCGCATATTCCAGATTCCACAGTTTCTTGGCTATTTAATGGTGTTTGTTGCGTGTTTATAGCTTTATTTATTCTCTTCCTATGATGAAAATTCTAAAGGTCCCCTATTTCTTGATATTCTGGATCATAGTATCCGGAATTATTCCTTTATCTGGATCAGTCTTTGATATACTGTAGAGCATGTTAGAAACTTGTCCTGTATTTTTTTCCCAGGTGCCCTGACCATTATTTGTGAAGTTATATGCGCGAATGTCAAAAATGGCCCTATCTCCCAATGTTAAAGAGTCTTTTAAAAAATTCCTGGATCCAGACGGAGATCCGGATCGCTTCCAAAATCTAATCATTTGTTCCTTATCCCAATCCAGACATTCCCTGAAAATTTCATCAATATCCGTCCATAATTTTTTGAGTAATGTTGCTAACTAACAAACAGACAGACAGACAAACAAACCCTCCCAAAAACATAACCTCCTTGGTGGAGGTAAATATATTGGCTGTAATTGACAGAACATACAAATGTACATTCTGTCAATTACCATCATCACATTCAGTGATGATGGTACCTCATCATCACTGAATGTCCACTCATAAATCAAAATTGTGATTTATAAAAAACATTTAAGTATTTTTTCCTCGCTTCAGATCTGTTTCTAACACTAGACTGGCACCATGAAAGAAAGAGTTTTGGTTAAGTGGAGGCTTTGTGCTCTTGACAGCAAATATCTAATTTTGCTTTGGTCTGATTCCATTTCTGTAATTAGACAGATCCATCTTGCCAAGTGCCAATCTACAATAATTGTGAGCGGCCCAAAGCGGGACAGCCTAATCAGAGTCCTTTAGAGCAGGAGGAGGAACGAGCTACAAGTGAGATGACAGCAGAAAGTGACTACCCCGACAGAGATTAGCATAAATGCCAACAGCTTTAGTAGCAGTTTTATCAGATCTAGACCACATTTCTTTATTAAATGAAAAACAAATAACAACACAATAAACTTCTCTACAGTAAGGATCATTTCACTCCACTTCGGACATGATTTGACGAGGATTTGTGTTATGAAGTGGCTCATGATATTTAATGCAGTAGTGCCAGCCTACTACATTATCTGGCTGGCCAGTGATAAATGTGATTGATGGAAAGATTGTCCAATCACCTGCTGGATATGTTTCTGAAAGGTTCTGCCAGCTCCAAACACTTTCTCTGGGCTCATACCCAGATGGATGAGTGAAATATATTGAATCGTCCATATGGTGTGCCAGGTTAGAAAATATCAGAATTGGCAAAAATGAGTTTGATATATTGAGATATCATACATTGGAAAAAATCCAATATTGTTCATCCATAGTTGTTTACATGTTGCTCCTCATGTATGTGGTTTCTTGTGTGGTATCTTGCAATGTCCTTGTGAAGCTGAAGTGCTCTCGTGATCTGCTGAAGGTTGTCTGTCTTTGTGTAGCGCTTTAGCTGCATTTCCATCAAGCAGTCTGGTTTGGTTTGGCCCGGTGCAGTACACGATTGTTAATGTTTCCACTGTTAAATGAGGAGAGAAGGTCCCCAAATAAGTGAACTATGCCATCCCAATTTTCAGCACCCAAACAACCCCGAAGGGTGAAGCTAAAAGAGCTAGAGTTTGATGATTGGTCAAAAAAATCAGCTGCCATGCAACAGCAATTAAGACCAAATTCCATACTGCACCATGACTCAAATAAGCTGTGAAACTGGAGTGGCTCTTATTTACCCTAACCCTCCATTGTTGCTCATTGATCACAACTACGCTCTACTTCAGGCGGCTTCACTGTGTCCCACCATGCATTCACGTAGCCAGCACGGCCCTCTCTCCCTCAGAACCCTGCCTTCAGACGGAAACACAAACAAGATCACAGTTTACCTCTCCAAACAGAACTT
The DNA here is from genome assembly GCA_037902135.1 of Cetoscarus ocellatus. Taxonomy (NCBI): domain Eukaryota; kingdom Metazoa; phylum Chordata; class Actinopteri; order Labriformes; family Labridae; genus Cetoscarus; species Cetoscarus ocellatus. Next base: position 4,167,373 of record JBAMNC010000579.1, on the reverse strand, counting down.
AACTGTACTGAACCAAACCAGACCCCATTGCTTTTTAATACCCTTCTAGTGGGGACATGTGCCCTTGGTCTTCTGTGGCGTATATTTTTCACTCATTTGAATGTTAAATCGTTAATTGATTTGTTTATTCATTTATAATTATTTTTTATCATGGGAACCAAGGTTAAGTTGTTTATTTAGGAGAGGGATAAATTGATAATAAAAACAAACACCAAGCAGAGAAAAGCAAAGACAAAGGACTGCCTCACAGCCTGAGAATAGGAAACTATAACAAGAGCAGAACGTTGACATCAGTGTATCAACTAAACACTGAGGCTAGATTTCAAGTCTAAACTCAATTCACAATATTTCTTGAATTACTTAAAAATAAACTGCATTTGCTTGTATGTGTGTTTGTGTGAGTAGGTGTATGTATTTGTGTGAGAGAGGGTAGAAACATTGATTAGACCTCATGGGGTTTTTTTGATAAATGGATGTTTTGACAGTTCTTGAGCCCCTCACACTCCCGCACCAGCTCTCTGACATACACACCTCCACACGGCGCATGTAGAGGTCATTTTCTGCCACCCTGACAGGTTTCACTGTTATGAATGTGCCATGCTAGCAGCATCACTTTTTCAGCTGGCCTGTGCTCTGGGAGGCAGCAGCTCTGTGTTACTTTTAGGTTGAGAAAATACAACTGCAGTGGAAGCAAAAGATTTCCTCTGCCTTTCAATTATACCACTAAGACCGCCACTGTTGTTCGGTGCTTAGGGGGACTTGTATTTGGTCACACCTTGTTTGGATTCTGTGACATCATGTGGCATTTATGGTTACATAACAAATACAATAAATCTAGGTCTGCATTTATCCTGCAGGTTCAAGATGTTATTTTTACATTGGATTGTTGTTCAGGAGGGGACGTGTGTCACTGTGAGCGAGCGAGCGAGCGAGGTAAAGGTGAGGGGGAGAGAGGAGGAGAAATAGATAAAGAGGTTGCCTACAGGGGATACAAAGAGGAATCAGTGTCAAGTGAGCGCTGGAGGAAGATGGATTGAAATCTTCAGTGTAGTTTTCTGAATGTGAAGTCAGTTTCAGGAGGACAGGGGTCGAAGGACTGACGTTTCCCCTTGCAGAACAGACGGATGTTTGTTTCACTTTGTTTGTTCACAAACTTAAGTGTGCCACAACCCATTTACACAACTGAAATCTATCTGGGACAACAAAACCATCATACAATCATGATATATGGCTCAACATAAACCTCCTCCTTTTAAACCCTACTAACTGCATATGATCGCCCCCAAGCGGTGACACACATGTTGTTTGGTAATACTTCTGGAGCTGTACAATATCAATCAATCAATCTTTATTTGTATAGTGTCAATTCATAACCAGTGTTATTTCAAGACACTTTACAATAGAGCAGGCCTTCATCTTTATGGGGACAGCTGTGTTTAAAGGCTCACTGTTTTGACAACCTAGCAATAACCTCTTGTCACATTTATCACACCCATTACATTTTCTTGATTTAAAGAAAGAAAAAAATTCACCACCCTTAATAAAGCTTTTAGGGCTGGATCACTTTTATCCAAAGACTTCTGTGTGAGTTGAGGAAATGTGTTTTTGCCCTGGAGTTATTTTAACTGAATATATTTTAGACATTGTCCAGTCACGCAAATGATCAAAGGTCCACTCATGAGCTGTTACTGTGAGGAGCCCACCTTCTCCAAGTCGGGCCAGGGAAGTGACCTGCGCTCAAGCGTGGCATGGAGCACTCACACCACGCAAACGATCCACGTCGTTATGAGGGATCGTGTTTCGGTGTGGTACTGAATGGCTAGTATGAGTGTGCCCTAAATGTTTTGACAACCTCACAAGAATCTTGTGCCATATTTGTCCCATCCAACGTTTTTAATCCAGCCATGAAGGTGGTGTTCTATTTATTACTTTGTTTGAAGGATCCCCAGTAATTCATTTGTAATTAGTCATTATTTTGTATTACATTGTTTAAAAGGGAGGTCTGGGTAATGCAATTTAAACATTTTTAATACTTGAGGCAGGAACTGTTATAAAACACAGATTGCAAAAAAAATTCTGGCAGAAATAAGTGTAAACATGAGCATAATCTGCTGTTTTTCTTGCATTCTTTAAAGATGTCCTTCATATACCTCAGGCTTGACAGAACCATATTTAGATTTCCCTGAGAAAAGTGACGTCTCTAACTTGATTGTGGCTGAAAGGGTTGATTCTCTGCAAACATTATTCCAATGAAATGAAAACAACAAAAGTCCAGGCAAAAGAAAACTGGCAGAAAATTGCTTGGAGTCATAAAGTTTAGAATAAAGACTTCAGCTTGAACACTTTTGCTGCTGTAATTTTTTAAATATTAGCATTTTGAAGTCTTTAAATATCATTGTAGATTCATCCCCTGTCATGAACAAAGAACGACTGAGCTCTCAAATGCAGATGACAGAGTCCGTGAGGCAAAACACAGAGTTTACACACAAAGGCAGGCAAGCACAGGCAAAGGTATCCAATAAACGTGAGGTAAGAGGCAGGATCCAAAAAACAAAGGAGGTCATGATCAGATCTGTGACTATGAGAAAACGCCTGGTAAGTGACACGAGGGTACAAACAAACTGGCAACAAGACAGGGGAAGACATGAGGGTTAAATACACGAGGTGATTGGGGTTGAAGAGACACAGCTGGGGAAGCACAATCAGGGATCAGGTGTGACAATGCCAGACAGGAAGTAAAACCCACGAAGGCCATACAGGACAGGTGAACTTTCAAAATAAAGCAGGAAACACGAAGACAAGACATAAAACATGAACAAAACTTAACTAAAGCAGAGCAGGATCATGACATTCCCAGTTCCTCGTATGTCTTCAAAACCATGCATACGTTTTTAAAATCAGGAGGACATCCACATAATAAGGTGTGTATTGAGAAGAATCTGGCAATAAGAAATGTATTTTATGTTATAAGCATGGCAAAAGTCATCTTTTTTTAAAACTTTTATCACAAGTTTTGAACAGCTTTTGTGGAGTCAATAATAATTCATGCAGCAAACATGGTTACTAATCAGCTGTATTTATTGAAAACATGGCCCCTGATGACTCTGCTGTCTGCTTTAGTTAAATAATAGAAAGAAGGGGCTGAAGTAAAATGATAAAAGTCCTACATTTCTTAAAATTATTACTTAATAAGACATTGATATTGCTTTATAAAATCCATCAAACAAAATGTTGTGATACTACGTAACACCACTGAAACTTCGACAATCAAAATAAAACAAAATGCATTTTAGAAAAAATGTTTTTTTCTGTCCTCAGATCTTGGACTTAAAATTGTGATTCAGCATTTAAGGGAAAGTGATTTTTTTTAAATTTATTTATTTAATAGGGGCAGTGCACATTAATGAACATCTATTCAGAAAGCAATAGATGTAAATTGCTTGATTATAGCAACAATGCTGATTTACATCCGCAGTCCCTGGTCAGGTAAGATAAAAAACATGATGCCAAAGACACCACACATACAAAAGCAGGACATAGACCAGGACAATAGATCACAATAAGAGCACATCACAAGACAGTACTTTTCTAAAAACTGAAAAGTCAATGGTTACAGGGCTCATTTGCTTTCAGCCACTGCTTGACGTGGGTTTAGAAAGTGTGTAATGGGGCAGACTCCCTTATGGAGAGTGGGAGACTGTTCCAGATCTTACTGGCCTTTGCAGAGAGCATTTTGTCCAAAGGCTGTTTTTCTGTGTGGGACCTCACAGTCCCCTCTCAAGGAGGCCCTCGTCATACGACTGCTGTGAGCCCTTATTTGAAGACAGTCAGACATGGGTCTGATTAATGGTCTAGATTAGACTAATGTTTTTTAGTTATTGTTGATGACCCCTCTTGGCCCACCAGGAGTTCCTTCAGCCCAACTAAAGGCCCTTACCTACAATTTGGGAAGCTGCTCTCTCTCTCTTTCTATATATATAAATATGTTTATGTATGTATTTCTGTTTTCATTTTCCTTTTTTAGTTGTGCACATTTTGTCTCATTTTTACATGCTGTAAAAAAATGGCACTGAAAGTAAAGGAATTAGGAACTGTGTAGAACTAGAATCGATAACCCTAAGTGGAAAGTTCAAGTGGTACCCATCCCTTTAAATAACAACAGCCTTATTATTATTATTATTATTATTATTATTATTATTATTATATTTAAGACTGTCAGTTTCTGAATAAAAGACCTTCCTTGTAGAAAACCAGACAGAAATAAAGACATCTGACCCCGTTCTCCAGAAAAATGCCGAGCTGAGGGGAAGAAGATGGAGCAACAGTGTGAGGGAAGTGGAAGCAGGTCTTTTTAGAGCAATGTCACAGCTGGATTAAAATGTTTCCAGGAAAATACAAGATTGTCAGCTTACACTCACAGTTCAATCGATGCTGTGTGTGCGTGTGCATGTGTGTGTGAGGGTTAGGTCTTTATTAGCACCCTGCCCTCTCCCTCTATGCGAGTCTCGTTTAGATGACATCATGACAGATCACGTCTTCTGCTCGAGGGGCTTCTTTCCATCCAATTTATTCAAGCAGTGGTTAGGACGCCCGTGGGCTGTCCCAGGAGCATCTCTCTCCGTTTTTTCTCCCCCTGACTCGCTCTTTCCTGACACACACACATGCACACTCTCTCTCTATCTCCCTCTCTCTCTCTGGCTCTGGCTCTCGCCCTCGGAGCTTGTCAGTTAGGGCAGGAAGACTTCATTATCCTCCAGTCCGATCTATGTTGGCCATGACAGGTTCATCCACCGGACACCCCACAATCGATACTGCTGACAGTACAGTGTGCATGTGTGCGCTTGTGTGTGTGAGATGATTAACGTGGGCTGAAGAATCCATGATGTGGATGAGAAAGTGATGAGCTGCGGTGTCAAATGCCCAAAGTCTGTTGCCATTACTATTTCTCCTAACTCTCTGCTTCTTCTTCATGGTCTCTTTCTTTGTCTGTCTCCCACACACATACACACAAGCTGCTTGTTGACATATATGTACCATCTGACAGCATCCTCCAGGGCTGGTTCTCACCAATAAAGTCGATTGTTGACGAGAAGCAAAAGTGTTTGCCTTGCAGGAGTAATATTACTGGTGAGCTGGATTCCAGAGTTCTAAAATTGATCAGTTTGTTTTTGGGGAAACAAAAGAAAAAAATCTCAGGGTTATTGTACAAATTTTTAATAAGATAAGATTCTGCCATACACTTCTCTACTTGTTGGCTGAAATAATACTTGCTGTTTAAGGTCTATTTATCAACACATAGTAGCTGGCATTGACCGAAGTTGAGTAATCTTTAAAATTTTAGTGGAAATACATTTTATAATATAATTTTGCTGTGTACAGTGCAGGTTGATGTATCCGAAGTTGAGACAAATGTTGTGCTAATGGAATATGTTTCTTGATGACCACATTGTTGATGGATTTAAACGTTCATTTAAACGTGGGTAGCATGCTCAGCTCAGGGGAATTTTGGCCTAATGTAGCTTGGATGTCACACAAAGGAGTCGTGATGTTACTCAACAAACATCACATAAAGCAGATGTACATGCCATTTCACCATGTACAGCAGCAGCTGGTCTCAGTTTCTGGACAGCGAAGAGAAACCTCATTAATCATTAAAATCTCCTGTTCAAACCAACATTAGGAGGCAGGTTTATTTAACATGATAGACCGGTTTACTGAACACGAAATAACTGTGGGCTTTAAGCAATTTATTTCTTCTTTTTTCTTCAGGAATCATGACTCTATTCTCGTATGTGTCAGTAAAATACGCTGGACAGCCTGTTTTATTACCCATAAGCACAATCATCAGCAAAATTCAGTAGTATTAACATATCAAGAAAGCGCACGGAGGAGCTCCGTAAAAAAGCCACAGTGTCTCTCAGCTCTTCATCCTGAACTTTCAGCTGAATATGTATACCTTACAGCCAGCTTTAACTTCATCTGACAGTACCAAAAAGTAAAAAAGGAATCAACAGATTTGGATGACACTTTCTTAATTGTTGTTCATGGCACAAGGAAGAATTGATTAGATCTGGTGTTGATCAGAATATGGACTTGGATGAAGGTATTTTTGAAGGGTTTGTTAAGATTGTGTGGGGCAGTTTTCAAAACTGTCACTAAAAACTCTGCAAATAAGGTCAGAAATGTTTTTGAAAGATGCAGATAAACATCATGGGTCCATCCAAAACCACAGTGAAGTTTGGATCAGCTCTCCAAACACTGATAGCTGCATATATATATTCATATTATATTGTACACAAAGACAAACAGCAAGTATCCAGAACTGACAGAACAAAGTCCAGCAGCTCTTTATGATATGTGAATTAGAGCCAAGTCCGTGGCAGCTGTTTTTGACTTAGTGAAAACTTGCTTTATAACAACATTTTTCAAGAAATAGCAAACCGAGCTTTGGGTAATTGAATAATGACAGGGATTATTATTACACAGCAGAATTTGTTATTGCCTTTGAATTACTTTGAAGTTTGGTTATTTATTTATTTTTGCATTGCTTTGTTATTGTCACTGTCTCTGTTTCTCTGTCCTTAATATTTACATACTTATAACTGATCAACCATTTTCAAGCATGTTACTCTCTTTTACAACCTTTATTTCTGTGTTTCTGTGTATAGTCCCCCAAAATTTAAATGTCCTATGTCCAGCAAAATCAATTTTCTTCCTCCTCTTCCTCTTTTCTTTGCTTTTAATGGTGTTAGAAGAGGCTTGAGGAGCAGAAGGACACATTTTACTGACCTCTCCGTTCACAGAGAAATACCAACTGCTGCTTTAACAGCCTCCAGCTACGTGTGTGTTTTCTGCACGTCACAGGCAGACGACATTACTGTTTTGAAAGTCTTCTCTGCAGCCTGTAACACCCCCCCCCCCCATCAGACATTATTTAGACAGCCAATCAGCACAAAGTTTAGTGTCATAGCCTCCTGTGCCCCCTCTGATCCAAGCGTTTTCAAAGGGGAGGAAAAAGAGCTGCATGTAAAACTTTACAGACAACTTTTTCTATTTTTTCAACTGAAATTAAATCCTTACTGAAAAGACACCCAACACATGACGTTAAGTGTCAAACACACCAGGACATGGGACCTTAAAATCAAGTGGTCACATTTTGCTGTTGTATCCACGTTTTTCCTGATTTTTCATGTTATTTTTGTCTCAACAAATTATTGTTTGTTATTTTTGGCAGGCTTTTTTTGTCCATTTCACCCAGTATTGTGATTTTTTCCCCATAGTTTCAGGGGGAAAAAAACGGTTGTCATTCAGATTACCCAAGAATGGGGCCCAATTTGAGATGGCATTTCTTTTCCAACTCCCACTGGATCACTTTAATGATTGTAAATGGTATTTCTGAAAACTTCTCTCAGTTGCTGTGATCAGCAGCACCATCATGCAGGTCTAACACATGGTAGCACACCTCTAGCTGGCTCTTGAACCTCTCTGTTGCCCTCCTGATGACCGTCCGTGGTGGTGTAATTGGCCGTACAAGCCCCCCATGAGACAACAGCAGGGCCGACACAGCGCAGCTGCTCCAGGCTGATGGAGGTGAAAATACACCTCTGCTGCTGCTCTGTGAAACCATCTCATTTAATAAACATGCCAAGTTAAGGCCAGGATTTGCTGCAGGCGCTGGATCACTGGAGGAGCTCGCTGTGGCGTCTGTAGGAGCAGCAGAGCAACGTGTGGGGATGCGGGCAGGTGGGTAGATAGTAGCCTCTCCATGCAGATGGGACATTTTTTATTTTACAGATTTTGTGCCAAAACTTCCCTAAAGGCAGAGAAAACCAACCTAATCCAGGTTTGGAGTCCCTGATCTGCACTGCAGACCTCAGAGAAGAAACTGCCCAGGTGTCTGAGAGATTTGAGGCCGTCAGACCACCTCAGCCTCGACTGAGTTTGACGGACAGCTCTATTCTGCTGTGGGCTGTAACGGGCGCAGCAGGGATGATCTGCTAGGAATGAAATGATCTTAAATGGGTCTCAAGTGTGAAGTCATCTCCTCTTCCCTGCAGCTTCTCAACAGCTATAGAGTCCCATAAGCTGTTGCTTCCTCCATCGTATATATCGGTTGCAGCACTGTGCAGTTTGTCTGAAAATATTGTGAGCTACACATGAGGGACAGTTTTGATTCAGCTTTAAAAACAAATATTAGAAACTAAATATTAGTATGGTTCAAACTGGCCTACCTCACTTTACAATGCATAGGATTTATGCATGAATATGTATATTATCAATTTCAGTTCTGGCACATTAACACATCAAAAATACTGATAATAATTCAGATGTCTTTTTGGTGCATTTTGGAAAGTTTCCTTTTTTCTAAGCACCCAATTCCAACTCACATGTACCTTTTGTGTCCATCTTACTTGAAAAAAAGTCTTTCAGACCCTCTGTGGAAGCAACCTGGGAAATGTTTTATGGAGGGTTTTGTCCAATGTCTAAAATACTCCATGATATAATTGCAGTTTAAAGTCACATGTTCGTAAAAGTTCGAAGAGTCCATTTATTGAGGTTTATTTACGAGGAAAGATCTTTTCTTAAGTGCTTGAACTAAAACCTAAACACACTGCATTTTTTATTTTTTATTTTTATTTTTATTTTTATTTTTTTTTTGGGGGGGGGGATTGCTCCAACAAGCCATTAAAGCTTGTTGAAAGCAAGTGCTATAATTTTAAAAGTCTTTGTTCACATGGTTAAAGTTAGGAGCGTGAGTGTTTACATTCGAAACAGGCAATGGATTTAGTCCTGGATTAAACTGGAAGATGGTGTTATGCAGCATTCAATGGTCAGCAGTCAGTATCACGACTGACTGCTGACCATTGCAGTTCTGCTTCTTTTAACTCTGGGTGACGGCATGTAAATGAACACTTTACTGTCCATTTTGCAGAGTCTGCACACTGAATACACCATTTAAAGCCCGATCTTACCTGGGACATTGTAGCATCCAAAATATACCTACACACTTGCTTTCAATGAAGGAAGGACAGGCATCGTGAGCTGATGGAATAACTTTAGCAACGCAAATGGCTAGTACCATCATGCACCTCGCTGTGCTACGTAAGCCCATGCAGACAAACTGAAAAGTCGATTTTTTTTAACCCTCATGCCAGACACAAGAAACACTTCAATTTCTGAAAAGGGGGCATTTTAGTCCCCTTTTAAAACACCCTAAAATTATCATATGAGTCGTCATATGTCTTTACAAATAATTTAATCCTCTTATGTTCTGTTCATAACTATCAAGTATTTTTTTTTCACAATTTTAACCCTTTACTTTTCTGTGTATGTGATGACATCACTAATTTGTGTTAAAAGAAGATCTACCACTACCTTTAAATTCTACTTTAGTCTCTTGTCTTCACCCACACCCCAAACACAGCTTTAGTGGATGACTGTCCAACAGACTGGCTCCACTTCAAGATCTCCAACTGCGAAACAGGTTTTTTCTTGCCCCTGTTGCTGTGAGCCTCCTGCACTGTAGGTTGGTGCTGTGCTCATGGTGGACTCATGTTGGGTTTGGAAGGATGTATATGTATATGTGTGTGTTTTATATATGTATAGATGTATACATGCATATATGTGTATCTATAAAATGAGAACCATGGCTTCAGCCTGCTCTATTGTGAAGTGTGTTTGGAGAACACTTTTTATAAATTAGCACTATACAAATAAAGATTGACACCTTGCAGATATAGTTATAACCAAAGATATGACCCAGTTGTTTCCTGCGTACAGCACTTGCAAAGATTAGGCTCAAAAACCCTCAACGGTGACAATGATCCCTCATCTTTTATACAACTTTTATTTAAACACGAGGAAAAAAAAAACCTTTAATCATCTTTGGTGGGGTGTTTGCATCAGTCACACACACTAACACATGCACACATACACTGTCCTGTAAAAATTGCATCTCAGAATAGATAGCAATTACACCATCTCCCCTACTGATCCCAGACCAGTGCAATTAACACTTCTATTCCAGAAAGGTTATCGCTGTCAAAGAGCCCACGTACAGACCCCACACACACACACACACACCAACACACACCAACACACATGCACTGAAGCAAAGTTATTAAGTCTGCTCTGGTTGTGTGGCAGATAGTATGAGAGGCAGAAAGGTGCTGGGCAGAGCCTGATATTTCAACTGAGTTAATATGCAGACCTGTTACTTCACATAGAGCCCAGCACCAGGCCTGGAAATGCCACCAGCAAACACACACACACACTGACCGTTTGGTTCACAGCTATCACACCCCGCTGACTCTCTACTGTCGTTCCTTTTCTTGTTCAGTCTTTAGGTTCTAAAGAAACCCCCATCAAACAAATTAATCTGAAATGAGATCTTTCACAGAAGAAACAGTCTCTGGCTTTGTCTAGTCTTTTTTCTGGTGTATCTCGTCCTTAAATGTGTGTGCTTAGCAACCTCTTTATGGAGGAGATATACTTGCTGTCAACTAAGCAGACTCAGATGCATGATGGCTGCTACGTGTCTCCAGCATCAGCTGTGCATGTGGTCAAGAATTAACGCAACATTGACGTGAGCTGCAGTAATATGGTGAGTAGGAGAGCAGAGGCAAAGGGGATGTGAGAGGCTCAACACAGCGGCAGGAGAAACTGTAACAGGTAGTACTAAAGACTAAAAAACTATACCAAAATCTTCCACCTATAATTGATGTCTTACAAGGATGGCACTGACAAACATGGCTGCCGGTCTATCTGATGACAGGTAAATTCTCTTTGAGAAGGTACAACTTCGCTGTTTAGGTTCAACTTGTAACCGTGTAAATTGGTGACTTTCAATTAAATCCATCTGCGTGTGTTTCTGTTAGCTTGTATTCTGATGATCTGTAAAAAGATCATCAGAATACAAGCAAAGAACTGTTGCACAAACATAAAATGAAAAATGAATAGCAAGAGATCATCCAGGACCACTAAAATGAGTAAACCTGCATATTTTCTCAAGATGCTAAGATGATATAAGGTATAATCCAATTCAGGGGAAACATTAAAGATTTAAAATGTTAAATGTTTTGATGTTTTAAAAAGTTAATAAAAAATCGTATACGGTAGCAGCAGTTACTGCCTGGCCCGCAGTCACCATAGAATCAATAAACTTTTCATCAGAGTTGATCCGATGAAGAGTGGAGATTGTCTGTTCCAGATCTGTGAGTCTTTTTTCCAAACAGAGGCATCTGTCAATGCCAGATAAAGTGAGAAATCTTGTTTTGTGAGACTGACAGTTGATGGTGGTAGCCGACATTTCCCAGGGCAGAAAGCTTCTGTGTTGGTGTAGGCCAGTCTTTACTGACACAATTCATTTACAAAAGAAAAAAAAGGAAAATAGTTCCTATAAACTTTTATCTAGTTAAGAAGACATGCACTTTAAGGCCAGGAGTGTTTCGATAAAATAATGGTTTAAGACTTGCTAGAGTGTTAAATAAATCACAGCACCTCCCAAACACAAAAGCAGAGAGCACACCTTCTGTTTCCAGCGGTGCTTTAACTACGACATGAATCAGCCAGTCGACTGAAAGTCACCAGTGGACACAATCGGGCTTTGGACCATAATAATGAGACAGTTATGACAGTGCACAGCAGAAAAGTATTGTAGAAACAGCCACATGACCCAGTCAGTGTCCTTCAGAGCAGGAAAAGGTGGGAGCTATGAGCGAGTAGACAGCAGGAGGTACTGAGTTTAGCATAGATGCTAACGGCATCAGCAGCAGATTGATCAGATCTGGACCACATTTCTTTATTAAATGAAAAACAAATAACAACACTAAAGCATTTCTCGATAGAAAAGATATGTATGCTCCACTACTGACTTGTTTAGGCAAGAGTTTGTGATAGGAAGCAGTTTATGTTTTGTATGCTGCACTGCCTACCACATTATCTGACTGACCCCTAATGAATATGTCTGACTGAACGATCTTCCAGTCGACTGCCAGATTTTCTTCTCAAATTTTCTGCCTATTCCCAAACACTTTCTATTGGCTGTTGCCCAGATGAACAAGTGGAATATTCTGTATAGTATATATTGAGCAGTCCACCTGGTGTTTCAGGTTAAATACAACCTAGGGATATCTCTTTATCTCAGGAACAACATGTTCAGGAGTAGAGACAAGAACTTCAGTTTTATCAGTGTTCAGCGGGAGGACGTTTTCAGCAATTCAAGCTTTAATACAATCAGTACAATCAATCAAAGTGAACAACTTTGATATATTTTTAGACCTTAAGGGCATGTATAGCTGAATGTCATCAACATAGCTATGATATGACTCATCATAGGGGGTTCTTTCAGGATAGCCAAAGGGCAGCAAATACATTGTTTTTTATTTTTATTTGTCAGGGACCATGCACAGAAAAAAAAAAACATTTAACTCTTCAGAGTAAAGATGCTCTACACCAGATTATAGCTTTCCAGCTAATTTCCATCTACAGAAATAAAGGTATAAATGTAAAGTGCATTTACAGTACAGAAAATGCATAAAAGCACAGAAAAATACATTTTTGTTCATAGAAAGTGCATACATTTGATTATAGTGCAAAGACAGATTTAAAACAGAAGAATACACTCACACTCAAAGGTGTATTGAAATATAATCATAAGAAGAAATTATGTTAAAAGACTAATCAATACTGGGAGGCTTGGTTTCTAATAGTCCAGTTTTTTGTTTCTTTGGAGAAGACTCTGTAGTTTGTGTTGGTCTTTAGTTCATAATAAATAACATAGGGCCTAGCACAGAACCCTGAGGAACACCACAAAACAGAGACTGTCCAGCAAAAACCTATTTACCTGTCCTTATGCAGCTGCTGGATCCGCCTGATCCAATGTCTGTACTCATACAGATCTATTTAGCCAAAATCCAATCTGCAACAATTGTGAGAAGCTTGTAGCGGCACGGCCCAATCAGCAAGAGGAGGTGGGAGACACGAGCATGACAACTGCAGGAAGTGATTACTCATACAGAGATTAGCATAGATGCTATCAGCTTCAGCAGTAGTTTAATCAGATCTGGACCGCATTTCTGTATTAAATGAAAAACTAATAACACTGAAGTATTTCTCAATAGAAATGATATTTTCACTCCACTTTCGACATGTTCTAGCAAGATTTTCACTTGCCTACTTCATGATCTGACTGACCTGTAATGTATGATATTGAGAGAATGATCATCCAATCACCTGCCAGATATGTTTTTGAAAGGTTCTGCTCATTCCCAAACACTTATATGGGCTGTTGCTCAGTTGGACTGGTGAAATACATTGAACAGTTCATCTGTTGTGACGAGTTAACAACCACAGTTTTAAAAAATGCTCTGTTTGATACCCACCTGAATTTGCAACCTAGCAATCTTTGATGTAGGTTTCGAGGTTGACTATACACGATAACTATAGACTCAACTTGAGCAAAGCTAATGCACTGGGCTGACTTTTTAATTTAAGTGTTTCAGTCACTGTAAGTGTAAATTAAGCTGCTGATAGATGGCTCCTGATAGTTTAGACACAGAGAAGATAAATGAGGGCAATGAACATCACCATTCACAAATACAAACTTTTTTTTCCCTAAAAGTTGCAACAGTTTTTTTGGTTTTAAGTCCTTGAGAATATTTTGCAAGAAACTCAACGTGTCTGGAATATAATAAATTGGTAGGAAATCTTCTAACTAGACTCCCTGCGAGACTCAGTGTTTATACTTGCAGCTGCCTCCAGCTTCCTCTGAAACAACAATGATGAATGGAGTCTTAAACAGGCATCTCCCCCTCTATTGTCCCTCACACCAGCACCACATAATCATCTCTCTTTTCAACCAGTCTTCTCTCTATATTTGCTAATCAATCTTTCATTCTCTCTTCATCTTTCTGGCATCCACAGTCTTTTGTATCATGTGTTATGAATAGACTGAAATTGATTTCATGCTACAGGGCGTCGAAGCAGAGAGGACCCAAAGATTTAGGCACAAGCTTTTAAGGCAGCTGTGAAGAAGAAATACACTTTAGTGTGAACAGCTTTCGTGATTTTCAGGGAACTTAGATAGCAACCTCTTTGTCTGAACAGAAATGCTTAACTGGCTGAATAAAACAAAGAAGATTAGAGGGAGAGGAGAGAGCAGAGAACCAGAGAACTTGAGAATGAGGATCAGATTTGAATAAAGCGAAACCAACAGTTAAGAGGCTGTGTTATTTGTCTGTTTGGCCTGATAACCTCTCTGCTGCATATGCATGAAGCCCTATTAAGACCAAAAAATACCATTAGGTTGATTTACATCTTTTGTTTTTGTTTTATGTTATGGAGATTGAGATGATTTCAGTCATACGTGGGCAGCTCTGGGGGGATCAGTGGACTGCGGTAAACATGAGTCACAACAACACAGACTCAAATTTAGCATGCTGGAACAACACTGAGCTAATCATCCACTGTCAACTATCAACATTCTCCTTTCTCTTTCTTCCTGGTTCACTGTCGGACTATTTTATCTGCTCTTTCACAATGTGAAATGTATTACTGAAACAGAAAACACATGGCATGTCACTGTCTCCCACAGAATTACACATTAGAGTCACTTAGGAGAGGCTGTCGGAGTAATTTGATGTAGTTCATGTATTAATTTTGTTTCATACTCTTTTACGTCTGTATCACAAATTACTCTCAGTATTTGCCAGCATATGATTCTCAGGGATACTTAAAAATTATTTAAGGCCACAAAAACCTTAAAGTCTTGTTTGTAGCTGGCACTTTGATTGTAAAAATACTGAACTATACTTGTTGGTCATACAAATTATGACATTTCATTGTCTGCTGCACGTGCATACATGTCCGTGTCTGCAGAAAGGAGCTACAGCCTGCAGCTGAGAGAGGAGCCCACAGTTTGAAGCAATTTTAGAGGAATAATAAAAGAAGGGGGGTTTGCCTTTAACTGAGGGGAGGGTCACTGTTAAGGGATGCTTTAGAACAAAATGGAGGAAAGGATGATGGTCCTATGGTTCATGATGCGTGCCTTTGACACAGTGAACCATCAAATCCTCCTCACACTTGCTGACCTTTGTATCTCAAGATCTATCCTGTCATGGTTCAAGTCTCAACCTCACAGGGAGATCCTTGAGCGTATCATGGTGGGGAAAATTGTCCAGATTATATGGCTTATTGACAGGGGTACCTCAGGGTTCAGTGCTTGGTCCCCTGCTTTTCTCATTACACACCACCTCACACGGTGCAGTCATCCACTTCCATGGTGTTTTTTTTCATAAAACTTTGACTTATTTAACATCTAGTTTTTTTAAGT
Source organism: Cetoscarus ocellatus (assembly GCA_037902135.1). Lineage (NCBI taxonomy): Eukaryota > Metazoa > Chordata > Actinopteri > Labriformes > Labridae > Cetoscarus > Cetoscarus ocellatus. Next base: position 4,152,042 of record JBAMNC010000579.1, on the reverse strand, counting down.
TTTTTGCATCTTTTCTTTATATGTGGAACCACTAAGTGTCTTACGGGACTCAAGCCCCCATGTTCTTTAACTCTGTGTTATCCCTAGACAGTCTAACCTTGAATTTGTTGCCAAATAAGCACAGCTAAGCTTTTGTTCAGTTTTATGTTGATCCTCAACAGTTGTATTAAGGTGATAACAATATGATGAAAACAGTAGTAGGTACATTAAAATAAAATTAATTCTGTCTGTAAGTATTTATTTCAACTCTTATTACTTTGAAGACATATATTAGGGTTTAGAGTAGAGAGAAAATAATTTGAGGAACTTCCCAATTGAGTTTGTATGGGTGAAAGAGCATGCATCAGGTCTCCCCTGGGTTTGGGAGCAGAACAAGCCTAAATAAGGGCCTGCTCTTTTGGAACAAGCCCAGAAAATGCAACCCAAAACTGCAACTATTTACAAGTGACTTCAAGGTGACATATTACGCTCCTTTTCTGCAGTTTAATATGGATCCTTGATGTCTTCATGAAACGTAAGTAACATGCTTTGGTCCAAAAAACCCATGAATAAAGCACAGCTGCATTCTTTCCACGCTCACACAACCCCTTTCTTCAGAACAGCTGGTTTTGAGGGCTGTTGCCTTAAAATGCTAACGAGCCAGAGCTGAGCAACGGCCAACACAGTACATACAACGGGGACTGAAAGATAGACCTGCAGCGTATCTGGAGTGAATGACAGTAATGCCCCATTGTAAGGGTGGCCAACCACCGTTAAACACCACAAAGAATAATAAGAAGTATCTTGAGCGAAGCAGAGTGCACTGCTGCTTCAGCCACACACCACTGCCAGACTGGAGCGCCACCAGCAGAAGTGCTCTGATAGACTAAAGAGGGAGTGAAGAGCTCCACAGTACGATTCCTGGCACGTTCTTATTGGAGAATTTGGAGGTTACAGTCTTGAACACACATGAACTGCAAATTCATGCCGGTTAACAAAAAACAGCAAAGCTTGTTTCCCCAAAACATCACAGACTAACGTACAACATGCTAACCTCGGCCTAGTCACTGCAGTGGGACAGTTGCAACTTAGCCTACCTTACAGGCTAACGTTAGCAGAGAGAAAGGGGTAATGGGGTGGGTAAAGGACTGATTATATTCAGCCAGCTGTTGAACTTTTCTTGACCACTGTAGGAATGTTCATACATTGAAGTTTACCCTTCAGAATCTCAACAAGTAACGTAACATTGACAAACCTGTTGTGCAGTTACCTCTGGTTCGCTTCTCGCTGCTGTTAGCATTAGCTCATAGCAATGAGCAAAATAAATACTACACAGCATTGAAATAATCACATTTCCACCATCAGGTTTGGCGACGGATTGTTGATACTGAACCCAGATTCAGGAAGAGTCTAGCTCCCAGTCCTGTGTTGAACTGACTGAAGTTGAAGAAACAGTCCGACTTGAAGTGACTGGCACACACATACAGGTTTTAGCCGACTGTAGCTGCTCATTCCCTTCAAAAATAAAATGAATGCACTGGGCCCTTTGGTCCTCTGAGGCTGGTAGTCTATATGTGAAGATATATGTGTCTGTTTACAGCCAACGACAGAGCAGTGATAGGTTTTGGTTCTAGACCTAGTGTACGCCTATCCCTTGCTAAGAATGTAACAGGGCTCTCAAGTCATTTAGCCTGTGACACACGCATTTTAACCTTTTCACAAGCTCACACGCCAAACCTAGTATTTCTCACGCATGAAAATGCATTGTGTAAAGCCCACTGAGTTACACTGCTACATACGCATTCACAGAACATGTAGCAATACGCTCTGAGCATCATAGAGCTGTCGGGAGCTTGACACGACCCAGGTATAAGATCAACTATCCATCAGCCAATCAAAAAATAACATCCAGCTACATATCAGCCAATCAGATAATAGCATTGCTGTTTCCGGGTAAGATTCTGTTGATCTGACTGCAGCCACGTTCTGAGATGAGCGGAGAGCCTTATCCCATGAGTACAGTAAGTTATCTCATCGTTTAACTTTGTAGCCTGTTGTATAAAGAAATAACTTATTGTACTAAAGGAAAACGAGAGCTTATTCTTATTCTTCCTCCACACCTACCATTAAATATACAGTAAAGCAAAGTCTAATCACATTGACATACAAACTGTGGTTACCAGGCATCACATTAAAATAAAATCATCAGTGCAAACTAAGTTAATAGTTATACTTGAACATGGTAAATGTTTGGCTATAATTAAAATAAAAACTGCACATTTTAGTTTAAAAGAGCTTGGTCAAATGTTAGAGGTAAATAATAAAAAAAGAACAATAATAATTGTATTATTATGTTTCATTATTACTTGATATCATATCATATCATCACAAAGTAACAATAACACACATTAAATTGTGGGGGCAAAATAACAGCATCTCACTACTAATAAACCCAATATTAATTATAAAATATGATAAGGATAGTCACTGGCAACTATATCCATGTTTTGTAGCTTGCCGATGATAAAGTATGTTAAAAAAGCCATACTTAAAACAAGTGCAGGGCAGCATCTGTGGAAAGTTGCTAAAAATGTTGATAAAGGCAGGAAAAGCTTCAGTTTCAACAACAGACGTTTCTACCAATTCATTTAATGGAAGGAAGTACCTGCAGAATCTTGTTCACTCTCCTTTCCCCTGTCACTCCTTTTCTCTCTTGCAGATGTTGATGGCATCAATAATTCAGGGTTGAAATAACAGTTTAAACTTCTGCAGTCGTGAATGTGTCTGTTCAGCCAGCCAGTATATTTTTTTGTGCTCAGAAACAATCAACATGTCAGGGTCTTTGTGTGTGTAAATTTGGTAGAATTGAAGTTGAACTAAAATATTGCTAATTCGCAACAGTTAAAGAGTTTTTATGTTTTTTTCCCCAAAAAATTGATTTTAAACTTTTTCTAATTTTTCTCTTTGTTGAAATTGAAATGTATTTTTAGACACTTACACAGACTTGAGTTGATAGAGATTAAATTTCTGAACTCTAGTACCTGCAGTTTGTTTGCATTTGAGATTGATTTTCATTTCTGGCACGTGTCAGCGTGTGTGTGAGGGAACACTGTTGCTTTCTGTGTGCCAGGTTTGATTTCTCCTGATGAGACCTGATGAGTTGACAGGCAGGAACCAGATGTGCAATTTACAGCCAATTAATTCCTCTCTCTCTCGCTCTTTCTGTCTCTCTGTTCTGCTTCCTCTGTCTCTGCCTCCCCCACGCACTTCTGTATACACAGAGGGCATTGTCAGATGGATGCTCCAGAGCACTGCACTTTTGTTTTTTTCTTCTTTTTTGTGTTATATTCTCTTTTTTCTGTTTCATTTACATTTTTATTTTTTTTATGAGTGCAGAAGTATGTGTGGGGTTGTCACTTGAAAGATTTGCTGTCATATGAGCTGTTACAAGCAAATAAATGAAATGTTGAAAAAAAATAAGAACATATACGAGGTATGGCTATTGGTTATTGAGAATGAGCTTATGAGGATAAAACCACGTGGTTCACAGTCACACTGAGTGATTTTATTAAATGTTGGGTATTCATGCACAACTGCCGTAAGTTTGCAGTAAGGGATGTCTTCAGTTCACTGAGGTGCATGTGATTTTGCGAAGGTGTCTGGAAGTGATTTGAAAAGTGTGTGCAAATGTTGTCCTAAAACTTCTGACACAAGATCAAAAGGAACAAGGCCAGCAAATTTGTGAAGACTTTTGTGGAACAAATTTAGGGAAATCCATTTTTTTAAGATGTTTTGGGACATCTTTGGCACACACTTTTGTTATGATCAAATTTTCATTATTACAGCGATGACATAATAAACTCCAGGAAATAGAAAAAATGGCTTTCTAAGGCTTTTTCTCTAAAGAGGCAAAGAGTATTTCTCTAAACTGAGAGTTTAGTGAAAGGTGTCATGTTCCTCTGCTTCAAAAGCCCCTTCTAATAACATAAAAAAGGGATGCAGGATATTATCGGACCAATATCAGTATTGGCAGGTATTTGCCTTAAAAGTTGATTATTGGTATTGGCAGATAAGAATATCTTTGCCAATATTTACTTCAGGTAATTTGACCATAAAATTTGGCCATGAACATCCCATATATTGGCTTTAATATTGGCAAAAATGTACAATGTACCATGATGGTTGACCTCATCATCATGCAATAAATGACAATTTTATAAATCAAAAGTGTCATTTAAAAAAGAACAAAATGCATTTTTTCTTGCTTCACATCCGTTTCTAACACAATTGGACTGTAACCACAAAAGAAACAGGTAAACTTTAGTTAATTAAAAGTTTTGTGCTACTGACTCAAAATATCAATATTGGTATTGACATCTGCGATAATGAATATCGGATAGTGGTAAATATTGTGCATCCCTGAGAAATTGTATTGATTTAGCAAGACATTGGACATTTAAGACTGTTGCATGTTTTAACCCAAATTCTAAAAATGTGTGGGCAGAGGCTTTTTTCTTTTTTGTGATATTCTGTTGGAGCGAGTGCTTTCAGTGGATAACATGACCTGGGATGTGCACATTCAGTCCCCTATAAAGTAACTGGAGTGTGGTCAAATAATAAACTTGAATGCAACACAACTATTAATGTTAGCCATAGTTGGGTGAAAGCTTTTGTTAGAGGACTTGCTCTCCCTGCTTTACTACCTAATATAAACAAGCACAGTGGATGCATAGTGTCCTGTTGCAGCAGCCTAGTTATTTAGAAAGTGGAAAAAGAGTGTGAGAATGGAGTCTGTGTCAAGTTAAACTGGTATATTACTGAAAGCACAAACACATTTGGCACACTTTTGTGCAGGGTCCACCAAGCACCGTAGAAAGATTTTGCATTTGCCAAATAAATTTAAGCAGGCTATGTGCCACATGGCAGTTTATTGACCATAACTTAACAGTCAAGTACAAAAATATGCTCTTTTGGGGTCGTGGGGGGGCTGGAGCCTATCCCAGCTGATATTGGGTGAGAGGTGGGGAACTCCCTGGACTGGTCAACAGCTGATCACAGGGCCACATAAGGAAACAGACAATTATTCACACTCATACATAAGGGCAACTTTGAAGTCAACCTAATGAGACTATTTTTTTGGTCTGTGGGAGGAAGCCAGGGTGCCTGGAAAGAACCCACGCATGCACTGGGGGAACATGCAAACTCTACACTGAAAGACCTGATCAACCCGGGGATTTAATTACATAAAATCTGCTTTTTTGGCTGCTTTTACTTGCAATTTAGAAATGAATATGCAGAGTCTTTGCTAATCTTAATGGTTATATATCAGGCTAATATTTCGGCGGTAAATATCTGCAGTATCTCAGGTCATGCACTGAGCTTGAGGCACATTATTGCCCAGAAGGGCAGGGGTTATAATAATCAACTGCACAATGGCTACGTTTACATGAGAGCTTTAATTTCCCTTTAAATCAGAATAAAACTTAAATCCTCTTTAAAAAGATTAAAAATGACCTTGTACACACCTAATTCAGAATGAAAATGACCATTCCGAATTAAACTTAACTCCGAAGTAGGTGGCTGGTTTATTCTGATTTTAAATCTGAATTGAATAATTCCTTGATCATGTATACGTTCATTCCACTTTTAATTAATTCTGGTTGTTCTGCCACACATATTTTCTGCTGATGGGAACAGGATGGCTGCCCGAAGCAAGCGTTGGACTCGAGCTGAGGCAGTTTATTTAATTAGAGCCTTAGAAGATTTGGAAATAATGAAAAGAGTGGATGGATGTAAGCATAAAAATGCAGACCTTTTAAAAGTTGTAGCGTCCAAGTTGGTTGAGGTTTCCCTGACAGAGACGAGGGAGACACTGAACTGGAGTTTGTTTTCTTCCTGTAGACGTCAATACGTCACGTCCGCCCCCCTGTCCGATCAGAACCATTCCCAACCTCTGGACCTTAAGTGGAATTGAATAAAGGCGAATAAACATGTTTTCCATGTAAACTTCAATTCGGAATCACTATTTCCATGTAAACACGAAGGAGAACACTTTAATTCCGACTTATTTAATTCTGAATGTTGAATTCCGAATTTAAAAACATCATGTGACCGTGGCCAGTGAGTCATCTGTTTTGTCATTCTATTATGCATTCATTGAATTCTTAAAATGCATGAGAAACAAAAACAAACATTCAACTAGAGATAAATAAAAAAATATATATGAATACTAAAAAAGTAAAAATAAAAAAGATCAATACATTAGAATATTACAACAACACAGAATAACTCAACACAAATGACAAAATGGGAGCAGTGTTGCTTACAGAACAATAACTTCTCATTATGGTTTTATGATTGAGAGAAATTCTTTATGAAATTAAATCTTGCCCATCCCTAGCACCGAGCAGACAGTGGGGCCCACGTTGTGCTCAATTTGACTGTTTTTGGGTGTTTTCTCGCCTTCAGACTTGTCAGCTAAATGTAAATTAGAATTCTGTTTAAGAAATTAGTCGAATAGGACATCCCTAATCATGACACAGCATGCTCTGATCACCCTCTCTCAAAAGACTAGCACGCCTTCCCGAATCTTCCTTATTTCCTCTCCTCTTCGTCTTTTCTGTCTGGTGAACGAGCAGGGAGGATTTCTTCTATTTACACCACTTACCAACAGCCTTTCTTGTCCAGTTTCATCACCTCCTAAAGTGCTGTGCTGCTTTTTACTTCCTCACAGCCTGACTTCAGCTGCTGTGATTTTCCACTTCTAGAGAAAATCACATTTTGGCAAAAAAAAAAAAAAAAAAAAAATCTCAGATTTCCCAAGCAGAGGGAAAAACAGGGTTAAGAGTGCAGCTATGGCAAGACGGGAATAATGAGGAAGATAGAGAGGTTATACACCCCACTAATTAGCCGAGGTCTTTGCAAGTTCAAGGACGGATTCAATTTAGCTGATAAAGATTAGAGGGTGAGGAGGCGAGGAAAGGGTGAGATGGGTGAGACTTCCTACATCATAATTATCCCACTGGTTTTTTGGCTGGTGTCGCCTTGAGGAGGGTGTGCTGGGGAGTGAGGGGGAGTCGGGGGGGGGATCAGGGCTCAGGAGATGAGTTGGAGGGCTTCATGTAAAGCCAGGATGTCTTATCAGGGGGGCTGAGTTCAGCTGGGGGCGTCCCAAAGATTCCCGGGTCGACACTTTCTCTTTCAATTACTGTACCATTCGTGCACGTATCCACAGCCGAGGAGGATCATGGGTAATGCTAGGGTTAAACACATATACATGTCTTCATTCCTGTATGCATACAAATTGTCTCTGCATACATTTAGAATTAAAAAATCTGTTCAGTCTAGCCACAGACAGTTTCTGAAGGTGAAAATTCACTAAGACAAAGATTAAAGTGATCACCAGGCTTCTTATAAGTAGTTAATGCTTAAATCTAGACAAACCCACATCTAAAATCCTCACTACAGCTCATCTGAAGGAGGGAGGCTGGAACATGTACTTTTCTCTTGGTTGTGGAGTAGAGCGACGTACAGTTTTAAACTGAATGAGTCACTGGCTTTGTTTATATCCAGTGAGAAATTAATACCAGTTTTGGTTTTTTCTTCCTTTTTATCAATCCAGGATATGAGTAAGCTTCCATTCACTGGCATGCTTTCCAAAGAAAACATCCATCCAGTCTTTATCTATAATGTTTATCCCTTTCACACAGACAACAACTTTTTCTCCATGAGGAAAGAGCACTACCTGCTGCACCACCATGCAGAGTTTAATGCTACCAACGTCATGAGATCCCCAAGCCAATGACATACTTTAGTACCAATATACCGTATATGGAACTGTACAACAGATCTCATGGGGACAATTGTTTTGACAGTCTAGCCCGAAACTCATGTCATATTTGTGCCATCTATTTTTTTTAATCCTGCCATGAAGTGTAGAGATTTTTTTTTTGCTTCTTTTTAGGAATCCACACTAATAAGTTGATAACAAGTGAAAAATGTATTTGCGGTGTTGATTAATTTTCCATTTTGGCCCCTTGGAGAAAGTTCCAATTCCCTGTGAGTCTATTGACAAATTGGATTAGTCTTCTCTTGCTTCTGCTGATGGAAGCATCCAAATAGGAGCCGAAAAAATTCAATAAAGGATATATTAGTTACCTGTCATCCTCCAAAAGAATTATGATCTGAATAATGTAATATGGCCATTTGTAACACTTGAGACAGAAACTGCTTTCAAGAGTTGCACAAAGAACTGATTCGATCAAAATTTTCAGCTGAAATAAGTCAATATATGATCATAATTTTTGCTGAAAGTTTTTTTTTTTGACATCCATTGGTTTTGTTCTCCAAATAGTCTTACTTTTGGCAAAACCATATTTGAATGTGAAAAGTCTTGTTCATCATTAATCTGAGTGTGATTTTGATAACGTTCTGTAACAACTTTTAAGACATTACATTTTTTCAATATATTTATACAGCATAAATGTTCTTATCACCTAGATTGTCCTGAGAAAAGCGATGTCTCTAACTTGATTGTGGCTGATAGGTTTGATGCACTTTATGCATTATTCCAACAAAAAAATCCAGGTGGAATAAAAATAGCAGAGAATATTTTGGGATTACAAGAGTTAAATCCAGGATGAGTAAGCTTCCATTCACTGGCATGCTTTTCCCTGAAAACATCAATCCAGTCTTTTCTATGACGTTTATCCCTTAACAGCCACCAATCAACCTAACAGGCATATTTTCACAGTAGAGGGAAACCAAAGTACCCAGGGAAAACTCACAAATGCATGTATACATCACATAGACAGGTTTCGACTGATCGAATCAATCCAGCCACTTTGTCTCCATGAGGCAAGAGCACTACCTGCTGCACCACCATGCAGCCTTTAGCCCTCCCACCTCCATGGGATCACCGGTATCCCCAAGAAATGACATACTTCAGTACTAATATCTATGGAACTGAATAACAGATCTTAAAGGGGACAACTGTTTGACGATATAACGGAAAACTTGTGCCATATTTGTCCCATATTTTTGTAAAATTTGGCCATGAAGTGTGGTGATTTTTTTATTGATTGTTTTTAGGGCAGTAATAAATTGTTCATAAGTGAGTTTTGTGTTGCATTTTCCCAATGAAAAATCTCCACTTTGGCCCTTAGAGAAAGGTCAAACTTCCTGTCGGTCTATTGACCAATTGGATTAGTCTTTTCTTGTTTCTTTTTTCTCATAGTGTACAATCAGGACAGCTAAAAGTCAACAAGGAACAAGTTGTTCAACCTGTCTGTTATAGAAATAATTAAAAAGGAGGTGTGAGTAATGTAACGTGGTAGTTTGTAACATGTGAGACAGAAACTGCTTCCAGAAGTGGCAAAAATCGCTTTTTAAAGCAAAAAAATATGCTAAAGCTTTTCTTTCATACTTTACTTTTGTTCTTCAAATCAGTGTTGCCAAATCTGCTTATTATAAGTGACTTTGGGCTTGTTTTTCTCCAAAGTCACTTGCAAATCTCGTGAGTCTTGGGTTGAGGTTTTTTGGGCTTGTTTTTTACCGTGTAGTTGCTTATTTGGGCTTGCTTTTCTGTTTGTCTGCCTCCAAACACACTCACGCAAGCGGCGCATGCAGGACTATGCCAGAGCCATAGTTGCCAGGTCTGCTTATTATAAGCGGCTTTGTGCTTCTTTTTTAAAGTTGCTTGTAAATATTGGCATTTGCAGGTTGTGATATTTTGGCTTGTTCCAAAAGTGCAGTCGCTCATTTGGGCTTGTTGTGTCCCCAAACCCAGGAGGGATCTGATGAACTACTACCAATATAAACTAAATTCAGAAGTTACACAAACTCTAAACACAAATGTAAATTTTACTGTAAAAAGAGGGGCAAAAATAATGTTGCCACCAAAAAGAAATCCTTATAACCAGAATTACATTATTTCCAATGTAGCTGTTACTGTTTTCACCATAATAAAGCTGTAGAGATTTAACAAAAAACTTAGCTAAAAGCCTGACTATGTCTGTTTGGTTACAAATATCAAGGTTAGACAAACTGTTTAGTAATAACAGAGATATAAATAACAGTAGCCCATCCCTTCACTTCTGTGTAAAGAAAAGGATGTTCTATCTCCAAGCAAAAGGATGTTAAATCAGTAAACTTAGAGATAAATAAGAAAAAAAGGTAAAGTATTAAAAATTGAAATGTAACGTAGACGAAAATCAAAACATGCTTTATGTAGATTTCTCTTTGAAAAAAAAGTAATATATCCCAGTACAAAAATTAAAAATAATACCTTGAGGTCGCTTGTTTTGGGCTTGTTTTTAATCGACCTAGTTGCTTATTTCAGTACAAAAATCTGGCAACCCTGCTTCAAATAGCTTAGACTTGACAGAACCATATTCAGATGTGAGACGGCTTTTTTCCATTTCTATTCCATATTGAAATTTCATCCCCTCTCTAGTCTTCTGTATGTTAAATTTGTACACGCATCCTTTTGTTCATGTCTTACTTTGCCTTTCACTGGAATAAATACTGTACCTGTTCATTTGAACTGATTTGATCAACAGAGTTTCTCTTGTGCACTCAATAACATGAAAGATTAATTTTACCTCGGTCCCCCATCCGTCCATCAATGTGAGTCTTTTTTTTTTTTGTCAGTGCCTATATCTCACATCAAACTCAGAGGAGGATAGAGGCAGACTGCTGCTCATAATTAAGTTTCGTAGACATACTGAAAAAGTGGGTGCAGTAAGGAGCAATGCACATTAACTCATTTAGAAATACCAACACAATTTACTTAGTGGTCCCTGTTGTAATTCTATTATTGGCTGCTGACAGCCTCCAGTAAACAACGTAAGTCCAATCACATACATGAGGGGCATCTCATTAAGGGGAAATGTGTCCTGTTGGAATTACTCTAATTGAATTCCAACATGCTGAAATGAAGAGCACATGATTGCACATGCACCGCCAGGACGCCGCTGAAAAAACCTCAGCAAATTTAAAACTGGAATTAATCCCAGTTTAACAGCAGTTATAGAGAGTGAGGAATAATGCTTCACACCGAGACTGCAATGAATGACCAAAGGTTCAAACATTTCCTATTACTGTTTGCTTTAACTGTGAGGTCAGGCACTGCTCCTACTCGATCATAAAAATGAGGTGTAAAATCAGCTCCAATCATCTTGAAATCACATGCTCTTTTTCTCCTGAGATTCATATATACCATATCATACGCCTGGCGCGGTAGCATGACGGCTGCCTGTGTGACAGTAGTCGTCACATGTTTCATTGAAGTCTAAGCTAATAATCTTCCAATGAGGTTAGGGAGACACGGAGGCACGGACCATCATGAGGGAAATATAGACAGAAGCTGATGATTTCCTGCCTATGAATCTGAAAATGTGTGAACATGTGACTGACCTCGAGAACGTTCTCTTTCTCTGTCTTTGTCTTTGCACAGTGGGATGCCATTAATGAGATGGATGAGTACTTCAGTCCAATTCATACGTACCAGGTATGTCATATTCTCAGAATGTGGACCAGTTATGTTTCATTTTAATCAACTCTTTAGGTACATTGGTGAACTAGATCCGTTTAATACAAGACTGGGCTTTTTCCTCAACATGTGGAGGTATCTTTTGTGAATTCACTTTCTAAACACAAACTGGATATAATCAACACAAGATAGTATTTTAATTGAGATGATATCCTGCCAATTTCCCCCTTAGAAAAAAGAAAACAAAGGAGAGGAACATTTTCAGGATTGAATGTCCTTCTCTTTTGCTGAACCCAAGACAATCAGTACTTGTTTCTGTTGTCTTTCTCATTCTCAAGGAGCTCCAGGCAGCATACTTACCAACAAGATTTCAGGCACTCAGTTCACATTAAAGTTAATTGAAAACCTGGTCTGATGCAGACACACAATGGTATTCTTGCCTGTTTTTCCCTTTCCACTTTTTTCTTAGATTACTCTTAGTTTAGGCTGACCTTGCAGTGCAAGATCCACTTGATTCAATGTCTGTAATCAGACAGATCCATCCAACCAAGCTCCAATCAAACAATTGAGCTCGCCCCAAAGATGCCCCAAGACGACAGCAGGAAGTGGCTGCTTGTTCAGCTATAGTGGTAGTTTTATCAGATCTCGAGTACATTTCTTTATCAAATGAAAATCAAACAACAACTTTGAAAGCTTTTCTCAATGGGAAGGATATTTTCAACGACTTCCGAAAGGATTTGGCAGGAGTTTATTCTTCCAAGTGGCTTGCTTTTACCCTAAAGGCTATGATCATGTTATGGTACTGCTAGTCCTGTTTATTTTGTATGCTTTTTGCCTTGTGTTCCTTGTTAGGCCTCGTTTGTTTCCTGTGTTACTGTCATGACCCTGGTCTTGGTTTTACTTAAATTACCTATTTTGTGTGCATGTTTTGTGTCTTGTCACATGTTTCCTGTTTTATTTTGAAATCCTGGTGTTCCTTGTGGTGTGTTCCTGCCCTCCCCTCTGTGTGCCTCTGATTGTGATTCCCTCCACCTTTGTGATTGTCTCACCTGTGCTTGATGTTTCCCCAGTGTATTTACTCTCCGTGTTCCCCTTTGTCTGTTCGGTCATTGTCTTCCATGTCACATTCCCTGAGTAAGTCTCTTGACTCCAGTGTCCTCCAGTTTGTTGGTAATTTGTGTTCCTCCAGTGTTTGTCCTTTTTTGAGAGATAGTTTCTTTTTCCTTGTGTTGAACTTTGTAGTGATTTTAATTTACACTTAGAGTTTAGTTTCTAGTGTTTGTCTTTCTTTGTTTAAGCCTGTTTTTTTTTTTTGATACTTAGTAGAGATTGTTGTTTTGTAGGTTGGACCTTTTTTGTAAAAGATTAGTTTTTGTTTTTTGATCCCTCTTTGCTAGTTTTTCATTTAAACCTTTTTTGTTTAAATCTACATTTTGGTTCTTCTGCTGGTTTTTGTTAGTTTAGTTCTTATACACCATGTGTCTCCAGGGTTTCTAGTGTTTCCATGCATTTGTAGTTTGTAGTTAGTCTTTTGTTGAACTTTCAAGTTACTTTGATTTGTAGTTTGAGTTTTTCTTCTAGAGTTTTCCTCCTTTGTCCATCATTGTTTATTTGTTACTCTGTTAGAGATTTTTGTTTATTTAATACTTTGACTTTATGTTTAGGATTAGTTTTTAGATTTGTTATCCAGATTTTTATTTTCAATAAAGCCCTTTTTGTGAATCTGCATTTGGGTCCTTCACCTTGTTTTTGTTTTTGTATGGCTCATGACTGATCAGTGGCCTCTTGGGGAAGGCCTATTAATACATGTAGAGACTGAATGGTTTAACGTAAAAATACATGATGGCAGATCAAACAAGTAGGACAAAAGAGTTCAAAGCAACTTTATTGCACTCTAAATAACAAAGCCAGCTCAGGGTACGACTTGCAGTCTTGTCAAATCTGACCAATGAGTGAAAAGCTCTGTCCAATATTTCTCCAGTCCAACTTCTTGCTCATTCACTTTTATTCTTCTCCCTAACCTCACTCATTACTATCCTCTTTTGTCAAGTATTCTGTCTCTTTTGTTGTTTTGAAGCACAGCACTGAGACAGGCAAGCTGCTCATGTACCCTAAAGCAATATTTACTTCTCATAAAATGGCCTTGGCCTGTTGCACGACTTACATAGTGCTATATGCAGACAACCAGAGCCCTCTGGGGGAGTGAGAGGGGTCATTCTCTCTTTTTAAAGTCCTCCTTTTAGATTGACTTCAACACTACTATTCTAAGATGAGAAAGTTACATAATGTTGCTTCAAGGAGTTATAAGTAATAAGGTGGCGTTGTCTGATAGTTTGCTTGGTCAGTAATCGGAAGGTTGCAGGTTTTAGCCCAGCTACGGCTGTCACATGGTGATGTGTCCTTGGGCAAGACACTTAACCCCAAGTTGCTCCCACTGCTGAATTAGTGGTGTTTAAAAGGGCATGAAAGGGCGTGAATGTGTGAGTTGATGCTGATGGACAGCTGACAGAAACTCCAACCATCAGTGAGTGACTGAGAGTGAATGGGTAGATGTGATCTCTGGTGTAAAGCTGATTTGAGTAGTCCAAGAAACTAGAAAAGCGCTATATTAGCTCAAGTCCATTTACCATTTAGCAAGTAATACTTAGTGCACTTCTTGAATGACTTGCCCAACACTAGGAAAATGCTTGATTTTTCTTAAAAGAGTATACTGCTCTAACCTACTCTTCGATCTATTAAACTAAGGTGCTTTACACTAAGCACCCTGCACAAACAAAACAATAAAAAACAAAAGAGATCATGGTATAAATAGAAACTTTAATGGAAGCAACATCAGAATAATGCATCACCTTCTCAGTGCCGTCTCTGGAGTTAGTATCAGAGGAATAATAAAGGAGATATGGTAGCTTGCATTTCAGCAGTAAAAATAGTTTTTCTGTAGGGCTTGCCTTCTTTAACACTTTTCCAAATGACAATACCACATCTGGTGAAAAAAGAGTTGACACAAATGCAGTAAAATCAAGAGTATAGGGTGCACTTTCTCAAACTTTTTTTAATCCAAAAAGGTGCCCATGGTGTCTTAAAAAGTATTAGAAGTTTATAAACTGAGCAGGTTCCCTGTGAAGAAATTTACCATCCCTGATAAAACAGTGCTCATAAAATAAAAGAGTGAAAGTATTTAATGATGCTGGTAGACACCTATGCAGCATTTTACTATTTGTGGTGCAGGTACAAAATAATGCACGAACCACAACAGGCTCATCTTTCTTTTGGCTTTTTCTTTTCTTTAGAACATGCTATGCTAGCTGCTCTTCTTTTAAGAAAACAAATATGTAAGCCACACTGAGACTCTTCAAAGTCTTAGCTGTTCAAATTGTTTTATGATATTTCTGAATGTTGTTACTGGAATTCCTAATGATTGCCCTTACTCTGAACCAGGTTTGTAACGTGATGAGCCCCAGCCAGAACAACTGGCTTAGGACGGGCTGGATCCCCCGAGAAGGTGCGAGGAGGATCTACATTGAGGTCAAGTTCACCCTGAGGGACTGCAACAGCATGCCTGGAGTACTGGGCACCTGCAAGGTAACCTTGTAATAACAAGGAGATGATGGGAGAGCAAGCAGGAGAGAAGGGCAGAAATGTGTGTTAAAGTTTTTGATTCCTAAAAACATACTATGTGATTCAAGTTAAACAGTCTTGTCTAAGTTTGTATAACAAAATTAAGATGAAGTCCAATTAGATTCTTGTTTATAATGATCTTTTAATTTCAAGGAAATTGAAGTTTAGTGATTTAGGTGCATTTGATGGAGTTTGAAATACAGATCAGTTGACCTCATGCTCGAAAAGAAGAATGATACCCAGTAGCCTGCACATGGTACTTCATCTTTATTCAGTTTCGATTGTGCTAATGAAAGAATGGAGCTCCAAGGCTAAGCCAAAATGCAGTCATTAGGGTTGCAAAATAATAAAAACAATGGGAATGAATGAATTTAACTTGAATAAACAGGAATAAATGGGAATAATCTGAAATTTAGTAAATTAAAGATTGGGCCTTTGCAGGGATTTTAAATATAGTTGAGGAAAATATGTTTGAGCATAATTTTGATTAAAACAGACAGATTTCATGCAGTACTTGAGAGTATCTGTGCTATTCCTTATTCACATGCACGTAGCACAGTGCAGGCCATGCCCCCTATGTGCACAGATGTTTTCTAGAACCCTGCACATTTTTAAACACAGAGACTGTTGTGGCTAAACATTTGAGCCTGCGGACAAAAAGTAAAGTTGAAACTGTTCAATGAATGATTAAACTTGATAAAGTTTGACTTACGAATAAATCTGATGAAATGATATGTCTTTCATTGTGTTATTCCTATGGATGTCTGCCTATGACAAAACACATTTATTTATATTTATGTTTCGATATGATACAATTTGTTTAAATTACTCCCAATTTCTAAGTAATTCACATATTTCCTATGGAAAGTTTCACATTTGTAGTATTTTCAGAAGTCCCCGGCTTAACTTCCCATGGAAAGTTTTCAGAAATTTACAGATGCTTTTCCACTCCTTTGCAGTAGCAGTCATCATCATCAAGAGGCTGATAATAGTTTTCATCACCTTACATTGCAAGCAGAAAACAACCTTGAGTTCCCTCCCTCCATCAATTATCTCTGGAGTATAGTGAGAAGTTGTTGATGTGCTATTGAGTCTTTTGTGTCCTCTGTCTTTTTAATGAGTAAACCAAACAGTGTTTACCCTGCAATGGCTGGCTGAAGCAAACCTGTCAGTGCTTCAGGCTTAGCCTTTGACATTACTGCATAATCAGCACTGAGCTTTAGTTCAGCTTAGTTTATACCTACATGAAGTCACAACAGCAAGCTTGCATTATAGTTAGAACTTGGAATTGTGGTTTCATTTTTTCTGAAGCTTTTCCCAAAGATTGTGTATAAACTTACAAGCCACTTTATTTGATACCCCCATTCAACTGCTCCTTGCAAATGCAAATAACTAATTAGCCAATCACATGGCTACACGTCAATGCAGGGGTCAGGACGATCTGCTGTTATTCAAACCAAGAATCAGAAAGAGGAAGAAAGGTGATTTAAGGGACTTTAAGGTGGCATGGTTGTTGGTGCTGGACAGAATATTTCAGAATCTGCTGATCTAATGAGATTTGCCAGTGCAACCATCTCTAGGGTTTACAGAGGATGGTCCAAAAAAGAGAACTTATCCAGTTTCTGGCAGCTCTCTGGGATGTCAGAGGTCAGAGGGGAAAGAGGTTGTCATTTCACCTGGGCCATGATAATAAGTTCACTGTTCTCCAGTGACCTGTCACGGGATCTCAATCCAATAGAGCACCTTTGGGATGTGGTATAATGCGAGATTTGCATCATGTGTGTCCAGCCAACAAATTTGCAGCAACTTTGTGATGCTATCATCATGTCAATATGGACCAAAATCGAAATGCTTCCAGCAGCTTGTTGAAATATTTAGACACTTCTGAAGGCAACAGGCGGTCCAATACGGCCCCAGCGAGGTGTTCCGGAAAAAGTGGCTTGTCCAGACTTTGACCTTGTTGATGGCAACTTTAAGAGATTGTAAAGTTTTCCATTTTGTAAGGTCAAATAGAATTTGATTGGCAGTAATTTGTCCTTACACACCACTGATGATGGCTTCAGACAAACAGATTGGGGGTGGAGGGGAGCTGTATATGGGTACAATGTTTATTATGTATGTGATTGATAAAAAAAAACAATGAAATACAGACCAAATAATACAGCTTTATTTGTCTTACAGGAAACCTTTAACCTGTACTACTACGAGTCGGACAGAGCAGTGGGCTCGGCCATACGGGAGAACCAGTTTATTAAGATCGACACCATCGCTGCTGATGAGAGCTTCACAGGAGTGGACCTGGGAGTCAGACGGCTCAAACTAAACACTGAGGTATGAACAACACTAAACACCAGCACAGGACTGATAGAACAGGTAAATGTCATTCCTCTCCCCGTTAAGTCGAATCTCACTTTAGATTGTGACTCTATTCCAATTCTGAGCACGTACTCCACCACAGGAGTTCAAGACAAGTTGGAAACATCCCCAGCCCCAGAGAGCCTCTTCCAGCCTCGTCACTCCGGCTGTTTTGTGCTCACTTCTGCAGATCTGTGAAAGAAAACAAAAAGCCTGCCTGAGTGCAGTGTCATGGGAAATAGTTTGATATTGACAACAAATTCAAATTAGAAAAGGAGAATAGTGGAGCTTCTCTTTTATTGATCACAGTGTTACAGACGTGTAGAAATGCAGTGTGTCTACAGCATCTTTACATTTCTTTTCCATCAAATATCACCTCAGCCTTTCTCTCGCATTCTTATCATAGTATCACAGCTTTAACATCTTACAACCCGGGAACCCTTTGAATTTCTCTGTAATCCTGGTTTATGGCAAGATGTCAGTCTTGATATGGTGTTTATTTATGCAACATAAAAGTTACTATTCCAACAGCATTGAATTTTTTGAGTCTAATTTCAGTGTTTTAATGTAATTTGTACAACATCTTACTATGTGGTGTTGGCAAAAAAGAGAAACCAATTTCAACCTGATTTATGCACAATCAAGGCTAAAGTTTTATCATGATGCAAATTTGTAAAATGTCAGGCATTATCAGGTTGGTTAACATTAGAGGAAAACATTTAAAACTTTAATATATATTTACATACTTGTTAAAATTAACCCCATGACCTGTATCATTTGGTTTTTATGTTGGTTCCAAAAGGAAATTAACTTGGAGCTAGGCATTGCTAGACTGCAGTTTACAAAGAAAAGACTAACACCTCCGCTCTAACACACACAAATCCACGCACTAAAGACAAAATCACAATCACTGACCCAACAGAACAAAATGTGCCAACCCATAAAGTAAATAGACAGAAAAAGGATATATATTTTAATTGCACAAGTTAATCAATAATGACAATACAATCACATGATTGGTTAAGTAGCTAGCAATCATAAAGGAAAGCAGCGTAATGAAATCCCACAACAATTAAGTACCAATAGAAATGGTGACCGCATAAGCAACTTTTAAAAAACACATGAAATCTGTTGAAATATGTATTTTATTTTGTGGAATATTGTTCAAATCTACAGAAGACCAAAGGGTTTTTTTGAAAAATGAGTTTTCATGCACAGCAACTAGGGCTGCACAATTAATTGTTAGTTTAAAGTTACGCAATATTAACCACTGCAAAAACATAGTTTAGGAATTAATTGCAATAGAATGTATGGCAATAAATTATAGTGCCGAATCAAAGTGGCTCAGTAGTGGTGAATTGAGCAGATATAAACTAACTGCTTGTAGTGTATGATGACACTGGGATTTTTTTGTGGCTTGTTTTCTCCCACAATTCTTTTAATTTGAGAGTTTGGAGCCATGTACAGCAATGTAAAGCATCAGCATCTGTCCTGGGATTTCTGAACAGAGAGAGAACTGAGCTGGGACACTGTGGCACACGTTCAGGCTCATGTCATGTGCCTCACACAAACCCACTTCAACAAAAACCTGAACTATCCCTTTAATGAGCTCGATAAGTCATCGTTAGAATACTGCCCTTGGGAGCCGATGTCATTAGAGCAGACAAGTTCTGGCTGTTTCTTGTTTCCCACACAATAAACACATGAAGGCCTGCTATGACATGATCAGATTACAAATTACTACAAATAGAAATCAGAGCAAAGAAAACATTAAGAATCACATGAATCTACATCTCTATGAAGAATCTGTGCAGAGATAAACACTGATTGTAATACAAAAGGTTTTTACCATGCAGCTACACTTTGGCATTGATCTTCATCATCTAGATTTTAAGGTCAGCCATTAAACATTTAGTTCAAGTATTAAACAAGTCTGTTTTGGTTTAATTATTTGTGAACTGGCTTAACTATTGTGGGCTTTACTTTTTAAACAAGGCCAGACACACAAGACAAACTCTGGTGCATCAGAGAATTTGTCTAAGCTTAAAGTTTTTGTAAAAGTTTTATAGAACTTGATCTCCACCAGGCTTGTTTTAAGGATAAATGTGGCTTTTTATACATTTATTTGAACATTTGAGCAAGAGGATCCCATGAGAAGACCTTAAACAAGAACTTTCTCCATCTCTCAATACTTTCTGTTTTTCCGACACTTTCATTGGCTCTGGTCCCAGAGCCCGCAGAGTATGAACACATAAATATTTAAACAGCCAAAAAAAAGCTTCATTTTTGGAAAAGGTTCTGTAATTTACAGCCTGGAACTGTCGATTCAAGCAATCTCTGTTATTTTCCTCCGTGGCACATGATTCATGGTAGAGCTTGAAGTTAAAATGACGTAAAAGGATTCAGTGCTGGATGTGGAACAGTTTCTGTGAGGTGAAATTTTCCTCAAAGCTGCACTTCAGTGTTTCAGAGTTGTGGTTAATACAGGGTGGTTTCACTCACAGTAACCTCTGCTGCTTTTCTTACCTGCAGAGGGAAGCTATCATACCCTGCATTTAAAGTATCAGGTATGCCTGTTCATTTAAAGCAAGTTGTAGACATACAATAAAGTCTGCCTAAACATCTAAAACAAGTTTCTTTAGGTTGCTCTAGCCCAGGAGTGACCTACTAATTTTCTTTGAGGGCCACTTTGTTATACCTCCTCTTAGGTTTCAGGTAGCTCTGGGTGACCCTGGTCACCCCTTGTCTTGTGGGAATATGAAACAACAGCTCGGAGCCGTTTTCGAGCAATTTAGATCTATCCAACGGCGTTTTTCTCTCATGCCGTAGTAGCAGACGGGGCCAGAAATCGTATTTTGGGGGGCATCAATACGTGTTTCCTCTGGTCTCAAGTCCCACTCTGAGCAGCAAAGGCACTCCTCCTCTGTTGTGTTTGCCGTGCAATGTCCACAACAGCACCACCAGTTAGCCCCCATTCGTGGACGTGCAGTGGTTGCTTGTTCTCTGGCCAGCTGTTCGGCTCTTTCCCTCTGCATCCTCCTTTCAAATAGCTCCTCGTCGGTATATCCTGGCTCAAAACGATACGGGCATCCATTATACTCAAAGTCGTTGTCAGACACTTCTACATCGGATAAATATTCCGCCATGTTGCACAAAAATAGCCGTGTAGCCTAGCAACAACAGCAGCTCTACTCATGTTCTTGTCTATGACGTCACCAAAAGTTACCCATCCTTGTAAAGCCCCGGATGACCATAACAACAAAGTTTAGCTGACATGGTGATAACACTGGCCATTCGTTTATAAAATGTAGCTGAAATGAGTGAGTTTCACAGCAGATAATGTCTAATTTAGGGGCTTCGATTTCTGGCCCCGTCTGCTACTACGGCATGAGGAAAAATGCCGTCGGATGGATCTAAATTGCTCGGAAACGGCTCGGAGCTCCGCCAAAATTGTCTGGGTGAGTCTACGAGCGTATTTAATCCTAAAAATAAGGTCCAGGTGTCAAAAAACCGAACTTATCCTTTAAGTACACATTGCTTGAAGATGGCTCGGACTTTGTATTTCTCATTGTGAACATCAGTTTGGTTTCAGGTAAAATCATTCACCTCACTGATAGAATTTCCTCTGCTCTTGAAAATCATAAATTTGCATGAAATGTTTCCTGCTGTTGTCATGCTTGTATTGGGTCGTGCTGCTTTGGTGCATCTGTCTGATTACAGACATTGAAACATGCAGATCCAACTGCACTGCAAAGTTCAGTACTTTATGCCATGATATGGATTTTCACATCACTGTCATCACTGGGCCCAACACATTTAATTTAATTTCATCCTTTATTTCATTCTGTTAGTATGTAAAACATTCAATACAAACTAAAATAAAATCTCAAACGTG
This sequence comes from Cetoscarus ocellatus, assembly GCA_037902135.1. NCBI lineage: Eukaryota > Metazoa > Chordata > Actinopteri > Labriformes > Labridae > Cetoscarus > Cetoscarus ocellatus. The sequence continues at coordinate 4,130,704 of JBAMNC010000579.1, read as the reverse complement.
AATAAAATGGAGCAGAAAAAATCTTATAGAGTCTGCCCCTCTCTCACAAGATATCAATTAACTAAACACATAATACAAATAAACAAGAGCTGCAGGCCAACATGCCTTTTCACATTTCATTATTTCTTATTTTCAAAAATGACCAACCAAACAAACAAACAAAAAAGACCATGTTAATTCACATTTTTCCACAAAACAAACACAACAAGACTTAGATTAACAGATCTTGGCTCAACATACTAGCGTCAATACTTATTTAAGATAAAATTTGATTCAGCCTCTTTAATTTCTTTGTTCAGATTGTTCCTGATTCCTGATTCCTCTCACTGTAACACAGCGCTCCTTCAGTTCAGTTCTGAATCTTGGTTCACATACGTGGTGTTGACCTCACAGGGGACTTTAACAGGTCACAGCTCCCAGTGTCAAACTTCCAGCCGTAGCAGCAGACAAACAAAAGTAGCTTGTGAGACAAACAGCAGAGCTAGAAGCTTTCTTCAACTCGTGAGGCAAAAACACACACTGCACCACAGGGTGACACCGTGCTCACTCTGTGGTGCAGTGTGTGTTCACCATGAACATGAGTTACTGCACAGCAGTGTGGCACCTCTCTTTCCTTCATGTACATGAAGTGAGTGTGTGTGCTTTACAGAATATCCCTTCCTGTCTGTGGTCCCATCACAGGCTGTGCACTGACATTGATTAATCGAGTTTATCTTTGTCCAACCCCTGCAGTTACTTTAGTCTCCATTTCAACAGCTTGATTTGTGTTTTTCAACATTTGTGTCATATCACAACTTTTCAAGGAAGTAAAGAAAAATATCCCTGTAGGCTCAACTGTAACAAAACCCTGTAAAGCTGTATTACTGATTAGCATGTGACCTCTGATACGATTTTAACATAGCATTCCTGAACTGTAATCACTGCCTTTGTTGTAATTACAACATTTATCTTGAGCAGCCAGACAAAGAAATGTCAAGCTCTCTTTTGCAGCCTGACACAAATACAAACACACTGTTTTCCAGCTACTAGAGTCTAATTATCATTTTTTGGACCTGGCCGTAAACACATAGTGTATCTCCATGTCACCTTATTTTTTTAGCTGAATAGATTTTATCCTTCAATGTTACAGATATCAACATTGGGTTGATATTACATCTTGCAGCTCTTACTGCAAATTGTTGGTGACTTTACCCTGGCTGCTTTGAGTAGAGGACGGTGACAGATCAGCAGCAGCAGCAAGGAAATCTATTTTTTCTTTCTTTAAGCTGACAAGTCTTAGATGCTGCATCTCATTTAAATTAAATACACAGCACTGATGTACTTAATACTTCTTGTTTGGTAATTCATTAAGCCTACATATTCACACTACACCTCAAACACTGCCTCAGCTGCAGATTGAAGAGTATTAGCAACAGTGATTTGCTTTGTTGTGAAGTGATTGGAAGCATCAGTGCACACTGCACACATATTTTAATGAAAATCGACTAATAATAATTGGTTCCTGATCAACCAGTACATCTCTACAGTCAGTTCCAGGAATGTCTTTCTTAAATATATCATATTAAACCCTGGCTGCAGCCTCTTCATATTCTCTTCAGCCCAACAAATATTGCCACTTTGGGAACAATCATTTACAAAAAAAAAACAACATTTAATCTCCATAGCTTAAACCATACAATGTGTTCCTATAACGCAAAATGTTATCACACAGTGCAGGGAAAGAAAACGCCGGAGGCCCGTTAAACAGTAACTGTGGATTGTGGCTATACAACATGTTTCATTTCTGGCATTTACATGAAACAGCAACAGAAAAGTCTCCATTATAACCCAAAAATAATGGCACATAAGCCCACAACTCCTAATTAACTGTCTAATTAGCGCACAGTGTTCATTGGGAGCTTTATGAGCCAGTTTGACTGTGCAAAAATCCATCAAATCAGTTTGTAAACAAATCTACTCATTGAGCAGCTGCAGTTGTGTTCGAGCATGCAGGGCGACATCCTATAAGGAACAACTGACAAGATGTTTGCTGTATCTTTATTAAAGTATTTTACATCTGGGATATATGCAAAATGCATCCTTCAATTCAAGGGTGAAATCTTGGAGTTCACATCAAAACCATTCAAGACAGTGCAGAGTTATTTAAGTTTCTTTTGTGTCATCCAACCTGAAGCATGTCTCGCTGTTCCTTCCAGGTTATTTAACAGAAACCAAAACTGCCTGTTCTTTCATTTTTATGGCCATAAATCAATGAAACACCATCTAAAATTAGCCTCAGTAGTTAGAAAACCAATCATTTTGCAAGCAGAATCTGGGTTTCTCCTGTTTTCAGTTCAAGGCAACAAACATCACTGCTCCAGTCGCTGATGCACTGACATGAAGCACAAGGTAGATGCTAAAGGAAGCCAGGAAGCGCTTCAGAGAGTGTTTTCCTGCTGAAGTCCCATTATCAATGCTCTGACCTATTATTATCTTTCTGGCAACATAATACAGCACGTGAAGATCAATTAACTCAACTCTTGTTCCCTGAAACTTGCTGAAAAATCCATTTTGGCCCAGTCTATTTAGGAACAAAAGGTAATTTTCATTCTTTTGTAAAGTTTCCATTGATTTGCTATTGTTTGATCAAACATTGACTGTCTGGGGTTGGTACAGAGTCACAGTTTTATGAATAACCTGAGAGATTTTAGGCTTCTGAGAAAGCCTTCAAGAATTAAGCCCCATAAATCATCCTCTTTGCTCAACCTACGAAGGTGGAAGAATCAGTTTGAATTACAAAGTAAATAATAGGTCCTTTGTCCTAGTCTAACTGTTTGCATCATGTCTTCATGAGGATCAAATGTAGCTCTTTGCCCTCCTCTTTGGAAACGCTAGGATGTAAGGGGGCGCTAAGGCTACGGGAGGCTATGATAACGTGCTTTGCAGTGATTGGCTGCCCAAACAATGCCTGATGGGATGGGGGAGGGTTACAGCTTTTCAAAATTGTCATGGCGTCTGCCTCTGAAGAGCAGAAAACACGCAAGTAGGTGGAGGCTGTAAAGATGTTACATAATAAACACCAAGAAGTAAAAAAATGAGCGTTTTAAGGTACATTGTCTTTAAAGAGGCTGAGCACTCTGAACCAGAGTACACAGGAGAAGATGATTTAGCGGACCGAATCAATGTGCACAGGCGGAAGAACACATAGCCATTTGCTGCATTGTAAAATAGTGCCAAACACAGAGACTTCCTAGAGGAAAAATAAGGGCTCTGAAGTTCTTTGACCAATTGTTCATTCGACTCGACACTGTTTAGTGGCTTGTTTCTCTGGGGCTTTCTGCTGGGAGCCCTTTCAGCCACTTCACTGACCGTCGTCAAGTACCTGATTCAGCCCAACTTCAAAAATACTGAAATATCCCTTTAAGTTAGTTAAAAGAAAGTTAATTGTCCTCACAGAATCATTATAGAAAAATTCACTTTGTAAAATCTAAAGAAAATATGAAAATGAACACCTACAGAATGTCTAAAATCCATGTGCTACAGTGTAAGTGACTGCAAAGTTTACATCATCCCTTATGATTCTTTAAGCTTCCAAAGCAAACTTGTTAAATCATGTTTTGAATCAGCGTCTGGGCGTTAACAAGATACTCAGCTGTGATGTGATGCTATTTTATGAAAAACAAGCATATTAAAATGTAAAAACATCAGAGGTTCCAGGTTGTTGTTGAGAGCAGAGCAGGTGATTAATGACTGCTGCCAGAGCACAGCAGCGGATACTGGTCTACAGATTACATTAAGGCGTCGTTCACACGGTTCATCCTGCTTTATTCAGGAAATGTTGCAATAACCAGTGTTTGGGAAAACAGCATGATAAAAGTTGCAGAACTGGGTCTTAAAGACAGAACTTTAGATAGGAAAGTTTCACAGAGGGTCAAGTTAAAAGCACAGATGTTTAGTGTGGGTGCAATAAGTCTTCCTGTGTTGCTGTTTTTCTTGAGACTGTTTTCAGCTCTGATTGCGAGCACTAAAACACATTTTGATGCAAATACAAACATGATTGTGAATGATTAGTTTAGATTCAAAGAAATGTTTTCCACCATCGAGGAGCACATGGAAAATCAGCTTTTGTCTGAATTGTTGCAAGCACTAAAAGACCCAAAGTCAAACAAATGCTGATATTTGTTCGGACTGTTTAATTGTCTGCATATTTTTTTTTGCCCATGGTTAGGGTTTGAGGTGGCTTTGTAACTTTCTTTTACTTTGAATATGGGCATGAGTTATGTTTGTACAGTACAAGTCTGCATGGACAAATTAACACTATCAATTTAACACCTAAAACGTTGTAACACTTAACAGGGTATTTATTGATTGACACTTCTATGCAGTGATAGGAATACACTCTCAGGTATGTTTTTATCTACTGTAGACTATACTGCTAATTGTAAACACTATGGTATTTATTTACCATATGTTAATGTGGAAAATGAGGTACAATGTTTGGTTAGAGCATATACAAAACCCAAAACCAGTGAAGTTGGCACGTTGTGTAAATCATAAATAAAAACAAAATACAATGATTTGCAAATCCTTTTCAACTTATATTCAATTGAATACACTGCAAAGACAAGATATTTAATGTTCGAACTGAGAAACTTTATTTTCTTTTGCAAATAATCATCAACTTAGAATTTAATGGCAGCAACACATTGCAAAAAAGTTGGCACAGGGGCATTTTTACCACTGTGTTACATCGCCTTTCCTTTTAACAGCACTCAGTAAACGTTTGGGAACTGAGGAGACCAATTTTTGAAGCTTTTTGGGTGGAATTCTTTCCCATTCTTGCTTGATGTACAGCTTAAGTTGTTCAACAGTCCGGGGTCTCCGTTGTTGTATTTTACGCTTCATAATGCGCCACACATTTTCAATGGGGGACAGGTCTGGACTACAGGCAGGCCAGTCTAGTACCTGCACTCTTTTACTACGAAGCCACGCTGTTGTAACACGTGCAGAATGTAGCTTGGCATTGTCTTGCTGAAATAAGCAGGGGCGTCCATGAAAAAGACGTTGCTTGGATGGCAACATATGTTGCTCCAAAACCTGTATGTACCTTTCAGCATTAATGGTGCCTTCACAGATGTGTAAGTTACCCATGCCTTGGGCACTAATACACCCCCATACCATCACAGATGCTGGCTTTTGAACTTTGCACCTATAACAGTCCGGCTGGTTCTTTTCCTCTTTGGTCCGGAGGACACGACGACCACACTTTCCAAAAACAATTTGTAATGTGGACTCGTCAGACCACAGAACATTTTTCCACTTTGCATCAGTCCATCTTAGATGAGCTCGGGCCCAGCAAAGCCGGCGGCGTTTCTGGGTGTTGTTGATAAATGACTTTCGCTTTGCATAGTAGAGTTTTAACTTGCACTTACAGATGTAGCGACGAACTGTAGTTACTGACAGTGGTTTTCTGAAGTGTTCCTGAGCCCACGTGGTGATATCCTTTACACAGTGATGCCGGTTTTTGATGCAGTACCGCCTGAGGGATCGAAGGTCACGGGCATTCAATGTTGGTTTTCGGCCTTGCCGCTTACGTACAGTAATTTCTCCAGATTCTCTGAACCTTTTGATGATATTACAGACCGTACATGATGAAATCCCTAAATTCCTTGCAATAGCTCGTTGAGAAATGTTGTTCTTAAACCGTTGGACAATTTGCTCACGCATTTGTTCACAAAGTGGTGACCCTCGCCCCATCCTTGTTTGTGAATGACTGACCATTTCAGGGAAGCTGCTTTTATACCCAATCATGGCACCCACCTGTTCTCAATTAGCCTGTTCACCTGTGGGATGTTCCAAATGAGTGTTTGATGAGCATTCCTCAACTTTCTCAGTCTTTTTTGCCACTTGTGCCAGCTTTTTTGAAACATGTTGGAGGCATCAAATTCAAAATGAGCTAATATTTGCAAAAATAACACAGTTTACCAGTTCGAACGTTAAGTATCTTGTCTTTGCTGTGTATTCAATTGAATATAGGTTGAAAGGGATTTGCAAATCATTGTATTCTGTTTTTATTTACGATTCACACAACGTGCCAACTTCACTGGTTTTGGATTTTGTATATTAATAAAAAGATGCATTTACATTGCATTTTTTTAATTACATGGGCTTGTGGCACTTGTCCAACAATGGGGAGCAGGTGGGATAATTGACTCTACAAGTGTCATTTTCAAGTTCAGAGTTCAAAGTTAAGAATCATACAGTGACACCTTTTTGATTTACTGAAACATCATTTTTACACTTGCTTTTTACACCAACTCCTTTTTAACTGTGAATAAATTTTCAGGGATTTGACTCCAACTACAGTAAAATTAACACTGTGCTTGCTGAAATTTTGCCAACACCAAAATTTGAACTCTTATCAATTTGCTGTGTTCTGTCATACCCCCACTGTCCTTTTATGAGCAATATTATGATTCTAGTTCTTGAGTAACTGAGGAGAGACAGAAATTGTTCCTGTTTAAAGCTGAGTTCTTTATAAAATTAAAGCTTGCTTACTAATCTACACCAATGATTCCCGATCTGGGTGCCAGGACCTCCTGGGGGATTGCAAGACACCAAGAGGGGTTTTTAGTTGTTTTTCGAAAACGGTGACATTTTTAGAATGAGTTAAAATGGCACATTTTACCTATTATTTGAATTAAACATATTTGAGTTTGATCTAAACTAAAACAAAAGTTAGATGAGATGTTTGCTGATATGGGGCTGATTAGTCAAAAACATAAAATACAAGTTTATCATGATATTAATAATGTTGGGGTCTGTTGCTCTTTAAAGTAGAATAAGTGGGGGCCTTGGGTCCTTGTTATTGCTGTTTTGGGGTCACAGGCCAAAATGATCCACACAATCAAAAGGGACTTTGTCTAAAATAATCTGGTTTAGGAGGGGTTGGGGTAAAGATGTGTTCAGATAGATGGCCTGTCAATTGAATTTGGAAAACAAATTAACCAGCACCTGATTAACAAGTTGGCTAAACTAATTCTCTGTATATATTTTATCAATGCAGGCACAAGGTGCTGGTCAAATGCAATGCCTAACGTGTAATGCATCCACCCTCCACTAGTAGCCACTATTGCTCAGCTAACTGGCTGTTGCCTGCTGCTGCCTCACAGCCCACATGCCTTTAAATGTGACTGTAAACCAAGGATGTTTATTTAATGCTGTGAAATGAAGGGCTTACATTAATAGCATATCAAAGGAAAAGCACTATGTGGCGATATTTAGAAACCTGAGATTGAGTTGCATGAAGCTGTGTCGGGTTATATTCACATGTTTTTACATTCAGTGCAGAAGAACGGACATTGAGCTACAGGAGGGGTCAAGTTTAGCACTGCTAGCACTACAAATATTAGCATTTCTCTATTTTTTCTACTGAGTACTTACCTCTAGAGATGGGGTTGTTCTGTTTCCACATTGTCCACATTGTTCACAGTGGAGGAGAAAATGTTATGGCTTAAAATGGCGGTGTGAATTGGACATAAGACAGACAAGTTTTCATGTCAACCTTTATAGCTTGATGAAGTTTTACTCTATTGTTGTTTATGGACTTATTGGCATCATGTAAAAATTACCTATGATGATTTCCTATTCATTGCTGTTGTAAAGGATTGTCTAAGTATAGTTTGAATCAGTGTGTTCATAAAGCTGTTTCAGACACGCATGACACATCACAGTTTGGTGTATGTTATTCTACATTATGCTATTTTAAGGAGGTGTGTTCTCACCAGACGCAGGGTGCAAAGTAGGCTGATTATGTGGCTTGATAACACACGGGTGTGTTTTTGGCATAACACTGATTGGTTCAATCACTGTCAGCTCAACACAGACCTACACAGCAGGTTCAGTTGTTTGGTCAGAATTTCAGATGGATCATTTAATTCCTCTTCTTCTTATACTACTGTACTCAAAGAATACACAGAGAACACTGTCTGAGAAACGTTTATGCTCAGATTCAGGTCCTTTTTTTTCACTGAAGCATCAAGGGCATATGAAACAAACCAAAAGATGAGTCAGAAAAGCAAAAAGAAACCTTATTAACTACATAAATCTCAAGTTAAAACTGGCAGAATCAGGCTTCTATATGTTTATGATAGACCTGTTTAGCGTTTATCAAATACCTGTGGCCTTTAAACAGTTTATTTTCTAATCTTCGTTCAGGAATCCTTCAGTGGATTCTCGATTGCATTCATAAACCAAATTGCACAGAGTGTTTGATTTTCTCTGAGCATTGTAATTGGTTAGATTCATTGGTATGAATACAAATATTAGAAATGTAGCTTCATGCTTCAAGAAATTCTTGAATCCTGCCTGTGTGTGTTCTTCTGGTTTATTGAATATTAATCCAGAGAAACGCTTGACAAAGAGGCATGCTGTCTCTCAGCTCTCCATCCTGTTATGACTTTAAGCTAAACTTTTTAACAAATCCTCAGATATTCAAAAGTAGAGGTCACACCAAAACAATTTGGCACACAATAGGGCAGTTGAACTCATACTAGATCCTGTTTAACAACCATTAACATTGTCATAACAGGCCAGCACCCCATAAAACACTGATATATGTGAGATTTAAACCCTAAATCTTCCTCTTATCATCTCAGATTCGAGGTGTGGGCCCTCTGACCAGACGAGGCTTCTACCTGGCCTTCCAGGACATCGGCGCCTGCATAGCGCTGACCTCTGTGAGAGTGTACTACAAACGTTGCGTGGGCGTGAGCCGTAACCTGGCCGTGTTCACTGATGTGGTGACGGGGGCAGACTCGTCCTCTCTGGTGGAGGTCAGGGGACAGTGTGTGGATCATGCAGAGGAGAGGGACACACCCAAGATGTACTGCAGCGCTGAGGGCGAGTGGCTGGTGCCCATCGGGAGGTGTGTTTGCTCCGCGGGATTCGAGGAGCACAGAGACTCGTGCGTGGGTGAGTTAACTCTGGTTGATCTCTGTCCTTGGCTGTCTGTTGATGTTCACATACACTCTGTTTTGTTTTTAGTGGTTATTATTAAACATCCAGGACCATAGACCACCAATATATTTAATTCTGGTTTGGCAGGACTTTCTGATAGAACATCGTCTGCTTTTGGATTTCTTTAAATCAAACTGTTGAAGGGACCAAGTGACCAGGAGCAATTTCAGCTTACAAATCAGTCTCAGTTTTGATTGGCAGTCCAGAGCGGCAACAAGCTGAGCTGCTGCCAGCATCATTAACAGATGGTTTCAAGCACTTTTTATTTAGGTGGGTTTAATTCTGTGTTGTTTATTTTCTTGTTTTTTGTTTTTTTTTTTTACAGGGGGGTAAATTATCTATAGACATGTCCGCCTCTCCAAATCAAAGAGTTTTAGTGATTAACCAGAAAAACAATGAATAATGTAACTTTGAAAAAGAGATCAGCTTCTCTCCTACGCTCATTAACTCTGAGGGATTAAAGTTCTTCCTCGCTACAGCAGATTTCTGTCACTCAGAAAACACAGGGAAGTGGGTGCTAGGATTGCAAATCATGTTTTTATTTTCAACCAGGTATTTAAAACATACCCTTTCATGCTGATTTAGTTTACTGTGGTATTTTGATTTGCTTTTCAGCATTTAAACCTTATCAGCTCTGAGTTTCCCTGGAGTGTCGTCTTGTCCTTGGATTGTGGGGCTTTTCTTTAATATCAGCATGTTCTGCCCTGTCATGTCCGGGCTTGTCCTCAGTATGCCACATGACTTTAATTTCTCTGATTGAGTTTTGATTGTGGAGGTTGTTAAATCCATAGTGTATGGGTGTATGCTATAACTCAGGTTACCTACAGCAGGATTAAAAAAATCACTGAGTGCACCTTTACGCCTTTACTGATAGGCACAGAGCAGGTGATACAACACAGTAACAAGTGCTGAACAGCGATGTTGTTTGCTGTTTGAAATACTTCATATGAAGTCATCTTTTTGATATATTAGCTTTTTAATTATGGCTGTTGCATTTCCTGATGAAGTGTGTAAAGATAAACATGTGTTCAAGTACTGTACCAGCTTTTGAGATTAACTTTTTGCCTTCCTGCCACTGCTGCAGGTGGATCCAAAAATCTTTACCTCAGTTTTTATCAAACACTTTAACAACATTGTGTAAAGCCATTCAGTCTGTTATAATGACTACACATTTCAAGTAATGGAATATTTTTTCAGGATTTTTTTTCTCCAAATGATAAAGACAATATTGACATGTATTTCCTGCATGCAAACAATAAGATATTAGTGGTTTTAGGATTTATTTGTGCTTTATTTTCCTATCTTGTGCCTTTCTTGCAGCTTTATGTTGAACTACCTGCAACCAAACCATAATTGAGAGGCATTTTAATGTATTTGTTTTTAGTAAAACAAAAACGTACATTTTATATATTTAACTACTACTTTGACTTAGTATCTGCTGTAATTTCATGCAGCCCCCATCAACATTTTTTCCATCAGGCTTCACAAGCTTAATGTGTAGAAGTTTAAGGACCTGAGTCCACAGACCACCAATGCCGATTGTTGACAGGTACAAAACTTGACTATCTATAAGGCTGCTGAAAATCCCTCTGTGTGTGGTTCACATTTTCTTTAACACACTGAAACATCACCCAGAAAAAGGGAAAGAGATTATGCCCTACCACTAAAAGCAGCCGAGAACCAGCAAATAGCTCCCTGTCTTGAATTGATTTGAATTGGTTAGTGAAGAAGCAGTGACATTGAGGCAGTCTTTGAGAGGGTGAAGTGTTTTCAACCGAGGGCCTGGGACTCAAGAAAGCAGCTGACACTGAAAAGGCTTTTGGGACTGTAAAGCACTGCCAGGCCAAATAATGGCAGCTGTGGGCACAGGCCTTGATCTCACCTTTTTATTTAACGTGATTCATGTTTGACAAAAGTGTCTTGAACACAATATTGGACCAAGCAAAAATAATTTGACCACAAATTTTCTCCAACTTTAATATGAGGAAGAGTTACATGCTGTTTCACTGCATGATTTTTCAGCACCCTGTCTTCATATCTACCGTCTACCGAAAACCTTTTGGGGAGCAGCATGAACATTTTTCTTCATCTCAGTGTCTGTTTCATACAGCATGTGGATTCATATCTTCAGCTGCTCAGTGCTGCAGCTGATTCTCTGTGTGACTGACCCGTCTGTTGTAAGCACACTTATCAACTTGTGTTTTACTGAGGTTAGGCTACTGGTACAAACATGTTTAGAGCCCCATCCAGCTGACCAGGGTTACAGCTCATTGTCTTCTCTTGTGTGGTAAATTGTAAATGACAATCACAGCCCCATCATGGATGTCTGATGACGTTCTCTGAATGTTAGCATATTTCTTCTCTGCTTCTGTTTCAAGATGTCAGAGCTGTTGACCAGTGACAGCACAGAGCTCCGTCAATGTGGGGAAAATGTTGGTGGCCTCATGGTTGATTTTTAATTCCCATTTATAGGCTGTAGACCCTGAAGTGTTTGGTGCCATTAAAATATGGCCTGTGGATCCCTTACCCCATGTCATTACATCCTCTCTCTCCCCAACTTTTTTTTTTGTGAAGTAGAAGAAAGACAACAGAAAGGAAAGGAAAATAAAATAAAAATTAGTAGTTACAGACAGACCAAATACAGATATATACAAACATAAAAAGAAGGGAGGGCAAAAGCCAAAAAAAAAAGAGATAATAAAGAAGCAGCAACTACTAATATTGTATGTAAGTCTTACCATATACAGCTCTGTGTACACACGTAGTTTAAACCCATACAAAACAACACATCACACACGTGTACACACAAATATCTATATATGTTACATTTCATTTAGTGAAGTGTATGTTTTTTTTAAAGCATGAACAAGAATCTTACCAACATTTTTTATATAATATTATGAAGAGAGGATATTTGATTACTCTATTTTCTTTCTTTCTTCTCCTTCCCTTTGTACTATGGTTGGATTTTCTGCTTCTGACTTTTAACCCTATCCTTTGTCCTGTCACTCAAATCAAAGTCATAAAAAGTAAAATACTAGCATACAGTGCCCAGCATAAATGAGTACACCCTCTGTTAAATGTAATGTATTAATCAATATCTAAATGAACACAAGAAAAATTTCCAAAGTTTTGACAACGCTGAGATTAACATAACATTTTCTTTTTTTTACCATAAGGTGAAAATAAGGGTAGTATGATAACTAAAATTTTGCTTTGCTCCCACCCTTTGATTGCGGTGTACTCATTTTTGCATCCTTTTTTGTGCAACTTAAAAAAAAATCTTGTTTGCAATCATTGGCCCACATTTGGGGGAGTATTTTGTGGTATAGTATGCCATAGAAAATGTTGATTTTGAAAGGAAACTAAAGGTTTTCTGACAAATCTGAAGGGGTGTACTCATTTATGCACTGTACATACGGAAAAGACAACAGTAATATCAACATGTTGAATAAGTGGGTTTGGTCAGGCTGCTTTGGAGTTAAGAAAATAATGGTTTAGGTTTAAAAATAATGTGATATCATCATCTTGATTTAGGATGGACTATGTTTTGACTAACTCTAACCCGGGGCTACTTGTAGTTTAAAGATTGGCCTACCATGAAAGACTGAAGAGGCAGCACAAATGATTGATGATTATTGTAACAAAAGGTTTTTGTAGTGTGACCTCTGCAGCAGAGATGTGGCTAAAATGTGAATCATTGTATGTAACATTAACAGAAAACTGTGATGCTTTTGCTGACAGCAGCGTTCAGTGTCATTAACGAGGTGTTGGCTCTCACTCTGAAATACATTTTCTGTCACAGCTGACTACGAGCTCTCATTATTTCTGACAGTAAAGCTCAACACAAACCTGGAGACAAGCTCAAACTTACTTTGGCAGGATTCCCCTGTGTTTCAGTACCAGAATGAAAACAGACATTTGTGAACACAGCTGGCCTTGCTAATCTCTGCTGTGAGGGAAAACACTAAATTAAGATGAAATAGTGGATGAAGAGATGAGGGTAACGCAAACTGTCATCTCTCCGGAGACAGCGGGAAGTTAGTGAACCTTAAGAGTGAGGTGAGCTTCAGCCAGGCGGAGGATCCGAATGGGAACTAAACCTGCTTTATTTCTGCTGCAGTACTCAGGTTGTGCTCGATTTCAGAGGTAGATCTGTTTAAGGAGGAATGATGGGCTCACATACGTGTCACGAAAAACATGTCAGAGGAGCAGACAAGAAAGAAGATAAAGCTTAAAATAACAAAGTTTGTTCAGTATGAGGGCCAGGAGATATTTAGAGTTTTTTTTTAAATATTGATTGATTTTCAAACAGTATAGAAGTATATGGACAGTACGTTCATATTGATCGTGTGTTTGCCCTGCCTGCCTGTTTCTGCTGTTATTTGTGATTCTTTATGATTTATCAGGAAAACTATTGCCATTTGGCTAAAAATGATCAATCAATCAATTTTGGTCTGTACTGCCCAGTGCTACTTACCATAACTGTAATTTAATGATTTAACTAAACACACTTTGTTATGATATAAATTGAAATTTAACCAGCTGTTGAAGTCATTGGTTTAAATTTTGTTGATGATAGTGACTAGCAGAGACTGAATTGTCAAACATCTGCCTCTGTTAGTGTTTAGTACTCAGTTCATTTGTTGGATTAGTGGTTTGCTTTAAGTGTCATTACCATCATTGGTTTTACTTTTAAAAAAAATGGATATCTGTAAACATACTCTTGGTTGTAGTCACATATAAAGCAGAACCAAACACTGCAATCAAGTAAACAAAACTCCTTTTTCAAGTTTTGTCTGCATAAATAATAGATTTTTTATGTTTATTGTTAAGTTTAAGATCAATGTTTTTGCTAAGTATGAGGTAAGGCCACTACAAAAAGAGACATACTGTATGCTGTAACACTATTTTATTTAACATAAACATGTGATGTCTTGCTAGTTCAATCTCCTCCCCTCTGCATCAGCACTCTGCTGCATTCAGGTCTTCTTTGGACAGTTGTCCCAGAACATCTGGCACTCTTTTCTTAACCTCTGACACAGACTCTAAATGTGTTTTTTTGAGCACGGATTTGATCTTAGGAAAAAGGAAAAAAGGTGCTTGATCAGGTGAATAGGGAGGATGATCCAGCATGTGATCTGTTTTTTTTTACCAGGAACTGCTTCCCGCTGTTGTCTTCATGAAGAATGAAATAATTTCTCCTAGGGATGGGTACCTTTCACATCTGAATCGATACGATACCGATACTCGGCACCTGCGAATGGATACCGGTATTTTTCGGTACCTGTTTTCGATACTTTTTTGGGCGTCGTCATCGTCTACCTTTTTAAAAGGGGCCAGTTGTTCTTATTCCTCGAAGCTGGCTGCAAATGTCGAGCCGCTGGCTGCAGCAGGCTTGCTGGCGGTTACGTTTGCTGCTGGCGCCGGGCGAGTAGCTGTGGTAACGTTAGCCTGTGTTTTTAAACTGTCAAAAATCGTGCACCCCTCCGCCTTGAGGAATATTTGGCGTTTAACCAAGTGCTTCCTTAAGTTGGACGTGTTTCCTTTGCTGGCTTTGCACTTCGCATCGCAAATGTGGCACCGCGCGTTGTTGGCATCCAGCTTGGTAAAATGAAGCCAGACTTTGGAGCGCTTGCGATCCGCCATGGTCCGCCTCTGAAGATAAGGCAACCACTGATGTAACCGCGTCACCGCGTCCTCCGCTCTCGCCGACTCATAACGTCAAGGTGCGTTCAGGGTAAAAAAAAAAAAAAAAAAGGTGCGTTCAGGTACCGAAATGTGGTACCGACGGATTTCCCCTGAATCGATACTCGGTACTTCAGTGGGAATTCGGTCGGTACCAAAAAAGTACCGAAATTCGGTACCCATCCCTAATTTCTCCACAGTTGTGGTCTTTTTCTTCAGACTTTCGAGAACCTGTTTGTAATCGTGTTTATTCACTGTCGACCCTTCAGGAACACATTCCCCCTTATTGTCATTTTGTCCCAGGATCGTATTTACGTTTAATGTCATCTAATCACTCCTTAAAGAACCTTCAATTCACAAATCCTCAAATTCACTTGCATTTTTCCTTTTGATCAGGAGTCAGACATTTTGGGACAACTTTGGCTCACTCTTTTGTCATGTCCAGATTTTCGTGCAAAATTCACCAAACTGTCTCTTTATCAAAGGAGACCATTTCTGCTCATTCTCAATCGTTGATCATTTCAAGTGATTTATTGAATTTGTTGATGTATTTTGAAGGTTTTGATGTTTAAGATAAGATAAGATATCCTTTATTAGTCCCACAGGGGGAAATTCCAAAATGGACGACATTCATCGTCTTGATCATCCTCTCTGCCTTCATCAAATCTTTTGTGCCATTCAAACACGTGACATGCAGTGTTCCTCATACACCTCAGTTAATGTACGAAAAGATTTGACTGCCATTTTGCTCAAGTTCTGCAAAAATTTCAAGTCATTATGCTGCGTAACTCTTAAGCAAATTGATTTCTTTCCGGATTAGCCTGGGAGTAAAAGGCTGTATGTCAAATTTCCTTGTGGATGTGACCAAAAATGAACCTGAGCTGGGAAGGGTGCTAAACATTCTTTTAGCCTGGTCGACTGAAATCTTTCAGCTCTGTCTTTTCTTTTTTCATTTGGAAAAAAATGAACTTGCTTCCATCAGATATGCCCGTTTATTCAACCATCTAAAGGTTTCCTCAGAGCTGGAAGCATCAGCAGAAATGCCTCACATTAAAAACCAACACATGATTTTAAAGATGTTTGAACCTTTTCTGATGAATCAAGTAGTCTGTTTGAAGCTCTGGCCGCAGATTAAGAAAATGGACTAATCAAATAAATAAGTTCAAGGTTCGGTCAGGAGCTTTTTGGAGGTCAACCACGTCCTTCTCGTGCCCGTAAATGTTGAGAAAACAGATGTGTGTTTGAAGTTTCTTCACTTTGATGAATGAGGATGAGACACAAAGATCATCCTTCCTCTTTTATTTTTACTCCACATTCTGTTTGTTTTTGTCGTCTTTGATATTTTCACGGGGTTTTGATCGGCCGACCTTATGTGAGGACCTGTGCATATTTTAGGTTGCCATGGGTTACAGTAATTAAAACCTATTAATCACAGAGCGGTGGATAATTAAACGCTAAAAGCAGTTTGTCAGCTAAACGAGCTGGACCAGACACGCTACACTGGTTTGCTTGCATCCTCCTTCCTCCCCGTTGTTGGCCCCCTCACAGACACACCTACACACACACACACACTCAACTCTCCCATGTATCTTACCAAAGTGAGGGCAGCTCCAGACATCCACCTGGTGCAGCGCAGTGGGAGCTTCTCGTCAAAATGTGTTTAAAGCGTAGGAGGTGGTGTGTGTGCTTCTGTATGAGTGTGATGAGTGTGTCAGGTCAGAGGGCTGCTCTCAGACTCTCTATAATTAGTTGCAGGCAATTAGTATCAGCACAGAAATGCAAAACAGAGCTCATAAAGAGAGCAGAGAAGAAGATGGAGGGAAACATCACCTCCAGGCATGTTTGAGTTAATGGAGCTGAATTTACCCTGACTTTTTTGTTTTGACACAGGCTCTGTTGCAGTTAAGTGGTGTTAAGTAAAGCAACAGTAGATAACTTTAACACTTAGAGAAGTCTTTTCAAAGTCAATCAAAGAGCAGGAAGACACTCAACAGAAAGAATAGAGTCCATCCCACTCCCTCAGAGGGGCCTGGTTGACTGCATATAGCACTATGTATGTTTGGCAGCTCCCATTAGAGGTACACTTGACTTACAGAACAGGAGTAGTTTGCCTGTCTCTGTGTTTCAAAGCGTTTGGAGTTATTACTGGACAGGACAGAAACCAACCTCAAAGAGAAAAGGGTTTGGGACATTACAATTTCATCTGAGTTGATTCAACTTAATAATTCTCATCATAATGGTTTAAAATGATTGATGACTATTCCACAATATTTTGGTGAGTAAAATATGATCAATATTTAGAGACTAAAAAACTGCTTGCTTTTGTTGTTGGTCCTAGTTAAGGTCTCAGTAATGAACTGCCAGCTTCTACAGACGTTTTTATTTTCCCATACACACACGCACACACACCACACACAAACATATATATATTTCTTAACTAATTTATTAGACCACCCGTCAAAAAAAATCAGAAATCATTGAGATATCTCCCAAAAACTCGTTTGGAACTGGAGATGTTATTTTTATTGGACATACATTTATAAACTGGATCAACCTTTTAGCCCAAATTTGAGTCATTTACTGGACTTTTCTGAGAAGTCAGAAATTCATCAAGCATGTATCAAGCAATAAAAAAATATGTATATTTTTCTTCAGAAATGCAAGTAAGTAATATAATTTCACATATTGATCAAGAAATAATAATGTGGTTTACTATGTTAACTGTTGTTTTTTTTTTATTGTAGAACAGTAAATTTTATGACAGAGGATTCGGGCCACGTTAAAAAAAAGTACATTAAAAAGAGGAAAGTAAAGTTACGACAATGAAGTCGTAAAGTTACAAGAATAATCTCCTAAAGTTACGAGAATGAAGTCGAAAAGTTACGAGAATAAAGCCGAAAAGTTACAAGAAGAATCTCATAAAGTTACAGGAATAAAGTCATAAATCTCTTTAAATTAAGCTGGAAAATAAATTTTATTCTGAAAGGTTGTACCAGAAGAGCTGCCATCCACCTACACAAAGAGTGTCTTCTTGATTAAGGTATGCTTATGTTAATCTAAAGTTTTGACAAATAGCCTTCTTAATGTCTTTTTTCTCGTAACTTTATGACTTTATTCTTGTAACTTTATGAGATTTAATGTAACTTTTCGACTTTATTCTCTTAATTTTATGAGATTATTCTCATAACTTCATGGCTTTATTTTTGTAATTTTATGAGATTATTCTTGTAACTTTTCGACTTTAGTCTTGTAACTTTTTGAGATTATTCTCATAACATTTTGGCTTTATTCTCATAACTTTACATTTTTTTTTAGCATGGCCCTAATCCTCCGTCTTAAAATTTGGAAACTCATAGATAAGAATCATTTATGTTTTAGCATTAAAAATGTAATTTCTGTTAAAGAGCATGTACATACTGGTGTATTAACCATTACAGGAACATTAAAAAAATAATTTTGTCAAATTTAGAGCAGCTGTGGCATTAACCCATTCCGCAGTGGTCTAATAAATTTGTGAAGCACTGTATATATAAAATAAAACATGTTACATAGTGCTACTATCTCTGTTGCTAATTTTTAAACAATTTCAGATTGAACATGTTGATGAAACAATAACGTGAAATTAGGTTAAGATCCATGAATATTTCTATGGATATTCAGAAATGCTGCCAGCAAGAGGTTTAAGTCCTTTATCCCAAATCTTAAAACTCACTATACGGTGACATCCCTCTTCTCTCCTCGTTTGTCGATTATTACGCTGTGCTCTGCAGGGTCTCTTTACAGTAAACAGAGATGAATGGGGCACTTCTGCCAAAATATATTTGGAATATTTGTGTAGATGATTTGTTAACCTTAATAGAAATGTAAAATTGAGCTCAGTGCATGACAAGATGTTGGAACAACTGCTTCTGTTAACTGTGGCTGATAGCTTTAGTGGACGGGAGATCACAACACCCTGAACATTCGCTCCCATTTCTGCTCTGTGGAAGGACATGCTTTGTCACACTGTTTTTGCTGCCTTGCCTTTACAAAATGTCTCCATCGTTAGAGCTGTCATTATCTTTTTAGTGTATACTTTAACCAGACTTTGCTGCTGTGGTCAATTGTGAACCTCCTTTCAAAACTTTGTACATACTGCGTCACTCATGCATAAGGTTTCGAGGTCCTCAAAGATACATATAACTGTTCTGTGTAGCAGTGTCCTCATTGAGGTTTATTCACTAAATGTTTTTTTTTGTACCTGTCAGCAACTGAAAAGTGGAAACAAATCTCATGTAGCGTATTGAATCCATGAATTTTGAAAACTTTTTCTCAGTACCCAAGTATGAAGAGAAACATCATAACCGCTGATATTTCCAAACTATCCCGTCTCCTCCATGTGGCTGGCAGCAGTGTGGGTGATGGGGACTGATCTCACCTTTTGAGGCTAAGAATGACATATTTTGGGAAGGAATAAAAAACATTTAACAACTTTATGATACCAAGGTTTCCTTTTATGACTGCCGTCCAGAACACATTGCACGGTACCCTCATGCCTCTCCCTGTGGGTGTTAAGCCCACAGGGAGGTGGCTTCATGTTGTTTTTGGGCTGAACCCAACTGAGTCCCAGGAAGGGAGGCCTGGCTACCACACATTTGCCGACCAGCCCCCCTCCAGGTCTGGCTCTAAGGGGGGTTCCCTCATTGTCCCTGTTGTGGGCGAGGTTGCTTTAAATGAAATTGGCAGTTCGTGGTGCCTGTAATACCCCAGAAGGGAGAAAATGTTCCTGGGGAGAGGGACGTCCATATCGACCTGCTTGGCCTGCTGCCTTCACTCCCCTGCCCTGGATAAGTGGAGGGAGATGAATGGATGTGAAGTAGACCAAGTAATTTACATGATTTAATTTTATTTTAAAATCTGCTCTGCTCAGCCTCTGTCATAAAAATGTCCCCTATACGAAAGTCCATGATGACCCCTGATGTAAACAAATAATGCAGTCAATGAAGAACCACACAGGCCTCCAGATCTTCAGTCAGTGAGTGTTTAATATTATTTCTGTCAGTCTTTGAGAAGTCAACACTCAGCCCTTTAAAGAATTAGAGCTGGACATTATTAAATTGGTAATATCAATATGGTATGAAAATGTCTGTCCATGTTTACTGCTGGTACTGTGGCCGCTCACGTCATCAGTCTGTGCACATGAACAAGGATGCAAAGGGGAAACAACAGACCTTGAAGATTCCTCTGTAGATGTGTGTTTTTAATACATGGCATAGTGCTGTAAGTGTCTGTAAACATGTTGTTTAACTTGGAGGATTATTCTGATATGGAAGTATGATCAACATAAGAAGGATCACATTTTTATTCAGTGCTGTATGTCGCTGTCAGTCAGCAGGTTGTTTCGGTGCTTTTTACAGTTTTCAGAGAAGCGGATGAAACTTGTTCTGTTGCTGTTAAAAGAACATTTTGTGCATGATGTGCATGTAATCCAAATAAATTACTTTTAGATTTTCATAAGCAGTTTTCCAGAATAAGAGTAACAGGTACAATTCTACAGCGAGTCACTTGGTATTATTACCTCCGCCAAGGAGGTTACGTTTTTGCCGGCGTTTATCTGTCTGTTTGTCTGTTTGTGTTCAAAATAACTTGAAAAGTTCTGAACGGATTAAGATGAAATTTTCAGGAATTGTCAGAAATGGGATATGGAAGAACTGATTAAATTTTGGGGGTGATCCAGATCACCGTCTGGATCCAGGAATTTTTAAATGATTCTTTAACATGGCCAAATAGGACCATTTTTGCCAAAGTGGACCGAAGCTGCTTGGCGGAGGTCTGCGCTCTCTGAGTGCTTTTCTAGTTTACATTAAAAACGTGTGTATTTAAGAAAAAAAAAAAAATAGTCTGTGTTGGTAAATATTAGTGTGGACTTATTACTTCCGCCAAGGAGGTTATGTTTTCACCAGGGTCCGTCTGTCTGTTTATCTGTTTGGCTTTTAGCAAGATTACGCAAAAACTACTGGATGGATTTACATGAAAATTTTACCAGAGGTGTGGTTTGGTCCAAAGAAGAAACCATTACATTTTGGTGCTGATCCAATCCAGATTGACGTCACAAAAGAACATTGAAGTTAATAACGGCAAATCCCATTCATTCACGGCATTATGGGAATTGTAGTTTATTTGCAAACTGACGTCAACATTTTTCAAGCCTGTGTCACTACATTTCCCAGCTAACCTTGCAATGCCAGCAAAGGGGTTCTGCGAACACAACGGCTAACAATAGCCAGGTAGATTGGCACATATTTTCTGACTTTGTAACTAGAACACTGAAATTGCAGCATGGACAGATATGAGCGGAGACTCGCCTGTCCATGTTAAGCGGAAAAACCACTGTCATAACTGAGGTGCTTGGCGGAGGTCTGCGCTGTTGGCGTGCTTTTCTAGTTGAAATATAAAGTAAATGCCAAAAAAGAAAATTGTTCATACTGAGTTAAAACAGCAGGTCTGGGACATAACATAACCTCAAGAGCTTAAGACATACAGCAGTACACCACTGGATTCATTTTAATATAATTCAGTAATCAATAAAAATAGATTAAAAGTGTTCTAATGTTCTTTCTATCTAGAAGTGTGATGCTCATTCAGTCTGGTGAAGCTGGAGCCCCTTACTGATTTTTTTCAGGTCTCAATATATTAAAAGATGCAAATCTTTAGTATTCAGTAATGCTGAATTAAATTTCAGGTCCT
Organism: Cetoscarus ocellatus; assembly: GCA_037902135.1. Lineage (NCBI taxonomy): Eukaryota > Metazoa > Chordata > Actinopteri > Labriformes > Labridae > Cetoscarus > Cetoscarus ocellatus. The sequence goes on along the minus strand of JBAMNC010000579.1, from coordinate 4,109,293 downwards.
GCGTATTCCTCTACTACTACACCATGCTGTAACTCAAAAATGCTGCTTCCTCCCTGGAGTATGTGTGACCTAAAAGCTGCTGCATGAGGTAAGCGTATAACAGCAGGCAGTCACTGCAGTCAGTGAATGAAGTGACGGTGGAGAATCAGACTTATTTTTACACTGTACAACAAGTTACACTTTTTTTTTTCTTTATATTAAATATCTCTAATTCAGCTTTTCTATCAACCTAACTATAACATATTTTGACTTGTTTGCAAAAAGGCTACATTTTCTGTAATCAAGATGCAGGACTCTTCATTTTTTTTTTTTTAATGATAATTGATCAAAGCTCTGTGATAAATTAAAAATGTTGAGGTCTTTTTTAAAAACACATGATAAAAGTGATTTGACTAATGTGTTAATAATGAAGCTGTGAATTTAAGGACAAGTTTGTGGCTTAACTGAGGTTACTTTCAGACAAATAGAGCAACTATAATCCTAATCCTCATATATATATTTATTGTTTTGCTTCAAAATGTATACACCAGCTCCACTTTATATTTGTTCTTTATCTTTATATATAAAGGAGCCCCCCCCCCGAAACCACTCTGACTGCAGAATTTTAGCCCACATGATGCCCTGTTTCTGTTTTTTTTTTCCATTAGAATTTTAAAATAAGAAATAAAAAATATATACAGTCGTTATGTGATTATTATCAAAATGATAGTAATAGTATTGATTTTCTCAGGTCACATATTTTCATATTCATTGATAAAAAAACAAATACTTTAAGCAATATCTCCTAAGTTATCCGCAGCACCAGGAATATTTTACTCTGGGATTAAAAAAATATATCTTAGTCTTACACAAATTAAAGTATAAAAATAAAAAAAAATATAAAATATAAGAAATTAACTTTAATCATGGTTGAATCAAACATTGCATGAGGTAGTCTTTATTGTTTTTTAAAAAAATGGAAATATGCAGCATGATTTTATACAATTATAATATTCTGATCCAATGAAAATATTGTAATTATTAAACTGAGATTATATATCATCACAATCTTAAATTGTTACATCCCTAAGTCAAACAATTTATACTTAAAATATATAAATGCAATAAAAATACAGTAAATGCATGTATGATCCTTCATAATAAAATATCAGTTTATCTCCCAACTCGATTAAAATATTTAAATATGTAAACTGGGGGATCAGTGCATTGCTTTTAAACTTTATTTTAAGTATGAATATAAGTAATAGAAATCACGCTTACAATCTTTCTCCGATAAATGTATTATGTTTCTGTATCAGTATGTTTGCAGGACGTCACAGTAAAAATATTTAAACCAATAAATAAAGATAATAGGACTTATATTATGAGGTATTGGATTTAAAGGCTGATTTTTATATTTCCCTCTGCCCTTGGGTTCATTACATGTATTAATCTCTATATTTAAGAATTAATACAATAAAGTTGTCATCTATCTATCTATCTATCTATCAGCAATAATTCAGGGCATAAAATAGCACAAAAGTACTTAATTTTAGAGGACATGTTCATTAAAACCTTCTTTATCAAATCTTGGCTCTTTTTGCGGCTTCAGAAGAATGAAGAATCGTTGAAGAAAATGCTGATGGCATTGTGACGCTCAGAAAGTGGACAATGAAGACTTTTTCTGCTCTCGTGTATGCTCATGTTCTCTGACATATTTGTCTCCTTTTCTTCCTCTAGAGAGAAATAACCTTTGATGTCCTCTGTTAAGTTAATATTCAGCACCCTTGATTTTGATTTTTAGGTAAACATCAGGTACACATTGTCAAAGCAGCATTTACACAAAAATATATGTATACCCACCTTGATGGGCTGGGCGTTACAGCCTTGAAATATAATTTGGGATTTTTAAATAAATACACAAAATAAGCTTTGCATTCATTTAGAATACATGCGTCACCACATTTTCCTGCAGAAATTAAAGCACAGGCTGTAATTTTGTCATGTGATGTGTAAGGAGTCAAATTAAGGTCGAAAAATGCTCTATTTTATTAAAACATTGCCATGAAACTCTCTCAATAGTATTTAATTTGATTTTAAAAATAAGGCTAGAACCCTGCAAATGTAAAAACTGTGGATGTTTTCAGTATTTCGGTCCTCAAACACTGACACTGAGTTGTTGTTTCTCTGTTGGAAAGAAATGTGGCAAGAGCGCTCACCAGGGGAGCCCGGGAAGAACCGCAGAGAAAGTCGTGGTTATTTTTTTTAATTCTTCTTCAACAGAAAATTCTGATCAATTTAATCTGATATATTGCTATTCAGCCTGATGTACAAAAAATAATCTTAATTCTTCTCCTACAGGATTCGTGAAAGGTCTTAAACAGGCTGGTCTTGGTTTTTTAATGTGTGTTAGAAGGATGTAAATATTATGTAAAAGAATATCCGTGTAAATTTAAACACTAGTTATATTACAAGAGTCTTCAATATGTAACCGAGACAGATTATGGTTGTCACATTTCTATTTCAACACACTGCTGTAAGATAGCTGATGTTCTTGGGGTAGGTTTGCTTAAAAAAAGAATAAAAATAAATAAGAAATCCTTTTATTCAAAATAATCCTGCAGATGGAGGAGATGTTTTCACTCCGTATTTTATTTACCATTACATCATGAGCGGGAAGTGGATTTGTGCCGGAAGCAGAAAGCAAAGAAAACCTCTCCAGTATATCCTGCGCTGACGTTTCGTCTCTCCTGGCACCAAACTGGGTCGCCGTGCTAACTCACCCTCGCCAAAGCCAGCCACAGTCACGCACACACGGGACGCAGACAAGACACGGAGAAGGAGCGGAGGGCACGAGATGGTGAAAGGAAGACGGCTTAAGTGGCGAAGGTCTGAGAAGACATGGCCGTGTGTGAATATGTGTGTGTATGTGAGCGTGCTTAAGTGGTCCTCCTCTGACAAAGGTGCAGGGCCTTGGCTGAGAGCACGGCAGGGTGCGTGTGTGCGCATGTGCACGGGGTTGCGTGACATGCCGTTAAAAGTGTCACATGGCGAGGAGCGATGAAAGGCGAAGGGAAAAAGAGCGAGGGGAGGGAGAAGGACTGGTGGAGTGGTTGACTGGACCCCTCGTCCACTCGAGTTTACGTCAAAACACTAAGACTCCCCCATGTGTAGTCGTGCATGTGTGCGCAGGTGTGCTCTACGTGTGTGTGTGTGTGTCTGTGTGTGTGGTTGTGTGTGTACTGTATGCGTGCCTCCCGGTGCCGCTGAAGAATGGGCTAAAGTGCCCCATACAGTGAGAGCGATCGAGGACACACTGATACGAGACACACACACTTACTCCGGTCACATCCACTCAGCTCAGCCGGCCTATCCAAGCCTGACACAAGCGTGTGCACGTACGCACGCACGCACACACACACACTCTCAGAGGGGAGGGGGAGGGGGTGCGTAGCCCCACATGTGGGTTAGCTCAGTGCTCGGCTCAGTCAATGGGCCACCGCCTGTCCTCCTGCTCTGTGAACTCAGCTGTGACTCTGATAGTTTGCGTGATAAATGGTCCAGTTTGGAAATTACTTAATCCAGCCACCACTGTGGAGGTTCACATACCAGCTCAGTGTTCTCGCCATCATTAACGGAGTGGCGGCGGGTCGCCACCCTAACGCGACCCCCCGCCACTCCCAGAGAAAGGCTCAAAGCACTTGAACAATTATGCTCTTAATGTGCATTTGAGCAGAGTGTGAACGTCTTTTAATTTCAGTATCCTGCACAAAATCTCTGCTCAGCTCTGCTTAGCTTGTGTTTCCAGCACAGGGTGAGTTTTTCCTCTTTGACACCATCGTTAGCTTCTTTCGTTGGGCACAAACCTCCTATCTCCAAAACTGCTACTTCTCAGGGTTTTGGTAAAAGCTCTCTTGTAATTGTACGAATTAATATGATTTTGTCCTGGTTTTAAATTCATTTTATTGTACTTTAATTTTTAAAAACTTTATGAAAGCCGCTCACCAACATGGGAGGTAACCAATAGCAACAGCTGACTGTGTGTGTGTGGGGGGGCTTTTTGCCTTTTTTGATAATATAGATCAGTGGTTCTCAGACAGAGTATCTTGACAATAGTCTAGCTGTGCCTAGGTGCTTTGTAAAGTCCTAAGTAACCATCATATCATTTAATGCAAAATATGTCACCTTATTTCATCTAACTGGACATTTATTACACATTTTATTTTAATGTTAGTCAACAAGCAACCCGCTGCACAGAATATTGGCGATTGTCCTTTTGTAACATTACCAATTATCTTTATTTAGCATGTTTCAAAATCAAGTTACAAAGCTGTTCAAGGATAGCGATGATTAAAACAAAATACAACATCAGAACATACAACACAACAGGCGGATTGTAAAATAATAGGCAAGGACAAATGCTTTTAAATATAAAAAACATTAAAAGTCATAAAGTTATTTTTTATAAAAGTTAGAAAACCTAGCTCCTTTGCTTTACAGAAGTTTTTTACTTTTTTTCATTCTTACATTTTATGTTCTTATCACCTCCATGCGTCGCGGTAACAATCAAATTTCTGCTCTAGGGTTCAATTAAGGATTATTTTATTTTGCCTTTCTATTTTATTGTATCATATTTTTCTTGTCTTATTTTATCTTGTATTATGCTATCTTGTATTTTTTTTTTATCTTATCTCATTTTATGTTATATTATTGTATCTTATCTTATGCTTTGGAAATGAAACAACTAATCAGTACTTAAGACGCATTAATGCCCATATAATCCACAAGCTCTGTAACTTTCAAAACTTTAATCATCCAAGTGGGCACTTTCTTTTGTGTTTTGTAGAGTTCAGTGGTCGGAGGGAATTATTTGTTTTATTACTTCCCTTCTATTTATTGATATCCCTACTTTAAAACTGTGACCTGTTGAAAAAGGTGTGGCCGAAATTGTGAAATTTAACAAAGTTTCAAAGGAACTCTTGAAAAATTCAGTCAAAGAATGTAGATCAATATGTCACTTTATTTTATTTAAATGGACATTGATTGCACATGATATTATTTATGTCACTTAACCTGCAATCTACTGCACAAAATATCTGACATTATATTGAAATGAAATCTAACCACTTTGTTTAATAACTCTTTCTTTTGCTATATTTCAAATATTAAGCTTTATCTATTTTCTTGAATTTTAAATTACTTTTTTTGAATTGAATTTCTTCTCTGAGGATCGATGCAGGATTATATTGTCTTGTCTTGTGCGTTAGCGATGAAACAGAGTTCTCTACCGTTAAAAATCTTCAAACATCCAAAGGGACAATTTCTTTTGTATTTAATAGAGTTAAGTAGGCAGAGGGAATTGTTTTATCACTTTCCTCCCTTTTATTAGTATCCCTAATATAAAACTGCGACCTGTCAAGTTTAAATGTTATATGTTAAATAAAGTTTCTTGGGAAATCTTGAGTACTTCAGTCAAAGAATCAGCCATCGTGGTGATTATTTGTCAAATTTTAGTCAGTAGATACACACAAACACTTTCTCTCCGTCTAATGCTCCAGATCAGAAAAAAACACTTAAAAACAAATTTAATTCAGCCTTGATGTGCAGTGTTTTTTAACATGTAGATCACCAGTAATAAATCCATAATTAGTGATTTTTTTCTTATATTTTCTTGAAAAAATGTAGGCAGTGATGCGATAAGACATTTTGACCCATAGAAAAAATGACAACTTCCTAACAGTCTCATTGGCCAATGGGATACATTCAGTTTTTACTTCTTTGTTTTCTTGATAGAGGCATCCAAAAAAGAGTGGCTAAATGTCAACGATGGTAATTTTTGCTCTAAATTTCTTGTCATACTTTATTTTTCTCTTCAAATGGCCACGGCTTGAAGGAACCATACTCAGATGTGTGTTCATAATTGATCTGGATGTGATTTGTATGAAGATCTGTGAAGTTAAAAATCTATTTTGTGTTTTGTTTTATCTCCGTCAAACAATTTGAATACATGAATCTGACATCTACCCGTTATGAAAAATCTAATAGCCAAATTTGTCCTGAAAAAGGAAATGTCTTTAGCTTGATTGTGCTTGACAGGGTCGAGGTTTACACGCAGTATTATAAAGTCCAGGCAGACCAAAAAAAGCAGAAAATGGCTTTGAGTTATGAGGATGAACAAATTTCCCCCAAGAGGGAATTAATAAAGTTTTTTGAATAGAATTCAATGTTATACACACAGTTGGAGGGCAGCAGCACAAATTGTAAGATGCTCATAGTTTAATTTACACTTTATTAATCTAACAAAACATACATATATAGGTTTAAAATAAAACCCAAATATTTAGTCATACTTTGAATTATAATGCAAATATTAAGACAATAAAATGAGCTCAACATAGAATTCAAGCCAATTGAAACATATGTTTTAGGCTTATATTTACTGTTTTGTTTCTTAAATATTTTACCAACAGGATCTTTTTTATTTCTACAAATAAATTTAGTGATGCAAATACAAAACTGTTAAAGAAACAAGATGTCATTTAAAACACTATTTTTAGCAAAAAAAGAAAAAATGAAGATATATTAACTCTATAATGGGAGAATTTTATTCTTATTTTCATGGATGATTTTTTTCTTCATGTTTGCAGTTTGTTAAATTAGCTTGTTTTGTGTGGCTCGTTCCTTCTTGAATATTACTGTAACAGAAACGGAACACAAAAATATGTCAGCGTAAATGCCAATGACATTACAAATTGTATGTACATGATCATATTCTGTATAATAAATGAAATTGGGTGTAAAAAGCAACAAACAAAAACAAACAAACCAAAAAATAAAATAAAATAGGACTTGTGTGGCCTCCTGCTCTGCATGATGATTAGAAACTGTTGCACGTGTTAACAATAATGTTTTGCATGATCATGATGTGCCTTGAGTTTTTGGCTTTATTTCAGATGTGCTGTGAGTGAAATAGTTTGGAAGGTACTTGTGTAGAGCGACAGTGGACGGAGCCAGAAGGGGTCAGAGAGTGTGGGGAGGGGGCGACACAAAAAGCTGCCTTGGGCTAAAAAATCTAACCGGCCTTCGCGAGTTCCTGTGCACTGACAAAGCCACCCGGCCATCGGCACACCCACTCTGTTTGTTTGTGAGGTCTGGAGGGTAGAGGCAAGTCCTCCAGCTATTGACACCCCAGAATAGTGTTTGTTTTATATGTGCCAGGCCACGAAAGCAGGCTGCTCTTGTCTTTTCAAAACACTGTTATTTTAATTATGTAAGAAAATCCCCTTCTGGATCACTAGGGTGATTATTTTTGTTTTGTTTGCTCAAAAAGGGACGGGGACAGATCATTGATGATAGAGATTAATGAGCATGTTCTAGCAGAAACAAAATATATTCATAACTGATTTTAACACCACACCCTGTCCCTTTTTAATGTGTTGTACCACTTTTCACTTTAAAAAAAAACAAGAAGGTTGCTGGTTGTGTTGTTCAGGGCCTTTCTGTGTGGAGTTCAGGTCTGTTCTCCCTGTGTGTGTGTGGGTTCTCTCCGGGCACTCCACTTCCTCCCACAGACCAAAAACATGCTCATTAGGCTGATTGGTTTCTCGAAACTGAAAAAGGTATGCGGGTCAGCTTGAAAGGTTTTCTGTCTCTGTGACCCTGGTAACCAGGTCAGGGTGTACCCCGCCTCTCACTCAATGTCTGGGGTAGACCCCATCCCCCGCGATCTGGGATGATGAGGGGTCAGGGCGGCCCAGACCCTGATTTTTGCAAGGGTGGCATTAGGATTAATGTAAAAAAATATTTTAACTTAACAAAAAAATGAGCTTTTGGTGCATATTTTATTTGAAGATTTTTCTTTGACTTATAGATTAAAGTTAAAGTGTTTAAAAAAATGTAGAATCTACTTTAGAAATGTTTGAGCAAGTAAGTAAGTAAGTCATGTTTTTTTTTGTTTGTTTTTTTGCTCTTTATATTCAGCATATATTAATATTTTTAGTTGGTGTGGTTCAGTGCTCTCAAAGGGGGTGATGTGAGGCTCATGGCTATAGAAAGGATTTTAGTCAAAGTGATTTTTGGTCATCCATCCATCATCTTTACCCATCATCCCTTTCTGGGTCGTGGGGGAGGTGGAGCCTATCCCAGCGGGCATTGGTCAAGAGGTGAGGTGCACTCTGAACTGGTTGCCAGCCAATCGCAGGGCCACATAGAGAGACAGACAACCACTCACACTCACACCTAAGGGCAATTTAGAGTCACCAATCAACCTAATGAGCATGTTTTTGGTCTTTGGGAGGAAGCTGGAGTGCCCAGAGAGAACCGACACATGCACATGCAAACCTAACACAGAAAGGCCCTGAACCAGCGGGGATTGAGCCAGCAACCTTCGTGCTTTGAGGCATGTGCTCTACCTGCTGCACCGCTGGGCAGTCTTTATCATAAACACCAGAGAAATGGTGGCAGCAATGTGACACTCAGAAAATTGAGTAAAGAGTTTTTCTGCTCATATGCAACTTCCTCTCACTCCTGCAAGAGAAAAAGCACTTTGACACCCTGTTATTAGATTAATATTTAACAATCTGCCTTTTTTTATTTTTGCATAATAAGGACCTCACAACTAATAATTCGAGAACTTCCATCCCCATCCTGATTGTTCTTCAAATAAAGGTCCTCATTTTTCTCTTAAAAAGTCTCTTTTAAAGAAGTGTTTAGGGACCCTGACTACTACAGTTTGTGTTGGTGTGGCTTTAATTTGTTGAGAAAACATTACCTTTTCACTGACTCTACAATATCAAAAGGCAGAACTGATTCAATTATTGATCATGTATAACAGTGCAGGGCTTATTGCTAATTGCTGCATTTAGTTTTTGGATAAAAGATTTTCAAGGTTTTGTCTGATTATAGAGGCTTGATTCAACTTCTTTTTCAATCCATACTGCATACAGTAATATTTTTATATATTAAGCATCTACATGCTTCTCATCCCTGATTATTTTGATCTTCAGATTGAATTTTGCCGCTTTGTAAAGATAAAACCCTGGCCAGAGCAAATAAGGAGATTTAGGAAATTGCCATGTCAGTCAGGACCAGCTTTACAATATATGTGGTTTATTTCTGGTGTCTGATAACATTTGAATCTGAACAGATCGTCTCATGTTTATTGAATATTAGATTTATCATTTTCTTTGGTTTATTAGCTTTCATCCTCTTTAAATGGCTCCATGTGAGCTGCAGGATTTAAAACTGAAATCATCACCACATTGGGAAGGACAACTTTTTTTAAATCATGAACTGGCAATCAATCATACAAAATAACTAAAAATAACATGACAATGAAATATGAACAATAAAGAAGAAATAATAACACAAATACTATATGAAAACCATAAGTAAAGACAAGACAAAATATTCATAGAAGTAATAAAAAGAGCCCCCTGTGTAAATCTGTAACAACCTCTCACGTCTCTTAACCCGTGTCCATGAGTCTTTTACTGAAGCCTTGTCCCTCTCACCAGAGACACATGAGGGAGACCCTAAGAAACAAAGCAGAGGACAGAGGAAATATGTTTTAAAGACATGAGGCATCTTTTCAACTGCAGTCATGTGAAGTGACCCTTTATGAGCTGTCAGTCAAACAGATGTGTGTGTTTGCACAAATACTCTCTGTATCAGTGCTGAAAGATAAACATAAACACGTTTTGTCTCTGTATTTGACTCATGAAAACACCTAAACAAAAGAATAACTTCCACTATGACAGAAAAACATAAACAATGTTTTTCATTGTGGTCTGCACGGTGGTGCAGCAGGCCGTGCTGATGCCTCATGGGGACAAAGGGTTGACTCCCGGTTCAGCCAGGGCCTTCTTGTGTGAGTTTGCATGTTCTCCCTGTGGATGCATGGGTTTCCTCTTAGTATTCTGATTTCCTACCACTGTCCAAAAACATGCTTGTTAGATTAATTGGCGATTATACGTTTAAGTGTGAGTGTGTGGTGGCTAGAAATTAAAAAAAAAAAAAAAAGCTACTACTGAAAGAATGAATTTTGTGTTGTCCCGGTTACAAATTAATTATTTGGTCTGTAATGTGGTTACGAGTTTATAAAAGACTTCCTGACAGCAAAGATATTTAGACATTTTTTTGAGTCAGCTGCAAAAGTTGTGTATTTATTTAGATGTGTATTTATGTCTTTTCATACACAATCATTATGGTGTCAGGTTTCTGCCTCAAGTGGACCGCAGGAGCAAAGCTGGAGTCTTCCTAACTTGAGGACGCAGAAATTGACAGCACTTTAAACCTCCTTCAACCTGGTGTAAAGTTTGTGTTCAGTTTTAAGCTGTGAATGTAATGCACCTATAGAAGAGTGTGCCAACAGGGACAAGCAGTATAGATAATAAATGCATGGACAGATCTATAGCTGATGAGGTATAACATTGGGAAAAAACACTTCTCAATTTAAAAAAGGTGTTTCATATGCATTTTTGACATTAACAACCATTGTCACAAATCTTTAGAAATTCTTTTAAACCTTGGCAAACCAATAATTTCTGCCACTCTAGTGCCAGGGGTTCAGATCGGGATGTTTCTGCTATTTAGAAGACACATTAGAGAGATTGGCACAAATCCACAAGATCAAAATACACACTCTGCTTGTTTCACCCAGAAATGATGCAAAGCAGCACACCTCCACTGTTAAATATCAGAGTTTTTGTTGATAGATTTGTTTTAAAGTTCAAAATGGAACAGAAAGCTGAGAAACATCCTTGCTTTTTTGCAGTACTCTTCACTGTGCCATTCCCATGTGCTCCAGCATTCACTATGTCCACACAACACAGAGCTACATTTATATTATTTGTATACATACGAATGAATCCTACAGATTATTATGCTCACAGATAATAGAAAGCCGGCTGTCCAGTGTGTTTTATGCATTCAAAAGAGAAAAAAGCCAAGGATTCTTGCAGGAAAATGAGTGAATACATTGCTTTAAGCCAACAGTTATTATAAAAGTACAAACAGTTCTACAATAAACCTATAGAAGTTTGATCCTGATGATTTTAACTGGAGATTTTAATTAATAAACTTGACAATGTGTCATATGAGATACAATAAATATATGTTAAGTTCTAAGGAAATTGATTTTTTTGGGATTTCAGTAGAAAGTTAAATAAACATTTCAGCTCCAAAAAAAATAGAATTTTCTTGCTACAATTTGTGATTTCAGGCTTTAAGGGGTTAAGGCATCCGTTTTGACTTCCTGTAAGTCTGTTAATTTGACTTTTCTTTTCTTGACAGTAGAGTCCAATCAAGAGCAGCCAAAGGTCAACAAGAGATATGAGAGTTCTCTGTCCATTTCCAAAATATTCAAGAAAGGAATATAAGAAATGTTATGTGGCCCTTTATCTAATCTTGTGCAAAAACTGCTTCAAGAGCTGTTTAATAAAACTGTAGAGCAAAACAATATGTACAAGTGTAAATATGTGAATATCCTATGAAGTAAGTTTATTTAGGTAGTTTTATTTATTTTCATTATGGCCAAGACTTGAATACACCCTTTTCAGATGTGTGAAAGCTTGTTCATTGCTTATCTGTGTCCAATTTGAGTACATTTCAGTGAGATTTAAATTGTGTTTGGATGTTTTATTGTTTTGTCTTAGTGGTTATACGACCATTTATACATCAATCTGACATCATCACAGCTTAAATATGCTGATAAGTTCAGGATGTTTGGGAAAACAAGAAGATGTCTCCAACCTGATTCTGCTTGCAAGGGTTGAGGCTCTACATGGATTTTCAGAAATAAAATCCCAGCTGGATGAAAACAGCAGAAAATGACTTGGAGCTGCAAGGGTTATCTTTCATTTGTGATACATTTTCTAACTGTCTGATAGTGCGACAGAGAGTTGTTTTAATGGTATGGGACACACTGAGAGTTTTTACACCTGTAAACCAAAAGAAAAAAAATATATTTTCCTGGTTTAAGTGCTTTTGATTTATTTTGAAGATTATAACTTTAGTTGTAACTTAATCAAACATCATTTTCCAATCTGCTGCAGGAGAGTTCCTGTCATCCTAATCAAACTAATGTGTGTTACACAGCCAAACAGCTATGTTTGTGTCTGACTGTAATCCATCACTTTCCTCTTAAGCAGACAACATTTATTGGCTCCTCCACTCTCTGAGGGATGCTGGGATTGCTCAGGGCCTCCGTGACTCCAAATCTCCTCCCTGTCTGAGAAAAGACGAGGACGCCTGTAAGAGGAAAGAAGACGTTGGGGGTGGAAAAAAAAACAAGTCAGCATGAATAAAGGAAGAAGTGACAAAACAATTCTCAAAGAATCAAAAATACAAAATCAGGGGAGAAGAAGATAATAAAACAAAGTGAATAAAGGAGTGAAAGAAGGTGTGACACCTCACCATATAATGGGATCATAATCTGTCACCGTGGCACCAGAGAGAAATGTCAGGGAGAAGAGGCAGCAGACGACAAGGAGGATTTAATATTCCCATTATTTACAAATTTTTACCCTACAAACAAGGGAGCTTTGTCCTCTCTCAGTCCATCAGCACTTTCCTCCTCCCTGTCACTCCTCCTCACTTTGGCTATTTTTCATAATTTTTCATAAAGAGCACGTCAAAGACAAACACACACATGTGCACACACACTCATTCAAGCAGCAGAGATGGAGCTCTGCACTGGTGTCCCTGATGACAGGGTGAAGCCCTCTCAGTGGCCCTTGGTCCTTAAGGTCTTGACAGGTGACAACAGCTGACACTCATCTGAGGAGGAGGAGGTCAGAGCTGTGCAATGACCAAACTAAATATAGCTGTATCATTGAGGATTATTAGATTAGTCTTTTTTTTTTTTTTTTTTTTCATTTTATTCCTCTATTTTGTCAAATGTTTCGATACGTATTTGAGCAAGGCATCAGGGTAGACAAGATCTTTAATGTGTGACAGGTCCTGGGTTTGAGCTCACAGTCATGTTATAACCTGGCTCTAAGGCCTGGTACGCACATAAAGATTTAAAAAACTTGACCGATTTGTAAAACTTGAGAGAGCCCGCACGTGAAGACAGGTCATGGCAAATGTATCTGTTGTGTTCTTGTCGTGTGTGGTGTTGCAGAGAGAGAGACACACCACACATCAACTGATTCATCCACAGAGTTCATTCACCTCCAGATGAAACCACTAAAATTTGCCCCCATTTCCTTGGCAGAGTCCATGACAGGAAAGTGCTTCGACCTCCCCACTTTCATGGTTGATATGAGATCCCCACAATTAAGTGATAAAAATCCTTAGCACTCATACTTTATAGAATACAGAAATAAAAGTTTCGCTTAACATATTAAACATACTGCCTACAATGGCTCAATGTAGTTCAATTAGAGAAAACACTTTCAAAAGTAGAAACGCTCAGCAAACAAAGGCCAAAATGATCCAAACCCAGAAAACATCTGCAAGAGAAGAAACGCAGCAAAATCAAGCACAACAACAGAGGTGATCACAGCCTGGAGAAGTGTCTGGAGCAGGGAGAGTGTGTGAGAGAGACAGACAAGAGAGACTGTAATCAAGCCAGCTGCTCCTTAATTTGAAGTTCTCACATATTTGAACCTTTACGGTAAGTGCTACGTACAGAATGACACGGGGATGACAGGCAGGCTGAGAGACTTTATCATGTTCCTGTTCTCCTTTTACCATCAAAAGTGTGGAATATTGGTGTCTTGCATTAACGCTTGCTCTTTTTCCTACATGAATGAACTGATTGCGCAGAAATATTGTATCAACTTTTTGAGTATTTCCAAAGTACACAAAAATAATACATACTCAAAAAGGACACTATAAAAGTACTCCATACTGCTTGCACATATAGTCAAGGAGGTCCCCTTTACAATGATACCAGTTTCATCAGATACAAATGAAAGAAAATTATCTTATTTCATTTTAATATCTGCCCAAAAGGCACAAAATAAACCCTGCCATGCATTCATCAACCTTTATTTGATACAATGTTATTACGCATTCTGTTCATTCATGTAGAAAAGAGGCATCTTAAAGGCCAGCATTGTCACAAAACTCCTGTACTTAACACATTTGATGGTAAAAAGGAAAATAAATAACATGATAAAGTCACGCAGTCTACCCATCATCCCCCTCTCTCTCCCTGCACGGAGCATTTACCGTAAAGGTTCAAATACATGAGCATGTCAAATTTAGGAGCAGCAGTCTCACTCTCTGTCTCTTCCACGTGCTCTCCATGCTCCAGACCCCTCTTCTGTTGTCGTACTTGGTTTTGCTGCATTTCTGCTCTTGCAGGTGTTTTGGGGTTTGGATTGTTTTGGGCTTCGCTTCCTTGATAACTTGCAGCGCGCTTCAGCTCCTGCAGTTGATTTCCTCTTATTGAACTGCATCGATCCATTGTAGGCTGCTTGCCCTCGTCAGTCACCATAAAAATGCCATTATGTACAAAAATTTAGAACGAAAAAGAAACAAAAAAGTCCTTGTTTAGACTCCCTGTTGGCTGGTAACTGGAAGGATTTTGGCTGGCATTTGGCTGGGAGGGGGAAAGTAAAGCAGCTGCATCTCTGCACTCCTTTACAGTTTGTATTTTCGCATGATCAAATGTGACTTTATGGTGAACAAACATGGCATACAACATCAAGACAAACTGCTAAGCTACATGGGGCTAGCAGTGTGATTTCCATCCTGCTCTTCTCTTTAACAGTTTGTTATATGTGATATTTAGGTTACACTGTTTAGATGCTCATGGTTTGCCACAAATCAGCAAGTTAGTCCCCACTTCTTATGTCTGTCAAACGTTGTGCCTCACCTTTACTCTCATTGCCGTGGCTACGTTTGCCTCCTGCTTCAGCCAGCTTGCTCTCTGCTTGGCTTTGTTCTGGTCAATGTAACAAAATATAGAGGACGTGCTTGGCTGTCCTTGGTGTACTCCACACACATCAGGATTCCAGGTTGTAAATATTAAACATATTCCACATGTACAATTTGAGGTCGGGCAGTCCTGGTCCTCTTCTGAGAGGTTTTAATATTCAGGCCTTTGCGTGTGTGTACACTGCTTTAGGGGAAATAGAAGGAACATTTAACCAGATGGTTTAAAACTACAGTAGAAGAGTACATCACTACATAGATATCTTTATCCAAAATTACCAAGCCCTTTTATTTTTACAGAGCCTATTGAGGCTTTGTCAGGCTTTGTTATATTGGTAAATATTCCATCTTTAACCAAATAATTGATTTCATATTGTGTTTTTAATCAAGCTGGTAATTTATAACCCTCTAAAATGATCTCATTGTTGGTACATAAAACCAAATTTACCCAATTAGATGGAGTGAAATAGGGATCCCTCACCTTTTTTCATCCAGGCTCTCTCTAGTTATGCCTAAAAGACTTGAAAATAAATTATCCGTGCACCATATACACCAAATTAAAATGTTTTTGTGGATAAAATCTTGGGCTTGCACACACATTGTCAACCTTTAGAAAAGTATGCCCTTGGTGTGTTATCATTGTTTTACATAAAATATGTAACCTGAATTTTGAGAACCTCCTCGCTGACAGGCTCCCTGCAGACAGCTCAGGTTTTAGAGTGTAACCAGGCTTAATGGCAGAAGTTATTCTCGTGTAGTGAATATTGTGAATCTGCGTTGCTCAGCACAGCCCTGGCATGATTTCCTCCTCGCTGTAAAGTTCCTAATGAAGATGCAGTTAAGTGATTTGGGGAACAGATGATTTGGTGAGAACTTCATTATTCCCCGGCTCACGACCACTTGAGTGGAACACGATATTCATAATTGCTGTCAGAATCAACTCGTGGCGGGCCGCTATCGAGAACGTATAAGGAGCTCAAATTGAAACGGTCTCCAGAGTGGGGGAGACGGGGGAGTACGCCGTGTTCAAATTAGTTTCATCCTCCTGGCGGTTTGTAAACAACCGCTGATCAACAACGCTGTTAGTGTTTGGAGGCAAATGACAAGGAGGCCCCAGAAAAACACCCGCTCTAACAGCCTGGGGTGGCTCACTCGATTATACACACACGTGCATTCACACTGGTGACCTCACACAACGCGACCTGGATTGAATCACACCTGAAAACCCCATAACCTAAATACTCTTATTACTAATATCATTAAATATATGAAAAGTTTGATATGTTTCTAGCCAATAAAGCAGACTTAATATGAACTTTGGTCTTTTATGTGCTATTTAAAGACACTGATTCCCCTGGTAATGATAAAATTAGACACAAACACTTAATTGCAGAGATCTGGGAATGCTCTGGTCTACTTTGATGTATAGAAATCTGTATGAAAATAAATACAGGCAGTCCGAATATAGACACAGTTTGATATTTCTGTGGCTTTAGATGAAGCTATCACCAGAGTTGAGCCACAATAAATTACTTTTAATAGTAATAAACTGTTTATCCTTAAATGACTGAGGATAGAAACAGAAAAGTAGAACAAAACAAAAATTAGAAATTGAATCTTAAAGTATATTTTTCTCTGAAGGTGTTCCTGCACATTGTATTTGTGCCCTGCGGTTATAGCCACTGTTGAGTGAGTTGACAATCACAATATAAAACAATATCAATTCTCCAGACAGCGTCACAATATTTGCTGGTATACAAAGCTTGCCACGATACAATATGATGTCAGTTTGATTTAGAAGTTTGCAATTAATATTGGTCAATATTATGTAAAAATTCTGCACAATTACATTGATACTGTGAAAAGTAGTTTTTACTATTTTATTGCGTCAGTGCTTCTGTTTTAACAGATCAGTCTTCTTTTAAATATAATGGCAGAAAATACAATTTTATTTTTTAGTGCCTCGTACTTGCAGCTTGAATATAATGAATACACTCTTTATATAATTATAACCAATGACCCTGAAATAACAGGTGCATCATATATTTATGGGTATTTGTGTATAAACATAGTTACATCTGATCTAGACTCTATTATCCAGGCACCCATCATTTGTTGTTGTTTTTAAGAACCTTTATTTTTTTATGAACTTTAATCACTTTTCAATATTAATTTGTTCCTTTCTAGCAACAGTTAATATAATGGTTATGTCTTTTTCCCCAGTTTCTAAAATATATTTCAGTACATTTACATACAGTAAATGTCAACTACAGTAGTTACTTTTGCATTACTCAACCATTTATTCTTTGTCTTTGAAGGGGTTGGGGCCATGTTTGCATTGACACTTCAGATGCAGAACATTAACACACAGAAACACCATCAGGGCATCCAAACAGACTCCTGACAGCAGTAGAGTGATGAGACATCCTGATTTAGCAGGATTTAGCAATGAACTGTTGTTATGTGGTTTTTAGAAGAGTAAATTTCTTCTTTGTCCTCCCTAAAGCTAAGGCGCTTGCTGCTGCCTTCAGGTTACTGCTAGCTCATTTGAGGTCACAGGACACAATTATCTGTAACCGAGCCTGCAGTGGGATTTTTTTTTTTTTAATCAAAATAAAGTTTCATCAACTAGAACATCATTTAAACTAATACTCTGACATTCAATCAATCTGGATCATTGATCAGCCAATTGGTATATATACTGTGTTTGTTTATGTATACTGTATGTATATACATATATGTATGTGTGTATGTGTGTATCTACACTCCTAGTGTTCAGTGCCTAAAAATTTAGAATTCAATTAATGTTTCTGATGTAAAATCTAGAAAAAATGTCCTTGATATAAAATTTTTATCATGGATATTTACATGTTATTTTGTTTAAACATAGTGATGCTTAAACACCTTTGTTTTTCAAAATGCTTTGTTGTGAAGAGAGTTTAGGACAGATGACAGGAAAGCACAGAACGGCTCTGTGAATTGCATCAATAACTGAATAACTGGCCCTAAACTTCTCATCCATGACTCAAGCATAGATCTGTTTTATCCACCATTTATCAACAATATGAGTGTGTTCTTTCAGCGCTTAGGCTCAACTCCACAGTGCAAACAATCAGAGCTTAGAGAGAAGGGCGAAGGGACAAGCCTGTCATGCTGCACTGTGATTGCCTATTGATGATTGCTTGGTTTTGGTGATCGTCGGAGGCCGTAATTGTAATTGTGATTAAAAATCTATTCCCTGTCCAGGACGAATAACAGGTTTTTTACAGGCTGTCCAGTGTGTTAGATAAAAGGGAAATGATAGTCAAACAATGAAATACAGCCTTCAGTGGTAATGAACTGTGTGGGCTGTCAGCCTGTTCCCAGAGCTCAACAATAACTTGTGTTACCATGAGCAAAAACATGACAACCATATGAATCTAAATTTAGGTTGTCAGAAAAATAACTGAAACAAAACCTGTTTACCTAATTAGATATTATTACAGCTGACACAAACAGCACAGCGAGTGGTTGTTCATGACAATCAGCTAATTGAAAATCTCTCAATAATCAGAATTAGGACTAATAGGTTTTTCCCACAAACTGATAATCACCCCGTCATGTTCACACTGTAGTCACAAACAACACGGTGCAGCTTCTGTCACAGAGCCATGTCAACCATACTAATGTCACCCAACAAAAACTTAACAAAAGCACCAAACATCGGCCAACACAGCTGCAGCGGCTTCACGCTGAGCTCTGGGAAACGAGACGTTGAGAGTGTGTGTGCATGTGTGTTATTGTGTAAATGTGTGTGTCTCATTAAAAGTGTAAGCAGAGTACATCTGTTTGTTAGGGTGTGAGCGTCAGTGATGAGGGATTTGTTGGTACTGTGCCAAAACTAATTAGTCTTTTTGTGTGTTTGGTCGGTCCTTGTTGGTGGGTAAGCAAGAATTCTGATTGGTCAGTGAGAAAAGGATGAGGGGGAAAAGTGGAGAGAGTGATGAGAGAAGGAAGACGAAAAACAGGAGAGTCAGAAAAAATGAACAGAAAAGAGATTCAGTCAGGGCTGGGCATTTGAAAAGTTTTTAAGATCTACATTTACAAAAGATATAGAGGGTAGGTCTGTGTCATTCGCATCAGTATGGCTTATTTTACCTTAAAATGATGTATTTTCTTTACCTCCCTCAAGCCATTGGTGAATGCGATCTTGATTATTTTTTCTAAAGTAGATTAAAGCTAACTTTGCAGTGTAGATGAACCTGCCTAATTCATTGTCTGAAATCGTGCAGATCCGTCATGCCAAGCTCCAATCTCCTACGACTTCACAACCAAAAGCTAGACAGCCCAATCAGGAAAGAGAGGCGGAAACTGAAGACGTGCAGCAGCAGGAAGTGACTGCATGTTTGAAAACAATAGCGGCTTCGCACGGCTTCCGTGGATGCGGTTATGTCTGCAGTTTTATCAGAAATGGACTCAATTTCTTCTTTAAAAGAGGAGCAAAGAACGTCACGTAAAGCTTTTCTAACGCTTTTCTTTTTGTTTTGGACGATCAAATCAGAAATGCCAGGAAGCTGGGAAACTGGGAGAGAGGCGGAAATCCTCTGTGGATGATGCCGGTTAGTCTATGGTAGTCATGGTTACTCAACGATACCTGGCGAAATATGCTTTCTTCAGAAGTTTACTGGGAGAACTTAGTGGGGTCATAAGCCAACCTCAGGGCCACAAAGAGAGACAAACAATCATTCACCCATCACCCATATCTTAGGGCAACTTAGTCACCAATTTACTCAACAAGCATGTTTTTTGTCTGTGGGAGGAAGTCAGCTGTTTGAACCAGCAGCCTTCTTGCTGTGAGGCATGCACACTACCAGCTTCGCCACTGTGCCACCCTCGTCTAGCCTTATCTCTCTTGTGTTTCCACAGCTGTCCCCTGACTCAGGAACCAGAGAGTGAGTCTTCTTAAGGTGACCCAACAAATTTGACAGACTCTGTGACATTTTTGTTCCATATTAATGATACTCTGTTACTTTAGTGGCTCAAAAATGCATCTTTGCGTTAATTATTGGCCAAAATGCATTATAATCTATTGACAGCAATAATACTCAAATCATCCACAGAACTGACGTCATGTTAGTCTGCAAATGGTCAGTTGCACATGCCCACATTTTAACTGTGATGTTTAAAAAACTGTATATCATACAGCTGTGTTTCAGACCCATCTACACATCTGAACTTCTCTACAGAGAGAGTTATTCTGGGTTAAGTGTCTTGCCCAAAGACACATGTAGAGGCGTTAAAGGGGGAGGTGGTTTATGGTTCGTAGGTATATCCAAAAAAAAAAAAGATTTGCTCCTCCCTTTCTGCACCAACACAATGCTGCATTCAGGTCTTTCGCTGATCAAAGCAGTGCAACAGGTCTGCTTCAGACAGTTGTCTGTGAGCCTCTGCTCTAAAATTGTTCCTCTGATCTGATTTTAGGAAAAGTTAAAATGTCACACAGTGCTGGATCAGGAGAACGGGGGGATGATCAAGCTCTGTGGTTTGTTTTGGCCAGAAACTGCTTTACTGAGAGCACAGTGTGAGCTGGACTTGTCTTAAAGGTCCCATATTTTGCTCCTTTTCTGCAGTTTAACATGGATCCTTGATGTCTTCATGAAACATTAGTAACATGTTTTTGTCCAAAAAGCCTATGAATCAAGAATAGCTGCATTCTTTCCAAAAATGCTTGTTACGTAACAGAGTATCCACAGCCTGCAGCCTGCTCAATACAGGTTTTGTTGTCTACTCCCGCATGTTGTGGGCTGGGAGGAAGGCCAAATACCCAAACATGTGTTCAAAAGCCTTCAAAAAGTGATTTTTGCCTAACATGTCCCCATTGATGAAAGACAAAACCATTTTTCCACAGATTTGGTCTCTTTCTAAAGACTTTGTCTTACAGTTTTACTGGAACCTGTAAAAAGTGTTGATTCACTGTTGACCCCTCAGGAACCCCCTCCTCCAAAATGACACCATTAATGTCAAAGAGAACAATCAATATGGCCTTGACTTTGGACTTACTTTGTCATTTTTCTTCATCCTTGGCGATGTATTTTCGATGCATTAACTTCCATATAGTCTCAGATTCCTATAGAAGATTCAAGTTTGATCTTATGTAATCACACCTTATAAAACATGTGAGTGTCCTTCAATTTATTTCAAAATATCTCCAAGATTTCTTGCATTTTACCTTTAATTTGTTGGATGTATTTTTTTATACATGAACACCCTGGACAGTCAGAAATTCTCAACTCAAATCTGAAGTTAGCATATGGACTTCTATCAGTAGCTAGAAGTGAACAAACTTAATCAAATCTTACAGCAGTTGAATGTGAATACCCAACCTTTAATATATAACACTCAGTGTGACTGTGGGCCACGTGGTTTTATCCTCATCAGTCTCATTACTTAATAGCCACACCTTGCATCCCCCAGCCCTTAAAATAAAGGGAAACAAGTGGTGAGAAAAGGAGATGAAACTGAAAGGGGATGAATAAAAAAAGGAAAGGTTCAAGGTTTAAAAGATGTAAAAACAAAGAAGCGCAGACAATGAAAGTAGAAATTTAATTAGGTGGAGTATAGGGTATGATAGAAGAAAGGTAGAGAGGAGAAAGGGAAAGACAGATGGGCTGAAAAAGGACGGAAGGAAAGAAGTGAGCTGAGAGGAGGAGGAAAATAAAAAGTGGGAAAAGATGGTATAATAATAATAAATCATTTCAATACTGTTGAGCAATCATCACTGAGAGGAAGAGTATGAGAGAGAGAGAGAGCGTGAAAGAGTGGTAACAGAATGAATCATATCTCAGCCAGACACTGCACTATTGTGTCACTCAAACTTCCATCCAATCTTTGTTGTGATTGGCCAAAGCCCTATCTCCACAGCAGGTGCACAGGGCTACACATCAGTACACAAAGCTTCTCCTTTGATACACACACACACACACACACACACACACACACACACACACACACACACACACGTGCATACCAGTGTTTCCAGCTACACAAAGACACACTCGCAAACAAATCCTCTTATGTGCAGTCCATATGAATGCTTAATTCAGGAATGAAAACACGCGCACAAAAGGGCCGAGAGCTGCGGGGTGAATTATTGATTGAATGTGTGCCACCCTTGGCCCGCTGCAGCCACCCTCGTCCCAGTCCAGTGTCTAAGAGCTATTAGTGCTGACAGTAAAGAGACAGGCAACATGATAGCAGATCACTGAGAAGCTGGCAGCCTCCGTCTGAAGGGACTGCGGGACTTCTTCAAATGATTTTCTGCCCCGACTTCTTGTTGAGTTAAACTGATGTGCTCACAGGGCGCTGTCATTTACTTTTCCCTCCTCCAGGCCTCCAGTGACGTTCGTATAGATGTGGATGGTTGAGTGTGTGTGTTTGTGTTGTGAATTGTAATAATGTTGACATTTAAAATAAGACATGATGTAGCATTATTGGAAGGAAGACTAACTTTTACTTCAAGTTTCTTAAATGATTGAAATGATACCAGGTCATAAATTTTAATTCCTCATTAAGAAATCCTCTGACCTAGTTTGCCATCATTTCATTTCATCATAAATAACAAATTTAACTCAATCAGTTAATTGACCCATTGACAAAGACATTGTTTTTAATGGCTGTACACTCAAATACAATCAAAGTTAAGCCTTGTGTCACTGACCAGGGCATAAACTGGGACAGGGATGGGAAACTATGGTCAATATGAAGACCAAATTAATGTTATTCTCAATTTATTTTTTTTTGTTGCTACTTCTTGTAGTTTTTTTTTTCCCCAAATAAAATAAAATAAAATAAAACAATAAAAATAAAACTAAGAAACAGCAGGTAGTCATGGATTATAAAAAAATCCTGTATTCCAAGTCCTGCAGTACATGGTCAGACTTTTTTTTTTTAACGTTCATTATAAATTAACCACAGTTCAGTACTAGGTATGCAAAATATTAGATTTTTGTTGCTATCCAGAATTTTTGAACACATTATTGTGAATACTGATGTTTTTCATCAAGCTCATTAAGTCTCTACTGTACTAAGATTTCCTTGTTGCTTTCGATGTGACAGTTTTTGTGTAACGAACAGATGTAAACAAAACACTTCCCTCTTGAAAGAATGAAACCCTTCATTTTTACAGGTACCCATGCAGTGATAAGGTGAAACATCATGGGACATTTGTGTATTTTGCTGATATTACCACATATATACTGCCGAGATTTATGGCCGATATATCAGCAAAAAATATCCCCAAAAATTTCATCATCCTCTGATACCGGTATTCAAATTTTTAGGCCAATATCTGCCAATACGATATCGTACTGACAATATCATTCATCCCTATTCAGTAACATTTTTAAGCTTAAGTCTTGAAACAAACACACATTAAGTTTTGTTTATAATTTCCAGCCACTTGGTCATCATTGTGCAGCCATTTGCATGTTATGGCTTTCCTGCTGCACTCCAAAAGTATCTTTAATAGGTTCTTACTGTATCTTTGTCTGGAACAGTGCAAGGTAAATATAATGTGAGGTCCAACTCCACATTCATTGTTTTATGAATCCCTGATTTTATCTCCCTCTAATATGGTTTTATTTTTGCTCAGAAAAGAGGAAAATAATTGGCAAGAGAGTTTCCGCATTGTCTTCAATAAAAGCCCTGACCCTGTAGGTCTGTGACACTTTCACCTTCAGGGTAATAAAAAAATCACAAGTTTCTTCCAGTTGAACTCTTTTTAAGGCAGACATGTCAAACTCAAGGCCCGTGGGCCAAACCTGGCCCGAGTTACGATTGAATATGGTCCTCGAGATACTTCTACATGTCTGTTTTCTATAACCTCTGTCAAATAGCACTCTCACCTCTCGATCTACAAATCCCAAAATGCACTGCAGGAGCTGCCATGATGGACCTGTGCATCAGCCCCTCCTCCCATTGCTTTAATATCACTCTGATCAGTGCTCAGCAGATGTATGAATTGGTAATTTTAAGGTGACTTTTTTAGTTTGCCTGGACATAATTATGCTGTTCAAGTTCACTTTTTTGATTAGATAATAATGTTGATCCCATGGGGCCAGTATCGTAGACTGTATTTAAACGTTTTGCCCCTTCTGTGATTGAGTTTGACACCCCTGCTCTAAGGGATCTTGAGTTTGCAGTGGTAGTCTCACATCTCTCTCTCCAGTTCTCCTCTTTAAGTTGAATGCCAGATTATTTCTTCTGTTTTTGTTTGAATTGTTAATTCAAAACTTTGTTAAATGATTCTTTGATATTTTCGTACTTTCATACAATCTGAAGATGACCTTTTTATTTAGGCTATTTATATGCATTTGAACATTAAATGAGGTTATAGTCATTTAATGTATTCTGGAAGTTTTTCATGAAGTGATCCCTGACCAGAAGGGATCAGTAAAAACTCTGCTTCTCCAGTCCAAATGTCTCTGCTGAGTCCTGATAGTTCATTAGTCATCTGTTGATAGATGTGATGCATCTTCTGACCCACAGTTTAAATCTTCCATCCAACCTGGCAGGGACAGCTCTTGGATCTCAGTATCTGAGGGCCAACTTGTTAAATTAGAAGCATAGTATCAATATGATAATAAAAGTAACTGTTTTCTGAACATCTGTAATCAGAAAAAAAATAAATGTCCTGCTTTATCAGAATGTATATTTGTATTTTCAAGCTGAAGTTTTCAAGCTATTTTTTCAATGCAGTAAACTTGTAGATTATTTTTACCATGTATTTATTTGATTTTTTTTATTTTACCAGTATGTCCCATTTAGAAAAAGATAAGGATAAAGACAAAAATGACAAAAATGTAGCTACACAGTTTTGGCATGACAGAAATGATTTTTAAGCTCTCCTGAAGCCTCCTGGTCATTATATTCTAACCAAAACAACCTGTCTGCATTAAAAAGAGACCTTAAATAAGGTGAGAGACCTAATCCATTCACATTACATGGTTAACACATTGCTTTAAATCTACTTGTTAGAGAATGTTTCATCACTGTCCACACTCTCATGGCACCGTGGCGGTATTAATGTTTTTGTAGGTCAAGCAGTATTTTACAATAAATGCCCCAGAGGCATAGACATGCATTTTTATTTGTGTCTAAATAGATTGGTGCAGGCATGACATATTTTTGTAGGTCGACACAGTAAGCATTCACTCGACTGCCAGCTGACTAAAAGCCTGTGGGGTCATTGCTGATAATAGCTCTGTAGCAAACTAATAGTTATGAAACTTCCATGTTCTGTCCTTTGTGATAATCTTATAAAAAGTAAAAAAGCTATTCACAATGTTTTAAGATTGAATTAGAATGAAAACCTATTATTAAGCTACTATGGAACTACAACATGATAGTTTGACTTAGAGGCAACTACAGTATTTCCAAAGAAAATGCCACAATGTGGCCTCTTGTTTGAGATTTTCCTCTTGATTAAATGGCCTGATCAAGTTGTTCCTTGTGGCTGTGGCACTAGTTCATGAAAACTGATTATTAAAAAAATTGTCAGAAATGCTTGAAGTTGGTTTCCCGGTCATTTTTGCAGTCCTTACTAGTGGTTCATTCGCTGCGATTTAAACAAACACCAAAGGTTTAAGATTCAAAGGCGGGCAACATCCGATGCATTTTATTATCCCATTAAACATGAAAACTTTGTGTGCATTTGTTTATCGCAAGCCTTGTTTTAGACTTTTTTTGTAAGCAGTCTTCTGAACCTCATATGTTTTCAGGCTTGGGAAACAGGACGTGCTAAATGCTAATTCCCATCCACTTTTTTGGACTCATTCCTTCACCACTGTAACTTCTCGTAGCATCATAGGCGTAGGAGTTTGTATGTTCTGTCTCAGGTTGTCTGCAATCTATCTTAGCTTCTGCTTTTCTGTCAGGGAAACAAAACAACTGTAGATAAACTCAGTACATGCTTGTTTGCAACTGACACAAACAAATCTGAATGTACTGAAAGCCACGGGTTAAAACAATGTTTTTACAAATGAATGCCCAGGTCTAAAAAATGCATTTTAAACTGATGATATTGATTATCCCTCTTTGGCCCGTCTCTAACTAAAAAGTTAACTTGTCTTTTTGCAGTCTGATAAACAGGTATTTCCAGTTTTAAATGCTTCTTTGTCTGTTTCTGCACTTTTTAAATGGGTGTAATTAAAGTTTACAATACAGTCTACTGAAGTAAAGCCTCTCATTCCCATAATACAGAATGTCTTTCTTGTTTCCCCTACTGCCAGTGTGGCCTTTTTACAATCTGGATAAGACTGTTTGCAAATCTAAGTCACTTTGAAGGGATGATAGTGTATTTTAAGAACCTAAACTTTGCTTATCTCTGAACTTTTATGGCTGTAGAAAAGCGAAGGACAGTTTAAAGCAGCAGGAAGAATCACAATCTCAACATTTTACAAGGCAACCACTTTCCCCTGTCGCACAAACCTGACAGAGTAGTGAAATATACTGAACAGTCCATCTGGTGTGTCAGGTTATTTTATCTTGGCCTCCTTAAAATAAAACGACTAGAACCTGATCACAGGCTTTCCATAACTCACATATGGCACAATTTACTACTCTCTCCACTGAACTCTGGATCAATTAGTCAGTCAGTCAATCAATCAGTCAATCAATCTTTATTTATATAGTTCTAATTCATAACAAGTTATCTCAAGACTGCTTACAACAGAGCAAACTGAATACACATACAGTATAAACATATAAGAATTTATGATAGCAACAAACCCAGGGACGCCCAGATCATAAATCTGTCCTCATCACATATGTCTCTGTGCAAAAAGAGGGTCCTCATGTCTTTATGGTTTAAAGGTATTTATTATGGATGTATAATCAGTAATAATCATGGACAGAGAAGTCATTTTAATATTAACATTAACATCCATATTGATTATAAACTGTAGGGGACTGATGTTGATTAATATAGTGCCATCTAGGTGAACTGTCGTTACATTGGGTTTAACTGGTCTAAAAGTATGACTTTATGTCACACAATGTCATTGCTGTTGATGGTTGATGCAGGATAAAGCACTTGGAGTTGAGCAGGTCCACAGCAGCAGGTCATTCAAGACTGTTTGTCGTGGTCATATTAATATATGTATGATGTTTGCAGGAACTTCAATGTATTTAATTCTGTGTGACGACAGGAAAATCACCACAGTGTGACCATGAAGCACTTGATATTGCCATACTCTTCATGACTGATCCCTGTTTATCTTTACGAAATGAAAAACATTGTTGCAGTGACTTTAGCTTATGAGATAGTTTTGTTTTATTGATGAAGCTGTGCTGTAGAGAAGAGAAAATGAAACTCATTTATCCTGCCTCCCTCCAAAAACAAAGCACCTGCAGCTGTGAACAACTCGTATAAGTCAGCGTAACTGCTGCTTTCAGACGGCTTATACTGTTGAACATCTTTGAGCGAGACCATGTCTGTCTGAGGCCTGGTCTTCTGTCTGTGTCTGTCACTCCACTGTCATTTTGTCTTGTTTATGTGCATCTGGAAGTCCTGACAAGAATTTTTGTTTGGCAGAAGTTTTGCTTTAACACTCTCTCATATCCAAAAACACGAGTCCTAGAGTTGTTCGGTCTTTTCCTCCTAATCCAAATGTCGACTCCCTCCTGGTCGTGTGAGCTGCTTGATGAATCAGAGAGGACTTGTACCTTGTTTTGAATGTTAAGTGTCTGAACCTTCTTTTTTTCTGGATGCTGGAGACGGATATGTTATGACTGGAGCTGCCTGACAGACCAGCTGTGACCGTATTAGCACAGTGTGACTCCTGCCTCTCTGCGGTATCTCTCCTCGCACACTTTGTCCTTTTCAAATATATAAATAATCAAAAACAGTTGATTAATTTCCCCTCTGATGTATTCAAGCAAATTGCTAATGTCGGAAAAAGAGGAAAGTTTTTTCCTCCCTTCCTCCCCCGCCCCGTCACTCCTCTCCCCTGCTGCCTCTCCCCACGCTTTTCCCCTCGCTCTTCCTTTTCCGACACATGCACTTCACACTGTCTGATCTTCTCAATCTGCCGCTGATACGCCTTTCAGAGAGCCGGGCTTTTTAAGAGCAGCCATTCCTCTCGACCCACTCCCCTCCTCCCCTTTGCCACCCACTCCCCTCAGTCAGAGGCAGTTTAATGGTGACAGCCATTCAATCGGATAATTAACATCCGTTTAATGCTCATTAACCGCGATGTATTTGTCTCCTTTGATTTGTAATTACCAGGGCTTTTTCGCAGGAAAACAGCGCGTTAATGTTTCCTTTGTGATGGCTTCATTGATGGGATTGATTTGAACTCAGCAGGGAGGCCAACATGGAGGCAGGGAGGTATAGGTGGAGAAAACATTGATGCATAATTGTTATTTGTCGTAGTTTGAAAGACAAAGTAGACAGAAATCCAACTGTTGGTACATAAATGTCATTAAAAAAACAATATTTCTTATCAAAACATTAATAAACAAGGGGAAAGTTTGAATGATCCATGTATTTATTAATTAGTTTAATTCATTTTAAACTGTTATTAAAATAATAAAGAGGATGATTACTTGAATTTTGTCTCAAATAGAAAATTCAAAGTTGAAGTACAGGGTGATTTCTCTTTTTATGGTTACAAACAGATGAGCAAAGGTAGAATGTTTTTATCACTATTATTATTATTATTATTATTATTATTATTATTATTATTATTTTCAGTCTCCTTAGAAAAATTTAGGAACTTTGAAGGTGTTGGTCTTAGACCAGATGTTGACATCAACTGGGCAGGAGCTCAAGGTGGGTCTTCATGTGTGAGGGGTGTTTGGGCTCAGATACACTGAAGCTTTCCCATATGCACACTACAGCTTGCAACATTATGGCTTTCACACCAGTTGTGTGATTTTCAACTCACGATTATCGAGGAAAGAAATATTTGCAATAACAATATCATTGCAATATTTACAGAAAATTTCAAAATAAAAAAATGTAATGTTTATAATAATTACATTTGGCAGAATACTAGGTGGTGCATAGGGAGGTAGAGGGACTGCATGCCACTATAACTGTTAAACAATGTACTAGAAACCAATAATAATAACTAAATGATAAAGACCAAAGAAAATCAAATAATAGTGTGTAGAGATTTGACCCAAATGTCATAACACAGGGTGTTTTTAATTTAGTTATCCATTTATTTTATTTTTCTCTCTTCAGTAATGATGTCACTGCAAAGCAAAAAGATATTGTGTATGTCAAAATACATGTTCAGGATCTACAGCCCCTTCTTACACCTAAAATCAACCCCTTGTTTTCACAAACAAGTTGTGCCTGTGTGGAAAAAATCCCAGAGATGTCTCCACCAGTCTCTCATTTCAGTTAGTCAGTTGTGTCCGTAACTTATCTTGTGGTTCATTTATCTCACGAGTTTTGTTAAAGGTCCCATATTTTGCTCCTTTTCTGCAGTTTAACATGGATCCTTGATGTCTTCATGAAACATTAGTAACATGCTTTGGTCCAAAAAGCCTATGAATAAAGCACAGCTGCATTCTTTCCAAGCTCACATAACCCCTCTGTTCAGAGCGCCTGGTTTTGAGGGCGGTCGCCTTCATATGCTAATGAGCTAGAGCAGAGCTTCGGACATACGAGGACTTTACAATAGTCCTGCAGTGTATCTCAGGTGAAGCAGAGTGCACTGCCGCTTCAGCCACGCGCCGCTTACAGTTCTGAACACACACAAACCGCAAATTTATGCCGCTTACCAGTTAACAGCGAAGCACGTTTCCCCCACACATCACAGGCTAACACACGACATGCTAACCTCGGCCTAGTCACTGCAGTGGGACACAGCTGCAACTTAGCCTACCTTCCGGGCTAACATTAACAGAAACGGAGGGGTAATGGTGTGGGTAAAGGACTGATTATATTCAGCCAAATGTTAAACTTCTCTTGACTACTGTAAGAATGCTCTTACATTGAAGTTTATCCTTCAGACTTTCAACAATAAAGTTA
Organism: Cetoscarus ocellatus; assembly: GCA_037902135.1. Lineage (NCBI taxonomy): Eukaryota > Metazoa > Chordata > Actinopteri > Labriformes > Labridae > Cetoscarus > Cetoscarus ocellatus. The sequence goes on along the minus strand of JBAMNC010000579.1, from coordinate 4,079,406 downwards.
ACATTGGCAAACATGTTGTGCATGCTGTTAGCATTAGCTCATAGCATTGAGCAAAATAAATACTACACAGCATTAAAATACTCACATTTCCATCATCAGGTTTGGCAACAGATTGTTGGTACTGAGCCTGGATTCAGGAAAAGTCTAGTTGTTAGTCCTGTGTTGAACTGACTGAAGTTGAAGAAGCAGTCGGACATGAAGTGACTGGCACACACATACAGGTTTTAGCCAACTGTAGCTGGCTCATTCCCTTCAAAAATAAAATTAATCCACTGGGTCCTCCGAGGCTGGTAGCCTATATGTGAAGATATATGTGGCTGTTTACAGCCAACAGCAAAGCAGTCTGCTACATACAGATTTTGTTGTCTACTCTCACACGTTGAGGGCTTGGAGGCAGGCCAAATACCCAAAAATGTGTTCAAAGCCTTCAAAAAGTGATTTTTGCATATTATGTCCCCTTAAAGCCTTTGTTTTGTAAACACTCAATTTCCTGTTTTGTTTATTCAACTGCTTTCAAAATAAAGCATTTACCCATAGTTGTAAATGAGGACTTTTATTGTGAAATTTTCTTGGTAGTCTCCTCTTGGACCTGTAGCATATTTGGTAGCTTCCTTGGATTTTTCTAGACTTTAACAATCGAGACTTCAGCTTGAACTCAAATCTAAGCTTATGATACAGCATTTTAAAAGGAGATACAATGGCTGATGTCCTGGATTAGGCTAATCTGCGTTAATATATTCCAGTACAGTCATGTGTCAAGGCTTCAACTCTGACAAAGATGTTCTGTAGAGCAAACACACTAAGGCCCTGTTTACGAGAATATGAAAACGGCCGAAAACAGAGAGTTTTCATTGCGTTTTCGCCTCCCATTTACACAAGAATGGTGCGTGGAGTGCCTGACTCGACAAACTTCATGTGTGCTGCTTACCTTCGTTCCAGACCAAAATATCCAGACACATTTGTCATCCAGACAAAAAACTCCTGCGTCTTCGTGCGTCCACTCGCCATTGTTGTTTGTCAAAAGTTTGTCTTCACCGGAAAGCGTACGCGTGTTGTAGCACCGCTGTTTCTCTACAAACCTACATCGCCATCTACTGGCCTGGCATGCACACTACAGCGTGTTCAGTCGTTTCTGTTCGGCGAAATGCTGCCAAATTCTACACACTGCACCTTTAAAGCAACCTTAGGCTTACTTTGAATGTTCTAAGAGAAGATATAAGCCCAGAGTCACTATTGATATTTTAGCAAATAAAATTTTGTGACCAAATTATTTTTTAACATTACCAATGGTGTTCCAGCTTTATTCACAACATTTCCACGGTTTTCCTGATACTGTGACATTATTCTTATCATTTAGACCCTCTGGCTTTAATCCCAACATTTAATCTTTTTTCTCAAAGTGCATTATGACAAAAATAATTTAATCAGTCCTTCCCTCAATAATTATCTAATACCTGACCCTGATGCACTTCCGTACTGTTGAACTGAAATATGCAGAACTGTTTTCCACAAAGATTTTTTTCCAAATAAAACCAATGTTCACTTCCATTGAAGTAACCAGAGCCCAAAGCTAACACGCTAAATCAACTAAACTCTCCACCTTCATCAGCTCCATCCAGTCTTAACCTCTAGTCATTTATCTCCATGTACCTGGACAGGACACTGACTGAATCAGGCTCAGCTCAAAGTGGAAGGGCAAACCCCCATTTAAAGGGTACAATGGTTTTAGGCAGAGGCACAGTCCAGCTGTTAGTGGACTGAGAGGAGGGTCTGTGTGGATGTGAGTGTCCCATTTCCACAGCTGATCTCACCGACACGTTCATCCATCACTCAGACAGCCTCAGCGGCTCGTTAGCAGATTCATGTTCTCCCCTGGGAAACTGCTAAGGAGTGTTGGGCTAACTTTGTCAGAGGATTTAGGAGTGTGCTCACTTCCCTTCAAGGTTAATACTGCATAAGGTCTAGGACGTCATGACTGTGAATGTTCTCGAAGCAAAGGTAGAACTTTTAAATCTGCTCTTGTTGACGGAAAAGTTTCAGTGAATTTTGAATGTGCTGGCATTTTTCTTAGGTCTTGCAGATTAAGTAATCAGAGTTGTACTTCAGCTTTTGTCCAGGTGAATTTGCTGTTCTAAAATTAGCATTCCAGATTGTGCAGTTGGCAAGTGTATGGGTCAGTTATTAATGTTCTGACCAATAAGTCAATAATTCCAACAAAAACTTATATTTACAACCAGGGGTGCAAATCACCACTTTCAGCATAATTCGTTACGATTTTGAATTTCTGGACAACGATACAGTATTAGCTGGTATTACCAAGTCACTGTCCTCCGTGCAGCTCTTAATTTAGATGTATTATCAACCTAAAGTATCCTCAGAGCATCCATCAGACTCCAGACACAGGCTTTCCTTTTACTGTTCATCTACAGAATCTGTATTGGATGCAACAACAGTGCTGAATAGGTGATTCTTAAAGCAAGAAATTTTTTGCTTGTGTGAGTTACACCATTGTCAGTCGTGCATGGTTACTAATGTAAACAAAGTCAGCGTAGTCCTCCTTGATGTCATTTCAGCCTGGACTTTAGTCACACAGCCATATCCATTTTGTCTTCCCTATATCTAGGGCACTAGCTGCTAGCTTCAGGCTTCAGGCCTTTGACTTTCAACTATCTGATCAGATCATCAATAAGCCAATGAATATATCGATTCATGCAATTTTTTTGCAGCCCTATATACAATAAGGCTGTCAGTTTTCCTCAAAATCAAACTTGAACTGTTTTCAAACATACATGCAAATAACTGAATATATTTACTTTGCTTTTGGGAGAAATATTCAGTCATTCTTTTACTTTTTTTTACTTCATGATGTTGTGTACTTGTGTCAAATCTTATAATTTGACACAAGTAGACTTTTTTGCACATAGACTGCAAAAACAAAACAAACATTTTAGATGTAGACTTACAATGTTGACAGCAGGTCATTCTTTATCCCGGTTTCTGTCTAACGACATGATTGCAAGACCTCTGACTTGCTCATTTCTTGCAGTACTTTGGACTTTAACTGGTCTTTTTGCATGTTGCAACCGGCTTACTTATTTTTTTTCTTCTTATTTTTCATGCTCTTATCTATTTTAATGTCTCCTTTTGATATTCCCACTGCTATACTGTGTGTAAGAGCAGCTGAAACAACTGAATTTCCTCTTTGGGATTAATGAGGTACTTCTGATCCTGTTTCTGATTCCAGTTCTCAGCCTTGTGTCTAGGTTTTCTTTAAAGCAGCAATGTTTCACTTTTTACTGCAAAAGGACTCTCAACAGAGATTGATCCATATCCTGGAGAGCACTCCGGTGGCCTGCTTATAGCACTTTAGTAACAAACGTCATCATGCAAGACATGTGTATGACTGTTTAGCTTTGGAATAGTTTAACTGTCTCTAAGGGGAAAGAGAGAAAAGGTGAGACCAAAGTGGACGGTGACCTGAAGCCAAGTAAAGAAAAAATTAAAGAAAAACAACCAAAAAGCTGGACTAAATTAAATGTTGGACAGGCTTTTAAACATCTAAGAAACTACGAGTCAGATGCTGAGTTTGTTCTGGTTGTCTTTAGGTGGCTGAAGAAAGTTGTCATTTGTCCTATTGGGGGTTAGCCATCATGTTATCACATTGTTTTTTTATTTTTTTTAATATACACTGAGTCACCTGTCTTGACTAACTTGTCATAAATTAGCCACTCCAATGGCATCATTGTAATAATTGAATAATACAAAAGCAGATGCTTCTTATGCAAACAATTTGCAATCAATGGGCAGCTGATGCAGGAGGATTATCATTTTTACAAGTAATGATATTAATATTTTCTTTCATTAATCATTACATTGGTTTCTCATGTTTAATCCTCTAGCTTTACTACCTCTGCATGTCAAAAATGCATGTTGTCGATGAAGCCTGTTTTATGCTTGGTGCATCCACATGGCCAGCGAAACATCAGATATCCAGACAATGTCTTTCGGGGAGGTTTGGCATGGCAGTTTTTCACCTGGCTTTGACATCCCAGAAATTTTAACAGATGTGGATTTGGAGGACAGCAAGAAGGCTTCAGAATCTACAGGTGCCAATGGTTCAAAATCAGGCTAAAGACATGCTTTTCTAAAATATGTTCTCATATACAGCCCACACTTCTTCAGCTGTCCCGTTTTTCCTCACAGGCATATTACCATCGTCCTCATCTCTCCATTTAAAATCACGCCCGTTCTCCCTTTTTTTCTCGATAACATGAGTAAACACAACAAATTCTCATGGTTCTTCATCTCTTTCACCAACTTCAGTTAAACCATGCAATACTTGTGACTTTTTCAAAGACACTGTCTCATGACATTTGAAAGAATAACAGTCTATGGCAGAGGTCTCAAACTCAAATTACTGGGGAGCCACTGAAACTACAGTCTGGGTGAGGCTGGGCCGCACAAAGTATAACGCAAAAAAGGGTCCCAAGTATTCAAAAAAAAGAAAGATCCATTTTATTAACATCCATATTATTAACTCTTTCCCCGCCAGCATTAGTCAAAAAAGTTGCCAGCCAGCACCAGCATTTTCGCTGAATTTTTGTGGATTTGAACTGCCCACTTTTTTTCTGTTTTGTTTCCAACCCAGCCCACCCCTATCAGCCAATGTTTAGCTTTGTGTAGCTTTGCTGTTTAAGCAAAGTTGTCTGAAATTAGAAAGAAAGAAATGCATTAAATTTGCCTGAGAGAGAACAGTTTCAGTCACAATAAGTCTTAGAACAAAGCAAAATGTAGTACATTTTTTTTGAACATTATTTTCTTTGTGAAGTCCACACGCAACAGTTTCCAGCCTTGACAGCCCCTGTATGTGATCAGGGAGGAAAAAATGAAATCATCATGTGACTCCTATCTTATACCTGACAGGAGAAAACTGTGGTGTTTAAACTCTTCTAGTGTTACAACCATCCCCAGTCTCTCCTAAATCATTATAAATAAATCAGTAATGGGCCTATTTGAATATCTAGTGTTTGATTCTTTTCTTACATAAAAACTTGAGGGAAACTATGAATCATATTGAGCTCCATTAGTTCTCCCGTCCGTCTCTATCTGTTTTATCCCAGCCCTGTTTAACTTTTCTCTAGTTTTGGGAGCTCGCAGTGGCGTATTTGCGCTTTCTCCATAGGTGCATAATATGTGTGCCTGTCGTCCTGATCAGACGGGAGAGACTAACGGGCGGTTTACGTCGTGTTATCAGTTCATTTGTAAATATAAGTGTAGCATCAATTTCATAAACTGGTATTGATGTTATCCATTGATTAATTTAATCCGCATTAAAAACGAGATCTTACCAATGAATCCCAAGCGGGAGGCCTTCTCCTCGCAGGTTGTCATCTCTCAGATGGAAACAGGAAGACTTTTACGGTAAATCCACAGTTATTTGGATAATATTCTGAGAAATCATCCTCACGATGAGCAGACAAGGGATCAAAACGTCACAAATAAGTACTTTAAACGAACAGGATCGTCCGTTTTGATTTTTGCGCAGCGTCAGCGCCTTTTTCTCTCTTTCATCTCAACGTGCACCTCGGCTCTGTCGTTCCCTCAGTGAGGTGTCAAGTTTATGGTCACATGAGAGCAGAACTTCTCCACGAAAGAGTGCCAAGTACCAGAGTTCAATAAATACACGGAATGACTGAAAAACTCCTCAGTGATGGGGAAGCATTCTGTCCGATAAGACGAAATAACTCGTGCATGAATGGGTTCTTCAGAACATGAATGGCAAATGGCTCTGTTGATTAAAAAGGTTGCAGACCCCTGCCATAAGTGATAAAAAGATTATATAAAAGTCCAGGGCAAGTGTGGCATGCGCAACGACTCGGCAAAAATGTGCGTTTGACAAACAAGCAGGGGCCGCACTTACACTAAGGTTTGATGTCAAGTAGGGGGCCATAAAATATCGTCCTGCGGGCCGCAATTGGCCCGTGGGCCGCAAGTTTGAGACCCCTGGTCTATGGGAAGGAAAGAGCATAAATACACCAACTGTTTCTGCATCATGAGCTCACGGCAGCTTGTGTCAGCATGACCGTCCATGTGGGAGGGGAAGCATAACTGAGCCTTGAGGAGGGGGTGACAGCGCTGTGTTTTTCATCAGTGCAGTTACACTCAAGGGCCTTTAGGGGGCCCCCTTGGGGTCAAAAAACTAAAGTAATACTTATTGCTGCGTTGACTTTCCAGTGTTGCTTCTTACTGTCCAGTCAGTTTTTTTTTTTAGCATTAGTTCCTTATAAAGAGATTGAAACATTATATTTAGCTCAATCCTATCATGAATATCTATAAATGAGAGTTACAGTGGTACTACCCTTCAAAAACAATGCTCAGGGGAATACAGGTTCAAGTGTACATTTAAAGAGCCCACATTTGGCTATAATTTGCATTCATATATTTGATTATGATGACTTTTGGAGTATGCTCACAATCATTATTATGTTAATAAAACAACTTCTTGTTATCATTCAAGTGGGGGGAAAAAAAAATACACCAAAGTATAGGGGTGGGACAAAAAATCCATATGGCATTTACTGTTGTCTTCCCTCCGACGATACGATCATTGATATGCTGGTGCCAAATATTGACATTTTAATCAATAAAAAATGGCTGTCTAAACATGCTGTATGTCCCCTGTTGGTTTATCTCACAGAGATGCTAATTGATGGCTCCTCAAGGGGGAACTCTGCACTTGAATGAGTGAAACCTGAATCAAAATTACAAGCTGAAGAAGAAAAGGTTTACAGAGTGAAAATGTTGGACATCAGAACAAAGAAAAGTACACTGAAGGATGCCCCAGCCACTTATAAATTCAAAGTATGGATACACTTCGGCTTCTACAACATTGAAGGGACAGACAAAAGTGATTATTGTGACAGATTGTTACTTTCTTTTTTTGTTGCAATATATCGATTATCGCAGAATTCCTGCATCCTGATCATATCGTTATCATGGACTAGTATTGCGTATCATCTCGTATCGTGAGGTACCCCGTGATTCCCATCCCTAACCCTTTACTGCATGACTTTTTATTTTTTTTTTTAATTTTAAATATTTCATTCTATTTTGGGGGAGCTTTGGGGTCCCTGATAATACATCAATTGTAAAATTTGACCCCCCACCACCCCCCATACAGATATTGGTTCGTTGCTTCAAGGCAACATTGCGCGACAAGGGTAATAAAATACCAAGGTTTTCTGTAATAAGTGTTATTATTGGAACAAGCATAAACAAATAAACAACAAATAAACAATGTAAACATTTCACAGGAAGTTAAAAACAACAAAAGACATCACCATTTTGATTTAATTGATCTTTTTGTCAAAATGCTGACCATTAAGCCCTAAACTTTCTCACACATCAGATTCAGGTATCAGTGTGGAACCTCAGGCAGCAGTTGTGGTTGGAGGTGAAACAGAGGTGCACATTTCATTTTTGGCACATTGCTTTTGGTGTACCATTGCACCCTGGCACCCTTCATCGTCCCTTGTTCCCAAGTCATGATGAGCCAGTGGGGCTGTTTAATTCAGGCAGACATCTGGGACTGGAATGGGAGCTGTGGGTCCTTTCCTCCTCTTCTCCTCATATGCACTAGCAATGGACAAGCTGGGGACAACCTCTCTTCTTTTTCAGGCTCGTCCCACTCATGCAGAGGCCCTGTGCAATGTATGATTTGAAGGTATAGAGCCTCATTTTGTCTTTCTGCTCCATGCCAGTGCCTTCACGGTCTCCTAGGTAGAGCAGCCAGGTGGTAACGATGATCATGTCCAGGAAGTGGAACACCATTTGACCAACTGACTTTGTTGCAGTAGATTGTAATCAGTGAGTCAAGCAGGTCCAACCCACCCATGTTCTTTTTATTCTTGCACCACAGCGGGGAAGGGGACAGTAATGTTTGTCTTCTGCTTGCTATCCCACCTGTAATGATAATAATAGATCATTTATTTATTTATTTATATTGTGCTTTATATTTGATAACATTTTAATCACTATAGTGATCATTTAAATGCATACAAACACATCTCTACATACACATGCTAATGCATTATATTGCCTGAAAAGATATGGGGTAACTGCACAGTGTTGCCTTGAGGCAACGAATGAAAATTAACAGTTTTACTGGATAAATAAAATCAAATAAGTGGTCAAACAATCAAATATACTTCTTTACATATTCATGCACATGCGTATATTTTTAATATACAGTTATTTTAATGTAAACATGTAAAACAGTGATATTTATCTTACCTACTGGTGGCGATATGTCCTATGTGGGGCTGCTTCCTGAAAGGGGGTTTCTTGCCCCCAAATGACTGTCACATGACCTTCAACTCATCATTTTATTGGACATAGATGTGTCTGGTAGCATTATTTGAAAAAAAACAAAAAACATTTTTTTTAAAGGGCCAGTTTGAGGTTTGAAAATGTGGTTTGTTGCCTGAAGGCAACACTATGCAGTAGAGGGCTAATAGTATCGATAAATAGTGATATATAGATTCATGAGTCAATATATTTTAATATATTAATTTCCAACATTTAATTAGGCTTTTGGTTCAGAAAAAAATAAAATCAATCACTCATTAAGTCCACTGTCCACTGATGCTGTTGAGCCAGGTCAGATGGGTGACATTCATTATGTTGAAGGGTGAAGAATCACGGCTGCAAAGGAGAGAGAGGTGAAAGGAATGGGACATCTTCATTTAAATACACTGTGTGGACTTATTTTGGACTTTCAAATGGACATAAGAGATGGACATGACACATGGGGATGCATGAGAGTAAAACAGAGTGGACATAAGACTCACTTCACATGGCCCACCCAGGGACAGCACCGGTAGTAAAGCCAATGCTAATCAAATGCTAAGCTAATGCTACTGATATACCAGCCAACTCTTGACATGCTTAGCTTGTCTAAGCTGCCTCCTTCTGAGCGATCTGACAAAATAACTCAGTAACTATGATTTACTCTATGAGCAAAGACTGAAGGCCTCACCATGTTGAAGAAAAGAGGGGTTTTTGTTTCATGCTGGCTGCCATCTCTTAGTATTACTTCAACAACAGCAGCACTAAAGCTCTTCAGAGCAGTGAAGCTAAAAGTTGAAGAGAGGCTGAGAGCGAAGTTGCAAACTGATGTGACTTGATAAACATACTGAGATGTTTTTCTTAGCTTTTATAAAATTCTGTTGTTTGGCTTTTTAGGTATATATACAGACTATAAAGGGATAAAAGTTGTGGTGTTAGCATACATACTTACATACTTATCATATCGTAAAATATTAAGAAGCACAATAAAATCTAATCAAGACTCAAGTATCATGATACTATCTTATCATGGTGCCACTGGCAATTCCCACACCAAGTTTTCATATACTGAGTTCCCCTGATCCCCCTGTATCCTCACTTTATATGTCACTCTGCTGGAGTTCTTGCCACTTTACGGCCCTCTTTCCCCACAAGTGCAGAGCTTCTTCTGACTGGTCATCCAGTCTATTCTGGCGATTGGTCAGTTAACCGCTCATGTTTTCAGATGATCATGGAATCTGTTTAAAAGTGAACTTATTTATTATTGTTTTTTTATATCTATTTTATACAGTTTCTGTATAAAAGCTGCATTGGTGTGTTTGATAGTTAGGTTTGCTTGTTAAGTTTTCAGAATTTTCTTTTTTTTCTTTTTCATTGTGATAGTCTTCGGGGTAAATAAACAAGCAAGCTAATTTGCATATTTTTTTGTTTCTACTTTCTCTTACATTAAGGCAGTAGGCCCCTTCATTAACTTTGAGTTAGAGAAACAGAAGGGAACAGCCAGATCAACAGTACACTGAAGGGGCATTTAAACAAGTTAAGAAATACAGCAGCAAAGATATGCAGCAAAGAAAACCTATTTGTTAAAAGAAAAAATTAAAGAGCAGAGGTGTTAAATAGACCAGTGTAACTTGACGTACGTTAAAATGCCATTATGGCCAGAATGCTGCAGTAAGGTTAATTGATGGGTATGTGATCATCAGAAACTGTTAATGGTTTCAGCTCATAAGTCTTCACTTTGGCACAGCGATGGTTTTACATAATATAATTCTTCACTATTTTAATTCCACCTTTCAGCCCTTTACTTTCCCAGGTGACTTTCCACATCCACGGTGTCCTAATGTTCCTTTGCACATTTGAACTGCCTGTTTGGAGAAAGTTTTTTTTTTTTTTTATTTCTGTTGTCTGTTTTTAATGAATAAATGCACACATTGTTTTTCCAGATTACCTCTATTTTATCCTTGAAGCAGAGTCGACTCCAAGCCATAAGGCAAATTGTGAGCTTTTCCCAGCCATTCCAGTTCGTTCTTAAGACCTTGCTCCCCTCAGCGCCTCCCCTCTCCTCCCTCAGTCTCCTCACGCGTGGGAAGATGATGTGTTTTCTTCAGCTCCTCTTTTTTCCCAATGTATTTATTTACCCACTTATACAGAGAATAAATCAAGGTCAGCGCACAATGCCGCACACGGCTATTAAGATTCATTGTAATGCAAATTCTCCTGTAGAGAGTGCACTGCATTGACAGGTACTGACACGCCGGGCAACGCACAGACAGGAGCGCACCAACACACACGTGCAGGAGACACACACGTTTACCAGCTTATAGATTCTGTGAACAGTTTACCCAAAGGAGAGCCGACAAACAGCGAGGAATGTGTTTCTATATTTCACAGTACCTTTCTCTTCTTCAATTCTATCACACTTTACAATGTTCATAACCCATCAGTAACCATTTAGAACATACATTTTCAAAAGGCCTCTCAACTGAAGTTATATTAAAAATATTTATACATAAAGTTCATGATAAGCTTGTGAAATGGTATGTATGGATGTAACTTGTGGAGTGTAGACGGAAATTAAGTTTCTCAAAAAATCTTGAGGACACCATTAAAGTTTGTTGGAATCACTTTTCTGGTTAAGCAGAAGAATGTTTTAGATTTGAACGTGAAGAATTTCCACATGTTCTGCTGTTTTGAAGCAGATACTTGACCCTGAAATATCTTTTAGAACTTGAGTTTCTGTCTGAGAGAATGTGAATATAGCTTCACACATCTTTAGTTTAGCAGGTTGAAAATAATCCAAAGTCTGACTGAATGCAGAACACAGTCTGTTGGCATTAACTTTTATGTTGACATTATTTTTTTATGGTTAATAGTTATTCTTGTCAATACTTTCTGTAAAGTCAAAAACATTTTTCTGATTTAATCCCTGCACTGGGTCAAAGTACATGCCATTGCAATTCTTTTTTAATGCCAAAGCCACCTCTCATGTCGTAACTCTTCGAATCAAATTTGGATTTATAACACTATAACATTTTTTATCTGTAATTGCCAAATCGACAAAATATGTAAGAATCAGAGTTTCAGGGTTGAAAATGACTTGACATGCCACCTGTCTTCTCTTAATCTCCTGAGACCAAAGCTGAAACAGAGTTGATGAATGGGGTCTTCTCTGAGTCAAAATATTTAGCCCCGTTTCCACCAGAGGGTTCAGTTCAGTTCGTCTCAGTACAGCTCACTTTTTGTGGCATTTCTATAGCCTAAAACCGGGACAGGACCCCCTTTAAGCGAACCGTACCGTCCTACTTTTTGGGACCCTTCTGTTGGGGAGCATACCGATCTGACCCCAGAAGGTGGAGCTAGAAACACTGCAGCCCGTTGATTGGTCAAAAGAGACGTCACTTCCCGCGCGACAGCGATAATAAAGAACAACACAGCCCCGCCATGTTTAAATCTCCACTCGTCGTCGTGAAGATAACTCTCGTGCTTCGTAACAAAAAGCCACATGCTAATCACAAAAAAGAAGAATTGCTGGATGTCTTCCATCGTTGCTCTTGGTTTAATGTGTCGCGTTTTCTTCTTCGTTGTATTTAATAGCTGGGTACACTGTGTCGCGCTGCTATGATGTCATGCTATCGGCATCCGGCTTAGACGCCGCCTACCAAGTAGGGTACAGCTGGCTGTGGAAACACAACCAGGATCAGGCTTTACCGATCTGGCCGGAGCCAAACCGTGGCGATCCATACTGGACCACTTGGTGGAAACGGGGCTTTAGTCTTAGGGAAAAAAAGAAGCTGTACAAATATACTCAAATATTTTCTCCAATTTTCTCTAAAATGCTGCTGGATAGTTGCGTTTTGGGCAATGATTTTGTAAATCTTAGTCGTTTGTTACGTTTAGAGAAAGATGATTCATGGGACTTGAACTTCAGTCTAAACCTTTGTTTTGTTTTACTTGCACAGTGTAATAATGGGGTGATGCTGACAGATGGTGGCTGTAACCCATCTGCAGGCTGTTTTTCAAACATAAATATTGAAAGAAAAAAAGACTAATGTCTGGAGGCACATCCAAGCAGCTTACAAGCAACCTTTGCTTCATTTTATTTAAAGGTCCCGTATACTGCTCACAGATGCCCTCAAAACATTTTAAAAGTGTCCCACGTAAAAATAAACTAAGATATTGGATTTTGGCTTGCCTATAAACACCCTGTTTCAGCCCTGCTCAGATCAGGCTGTTTAAAGAAGGACTTAAACTGATGTAACATGGATTTAAAATCATAGAACTGTCTATGCAGAAGGAAGGGGCAGATTTAAAAAAAATAATAATAAAAAAGTGTGCCTCATAGCCATCGATAATCAGTCTTTTCTGAACTCTATTTTTATAAATATAATCAGGAATACCTGATATGAGCAGGACTCCGCTATAAGATGTACAGTGCCTTCAACAGACACAGGATAAAATATTTCATAGTTTTTAATATTATTTTTTAAAAATTCCAAGCGTAACAGCAAACAAACTGTTTCTTTATATATTAAGAGAAATTGATATTGAAAAATGGAAGTAAAGAGGTAAAACTGAAGCCTGAAGTGAACATAAATCCTCATTCAGAGAGGAGTGGGTGCATTTATAAAATTTCATCAGGAGACGTGGAGCAGCAGAAAAAATAAATAATACTAATATTAACTATAACAAACACAAACACTGTACACAGTTGACATAGAGAAGGCCGCCCAAATACTCTGTGCTCTCATCTTTGATCACACATTTATGATGTGAAACCCACATGGCGTTAACTCAGCCTGTTGCAGCTCTTGCGAGCAGCGGTAAATGGTGGATGGTTATTAGATAACAATGCAGTCAAGCTTGTGGCTGTATGTTCACACCTCTGCTTGTAACAGAGTATAACCCCCACAGTGGGACCACCAGCTGATTGTGGATTTATCCGTGTAGCAGAGCCACCAGCACTCTGAACCTTCACCTTTGTTTGTTGATCAGGTGCTGATTTCAGATCAGGTGTTCAGATTGTGGCACTAAATCCCCCAACTCAACCCTAAGTGGGCTTCACTGAGGGCAGGGGCTGAGAAAATGCAGTGTAGGCTATAGCATAGAAGTCATCTAAGGCAGTCTTTGTGCTGTGAACAAAGCTCTACTTGGTGGATTGTAACAGTTACTTAATAATCGATAATAGCTGTGCTGGTTGAAAACCAGTTAAGTTGCCTTGAAGGTCCCATGTTCTGGTATGTTCAACCATATATATCATGTCTTGAGTGTCTATTAAGTAAGAATTTGATTTAAGTTGAATAGTAAAATGAAAAAGTAATCTCTGTTGATGATCAGATGCAGCTCTTTTTCCCTCCCCTTTGAAAACACTGAGATCTGAGGGGGCGAGGAGGCTATGATAATGAGCTCTGTGCTGATTGGCAGTCTAAATTAAGTCTATTGGGAGAAGGAGGACTTTCAAAACAGTCATGGCATCTGCCTTTGACAAGCAGAGAACAAACATGTAGGTGGAGGCTGTATAGCTATGACATCATAAACCTCTAAAGTAAAAAACTGAACATTTTTAGGTGCATTTCCTTTAGGAGGAACAGAGAATTTCTCTGTGAACTGAGAGTTTAGTAAAAGGTGTCATGTTTTTCTGCTCCCCAAGCCCCCTCAACAACATTACAAGAAAAAAAGATTTTGCAGGACATGGGACATTTAAGTGTAAATCTTCATGAATAATGTCCGGCCACATCCTCTTCAAACTTCCTTTCAGGCACAAGGATGAACTAAGTAGATTTTTTGTCTCATAGGTTTGAAATCGAGGTAATTTGGCAAAGTTCAAGATCATGGAGTCTTCTTCTTATTAAATGCATGTGAATACATTATCAAGAGAAAGTCTCAAGGGTTTTTTTGATCAAGCTTACATATTTATCTTCAGATGCTGTGTACAAACCATGCTTGAATTATTAGTGGGATTTCCTCACTGACATGATGATAAACTGATAACATTTGGGAGGTACAAAGTCCAAGGCAGAGGTAATTGGGCATCATGTGTGTTACTTCACTGTAAGATTCCTATGAATGACTCTGATAGAAAACCACCACCGCCCTCTGTCTTGACCCACCTGTGGACTTTCACTGTCGGAGATTTATTACTTGCAGAGGAACAAAACAGCCAGGTGGTGGTTCTAGTTTCTTTTTTTATTAATGTTCCCCTGTCCGGAGAGCCAGATAAGCAGCAAACAGTGAGGTGAAGCTGGACGTTCTCAGATGCCCGCGACACCGACAGCCGTCCCTTCACATTTAAGTAAACTCACATCGTGTGGTTACACTGTGTGTAGAGTGTGTTTACATTATCACAGCTTTTGCATGTCTCTGCTTGTGAATGTGTGTGTATGTGTGTGTAGATCTCCCGGTGAATCTGTCAGTTTCATCAAAGCGCCCTCTCCTCGCTCCTTGATGAACGAGCTGTTCTGATGTTTATCGTGACCTGCTTCTCAACTCAGGGGCCGCACAAGAAACATCAAGGGATGGAGGGATTAACGGGATAAAAAGGAGGAAGAGAAAACAGTCTGGGATAAATATTGCAAATAGAAATACTTTTAGACTCTTGTGCGGTCCCTGACTGTGAGAGAGGGTCACTTTGTCGGCCTTGGCGTCTTCGTCCACCATGATTCACAGCCGACAGCATGGAGGTGTTTGTCTGTGAGCACATTTCAGAACATCTGCTCTGTGCTTTACATGGTCAGCTGTATGTGTGTTACCGTGGGTTTAATATATGTGTTGTGCATTTTGTAAGCTCATTCTTGGTTTGAACAGCTTGATAGCTACAGCTCCATGGCCTGGAGATGTAACCTGCCTGTTACCTGAAACCTGAAATGCAAATGAGCTTAAGGCTGTTTTTCTGAGTATTTGAAGGTGCTCAATGATTAGGGGCCCTATCATATGCCTGGTGCAAAGTGGTTCATAAATTTAATTTCTCTGACCGCTAGAGTGTGTTCACAATGAACAAAAAAAAACTTCTACTTTTCACATACTGAATGCCCCTGAAACACCTGTATTTTCACTCTTCTTGGATGCTCTGTTTGAGCTCCTGCCTCTTAAAGACCCCCTTCCCCGCGTAGGCAAAGACTGCTCTGATTAGTTGACAAGTCTACTTTGTGGTGATTGGTTGGTTCAGTGCTGCTCGGCACCATGTTGTCGTTGACTCTGCATTCATTCTACCTGATCTGCTCTGCACTGGGCTTGCCATTTCAGTCCAGTGGGCTTCAACTGGACTTAGACACGAGGACCCTCTTGAAAACGAGATGCCACATCTAACTAACCTTGAATAAACTTATGTTCACAAATATGATGAAGACAGATTTATGATATGCCAGTCCATGGGTTTGTCGCTATCATAAATTCTATTTTTAGTCCCTTTGTCTCTGCCTGAATGGAAACATCTCTGGATGGATGGATGTGTATTTGTATATCTATAAAATGAAGAAAGTATGGCTTCTCAATCTTTTATTAAGTGCCTTGAGATAACACTTGTAATAAATTTGGCACTATACAAATAAAGATAGATAATTGGGATTAATTGACTAATTGATTGAAACCACTGACAAAACAATGGTGGGACGTCACACTGGTAGGTCTGTTTGGAGGGGGGCAGCTACTGGAGCTGTAAAGAAGAGGCAAAAGAGAAGTCCAATGCTGCAGACTTTTTGTCCTGTGCATTGAAGTCCTCTATCATATGGAGGAGACATGTTAAACACACCAAGGGACATTAAAAAAATAATTAAAAGGCCATTTAATCTTATCTTGAGACACAAATTAAAAAAAAATGTAATACTCTGAAATGTCAGTTCACTGTTTCCCTCATCTTTCATGAGGTGTTTTTGTGTAGTCAGAGCATGTATGATAACTCCATCTTAGGACAAAAAATGACAAAGTAACAGATCAATGATTTGTTATAGCAATATATATATATTTTTTTAGATATTGCAATCATTTACTGTCTGAATTACTCAGAAAAGTAATCGTAGTAACTCTAAAATTTCCCATGAAATGCCAGGGTCACCTAAAATTCCTGGACTTGCATGTTCACACTTGGCAGGAAGTTTCCCTGCAGTTTGCACGTCAGTCTGTGGATGGGGAAGGGAGGGGGAAATATTAAGGGGCCGGCAGGGTCATTTTAGGGTAAAGTCTGGGTGCAAAATACTTGTTTCTGTTCTCATACAGCTCACCCAGGCAATGTCATGATAATTTGAGGGTTTTCTGCAAGTGTGAATGGAGTTTATCACAGGGAACAAAGTCACTGGCCAACACTGAATTATGAACTTGAAATTAGACAATGTACACCCAGCTTAGGGTAAATACTTCATGTATGTTGAACCTGTCCTGATAGATTTTATATGTTTTTTTTTTTTTTTTTTACTTATTACATCAGAAGAGCCTGAACTCCTTGAAATGGGGAATATAAAGTATACAACTAATTTAAGGCAGCTGTTTATGTTTTTTGACGTGGCTGAAGGATAAAACCATTTAAAATGACTTATTTGTGATCAAAGGCAGATACTGAACCTCCAGCATGTGCTGTCAAAGATAGCTGGATGAACTCTTTAATCGCATCTATAATGACAAAAGGGAATTTTTAATGATATCTTTTTCACATTTTTAGATATACATAAATAACAGTGCAAAGTTGTGTATCTGTTCAGTTCATTCATTTCATGATAAAGAATTTGTCCAGAATTTTCAAGTTTGTAATTACATTTTTTAGCAGATGGACTTTTGTGTAAACATCTTGACACTGTCCTGGTCCAAATGTGCATTTCAAACACTGTTAGTCCCTGTAGGATCGTAGACATATCAGCCTCATGTTTCTGGATCCAGACAGTTTTGCCTCAGCGTTAGTCTTTGGTAAACAGTGGAGGAAATCTGAGCTGATGAATCTTTCTCTGCAAGCTGTTCCTTCACCTCACAAACACTGTTTAATTTCAGACTCCCCAGCTTGTTTGTCCTCACACTGAAAACACTCCAGAGTTTAATGATATTTAATAAAATTCACAATGAAATATATTTGATATAGTCTGCAAATGATGATGAATTATTTGGCAGGTAAAGCATCTTAAAGAAGTCCTTCTTTTTATTCAGAGGAAAGTCAATTTCTAAGTTTTCTTATGAAGTTTCCAGCATTTCTGGTTGTCAGATATCATTTTCTTATAGAAATCTGACTTCACTTTTTGTGATGCTGATAATTTTGAATGAATGAATGAGTAATAAGGAGCATTATTCATGTTCCTGTTTGGTTTTATCAGTTGACAGAAGTTTAGTTGTACAAAGTTTAGCGCTGTTAACAGTCAAAGATAAGCACTGAAGAACAGGTGCAGATGACAACCATAAAAAGTCACAGCTATATATAAATATGCAGAAATTTATGAAGTGCAGGAAATATGGTACAGTCTTGTTGTCCTCCACTGTTTCAAAAGTTGAAAATGTGACTGTAGAGAACAACTTTTTATGATTGTTTCAGGTATTAGCTTGATTGTTTGAGACTATGCGTTTAACATCATGTCACATATCAAGCTCAATACCAAGTGAGTATTGGTAATATTGTTGATTAATAAGACTATAACAAAGTGCTAACCTGACACACCAAATGGACCACTCAATATATTTCACTAGTCTACCTGGGAAAGAGCCCATGAGTGTTTGGGAATGGGCAGAACCTTTCAGAGCAAATCCAGCAGGTGATTGAGCGATCGTTCTGCCAATCACATTCATTAGGGGGCAACCAGATAATATAGTAGGCTAAAGTATCAACCGTAAGCCACAACATAGAACAAAATGTGTCAGAAGTGGAGAAAAAAATATTCTTTTTTTAGAGAAATGCTTTAAGTGTTGTTACTTGTTTTCATTTAATAAAAAATGAAGTAGAGATCCGATAAAACTCCCGCCAAAGCTTTTAGCATCTATGCTAATCTCTGTACGAGCAGTCACTTCCACTGTCGTCTTGCTCAAAGCTCCCACCTCTTCCTGCTCTAAAGGACACTGGGTGGGCCGAGCACAATCATTGATTGGAGCTTGGCAAGATGGATCTGCCTGATTACAGACATTGAATCAGGCAGGTCCAGCTGCTGCACAAGGTTAGCAAAGTGCAGTCAACTAGCATAACAACAGTCTTTTATTTAAAAGATGTTTTTTGGCGGTGCTTCTTTTGCAGAGACCGGAGAGTAGAGAGAATACATAGTCAGGGAGAGAGCAGGAAGTTACATGCAGGTAAGAAGCCCAATGCAGGATCTGAACCACCATCTTGACCCTGTTTATATCATAGCAGTCCTAATTTCAGTAGAGAAGGACGGTAAGATTCCACTTATGGGGTGACCTCCTTCTGTCACTCACTCAGTAAAACCTCTGAATAGACAGTAAACACACCTGAGTGAGTGCAGACAGGAAGCCTCTGAGGGCGCCTGTCCAGGTGGATCAGGCTGCAACGTCTCCATTTAGTACATCGTTGAAGGATTAGACAAACATTAACACACTTTGTGGTGTATGGGGCTACATTTTAATGGAAAAACAGTCCCCTTAGGTTGGCTGGAATGAAGTGACAGCAAAGTAGGGCTGTCAAACAATTGTTTTTTTTTAACTATGGGTTAATTTCAATGATGAATTGTGGTCAGTCACATTTTTGTGCCACAGCTAAAATTCAGTATTGTTTATTTCAAAATCCAACATCTTTAGGCTGTCCTGTCTGTGTGAATTATTTCTTACCGGTGGTGTAACAGTTAAACAAAGTGAAGAAAATATATAATTTCTTGTCTGAACTTTTACTGTTAATATTTGAGTGAATACTGCTCTGCTACATGAGTGTGGTGCTTTTTTGTGAGATACGGTCTCCCATTCATATGTAAAATAGTTGCAGGAGTGCACGCACAGAGGACTCACTGATGTCCTGTGATCCCTGGTTAATTTGTCAGAATTTACACCTTTCAAGTGATCCAGTTCAGTTGCTTCTTTTGTGTGACATGGTTAAGATTAAGTTTAAGATTAATAACTAAAGAAAAATTCTCAAAAAATAATGAATCAGGGTACTTCCTGTTTGGACAAAACTGACATCCTGAAAGAAGATTAAAACACAAACACTTTGACAGCAAACACAGTGGCTCTCCCATCAAGAGCTACAAAGTTGTCAGAGATTCGAGTTCTGTTTTAATTTTCTATTTTGTTTCTATAGTCATACAACTTTTAATGCATCAATCTGATATTCTCAGCAGGCCCAGGTTGTCCAGGGAATAAAGATTGCATTAACTTTAGATCTCTTGGTCCCCTTGAGGCATCAAGACTCCTTAGGTCCCTTGGGAAAGGTTAACTGACTGTCCCCAGGGTCAGAACTACATAGGGTGAGACAGTTTTTAGTTTCTATGCTGGTCACCCGCAGAACAAATGACCAGATAACCCAAAACTCTGTAAAAGACTCTGAACTCTTTAAAAACAGGTCTGAAAACATTTTTATTTACAACTGTCTCATGAGTTTGGCTTCTTCTTATTTTGTCTTCTCCATTCTTTTCATTAAATAAATAATTATTTCAAAGTTTTCTTTCTCATTTTACCCTTGAAATTGTATTTTGCTGTCCTTTTCTTTGCTAATGTTATTTATGCTATTAACGTCATATTATCTTTGATTTTGACTCAGTAAAGCACTATGAATTGTATTTATGAATGATTATAGTGATAGATAAAGTTGGTTGTGATTGAACGGGTTGAGGTTCACAATCATTACAAAAAAGAAAAAGGAAAAAAAAAAGGCTTGGAGTTGCAAATGTCAGTTTTCTCAAAGGCATTGCTGTGCAGAGTCAAATCAACAGAGAAATCTAATTATAGTGATGTATTTTGTTTTCTAAGTAAGATTATCAGTATCTTAAAACCAATATACCAGGGTCATCACCTAGATTTGTTACAGAGGCAAGATTTTAAAAACAAGTAAATTATATACATTTTGGTATAACTAACGCATTATTAATCAGTTTATATTCATTTTCTCCAAATGTGTGTATTTTCAGCCCTTAGAGGCGAGTTCAGTCTGTATTACCCATACTGCTGCCAGCCACACTGTGTAATTAAAATATTTTGGCCTCTTCTTTCTGGGGCTGTCATGTTTTCCTTCACTGAGTTCAACACTCAATATACTTGTTCCCCTGCTTTAAAAAAAACCCAAAACACAATGGATGTCAGGTGCCAGATAAAACATGAAGTCATTCTTGATTAAAGTGCAGTTTTTTGGGTTTTGCCCATACTTATAGAGATGTAGTGACTAAACCTTTAAACCACAACCTAATTTTTCCTCCCTCTTATTTTTTGAATTTGGTCATATTCTTGGGGCCGGGTAGGAAGCTATGGAGGGCCTCAGACCAGCAGCTGATGATCACTGCAGTATACCAACATTTGGTTTAAACTTGCCAGAACGATACATCCCCTCCTGAGACATTCACGGATAACATGAAACTCCACAGGTATTAAACTGATCACCTGGTTGACTCTGCACACCCGATGTGTGTTTTTGTGTGTTTGTGCAGCTGTGGTAAATATTTCCACGTGTAATACTCAAGTACAAGCATGGGAAGGTTTTATTCTCAAATGCATTTAAAAATGTCTCTGTTACTAATCCAGAGAGCAGCCTAAATGTTCTCTTTCTTTAGATTTCACTCATGTTGATGATCCAATTTAATGCTTTTCAGTATCTACACACCTTAAAGCTTTTCTATAAAGCACACGAGGAAAGGATAAAGAAACAGAAAATCTTTAAACTAACATTTAACAGTCTATAGAAGCATAAATTACCCCACCAGGAGGAGCTAAATCAGTGTGTGCTGCTGCTTTATGTGGCAGCACACACTGATTTTGTGTATGTGAGTGTTTGCGAGGTTTACCGCTGCCCCATTTAACACAGCAGCAGCCTATTAGCAGCTGGGAGAGAGAATATATTTATCAGAGCTCGCTCCATTATTAATCAGCACAGAGTTAAAAGTGAATATGTATCAGAAGAGCTGAATAAGGTTGAAACAGGGTCTGGATCCGAAGAGTCCCACTGGGAGTATCAACAGTGCATCGCCTTTTCTGCCCAAATCTGAGCAGAAAGAAGTACCACTTTCATCTTCCCTGCTCCACGGTCTCCACGGTTACAAGGCCTGTAATTATACATAGATTTGGAGGAGGGGGGCAAGCAAGGGGGGGTATGTCCTAAAATGAATGCTTCGGAGGAGATGGCACAGTTAAGAAAAACTTGAAGCAGTGATAATATGCACAGCTTGCTTTACGAGTGTGATTCATGCTTTTCTGGCAGCACACTCTCTCGGTTTTATCATGGTCTCAGTGATTATGGGAGTGCTGAGCCTTTCCCTTGTGGGCTCTCTATTTACTCTGTTTATTCTCTCTCTCTCTGCAGCCTGTGAGGTGGGCTTCTATAAGCCGGTGGCGGGAGATGGCCTGTGTGGGAAGTGTCCCCAGCACAGTCACTCAGAGACCCGGGCTGCCCTCTCCTGCCCCTGCGACTCCAACTACTATCGGGCAGCGGATGACCCACCAGCAGCTCCCTGCTCCCGTAAGCAAACACATGGTACTCAAGATAGGGCTTGGGAGTGTGGGCCAGAAATGATACTTTAATATTTTTAATTTGGTTGGCAAAAAACTATGTTTCTCATTATTTCTCTCTTGAGAATTATAACTTTGTTCAGACTTATGGCACAAATGAAAAGCCACTGCCTGAAGACCTTTGGACTCACAGGCTCATATGATAAAGTAAATCAGATAAATATGCTGGACCAAGACCATTCAGAGATTTAAAAACCAATTAAAATAACCTTAAAATCTGTTAAAAAATATAGAGGTAGCCAATGAAAGACTTTAAAATTGGTGTGATATGAGTCCTCTTTCTCAGCATCCTGAAGCTCTGAAATATTTTTTTTTCAGATCAGAAAACAGAGCACGGCACTAATCAATTCTGAGAGTAATGAAAGCATGAAAAAGAGTCTCTGAGAGAAACTGTCACAGACTGAAGATAGTCTTCATTTAACTCGTTTATCTTGTGATTTTTCTTTTTCTTTTTCTTTTTTTTTTTTTTTTTTTTACAAACAATTTAAATAAGGACAAGATACAAAAAAGCAAGAATGGCAAAAGTACAACAAACACAATGGACAGGAAAAAATGTTTTAATACAATGAAAATAAATTAAAACAGAAGTCTCCAGAAAAGAAACAAATATGTGAAAGTAATAATAATGAAGACATTAGTAAATAACTAAAATATGAATAAATATATTTACAAATCACACACATTAATGTTTATATAAAAATATTGATAATACTATCTTATCTCAAGCACATATTTATATATTTATAAAGATGCACATCTGTGGTCATGTTTCACTAGTGCAGGCATGGAAAATATAAAAATATGCCTTGTAATATCTATTGATCTGGATCTGGATAAAAGTAATAATAAACATATAAGTTTATTTTCATATTACTGTAACTATCCCCCACCCATTATTTAAGATAATGTGTATGTATACGTGTACACATATCAGATTCAGTAAGTAAATGCTGAAGCCACGAACACCATTAATCTGAGAAGGGAGCTGGTGCAGTTCTCTGAAAGTGTTTTAGGTCCTCAGGTTTGGTCGGAGATATTCTTTAAATGATACAATGATTTTTTTTTTTTTTTATAATTTTCCATTTAGGAGGCTGAAAACTAATATTGTGGTTAAAAACTGCTGCCTAGATTCTTCACCTGCTGACTCTGCTTGGAGATTTGTATTTGTATTGGGTTTTCAGGATTTAATTTTTTTGTTGCTGTGGAATCAAATAGTTATTGCTTTCATTTGATATTTAACAGTTATGTAAGTGCTCCTTAAAATAAAATAAAACAAAAGTAAAAACAAAAGTAAAAACAAATCAAGTTACAATTCCTTATTGAGCCTTAACATTTAACAATAATAATATTAATAACAACTTTATTTGTATAGAACTTTTAAAAACAGGTTTACAAAGTGCTTCAACCAACAGACAGGGATATACAGAAGTCAAGACACAAGAGCTTAAGCACAAAAGGAAATACTGTAACTCAACCTAAGAACCTAAGAAGAGAGAGGATCAGCACTTCTGGTGTCCCTGAGACCAAATGTGATCATTTCAAGGAAGGTGAGGAAGTGTAAGACAAAAAAAGGGCACAACAATTCAGGCCCAGGCACCCAACATAGTCGGAAAAGCACAAAGGGTCCCCAACTCAAAGGGCAAGAAACACCATTGACCATACCAACGCGCATCAGCCCAAGCACAAGGTGCAAGCCCAGGAATGGCGGTGCAACCCC
The DNA here is from genome assembly GCA_037902135.1 of Cetoscarus ocellatus. Classification (NCBI taxonomy): domain Eukaryota; kingdom Metazoa; phylum Chordata; class Actinopteri; order Labriformes; family Labridae; genus Cetoscarus; species Cetoscarus ocellatus. The sequence goes on along the minus strand of JBAMNC010000579.1, from coordinate 4,055,726 downwards.
ACAGACCAAAGGCTGGCTATATCATTCAATCCATATTTAGTGACCCGATCAGGACAATACATGAACCCAGTTGCATAAAATTGAGACCATGGATGAAAAAAAAACACAAGAACTAAGACAAGGATGAAGGCAATAAAAAAGGCAAAACAATGAGCAATAAAGGCATAACGACAAGAGAACAATAAAAAAGTAAACTGGACTAAAAAGACAGTAAAGCAGAAATAAGATGAGACGACATCACATAAAAGCAAGTCTGTAAAAGTAATTTTTTTTTAAGCGATTTCACAGAAGGGACAGTTTCTGCACGCCTTATTTGTGAGAGATTATCAGTACAATACTTTATAATACTTCTTTTGATCTTACTTGAAACAATAATTTTACTGGAGATTAAGCCTGGCTTCTTTTCTTTAAGCTTAACATCGACAAAAATGTCATCAACATAACAATATAGTCAACCCATACAGTATCTCTATTGACATAGTATTAATGTGTCATTAAAACTAGATATACTTTTTAACCCCTAGACAATATCAGCTAATTCCCTCACACAGGAGCCCCTCTAATTTATTCAGACACCACACTGCAGTAGTGATTTTGTGTCAGGACAGTATACCTAAAAAAAATCCAGTCATATTTGGTTTAAAGTGTGAACTGACTAAGATCTCTATGTTCCTCTTCTCCAGGCCCTCCATCTGCTCCAGTCAACGTCATCTCCTCAGTCAATGGGACGTCTGTGAACCTAGAGTGGGAACGCCCTCTGGACACCGGCGGTCGCAGCGACCTGCAGTACAGCGTGTCGTGTTTGAAGTGCTCAGGGGAAGGAGGGCCCTGCGAGGACTGCTCGTCGTACCCGGGAGGCTCCAGTGGGGGGAAAACAGGAGCGAGCATTGGGGTCGGGGGAGGAGGGTTGGTGGAGCGTACGGGCACTGCAGCTGTTCGATTTGTTCCCCGACAGACGGGCCTGACGGAGCCCTGGGTGACTGTGCTCAATCTGGTGGCTCACACCAACTACTCCTTTCGCATCCAGGCCATGAATGCAGTGACGCACCTGAGCAATGAGCCGTCGCTTTACACCATGGCTAACATCACAACTAACCAGGCAGGTAGGGTTCAGAGCAGTGATGCAGAGTGTGGTTTGGGTGCCCATGAAAGTTCAAGCATTCATCTGTAAGTTTTATTTGCATCATCATTATTTCAAATTTGATATGTATCTTGTTATTAAGACTGTCATCTAATGGGACTTCCAAGTACAATAATGACAACAGTAAATGGGTTTTGTTAAACTTAATTTATGGAGCTTATGAACAACCCTCCCACCCCATCCTAAAACAGAAAAAGAAAACCTGTTAGAGTTTTAATACAGAAGTTTAAAGTAGGTTTTACATGTTTTGTTTTATTTCAATTTTTTAAAATAAAGCTGAAATTGTCCATTGCACACAAACAACATTTTACCTTGAAAGGGGCACAGGTTTAGGGGCACATACAAATGCAGCCACTTCATTTTTTCCCCTTCCAGCCGAATGCCTGCCAAGTTCCAGCCAAATACCCGACAAGGAACAAAATAATCCACTGATAAATTTGTAGGATGGGTCTGCCTGACAACAGACATGAACCTGGAAAATCAAGTGTGAAAAAGAAAAAGTAGTGACTGGTTAACATTGACCCTACTCCAATAGGCCATCAGAAAATCAAAAAGCCATCAAAAGGGGCATCAGACTGTACAGCTCCTCACAGTTGGGGAGGAGGAGTAACAGGGAGACAAAGGATGGAAAGGAGCAGGAGAAGGAGCCAGCCAGTAGCTAAATTTTATTGTTCTTTATTTATATATATATATATATATACATATATACATATATATATATATATATATATATATATATATATATATATATATATATATATATATATATATATATATATATATATATATATGTATATATATGTATATATATGTATATATGTATATATATATATATATGTGTATATATGTATATATATATATATATATATATATGTATATGTATATATATATATATATATATATATATATATATGTATATGTATATATATATATATATATATATATATATATATATATATATATATATATATATATATATATATATATATATATATATATATATATATATATATATATATATATATATATATATATGTATATATATATATATATAGATAGATATTTATACATTTATGTATATATGTGCAAAAACTGCTAAAACTGATACCACAACATAAAACTTTAAATATTCAAGGTAAAAAAGACGAATGTAACCGTTGCACAAGTAAAGGTCAGTGTAAAATATGGCTTCTCACAGTTCCTCTTTTTTTTAAGTTGTAGGGCTCTAATTTCGTAGACCAGGCGCTGGCGGGGTGCCCCCGCCCTGCGCCACGCCTGCGCCACACCAACAGGGTGTGTCCAGGGCATTTTGCAAGTTTCGTGCACGGCGCAGTCTGGCGCAGGCAGGCGCACCCACGCCTCCGTCTCTCCTACAGGCGCACGTAGCAGAGAGGGAGGAGAGAAGACTTGAGTGGGTTTAACACAGCCGAGTGTGATCTTCACCAATCAAATGAATGCCTCTCCTCGCCTTTAAATGTGCCGCGGGCGAGGCGCAGTGACAATTTCACTTTGGTGGAGAAGAAGGTCATAGCCGCTGTCACTTTTGCAGCAGCTGGGTGAGCGCAGGAGCCACCGGGCCATGCATCGGAGGACAAGATGTACGTCACCGTGTGGACCACCTCATGGGACAGATATAATCTGTTCCTGTGTCATAAAAAGATTAAAACAGAGAAATATGGGCAATCACAGGTAAATCCTTAAGACACCGAGTGACTTACATTTATTCAGCCAGCGTCTCTCTCTTTTCTTTTCTTTTGAATTTCATGAGATGAGAGAAGCCGGATACTCCGTATCGGATGTTGTGGCTGTTTGTGGTTGGCTGAGAGATGTGAACTTGTTAGTTATGACAAACGTCTCTGATCTGACATCAGATGTGACGGGACAATTAATATAGATACAAATGTATGTGCTGGTTCAGACGGTTACATGAAATAGTGGTTGTTGTGATTGTATTTGCATTGAAATGTGCCTGACACTGTGGATACCTGCCTGTGAGGTTTTGGTGACGTGTGCGCACTGTGCGTCTGTCAACCAAATTACCACTGACCCGGGTGTGCCTCGTCTGCGCCGAGAATAGACCAGGTTGGAGCTGGCGGGCTTTCAGCGCACCTTCCGCGCGTTTTTTTTGGCACCAAACTGTCACTGCGCCAAGCTGAATCTGTGGACACCTCCCCCTGGTGCGCCGTCACACCCATCTCGGCGCAGCCGGTCTACCAAATTGCCAAATTGGCTGCGCACGGTGGTGCGCCGGACGAAATTACCACTACACGGGGTGCGCCAAGCTGCTCCACTCTGCGCCACCCTGAGTTGCGCCAGGAAATTAGAGCCCGTAGTATCTGTGGTAGTTAGATCTCTAAAAAAAATTGCGAGTGCAGTGCTGTCATGCACAACAGCATGCTTTGATTTGATTTGGCCTGCAGCACATCCCCTGACATTGCTGTGGGCCCCCCATGTGGGCCATGGGCCACACTTTGGGAACCACTAGTGTATTGCTGCTAAATCGATGGTCATTCTTCATGGATATGTCCCAGTCCATTTTGTCTGTCAGGCTATCACCAAAAAATAAAAATACAGTAAAAGTAACTAATGTTCACTTTAGCTGTTTATTAGCCAGATTTGGAAACATGATCATGACCATCATCCATCCATCCAGTGTTTTAGTAATGTTGCTAAAAAATAGCATTAATATAATTTCGCCATTGTGATTCATTAGTGAGATGGATTTTTCCCTCCATTTCCTCTTATTATCTCAGCTTTTTCTTGTCCCTAATTTGGGGTGCCCCCTTTGGATGACCAGTGCCCTAAGCATTTGCCTATGCTCCCTGTGCTAATGGCTGGCTCTCTACATTTATGCATAATTAAGACAGCACAAACACAAACATGTCTATGATTAACCGAGATGATGACAGATACATCTACTTTTTTACAGATGTAGCCACTTAAATCTTCCCCACTTTCTCTGATAGGGTCTTGGCTGGTCCCTGGCAGGTCCATGACAAGGCTTGAGGCCATATTTGGATGAATTTGTGGTGTCAAGTTTGCTCCCAGTTGATTTGGCAGCTGATTTACCGACCAAGGAAAAGCTGAAGCTGTCATCTTGTGAGGGAAGCACCATCTCAAGGGTACACCCTGCAAATGCATGAATGGGTGTGTTTTCAGTGTATTCTTGGCACAACCTCAGAGAAGTGGGAGTGCTTCCAGTGACTGAAGGTTGGCTGATGATTGGCTGAAAGTTGGCAGTCAGCTGGCAGGGAGGGGAAAGTTGAAGTGGCTGGATCTGTATGTTGGGTAAAAGCTTTTGAAATGAGTTTAGTGTAATGGTTCAACAGGTTAGAGTGTAAAACATTGAGTTTCAGTTAACTTCCTGTGTGGCTGTGTTTTTATTTGCTTTGTTTCTTTTGCTGTGTTTTCTAAAGTCCCAGGACTGAATTGTAGATTTCATATAATGCTAAAAAAAACCCTTTGATTCACTAAACCAGGATTTCCCAAACCTGAGTTCACCAGTACCAGAAAACTACCTAGGGCCCACCAAAAGCCTTAAACATAACACAAGACAAAAGTAATTACTGCCATCTTTTACTTTCATTGACAGTTTTAAGTATGAACACTCAATTTTTCTGCTGGATCTTCTTCTTGTATTCCCTTTATACACAGACTTTGTAACCGCACTTAGCCTGATGAGTCCTTTACAACAAGGTATTACTTGTAAGGATTGTGTATGTGTGGAAGAAGCATCACATCTAAATGTGGGGGTAGGGCCCAAAATTCCCTCTTCCTCTGGATGATAACCTCAAGTTCCTCAGTGAAGTTAGAGTGAGAAACTGGTCCGCTTGGGGTGTTGTCTTCCTGGGACACACACTGCACGGTCCGCCTTTGACCTCACCAGTCTCATGGGACTTGGTCATGAGTTGGAAAATGGTACCAGAGCTGATGCCAAATAATCGGCTCTAGTGCTATTTCACCACCGATGCCAAAAATGCTGCCAACTGTGAACAACACAGTTATACATGTGAGTAGCAGGAGATTTTGGAACATTTTTTTAGGCGCTACTCACACGTTGTGTTGTTCGCTCAATTAATATAAGATACTTACAAGTTGTGACTTATTGAATTAGTAACTAATCAGACTTTTCAGCAATGTAAAATACAATATCAATTGGTATTATTAAAGGGGAGCCATTATTGACCAAAGGAGGAGGATATATTATTAAGAATTTATTCTGACTCGATTATTACAACGTAGATTAAAAATATGTTTATTAATACAATGAATTAGTCTATTCACCAGCCTATCTGCACAGTGTTGCATAATACTGAACTAGTGAAGGCAAAATGCTGCTATAGCATTCATTGATGGTAGCTCTTTATCTAATTGGATGTGATGTGATAATGCGTAAGGGCTGTGCAAAAGTGACAAACGGTAGAGACTTAAAACCCAAGTTTGGAGCTGCCTTTGGCTTTATGAATCTCCTCAGAGAGCATCAGCTTATTGTTTTGTTTTTTGGCTGCAGCTTCACTGTTTTGGTTCACTTTCATGCTCTCATAGCCTCATTTACAGACACAGCAGGCAGCTCTTTCAGACAAAATGTACCATCAACTGTCTTGTCTGGTTCACAACTCGAACAGTGGACCTCCTACTGTGGGTTGGGTTGCTCCTTAAATTTGATGAAATTAATGTTTGTAAGTCATTAAGCATAAACATGAAAGAAGGGGATAAGAATGGCCTTATTTTTCCAATTGCACAACTCTTTCTGCAAACCTAAGGATATTTAGTTGAGGAGGACTTAGTTTGATTAGAATTTTATTTAATGAACTTGTTTGTCAAATCCTTTCAGCATAACAGAACAAAACAACCTAAAGGGTTTTTAATGCTGCTGAAGAGTGGACTTATTTGGCTCATGAAGTGATTGAAACAAGAGCACTTTTGGAAGGATGAAGTTTGTGTAACATGAAAAGTGTTTTTATGCTCAACAGTGTTTCTGTCTGAGATTCAGTCTGATCTCAAAACCTTAATAATTAATATTAAATTAAATTAAATAATAATAATTAAATTTGAATAAAAGAGAAGAAGAAATGCTTTGACTAACTTTCAGCCAGCTTTCCTTAACTCTGAAACCAGCCTTGGCCCCTCATCAAACACCCTTCGCCTTGCATTCTCACTTTTTCTGTCAGTTTTAGTGAAGGTGTCAAAATAACAAACTTTGAAATAAATGTGCTGCCTCAATGAAAATTTCTGCTGAAATGGGAAACAGTTTTGGGCACTAATGCTTTGTTTCCATAAAGAGAAGGTGCAATTGTCAGCAAACAGAGCTCCTGTTCAGGTCTGAGACTTGCTCCCTCTGTAATGTCTCTAAAACACAAATATAATACTGTCTATGTCTGCACTGTTACCTGCCATCATTCACTCAAGTCTGCTAAGTATTACCTCCCACAAAGTGATAAAGACAGGGGTGCGGTATAGAGGAGAAAAGCAAGGACCATTCCAAGAGCCCATGACTGATGGAGGGGCTTAAATTATTTCCATAAGAGACCACTTTCTCCACTCTATGCTAAAAAAAAAAGTCCTGCTCTGTCTTTTTCACTGCTTTTATCAAGTAATTAACAATCCTGCTGCCTCTGTGGTTACCCACAGCCACACCACCACCACCACCAAAAAATGAGAAATACTTTTATAATCCCTAAGGAGGAATTTTGCAGCTTCAGTTGCTCCTATACACAAAGTGGCAGTAGGAATATCAGATAAAGACATTAAAATAAGAGAAGAGTGTAACATAATTTAGATAAGCAAGAAAATGTAAACATGCATAATCTTTATGACAAAACACTTTCCTTAAAAAATATAAAAGTAAATGAAATAAGTATGAACAAGGCCAAATAATTTACATTTTTAACATTAACAGTATGCATTATGCATATAAATATATCAACTGTTTGACAGTGAGAGCACAAAAAAGAAAGAGGAGAAAGCTAACAAAGTAGTCTCATTTCTTTTAATCACTTCCAGCTCCTTCAAATGATAGTTCTTCATCACTAGGGATGGGAATCCACAGTGGCGATTCAATATGATAACAATACTTGAGTCCTGATGATTTAATACGTAAAGATATGCTGTATATTGTGATACTTAAAGGTCCTATGTCCTAGGTCCTATGTCTTTTATTTGCTTTAATTTCTTTAATGCTCTGAGTTTACATTTTGTTCCAATTCCCTCTTGTTGGACTCTTGGGGAATTTCTCTGTTTGAGCTGATTATTTTTGCTGATTTATTTTTCCCTGGGTTTGTGTATTTTTTTCTCTGTTAAGCACTTTTTAAACTGTTGTTTTAAAGGTGCTACATAAATAAAGTCATTACTGTTTTTGCTCAAGTAATGGTTAATGAAATTATCACAACAAATGTGATCATTTTCAAAGAACTAGGTCCAGACCTTATTCTTTATTTTTTTGTTACCAGTATGTTAGTTTATTGTTTTATTTGCTAAGATCCAACATTGCAAACCATGAGCACATAACTAAGCAGCATTTAGTGAGTAACAATGCCAAAAACTTCTCTCCCAACAGTCAGAAATCTTGAGAAGGCAACTCCAAAGTGAAAATATTGCATTTATTATTTTGGATGTTAAGGCAGCATGGACACTGATCTTTCTAAAGAAAACATTTTACTTCAGTCCACTGTGGTGACTGATCATTTCTAATCATCTTCATGTTATTGAAAGACATTGTCGCCTGGGTGAGTTTGGCTGGATTTGTCAGACTTGAAACCAATCAGATCTGGCAGAAGGCAATCTCGTCTGTCAGATTAAACTCAACTTTTCAAAGTCTGTATGAAGCCTGCTCCAACAGATGTAGCTGTCAGCACCGCCTAACTGTACAATAAATCATATCATGACTGAGTGTATCTGATGAAATCCAGCAGTGTTAACGTGACTGATTGTGTGATCTTGTTATACATGGAGCTCATTCATAGGCACGTGTTGAACTGACAAAGCTGTAATCTCTCCTGTTTTTTGTTCAGCTCCCTCTGAGGTGTTGGCCATCCGTCAGGAGAACACCAGTCAGAACAGCGTGATTCTGATGTGGCATGAGCCCGATCAGCCAAACGGGGTGATTCTGGAGTACGACATCAAGTACTATGAGAAGGTACGTCTGTCTGCGTCATCTGAGTCACACAGGAACTGCGCTTACAGTTTCACATGAATACTAAACCCATAGCCGCAATGAGACACTACAAGACCACAAGACAATGGGTCAAACGTCCTCCCCAAACCCCCCTCTTCTGAAAAAAGCCAGCAGAGGCCTGATTTTCTTAACCTGAAACATCAGATGGACACAGATGGGAAACAGCCCATAAAGAAAGTTTATGGGAATGGGCACAACCTTTCAAAAGCATATCCGGAAGGAGATTAGTCCATCGTTGCATCAATATTATTAAATACGTGCCAATCATAAAATGTAATAGGTAAATGCTACAGAGCAGTGTAAAACACAAAACAGAAGCCTCTTTGTAGAACAAACTCTCACCAAACATGTCAGAAGTGGAGCGAAAATATCCTTCCTATCAAGAAATGCTTTCAGTTTTGATTTATTTTTTCATTTAATAAAGAAATGTTGTCCAGAGGTGATAAAAGTGCTAAATAAGCAGTTAGCATCTATGCTAATCAGTTTTAGGATGGGCTCAAAAGATGAATGAAAATTATGTCAAACTCTCTTGAGGTTTAGAATAATTCTTAAAAAAATGATTTAAACTTTGCTTAAAATGAATATTTGCAGTTTAACATTATGATTTAAAGTGGAATGACTTCTGTGTTTTATCTTTATATGTGGGATTTATCCTGGATTGTATGGGATAGGCAAAAATAAGCCACAAGCCTCAGCTATATGTTTTTTTTTTTTGACAGGTTTATTTTAAGTTATTGTATTTTATGTTTGTTTTTAACATTTATATAACCAAAAAAAAAAAATAATTCAATAAAAATCCAGGCGGACTAAAGGTTGCAGAAAAGAAATGGCCTCAATTTGTATTTTAGCAGCATTACAGTTGGTCGTCTTCAGTCTGCGGTCCTCAAAGTTTATAACTATGTCATAAAATCAATTGTGGAAGCCTTGGCATCACCCTGAGCATGGCGCACCCTGAGCATGTGCCATGGATTTCATGGCACATAAAGTCCCCACATCACAATGAGTTAACTATGCAGAATGCAGTGCATTCTCCATCTCTGTTCTTGTTGCAGCATTAAGAGCATTTTTTTTTTTTTTTACTTCTTTAGGGGGAAAAAAGGCATGAAAGGTCAATAATTTCTGTTCATTTAGCCCAAGAGTCAAACTGAGAACTCAGAGTAAAGAATTGTATTTTATTTTTCAGAAAGGAAAACTAAGCTGAGGTTTGTTATATGTTAATTTGTTGGTGCAGATATGACGTCATGATGATGAAATGAAACTTTATCTAACCTGAAGAGCGTCAGTGAGATTGAAAATCTCATTCACAAGAGTGTCCTGGCCAAGACAGGCAGCAGCACATTTACAAAGTTACAGACATAAAACAATTACAGACACAGATACAGACATATCAACCAATTAAGTCAGAGTCACAGAGGAGAAAACTTTCAGTCAAAGCATCTACAGCCTGCTTCATCTTCCTCTGAAGCCTTTAATCTGCATTTAAAAAGATTTAAAGAGACCAGCAGATCTGAAACTTCTTTTACAAGACAAACTTTGGGGACAGATAGCAAAAGTACATTTTGTGACTGAGTCACAGAATGAAGGCTGTAGTTTCCAGAACTTCTCACATGAATACAGCTACTCAGGTATGATGGCAGCAGGCCGAGTATGGCCTTGTAAATCAGGATACGCCAATGGTTCAGTCTACGGATGGTCAGACAGGGCCACCCAACTCGCTCATACAGAGCACAGTGATGAGTTAGAGCCTTGAAATTTGTTATGAACCTTAGAGCTCCATGATTAACAGTATCCAATTATTTAAGGCATGAATGGTTTAAGGCATTGATGATGATTGGCCAAAGGTGAGGCAGCCACTTTCTAACTGAGACGTCCTGCACTCTTTAACAAGCTGTTTGCCTGATGAAGGTCTGAGACAAAAAAAATTGCAAATGAATGAATTTCTTTCAAGTTAGACAGTTTGTGGGAGTCTTTCTTCACATTTAAATGGACTTTTTATCTCCTACATACCTCTTGAATTAGATGTGACCGTATCCTCATCACACCTTCATATTTTTCAGGAAATATTAATATTTGATGATTTTTTTTTTTTCTTACAAATTAAGTCCCAAGAGCACAAACCTCCTAAATAAAGTTTCTGGTACTAGATGATGATGTCAACACATTTAGTTTCATAGTCATAAAAGCTTAATGGAATTATTTTGGCAGTTTTGAGAAGGAAAGAATGCATCTCTGCTCCACCTGAGAGCATTGTCTTAACAAGGCTGGACTAAACAGAGCCGGGTAATTGTAAATGCAGTACAGTGGTGGTTTGATGGACTCTGGATAACTTAATCCCAGAAAAAGATCCTGCCTGCAACCAAGCTAATTGAAAGGAAACGAGGGTTGAGAGAGAGAGAGAGATGTAAAGAGGATGAGACGGTGTGGATTCCAACTTAGCAAAAGTGACAATGACAGGGAGCGGCTGGCGAGTGAATAAGCCTCACGATGAGCTAATTGCTGGGAGTGTGCGTGTGATTGTGCATGTGTGGTTGTGTGTGTGTGTGATGATAGAAATCAGCTAATTGCAGGGGAGGCAATGCAGGAACAGGCAGTCTCATAGCCCAACACATAGGGTGGTGAGGGGAGTGCGGGAGGATTAGCTCGTCTCTCGCACTGGTGTCTTAATCTGGCCTCGCTTGGGGGGGAGAGACGTCTGTGGGGGATTTCAAGTGGACAAGTCAGCAATGTGCTATCCTGAGGCTTCTCCACTACTGTACCAAACAAGCATGAGTCACAGCGAGGCGGGCAGACTCTACAGCAGCACACGAGCAGGGGATGATAATGAAGACAAAAAAATGCTCTCATTTCTGCACCCAGCACTTCTTCATAATTAGGCTCTTATCTTTTCTAAGGACACATGAATGATTCACTTTCTCTGTTTGTATGCACCTTGCACTTCTTTTTATTGCTGAACTTACTTTACTTCTACACTCGCAAAGAATCGCTGTTTAGGAGATGCTGCAATAGGCACATGAAAACAAAAGAAGAGAGTAATGATGATGATGAACTTTATTGTTAATCAAGACTTTTAAAAAATCCCCCTAAAAAACACCCCATTTTTAATAACTGGATGTTCCAAAACCCCCCTCCTTAGTAGATAATTTACTTTTGAACGAATAATGCATTGTAAATGAAGCTTTTATCTGCAAGGAGGCATGAAAATAAGACAAACAACCCAGTCAGTGTTCTGGCTGGTAGAGACAGAATGAAAGATATCTGAGATATTTACCTGCCAATTACATTTGACTGGCAGACAAAGCTTTAGTCATTTATAATCATTTAAGATCTGGCAAAATCTGCTCTTTTCCATCATTTGGTGCATTTTCAAAAAATTCTTGGCCAAGCATCGTTTGTAGATTATCACATAAAAATAGATGTTTTACACCACATGTTATCAGATTGAATTATTGTAATACATCAAGTTTATTGACTGAAACTCTTAAGGGTCGTCCATGCAGAGAAGAGATCAGAAGTATCCACAAAAAGTTTTTCACTCACATGAAGGCCGCCATTTTGGGAGCCTGAAAACATTTTTTTAAACCAGGTTCAGAGAGAGTAAATCTCAAACACCACCCTTGCCTTTCCATGTTCAGAACGAATATGCGTATTTTCAGAAACATTGATCTCATAGCTCCGCCTCTCCCTTGAAGGGATATACCATTTTTTTTTGTTTTAGTGTCTTCCGTTACTCCTGAGTCCATGACAAGCAAATAGACACCATTCTTTTGACTTTGCTCGCCAAATGCAAATTAGCATAGCTCAAACACTGGGAGTCAATGGGTAGTGTTAGCCTGCCTCTACCTACAGTCATCAGATAAACTCTTCAGCAACTCTTAGAGTTGAGATTAGCACTTGATGTAATTTTCGAAAGAAATATATATGAAACTAAACCGCAGGGCACATGTGCAAACCACCATGGACATGCTGTGTCGACCTACTAACAAGCACATCCGTGGTGGTTTGTGCATGCGCCCTGCGGTTTATTTTTTAATGTATTTCTTTCCAATGGACGTGGATGGACACATTTATTGAAATGATGCAGTGTTTATGAAAAGCTATTTAAAAGCCAAAATGAGATCATTTTTGTGTCCGTGTTGACAGGGTCTTAGAACATGAAGAACCCCTCAAGGTCACTGCAAGGGGAAAGCACACAGTGACTCTGGACTTCCTTCCCTCCCCATTTCAATCTTACTTAAAATGCACCTTAATGCTCTGCACTAACTTTTACTATATCTCCTCAACTGTTTACTGGCTCTGCTGTAAATTAGCACATTTTTATCCCTGCACAGGTTTTTTGCACAATACTGTTAACTTCATCTCTTCACTGGTTTTTGCACTGTACTTGTTAATTTTATCTCTGCACTGGTTCTTTTGCACATTCTTGTCAATTTGCTAATTTTACCCCTGCCCAGGTTTTGCACAGTACCTATTAATTTTATCCCGGCACAGGTTTTTACACAGTACTTGTATAGTCTCTTGCATGAGTTTCTACTCACCTAGGGTATTATTTTAATTTGTCTTGGGGTTAAAACATTATGTTGGGGAGGGGGATATTATTATTATTACTATTTCCTGGGGTCAATCTGTAAATTGTCTTATGTCATGTTCGTCTTGTAACCTGCTACTGGATGCTTTGAATTTCCCTCGGGATCAATAAAGTATCTATATATCTCTATCTATCTATCCAACCCTGATCAAAGTAACATCTGGACTGGTTCAGATTCTTGAAGACATTTCACCTCCTCTCCAAAAGGACTGAACTGAAGAGGGCTTTTGGAGAAGAGGTGAAACATACGGTGGCTGAGGGGAGCAAACATCCTACAATAGCTTGATGTAGTTCAATAAGAGGAAAACAGTTTCAGGAACAGACTTCAAATAAGTCTTTATAGCAATAGTTGAAATTACGGCCAAGTGTTTTTATTTTGGCAGCAAAACCAAGAAATGTTGTGTTTTTAGCTGCAGCTTAGCACAACTCAGGATAGAAATAATTCCTTATTTAGTGACAGCTAGAACACAAAATGAGGAAGGAAGCGTCTTTGAACCTGAGTATGCAATTAAATACATGATCATTTTAATGTAGTAATACAGCACTGTAATCCTGCTGGAGCACTGAACAAATAGATGCTGTGATATGATGTTTTGGAAATATTGCCCAGCCCTGGCCCTTTTGCTCCTGCTCTGACATAACAGGTTTAGTTTATTTAAGGGTATTTTTAACTTTTGCGTCAAATGAAAAAATGTTCTTAAAGTTGCAATAGAGCCTAGGGATTGTTGTTCTCTCTCCAGCTCATTACACTGTTCAATGTGAGTTCATAAGAAAACACGTGTATTTCATTACTATTAGATTGTTGTCCTGTAAAAAAGCAGAGATGTTAAAGAAATATATTTAAAAGCTCAGATAAAGTTCAGGAATGATCAGATTCAAGTGGCTGAGTATCAACCTTCCCCATACAAAGCTGTTTGTTATCGGGAGTTGTTTAGTGGCCTGCTGTTTTTTGGCTCGACTTTTGTTTGGGTGGCTCCAGAGCCAGAGAGCAGGCGTCCTGCTCCAGACTGTGAGAGTTGGCAGTCATAGACACTGAAGAGACAGTGTTGTCTCTGACAGGCTTCGTCCCAATTAAACCCCTGCTGACACATCGAGCTACTTTATCCAGTGGAAAATCACAAAGTCAGTTCTTTATAATCATCAAAATAAGTTATTCAATACCTAAAAAAGACAGAGTAATCAAAGGTGTAATTTCTGACAGTTTTATTTGTTCTTATAATATTTTATTACTGTTCTTTGTGAATCATTTTAGAGTTATTTTATTTTAGACCACATTTGATAATCTCATTTTCAGTTCAATTTTTTTTTTCAGTTTGTTTTAATGGATCATCTCCATTAATTCCTCTTTTATAAACTTTTGTTTTTCCAGAATGTGTAACTTTACTCCAGTTTACCTTGTTTTTAATGTGTTAACATGTTAATAATGTATTTAACTTTTCATTGTTGTCTTTTGAATATTTTTTTACCTTTTATATTTGCTCATAAGAATTTATTACACGATCATCTTTAATGTAAAAAATTTATTTTATTTGAACTTGGTGCAAAGACACTATTTGGGGAATTTGCTTTATCTTTCTCTTTTTAAAGATAACATTTTTTTTATTGTTTTTTTTCACATTTGGAAGCCCGCAGGTGAACATGTAGACATGAAAATACAACATCAGACAAAACATCTCCAGCTGCTGTTTATCCATTGACTCAGAATCAACAAGTTTACCTTCCCTTTTTTTAGGTGTAATTGTCCCTTCTGCTTGTCCTCCGTCTACACCGGTACATCAGTGTCTTCCATTACATAGATTTCCCCAATAGTCTCTATCCATTGGTCTTGAGTAGTGGGATCCACTCAGCCCCCCTAAATTGTAATTGATTTTTTAAAAACTATTACCAGAATTTTTACCACATATCTGTCCCTGAATCGAACATTTCCTTCAGTGATATTTAAATTACACAGATAAAGCATCATGAAGCTCATCAGAAAACTTTATTTTAGTATATTTTGAAGGATTTTGTGATCACTTTTCCTAACGACATTTTCAAAATATGAATAATCCAGGACTCCGCATTCTCTCAAGCATGATGTGTTGGAAGATTAACATTTGAGCTTGGGTGTGATAAAAGTCAACTTCTTCACAGTTTGTGAATTGGTGAAGATTTGGTGGTTGTTTGTTTCTCCTCAACAATGTCTTTATAGGTTTTGATAGCTTACTCAGAGCAATTAGTACAAAATTGTATATTGTAGTTTCAAAAACATTACAAATATACAAACACAAAGAAAATTACATATTTCACATTGATTTCTCCACCCCTACTAACCATCTTTATCTCTTAGTTTTTGATAATGCAACCAAGACCAGTGGAAGTCCCAAGACTTCATCTAACATACAATTTCAATGAAATAATGGTACAACTGAATGAATCGTTGCACATGTGCATACATAAGCATTTTATATTGTTCGGTGTATTTTCACTGCCAGTGGCCATCTGAGATTGTTGTGCTAAAATACATTTCCATAAATATGTTGAGTTGAACAAAATCAGTAACAAGAGGGATCATACCATTCACTTCCCTTTGGGGTCTATTTAAATTTCCTTTTTGTAGTGATCTCTGACTTGAAGATAAATGTAAAATTTGTGTTTATCCAAATTAGATTAATCTTCCATATACTGAAAACCCTTCATCATAGATGGCTGATCTACGCTGATTGTTAGATGCTGTAACACTTTAAATTCTTTCTTTGGTTCATATCTCTTTATGTTTATTGTGGCTGTTTTGTTTTACAGGATAATGAAGAGCACAGTTACTCCACCCTGAAGTCTAAAAACACAAGCGCCAAAGTGTCAGGGCTAAAGCCGGGCACCAAGTACATCTTTCAGGTCAGAGCCAGAACATCAGCAGGCTGTGGACGCTTCAGCCAGAACATTGAGATCCAGACTGGAAAAGCAGGTATGTGTCATGATCAACGACACAAACAACAACAAAAAAGGCAAAAGGTCGACGCATAAGTCCTCCAGACCTCCCCACTCTGTGCAATTGGAGCCCAACAGCAGTCAAATGTTTTTTTACACACATAAAAAGGTCCAGTAACAAACTTTTTCAATGGTTCTTAAACATTTGTCATTCAAAAATAAGAGTGTAGCTATGAAAAAAAAAAAACTGGGCAAGATTAATACATTGGTTATAAGAAAGAAATAATACTAGTAGTAGTCAAAAAAATATATAGCAAAATATAAAAAAACGTGAAAGTCCATTCTTCAGTCACAGGTGATGTTTTTTCTTTTTTCTGGTTGTGACTTTTCTTCGAAGACATTACTTCTTGGAACACAAATCACATTTTTGTCTCTTGGTTTCATATTAAATGAGGAAAAACCTTAACAATTTCCAGAATGAAATGAAAGGTTATTATTAATTATTTATCAATAAAATTGAATTAATTATTATTAACATTTCAATCCCAACTCCCAGTAACCCAGCAGCATAACATCATTTTAATACACCTCATCCTGTTTCTTTAAGGAGAAGGAAGGTTCAAGTCTAAAATGGCAATTTAAAGACCTAAAGAAATTACTACTTTTCTTCATCAAAGCAACGATATATATATTTTTTCCAACTCACAATAGTGGTCTCAAGGTCTTTTTACGAGAGGTCTTCCAACTGAGAGAGCAACATCGATTAAACTCCCTCAAAGCACCCCTGTTGTCTACATGTACTTTAAGTTTGGTGGCAAGCTGCTCTACAGTATCTGTCAATTCTCTCTTCTTCTCTAGCTTCTCAATTCTTTCTCCCAATTGATTTGGCAGCTGATTTAGTAACTAAGGAAAAGATTGAGACTGTGTCATCTTGTGAGGGAAGCATCATGTCATGGAGACACCCTGCAAATACATGAATGGGTGTTTCCAATGGATTCTAGGCACATCCTCGGCGAGGCTACCAGTGGTTGGAAGTTGGTTGGTAACCGGCTTCACGTTGGCAGACAGCTGGCAGGGAGGGGAAAATTGATGCAGCTGGATCTGTACAGCTACAACACAACTAGCAGTCCTGAGTGTTTAGTCTGAGATCCATTAAAGCAGGGGTGTCCAAACTATGGCCTGGGGGCCAAATGCATCCCGTGGTCCATTTTGAATTGGCCCCAAAACAACTGAATGAATAAAGGCATTTACCTTACAGCAGCAAAATACTATCAATCATGCACATTTTCTGCTGTGTTTGCTTTATCTCAAGGTCCTATTTACAAAATATGCTGCAATATTCATCTTCAAGCACCAACAGTCCCCCCTAAATTTGGCACGTTCCTGCAGTTTACTCTCGTTTTGTGTCTGACTGTGAAATTAAGCCGTCAGTGTCTCCCATCTCTCAGAATGTCATCCTCGCCCTGACTTGGGGTGAACCCAGTGATAGCCCAGTCCTCCCAGAGCCCTTTGACGGGTGGCAACCTACCCCTAAACCCTAAAATGTGAACTTTAAATATACTAAATTTGAGGTGTGGCAGGTGGCGCAGTCGTCCATGTTCATTTTCTTTATGTGGACCTCGCTGTAAAAAGTTCGAACACCCCTGCATTTAAGTCTTTCACCTGGTTGTAGATAATTCCCTCTTCCTTTAAATCATAGGTGTCCTGCTCAAGTTGTTACGTTTTTAAAATTTGCCTGAAATACACAAATATTGGAGGTTTTTGCAGGTACGGGCTGAGATTAACACATTTCTTTGCTTTATATGGTAGCAATCCTGAAAGCTGTTTCTTTCATTTGGCACAGATAGATTCTCAAAGCCAGGCCAAAGTATGGTCAAGGGCTAAAACGTCCTGGGTGTGAGGGAGGCTGGTAACTGCCTGAGTCCATCCCTCTGTTCCATTGATCTGCACTTTGTCTGAGGGTCACCCCCACCATCAGAACCACAGCTCATATCCTCTCTTCAAACAGCCGCACAGAGAGCTGAGGTCAGGCAGAGGTATTCATCGGTCTGTCCACCTGAGGCAAGAACAACTCTGGAAGTTAGGAATCACAAAGAAAAGCCCTTTTATTAGAGCATTTTTCTCTCCTAATAGGGGATTTGGCAGATAGCGTAAAGAGCAGGCTCTGGGTCTGCAAATCTGAGCCTCCCGCCTGGTTGGAGTCCCAGCGCTGTTTCTTTGACTAATAGTCTCCCTTCATTCTGCTGCTCACTGGACCCCGACTCGCCTCCTCTTGATACTGATTCATTTTTGTACTGGAAACAAGAGGACTGCACAAATCCCACCAGCCTGCATGCTGACTAATCAATAAGACCTAAAGTTTATGAAAAACAGTCTGGGTAGTCTTTTTCCTTGTGTCTGTTTTTAATCTACAAACAACTACTGGGTAAACCTCCAAAAGATACTTTAATGTAAGTGAGGGCTGGGAGACACATGCACACCAGGCCTAAAGCTTGTTTACACTGGCACTAAGATGATTATTTACCACAAGATAATATACTTCTAATGTTTAATCCCCAAAAGAATCATTTCTGTGGAGTATATAGTTAAAAAAGTAAGTTTGATGCCTTCTTGTTACCACAACAACTAAAATATAAGCATAAACAAGTGACATTGGGTAGTTAATGGCTGTTAATTGATTAAATTCGAGACCAGCTTAGGTACACAGTCTAAGGTGCAGAAACTCCTGCTTCTTACCAGTTTCACTCACTTTTCCCAGTGTTACCAATATATTTCTACAATTTAGACTTTATACCCACTCTTTTGGGCACAAATAAATACAACTGAAGGTCACAAAGTTTTTGGTAATTTAGTTTTTTGTTTGTTCTTTATTTCCTTTTTTCCTCACTGCATTTTATTGATTTAAATATAGCATTATGTAATATCACAAAATATAAACACTGTAATATTTCATATTGTAACTTGCAATAATGTGTTGATATGTCAAAACAAGGTTTTATTAAATGAATAAATTAAAGAAAATGTCACTTAATATGTCATAATGTTACACATCATAATGTAGAACATCATAATGTAGAACATAAAGTTAGACATGCCGGATTGTTTGTCTCTTTTAGCCCATTCACACAAAAACCGCTGAAATTATCCAGACTTTACCCCAGTGAGCTGTATGTGCGAACGCAGCCAGCTGAGGTTATTGCCTGGACTTTCCCGGGTTATGTCCTTGCACCCCTCGAGTATTTTATTGCAGGAAGTCTTGGTGAGCTGAAGGGTGAATGCAGCAGTTAATAATCAGGGTAATTCACTGAGGGCAAGAAGAGAGGGGGGATGATATTCATCCTGTGCAAACGACATGACACTGGATAAAGGAATACATGACACGATGGATAAAAACAACCCTGTTGTTGCAGGACAAGTGAATGTATGAATAGGTGTGAATGGGTCAATGTGACCCGCGGTGTAAAGCTACTTAGAGTAGTCAAAAGAGTAGAAAAGTGCTATATAAAATAAAATAATAATAAAATACCATTTACCAAGGAAGGTAACACATACTCAGATATGCATCTGGACATTTGAAAGTGTTGTTTCCTGTGCACATCAGCAAAGTTCTGTAGTACATCCGTTAAAAATGATCACCACCTACTTGCACTGCTGTTGGATAGAGAGCTAAAACACTGCAGTTTTCTTTCTCTGGTGTAATTATTGTGACACTGCTTGATATTTATCTGTGCATGATACAGTGTTCCTCTCAACTCTTTATTTGATGCAGCTGATAGACTTTTAACCATATATTAATAAAGTTATGATAAAAACTATGATCATAGCGTAGCATTGCTGCATTGTCCACCATCATATTACGAACACTGACTTCTGCTGCATATCTTTGACGTCTTGTCTTGCCTACCAGCAACCCCAGCCCCACCCTCTTCCACCACTTCTCCCCCATCCAGCAGGGCATACTCCCTGCTGAGAGGAGCAATTGTGAACAACCATGTCAGGGAAAGGGTGGATTACCTGGACATTATCCTGATAATATCAGGCCCCATTTACACAACACAGAAAGGTTTTTCCTTTGCATTTCCAAAAGCACTCTGTTTTCACACGGAGACGGTGTGAAAATGATGCACGTTCACACAGTTCCACAAGAACGACTGAAAACGCAGCAGTGTGCATCCCAGGCCAGTAGTTGGCGATGTAGGTTTGAAATGAAACAGCAGTGCTACAACACGTGTGCACTTGCGGGTGAAGACAAACTTTTCACAAACAACAATGGTGGGTAGATGCAGGACTTTTTTGTCTGGACAACAAATGTGTTCAGATATTTTTGTCTGGATAACAAACCGAGCAGAGTAAGCAGCACACATTTTGCTTGATAGAAGAATGAAGCTGTTGTTGTTCCAACCTTCATCTGAAAGAGCACTGCGAATGCGCCGCGAATCATTGTTTTCCCTGAAAAGGCTGATTCCTGTTTACATGGAGACGGATACGAAAACATTATCAGAACTTTTCACTCTGGACCCTGGTTTCAAAAGTTTGCAGATTGAGGCACTCTGGGCACTGTTCTCATGTAAACGGAAGGCACAAACGCAACAAAAACTCTCTGTTTTCGGACATTTTTGTTGTCGTGTAAATGGGGCCTCAGTGTTGTACGTGTGAAAAGGGTTTATGTCAACTTAGTAATAACATGAGTCCTGGTCTTGCCCAGTGTCAGCTGGGATAGGCCCCACCCTCCTGTGACCCAAAAAAGGAATGGGCTATCGATCGTCAATAGATTGGAAAGTGGAAATACATGAATGTTTATTCAGGCTGCAGGACATTAATCCTGTCAGACTGCAAATGGCTGATTTTATTTGTCCTCTCTGAAATGAAAGCATGGCACTAATTTGGGAGGCACTTTGATATTTAACCTTCATTATGACCTGTGTTGAAATCAGAGGTTTATTTGAGTCAATCAGTCAAGCTTTATTTGTAACATGCAATCAAATCAAATACATAAATACAATCCTGTCATTTCTTATCTGAGCTGAGAGTGGCCAGACTGCACTTTGGTACAGACAGCACTGAAAAGAGCTTAAACCCAGCCCCGGGGTCTGCTGGTCAGAAAGGCGAGGATCTTAATGCACAGTGAGGTGTTTAATCCCAGGTCCTTCCCTGGAGGGAACTGTGGTGTTAAAAGCTGAACAGTGCTCACTGAGCAACAGCACAGAGCGTTTGCTTTCTTAGCCAGGTGAAATATTGGCAGATGGAGGAAGCGACTAAGGTCTCTTGAGGTCAGCAAATGACAAAGCAGAGTTGTTTTAATCTGCTGGGTAGACAGGAGCAGATTTGATCCTTAAAGCTGATTCAGGCTAAAATTACTAGTAAAAAAAATAATTTAGACATGCGTTACATAATGTCTGAAATGCATCCAGAGTAAAAAGGGAAGTTGACAAGCTTCCATCGGTGGCTCTCTTCAATGTTCACTACTGAAATGAAAGCTGGCCAATGAAGCAGTTATTCCTCTTAATTACCTGCAATGTAACTTTATTTATTACAACAGTGAAAAGTACTCTGGGAGTTGATACGCATTACGTAAGGCAGCATCTTGTGCACAAGCTCTAACCTCGTGAGGAGTCCCCTTGAATGAGAGTGGGATCTCTGACAGTAACCGCATAGAAACCTGAGATATTCTTCAGGAGAAAGTCAACAGTAACATAATTACACCATGCTGCTTGCATTGTGGATTCATGCAATAACTTAAAGCATGTCTTTTCTTCTCGACTAGCCAGCATGGTCAAGTTGGAGTTGCATGTAATCTCTACATACATGGTCCACTGCCCGAAAAAAGGGAATGTTTGTGTAAGATGTTTTGGAAATGTTGTAAAGGTGAGTTCACACCAAACGCAGCTCTTGCATTGCTCACGTCAGTCTCGTTGCGTATCCATAAAATAGCTCACATTGTCACCGTTGCGTCGGTCAGTGATGTCGAGGTTTTTTGCGATCATATCATATATCATATATTTGTATGTATAAGTTTAGCTGACATTATTCCAACTGTATCCTTTTTACTCATCTACCAACAGCTGCTGGCCCTGCTGCTGCCTCAGCACCATCTGTCAGTTGCACTTCGAGTAGGGAGCTCTCTGCGGTCCCGTCTTCCTCGACCCCCCGAGCCATGTTGCTGCTCATCTCCCTTAGGCTGTTAAACGGGTCGAGGAAGGACAGGACTTCAGAGAACCGCCACTTCTGTTGAATAAGGTGGAATTAATGTACTCACTAACTAATGTTCCCACACAGACATGGACACCCTCACAGCCACATGCGACGTTGCCTGAACAGTTCAAATTTTGGGGACCGAGCGATGTGACCTGATTGCGCTTCCAAAGCAACCTGGTAGCACAACCAAGGCGCCCAGGTTGCATCATCGCATCACGTGAGATCTGGCCCCGCCCCATTATGGCTGTACATTGACTTTGCATTGAAAGTGGTCGCCCAGGTTGCGTCAGTCATTTCTGGTGTGAACGCACCCTAAGTTTGTGATGATCAAGCTCATCTGTAAATTTTTTAGGTGGACCAGAATGTAGAATTACATCAAATAACACAGTACGTTATTAAAAATATGTGACAGACTATCATTTTTTACTCCCTATTTCTCAATATTGGGCTGTTGTAAACAGTGTCTAATGTGTTTAGGTTGTTGGGTTAAAGTACCTTTATCAGCAGCTGTCTGTCTTCAATACAACCATCCATGCTGCTGTCACAGTCATCATGCGGTAGAAGACGCCAAAAGGCCCGGGGGGTCATTTTAAGATTAGCCCTAATAATAGTATAGATAGCATTCAGCCATGTTACCAGTGCATAGAGCATTGACTACTGTGTAGAGCTGCTGCACGGGCTTTTTCATTTTCATCTTTCCAAATGCAACAAATGCTTATGGCCTATAAAAGCTGCAGATTAACTGTGATATTCATGTAAACTACATTTAGGCCTTTGGATCCTTAAACAGCGAGGGGTCCAAAGCAAAGTCTTTTGCGGGATGTCCCTACAAGTGTTCTCACAATCATGCTGAAACATCCCTCTTCTCGGCCAACACAAGGATAAAACACTACGGACACAGGGGATCAGATGTACAGAATGTGTGTTTTCTTTCTTTCCATTTTTAAGTTTTACAATCAACAATCAAAAAATGACTGGTTATTTTGTTATTCGTTTTTGAAGCTGAAATGTTTTTCATAATTTTGATTTAGGCTCAGAATAGAAATACAAAGAGGGGGATCGAATTAAATTAATATATTTGACTTGCCCTTTTCAAACTGTGAATTCACAGAGCGCAAGTACATGAAAGCAGCGAAAAACTACATCCAGGTCCCAACTGCTTTTGTGTAAATAAATCTCTGCTGCTGTGCTTTCTGTGTCAGTAAACATTCATGTCAAATTACAGTGTTAGAGGTCACTGTAGAGTCCTGTGTTGCTTAAACAACAAATAGATGCGTCTGTATTTAAGTTTTCATTTCTTTCTGATCGATGATGGCTGAAAGCTTGTGAGTTCTAGCCATCAGGAGGGGAGGTGGAAGATTTTTTCACTAAACAATTGACAAAAACACCAACAAATCAACATTAAACTATACAAAAGTGAACTGAAATTCAAAAAATGAATATGTAAAAACTAGTAAAATGCTCCAAACACTTTTAACCTTGGTAACCAGTGAGGCCTTTTAGTACAACAGTGTGTTAGAATTTGAAAGGATTAATTTCTTGTCTGACGCCATTAAACTTTATAAATAGCCACAAACATGAGCTGAGTACTTCCTATCTCTAATGCCATGAACAAACTTACAAAAAACAAACAGGAAGCAATTAAAAAACTGCCCATCGTTTTAATGACGCTCCAGATTCTTGTTTATCTTGTTTGAGCAAGAGCTCTCTACCTGCCGTTTGTGTTTGCCAGACGATGTCAGCAAGTGTGTTGGTGTTTTTTGTGTTAGACAACAAGCTCGTGACTTTTACTGGCACCTTTTCCTTACTGTGTGTGTTTTTGTGTGTTTCAGCTCCTCTGCGCTACAACACCATGTCCATAATCTGGATCTGCATGGCCCTGGTGTCTGGCCTGGTCACCTTTCTGGCCATCATAATCTGCAGGAAACGGCAAGGCTACACTTTACCACACTACCCGTCGCTGCTGTGTGTGGAACACTTTCTTACACTACTCTATCTCTCTTGTGTAATGTTGCCTGTGATCAAAACCCCGTGTGCACTGTATTTTTTCCTGCTTCTCCCACACGTCAAGTGAAATGAAAGTAGTTAGTAATCTGAGAGAGGCTTTAGAGAAAACCTTACAGTCCTTTGCAGAAACAGGGAAGGATCTCATTTAAGCTCGTCTTTTTAGAATGTAAAATACCTTTAGTCCCCTTTTCATGCTGAAATGTTCAAAATGTCTGAGCCCACAAACAGTGAGCATGTTTTTCTATCAGCAATAAAGACTCTGAGTGGAGAGGATTCTTTTAAGCTAATGCTTTATAGCTTATCCCTCCTCCTCAACCCGTCTGTCTTCTCGCTGTCTTAATAACCAGCTAATTTCCCAACTCGTAATTTCCACCTCATATTGAAGTTAATTATGTTGATTCATGTCCAGTAGCTTGCAAGCCAAATGCTCTCACTTATCCCATCATCCCCTCCTTCCTCTCTTTTGATGTCTTCAGCTAACATCTCTGTGGTACTGCACTGAGTAATTAATTTCATTGCTCTTAATTAATTCATTCTTCAGTACTTTTTTTTTATTCCATTTTGTTTGAGGATGAAAAATAGGCCCATTGAAAGATGAAGAAAAATGTAATCCAGGCAAAATCATGTTTTATGGCTTCTCTGGCTTCCTGACAGAGCTGCACAGAATATTCTAAAAGTTATTTTTCAAGACCTTTTTTCCGTGATAAACACTCACTGGCCGCATTATGAGGTACGGCTTGCTAGTAGCAGGTTGTACCCCTTTTATCTTCAGAACTTAGTTCAACTTAATGGAGTTTGGCATATTCATTTGTTTATTATTTTATCACCTTTAACTGTGTTGCTCATTCCATGAATGCAAGAACCCAAAAAGTTGTGTCTCATTGTAAAGTTGACTAATCAGGCTTTTAAACCCTAACCCTTAACCCCCTTATGAGAAGTATATCATTTACTTGCAGGTCTTTTTTTTTTATGTAAACACGTTTGGTGTTGCACACAATGCTGCCAGGATTAGAAACAGACACATAGTCCACAGCTGATTTCTGCAGAGAAACAGATATGGTTAGTGCATGGTTGCATTCAACTTAAACTATCACCCCAGAATATGTGGATATTTAATTTTTTTCATGGCATATGATATATCTATATATACATAGTGTCTCCAAATCCAGAAATGATCATATTTGAAATAAACTTGTGGGCCACTTTGAGTGAGAGGGAGGGTCACATGTGGCCCCAGGCTGTATTTTGCCCATCTCTGATCTAACATGTAAAATGTAGACATGCTGTTTGAGAAATTTGTTTACACATTTTATTAATTTTCATCACGTTTATTTCAGGCTTTCACAGTGTGCTCACTTAAAATGCTCCGATTGCACCTCACTGTGCCTTCCTCTGTGTGTGGCCCAGGACCTAAGCAGTCAGTAACCGTGAAGCACAGACATGTTAACATTTACCCTGTAGACTGAATTTGAGAGCATCGATGTTACCATGGATTATATTGGCCACACAAGAATCTTTTTTTGTTTCACATTTAGACGAGTCAACTAAATGCAACCAGCATTTGCATTTAACTAGATTTGACATTCATCACTCACATCATGTTTCCTTTAACATACAAATTAAGACCTCAGTGCAAAATAATTTCTCCTCTGTTTTTTCTTTGACACATCTCCCCTCAAAGAAACTTCTGAGAGTCTCAAGTAAAATAACAATGAGGAAAGCACGTCAGAGTGTTGAACAGCAGTAACTCTACAAGAGGCATTAAAACCAAAAACTAAGGTACTAGAGAATTCTGAGAATTCAGAAAAACAGACTCAGTTGGAGCTAAATATTTGATTTACAGACTGGAGCTGAAAAGTCCAAAACTTTGGAGTTATAGAGGGATGTAGACACGCTGTCAGGAAACCTTGTTTATCCATTGATGTGAAAATAGACTTGCATTTTGCCAAATTTCTTCTAACTGCCCCGAAACACATTAATTGTCCCTTACTAATTTAAACACTGTGTCTGCTCCTATCTTTAATGTGATAGTTTGGAATTCTTGAAATGGGGTTGTATGAGGTACATGACATTAGCCTGAACTTTAGCCACAGTGATGGAGGTCAGCGCTACATCTGTACAGAAAGACCCTGCATGGAAGGGAGGGGAATTCTTGCTGCACATGAGGCCACCACCAAATCACCATAATTTACAGAGTTTTAGGTGAAAACAAGCCACAAAAACAGTGTAGGTTGAACACATTTACAAAAACTTACTTTTCCATCAAATAGCTGCTTTGTTTTGGCACTGCTTTGGTACACGGAACAGCCAACGTGTCCTTCCTCCAGAAGCTTACTGATCAATTTACAGCCTCACCTTCATTTTGTGATTCAACTCATAATACATCATCCAAAATGACGATAATAAAAATGTACAAATGTTGAAGATTATCCTTCTGACCATGCACAGTAACACTGATAAAGAGTGTCACTGTGGGTCTCCTCAACAACAAACACACAGTGTGTTTTTATCAAGTAAACTTAAACCCATGACTTGTGTTTTTAGGACAGTATAAGCTGAATATTTACTTTAAAGATAAACTTTTATTCTGCTCCTCTTTTTTTTTTTATAATAGTTTGTAAAACTGTGAATCTGATTAATACAAATATTTATGATTAGGGTGACCAGATTTTCAGACCTCAAAATAAGAACTCTTTTATTTTATCCCAACCCACATGCATGAAGCCAAGAAATTATCAAAAAATATATTTTTATGTGTAATGTTATCTGTTTCAAAATATATACACTTTTATAATTTTACATCGTAGTACAACCTATCATAATTTAAGATTTAATAATATTTTTAGTTGCGTTTTATCGACATAATATTGCACTTACATACGTAAATCTATATTGGGCTTGACAAAAAGATATTCAATAATAATTATCTTCTTTATCATTCTTATACCAGGCATATTTTGGTAGCAGATAACTACTGATGAATGATTAATATAGAATTTTCTGAAAAAAAAAAGTTTTCTTTTTATTGTGATGTGTAGTTTAGGTTTTTGCCTTGTTTATTACCTCCGCCAAGGAGGATTATATTTAAAATAACTTGAAAAGTTCTGAACGGATTTGGATGAAATTTTCAGGAATTGTCGGAAATTGGGATATGGAAGAACTGATTAAATTTTGGGGGTGATCCAGATCACCGTCTGGATCCAGGAATTTTTTAAAGGACTCTTTAACATCGCCAGATAGGACCATTTTCGCCAAAGTGGACCGAAGCTGCTTGGCGGAGGTCTGTGCTCTCTGAGTGTTTTTCTAGTCTTATAATGCTTTTATGACGGCAAATACCATCAGTTATATTTATTACCATCAAAAAAAAAGCAGACATGAGGGTTATGGTGATAACAACACACTAACTGGATGTTGGATGTTGGCGGCATTTCATTGCAATAAAGCTGCTTCCAGCCTGTACCTCTGATAGTGTTTGCTGTCTTTAGTACTGTGTTACATGTCAGCATTTCATCTGTGGGGCGAATAATTGAGTGAGTTTACAGCTGTATACAAATCTGTGATTTGTGAAGGGAGCTGTGCCTCACCTGAAGCTCTCTGAAAACTTTAACATCCTTTCACTGGCACGACTTGATCTGTTGTCACGCAGCCACGATTTGTGAAATCTGCAACAGATTTGGATTGACTTGTATACAGATAATCAGTGTTGCAAACATAGTGAAATGTTTTGATTTCTTATGTCAGTTGGCTAAAATAGGGATGGGGACTGTCCCAAATCAGGACATATATGCATTTTTTGAATATTGGTGGGGACATGGGACATAAGGCTTGAATTAAGGACGGTCCTGGCTGTACCCAGACATCTGGTCATCCTAATGTGATCATCCAACACTGTTTTCACCTAAAACTCTTTAAACTACATTTAGCTGGTGGTGGCCCATGTGCAGCAGTATATAACCAGCCTTCATGCCGGCTCTTTCTGTACAAGGGCAGAGCTGATCTCCATCACTGTGACTAATGTTCAAGCTAACGCCATGTCATCTCTTGAAGTGTAGACTATAACGTCAGCTGACCTTTACATACATCTGTTTGCCCTCCCTCATCCTTCATTGTGTAAACATTATCAAACCTCATGAACAAGGAAGAAGGTAGCCTGGATGTTTTAAATATCAAGCAGCACAAATTGATAAACAGACCTGCTGTGGTTGATTATTCATTGTGAGAATTATTGATTCATTGATAATGAACCCTGGTTCTTGCTTGATGGCACAAATGTTTCACAATTGTCCTGTATTCATCCCACCGTATGTTTATGTGTGTGCATGTGTGTGTGCTGTTGTTCTTTGTGTGTGTATGTGTGTGGTTTCATACAGACACTGTGGCTACAGCAAAGCCTTCCAGGACTCTGACGAAGAGAAGATGCATTACCAGAACGGTCACGGTATGTTTGGCCCATTCCTGAATTACTACCTGTAATAGATTAGATTGCATCCTTTGCAAAGAAGTCCCCTTTTCATCCCCATGTAATAAAGTTCATCCTTAGAGCAAACAATTTTCATCACGGGCTGAATGATTACAGGAGCACACAGGCTTTATTTCTTGCATGCTGTTTATTCTCTCCCCTCTCTGTCTGCTCCTCTCTGCAAGTCATTTCTCCCCTTTCATCAAGTTTTTCCCCCGCACACACAAACAGGTGACGGGGGCTCAGATGTGATGTTGCTCTCATTCTCCGATATGTGACCAAATGCTAATGTTGTTTATCTTAGTGTCATTCCCCGACGCGAGGTTCTATATCGACCCACACACATACGAGGACCCCTGCCAGGCGGTGCACGAGTTTGCCCGAGAAATTGAAGCTTCCAGGATCAAAATAGAGAAAATCATTGGCTCAGGTAAAAACCATGAACTCACACACAAACACGGCACACACACAGAGATACAACACACAGAGCCAGAATCACTGGCTGAACTAACTTAAAATCATTGGCCGGTGTAAAGGCTGTGGTGTGCAGCAGAGAGGGGGATGGCAGAGTGGAATCAGAGCGTTGCGTAGGGATGTCAATCAAACCTCCTCAGGCGGGGGGGTACTAACTCTCTGTCAGCCCCACAATACACTGTACGCATCTAAAACCCTGCAGACTTACACCTTAATGGAAAGTATTAAACAAAAGCAAACACACAGATATGCAGTGCAGATTTCAGGATCTGACCTCAGCTGAGCTCTTACAGAAACCATGACATAAAAACAAACCTCCCTCCTTTTAGGTGTTTAATTCTGTGACACCAGCGACTTAGAGAAATTTTATATAGTAACACTAATAGAAACATTAAGTTTTACACTATTACAGATTTTGTGTGTTTTCTTATTTCCTTAAAGTACCTAATACAGGTGTTTTCTTCATTCAGTTATTTTTAGAACAACATTTTATTAGCAGTTCAACATAAAAGGTAGGTCAGTGTATTCCTGATATGTATTGAACAAAAAATATCAACAAAATTTTTACTGTAGGATTCGCCACACTCCACCTTCACATTTTGGACCATGACCACATGGTGGGTATTTTTAAAAACAGAGGTTTTTCTGTGGTTTTATCCTTATAAAATGCTGTTTTGGGTGTCCGCGGGTTGATGTCACTCTGTGCCACATTCTCACTGTTGTTTAAAAGTGTCACAGCAGACTTTGTTAAACTGTTCCCATTTAAAGTGTTACTGATTGAACTGTTAACATGCTCACACAGACAATTTGGATGAGACCCGGTGTTATTGTTTCACAAGTGACCGTGTTGACTGGTGACCCATTGATGCTTCTGTCTCCCGTGGTTATAACAGTTGTTTAAACCAACAAGAGTACACATCAGTCTTGTTTAAATTTAATCAGTATGATCAGATATGCCTCAAATATGAACAAAGATATATTTAATCAACAAGACTGCTATCACCATTTAACATAGGCACAAGTTAAACATAACACCAGTGGTGGTGGGAGTAGATTCGAAAAAAAAACAGCTTTTGCATAGAAAATTGAAAAAATGTGCTTATCATGGACATAGTTACAAAGTAATAAACAGCATTAATTTTGTATTAATGCATATTTTACTATTGGGATTTTTTTTAAATGCACCTGTGTGGATACGAGGATATTCTTAAAAGCAAAGGAGGAGAACCATTGATTTAAAAAAAAAAAAAAAAAAATCTGCCTACCTTCGGACATAGCCTCAGTCCGAAACAGTGTTTCTCAAATAATGGGGCACGACCCCAGAGTGTTAGATTAGCCACCCCATGTACCAATCCAAAACTCTGGACTGTGATTGGCTATCTATCTTTCAGAGGTGGAATTTATCATTGTGGGCAGTGTAACAACTGTCCTCATTAATTTGTTTGCTGTTTATTTTAAATCATATTTTTATGTACCTACTTCTTACAGTTGTTCACAAAACAGAACATTACAACAACAGGAAGGAAATAAAACCGGGTAGAGTTCAGGACTGTCTCATCTAAAAATCATTTGTTACTTTAACATTTAATAAATCAGTCTTTATGTTGTAATTGTAATTTAGATAATGTCAATTGCTCTCACGTCTTTTGACATTGTTCCTCTTGGTTGATGTTGTTTAATGTGTAAAAAAAATCATTTTCTTGGAGCTTTAAACCGTGTCTCTGAACTGAAATCTTTTCTTTAATTTTCAAAGAAAGACATACAAGTTGCCACCATAGTTTTATCTTTTTAAGATAGCACAGGATATAAAGGATATGAATTAAAATGAAAGGATTTCGGTGTTTAAAAATTATGTCAAAATGGGGAAATGCTTTAAGGTGTTAAGACAAATCTCATCTTCTTCCCTTCAGTGACATTGTGGGTTATGGTTGGAGTAAGTAAGTAAGTTTTATGAGTCCCTTTCACAAAAATGTTGTTTTTACATTTCTAATAAGTCTTAGGGCCCTGAAACCCATAATTTCTCATTAAAATCATATCTTAGTTTTCTGCCATTTTTTAAGAAAGGAACTGATTTCCACTTCATTCTGATGTAAAGTTATCAGAATTTAGTATTTGCTTGTTAAAATATAACTAAAAACCGTGCAACCTATTTATTTCATTTTGTCAAATTAAAAAAAATCTAGAGAGGAACTGTTAAAATTATTTTAGGGGGCTAAGACAAAATTTAGGGGGTGCTTCGGTCCACCTAAAATGGTCTAAAATTGCCTAGGCAGATAATTTACTCTAAACTAAGAGTTAATGACACATCAGTCACAAAATTATTCTGCAGGTTTGCCTTTGCTTGGATTTTTTCCCTTCATCTAAAGTGAGGACTTTAACTTTAAGGCTGATTCTCACTCATCAGGCTCTGAAAGATTGTGAGGATGCATCTCGGTATGTTATGTTGTAATGATTGCAAATAATATACCAGTGATTGCCCCAAGCACTAATTTTAACCCTTCAAGTAGCTTTAATTTAAACTAAATATTCAGAGAATAGGAATAAATGACTGTAAAGTCGTAACATGGGAAATGCAATACCCTTAGAGGGATCAAACTTAGACATTTAGTTACATTGAAGTGGATGTGAATATTCATAAGTTGATTATTAAATAAAGTGCCTGCAGATAAAACATTAAATTGAATCAGACTATTTTGTTTTTGGAACAAATTATATGAACTTTTAAAGTCCCCTAAAATTGTACAATAACACTTTATGTAAAAACGTAAGAGACTCAAATCAGCATGCATACCCTGATTGTAACAATCTAAGACACTGGCCCCCAGTCTTTTCTGTGCTACGGTCCAGTTTCATGTGATACAATAACAAACAAGCACTCATGTTGTGCATAATTCACCATAACCCCGGATCAGAGGGAGCCATGGGCTTGTTTTTAAACCCCAACAGAGACAGTCATGAGGACTCACTCTGTTTTTATCAGCTGATTAACATTTAGGAATCTGCTGAAAGTCACCAGATGACATGGTAACGTACTAAACTGACTCCCCTTCTGAGAGCAGAGGAAAATACTGTAAATATGTTGTGCATACGTCGCTGATGGTGTGTGTTTTATCCATTGGTCAATCTGAGCCTGTTTTAAACAGCATGCGTCTGTTTCAAATGAATAAAAGCCTCTTTTTAATCCAGCTGTGCTCTGAGGGTATTTCTCAGTGGTCAGAAACAGCCATTTTATCTCACTATGCAGAAAGCTCTCTTAAGTACAGGAGGCAGTATGCTCTTGATCAGGTTGTTTGCAGTCCACCTCACCATGTAGGAGCAAGGTTTCTATCTTCCTTCTGTCTCAGTTAACAAATAAAATAGGTAAACCCAGTCAGTAGTAAACTGGTGCCACATTGTGGATATATGTCCATCATTACATGGAATATATACTCTGCCTGGCCAAAAAAAAAAGTAGCCACCTGCATTTAACTAAGCAAATAGGTACAAGCCTCCTATTGGATAATTACTGCATGGGCCATTGTCTTTCAGCTGGCAACAAGTTATTTAACCCCAGCTGATGCAATGTGTGGCTCCTAATTTCTTAAACAACCATGTTGAAAGACACATCCTGTGGTCGTGGAAAAGATTTTAGTCTGTTTAAGAAGGGTCAAATCATTGGCATGCATCAAGCAGAGAAAACATCTAAGGAGATTGCAGAAACTACTAAAATTGGTTTAAGAACTGTCCAACGCATTATTAAAAACTGGAAGGATAGTGGGGAACCATCGTCTTCGAGGAAGAAATGTGGTCTGAAAAAAATCCTGCATGATCGTGATTGGCGATCACTTCAATGTTTGGTCAAATCAAATCGAAGAAAAACAACAGTAGAACTCAGAGGCATGTTTAATAGTGAAAGTAAGAGCATTTCCACACACACAATGTGAAGGGAACTCAAGGGACTGGGACTGAACAGCTGTGTAGCCTGAAGAAAACCACTAATCAGTAAGGTTAACCGGAAAAAAAGGTTTCAGTTTGCTAGGCTGCATAAAGATTGGACTCTGGAGGACTGGAAGAAGGTCATGTGGTCTGATGAGTCCAGATTTACCCTGTTCCAGAGTGATGGGAGCATCAGGGTAAGAAGAGAGGCAGGTGAAGTGATGCACCCATCATGACTAGTGCCTACTGTCCAAGCCTGTGGGGGCAGTGCTATGATCTGTGACAAATCTTGTGACATTGCAGAAGCTTATTGAAACAATGCCACAGCAAATTTGTGCTGTAATCAAAGCTAAAGGCAGTTCATGGAAATATTAGAGTGTGTGACCCTGTTTTTTGGTGACGACTTTTTTTTTTGGCCGGGCAGTGTATGTTAACAGTTGTGTCACCTTGGGGAGTCGAAATAAAATAAGGTTGGAGGAAGTAAATTCAAGTAATTAAAATGGCATTGATGAACATCAGATTGAGAAATGAGGTTTTGATTACTGTTTCTCAAATGAATCTCTATGTGGAAAAAGAAAAAAAAAACAATGGAAACAAGAAAAAAAAGTACAGCAACAGTAAACTGAAGGTAAACTCAAATTGCAAGATCAACCCTTCTGAAGTTATCCATCCATCAGAGATCTTTCATGATCAAGATTAAATCATTACTTAAGTGTTTTGCTCTAAGTTGGCTCACTTAAAGGACGATCTAGCTATTTTGGCGAGCAGTCAGTCCCTCCTAAAGCCATTTTTTCTATCCCAAGAGAATTAGGAGTAAACATAGTTTCAGTCCAAAAGTTTAACTATTTTTTTTTTACAATCATGATTAATAAATTCTAGATACCCCCCAAATTTCCACATGCTCCAACTGTGCAGTGGTCCGTATGCATCCCGCACTCTTCGGCAAATTGCAGCGCGTCTATTTTCAGTGTGAGCCGCTTCAACTCCACGTCAATCAATGCCAAGCAGATCGACCCAAAACAGGAAACAATTGCTCAGAGCTTCTGGAACATTTCAAATATATATATAGGAATATCATATCATATCGTAGGAATAAAATAGATTTCACTAGAACTGATCACAGTTAATGAATGATGTGTTTTCTCCTTGTCTCTGGATTAAAAGTTATGCTAATAAAATGTAAATATTTGATATTTAAGGCCTTAATAGGCTTAGGTCATTAAGTGTTAAAAACTTTTCAATTCCCTAATGTACTCATCCATTGAAGAAGCAAACAGGGCTCTGAAATCATAGTGATCAAACTGTCAAAGTGGTTTTCAAAGGTTGGCTGTAAAACCAGTCGTTTACACGTTGATCTCAACGTAGCTGTTATTGCGCGACGTCATAATTCTCTTGTGATTATGTTTCTTGCTGTGGCGCTCTGCAGCGCTGTGCTTCCACTGCCAGGGGGCGAGGTCATGCGCCGTAGTTCAGACCAAAACCACTGCGCTTTTGGAGTATGTGGTAAATGTTATGACTTCTGAAGGTAGGATTCCTCTTTGAGTTTGATTATTGTAGTTCAGTATTACCATAAAAGACAAACATGTTGAAAAACATCAGAGTCATTTGCTTACACAGTTACTTAAATGCTGCTATCACATTATGAATGAAAAAAAAAAAAAAACAGATGATAGTGTTTTTAATAGTAAGGCAGTTTGCATTTCCTCTGAGGTTTTGATCATCATCATGTTTTGTTGGTGTGTGTTGTAGGAGAGTTTGGGGAAGTGTGTTATGGCCGTATGAGACTTCCTGGAAAGCGTGACATCCCAGTGGCCCTGAAGACCCTGAAGGCAGGATACACGGAGAAGCAGAAGAGAGACTTCCTGGCTGAGGCATCAATCATGGCCCAGTTTGACCACCCCAACGTCATCCGCCTGGAGGGAGTGGTCACACAGAGTATGATGCCTTTTTGACTACATGTTTATGCAACAAAATGGTCTTTGGATTTTTTTTTTCACCAGAAGTGAACTTTTACTGCAAAATACCCTGAGATTAATTCTATAATAAACCATTATAGGTCACAGTTAACACATGGCTGAAAGATTTAGCAACTTTTGACCCCCAGTTAAGCTTTTACAGCTCTACTTATTGGAGCTATCATCATTAATATTTTGCTCTGGTGATCCTGTGATGGTCTTTGGCAGAATATTTCAGCTAAAAGGGCTTATTAAAAAAGAGGAAAAGATAAGGGTGAAGGTTTAAATTTGCCAGTTTTTAAGCTTTTACTTGGGGACCATTATGACTTCAAGTGTATTTTAGTGAGAGACTAAAGATAGGCTAATGTGGCTGGGTAGTGAAAATAGCTCTTTTGGAAAGGAACAATAAATGACTCACTCCTACTCAAACCTGAACCGCTTAACGGATGATTCCCATGTGTGAAGATGAAGGTATTTATAAAGATATTAAAAGTTTGTTCTTAAACAGGAGACATTGAATTTTAAGTTAACTCAGAGATCTCCAAAACATTGTAAAGTAGTACTTAATTCACTGCTAGTTACTGACTGAAGTGCACGTGTTTTGCTGTGGGCTTGTAAAAAGGATTAGCTTCAAAGTTGAGCAACACATTTACTTGTCATTTTTGCTGAGATTGAATAAAACAGCAGCTATATCTTTTCATACATTAACTGAGGTGTGTAAGGAACACTACATGTCACATGCACATGTGTTTGAATGGCACAAAAGATTTTGTGAATGTAGAGAAGATGTGGATAAATGTCCTGGACGCCCATGCACATCAAAAACTTCTGAAAACATTCAACGAAATGAACAATAACATTCAAAGTGATCTACAATTCAGTATAAGAGTGATAGCAGGAATGGTCTCCACTGATAAAAAGACTTTTTTTGGCAAATTTTGCTTTAAATTTCAACATGACAAAAGTGTGTGCCCCACAACAATTCTCGATCACTCCATCTAAAATGTTTGGTTTTCCTTCAATTTGTTAGTAAATGTCTTCACAAATTTACTTAAACTTTTTCTTTTGATCAGGAGTCAAAGATTTGGGAATAGTTTGTTAACTTTTGTCATGTTCAAATTTTAATGCAAAATTGAATAAACTGTCTCTTTATCAGTGGAAAGAAATTTCAAGTAAATGTGTTGTTTAACCTTTAAGCTAATCATTTTTCGAGACCCTTGCAAAAACACATGCACTTTGTTAAGTAGCTAGCAGTGAAATAAAGACATTACTTATTGTAAACATACAGTAGTTGTTTGTCAGTACACAACCTTTAATATAAAACACTCATTGTGACTGTGAATCATGTGGTTTATCCTCATAGGAGTAGTCTCATTATCTAATAGCCATACCTTGTATATAATATTCACAGATTAATCATTTGAATTGTTTAGGTGGGCTGTGGTAGCAGATGTGTGGCACAAGTGCACAAACGTATCAACAAAGCCTAATTTCCAATTGGAAAAAAAATAAAAAAATACACACCACAGAGGAAAGTCTGACACAAATAATTATCAACCAATAAACGTTCAACTAAAATAATGACATCACTGATTATTTTTACCTTTGGTATCTTCATGATTTAACTTCTCAATGGAGTTAAATCATGAAAGATTTATTAAGCTGTTAGGAACTAAAAAGCTGACCTGAAATATTTATGCCTTGTTCAATCTTTGGATTTTGCAAACTAAGAACCTGTTTTTGGAGCCATAGTTTAATTTTCACCAGATTTTTACCATGTTCTACTGTACGCTTTGTAACAACAACTCAGACTTTATTAATGTCTTTTACCTCTCACAGCATGTGTTTCCTCTTTGCAAAGCATGCTGGGACATTACTGTACCAAGCACAGTACGCAGCTGAACAATTACATTTTTTTTCCCTTTGCATACAGCCAATCTGACCCTTTAAGTTTATCTTATTTTCTCACTTTTCTCATGATTTTCTCACTTATTCAAGACCTGCTTCAAATCAGCATGCAGTATAGAATCTGAGCATCAGCATTACCTGAGTGGATTCCTGCTCACGCCCAATTCTGCAGTTTTGTTTTTATGTAGGTACTTGTGGTTCTTGAATTCTGTGCCCTTGGCTGAAGGTCAAGTGTTTTGTTTTGGATTTAATAGAAGTTAAATGTTAAGCAAAAACTGAAATTCATCCTAAGACTACATGCCGCATCTTAATGAATTACTTGTAAAATGCCATGTGTGAATTTAAGGAATATTTTTCTAAGCCTGATTCAGGAACTTAAATTAAAAACTATGTAGCTACCGCTCTTACTAAACATGACCATTGATGAGATGCACATGATTCAATATTACTAATTAATTTTGGACCCAATTATCCTGAGTTCTGCAGAGTGGAAACGCTGAAGACCTGTGTTTGTCTCCTCAGGTAAACCAGTGATGATCATCACAGAGTACATGGAGAACGGCTCTCTGGACTCCTTCCTCAGAGTGAGTATTATTAAGTTTAAAAACAGTCAAGGTCAGTGGCGCCCCCAGTGAGTAACACTCATAGCCCACGCAAAGCACTTGTTGTAGACTTTCACTTTCAAAAGGTGTGAGAGAGAACAGTGTATGTCGAGCATAACGTGGCCAATCCCTCCTTGTATTTAAAATACTCAAGCAAATACGTTTAACCAACACTTCAAAACTAGTGACCCCTAGTCCTAGAAAAGAGAAAAGGAAAGTCACCCTAACCTGCTGGTCCAAAGGCTCCACCCAAATCACAAAAACTGGCCTGAACCTTTGTCCTTATTAGAGCAGTGTTAGCTTTAACCAGTCACTACCTGTTGGCCACGTATTTGCTGGGGATTTAATACAGCCATGATTGTAGGCAGGTCCCTGCATGTTCCAGCCACAGACCAGTACAGATCGGTCAATCTTTATCTCCATCTGTAAGTAATTTCATTGAACAAACTATCACCAAATCATATAAGAAGTGGAGCGAAAATAGTTTTTGGTGTTCTTGTTTTTCATTCAATAAAGAAGTGTGATCCAGATCTGATAAAACTGCTACTGAAGCTGTTAGCATTTATGCTACTCTTTGTGCAAACAGTCACTTCCTGCTGTCCTCATGCTCTTGGCTCTCACCTCTTCCTGCTCTAAAGGACTCTGATTGGCCAATGCCCCTTTGAGCTGCTCACAGTCATTGTAGATTGGAGCTTGGCAAGATGGCACTGCACGGCCAGGTTAAGTGAAACAGCCCATTTCATGCATCAGATAATGACCTGCCACACATAGTCTGACAGATCTACTACAAATGTCCAAAAGATCCTGGATCAAGATCTACAGGTTGGTGAACACTGGCTCAGTGCATTCTTGAAAGGCTTTACGAACCTGTCTGAGGGAACATCAAGTTGAATTTAGGCATAAATTCATATTATCATGTTCTTGAGTCTTGCTCCAACATGGATCATATCGTGGAGAGCTGTCACATCACGTAACATGCTGAATATCAGAGAATCTTTTGCCCAAAGTGCAGCAGCAGTGGTTTTGAGCCTCAACATCAAAGTTTCTTTAACAAGATAAGTTTATTTAACATTGTAATACATCCACAATGTCAACCAGCTCCCACATTTGCGTATATGGACGTGAATTATTACTAAAAGGCAAATCCCTGTCATGTTTTATTCTCTTATCTTCACTCTCCTCTCTATCTTGATTAAAATCTTTTCTGCTATCACTCTCCTCATCTTTTTTCAGCTCCTATACCATCATATTTTTTTTTATCTACACATAAATCTGTCTCTGCTCGCTCCTCTCTGATTTTCTTTCCCTGTCCTTCTCTCCTCGCAGAGACACGACGGCCAGTTCACCATCATCCAGCTGGTGGGTTTGCTGCGTGGCATTGCAGCCGGTATGACCTACCTGTCTGACCTGGGCTACATCCACAGAGACCTGGCAGCCCGCAACATCCTGGTCAACAGCAACCTGGTGTGTAAGGTGTCTGACTTTGGCTTGTCCCGGGTACTGGAGGATGACCCCGACGCTGCATACACCACCAGTGTGAGTTTTCACATTGAGGCAAGCATTGAGGAAGCACACACACACATTCAATACGGCGCACAAACACCTTTTCAAGGAAGTCGTTTATTTTAGAAACAAGCAATCACAAGTAATGGGGCGGAAAAAAATCTATATTTTGAAGATACCATCTTAAAAGAAGGCTTCTGAACAAAAATCTCCAAATATGTCAAGATTAGAACATCAATGATATGATGATGTGGATTATAAACTATCCTGTTTATAGCTGAATACAGCCCACGCAAGGCTTTGTGCTCTGTTGTGCTGATTCCACCTTTTTAATGCTCTGAGAGCACAGAAACTTTGTTTTCTTTCTTCCTACTTTCATACTTTCCCAAAGTCCTGCCAAAAGAAGAGCAGCAGTGGTTTTGTACTTCAGTGACAAAGTTTCTTTGAAAAGCAATGAAAAGGAATCATCAAGCATAAAGGAAACATAGACTGATACTTAAAACTATTTTGAAAAAGTTCTCCTCTGGAATCAACACTTACTTCCCGTCTGTATTCATATCTTTCGGCAAACTAACTTCACAAATTATTGGCTCCATTACTGCCTCATCTGACACTGAGACCTAACCTCGCGCAGCTGCTGGATCTGCCTGATTCAGTGTC
The DNA here is from genome assembly GCA_037902135.1 of Cetoscarus ocellatus. NCBI lineage: Eukaryota > Metazoa > Chordata > Actinopteri > Labriformes > Labridae > Cetoscarus > Cetoscarus ocellatus. The sequence continues at coordinate 4,016,241 of JBAMNC010000579.1, read as the reverse complement.
AGATTCATCTTTCCAAGCTTCAGACTACAATGATTGTGAGTGGCCCAAAGCGGCATGGCCCAATCATTACAGACCTTCAGATCAGGAAGAGGGAGCTATGAGTGAGACGACAACAGGAAGTGACTGCTCCCACAGAGATTAGCATAGATGCTAACAGCTGTAGAAGCAGTTTTATCAGACCTGGACATCATTTCCTCATTAAATAAAAAACAAAATACAACACTAAAGGCATTTCTTGATACAAAGGATGTTTTGATCTTCTTCCAACATATTTTAGCAAATGTATGAAGTGTCTCACATTTTTTACTTTACACCTTGGCAGCAGCACCCACTTACCACAACATCTGAATGGCCTGTAGTGAATGTAATTGACAGAGCCATCGTCCAGTCACCTTCTTAGTATGTTTTTGAAAGGACTCCCCAAACACTTATTTGGCTTTTGCTCAGATGGAATAGTGAGATACAATATTATATATTGAACTACTAGTGTGTCAGGGTACGATTTATTTGCCAAAATGTGGAAAGCTCAATTTTGTAATGTTAACAAACCTTTAAAATATTACTTGATTACTTCTAAAACATGCTTACATCTTCACTGTGCCATGACCAACATTTCCTGAAAATTTCATCCTACCTGTTGAGGACATTTTGAGTTATCTTGCTCACAGAAAACCAGACAGACAAACAAATCAACTAACAGACACAAGGAAGGTAATTATTCCCTGCAAGCTAATTCACTGTTGTCTACATCGCAGAAATTTCATCTTAAACACCAGACTTTGAGGGACATATGTAGCGTGTATTGAGCATTTGCGTGTAGCGTCACACTGTCTCCATTTCAGCTGGGCATCAAAAATGATAACATCCAGCATGTAGCTTAATAGATGTCCACACTAAATAAATGTTATTGCCCCTGTGAAGAGCTCTAACCTGCATATTCAACCAAATATTCTACTGCTACTGTGTAGTGGACTATTCTAACAAAACTTTAAATGTCAGTTTTATATATCTGCAAGTTATTTAATGAACCTTAAACTGTCATTATCAATAAACTATCACATCTCCCTTGTGCCATGACCAACACTTCCTGGAAATGTCATAAAAAATCAGTTGAAAATGTTTTTAGTAATTAGTGAAAACTACAAAGTTACTGACAATTTCAACAAATCCTTTAAAAAAATCCCAGATCTCCGCCCGGATTCTGATCACCACCAAAATCTTATGACTTCATCCTTGAGCCATGACCAACATTCCCTGAATTTCATAAAAATCCTAAAAAATCTTCTTAAGCTACCTTCCTCACAGACAGACGGACAAACAATCAGTGTTAAATAGACGTGAGGAGGGGTGAGGAAGAATAGATTTTCAGTTTGATGGCTTTTTCATTGGCTAAATGAATTGATGGTAGCATCTGGCTTCTTAGGCAGAAAGAAATGTGATGTCCAGCTGATTAGAACAAAAAGGAAAAGAGTGAGGTATGAAGATAGACGTCCCACTTTAACTCACACTGAGCAGCAGTTATTAGAAAAACACCTGCAGGAAGAAATAAAAGGGTAGAATTGGTTTGGAATAGTTATGCAGCTGCAGATAAACACAAATCCTGCAGAGATTTCTCAACAAGTGCATGCCTAGAGGAGGGATATGGTGAATCGAGCTCTCTGCTGACTGAATTTCATCACTGTCATTGGATTTTGCTTTTGAAGACCTCAGTCTAAATGTTTTATAGATTTAACTATCATATCAAACTGTATTTGCTGTTCTTATAAATGACAGTGGTATTTAAGTCTGGTAAAGAAAGAGGCTTATGGCTTGTGGCTTGATCTTCTCAAGCTCTTCTCTTTTAAAGCTCATTTTCTAATGATTATTTTATTATTTATCATTATTTTGTTTTTATTTTGTATTGTGATTTTAATGCATTTTTCTTGTTCTGTAAAGCACTTTGAATTACCTTGTGTACGAATTGTGCTCTACAAATAAACTTGCCTTGCCTTGCCTTATGACAAATGCAGCCATAAGAAAGGAATACAAAATGCAATCGTAGGGCAAAGTAAAATCCTGTGAATGAGAGCAGTCCAATATTAAACCCGCAGCCTGACAGGCACAGATCTATTAAAACTAAAGTAAAAGAACAGGCAGGGGTGGCTCTTTCCTCATCAGTAAAAACACTTCGCAGATGGAAATCATCATTATGCACATGTGCTGTTAATGCCTGTTGAAGCACAGAAATCAGATTACAGTGAGGAAGGTGATTACATGCAGCCTGTATCTGGATCAAGGATGATATTACCAACTGTACAGCATCATTACAGCACATCAGGAATTAATGCCTGATAGTGTCTGAAGATTAGTACAGCTCACATAACTGCCAGGAAATCTCAATGAAGTGAGTAAAGTGGCCTATTATATGGATTCCTGCTACAAAGTCACTTTGAAAAACCTGCAGTTTTAAGATCACAAGTTAAGGTTGGAAAATTTAAGCAGATCACTGCTGCTTTTAATGCTCAGCAGGACATAAAGTGACTATAATGGGCTGCTTTGAGTAACCTTCAGATGTTTAAAATAACCCTCGGGGAGCTCTCTGCTTGTTTAAGAAGTGAGGTATCCATTTGTCAGCCTAATGAAGTGTCAGTTTTATATCCAGATAATGTAAGTAGATCAGATATTTGCCGGCATTTGCGAGTCCATTTTAGATTTTGCCCGTTTCACATGCTGTAAGCAGCTCTGATAAGTCATTCTGTGGTAATTTAACCATAGTTTATCCTCTGTCCTACATGATAGAGATGAAATCAGGGTTTTTTTCCAGCGTGTCTCTTTGCCACTCTTTTTCTTTGACTACCTTTTCCCCAGCGTGTTTGACTTTCAGCTGTCACACACGTTTACTCATGGTGAAGTATGACACTGAAGAGCACACCTATCGTGCGATTTAATCCTGTCTACTTTGTATGATACTTCCTTTTTTCTGTGTCTGTGTAAGACGGTCAATACATACTTTTAAACTAAAACACACATCATCCACTGGTAGATACTAGGGGTGAGAATCAGAGCTAGCTCCTGATAAGATACAATGTAATGTCTGCAATATCAATGATATCTTGATACAGCAATACAGTGACCCTGCAATAGCTGATGTATTGCAAGAGTATCTTACTACAATAAATCACAACATCTGAAACAGCTAAAAAGACATAATCAGCTTGTGTGTGTAAACCTGCTTTTGATTATTAATGGGTATTGTGTAAGTTCTGATCTCTGTGTTGTTTCCACATTTGTAGTTTCCATCCCACACATTAGGTTGTTGTATACGGCCAGAGCTCTCTCAAGTGCCTTGGGTAACACAGGGCATGCAGGACAAGTATGTGTTTGCAAAGTTAAACAGTCGGTTTATCTCCAGGAGCAAATTTCAGCATCATAGCTGTAGATCCAGGGAGCCAGCAGATTTAGGGTGAATCCCAATTCTACCCCTTACCCCTTGTCTTACCCCTTACCCCTTGGTTTTGCTCGTTTACGTCTAGTGAAGGGGTGTCCCAATTCTCCGTAGGGCGAAGGGGAAGAGCTAAGACCAAGGGCTACACAGCCCTTAAAACGAAGACAGACCGGGACCTCACTTGAAACGAAGGGTTATAAGAATTTCCCATAATACACTGCGCCCGCCGACACGAGGCAGAGCGGGGACTGAAGGAAGCGCTTAATTATAAGTAATTATTAATTCATCAAGTAAATATTAATCATGTTTTGAACTACTGGTCGTATTTTAAAAAAATTCTCGTTATAACGAGCTAGCCTTCGCAGCTGTAGCTACAGCTATTGTCGCATCTGCCTACATCACAGCTAGCGAGCGGCTCTGGGTGATGACGTAGCGGGAATTGAGTGGTGTCTCATTTCTCAGCAGTGTGTTTTCACCCCTTCCCCTTGGCCCTCAAAACAGAGGGCTAAGGGGAAGAGGTAGGGGAAGGGGTAAGACGAAGGGGAAGGGCTAAGGGGTAGAATTGGGATTCACCCCAAGTCTTGAAACTGAAGCTACACAGAAAAATTTGAGTGAGTTTGATTATTTTTTCAAAACAAAACATGCTGTAGACTTGGCAAGTCACCAAGGTAAACAAAATTATAACTCGTTCATCTGTTTGGCCCAGTACCAAATGATCAGTGGCCTGGTTCTGCTTGATGGCCCCTAAACCACACTGTGCATCCATCCATTGTCTATATCCTTTATCCTTTTTGGGGTCAGGAGGCTGGTGCCTATCCTAGCTGACACTGGGCGAAAAGCAGTGTTCACCCTGAACCTGTTGCCAGCCAATTGCATGACCACATAGAGAGATAGACAACTATTCACACACTCACTCACGCCTAATACAATTTACAGTCCCTTTCAACACATTTAACTGGATTGGCATGTTGTTTGGTCTGTGGGAGGAAGTCTGAAAACCTTCTTGCTGTGAGGCACAAGCACTACCTGCTGTGACACAATGCCACCCAGAGCCACACGCCAGTGTTTTCCATTTTGTGCGTCCCCTGTTGGGCAACAGAGGTACTACAGGTGTACCACAAGAGGTCTGACACAATAAATAAAGAACATAAACCTGGTTTTTAGGATTTAAAATGACATCTTAAATGATCTTTAAATTCTTGATTGCATATTTATATTTTCTAAAGTCCCATAGCTAACAAAATTTTAAAAAAAGACGATTGAAGTTGCATAACACCTTTTATCATTTATTTTGTCTGAAGTAAAGAATCAAATGTATCTTTCTGTATGGGGACTGTATGTTGACAGAATACTCATTGGCAGGAGAAATTTTCTGTTCAGAAAATTAAAAAATGGAGGTAATTAATGGTGCAGGGATAATGTATTTTTGAGGGCCAATGTGAAAGTTAGCATCACAGTGGCTCTTTTTTGTAAACCTAACAGTACAAGAGAGTATGCATAGACACATACAATCACAGCTTTAATATGGTGTATTTTTTATTGCTGCAACATCCCCTCCTCTCTAAACAGGTGGAGGTTAAGTGCCTCAATTCAGTCTGTCTCCCTCCTGAATGTGGAGGTCAAAGAGTTGCATGTATATTAGCATCCCCTGCTGTTCAAAGGAAAAAACATGAAGTATTTTGATATTTGTCTGACTTAAGAAAAAAGCTAAAGAAAAGACCAATGAGCCACAAAAATATATAGCTCTGAATCCCTGGAGCAACTGCCTTTGTTCAGAGCTGTATAAGCTGAGGATTGACACACCTTTAGTGCTTAAATGATGTTTCCAGGAGCGTGACAATGTGAGTCAAACAGAAGTTTCATAATGATAATGGAAGAAGTTGTACACTATGACTCACTGATGTGTTCTGATATTTTTGGACAAAAGTGAAGTTCTGTGGCACTGAGAGTACGATGCTTAGGCTTTAAGTACATTGACACATTTTTCATAACAGCTAGAAAACATACAGCATGGGTATCGTAATAAATTAATACATCTGTTGTTAAGAGTTTAATATTCAAGCTTTAAGATATATAACAATTTGTTTAAGAAACTAACACATCCATCTCATTGATCCTGACAGGGTGGGAAAATTCCAATCCGCTGGACGGCACCAGAGGCCATCGCCTACAGGAAGTTCTCCTCCTCCAGTGACGTGTGGAGCTACGGCGTGGTCATGTGGGAGGTGATGTCGTACGGGGAGCGGCCGTACTGGAACCTCACAAACAGAGATGTGAGACGTGCTCATTGACTTCTCCTTCAGTTCTTGTAAAGTTGTTAGGATTTTAAATACTTCATGTAAAACTATTTTTATTACATTTATTACTGTACTAGACACACTTTGACTAATTATCAAAATGTAATAAGACAGTTTATCCACTCGCTGAAACTCATGGCAGTAAAGTAACTTTTGAACCCATTTTACTTATTCATATCTACAGTAACACTAGAATAGTTAAACCAGCTTGTTTCAAAAGCTGGAGCAGAGAGTATGTACATGACAACACGGTCAAGCATAGTGAGTGGATCGTCACTGTATGAGTGGCAACAAGCACAAACTGACAACAGTAATTAGAGGAAATCAAACAACTGAATTCAGCTGAAAAGTTTCACTTTTTTGCTGTTAGTATTTAGTAATGTTCACCACAGGCAGTGTAGATCCTGAACTGATATTATTAAAACATTTGGAGCTGGATCGTCAGGTTTAAGACAAAGATAAGGCCGTGATGCTACAGCAACCAAAGATCCATTTAGTGATAAATATGAACCCCACAACTCTCTCTGTTCTCTGGTGTTGAGTTTTTTTGCTAGTTTTTTCAAGTATCAGTATCTTAAATGATGAGGCACTGAGGAAAAAAGATCATGTTCTTATGCTTGTAACTGACATAAAACCCAGAGATGTCCGCTGACATCAGCCCGTTTGGAAATAAACAAACTTTAAAAAGTTAAGTCCACAAATTTAACACAAACTGATCAAATAATAAATTGATATGACTTCCATTTGGACATTTATTGATGATATTTTTCATAAAGTAAAAGTAACAACCATTCCTGTGTCACATTAACCGCTGTTTAACCACTATTTCCTCAAGGCGGTTAAACAGATGCTAAAACCGTATGCCCAGAGAAAGCCCGGATACATACATATACTCATTTGTGAGTCTCTATGACTCAGGCTAATTAATGCTGCCTTTTTAACTAAACTTTGTCTCCAAAAGTTTAGTTAGTCATCTCTAAACATAAAGTGGCCTACAATCTACATTTTCCTATGATGAACATTAACAAAAATAACTGGGCCTACTGAAAATGACAACACTTTTCAGGTGAATTAGCATTTCACTGTTTCTTACTTCTGATGGAAATTACTTGAACTTTTCTTTTATAAAGCACAATAACTGAAAATCTATTTCGTTATCTTGAAAAGGATGTTCTGAACATGAATTACATTAAGTAGCTGCTCTTCATTTTTCAGAATCAGTTTTTTACTAAGAAAAAAACAATTTGGCCCAAAAGCAAATTATTGTTTTATTCATTTTTTCCATCTATCTATACATATATTACTTATTTCATGACTCTGATTGGGTGGGCCTGTGCACATCTGGGCTCACCCATAGAGCCACCCCTGTTTTAAGATACCATGTTCTTAAAGTGATACAAAATGTAACATTCCTTATGCTTGATATTGAGGAAAGTAGTAAACATTTGAAAGAAAAATTGTGAGACACTGTCATCAGCCCAAGGCTGCCTGAGCAAAGGCAGAGAGAAAGCAACAGCATGCAGCAGTGGGCCATTAACACTGAGGTCAATCAGAAAGAAGAGCCACCACTTGTTTTAAAAGTTGCTATTTTTGTTTCATAACAGTTGTACTCTAAAGATCTTAGCATCATATTAACACATTTAATAACTCGGAGAAACACATGTGGGGTTTCTATCCACCAGGTTTTGGGTGCATTTTCAATTTTCAATCAAACAAACCTGAATGGAAGTGAAGCAGAGATGCAAAAAAGGACTAGTCAGTCTACAACAGGAATATGTGAGCTATAGCAGTGCAAACAGATTTACCAAATAAACGATGGAGACAGGAAAGTACCGAAAACTCATTTTGGCATCTAACAGGCTTAAGTAAACACCCAGGGCTGTTTCTGGAACTTATCCCAGGACATTAAGTTCCCCAAATTTCTCCATTTCTTCTGACCAAATTCTTCTTTTTTACCCTTGCTGGCCTCTAAGAATATTATGTAGGACATGATGTTTAGCTGTCCTGTGCCAGCCCTGCCTCTCCTCAGGGAAAATGACAAACAGTCTCCTCACAAAGAACTTTATTGATTGCATAACTGGCTCAGGAAATTATCGAAATGAAAGCATTCTATAAAATCGAGGGTAGTTTGTCTAAAGAAATACAAAATTGGGCCTTTATAGTAAAAGGCACAACCTGGAATTGAGCCATCCTGTATTTTTCTTTTCTATGACATATTACAACAATATAGATGTATAGATATAATAATAATATATTTTATTTATAGACCGCTTTTCAGAAACTCAAAGTCGTCTACAATAAGTAAAAGATCAACAACAATGCAAATTAGCAACAACGTTAAATGATACATAAAAACTAAGTAAATCACACAAAATAAGCACACATTAATACACACTCTGACACAGACACACACAATGCAATCACACATTAGGAGGATGAATGATTTGAGGTTACAGGCAGGAGTGTGATTGTAGAGGAGGTCAGTGTCGTAGGAGGGGGGCCTCGTGGTTCAGGGCTTTGTGGCGAAGGAGGAGGATTCTGAGTTGTACAGGATATGGGACATTGAGTCCGTGGAGACTTTGAAGGATTGGATTGATATGGTAGGAGAAGGGCAGCAGAGTTTTGGATGTACTGAAGTCTATTTAGGACTTTGGATGTCATGAACAACAGGAACAGAACACTCTAAAGCAGACAATCAGAGTCCAGGAGACAAAAACAGGGTCTTTGTTACAGTCCAGGCTCAGTACACAAAGGTGGTAGTCAGACTAGGCAGAGTTCAGTACACAAAAAGGCAGGCAAACACCAGGCAGAGGTATCCAAAAAAGCACAAGACAAAAGGCGAGGTCCATACGAAGGAGGTCGTGATCAGAACTATGACTATGAAATCAACGCTAGAGAGTGACCTGAATGTACAACAATCCGGCAACAAGACAAGGGAAGACACAAGGGTTAAATACATGAGGTAATTGGGGGTGATGAGACACAGCTGGGGAAGCACAATCAGGGAGCAGGTGTGACAACGCCAGACAGGAAGCAAAACCTCAGGGGACAAGGAGAGACGGGTGAATTTTCAAAATAAAACAGGAAACATGAAGACAAGACAAAAAACAAGAACAAAAGGGGGAACTTAAATAAACTCAAGGCAGGATTATGACACTGGAAGTGAACCATAAAGAAAGCTTTTGCCATAGTCGAGCCTGAGAGTGATGCAGGCAAGGTTAAGGGTTACGGCAGCAGAGATGGGGAGTTGCAGACGATCGCGGGCTATGTTTTTAAGGTAGAAGAAGGCGGTTCTAGTGAGCTGGGTGACATGCTGACTGAAGGTGAGCTGTTTATTGAATATGATGCCAAGGTGACAGGTATGGGTGGAAGGAGTGAGGGTGAAATCACGAGTGGACCAAGATTTTTTTAAAGAGTTTCTTTTCAGTTTCCTCAAAAAAGAGCAAATTTGGGGACCACACCCTTTGAGCTTTATTAACTTCACTTCATCAAGCTCTCTTGATGCAAAGCTGAAATTAATTGGGTGAATGCCGCAAGACTAATTTGTCCAATTATGACCCCTGGAAATGATGTGAAACACTCCAGCTTTGGAAATGTAATTTAATGTGGGGCATTTTCTGTATGAGTTAGAGAGACAGCCCCATGTTTTGTTTTTGTTTTTTTAGATCTCAGAAAACTGCATCTGCTCCTAAAATTTCATACCTCTGCTACTTGTGGTGTACTTTTTGGTAAAACCAGAATGATGACACTAAAAATGTTATTCCTCAAAACCATTTCTACAACATTTATAATCTTTTTTCTTTTTCCCAGCTCGAGGTGTGTGCTGATTTTAGAAATCAGAGCTGGAGTCCCCAAAATGAGCGAGGGTGTGAGCTATGCAGACCTTGAGGGGATGCTTTAGGGCTCTTCCAGAAATGGCTGCTCTGGCCTTAATAAAGAAAGACATACATTTCTTCTTGATTAATTAATGTCAATTTAGAGGAAATACAGTAATTTTGGAATCTATATTTTGTGGAGAAAGCACTTTTATTTTACCTTTTCAATAGTATAAATAATACATCTAATACAGTCAATATTTTTCAAACTTAGTCCTGTTTTAAAATTAAAATTCTGGTAGACCAATAAAAACATTTCTCCGTTTTCAATGCACTGCTTTCTCATTTTTAATTTTCTGTTCATGTGCAGGTGATCAAATCTGTGGAGGAAGGCTACCGGCTGCCCGCTCCTATGGGCTGCCCTGCTGCTCTACACACGCTCATGCTGGACTGCTGGCAGAAGGATCGCAACGAGAGGCCGCGCTTCTGCCAGATAGTCACTGTTCTTGACAAGCTAATCCGCAACCCAGAGAACCTGAAGTCCATGGACACACTCTGCAGGTGGGTGGGCCGCTGAACAGACCCGTATTCGCTGAGAGGCAACATGGGTGCATTGTGTCACATGCCGAGGAGTCTTTTGATTTAATTTGGCGTGACAGTTCGCCAACATTTAATCAAATATTGGTTCATGTGATTAGCGGATTAAGCTGCAAATCAAAGCTAGACACCGCCTGCGAGGGGCTGAGAAGATGATCTCCTGGACAATATACGCTGACAGACTGTTAGGCTCCTAAGTAACTGTCCTGGTGTGGGGAGGCAGGCTAAATCCAATCAAACCCAGCTGCTTTCAAACATTTGCGCTGTGGGATAAAGCAGCAGCCTGAAGTTTCCCTCGAAGTTCTCTGGCAGATGAAGGGAGCGGTCGCGTTCGTTTTTTCGATAAGCTCATCTCTGATAGACGCTCTGTGTGTTAAGTAAAAGCCCAGCTGCGATATTGACATTGATCAGCGGTGAATCCAGGAGCAGGTTTAAGAGGACAGCAGGCTGGGGATGGACCTGTGTAAATTGCTCTGTTTAGATCACAGGTCCTACGGAGTCAGCGGTGCATGACACTGTGCCGCCTCTGCCTGTGAGGTGAGAGATGTAGCAGGTAGAGCAGGAGGAGTGTGAAGGATTTTTCCCTGTATTAATCTAGCCAAAGCAGCGGTCCTGCTACCACAGCAGCCCCCTCTTCTCTATCATTTTAACAGCTATTGATTTTCTGCCTCGGCTACTAACGCATTTCAAAGCCCCCCTTTCCCCTGGTTGCTCTGCCTCTTGCTCACTTTTTGACTCTTTTCCTGTTTCGGACTCTTTCCGACTAATCTCTCTGTCTACCCATTCATCTTCCCTTCTCCCGCTCTTTCTCTCTGTTCCTACGGCCATCCGTCTCCCTACCGGCCGCAGTCTAAGCAGTCCTCCACTGATGGAGAGAGCTATCCCAGACTTCAGTAGCTGTAACTCAGTGAACGAGTGGCTGGACACCATAAAGATGGGCCGCTACAAGGACCACTTTGCAGCAGGGGGGTACCACACTCTGGGACATGTCATAAGCATGAACCAAGGGTAAGTACTGGCCGTGACGGAGGGTGAGATGAAGAGATGATGTGATCTGCTTAACCCTCCTGTTGTCCTAACAATACTAAAATGCATGAATGTTATCACAAACTCTGTGAATATCTGGATTTTACCGCCTCACAGTAGAAAAAGACTGAATGAAATCACTAAAGACCTCTTGTTTTTATCATTACTCTTCTTGTTGTCATTATAGTTATAATTACTACATATTTGAAGTTTTTTTATTAGATGCTTGTGTGGTCTGTTAAAGTAGTTAAAATTAAAGTGTATTTGTGTGTCAAAGTTGACTTCCTTTGTCATATTACACATTCTTCTAGATTAGATAGATTTGATTAGATTGAACTTTATTAATCCCTTTGGGAAACTCCCTCAGGGAAATTAAGATTCCAATTGCATTTTGAAAAGTAGATATAAAGACATGAATAAAAAACATAGATATAAACAAAAATATAAACTAGAAAAGCACTCCGCAAGCGCAGACCTTTGCCAAGCAGCTCAGTTCCACCCATAAATTGTGATTTCCACCCAACATTATAGTCCTATATTTACTTTATACGCACATTGTGGAATGAATAATATCAATCTGCAAGAAGTGTGATTATTGTTGACATAAATATCATCCAACAGAGTGACCTTGTTAGTAGTGGGTCTTGTAACTCATTGACTGAACCAATTTGCTGCTGCTTGTACAGATGTTGGTGTTGTGTGCGCCGTGGTGCTTCCAGTGGGCGATGTCGCTAGTCTGTCGGTCGGAGCAAAACCACTGCGCTTTGGTGCGCGGCGCATTCGCTCTATGTGTAATTTGGGGTTAGGTTTTTACACTCACATAAACACAGTCTTCTGCTGTGATGGACTATTTCAGTATTGACATTATCAGCAGAACAGCACCGGCCTTTCTCCATTGGCAAAACTTCTTCCTCTCTGTTGTGTCTGTGAGCAGAACTGTGCATGCACAGCTTTTAGTGCTGATTGGCTGATTGGCTGATCGGTGTGATCTGCGTGTAACCAGAGCGTGTAACCAATCGGGTGGAGCTGTGGGTGGGACAAAGTAGAGACAGCAGATCGAGCGGTGTGAGAACTCCTCCCCGGCATTGCAAGGGGAGCTGGGAAATGTAGTGACATAGGCTTGAAAAATTAGACATCAGTTTACAAATAAACTACAATTCCCATAATGCCATAAATGAATGGGATTTGCCGTTATAAACTTAAATATTTTTTTGTGATGTCAATCGGGATCTGATCAGCACCAAAATGTAATGGCTTCTTCCTTGGACCAAGGAAAAATTTTCATGTAAATCCATCCTGTAGTTTTTGTGTAATCTTGCTCACAGACAAACAAACAAACAAACAGACCCGGGCAAAAACATAAACTCCTTGGCGGAGGTATTAAAAACAAAATAAATGTAAATAAAAACAAAAAAGAAATACGTCTACAGGCTGACTGCTGCTCCTTCCCGTCTTCTGTCTTCCTGATACTTTGCTGTTCTACAGCACACTTTACAATAAGCATAAAATACTCGTCATATTCCATTTATATATGATTGCTTCCACCCACAACATAAGACATAAGGATAAGAATTCCAGATAAAACATATTAAGTCAAGCCAAAGTCACTTTTATTGTCAATTTCTGCCATATGTACATGACATACGAAAAAATCTAAAAATATTTTCTCTTCACTGATTAGTGTAACACTTATGTACGTGAAAAAATAGCACATGAAAAATGTAGAAAATGAAGGTGCAAATGTATACAACACAATTACTAAAAAATATGATTAATAGAATGTGCAATGTAAGAGAAAAAAGATAGGAAATGTGAAGGGCCATAATTTATAGATACCAATGGACTGTGGATGTGAATTGGTTGAGATAAACATTAAAAAAAGCACTGATAAAAAGTAAGTGTATTCATGGACTCTTCAGATGTAACTCACGTGTGGCACAGTGTTGGTTTTAGGGTCCTTCTTTCTGGTGCAAAAATAGTATATACTTTTCTTGCTGCCCCCTAACTGGAGCATCTATAACCTAATTTTCGGTGGATCAGGACAAGATTCAGACCTATGAACAGTTTCTTACAGGCCCTACAGAGGATGAGTTTATGAGGAGGTGCTGCTTAATCCTCTGACTGTATTGTCCAGTAGTAGTCATTGTTCATGAGGATTTTATTTTTCATAAAGGACTTATGGTTTTGGATGCTTAGGGACATGATTGACCGTCATGCAAGCCTGCTCAGTCTTGAGTCCTACCTCAACTCTGCCTTTCTGTCCTTCAGAAAGTGGATCTTAAATTCAATTTAGACAGCGTGTACAGCACGCCTGCGACCTCTGATTTGCCTCAACAGCTTACCAATGCCTCCTTTAATAATCACACAGCTGACATTGCATGGCTTCATCCAAGTCTTTCTACAGTTAGTAGCTGAAACTTGTCTGTATATTCACATGAAATAAGTAAATATATGAACTTAATAAGCAGACATGAGTATGTAATGGTGTATTAAAATTCTACAAAGAGAAATGACTATCTGGTGAATGTAAACATTGTCATCGTGATGTGTTCAAATGCTGCATCTCTTTAAAATGAAAATTCAGTTATAAATACAGCTGTTTGAAGGTGAAATTACCTTATTTTCTATCAATTCAAATTAGATTAACATTGTTGAAACAATAAAGTGACTCTTTATTTTAATGAGTAATTAAAAGATTGACTTTAACTTTTATTAACTTTCAGTCTGACATAGGACTGTGACGATCTTGATGGAAGGACATTAAATCGTTTTTACATGTTTGTAAATGTGTGTCTTTGTGTGTGTTGTGCAGGGACATCCAGAGGCTCGGAGTGACGCTGATGGGACACCAGAAGAAGATCATGACCAGCGTTCAGCTGATGAGGGCGCAGGTTCTCAACAAGAGCGTGCCATCTGTGCACGTATAACTCCACCGCTGAGGCTTCTCTCTGCTGAAATCTGAAACTAAGGCTTCTGAAAGGTCTAGAGGGACTCTGTGGGATTAAAGATTATCTGTTTAACTGGAAAAGTGAATATATGGGAACTCTACAAGACTTTTTCCTGAAGAAATTGGAGAACAAAATGTGAAAGGTACTATAAACTTTGAAGAAAGCAAACCGACTTTAATGGGACAAGTCCAACCTTTCATTTTTTCCTATCCAATTACATTTCCTGAGTTCAAAGGTCTTGTTTATACATGGAAAGACTGCCTTAATTACCACAAATTATTTTCATTTAAATGCCTACAAAGAGAAGATAATTTATCAATCATGAATTTATCAAAGAAATATGATTTAATGACCCGAGCAATAGCAGGAGAGACGTGGCTGGTGAAGATGGGAACGACGCGCCCTGTCTTCCCTGGAGCAGACGCTGGAGGACAACGAAGCCCCAAACGAAGCTCAAGAGTCCATCAAAAGGGGAAGTGTGAGACAGGGCTCACCCGAGTTGCCAGATCGTCTCCACAGTGGAGAAGACCTATTTCACCTGAGGCTATTAATACTAACAACAGGCACAGTTCTCCGCCACCCAGCCCTGATGAATTATCCCCCGGAGAGCCCGGGAGCCCTCTGCCCAGTTTGAAGCCGCGCGGCGCACAACTGCTGTACTTTGGAAGATGTGTGTGATTCAGTTACAGTGCACTTTATTCTACAATCTTTCTGTGTTTGAGGGGCTTTCCTGTTGTGACACAGAGCTCCTCTCAGCCACAACTGGAGCCACAAAGTCAGTCTGTTAGAGAATTAGCCGTGTAAAGATAAAATATAAGTTATTAGAGACAAGTGAAAGCAGAGATATCTAATATTTATTAGAGTTAGCAGCTTGCTCATGAGATTTCTTTACAATATTTTTTTGCAGTAACATTAAAAAATAAATTATTTTTAAATTATTAAAACACTTTTGAGTTGGTATACAAAATACTATTTACATCTCTGATATAAAAAATAGACTTTGCATTTTTATTACATTTGAACATTTAGATCATTGGCACCCAACTTGGGGTCCAGGCTCCTTGAAAATGGGATTGCAAGGCTCAGCCTGCTTGGAGGTATTTAAAAACAGATCTACATATATCAACAAAAATCATTCTAGCACACTTATTGCGTGTTTTATAAAAATATCTTTTGGGAAGGACAAGTGCATATGGGCCTATTCTGTTGGTATTTTATCAATACCAGTCAACCAGTCTTTATTTATATAGCACCAACTCATATCAAATGTTATCTCAAGACACTTTATGAAAAAGAGTAGGTCTTCCTTTAGATTTTATTTAACAGTATCTTTTAAAAATTGATGTGAGTTTATATCCTGGAGGAGCTCAGGTTTTCTTAGTAACAAGTCCAATATTAACACCTGCCAAGCGTATAATTTACATATACTGTAAGTGACAAAAATCACATTTTCTTGCTCTAAGTGATAAGAGCTTGGCCAATACATTTGTTTTCTTCTCGCCTCCTTTGCCTCTAAGTATGAAAGTTAATTTTGGAGCTTGGCACAAGTAAGAAGTAGATAGGATTTCAAGAAAAAAAGGTTGGGAACCACTGATTTACTAACAACTTTTATGTCACTTTAATTTTCTATGCAGCACTACTTTAATTGCATTTCAAATCTGCTTTAGATATAAAAGATATATTTCATTGATTAAATCACATCCAGTAAAGCAAATCTTAAAGTAAACTACTTTGGGTGTGACATTAAAGCTTACCTCAAGAAAAGTAGGTTTATAAAGTGATAATAAATAAACCAATGATAATACAAACAAGTCTTCACAGCTGATTTTCCTGTGAAGCCAAGACAGGTCTCTCCATTTTGAAATCCCTCCCCCTCAAAAATAAGATCTTGCAGATGATAGATTTAGTAGTAGCATTTTCTTTTAATTGGCATTTTCAGTCAACCAGACCATAAATAAAGATGTAGCCCTCTCTCTGTCACAGATAAAAACATTGAGGGAATGAGCCAATAGCAAAGAAGCAGGTTGAGGGTTAAGCTTATCATTATTTATTTTCAATCTATCTGATAATATACAGCCCACTTTTAAATTAATATGTGATTATTGTCAGTACATATAGTTCAACGATAACTTCCCTGATTTGAAAAATCTATTGGCCAGTCAATCACGTAAATTTAGAATTGCAAGAGATTCCAACGTCACAATGTCCTCTCCTTCTCATTATTCCTGTGGTTTTAATACCACATGTGAATGCAGTAGGAAAAACTGCAACTTTTATGAAAGAACATAAAGTCTTACAAAACCAGGAGGAAATTGTGCCTAAATAGTAGAGAAAAGCTTAAGAGCTTGTGTCCACAGCTGGTGTTTTTCTGCTAGAAGCTCTACAAGTTTAGTTTCAGAGCGTTTCTTACCAGAACCTCCCTCAGTTCTATCTGTAAGGTCACTGAAGGTCACTCTGTGTGCGTCATATCTTCTTCTATCAGAAGACATGACAAGAAATCATGTCCCACAACCAGAAGCAGCTGAGACAAGAGTGTAATTCTTTCAAGAATCACAAGGCAACTCATTTTCATCTCCGCCGTTGTTGTTTACAAATTTAACTTCACAAGTCCCGCCCACCATTGATTTCCACTGGTCAGTACAGAGAACAATAACAAACACTTGACTACAGTGGGTTTTTAATTATAAACAAGCACTGCTGGCTGTGGACACAGGCCCCATGTAAACATATGCTACTCACTAACTGACTCTAGAGGGCATGCATGTGAGTTCAAGCTATTGAGAGGCAAAAGCACAAACCTCTGACAGTAATCAGTCAATATTAAGCAGTAAAAAGGCTTTGAAGGCCCTGGACACCTACACTGTATCCTAACTGAGTACAAGCAAGCACTGGCACCAAAATCAGGCTAATAAGATTGAATCATATCAGAGTGTTCTAACTGCCTACGAGCGAAGCGGCGCGTTTTTCGCCTCAACGCCCCACCCAAATTCTGTTGGTTGTGCACATGGACAAATAAGGGGGTTTCATTCATTGGTTTCACTGACTTTTCTCACTCAGCAGAACTTTTTAATCTATTTGTCGTGGCAGAGATAGCTGAGCATTCATCTACATTGGTGAATGAAATGATTTACTTTCAATTTCAATTCTGTAGGAGGAAACTTAGTTAGCTCACAGAGAGCTGTATATTTATGAGCCTTTGGCACAACACCTTGCCAATACAAAGCACTACACTTCCGTTTCTCTACCTGTACAGTAAAAGCACACGATGCACTGTTTACAAGGGGAAACAGAGGGTACGGAATAACATTTTTAATGGATGCAGTGCGGACAGCGGCCATGCAATGCTGCTCGATGTGATGCTACGTGGCATTAGACACTCGTGTTCAGTCAGCAAACGGTGTTACACAGCAGTTTTTAAATCACTCTGGTTGATAAGACCATTAGAACTGAAAGGTAGGTGGGGCTATGATGAATATTCACAATGTCATTAGTTTTAAGCACCAATTGAAATGATAACAGGTCAATAAACCTTCCTGCCATTACAGGTTCTACAAATTTCACAGGGCTGTGGAGCTGTCAGCCAAATTAATCTTTGCACACTCCAGATAATCCTGAAAAAGATCTGACCAAGGGCTTTATTAACACTTGTGTGGGTGTCCAGGACCTTTAATTTAGTGAGCAGCCTGTTCTTTATTAGTTATTAGTGAACAGATAACAGCTTCATGTGCTCCAATGACACTAAAATTTCTGACAGGTCATTCAAAGAACTTAGATGAATTCAACATGGGAAGCACTGATTAAACGTGACTGTTTGTCTTCCAGTTACTCATGTTAGATGCAAACAGTTACAGCTGCATCATGAAACCTGTTTGATTCAGTACTGGCTAAGAAAAGAAAAGCACACACACCAGCAAATCCTGAATCTTAAAAACTCTGTCAAAGTGTGCCTGTTCTTTTTTTTACTCAAATTACTTGGAACTACATTATCAAACGATCAAATACTAGCAACAGTCCTTAAAGACTCACTGTATAAGTCTGTCCCAAACTGTGTTAGAATCGTGTTTCCTTCACTACACACAGATCCAGACTTACAGATGCAGTTGCTTGAATTTTCCCCTTCCAGACAAATGCCTGCCAAGTTTCAGTCAGTAACCAGCCAACTTCCAGCCACTGGGAACCCCCCAGCCACCTACCTGTGTGGGAGTGTACCTAAATTCCACCACAAACATGCCCATCCATGCAATTGCAGGGTGTCCCCAGGAGATGGCACTTCCCTTACAAAAACATATCCAGTGGGCTTTAACCTTTGCCCTTATTAGAGTCGTGTCAGCGTATATCAGTCACTATGAGTTTGTCACGTTACATTACATTACAGCCAGGTCCCAGCACAGTCCAGTCACCAACCAGTCAAGAGAAGTGTGAAAATTTAAGTGGCTCCGTCTTTAGATTTTTTATAGTTTTTAAAGCATTCTTGAAGTGCATTTGAAATATCCAAAATATCAAGAATGTATGTTTAATATTTTGTGACCTAAAGTGTCATCAATTCACTATATTCTTTGATTGTGAGCTTAGAGGCTAACAAAAGCTCATCAAGCAAAGCAGGTGCTATCAACAGGCAACTAGATGCTGCGTTAGCTTGAGTGTAAGCTAAAGTTAACTCAGCGAATGTGGACACAGAGAGTCCACATTAGCTTGGCAGCATTTTTGTTGGCTGACTGCTGCTAATATCTTGATCTCAAATCAGTCAACTATTGTCCAAAATGATTGTCTGAGGTGAACAACATGGCCACAGATATTTGACATAGAACCTTCTGTTAGCTTTAATGAAGCTTTAATGCAACAAACGTCAAACCCAGGAATACTTTGATTGGATTTGACGGTAGACTGTGATTTTTTAATAACGTACCTGAAAGATTCTCATGACTACTGTATAAAATTTTAAATGTTACTAAATGTTAATCCTGAAAACTTTATTAACCCAATAACACTTTAATGCACATCTTTTTTTTAACCCATAATGAGACATGCTATAAAATCTGGGGTATAAGATGCACTTTATGAACTTTTGTTTCTTCTGTTATGTTGGTACCATAAACCAGTTCCACCATGACACAAGTATAAAACTTTACCATGTGGCGTCATGCTCACAAGTGCTGCCGCCACCTTTACAGGACTTATTTCTATGGAAAATTATGTTGTAATGCAAACTGCAGCTCATGTGCAAAACATGACATACAAGGCTATGCGTACAAGGCCGGCAGTACCACTTTTAACAGATTTTCCCACTTTTACGTCACAATTCTGCATTTAAAAAAAACTGATGTTGTACTGTGAAGTAAGATTGGGAACTGTTCTGATTTGATCAATTCTTGTTGCAGATCTTCTTTTGCTCTTTGGTTTCAGTTCTTAACAATTTCACAATTCTTGGAGAGTAAAATATTAAAAATAGCTCTTGGGTTAGTATTTGCCTGTCATTAATGATAATTTAGGATCTTAAACTGAAAGTTTTCCTCCAAATGGACTTGTTAGTGAGGACAGATTAACATAAATAACTGCAAACCAACACTAATATGCCATGATGTAAAATATGTTTACCCTGCTTAAGTTTTTTATAATCTCTGATTTAAATGATTGTTTTAGTTGTTTATTTGCTAAATCATGATGATAAAGTGGGTCTATATTACAAGGCCTAAAATCATAAATATTGTGTTTTGCTCAACCAAATGCTGTTGACAGTGGCAAAGTGGTGTAAAGCCTTCATTACATATCTTTTTACTCACTACACAAAGACATCCCCCCTCTTTTCCCATGTTTATTAGTTAGAGTGAACAGAGTTTCTGCACTTAGGGGTGTCTTCACGGTAATCAAGAGTGAAGGGACGCTCCATAGGCTTATATCTAAATATATATTTGAAAATATTTTTGGACATTATTTGTTTACCTGAACAGAAATGAGGATGTGAGCTTTGCTGTGTTTTTACATGTGCCCGAGGAAACATTTGCACAGCTACTTCCACTGCCTGTGGCTGTATAAATTAACTGTGGAAGGTAGACCGTAAAACACCAAATGCAGTAAATTTCTCCACATTTGCTCTGTGATGAAGGAATTCTTATTCATGTGTATGTAATGCATTTAAAGAGATATTTCAGGAGTTTTTAAGTTAGGTTTTACGATGCACTTGACAAGTCAGTGAAGTGGCAGAAGGGCTCCCAGCAGCACTGCCCCTTTAAGAAGAACAAGCTCAGACTACCAGGAAGGTACACTGCTGTTGGTGGGTACAGTTAATCCATGAAATTGTGCAAGTTTTGCATAAAAACAAGCCACCAAACTATGTTAGGTTGAATGTAGGATTGGATGAAACATTCCAGAGCACTTTATTTTTCCTACAGGAAGTCTCTGTGTTTGGCGCTATTTTACGATGCAGCAAATGACCATGTGTTCTTCCGCCTGTGCACATTGATTCTTCTTGTTCTGAAGAATTTCCTCTTCTGTATACTCCTCTTCAGAAAGGCAACCCAGTGCATCCACAATCAATCAATCTTTATTTGTATAGTGCCCATTCATAACAAGTGTTCTCTCAAGACACTTTACAACAGAGCAGGCTGAAGACAAACTCTTCAAATTATGGATGCACATATAGACATAGATACATATACATATATAAAATACACATATACTTACACATACACATATCCAGAACCCAACATAAACACATAATAAAGGGAATGCTATCACAACTTAAGTCAAAATCACTCATATTTGGTTCAGTATTAGTTTAGCTGAATCAGTGCACAGAACACATGGTCATTTGCTGCATCGTATAATAGTGCCAAACACAGAGACTTCCAAATAAAGCACTCTGAAATTTCTTGCCAAATTGGACATTTAAACCAACGTAGCTTTGTGGTTAATTTTAAGTAAAACCCACAAATCGATGCAAAATAAAAATACCAGGCAACAGCAAAGTACCTTACTGAAAGTGTGAGCTTGTTCTTTTTAAATGTGCAGCACTACTGGGAACAATTTCAGCCACTTCATACAATCCAACATCAGACATACTGAAATATCCCTTCAATGCACATGCTATCATTGTCAAAATAGTCCAGTTTAGTCAAACTGTCGGCTGCTGCAAGTAGCCATGATCCTCTCTCAAAAGTACTACAACTAAAGTAACACAACAGGTCCTTGAAGATGGTTAAATCCTTATAAAGGACAGTATTGTCATTGAAGTTTGATCAGTATAGATGCATGTACCTGTGAACTGCAACTGGCATGCCCTAAACAAATCCATGGAGTGCCAAAGTATCAGTAAATTTGGAACAAAAATAACATGCATAATTACAAATGCCCTGAAAGGACATTCAGACCTTTATATTTTACTCAATTTTGCTGTCAAAATGAGCAAATGTCAATATTATTCTCAGGATTTCCAGAACTTAGCTCAGTGTAATAATAAAATCAGCTTTGTCATCCCAAGATAGTGAGATAAGTAAGTCTAGATGTCTGGAACACAACTTTTTACAACACAAGTGTATGCTTTTTGTTTGTTTGTGAGCATGTCTGTTGTTTCTTTTTACGAAGTACATTTTGTGGCCAAATAAATGAAGCAGCTTTGCATCCCACCTTTAAACCCAGACCAACCAGATAAGAGCCAGTAGTTTACTATTTTTCATTATTATTTCTCTTTTTATCTCTGGGGGACCCTCATCAAAATAAAATGTATCTCTTACACTAGTGCATCCTATATTTAAGATTTTATGTGTGTTATTGTTGAATGCTACCCCTTAGCTGTCTTACTAGCATCTTCTGAATAGCCTAATATGCTGGAAAGGCGTAACATCCCTCACACTGTCTCAGCATTTATGAACAAAATGATGCAGAAGTTTGTTTATTTCAGTGGATGTTATGGAGACATGA
Source organism: Cetoscarus ocellatus (assembly GCA_037902135.1). Taxonomy (NCBI): domain Eukaryota; kingdom Metazoa; phylum Chordata; class Actinopteri; order Labriformes; family Labridae; genus Cetoscarus; species Cetoscarus ocellatus. The sequence goes on along the minus strand of JBAMNC010000579.1, from coordinate 3,994,217 downwards.
GCAACTACTCCATTCAGTGCAACCATTCTGCACTCTGGAGAACAAATCTGAACACATCATTTGTGTGGCTGCTGAAAATACAAAGTACAAATAAGCTACGCAGACTGTAAAATAAAGTGTAACTTCTGATAAAATGTGAAGGCACTGTTTGCCTGAGTGTTGGTGAAAAGTGAAGAAGAACATGTAAGTAGAATGTTTATATCTAAATGCTCTGAAAAGTACATCATCAGCCCTGATTGATCCCCCCTCTGTGCCATCAAGAGAATGTCTTTTCTTGTGCACATCGGTAGGTTTTCCTCTAGATGATTGATGTCAGTTTTTATTAGAGAAGAACCTCATGATTTCTCTTGGATATGTATCATAGTGGCATTTCACTGCAGGTTTCAAAGATTTCTTTTGTTCCTTTAGGATGCTTTCAAAGACACTGGACTTGAATTGAAAACCCATATTTTATAAAGTTAGCATTTTTTTTTTGCTAGATGAATTGATTTATAATGTATACAGCAAGTTCAGTCACTGGAGAGAAGAAAAAAATACAACAACAACAGCCGGATTTATTCACGTTTATTATTTATTCATACTCATTTGTTTTCCAGATAATACAACTCTGAGAGGTTTTATTACAGGTGATAAATCATCCTTGTTGCTAATGATAAATGTGCAAACTGTCCATAAATACACAATAAAGGAACGTTTGTCTGTGTGTGACTGCAAAAGTGATTTTGACACTGTGTCAAGTGAGATTCAAATCTGATGTTACACTCATTTATATACAGTGCCCAGCATGAATGAGTACCCCCCCTATTGAAAGTAATGTATTAATCAATGTCTTAATGAACAAAAGAACAATTTCCAAAGTTTTGACAAAGCTGAGTTTAACATATCATATTCTTCACCATAAGATGAAAATAAGGGTAATATGATAACTGAAATTTAGCTTTGCTCCCGCTACTTTAATTTAAGTACTCTTTTTTTGCATCCTGATCTTAAATTGGGAAAAATATTTTTTGTGTACAACTTAAAAAAAATCTTGTTTGCAATCAATGGCCCATATTTGGGGGAGTATTTTGTGGTATAGTATGCCATGGAAAATGTTGATTTTGAAAGGAAACTAAAGGTTTTCTGACAAATCTGAAGGGGTGTCCTCATTTATGCTGAGCGCTGTATAAGCAGACTAAACATCACGGGAGTTCAAGGAGTGACTTGTTTTTATGAGTAAAGTTATTTCTCTGTTCAACAACTGATCAAAGAACTACATCCAATATGCCCCTCCTTTTACAGGGCCAGTGTTCTGCTCTGACTGTCATATGTCCTTTATTGGGTTTAAGGGTACCTCAATGCACAAGACAAAGAGTGCAGCATCAGGACCTCTCCTTCTCCCCCAAAATAGACCCACTGGTGTTGTGCCCTACCATTGTCTCACTGGCAGATAAAGCTCGTTGGCTCATGGTAGCAAAGCAGTAATGATTGATGAGCCACTAAAACATGGGGCTGAGTAGCACTGAACTGACCAGTCACCACAGACTGGTCAACCAATCAGAGTGGACTGGGCCCATGTGGGTAAGGGGGCCTTAATGTCAAAGTAAAGTGGAGCTCAAACAGAGTATTAAAACCCCCAGAAAAGCACTAAAACTATTCTGAAAATAGTGCTTCAAGAGCACAAACCTCCGTCAAGGCCTGTCAAAAATTACGTTTTTTGTCAATGATGTGAAAAACTGGCCTAACTTAGCCTTGTACTAAAGCTGGATCTACCTGATTCAATGTCTGTACTCAGGCAGATCTATCTTGCCCAGTGAGACGACAGAAGGAAGTGACTGCTTTCACAGAGATTAGTGAAGATGCTAACAGCATCAGTAGCAGTTTTATCAGATCTGGATCACATTTCTTTATCAAGTGAAAAACAAATAACAATTAGCTCAATGGAAAGCATGTTTCCATTTGTTCAACAGAATGGTTTACATTTTGTCCTTTACACCGCGGCAGTAGTGCCTGCTTGCTACACTTCCTGATTGGCCTGTAATGAATGTACCATAAAATACCAAATAATAGCCGGGGCGTTTATTTGTTTCAATCACTGAGCAGACCAGGCGTTTATTTGGGACCAGGCGTCTATTTGGAAGAGGCGTTTAATTCCTTTCGCACAAAAATCTTGCGTAGCAAAAAATGAAAATATATGGCAAATGTAATCATATTACTTATTTACACCAGTATGAATATCACATTTACATTTTCAAGGCAAGATTACTTTTTTTATTATTATGAACTTTATTTAACCAGAAGAGCCTCATTGAGGTTAAAAATCTCATTTACAAGAGTGTCCTGGCCAAGACAGGCAGTACCATAGTTATACTTTTGTCTTCTTCTTTCAACTCAGCACTCTCTAAACACTCTTAATACTGGTAAGGAACTAGTTAAGTTAAGGTCTTACTTTTTTTTTCCACTGTACTGGGGTCATAGCGATCATCAGCAATGCACCGGTAACTGATGTGACTGGCCTCCTGACGTTAGTTAAGGGCAAACAACATGCAGCGGCAGCGACAACTTCTTCTTCTCTGAATTTTTAAAGCCCTAGTATGTAAGATTCTGGCTTTCTGCTCTCTAGTGCCCTAGATGTAGCGGTCGTTGAGTGTAACTGCACTGTCGTAAAACAGAGCGCCTCACACCAATGTGCATTTGTTGACATACAGAGGGAGGCAAAGCGAGCTGACAGGAAGTCCCGAGAGACAAATAAAGTTGGTGGCTCAGCGTTTGCAGGTGTGTTCTGTAACTTTGCCCGTAGCTCGAAGGCTGTCCCTAATAAATTGGCCTCAGTGTTTATTTGGAACGGGCGTTTGTTTGTCAAAATGTGTTGCTACACCCTGCGTTTATTTGGTACTTGGCGATTAATTGGAAACCAGCGTTTATTTGGTATTTTACGTTAACTGACAGAACGATCATCCAATCACCTGCCAGATATGCTTTTAAATGGTTCTTCCCATCCTCAATCACTTTCTATGGGTTGTTGCATAGATGGACTAGTGAAAGATATTCTATATATGAAAACATTGAACTGTCTACCTGGTGTGTAAGGCTAGTCCTATCAAATCCTTGAAAAAATTCCCAGATCCTCATTCAGATCCAGATAACCACCAAAATTTAATAATTTCTCTCTTGTGCCATGACCAACATTCCCTGAAAATGCCATCAAATTCTGTTAAGAACTTATTGAGTTATTAGGGAAAATGTTGAAAACTGCCAGATCTCGCAATGTTAACAAATCCTTTAAAAAAAATCCTGGATCCACATCTGGATTTGGATCAGCATCAAATTCTCAACACTTCTTCATCTTGTGCCATGACCAACATTCCCTGAAAATTTCATCAAGATCTGCTCAAAATGTTTGAAATTATCTTGCTAACAGACTAACAGACAAATGCCGGCTAAAACACATCCTCCCTGAAAAAGGTTATTACTCTGGTGAGCTGCATGTGTGAACACCAACCACAGGGTTTTTCACAGACTTTATCCTGAAATTAACCTGCTGCTCCCCTTGTATATTTCCCTTCCCCATCCCTCTTTTTACTGACATACAAACTGCGGGAAAACTTCCTACTGTGAGGGACCAAGTGTTAAAAAACATGTGAGGGCATATGGGTTACTCTTGAATTTTCAGGAAAATACCAAGGAAAACAATTTCAGATGAAAAAGAAGCCTGATAAACTCCCCAGAAGGTAACAACAAGTAAGACTCCATCTGGTGAGGTGGTTTGACTCCAGCGTGATAAGCTTTTAACCTGGCGCTTCATCCTACGTCAGTGCTTTTATTTTTTTTTCTCCCCTGACAGTTAAAACTACAGAGGGCCCCGTCAAGCTGTGTCATCACAAACCTGTGAGAAGACAAAATGGTTATTAGACCAGACATTACAAACAGCCACCATGTTTCTTCTCCTGAACCCAAAAAAACGAATCATGACACAAACTGAGCTGTTCTAGGCCCGCTGAACCTCTTCAGCTTTTGTACACTTATGCCAATAACCTTTCAATAATACTCTAACAGTGGGAATTCCAGCTTTTTTTAACTGATCCGAGTCTTTTGGCACGGCTTAGAAATGAGAGCCGGCCTCTTGGCTCCCCAATGGATCTTTGCTTGGGACAGGCCCTCCCCTCCATCATCATCTGTAGGAGGCCTCACTTCATCTTTTTGTTTCACTCATTAAACTCTGGCTTGTATGATCTCAGTGTCTCAAGGATAGAAAATTCAGTGATGTCATCACATTGATTGGGAATTCTTTGCATGTTAACAATCAGTATATTTATTAATGTTCCTGAAATGAAATGATGTGCAGTCGCCACAAACTCTCACTGTACTTTTAAGCCCCACATGAACTGAGAGGGCCCCACAGAAAAATTCTGCTTAGGATCCCACTTTGACCCCAATTTAGTTCCATTCTGACTTCATTTAGCAGTAATTTTTACATAATATATATTTTTGTGTATCTGTGTGTATCTTACTCAAATTATGTTCTTTATCATACTGTAGTGATAATCTTCAGAATATCACTATTTAAAATTTTGTTTATTACCTCCGCCAAGGAGGTTATGTTTTTGCCGCCATTGGTTAGTTTGTCTGTTTGTCTGTTTGTCTATGTTCAAGATAACTTGAAAAGTTAAGGACGGATTTGGATAAAATTTTCAGTAAATGTTTGGAATGGGATAATGAAGAAATTATTAAATTTTGGGACTGATCCAAACCACCATCCTGATACAGGAATTGTTTAAAGGATTCTTTAACATTGCCAGATAGGACCATTTTCGCCAAAGTGGACTGAAGCTGCTTGGCGGAGGTCTGTGCTCTCTGAGTGCTTTTCTAGTGTTTACAATAAAACAAGGGTATGCTGTTACATTCAGCTTAGACCAGCGTCAAAAGATAGATAGATAGATAGATAGATAGATACATAGATACATACATAAATAGACACAGATAGATAGATAGATAGAGATAGATAGATAGATAGATGATTGGTCAGGTATATTGCTATTGGCAGAAACAATTTTTGATTTTGATATCAAAAACTGTTATTTGATATATTTGTGTGAGTTTTACATAAAAACAAGCCACAAAAATATGTTGAGTCAAATGTACAATTGGGCTAAAAGTTTCAGAAAGCTTTATTTCTCTCTGAGTTTGACACTTTATTTTTTACAATAAGCTGTGTTCTTCGTCCTGTGGACATTAATTCTGTCAACTGAATCTTGTTCTGAAGAATATCTTCTTCAGTATGCTCCGGTTTATAAAGGCAAGCCTGTGCATCCACAGCTGATCATTACCCCACTGCACAAACTCCCTCAGTTATAATATACCAACTATTTGGATAATTTTAAATATCCTGATATATAATACAAAAAGAAATGTTTAGGCTTGTTTCTAATGTTTATTGTTTTGGTCATACTCAAACGATTTTTTTCAATTTTTTGAACAAACAAGAAAAAATTAGAAAACTGATGATTTAAGTGACACTACTTTACCTCAGAATCAGAAATAAATCATCCTACATAAAGACTCAAGTGTCTCAGATCAACACTGTCATAAAAATCAATGAAAAAAAAAAATAGGATTATCAGTTTGACAGTGAGACATTTTGCTGAGGAGGTGCCTCCAAAATAATCACGTTCCTTTGATCGGAAGAATTACATGGAGGATACACTGGTGTAGCTCGCCCTCAGCTCCTCCAGAAGCCTCCTCTCTCCTCCATCCTCACCTCCTCCAGGAAAAAGAAGATCCTACATCATGGTGGAGGAGGGTCAGTCGAGGAGAGAGGAAGTGAGTGTGGACACTGATAAGAGGCACCCATAAAGAAGCTAAATCAGTGTTAACACAGAGCTGATGAAAACAAAACCAACCAAATTTTTGCTGTGTTTATATTCAGAAAATGTTATGTCATAAAATATTGAGTGTAAATTGATCCATCATTGAAGAAATCCCCTCTGACGGCCTAAAGATGCTGCATAATAATATTTTTTGTGTTCAGAGGGGGCAGAGCTCAACAAAATGAACGTATTAATCCCTGACAAAGAAAATCATCATTGCTCTCTGGTCACTCACGCCTGATCACCATTTTTATAATTCATCCTGCGGTATTTGAACTTTGCAGCTTCATAACACTCACTCTGCCAATCTCAGGTTGAAAACAATTGACTTTGACTTCCTTAATGCTTGTTTCTGGGTTTTTGAGTAAATTGCTTTTTTTTCTGTGGGAATGAGCCCTGACCCGGCTCTGAAACATCATTTTGAGCCAGGGCTGAATAACGAAGGGCTCTGATGAATCTGTGTCTGAGCAATTGTCCTTTCTTTCACCTTAGGAAGGCTGTTAGGAGATAATCCTCTCCTTGGTGAAACAAGACCTAACACAACATCATTAATCTCATTACTAAGGCCATGTTGCTGCGTTGCAACTGAGTCCCACGCCCAATTATCAGCCGTGGCCCACGTCCCCATGACGGCGCAGAATCCCGCCCATCATCGCCGACCATCTTCGCTGTCCCCTGGTTGACTCCAGCGGTGGAGCTTTGTATCTGCAATCTTCTCTCCTCGACGCAGCCCGTGTCCTTGCCTCCCCCCGGTGTCCCGCGCTTGACTGCAAACCGAGCTCAAAGCTGATCACGAGCGGTTCTGGTGCTTCTTATCGGCTCACAGCAGGTCCATGTTGAGAGGGAGCGGCAGATAATGCAGATGGATTCAAACAGTGAAGCATTTTATTGTCCACTATTTGTCCTATTAAAACAGCCACAATTCAGTCTTTGTCAACAACCTGAGAACAGTGCATGGACATGTTGTAATTCCACGACTGTATTTCATCAAGTAAACAATCTGTGAGCAGGAGGTCGTCTCTGGAGGGTTTCCTGTCAGCTCTCTGCCTGCTGCTATAGGTGCTTCTTATTTTGGTCTGTATATTCCTATACTCCTCTGAGGGGAATTCTCCATTTTTTAAAACAGAAACATTCATCCCTGCTCCACTATTTTAACAGACTTCAGTTAATGGGATGGAAACAGAGGTGAGCAAATTCATCACCAGCTGTAATTTACTGGATTGACCTGTCGCTGCTCTACCTCAAATCTGATTTTTACACTTTAAGAGGAGGGGACACACTCTGTATTCAAAAAAGAAAAGTGTTTAATAAGCCTAAAAGCTCTCAGTTCAGTTAGAGGCCCCGCTGCTTACAAAAGTACACTAACAGTCAAGCTGTGAATTCTCTGCATTCAACAGCTAAGTAAGTGGTTGAAAAGAAAAAATGATGCCTGGAGACAGATACAGGGATTTATAGAGTGCTTACCTTAAGCAGGAATCCTTCATCTTTGCCAAGCCTCATGGCTCAAACCACACCTGGCGGCATGTGTGGGCATTGGAGGGCCCTGACAGAGCGACCCATGAAGACTGTTCGGCCCGACCAGTTAGTGGATGCAATGGATGGTAGGCCTTTTTTTCTCAGAAGAACAGTGACTGGAGTGAGAGGTGGTGGAAAAGCAACAGTCAGAGGGCCCATTTACAGGATAACGAAAACGCCGAAAACAAAGAGTTTTTGTTGCGTTTACCTCCTTCCATTTACACGAGAACTGTGCCTGGAGTGCCTGAATCTGCAAAAGTTTTCATATCCATCTCGGTGTAAACAGGAATCAGTGTTTTCAGGGAAAACGATGACGCACGGCGCATGCGCAGTACTCTTTCAGATGAAGCTTGCGGACACACCTAGGAACAACAACAGCTGCAGCCGACTACCGAGCAACATGTGTGCTTCTTACCGTGCTTGGTTTGTTATCCAGACAAAAATATCAACACAGATTTGTTGTCCAGGCAAAAAACTCTTTCGTCTTTGAGCATCCACTCGCCATTGTTGTTTGTAAAAAGTTTGTCTTCACTGGAAAGTGTGTTGTAACACCACTGTTTCATTTCAAACTTACATCGCCAACTACTGGCTTGGCATGCACACTACCGCGTATTCAGTCGTTCTCGCGGATCTGTGTGAACGCACATCGTTTTCACATCTTCTCCGTGTGAATGCAGAGCTTTTAGAAAACGCAGACCTTTCCCTTTCTGGTAACAACATTTTCGTGGAAACAGGGTCAGAGAAGATTATATAATGATTGCCACTTCTCATAATCTCTTCTGACCCTCTACTGTTGTGCCTGGTGTGTCAGGGATGTCATAGGCCCAAGAGGGTATCCCCGAACAACTTTTTTGCACTTGTGCCTTTTTTTAGGTAGAAAAGATAATTTGACAGCTCCTACTACAGGCACAGAGACTGGTATGCTGCTGAGGCATTTTGCTACACTTCCAGAATGTTGTGGGGAGGACATGGGCTCTCGTCTACAGGCCTGCACTGTTACTGGTTTTTGCGACTGAAGCATGTCAAAGCTCTACTAGTGGTGAGAAGCCTTGGCTATTTTAACTTTGACAAAAAATGGGACAAGAGAGCAGACAGAGCTTTATTCTTTTAATTTGTAATTCATTGTTTTGTGGTTGGCATCCAGCCTGGTTTTATGAAGCTGAGCTGTTGCAACTGTTATTGAAGTGAATGATTCAGTCTGATGGTGGTGACTTGCAGCATGATGTCCTCTTAAATGCCATGATACCGATTCAATGTGGTTATTTTGCAATGCATGCAGACCCAAGTGTTGCTGACAGAAGAAGCCTTGTTTGTTCACAGTGTTTTAATATAATTAATTTAACACAGAGATATCCTATTTACAAACACATTTCTGTTTCAGGCATTTTTTCCTGGCCTTAGTGCATGTGTGAGAGGAAGTTTCAAAGCAGTCTTGTACAGATTCTCTAGCACAGATAAAGACAGCTTAAGTGTAGAGTTTTATTACGGAAACTTTTAAGGCACCTGCTGCATTTTACTGATCACCCTGGCCCCCCAAAGGATTTGATTCCTGCATACAAATTTGTTTTTCCTACTTGTGAAGCTATGGCTTTGGACCAAGCGCTTATAGGAACTGCTTGACAGAGTTGGCAATCTGAGCTTTTACTTTGAAATGGACACACAGGAAGTGTAAAACAACTAATTTCTACTGATGTGGACACTGATTTTTGGCTCAAAAAGACAAATATAGCTCTCCATTTAATACTTTCCTGTCGTCATGATTAAGATACTAACCTGGATTGCAGTAAAGAAAAAAAAAAAAAAAAGGTAAGCAGCCTCTTCTAGAGGTTTTTGGCATGTGAGATGCTCGTTAGATGTGTTGCCCACACCATTGGTCCATAAGATCTGACTGTTCCTCAGTCATCATGCTGCTAATATGCATCTGGTGTGAAATCGGTCAATAGATTTTCATTTGTTTGGTTGGTTTAAGTTAAATTTAACATTTTAGCCTTTTGCTTGACTTAAACACATGTCTTCCTATCCATAAAACCGTAGATAAATGGGGGGAAGGACTTTTTTAAGTTAAGTAGATAGATGTTTTAAAACAAAACACAGTGTACTGTGTATGTATGGGTGCATGACATCCTTGAAAAGGGTGAAACACTTTAACTTTGCAAGTTTAAAGATATGAAAAGTGTTTGGATTTCAAACACAGTTATCATCTGTATATATAAACATCGCACAATAATTACAAAAATTAGTGCTTGGTAGATTATTTCCTTGTTGTAGCAATGCTTCTTTGCAATAAAGCTTATACTGCTGGAAAGCCAAGAGACAAGTCTTGATAAGCCTTTGTCTGTCTGATATCTTGCTCACAGACAAACAGACGGACAGAAAATCAAATAGTCAGCCAGACAGACAGTATGACAACCAAACAAATGCAGGCAAAAAATGATCTTCTTTTGAAGAGGGATTCTCATGTTGAATTATGGCTCATTTTTTAAAAAGATATAGAAAACTCTTGAAAAAGCCAAATAAAAATAAGAAGGCTGAATTCAATAGAGAAAAGAAATATGTGAAGTTTCTGTCTTTCTTCCAAAATTCTTAAAACAATGTCTTTTTGAATAAAAAATTACCAGCTTTTATTGCTGTTTTTGTACTTTTTTTGTCTCTCACTCTTGTGCTTTTTATTTTTGTCATAAGAAATAAGTCTTGTCATAAATCTGACAAGTGCAGGCAAAAACCCAGAGTCAGTTGATGTAAATTTGTCGACTAAAAATGTCACGGCAGCTTAAAAGTCATTGTTGGCATGTTGTTGGCTGGTAAATACTAAAATCAGATTGATTATTTTAAGCCCTCTGGTTATCAAACATATTACAGTTTGTCTTTGCTGTCTTCTGTTTTCTGTCTGTTTCCCCAGACTCCCTCTTATATTTCCTGATGTGCATGATTGTTGCATGTCTTTAAATAAAATCAATTTTTGTTTCTTAGATAGAAAAGTGATTTCGAGTTACAGGGAGCTCATGTGGAGAGCTCCTATGTAACTGTTTATTTCTTCGATTGTTTAAGTAAAACATTTATTTCCAGCTCTTGTCCCTGTGATGCAGTATGCAGAATAACTATTCATTTGTCTCTACATCTGCTGCTCCCTTTAATCAACTTTAAAAGCTTTTACCTGCAGACACCAGTATGACGTTGATTAGATTGTGCATACCGATATATAAACAGTTATTGTGTTATCCTGAATAAACATAATTGAAGAGTAAAGCTGATTTTTCTGTCAGATGTCTGCTGATGTCTTTGTAAGCCTGTGCAGAACAAAGGCGTTATACATACGGAGAGCACATGTGGCAGCAGAGTGTGGATCTAAGCAGAGCTCATTATGAGCAGAGGAACATCATGTTTTCATCAAAATAAAGAAATCATGTCAAGTTAAATTTTAAACTGACGATAAGTCGTCTCTGTTAGTCTAAATACTCCTGCCCTCCTTATTTCAGCCCCTCACAGTCTGTTCAGAGGACTGGGCACATTTCACGCTGTGAGGAAACTCTGTGTTCTCATTTCACAGTCTGTCATATCAATGTGATACACACCTCGCCTTTACACACACACACACGCTACACAAAGACACACACACAGCCAAAGTAGTTTAGATAAGTAGCTCAGAGAATTACCCCACGTGTTATTTCAAAATGAAGTCATAAGTGGGGAACACATATCTGAATATTATCATGCATGTTTGTTTCCATTGTAATAAACAGATGGAAATACTCACAATACTACTTATTTTATGTAGTAGATGGATTAATTTAATTTAATTTCCCTTTTATTTTATTTTATTTTATTTTAACATCATTTTTTATATTCTATTTCATTTTATTTTGTCTGTATCAAATCAGATTGTACCTTTTTTGTCTTTTCAGCCACAATATGACTTTCTAATGTCCAGTCCAGTCAAATTTATTTATGTAGCACATTTTAAAAAATCAATCAAGTTTACCAAAGTCCTGCACAGTGACTACCAGGCACAAATGAAATAAATTAAAATGAAATCAACACCACTGCCATAAATAAATAAATTTCAATTCAAGATGGCGTTTCCTCAGTCCTCTGTGGCTTTTTGAAGAGTCCTGGCTTAGAGTCCTTGCGTGTGTGTGGGTGGGTTGGTGTGTGTATGTGTGTGTGTGTTTGCGTGTGAGTGGCTGTCTGTGTTAAATGTGGGCTGGGAGGGTTGGTGGGGTTTTCTATTTTAATCTGTATTTCCTTACTCTCATCTAATTGTTTATTTTAATGTACAGCACTTTGTGCCACATTTTTATATAAAAAAGTGCTTTATAAATAAAGTTTGATTGATTGATTGTTTGATTGAAATAAAAAAAAAAACTATATAAAACTGGATAGTGATTTGAAATTGAATCAACAGAGAAAAAATAACATCGTGATTCATTATATAGAAAAACAGGAAAATTTAAAATGAAAAAAAAATTAAAAAAAAAACTCAGGCCCATCCAGATATTCTCAGGCCCACCCATTAAAAACATTTTGTATCCACCACTTTTCAGACTTTTTTTTTTTTTTTTTGTGAAATTAGTTATTTGATGCATTAATTTTGCTAGTCGAGTTATCAGTCACTTTATTCTGTTATAGCTTCCTTTAAATAATAATAATAATAATAATAATAATGATAATTATTATTATTATTATTATTATTTACCCCTTTTGCTGATTAGGAAAACTTAACAGTGATTTATTCTACCTGAACTTGATGTTATATATCATATATGTCTTATAGTAATATAGATTTGTAACATTTGTATTTTTTGCTTTTACTGAGTAACAATAGCAGTAAAGTTCTCAGTGTCCCTCAGCAGACAGTCTAACAGAATGTTTTCTCTGCACCATTTTGAGTAAACAATATTATATTCTGCATATATTCATGAGTTAATGTTGCTGCTCAGTAAATAGCTCTTTAATAATTCATGAGGTACACTCAGACTGACAAAATAAATCTAAATATATGGATTCACAGGACCCTCGGAGTGAAGAGTCCACAGTGTGCTGAGTGTTTTGATGGTGTTGCTGCGTCACAGACATGAATGAGGTCACATCAGGCTTTTTGTTTCAACACAGCAGGAGAAAAGAAAACAGAGTTGAATCTGTTATTCTCTACGACAGCAGCCGCTTTGTGTCAGCTTAAGTGTTTGCCAAATAATGTTCTGTGTGCCAACACATGAATAGTAATGTCTGAGTAAATGTTTGCCGTATGGTGGCAGATTTACGGCTTCAGGAGTGGACTCATTCATGTGTTTGTTCAGGATGGACGGCGTGAAGTCGAGTTATTGACAGAAAGATCTGAATCAGACTGGACAGTTTTCCTCTCGGTGGATACACACGACCGTTTGTGTGACAGATTCGTGATGCAACAGGAGTTGAAATAAGAGCAACATTTAGGACAGACATTTACGTGTCAGCTAAGGCTGGGTAACATATGAGGTTTCCAAGATATGTTTGAGAACAAAGTTTAAAGGTCAAGGTCACATTCTGCTTGTGAACCCAATCCTTGGTACCCATGTTTTCATGGATTTTTTACATTTTGCAGGAATTTCATTGAGAATTTTCTGATAAAATTTCAAAGTCATGGGTCAAAGTCAATGTCATGTGTTTGCTCATCGTTCTTTGTGAAGTCAGTTCTGTAAATTCAGATCAAAAAAGTGGGAGGAAGGATTTTCTTCAACTTTACACACACGTTCACCATGACACAAGTCTATACTGATGAGGCTAAGGAGGTCAAAAGTCAGAAAGTCGAGGTCACTGGGCCTCTAGGCCACTCTTCACTTGTAAATGCAATTCTTCAGGGGTCAGAGGAGAAAGGTCAAGGTAAAGCAGCTTCCTAGTCATTATTTACTGTGAAAGCAGTATCTCAAAAGGAACTCTTTTTCTCAACACTTTGCTGAAGGTTCTTCTTGAATAAAGAATGAAATGTGTCAGTTGTGAAGATCAAGGTCACAAGGTCTAGAGCAGGCATCACCAAATGGCAGCCCTCGGTCCGGATCCAGACCCGTGACCAATCTCTGATGAATTCATGAGAATAGATTTTAATGGAGTATTTTTGGCGACGGTCGCGGCTACAGCCGGCGCTGTTACTGCAGTTCACACTAGAAACGCTACGGTGGTCTGATCACAAGCCTGAAATGAGACATAATGATACATTTTGCGGAGGTGATTTACCCACCGCTATTGTTTTTGCAGCACGAGCTGCAGCAGCCCTAAATGGGCAGTGCCAAATAAACAGCCCGTGCAAAAAATAAGACCCTTGTCACCTGCAAGGGTTGCCACTGACCTGTGTGTGAAATGCACTGAGAGCTGCAGTCACGCTGCACTGTCCGTGGTGCTGATCCTGCTCATTTTCTATTTGTTTACTTATCAATTTGATCATTTGTTCGTGTTACTTTCATTGTTGCGGTTCTACAGTTTTTAGCACAAGTTTGTTTTTGAATGTTTCACGTTTGCCAGGTCTAGCAACATTGTTCTGTTTATTCATTTATTATGTGAGTGTGGGTTCATGCAGTATGAGTAGCGCTGTTTGCGTGTGAGAAAGAGAGAGAGAGAAAGAAACAGACATGAAGCGAGAGAGAGACCGAAAGGCAGAGAGAGAGATAGAGAGAGTGAGTGAGTGAGTGAGTGAGTAAGCTTAATGACAGAGAGCGAACGATAAAGCTAATAAAAACTACTGAAATCCTACATGACCGTCTCATTATTTGAGGGAAAACAAAAGGACGAGATGTGTGAAAAAATCAAACAAATCCCGATGTCAGCTTTATCAGCAACCAGAAAATCAGAATATTAGCAGATGATGTACTGGCACAGCTTGATGCAACCATTCAGAGTGCACCATGCCTATCCTTGGCCATTGATGAGTCTACAGATGTTACTGATAATGTCCAGCTTTTGGTGTATGTCAGATTTTTTCACAAAGATAAGAAGGAGCTATGTGAGGACCTGCTGGGTGTGACACAGATGAGCACAAGATGGATATGGTTGCCTTTCTGGTTGACATAACATCACATCTCAGTGAGCTCAATTTAAAGCTGCAGGGCCGGAACAATTCAGTTGCTGATTTGATGACAGCTGTTCGCTCTTTCCAGAGGAAGTTGGACATTTTTAAAGAAGATCTGGAGGGAGAGTGTGAACACTTCCCAAAACTGCAGGAACAGGTTCAGGGTGAGAGAGATGTTTCTCCCTATGCTGAGTTCATAAACAAGCTGATTGAAAACTTCAGTAAAAGGTTCAACAGCTTCTGCCTTGGGCAGCAGCTCCTCCTGCTAATCCAGAATCCTTTCCTCATCAGAGAAGTCAGAGGATTTTCGAAGGAGGTGACACAGACATTCAAGTGGGCACATGCAGGTTCTCTACAGCTTGAGCTCATTGATCTTCAAGGAAATGCTGCATTGAGAGAGCATTTTGAGGCAACTGACCCTGCTACTTTCTGTCTACAGACTGTGTCTGAGAGTGTGTTCACTGGTCTAACCAAAGTAGCACTGCACACCTTGACTATGTTTAGATCGACTTACAGCTGCGAGTCAGCTTTTTCCACTATGAACATTATCAAAAACAAGTACCGTTCTAGGCTCACCAATGAACACCTTCATATCTGCATGAGAATGGCACTGACTCCATTCCAACCAAGATTTAAAGTACTGGCAGGGCAGTCACATGCCCATTTCTCTCATTAAGAAAGGAATGAAGAAGAAGAAGAAAACAACGAATAAAAGAGAAAAGGTGGTGTTGAAAGCTCTGTTTATTTATTTTTCCTAAAAGAGCCTCTTTTTTATTTATCATTTTCTGAAGTTGTTGCCTTTTTAATGAAGTTAAGGCATTGAGTTCTTTAGGCTGGGACCTTTTGAATGGTTATTCAGGTCTGTTTGCACTTTTTTCAATTTTATTCTGAGGTTTTTGTTTATTTTATTCTGAAATAAAGGCCTTAAATTTATTTGCCTGGGACTACTTCTATTTATGGTAAAAGAGCTATATGTGCACAAAACATATCCTGCATTGAAAATTGACAATATTGTTGAAACCATGAAAATTTGGACATAGGGGAAGACTATAAGACACAAACTGGACTTCGGTTCGGACCTTTCACTGGAGGAAATTTTAATAACTGGACCTCAGTGACTTTTAATTGAATACCTCTGGTCTAGAGGCCAGCTTTTTGAAATGTTATATTTTATGAACACTTAAAGGGACTTTCATCCTACTTTACGCTTACGTTCACTCTCACCTAAGGAGTACCTAATCAGCCTTTGAAGGTCATGGGTCAAAGGTCAAGGTCGTTCAATTTTCTGGTTGCACTTTGCTTGTGAAAGCCGCATCGCTTGAAAGCTTTAAAGGATTTATGCCAAACTCTAAACATTTTTCTTCTGACACTGAAAGATGACCCAAGTGAGTTCTGCAGATCAGGGGTCATAGCTTGTCTACTATTGTCTTCACCGCCTTTTTGTGCATGCAATAGAATATAACACATATCTATGTCCCCATTCAGATGGCATGTTATGGTTTCAGGCTGTCCATATGTACCTAGATAAAAAATTCAGTGTCAGGATCTGACTTCTTTTGTTATTTTTGTATTTTTTCCCCTTTTAGACCTCCTGTTCCCGGTTTTACTGTCTTGTCGCTGTTTCTTATCCTAGTTAAGTTACCTGTTTTGTGAACTGTTTTCCCTTGACTCTCTTGTTTCCTGTTTTATTTTGAAATCCCTTTGTTCCTCGTGGTGTTTTCCTGCCCTCCCTTCTGTGCCTCCCTGATGATGATTCCCTCCACCTGTGTGATTGTTTCACCTGTGGTTGATTGTTTCCCCAGTGTATTTAGTCTCTGTTTTCCCTGTTCTCTTTGTTGGGTCATTCGTCTTCCTCCTCACCATGTCTCCTGTGCTCCCTCGTGTTTCGAGTTTTAAGGTAGTTTCTGTTTTCAGCCTGGTTTTTTGTTGTAACTTTGTTTTGGATTTTTTGGAGCTTCCGTCATGGACTGAGTTTTGATTTTTTGGACTTTGATCCCTGGTTAGCTTAAGATAAAGCTTTTTCCTTTCAATCTGCAATTGGGTCCAGCTCTTTGTTTTTGTTAGTTTCCTTTGGGTTTAATTTCCTGACATTCAGGTTTTCTTCTTCCTCTTACTTACAGAAGTGTGTAGTCTAGTTGCAAAGCACCTCCTCCATTAAGGTCCTAGATAGATGAACAATATATCTAAAAAAAAAAAAGATCTTCAAGGACTTTATTTAACTTTGACTTTGACTGTATGCACCTGAATCCAAGGATGATCTGAAAAGACTTTGAAGGTCAAAGGTCAAGGTCAAATAAACACTTGGTCAGCCTTGCTTGCATTGAATATATTCTTACACACCAGATGGACCATTTAAAAGGTTTCACCTGTCCATCTGGGCAACAGCCCAGATGGACAGTTGTTTGGGAGAACCTTTCAAAAGGAGGTGATTGGACGACTGTTCCATCAATCACATTTATTATGGGCCAGTGAGAAAATGTACTGAGTGGGCGCTGCTGCTGTGGCTTAAAAAACAAAACATTTGCCATTTCATCAAAGAAACTCTCACCAAAACACATCAGAAGTGCAACAAAAATGTCCTTTCTACCAAGAAATGCTTTCAATGTTGTTTGTTTTTCATTCATTAAAGAAATGTGGTCCAAACCTGACGCTACTGCAGAATGTGAGCCAAAAGACGCTGATTGGGTCGAGCATCATCATTGTACATTTAAGCTTGGCAAGATGCATCTTACAGATCATACGGATCCAACTGCACTGCAAGGTTAAACAAACTCATCACAACTGTCATTTCTGACTCAAAAATGAAACTGCATTACAATTTGGAAATCTGAGGTCAAACCCAGTGATTGTCATGTCCACTCATTGCCCATGAAAGCACTTTTGTGAACCCAAAATCACAAGAATACTGAAGTATTTCATCAGCCTATGAACTGATACCCATTTTGACTAAGAGTAAAAATGATTACTTTTTAGAGATCACAGGTCGAAGGTCAAAGCCACAGAGCCTCATATTTGCCTGTTGCTTTGAAAGCAATTTTGTAAACATTTAACAGGAATGCTTTGAGTGATTTTCTACAAACTTTACACAAATATCCACCCTGTGAAGGGGATGAACTGATAATGTTATGGCAGTAATAGGTCAAAAGTCAAGATCATGGCGCCTCATAGTCACCCATTGCCTGTGAAGACTGTGTCTTAAGAATGCTTTAAAAGGATTTTCAGGAAACCTTGCACAAATGTCCACTTTATCTTAAGAAACAACTTATCAGATGTTTTAAGGATAAAGGTCAAAGGTCAAATTTCTACTTTTTTTTTCATCATTTTTTTTGCTTGTGAATAGAATTCAGTGAATGCACTATCACAAGAAGGTCTTAAAGGATTTTCCCCCATCAAACAAACGTTAACAGTGATAATCGTATGAGCCTTTGACAATCAAAAGTCAAAAGTCAAAGTCACAGATCCTCTTGGTCCCCCTTTGCCTTTGAATACGATGACAACTTAATTTCTTAAGAGTAGTTTAAGTCCTTCTGATCCTCCCAACTTCATGCTCGTTGGCGCCCCAAGCTGTCACACTCACTTTGAAACTGTTCAGTGGATCTTTATGGGAGCAACTGTGGAGCGAGTCTTTTTTTATATATATATATTTTATTTGTGGATCCACAGTAAGTTATCTGCCTTTTTTTTTTTTTTTACCTATTTTTAAAATGATAACCAGTTATGTTTTAATACCTCCAGTTTTACCTTGAGAGAAAGTGACAACCTCCTGTCCATCTATTGACTGATCAAATATGCCCAGTGTCTTATTTTCTTGTTTTCTTGGTGATCCTGCATGACCAGGAGCAGCCAAAGGTCAACAAGAGATGAGAGTTCTCAATCATTTCCTAAAAGAATAAAAAAGAAAGTTTAAGAAATGCTATGTGGCCCTTTTTAACATTTGACTCAAAAAATGGCTCCCAAAATACTAAACAGAGCAAAAAATATCCCGAGGAATAACTGTAAATATCACTGATATTGATATTTTTTGCTGTACGTTTCTCTGCACACTTAAATTTTGTTCCTCTAATAGCCAAGGCTTGACAGATACATTTTCAGATGTGAAATGGCCTTTTTCATCATTGATCTTTGAGATTTAAATTTGGTTAACCTTTTATTGGATCAATCTGACATCATTACAGCCTGAATATTCTGACAGCCCAGATTCTCTTAAAAAAAAAGATGTCTTTAACTCGATTCTGATTGAAAGAATTGAGATTTTACATGCATTATTGCAATAAAAATCCAGGTGGCCTGAAAGTAGCAGAAAGTAGCCTGGAGCTAGAAGGGTTAACACACAGGAGCACAGGTGTCTCCTCTGACTCATGGATGAAGTAGAGGTCAAAGGCCAAAGCTTATCGACCATCATGATTCTTTCGTGCTTGTGAAGGCAGTATCTCAAAAACACAGGACACAGGATCTTCTTTACGTGTTGTACAAGCATCTACATTGACTCAAGAACTAACTTGCACAGCTTTAGAGGGACAAGATCAAATATCCTGGGGTCTCATGCTCATACCATGCATATAAACCCGATATGTCCAAATTCTTTGAAGAAAATTCTGCCAGACTTTGCACAAATGTCTTCTCTAAACTGACAATAAACTGATTAACTCTGTACTGTGAAAGGTCAGAGGCTAAGTGATCCACCACTGCACTTTCACCTTCTGGTAATGCAAACCATGTGGAAGCAACAAGCCAACATGCAGTTCTTCTGTTTTATAAATGATATTTTCCATTCTATCATATTTCTATTTTGTCCATCTGTCTATCTAGTTTTTATTTGAAAAAGGGAGTCAAAATGTCCTCACTTTAAATCCATGGTGGACTGCAATATAAGCAAGTAGCTGCTTCCTGTTTGTATCCTCTTTTGCGTGAGGGAAGGGGGCTCTCTACTCGGTCAGTTATCAGTTTGTGAAATTCAGTGGATCCTGGTATAGCTCGAGACCCATGCAGAGTAAACACAGAAACTTTCCTCAGGTGCTCCACTTAAAATATCAGGGTCTGTAACACATATAGCAGCTAGTTTAGACGATAATGTTCCTTTTGGTAAACCTTTACCTGGACAAACTGCTTTCTCTGTTCAAAGCATCAACATGTGACTGCTTTACCCTCAGATCTTAAACTGGACCCAGACTGGAATCATTTTAAACTTAAACAGTTTTTAAAGAAGACTCAGTTTTGTGATCAAGCGCTTCCTGTTTTATCTGTTTTTATATCGTTGGATGTATTTGGGTTGTATTATTACCTCTGCCAAGGTTATGTTTTTGCCAGGGTCTGTCTGTTTGTTTGTTAGTAAGATTACGTAAAAACTACTGGATGGATTTACATGAAATTTTTACCAGAGGTGTGGTTTGGTCCAAGGAAGAAGCCATTACATTTTGGTGCTGATCCGATCCAGACTGACGTCACAAAAAACATTTAAGTTTACAATGGCAAATCCCATTCATTCATGGCATTATGGGAATTGCTGTTTATTTGCAAACTGACTTCAACATTTTTCAAGCCTATGCCACTACATTTCCCAGCTTCCCTTGCAATGCCAGTGTGGGAGTTCGGCTAACATTAGCCTGGTAGATCAGCACGTTTTTTCTGACTTTATAACTAGAACACTGATAACGCAGCATTCTCCACATGGTCAGACATGAGCACAGACTCGGCTGTCCATGTGCAGCAGAAAAGCCACTGCCATAACTGAGCTGCTTGGTGGAGGTCTTCGCACTCGGAGTGCTTTTCTTGTTCTGTCTGTAATTGTTGAGTTTGTTAGCGGTTGTTTTTTTTTAAATTTATTCTTATTTTTACATGTTTAAAGGCCAAACAAGGGACGGCATTGCAAATTACCTGAGGCTATAAATGCTGTAGTGTGCAGCAACATCACCTTGCTTCACACTGTCCCTGTAAAAATAAACAACAAAAATTTATTAATAAATAAAACCTTAGTCTGTGGAGATAGACATCTGGCAGAACTTTGAGTTGATCCTCTCATATTCAAGACCCCTTTCTGTGTACATTTCTGCACACCATTGTCAATGTTTTATTTCTCAGTATTTTCCAAATTGTCCCTAGGGGAATTAATAAAGTGTCTATCTGTATCTATCTATCTATCTATCTATCTATCTATCTATCTATCTATCTATCTATCTATCTGTCCATCTACATTTCGTCTCGTTTCGTTTAATTATAGTCCTCGTTTGGCCTCAGCAGAATGAGCCTTAAATTGAGCTATAAAGGAGAGCAGTCAATGGGGGTAATCAATAAAACAGAAGCAGCAGAATCCCTAACACAGAGAGTAAACTCCTGACAGTCCCACAGAAACTAGCCCAATTTTCAAATCAGTCTAAAAAAAAGAGGGAGAGGGAGAGGCACCCCGCTGAGCTGTTTGGGCTGTGCTCATGTCATGAAGAAGTAACGAGGAGAAGATGTAAAGATCTGCACTCATCAAAGACCTTGGCAAACTTGAGAAGGGCACTGCTCTGCTCCCCACAAAATAAAAGATACTTTAATGCAAAAATGAAAGCTGCATGGCTCCTCTCCTGTTTATCTAACATGGATCTAATCATCCTGTCAGAGAGGGGGGCATCCACAGGGATTCATCACCTCACTCCCCTGGGCTCTGAGCATCTTTCAACTCATTATTTTGGTTTTAATCCCAAAAATGTTTATCTGGATCACTTTCATCCCCATAATCAGCACATTTTTATTCTTTAATACCATACATCTCACGTGAGAGCCACTGTAAGCAACAGGTTATGAAGTAGAAGACACCTGAAGCTGAACAGCAAACTGTTTTCTGGAGAAACAGGTGAGATCACAAAGAGAGAAAACTGTGTTCATCTTTGTAAAACATTCATCAGGTGACCAGGAACAAGACTCAGTCCTTTTGGGTAACTGGTTAAGGGCGTTGTTGGGCAGAAACATCACTGCAAATAGCATTATTCTTTCTTTAGATATGATAATAATTATTATCATTATATCAATATTATTGTTACTGGGGTTGTGATTTGTATCATTATGATAATTACATATTTTTAAATCTAGTAGTATTGATATTATTATTGTTATTATTATTATTATTATTACTATTATTATTAGTGTTATTATTAGTATTAGTATTATTAATGTTATTATTCCCAAATCAATTTTAACCACAGGCAAAGCTTGTATGTGCTCTTTTAGACCACCTGTCATAAAAATGAGAATACATGACGGGAGGTCCAGAACTGGAATGCAATTGCAGACTCTGGTTTCTTAAAGTTATTCCAGAGAAATAACCACTAGAATTGAGAACGATTTATAGGGATGGGGAAAATATAGCACAAATAAGAGGGCTACTGGCTAAATAACTGAACTCTCAAAGAACCGAGCAGATTCTTTGCCATGCGACAAACAGCCGTAGAGACACAGAGAAGAGCTCACAATCTCTGAAGGTGAGACAATAAGGCAGCACTGAGCGCTGCAGCTCAGATGTATTGATAAGCTCAGCACACCTGAGACGAATCAGGCCAATCAGTCTCACACACACACCCACACACACACACACACACACCTGGAACTGCACTGAGGTGATCTCCCTCACCTGCTCAGTGAGTTACAGTGTGGTCTCCCTTACAGTACATAAATCTGTCAAAAACTTGTTCAAAACTGAAAATGTTATTGTTGTTGGACAAACATTTTGAACAGGAATGATGAATTTCAAGCTGAATTCACCTTTTTAAACCCAAATGGAAGCTGCTCACTGGACTTCATGGAGAAGTCAGAAAGTCGGCAAGCATTTCAGATGGTATATACTCCCTGATGGGACCTCTTTAGGCAGTAAGTACCATCTACTGCCTAAAGGGGCCATTTTAGTGGGAAGGCCCACGGGGCAGAGAACCTTTTGGCCATCTTGATCAGTTGTGATAAGGAACCACACTGGTAAAGCTATATATTGTTTCCAACCCCCAATTTGCAGCTAGGATAGAGTATTATACCCCTTTCCCACTGGCTGAAAACCCATTTAAACATGCAACTATCGGCTCCTGTTGGCAGTGGGAAAGGCTCTAATCGGCATTCAGACCCGCGTCAAATGACCCTGCAAGGAACACGGGTTTTTATCGGCTCGCCTCCAATCGGCCCCAGTGGAAACATCACACCCGGGTCAATGCGCTAATTTACGGAATGACATTGACGTAACGTGCCTACAGCATATTATCAAGCCCATAACTTGGGGCAACAACAGGACACCAGCATCTCAGCACACAAATTCCATCTGCCTTCGTATCATCAGCTCTCAAATGTTGTTCAGTCTGCGCTGAGTTTGTACAAAACCCAAAACCAGTGAAGCTGGCACGTTGTGTAAATCATAAATAAAAACAGAATACAATGATTTGCAAATCCCTTTCAACCTATATTCAATTGAATACACAGCAAAGACAAGATACTTAACATTTGAACTGGTAAACTGTGTTATTTTTTGCAAATATTAGCTCATTTTGAATTTGATGCCTGCAACATGTTTCAAACAAGCTGGCACAAGTGGCAAAAAAGACTGAGAAAGTTGAGGAATGCTCATCAAACACTTATTTGGAACATCCCACAGGTGAACAGGCTAATTGAGAACAGGTGGGTGCCATGATTGGGTATAAAAGCAGCTTCCCTGAAATGGTCAGTCATTCACAAACAAGGATGGGGCGAGGGTCACCACTTTGTGAACAAATGTGTGAGCAAATTGTCGAACAGTTTAAGAAACATTTCTCAACGAGCTATTGCAAGGAATTTAGGGATTTCATCATCTACGGTCCGTAATATCATCAAAAGGTTCAGAGAATCTGGAGAAATTACTGCACGTAAGCGGCAAGGCCGAAAACCAACATTGAATGCCTGTGACCTTCGATCCCTCAAGCGGTACTGCATCAAAAACCGGCATCACTGTGTAAAGGATATCACCACATGGGCTCACGAACACTTCAGAAAACCACTGTCAGTAACTACAGTTCGTCGCTACATCTGTAAGTGCAAGTTAAAACTCTACTATGCAAAGCGAAAGCAATTTATCAACAACACCCAGAAACGCCGCCGGCTTCGCTGGGCCCGAGCTCATCTAAGATGGACTGAGGCAAAGTGGAAAAGTGTTCTGTGGTCTGACGAGTCCACATTACAAATTGTTTTTGGAAAGTGTGGTCGTCGTGTCCTCCGGACCAAAGAGGAAAAGAACCAGCCAGACTGTTATAGGCGCAAAGTTCAAAAGCCAGCATCTGTGATGGTATGGGGGTGTATTAGTGCCCAAGGCATGGGTAACTTACACATCTGTGAAGGCACCATTAATGCTGAAAGGTACATACAGGTTTTGGAGCAACATATGTTGCCATCCAAGCAACGTCTTTTTCATGGACGCCCCTGCTTTATTTCAGCAAGACAATGCCAAGCCACATTCTGCACGTGTTACAACAGCGTGGCTTCGTAGTAAAAGAGTGCGGGTACTAGACTGGCCTGCCTGTAGTCCAGACCTGTCCCCCTTTGAAAATGTGTGGCGCATTATGAAGCGTAAAATACAACAACGGAGACCCCGGACTGTTGAACAACTTAAGCTGTACATCAAGCAAGAATGGGAAAGAATTCCACCGAAAAGCTTCAAAAATTGGTCTCCTCAGTTCCCAAACGTTTACTGAGTGTTGTTAAAAGGAAAGGCGATGTAACACAGTGGTAAAAATGCCCCTGTGCCAACTTTATTGCAATGTGTTGCTGCCATTAAATTCTAAGTTGATGATTATTTGCAAAAGAAAATACAGTTTCTCAGTTCGAACATTAAATATCTTGTCTTTGCAGTGTATTCAATTGAATATAAGTTGAAAAGGATTTGCAAATCATTGTATTCTGTTTTTATTTATGATTTACACAACGTGCCAACTTCACTGGTTTTGGGTTTTGTGCATCTGAAAGAGGGAAAAAAGTACAGAACACAGTTGATCACCATGTCCACGGCTTCCATGCTCCTTTCCATCATTTACATGGCTGTGTTTTGGCCTGATGATGATATCAACATGATGATATCAGCTTGATGCACCAGAGGAGAAAAAAAAAAACAGCCACACAGCTCGTCTGCTGCCGATTAGACCTGGGTCTGCTGACAGTGGGAAAGGAGTTACTTGCTGATTGTTAGCGGTTAACCCGCGTTGAAAAAACCCGCGTTTACCCGCTAATTTAGTGGGAAATTGACTTAAGAAAAAAAAAGATCAATTCTCGCAAGACAGAGAGTAAATTGTGAAGGACTGTGAGAGTAGATGTGTCGATGCCTGAATTTTGCAACAATTTTGCTACCTTGTGCGGGCATGGCAGGTGCACACACACACACAGTTGCACACACGCACACTAACAGCAGGCCAGAACGAGGGTACACAGGACCAACAATTTCTACACTGTTTAGCTCTAGGTCCAGTAGACCCAAACCTCCTGTATGTAATATAAATGATTAGGGGGGTGTACACAGTGTGGTCATCAATTTGTGTTCTGATATACAATATGTTCTTCACAGAGAACAAAGGCCAGTGAGTCTGAGTTTGGAAAAATAATTAATTGCATAATTTTTCTTCATATATATATATATATATATATATATATATATATATATATATATATATATATATATATTAAAATATGTATGCATAACATATGTACACAATACCTTTGACTGAGTAGACAGACACCATAAAGCTCTGGACATTTGTTCAGGGAAATTTTCTTGAACCAGATCCATTAAATTTGAATTGAAGACCCCTGATCTCACACATAAAGGACAATAAAACATCTAATAAAACTGCCAAACAGCTACACAGCAGCTTAATCAGCTGTCTTAAACTATGTATAACAGTATGAATCTTAGATAAAAAAGTTCACTCCTGAAAACTCTTTTTTATTGATAGTCCCTTAGATGGACCTCGATGGTAAAGGGCCTGTCCGGTGAGTGGAGGTAGGTCTATTTACCACTTCCCATGATGACTGAGTGATCAAGTAAACGTCAGTGACTCCAGCATAGATATTAGATATTTACCAAAATCAAACTTAAAGCTGACTCGACTGCAGTGAGAGACCTGCTATGGCAGTTTTTCTCCTCATCATAATTAACAGAATCATCATCCACACAGAATCCTTTGATTCTAATTCAAATTTTATTTTATCTTGTAAAAATAAATAATAAAGTTACACCTGTGTAAACTCACAAAGCCATGACTTCAAAAGGTGTTCATTTAGGACTAAATAAGTTTGGAAATGTTGATGTTTCTCATGAATAAATAAGCTAAAAAATGTTAATCATTTCTTTAAATGTACATTTTTCTGAACTCATAGACTTGCGTTTCTTCTCTCATAAATTAACAATTTAATATTAAAAATATGTATTTTTGTCTTGAAAATTAATCATTTTTTTATGTTGGGGATGGCCCCTCAAATGCTGCAGTAAAATTATGTTTCCACCGTGCCAAATAGATTTGGATCAAGAACAAACCACTCTAGCTTTTCTGTGATATTGTCAGTGTTGTATCCATAAATGTTGTAGCTCCACTCAAAGTAGTGAGTCTGCATCAGAGGCCATAGTTCAGTGCTTTTTTTTCTTTTCAGTTCACATTTACACCTTTTGTTTTACTTGAATCAAAACTCATTTTCATACACTCTACATTTACTGCCTCACCCTCCTGTGCCTCTGCTGAAAGGTAAACTGTTTAACATCATGATAAACTGATGGATTGTCATTGTTGTATCCGCAGGTTATTACTATATAAAGTAAGACAAAAATCATCCCTCCATGTTCACGGTCTAATCAGTGCAGTGCGGACCTCTCCACAGTCTCAGCCTGCAGCTCCTCCTGAGGGATCCTGAGGCGCTCCAGGTCAGCTGGAGTACACTCTGCTGCCTGCAGCATGTTCAGCATCTTCTACCAATCGCATGGAGACATCATGGGTAACAACTTCATCAGATAAACAAACTGTCTGGTGTAAGACACATTACTGAATCTGAAATTCTTCCAAAAGAAAAAGAAAAACAGTGAAATGGAAAAACTTACCACACTGTAGAGCTTGTTTTTGTGTTAGACATTGACGACCCTACGGCCTTCTCCTTAAAGCTCAGCTCTGACTTGACAACACAAGTTCAACCTGTGAGGAATATCTGGTATCATGTGTTTACAAAACTTACTCCGTACTCGCTCTCACCTGCCTTTTTAACTCTATTTCAGACATTAAATCATAGACTGAAAGAGACTAAAATAAGATTTTATGACTGCGACAAACCCATGGACGTCCAGATCATAAATCTGTCCTCATCATATTTGTCTCTGCTGAATATAGAATTATTTGAGGTAAGCTCCTTATGATGTAGCATCTCACTTTCAAGAGGGTCCTCATGTCTATATAAAAGTATTTATTATGATGTACAATCAAAAAACAACCATGAGAGAAAGAAAGATCAGTTTAACATTAACATCTTTGTATAATAATTATAAACTGAAGAGGAATGATGTTGATTATTATGACATTGTGAAGCGTGTTGGTCTATATTTTGCTATTTTAGGACGCATGTTCAAAGTCAGAGCATGGATTAAGTGCCTTGTTTGTTCGTAACATAGATCAAACCAATCAGAGCATCTCCTCTCATTCTCTCCTCTTCAGTCAGGGTCAGAAACTTTTGTATAAAGAAACCTAATTAATAATTAAAATCTCCAGTGAAAACCAACAGGATCAGACTTCTATATGTTTATGATCGACATGATTATTGTACAAAAAAATGTGGTCTTTAAGCAATTTGTTTTCTCATTTTCACGCAGGAATCCTTGGCTCTATTCTCTTTTGGTGCACTCACCTCTCTGTCCCATTATGATCTTTAAATTGGATTTTCGGTCAAAAGCTCTGATATTTACTGGTAGACAAGTGCTGCTGTGCATCCTATGTGAGTGAAATAAACTCAGGAAAGTGTGTGTTCTGATCTTGTGAATTTTTGCCAATCCATGATGCATCCTCAAATTAGCAAAAAAAAAAAAAAAACAACAAACAAACTGCACCACAGACTTCAGACTTTAGACCAGGTATAAGGAGGTTTAAAGTGCAGTCAGTTTCTACATCCTCAAGTTAGGAGCCTGCCAGCTTTGTGCCTGACCACCCCTTCTTTTTATCAGAAAAAACTCCCCAGGAGAAAACGGCAGTGCAAGTTGATCTGTTATTTAAAACGCGTGGGTCCTCAGCCTGCAAATGACACCTGCCTCATGAGTGAATTAGAGATGACACCTGAGGTTCATGCCAAAACACTTTGTGCTGATCATAAAAAATCGCTCTTGGGGCCTGATCTACTAAGATCCCAATTAACAAGCACTAAATTGCACGTGTTAGTAGTGGGCGTGTTGTGGGTGATCAAAAGTGGAGTGGCCCGCCCTCTTTAAATGAGGATTTAGCGTATGCCACCGGCTTTCACCATGAAGAGTTTGGGAGAGCAGAGTGGCCGTAAATGAAAACTAAAGTTTGAAGCCATGGAGTTGGAGGCAAATAAACACACTGGTGAACTCCGGCAGAGACATCTCTGCGTTGCCAGAAGAAACAAGATTTGGGAGGCCATCTGTGAAAAGCACACAGCTCAAAAGTAACAGACAATACGTCTCTACTATTTTTATTTCTGACCAGAGGTTGTGGTAACCTTTTTTTCTGCCTGTTATTTTGACGGACAAGGTCGTCACTTTTCCTTCATGACATATTTTTATACATCGTTTTTAACTTTTCTTTTCTGATTCCAATTAAACATAATCTAATGACAGAATTCACATAGTTACACAGCTTCACCACCAATAACATTTCATGTGAAGAGCAGTCTTACAGTTACACATACACAGACTTGTCTTTAACGTCCTTTAACTGAAAATCCGTACGATCCATTTATCAGCTCTGAGTGACAAATGGAGTGATTATGGCTATGAAGGGGATCTTTTTTACATTGGTTAAGTGAACTCCCTCACCATGTATTAAGAGCACAAAACAGAGAGGCTTCACTTTACGCGTCTGCTGCATGAGTATGATGGCACACTGGATCGTCCTTCTTTTTCCAGTCCTTCATAATGACAGACAGCCCCCAAATCTTTCCGTCATTCATCAAAAAATTCAGTCAATGACGTAAAATATTTGGTTAATGCTGTTCATGAAAGTCCAAACATGCTGACACGCACATGGATGATTCTCTCTCTGACGTCAGCCTACTGTGCGTAACGCTGTGCCAATTTGCACCTACCTTTTAAACGTGCTAAATATAGACGCAAAAACACCGAGCGCAATCAGTTTCAGGTTTGATAAATCACATTGGGCATGCTAAATGATCACATTTGCATCTCCTCCTCCCAGTATTTTGCGCATTCTCATCATCTGCATGTATTCTGCATATTCATGAAAGTAAACACGACAAATGGACTGCATGTGCTACTTTGCTCATTTGACAGACGCAGTCCTCGGTGCACCCAGTTAGTAGATCAACTTTGCATGCATCAACAGGTTTGCATGTGTTTTTATACACGCAAACCTTTAGTAGATCGGGCCCTTGGTGTGTGCCATGTTGCTTAAATAATGTGTCCTCTGGTTTCAGTCATCTGCTTTGTTTCCTTGAGTCTCTCTTTGGAGATTCAGGTGGGAGGGACGAAGACGGAAAAAAAGTCTCAAGTGAAAGACCGATGGGCACAGTTTAAAAGACTGAGAGTTCACCTTAATCTGGCAATATTTCAACTGCGTGACAGGGAAAAGGATAAAAAAATGTCCTCTTTATGATTAAATACAGCTCTTCAACACTACCAAAATTTTAGACTCTTAATTGGAGGACTGGTTGCATGAGAAAGTGTCTCAGCTGCTGCGTGAAGAGTAAAGACAGAGACAGGTGTCCGCTGAGCTCCTGTAAAGTTTATAGATGGGAGTGATGCCTCCTTACAACTTAGCAAATTAAAAACAAATATTAAAACATCCTCTGAGAGTAACACAAATGATCTGAGTTCCTCCTCCTCCGAGCTGCTCATGACTGCGAGGAGAGGTCTCATCACGTGCACTGGTCCGTGTTTGTGCTAACGCGTGAACAAGCATGCCATGTGAAAGCACACCTTCTCCAAGCAGGCCAGGGCCAGGGAAGCGAACCACCCATAAGCACGGCACAGGGCACCCATGTCACATGAACAGCCCATACTTAAGCAGAAACGCCTCGGCTCAACACAGAATGACGAGTGAGAATGTTCTCTTCCATCAAACCAGGCCATGGGACAGAAAAGGTTTGGGATCACTGCTCTAGAGGACAAAACATCCACTACCAAGAGGCTGGCATGTAAACACGACAGATTATAAAGATACTTTTTGGGCCTTTTTGCTTTTGTTGATAATGGAGAGCAAGAATTCTCATAAGTGGAGATGAAGGGGAAAGTTTTCCAGGGCCCAGATTAGAGAAATAGATTATTGTAAATTTAGACCATAATGTCCAATTATTATCAACCTAAATCCTTTTTATTAAAGCAGAAAACACTTTATTTATGTTGCCTGTTTGAAAACCCTCTCCTCCTAAGATGTTTTGGTCCTTATTGTCATAATATTAATGTTGTGAGTGGGACAATTCAATTTAAACTTATAGTACTATCATGTCTGCTGTGTTCACCCATTCTGACTGACCTGCAGCAAACATTACTACATAAAACATAAAAGGCCTGGATTGCACTGATTTGTAAATTCTTTAAAACTGAACAAGTCAGTTCTGAGTTACTTTGAGATATTTCTCATTTCTGCGTGTAAGCTTGCAGGTGCAGATGAACACCATCTGATCCATCTATTTGTCCTCCACAATTCAGACAGAAAGGACACAGAGAGAAAGACTGAAAACTGTTGATGTATAGATACATTTTATGTGAACGTGTTCATTTGGTATATTCTATACAATAATAAAAGTAGTGATAGTGATAGTTATAGCTTTATTTATGAAGCACCTTTTAAAGCAGACGTTTGCAAAGTGCTTTGACAGTTATTGGGAGAGGATAATAAAATGAACATTAACGTCACGTCAAAAATAAAGTGACCTGGAAATTCAAACAAAAGGGCAAAAACAACAACAGTGAATCAACAAGGACGGGTCCGACTGTCAGAAGTTTGACATCTTTAAGTTCAGGCCACTAAAGTCCTTAAAACTTTTCCTCAGGCAAGCATGTGTGTTCTTAAGAGTGCTGATACTGAAGTTTGGGATTGAACAGAGAAGCAGTATTATTAGCATTATAGAAGCAGAGTATGCAGACACCACCTTATTTGCTTGAAACATATTTAACCCCTTAAAGCCTTTTATGATACCTATATCCAGTCAATATGATCAACATATTACGAAAAAAAAAAAAAGCCAAATACAATCTGATAAATGATAAAGAAATGTCCTCAAGTGGATTATCAGCTGCCAAAAACACCTAACCTATCAAATCAGATACAAAAATAAAAAATTTCATGGGAATTTTGATTTTTTTTATTTCAGTAGAAAGTGAAATAAACATTTCAGCTCCCAAAAAATAGAATTATCTGGCAATAATTTGTATTTTCAGGCTTTATCGGGTTAAAGCTTGGGTATGTAACTTGGATGAGGCAGTAGAAGCATTCTTACTGCCCCCTTCCTTCAATTGTTGTCCTCCGAGCAGGGTCACTCATCATTATTAGTGTCATTATTAGTGGCCACTAAAACTGTGCCACTAATAATGTAAATCCCTAATCTTCAGACCTGATAAAATTATCAAATATTAGATTATTTTCAGTGTTTCAGTATTCAATTTTCAATTTAAAAAAAAGTAAAATTATGTAATCAGACAAGCTTTTAAAGTATTAAATGTATAGGATTGATTAGAAGATTAGTTAATTTAAGAAATAAATCTGAAACAATCTTGGCAAATTAGTCAGGATATTTCTCCAAATCTTTTTAAAAGTAAACTTTTTTCCGCTCCAAGGCCCAAAAGGGTCCTGAATTTAAACAGTGCCAGAGGGTCAAATCCCTGAACATTAAAATCCTTCACAGAGTTCAACAGAAAACATGCAAGAGCAAAACTGTCAGCTCACTTTGACGTTATATTTATACAGTTTGTAACCTCGAACGTTACATCAGCTCACAACAGCACACACTGACGTTAAAAAGCCCCACAGCCTGACAGGACTGAGCTGAATGACTGAGGAGCTACAGAGAAAAACAAACTCTGCAATGCACTGCAAGCAACATACCAAAGAAGAAACTCCAGAATCCTGGGAGTCCATGAATTCTCACGTTTCTGTATTAATAATTCATAACAATACAATAAGATCTCGGGCGAAGCTAAATTTGATGTAGACAGTGAATGGAGACGTGAGGGCTGTAGGCTGTGCTGAGATTTCATCAGATTTTAGTGAACTCCATGTGAACTTTGCCCCCGGCCAAAAACTGATAAATTTAATAATTGAATAAAAAGTAATGATTATTCCCTCACTGAAAGCACACAGCAATTTGCACTTTAATTTTTAAGTGTCTCCATACGCACAGAATGCACAGAGGTACTTATCGCAGCATAAAAAATCAGATTATTAAAAACTATGTGAATATCAGACTGACTTCAGGATCCTTAAATGCATTACATTTTTCTTACAACCATTAAACACGTCTTTTGCTGTGAGGTTTGTTTTCTGTCAGATTGTGAATTGTCCTAAAGTAAGCTGCCTTTGAGCGTCTGTTGAAATTCTAAGTGTTGAGACCTTTAAAAATTCAAAGTAATTGATTAAATGTGTTTTTCTCCCAGCAGAAAGTGCTACTCGCTTATCTGAAAAGAAATTTTTAAAACAACAACAGATTTTTTTTGGTCTTGTTGCAGATGTTCAATTTCTGAAGCAAGAGGACATTGCCACACATTGCAACATATATAGCCTCAGGCAGTGTGCCATGCAGCCCCTTACTGGGTCTTTAAACACATGAAATTACTAATGAATACAACAAAGAAAAAAACAACAGCTTACAAACTCAAACAATTACAGACAGAACAGTATAAACAAATATATACAACAATATAAAATGGATAAAACAGGAAGCACTTGATCATTAATAACTACAAACCTGAGTCCTCTTTAAAAACTGTTTAAGTCTGAGTTCAAAATGATTCCAGTCTGGATCCAGTTTAAGTTCTGAAGGTAAAGTGATCCACATGTCCAGGTGAAGATTTAGGATTAGAAACATTACAGTCTACAGTATATTAGTCACTCTGCATGTTGTAGACCCCGATATTTTAAGCAGAACCACGAGGTCACTGAGCACCTGAGGAAGGTTTCTGTATTTACTCAGTGTGGGTCTCGAGCTATGGCCACTGTTCGCTGAATTTCACATAACAATAACTGACCGAGTAGAGAGCCCCCTCCCCTCACCCACAGGAAGATACAAACATGAAGCAGCTTCTTACTTACATATCAGACCAAAGTGGATTTAAAGTAAACATTTTACTCCCTTTTTAAAATAAAAAAAATCACAGAAAGGAGTCAAAGGTAATCTGCATCCTGTGAAATTAATCATTTCATTCTTTTCTGCTCTCCCTTCCTGTTGAGATCCACTGTTTGAGCCTTTTTACACTGCGGTAAAGCTAACATTGCTGAGTACAGAAGATCTTTATTATGCCCTTCAAAATAAATGCAGGTTTGTTTAGAAAAGGAGTAAAGAAACACCTGCCTACACTGTCACAAATTACAGAATAATAACACAACAATAACCAGTTTTTGCAAGAAAATCTCATATCTTAATAGTCAACTTTTACTGGTTTACTCTCACAGAGAAATCAGCTAAAGGTGAACTCCTGAAAACTGTAAATTCTGTCACATCAACAGAAGATCTGGACATCACTGAGTCATTTTGGGCTTGTGATTTTTGCACACTCCTGAATGAAGGAGATCAGATAGTATATTTGATTAAATAAGGACTCTGAAGCTGTCTCTTACATCCATAGCAGGGTAAACACCAGACGCACTTTTCCCAGAGTTTTGGCTCAGATCCCCACTTTTGACCTCAGTAAGCAAAGACCTGATTATCTGGAGGTCCTAAAGATGATCTTACCTGATAATCCTGTGGTGTTTTTTCTTGCCACTGCTGCTGCGAGCCTCCTAAAGATGCACTGCACTGTATGTTGCCCCAGTGCTGTGCTGATGATGGGTTCATGTTGGGTTTGGACATGTTGTGTTTAAATGTGTAATTTAATATATATGTGCATAAATCTGTATCTATAAAATGAAGAGTAAGAGTTCAGCCCTCTCTATTGTGTCTTGAGTTAACACTTGTAATGAAATAGGACTAAACGGATAAAGACTGATTAATTATAACTGATTGATTGTTCAATATTTGCAGCCTGAAATCCTAATGTGTTTGGGGTACACTGAGAACAGTGTACCCCATGCATGCTAGCCTTTCTTTGAAAGTAAGAAAGGCTAGCATGCAGAAGCAGGAAGCAAATGTAGCCTCGGCAACAAGAGTAAAGGTGAAGGATATAGTTAGACAGACATCGGAAACGGAGGACTATTTGTTGATATGTGTCGAAAACACAATGCTTTTACTGTGTGACCTTGTAAATAGTATATTATGGACCAGTAAAGGGAGGAGCTTGATGGAAATGACAACCGCCAGGGTTGTTATAGGAAGCTAACCAATTGCCACATATAGCTTAGCAATTCCTTACGAAGTTGTCCACCATGTTTGCTTGCATTAATTTGATCATGCGAAATTACAAGCTGTAAGAGTAGAGGCCCTGACTATTGGTGAATGAATCGGTTGGTGTGTGGTGTGCTTTGTTTCTCTCTTTGTGGCACACCGCACACTACAAGAACTAAACTGATACATCAATCAGTATCTATCTTCATGTGTGGGCTCTCTCACTGATTCAAGAACTGTTAAGATTTTAAGTCTTCACGTGTGTACCAGGCTGAGTGAGTGTTTCAGATGACATTTATGTTTAATTGGAGCACCAAATTAATTAAAAAAACAGCTATATACTAACTAGATATACAAGTCTGCTGTACATTTGCAATTATATGATTTATGTAGGGCAGTATGGTGGCACAGCAGGTAGTGCACATGCCTCACAGCAGGAAGGTTGCTGGTTCGAACCCAAAATCGGTCAGGGCCTTTCTGTGTGGAGTCTGCCTGTTCTCCCAGTGCATGCGGAGGTTCTCTCCGGGTACTCTGGCTTCCTCCCACAGACCTAAAACATCCTCAACAGGCCAATTAGTGACAATTAGGTATGAGTGTGAGTGTGAGTGTGAGTGTGAATGGTTTCTTTTTCTCTCTGTGTGGCCGTGCGATCCAGTGGTGACTTGTCCAGGGAGTTCCCCGCCTCTAGCCCAATGTCAGCTGGGTAAGGCTCCAGCCCCAGCGACCCCGAAAGGGTTAAGCAGTATAGATGATAGACAGGTGGATGGATGATTTATATGTCAATAAAATGCAACAAATGTATGTGATATATATTAACATTCATCTGATTAGTGCATTTGTTTCATAACTTGAAAGGATTTGATAATAACAGAAGAAATTACAAACACCATTCATTATGAATAATTCAGATGGTAATGAGAAGCACTCAGTGGCCACTCAACGAGAAAATCAGATTACACAACAAAAAGGGCCAAAAAGAGAAAACGTCCTTAAGCAAACATGATTACATCACTTTGATAGCTCTAACGTGTTTTGTTTGTCACGGCAGTGTGCAGATAAAGGAGCAGCCGAGGCTCCAGTCACAGCTGTGATAGTAGATCAGTTAGTCGGTCAAAAAAAACTCATTCATGCAGCTTTTGGAGTATGATTGTTTGAACGTCAGATATTTCATGACCCAGTTCCCATGCAGGTTTTTCAGAAGCGCCATCAAATAAAGCTGCTCCCGAGTAATCATGTGGTGTTAGCAGAAACATCAATGATCCGCCTCGACTTGCACCACATCAAACACGTCATTCATATCAGCGCTCACACGGACAATGGCGGGAAATCAATTGTGTGTATGCAGATTCTTTTTAATGTGCGTACTGTTGGTGTGTGTTTTGGAGGCATAACAACAGCTGAAAAAAAAAAAAAACACTCTCACAGTCTGTTTCTGCAGCCTGTCTGTCGTCCTCCCTGCAGCCAGGACAGCTCATCACTTCATCACACCGCCGGCTGTTTCTGCACAATAACAAGAATGCCATTAACATATATGGAAATGCAGTGTGAAAACAAGCTACCCCTCTCCTCATGCCCGCTGAATGCACCCGTCTGTGCACAAGTCTGCGTGTGTGTGTTTGTGCATGTGTGCCCGCTGTGTGCACTCAGATTCTGTGTTCAGAGGGAATTGCTAGCTTTGATGTTCTCAGATGCAGGCAACCGCTGATACCCCTATTAGCCTGCACCAAGCTGATGCAAGCCACTCTATAGTGCAACAGCCCCCCACCCACCACCACCACATACACCAAAAAATGCTTCATTTCAGTGTTAAAGTGGAGCGATATAGAAATGAGCCACATTCAAGAGCAGCCCTGGGATGTCAGCACAAAGAGACAAAGGCACACACTTTATTTAGGAAGATAAGACTCTGGAATTAGCCAGGCGATAATGATGATGATAAAGTCGACTTCCTGCGACACAGCCAAAGGGCCACTGCTGAATCAGAGAGGAGGGAAGGGGAGAGGAGACGAGGTAAAGTTTAGGAGTGATAAGAGGAAGCGAGGGAAGGCTGAAGGGGAACTAGCACAGGAGCTGTTTTGGTTGGAGAAATGCGGGCGCGCACACACTCCAACCGGGAAAATAAGTTAAGAAGTGTGTCAGCTGTAGTACACACTCAGAGTTTCTTTCTTACTGATAACAGCTCTCACCTACTTTTCTGCTCACTGCCATCACATCCTGTTAGAGTCTGTTGCCCTCTTCTGGCCCAAAACATGCACAAAATGTGGGTAATCTGGATGAAGCTCTGAGTGAAAAGTGCATTTTTTTCAGCAAAGGTGCCTGCAGAGAGCTGGTGCTAGAGGAAGGACGGACAGCCTTTTAAGACAGAGTTGTGCTTTTCATGCTATCAGTGATGGATCACAGCTCATTAGCCCTAGAGTCAAAGAGTTTATGAGTAGTTTTGTGACTAAAATAAATAAATTAATAAATTAATAAATAAATAAAAGGGGAAAAGAGTGTGATATTTACCCACTCTATTATAAAGTGTCCTGAGATAACATTTGTTATGATTTGGATCAATGCAAATAAAGATTGATTGGTAGTATGGCTAAAATGTTATCTCCATTTAAAGACTGTGAGTAGAAGAAGGCTGGTCTAATCATAAAACTCCAGGGCTAAAAAGAGTCCCACCCAGTACAAGAAATATGAGCATATTGAATATCAGCAAAAATCCAGTTTTATTTATCCCTACGTAAAATGATGGAAAGATCTAACCCTTAAAAAGTAAATGTGAAAAGATCTGTTATGATGTACGGATAGCCAAGTGGGTTACATCCTGGCACTGGTCATGTATTGATTGGCTGTATGATTGATTGAAAAGAGTTATCAGTACCAAAGATTTATCTGGCACGCACATGGTTAAAATTCTAAATGTCTTTACCCAGTGTCACTGCAACCTAGAATGGTTTGAAAATCATTTAAGTTAAAAATGTAACATAAAGAATTTTCAGAAAATTAAAAACATTTTTTTTGATAAATTACAAGTCGAGGAGCTTCAAGAAGTATGAGCCTCCGCCAAAGCATTTCCAGCATTGTTGGGTGAGTTTTGGTCACACTATCAAGCAGTGTTAGAAAATTCTTTAAAGCATACCTGCATCTGCATCCACCAAATGTAATCATGTCTTTCTTGTGCTATGATCAACATTCCCTTAATTTTTTTATCCAAATCCGTTGAGAACTTGTTCTGTTATAAGCAAAAATGTGGAAATTTATCTGATCTCACAATGTCAACAAATCCTTTAAAAAAGTTGCTGAATCCACCACTGGATTGGGATCACCATCAAGATCTAGTCACCTCACCCTTGTGCCATGACTAACATTCCCTATCATCCAAATCTTTTCTCTAGCTTTTTAGTTATTCCTGTTCACACACAAACGAAGAAAATAACAAATGGGGGCAAAAACAACCTCCCTGGCGGAGGTAAAAATGACTGATTCTGTGTCAAATATTTTATAGTTTTAGTTGAGCACTTATATTCTGTCTTGTGATTGGCCTTCTCTCTGCTCCAATTGCTGCCCTCCAAAATGCGCCTCTTACATGCATCTCTGTCTTCCATGGCAATTCAAGACCTCCTGTTACCTCAGATAGCCCTTGCTTCACTTCTCTTTTGGAATTAGGGTCTGCTGATAAATTTCACAGAATCATTTTGTGAAGTTTATCCGTGAAACGCTGGTTTGCTGTGAAGTGAAAACACCTCATGGAGTGCAGTTTTTAATAAATTAAGTCCCCAGTTGAAAAGAAAACAGTGAAGGTGGCAGTGGTGACAGTTTGGAACATCTGTTGTTTTGTTATTGTTTCGAGCCCCCTGGCAGTGATTCTTAAATATTATTTTAACTGTTTTTTTTTTTTTATGAAATGGTAACAAGACTTGGACTAGTGTGTCACTTTTGTCCTCTGACGAAATTGGCTTAAGCTTAAATAGATCATGTATACAGAACATCGTTTTTCTCTTGTAGCTTTGACTATTCAAAGCAGCTTAACATCACAGGCCCACATCTCCAATTTACATGCCATTTGTGTCAGTGGCATCAACTTGTGGTTAACCCTAGTACTGTGTTAGTTTTCTCGATGCACACTCCACCCGTGCCTTAAAAAACAACTATATCATGCAATTATTTTCTTAATCTCTTGGCTACCTTGTCAGGCTTCATTATCCATGAAAATATTGTTTTTAATATCTTTTGGTGTGGGCCTTTGGGCCTTTGTTTGTCTGTATCCCCCTTGATTTCAGTAAAAAAAAATGCAAAATGATCCTCAAGAGAATCATACAAACAAATAAGAGGTTGTATAGTTACCTCACTATTACTAGGGTGTGTTAGAATACATGTTGTAGAGGTATATGTATACACAGCTTTCCATTCTAATATTATTAACTATAATAACCTCTATGGTGTGATGGGTCAATTTCGACCCATATATATTTACTTTAAAAAAAACGGGAAAATGTATTTTTAGCAAAAGAACTTTATGAGCATGAATATTTGTGAACATTTATGAACATTTATCTGTTAATCTTCACAGATGCACCATGATTTCAGTTTTTGCTCTAATTATTGCTTTGTAATCTTATTTTTATAACTGGGTCAAAAACTGACGCTAACAACACAGATGACACTATTTCAACAGAGCACTTATAAATTATTGTTTTATTTTTTATTTCCTTTTTTTGTTTAAATAGAGGTTCCTGACAAGAGCAAAAAGCCTTGATGCAGTAAACAAATATTGAGTGGTTCTTTGATGCATTTAAAACCTAAAACGGGTCAGTACCGACCCTAACACAGGCAGAAGGTTAAGTGTCTTGCCCAAGGGGTACATTGCTATTTGAAGGCCGGAGTTGGGCTCGAACTTGCAGCCATCCAATTACTGACAGTGACAGAGGACACTATCAGACTGAGCCACTGACACCCTCTAACAACTCTCAACACTTTAGACACTGATGGTCACATTCAGTCTTGGAGGTCAGAGGTTTGATCCACAGCTCTTCCACTCACAGGAGCAATCACTGAACATAAATCAATCATTTCTGTTGTCATATTTTCTGAGGCCTCCCTTCAGTCTCCCTTTATCTAAGGCTTTCCTTTCTGACTCCTTTCCCCCCAAACTCCTTTTTCACTTGTTATTTTTCAGATGCTTTTTTTCAAGGACTTTTTCTCTATTTAATGTTCATCTGATGATTTCTTTCCCACTTTTTTCTGCAATGCCTTCTTTTTTGACTCTTTAGAAATTATTTTTCATCTGAAGGATAACTGGGGTCTGACACCTGAGACCTTAACTATGTCCTAATAAATAGTACCAGGGTATTCATTCGGACTTACCAAACATTTGCCCAAGGGTGTAGTTTTGTTGGCAAATTACAGCTAACTGCTACCCTAATATGAGTCGCTGGAGAATCTCCTGTATTTTGAGAAACAACTATTCATTTTTTTTTTCTCTCTTCCCTCCTCGCAGTAAGACTTCTCTCCATGTTAAAGCAGAGCAGGATCCAACCTCCCCGTCACCCCTCTCTCCTCATCCTCCTCTGCCTGTATCCAGGCCGCCATTGATGATGCCACACGTGTATCGTTAAGCCGCAACAGAAAACTTTGGACTCAGGAGAAATAATCGAGAGGGCGAAACGGCCCACAGAAAATAAATGGATCAACTTTGAACTTGCAACTCAGCGAGGTTTATTTGTCAGACATAAGCCTGGAGTGCCTTTCCTGTAATAAAAAAAATACCCACAAGTTAAACTTCATGGACTAATCCAACTTGACAGCATGCTTAGTGTGATGGGAAGGTCTGATTCCCAGAGCCAATGGGAAGAAAATGAGACAGGGAAAAAAGACAAAAAGGTGACTTTCAAAGTCGTCTCTGCCACGTGAGAGAGAAAAACAGGCCCACCCCCCTATACGTATAACATGTGGCTACTCACCAAACTGTGTTACTTGTGAAATAACATTTCTGAGGTAAGAACATCCATTGTTGTCCATTTATTTCTGTCACTAGGAATCACATCCAGGCATATCAAAGGTCAGCACTTTTGCCAATTTTCCTAGAAAATAAACAATTTGCAGTCACAACACCCTTACTCTGTCCCTCAAGCTCCTCTCAGAGGCAAAAATATGCACATTATCTGGAGGTCCTAAGATGATCTTATCTGATCATCCTGCAGTTTGAGGTGTGTGGTTAAGGGTCATAATTTAATCCTTTTAAAAGAAGGATCGGGATTCAACATGTTCAATATTTACGACCGAAAGTCCTGATGAGTGTGGAGTGCACCAAGGACAGCCGAGCATGTCCTCTGTGTTTTTCTACAATGGACCAAAGCAAAGCCAACCAGGGAGCAGGCTGTCTGAAGCAGGGGGCAAACGTAGCCATGGTAACAAGAGTAAAGGTGAAGCATAAAGTTAGACAGACGTCAAAATGGAGATCCAACTTTCTATTTGTGTCTAAACAGTGAAACCTGTAAACTATATATAACAAACTGGTAAAGGAGGAGCTAGACATAAATCACAACCACCTAGGATGTTCTAGGAAGCTAACGGCTAGCTGCAGTTAGCCCCCTGACATTGTCCTTCCTGTTAAACACTGAAGTCGTGTGTGATCCAGAAGACCACAAGCTGCAGAGACGCTGCTCTATTGGTAAAATTAATTGGTTGGTTTTTGGTGTCCTAGCTCTCTCTCAATGTGGCACAGCACACACTACAAGAACTAAACTGATAAATCTGACAGTATCTGTTTTCATGTGAGGCTCTCTCACTGTTTCAAAATTGGTTCAGTTAAAAAAATGCATACGTACCAAGCCTACGAGCTGTCACCTTGGCCCAATTTCTTTTAATGATTTGTTTGGTTAGCTTGATAACTTTATTGTCTCAGGAAAAACACTTGATTTGAGGGATGTTGCTGGTGATGTTTATTAACCCGTAGCTGTTCTTGAAGAAGAGTTTTTTTGTTGTTGTGAGCTGCATCTTTAGTTTTTTGAGGGTATCCGCATTTTTAAATCTGTTAAATCAGTCCTAAGCATTTTTCTCAAAATCCTCCTCAGAATCACAGATGCGTATAATTATTTGAAATTTACCATATTATGGTATGTTATCAATAAGCTGGGAGGATGGAAACTATCTGCTCTCAAAACAGTGTAACGGTCAGTAACACTTACTTACTAAAGATGTGTAAATCACCATCATCATCTTTTAAGACTTTTATATCAAGGGTATATATTTTTTTTAATGGCAAGTCAAGGTTTAGCTTTAGATTTCTGTTTGTTTTATTGAGATATGAATGTCATGGCTAGAACTGTCAAAGCAGTAAAAGAACTCAAAAAGCAGATGAAGCAGGTCCGTGAGGCAAAAGGCAAGGTTTATTAACAGTCCAAGATCCGGTACACAAAAGCAGGCAGAGTCAGGCAAAGGTATCCAAAAAACAACAGGCAAAAGGGCAGGGTCTAAACAAAACAGGTTGTGAGCAAACGACTATGGAAGTGACTATGGAAGGAACGCTGGAAAGTGGCACAAAGGAACAACAATATGGCAACAAGACAAGGGAAGACACAAGGGTTAAATACATGAGGTGATTGGGGGTGATGAGACACAGCTGGGGAAGCACAATCAGGGATCAGGTGTGACAACGCCAGAAAGGAAGCAAAAACTACGGCAATAAGGAGAGATGCTGAACTTTCAAAATAAAACAGGAAACACATAGACAAGGTATGAAACGAGAACAAAACGGGTAACTTAACTAAAAAAAAAACGGGATCATGACAATGAATGGAATTGCAATAGTTCTGACTCTGACCCAGACCAACTCACAAGAATATCATCTATTTATCTCCCCCACCCCAAAAAAGGTGGGGACCACTGTATTAGTAGGTTGATCCAAAGTTAAGTTTAGATGGATAGATAGATAGATAGATAGATACACACATGGACACAATTGTTGGAACCCTTCAGTTAAAGAAAGAAAAACCCAAAATGGTCATTGAAATATATTGAAACTGACAAAAGTAAAAATAACTAAAAATTTACTGAAAATCAACTAATGAAAATCAGGCATTGCTTTTGAATTGTGGTTCAACAGGATTATTTTAAAAAACAGACTAATAAAACTGGCCTGGACATAAATGGTGGTACCTTTAACTTCATATTTTGTTGCACAACCTTTTGAGGCAATCACTGCAATCAAGCGATTTCTGTAACTGTAAATGAGACTTCTTCACCTGTCCACAGGTATTCTGGCCCACTCCTCCAGAGCAAACTGCTCCAGCTGTCTCAGGTCTGAAGGGTGTCTTCTCCAGACTGCATGTTTCAGCTCCTTCCACAAATGTTCAATAGGATTTAGATCAGGGCTCATCAAGGCCACTGCAGAATAGTCCAATGCTTTGTTCTGAGCCACTCTTGGGTGTTTTTAGATGTGTGTTTGGGTCATTATACTATTGGAGGACCCATGACCTGTGACTGAGACCAAGCTTTCTGACACTGGGCAGCACATTTCACTCCAGAATGCCTTGATAGTCTTGAGATTTCATTGTACCCTGCACAGATTCAAGACACCCTGTGCCAGATGCAGCAAAGCAGCCCCAGAACATAACTGAGCCTCCTCCATGTTTCACAGTAGGTACAGTGCTCTTTTCTTTGTATGCTTCATTTTTGCATCTGTGAATATAGAGCTGATGTGACTTGCCAAAAAGCTCCAGTTTTGTCTCATCTGTCAAAAGGACATTCTCCCAGAAGTTTTGTGACTTGTCAATATGCATTTTGGCTAATTCCACTTTTTGCTTTTTTATGATTTGCTTTCAACAGTGCTGTCCTCCTTGGTCGTCTTACATTAAGTCCACTTTGGCTCAAACAGCGACGGATGGTGCTATCTGATACTGATGTACCTTGACCTTGGAGTTTACCTCTAATCTCTTTGGAAGTTGTTCTGGGCTCTTTGGTTACCATTCGTATTATCCGTATCTTCAATTTGTCATCAGTTTTCCTCTTTCAGGAAGGTTGGCTACAGTCCTGACCCTAAACTTCTGAATAATATGTGCAACTGTAGTCACAGGAACATCAAGCTGGTCCCTTTACCTTTAACATTCATTCATTCATTCACTATCCCTTTTAGGGGGGGCTGGAGCCTATCCCAGCTGTCATTAGGCGAGAGGCGGGGTACACCCTGAACTGGTCACCAGTCGATTGCAGGGCAACATATAGAGACAGACAACGATTCACGCTCACACTCATACCTAAGGGCAATTTAGAGTGACCAATTAACCTAATGAGCCTGTTTTTGGTCTGTGGGAGGAAGCCGGAGTACCCGGAGAGAACCCACGCATGCATGGGAAGAACATGCAAACTTCACAAAGAGAGGCCCTGCCCAAGCCGGGAATCTTGCTGTGAGGCACATGCACTACCTGCTGCGCCACCGTGCCACCCTTATAATTCCCTTTCCAACCTCCTGAGACAACACTCTCCTTAGCTTTGTGTGGTCCATGTTCAGTCTGGTACACATCATGATATCAAACAATACAGTGACTATTTTTCACCCTTTAAATGGGCAGAATGACTGATTACAAACTTGAAGACACCTGTAATGCTAATTACAGGACACACCTTAGTTTAACATGTCTCTATGGTCAGATCATTTTCAATCTTTTCTAGGGGTACCATCATTTTTGTCCAGGACAGTTTCATTAGTTTGTTTTCTTAAGGTGATTCTGTTGAACCACAATTCAAAAGCAGTGTCTGATTTTCATTAGATAATTGTAAGTAAATTTTTATTTATTCTTACATTTGTCAGTTTCAAGATATTTCAGTGACCATTGTGGGTTTTCTTTCTTTAACTGAAGGGTACCAACAATTTTGTCCATGTGTGTAGATCTCAGTAAGATCAGTCTCCTGCTGCTGCTGCTGCTTCTCTGACCCTCCAGGATTTTGTTTAGGGGATGGTCACTATTGTCCAGGATGGCCTTCACTGTGCTGCACGTACATTTCTCCACCACAGTCCCCAATGAGTCCAAACTCTTGACAAGCACAGAGCCAGCCTTTCTGCACCAGTCTGTCCAGCCTCCTGGTGTTCCTATCAATCATGCTGCCCCCCCAGCAGACTGCAGCATAGACCAGAACACTGGAGACA
The DNA here is from genome assembly GCA_037902135.1 of Cetoscarus ocellatus. Lineage (NCBI taxonomy): Eukaryota > Metazoa > Chordata > Actinopteri > Labriformes > Labridae > Cetoscarus > Cetoscarus ocellatus. The sequence goes on along the minus strand of JBAMNC010000579.1, from coordinate 3,950,008 downwards.
ACTGACTGATAGACCAAATGCAGCATTTCCCTGCATACATCAAAAGACCTGAGCCTCCTAAGGAAGAAGAGCCGGGTCTGCCCCTAACAGTACAGGGCATATGTGTTCAGAGACCAGTCCAGCTTGTTGTCGAGGTGCACACCTAAGTTCTAATAGGTTTGCACTCCTTCAATGACCTCCCCTATGATGTGACTGGCTGGAGCGGGGGCTTAGGCCTCCTAAAGTCAATGACCATCTCCTTGGTCTTGGAGGCATTCAGCAGGAGGGAGTTCTTAGTGCTCCAGTCACTGAATGGGGAATCAGGGTTCAATTCCGGAGAGGGAGCCTGAGAAATGGCTACCACATCCAAGGAAGGCAGCAGGCACACAAATTCCCCACTCCCGACTCGGGGAGGTAGTGACGAAAAATAACAATACAGGACACTTTCGGGGCCCTGTAATTGAAATGAGTACGCCTTAAATCCTTTATCGAGGTCCCTGTGCTCCTCTTCCTGCCCAGTCTTGATTCACGCCACAATAGTCGTGCCATCAGAGTACTTCCGAATGTGGCAGGACTCAGACCTTTACTTAAAGCCTGTAATGTACAGGCTAAACAGCAATGGAGCCAGAACTGTCCCCTGAGGAGCCCCAGTGTTGCTCACCGCTGTCGCAGAAACACAGTTCTCCAACCTGACGAACTTCAGCCACCCTGTGAGGTACTCCATGATCCAGGAAGTAAAGGAAGGATCAACCCCCATGTCCTCGAGCTTATTCTGGAGCAAGAGGGGCTGGAGGGTGTAAAATGGGCATGAACAATATATTTATGTCCATTAACTGTTTTCCAAAGCCTCCTTTAATAATCACAGAACTGAGATCACATGACTATCCAACCATTCCAACAGTCAACAGTTTCTTCATGCATGAATTTACAATAATTCTTGGACCCCGAAATAATAAGTAATAGCTTTATGTAAATCATAAGCATATTTGTAGCCTTAGAAGTATTTATATTAGGCAGAGGTTAAAGAGATTCACATGCTTTGTTAATTTACCCATGCTTGTAAAAATGGTTCTGCCATACTGTACCTTTGTATAGTCAACAAAATGTAAGTTGTTGCATATTAGGGTTTGCAAAGGGCCTCAGAGGAGATTTCCACCACAGGCCTCACCTTATCCACAAGCGGCCCTAGTAGAAAACCCAATGCTGACATGTAATGGGAAGTATTTATGTTCAAAGAGCTGCACCAATGTAACCTTTCCTTTTGCATTTTGGGAAAAGGTTACCGAGAATTGATTTTGGGATTGTCGACGGCACACAGGAAGCAGAAACACCTTCACAAATGTGAGGAACTGGCTCGACCCGGCAGGAAGATTAAGATGCGACAAAAATCGATGTAATAAACCGGGATGTAATATTGCAATGAAAAGCTGGGAGATGGATTGAGGAGACCGCTTGCTCTTGTCTGTCATTCCACGATATGTCATCTACGACCGCCAGCGCTCGCAGTCATTTTAACATGGCGAAGATTTAAAAGGCGGGATGTGGAGGAACTGATAACGGCATTTATCAGCTCTAACCGCTACAGGGTGAAATGTTAAATCTGAATAGCTTCTGTTTGGAGATAAATAGCCGCTTTGCCTGAATTTACCTTCTAAATGATGTTTATTCACATTTACTGCAACTAAAGAGGATAAAAAAGGAGCAGGAGTATGTTTGGAGCGAGTATTATCCAATTTTAGATCTATTTTTCTCCCCCGCGGTGCCAGCTTTTGGATTATTTCAGCCCAATGACAGCAAAGATGGCTCGTGAGGTATATAGCAAACATTTATTTCCACTAGACACAAGCTCTTCACGTTAGACTGCAGGCGATATGTTAAACCGCAGCTCAAAGGCTACTGGTGCTAAACTGGTTTGCTCTGCCAAGAACCTCCAAAATACAAAGTCCACAGCCACACATTCACACACGCATCATGCCCCCGGATTCAACTTTCCGAGGCTTAATGGGAAACCTGATTTTCAAGTGGTGCCGAAGGCATGTTGCCCTGACTAAACTAACTCTTTCAGTGTGGGGGGGGGGATACAGGAAGGGTGAGGGGAGGATAGAGAGGGAGTTCAGAGAAGGAAGAAAAAATCAATGCAAATGTGAAATGCAAGATCCTCGCAAGAGTGCACGAGGCTAATTAATACACAGATGAGTTTATTAAGATTTCTGGCTCTGAAGGGAAATGAATGGCGTGTTACATATTTAGCACAAGGGGGGAAGATGCTCATTTGTAATATGCAGTGCAAGAGTTTGGAAATATGACACATGGGGTTTCCTTTTATTTTCTAGAAACTTTTAAAATATCAGCAGTGAAAACACTAAAAAAAATAAATCATACTGTTAAAGTTGAGCAAAAGCAAAGAAGCAAAACAGTTTGATCATTAACATCTTAATTGCCCTCCGCAGTGGTGCAGCAGGAAGTGGTGGTGCCTCACAGCATGGAGGTTGATGGATTAACTTCCTAGAGGGGAACAACATTTGTGTGTTGAGTTTGCCTGTTCTCCCTGTGCATATGAGGGTCACCTCTGGATACCCCAGTTTCCTCCCATAGACCAAAACATGCTCCTCGGGTTAATGGTGAGTATAAATTACCCATAGGGGACAATCACGCAGGGATGATTTCCAACGCAACAGCACATCTTTCTCTGCCGCCATGCATTTCTGAGCATGCATAAGAGTCGAAATAGTTTCCACTCTTCAATAGCTGCTTAAGCCCTTTTCACACATGCAAACCTTGTTATTCCTGAAAACCAGGGTTTACATTTTGAAACAGGCTACCCCTCACTTAAGTTCCCATTAAAAGACAATTTTTTTTCTTTTGTTTCTTTGACAGGAAAAGTGAGTATTGAGGTTAATTTAGGATGGACCATTTTTTAAGCTTAATGGGCCCCAAAAAGCTTCCCCCCATATGGGCAGCCTTGGGGACTATACTTAACAACTAATGTTGCAAAGCCAGAATAAAACATGAAAGACCACTGGTACTGTGATTTTATACCATTTGTTTTCTTCACAGCCAAAAGCTGCAGGGTAAGGGACAGATGGAACATTTTTTAGAAAATATAATTGAAAAATTCAAAGGAAAAAAAACTGCTTTCATCTCCATTTGGGCTAATGCAAAAGTGAGTTTCACAAAATCAATTATAGCCACTTAAATCTCCATTTTCCTGTAAGTATTGCTAATTTTTAGGTTTTCCTGGTTAGATTTTGTCACTTTTTCTTCATGCACATATATTATATTTCATACTAAGTGCCATTTAATGGGTATAGGCCCTCATGAACAGTTACATATATATATATATAAATATATATGTACATATCTAAACTAAACTCTTCTCTCACCCACCCCCCTCTCCCCGGTGGGGTGGGTAGCGATTCATCCTCTTCAGCTTGAGTCCTCTACCAGAGGCCTGGGAGCTTGAGGGTCCTGTGCAGTATCTTAGCTGTTCCTAGGACTGCACTCTTCTGGAGTGAGATATCTGATGTTTCTCCAGAGATCTGTTGGAGCCACTTCTCCAGTGTGGGGGTCACTGCCCCGAGTGCCCCAGTGACCACAGGCACTACTGTTGCCTTCACTTTCCAGGCTTTCTCTAGCTCTTCTTTGAGCCCTTGGTATTTCTCTAGTTTCTCGTGTTCCTTTTTCTTGATGTTGCTATCGCTTGGGATGGCTACATCAATCACAACGGCTTTTCTCTACTGCTTATCCATGATTACAATGTCTGGTTGGTTGGCCATTACCATTTTGTCGGTCTGATCTGGAAGTCCCACAGGATGCACAGATGTTCCTGTACACTATACCGGCTACGTGGTTATGGCGTTCCATGTTTGCTTTTCCTGCCAGCATCTGACACCCTGCTATTAGGTGTTGGACTGTTTCAGGGCCCTCTTTCCACTGCCTGCACCTGGGATCTTGCCTGGTGTGGTAGATCTGGGCCTCTATTGCTCTGGTGCTCAAGGCCTGTTCCTGTGCAGCCATGATTAGTGCCTCTGTGCTGTCCTTCAGTCCAGCCCTCTCTAGCCATTGGTAGGATTTGTTCATATCAGCCACTTCGGCTATCTGTCGGTGGTACATCCCATGCAGGGGTTTCTCTTCCCATGATGGTTCCTTTGGTTCCTCCTTCCTGTCAGTTTCCACTGTCTGAGACACTCACTAAGCGCTTGATCTCTTGAGGCCATCTTCCTGACGTAGTCATGGATCTTGGATGTTTCATCTTGAATAGTGGCTCTGATGCTCACTAACCCTCTGCCTCCTTCTTTGCGCTTAGTGTATAGCCTCTGGATACTGGACTTGGGGTGAAACCCCCATGCATGGTGAGCAACTTCTGAGTTTTAACATCTGTGGCCTGAGTTTCCTCCTTTGGCCAGCTTATTATTCCAGCTGGGTATCTGATCACTGGCAGGGCATAGCTGTTAATTGCCCGAATCTTGTTTCTGCCATTGAGCTGACTCTTTAGGACTTGCCTTACTCGCCTCAGGTACTTGGCTGTTGATGCTTTCCTAGTGGCCTCTTCGTGGTTGCCATTTGCCTGTGGTATGCCAAGGTATTTGTAGCTTTCCTCCATATCTGTCATTCTGCCTTCTGGGAGTGTAATGCCTTCTGTATGGACTACCTTCTCTCTTTTTGTCACCATTCGGCCACACTTCTCCAGTCCGAACGACATTCTGATGTCACTGCTGTAGATCCTGGTGGTGTGGATCAGTGAGTCGATGTCTCGCTCACTCTTAGCATACAGCTTGATGTCATCCATGTAGGGGAGGTTACTGATGGTGGTCCCATTTCGGAGTCGGTCATCACCTTGGTATGTGCCACATTTGATGGAGACTTGTGCTCGAAGTTGGCCTCAAGGGTGGTGTTCCATTGACTCATTGAGTTTGCAATGAAGGCTCTTAGAGTCTTGTTGACCTTGTACAGCTTCAGGCATTCCAGGATCCATGTGTGTGGCATCGAGTCATAGGCTTTCGTGTAATCAATCCAGGCAGTGCACAGGTTGGTCTGTCTGGTTCTGCAGTCTCGAGCGACTGTTCTGTCTACCAGTAGCTGGTGTTTTGTGGGAGGAAGCCGGAGAGAACCCATGCATGCACGGAAAGAACATGCAAACTTCACACAGAAAGGCCCTGACTGACCCAGGGATCGGACCGGCAACCTTCTTGCTGTGAGGCACGTGCACTACCTGCTGCGCCACCATGCTGCCCAATAGCAGAGCTGGGTCTAAGGAGTCATTTACATGACAACGAAAACATCTGAAAACAGAGAGTTTTTGTTGCATTTGCGCCTTCCGTTTACACAAGAATGGTACCTGGAATGCCTGAATCCACAAACTTTTGAAACCAGCGTCCAGAGGGAAAAGTTTTGAAAACATTGTCTTTGTCGTCACCATGTTAACAGGAATACATGCAGATGATCAGAACGCACAAAATACTGGGAGGAGAAGATGCAAATGTGATCATTTAGCACGCGCAATGTGATTTATCAAACCCGCAACTGATTGTGCTCGATGTTATGGTGTCTAAATTTAGCAGGTTTAAAAGGCAGGTGCAAAAAAAGCACAGCGTTACGCACAGAGGGGTGTGGTCATTGTGGAGAGAAACAGGGGTTGCATTAATCAAATATTTTCTAGCACTGGCTGAATTTTTGGATGAATGACGGAAAGATTCGGAGGCTATCTGTCATTATGATGGACTGGAAAAAGAGGGATGTTCCAGTGTTGCTTCATACTTCAGATACAGAGACACGCGTAAAGTAAACCCTCTCTGTTTTGTGCTCTACATCGCGGAGGAGGTCATTTAACCTATGTATAAAAAGATCTCCATAGCTGGCTATGAGGGAGAATCACTCCATTTGTCACTCAGAGCCAACTGCATCACACTCTCCACGCACTGACAGCCAGTTTAGGAGCTGTCAGTGCGTAAAGAGTACCCGCGCGGTCTGTGTGTGCGTAACTGTGAGACTGCTCTTCACATGATGAAGCTGTGTAATTATGTGAATGCTGTCATTTAGATTATGTTTAACTGTTTATCAGAAAAGGAAAATTAAAAATGAGGGATAAAAATATGGCATGAGGGAAAAGTGACGACCTCGTCCGCCAAAATGACAGACAACAAAAAAGGTTACTGTAAGTGCATTCATTTGCTTCCAACTCGATGCCCTAAAACTTCATTTTTCATTTGCAGCCCCTTTGCTCTCCCAAACTCTCCATGGTAACAGCCGGCAGCACAGGCAAAATCCTCCTTTAAAGAGGGCGGTCTGCACCACTTTTGCACCTGTTATTAATTGTGCACACAGTCATAGTAGATCACACGCAACACGCCCACTAATTGCACGTGCAATTTTTTAGTTTGCACACACAATTTAGCACTCATTATTTTGGATCTTAGTAGATCGGGCCCTTGGAGTTGCTGGTTGAGCATAAACAAACCTGTAGACAGGTAGGATATGGACTTATGACAATGACATAATTACAGGTATTGTTTAAAATCACTATTTTTCACAGCTTAATCCAAGAGTGTGGCAGAAGGATAGTGCCGAGTGTGTGTGTGTGGGTGTGTGTGTGTAGGGGTGTGTGTGTGGGGGTGGGGGTGGGGGGGGGTGGGGGGGGGGGGGATATGTGGTAAGGGGCCTGTGCCCAGTAGAGCTTTATGCCCAGCAACTGAGGTTCAGCCTTCTTGAGGGACATGTAGGCCTCTATATTGTTCTTTTACGAGCACATGGTACAGATCCCAACAATATATATAACATATATATTTAACATATATATTTGAATTTTCCATCACTTTTCATGACGACAAGAAATTAAGCAAAACATTTGGGCAATTTTCAGACAGTAAAACATGTATGTGCATGACTTTCTAATTAAAAAAAGGACTTTTTAGCATGTTGTGATTTGGTAATTAAACAGTGGGCTAACTGATGACTTTTTGGTCAGTTTTCATGACAAAAAAATAGTGCTTAACTAATTTACTAGCCCACCTATCATAAAACATATATTAATATTCAATAGACATAAATTAAAAGTAGACATTTCAGAAATTTTTCCAAAACTTGTTTAAAAAATTTTTAAAAATTAAATTGTGATTTATTTTTATCCTTTTGTGTAATCATCAGTAACGAGGAATTTCAAATTGATTACACCTTTTTATATTAAATTTGAGCCAGCCTGCCAGACTTCTCTGAGAAGTCAGAAATTAATGAAGCAGAACATTTAACCACTAAAACTATTTTTTCTATTCAGGAGTGTAAGAACATATCAATAATCTAACAACTAAATCAAGAAATGAAGTGCTTCACTATTTTTCCTGCAAAACAGTAAATATGGAAATTCATGGAAACAATCATAATTACATATTTATTTTACTTTATATTCATTAATAATTTAATTTCAGTTAAAGAGCTTTTACATACTGGTGTATTTACCATCATATAAACATAAAAAAATATTTTGTTAATTACCAGCGCTGTTAATTTAGGGCAGCTGTGGCATAAACTTTACATATGGTGGTGGTCTAATACATTTGTTCAGCAATGTGTATTTTTTTTTTATGTTTTAAACTGACTGGCTTTAGTGAGCCTCATATATCCCCAGTGCAACTAGGTGCCCACCCCTGCTCTAAAATATGATCAAAACGTGATGCCAAAGCAAAAACAAACAAACAAAAAATACTGTATTAGAGCTTTAAAACCATGTGCATGCACACTGTATAAAAAGAAAAATGAAGCAAGCACATAAAAGGTTAAATACTGGATGCTAGATGCAAAAAGTAGAAGCAAAAAGAGACAAAAGTTCTGCACACCAGAGGCTGCTCCAAAGTCAATTTAATGAGGCTTACCACCGCAGATGTAATGTTTCAGGTCCTAGCCATCTGATGTTGGATCTGAACACGAAACGTTGATTCTGTGGTGATAAAACTCATTAAATAGCTTTGGAGGAGGCGCAGCAGCAGAACTGTCGACTCTTTTGCATGCACTCTTTGTACACATATTCCTACATTAAGAATTAAAACTTTCACAATAATTGGAGAGCAAACTGCTTTAGATGATCACCACAAAAGAAGTAGAAGGTAAAGATAAAGGTGTGAACATGCTAAACATGTTGAAGATGTCGTGTCCCTGTTTCAGCATCCAACACGTCATGTGTGAGTTTTAACATGCAACCCTGCATGTGTGTGTTGAAGTGTGTATCAGCATTTATATCACGCATGTGTGTTTGGCGTGTCTGTTGTGGCAGTGTGTAATGTCCCAGTTTAACCAGAGATCTTTGTGTTCACAGCGTGTGACGGCCCCCCCGCTGCTGTGAGGGCATGTAGGGAGAGGAAACACGCCAGCTGAAGCAGAGTCAGACACACACAGAGCGCCCGGGCAGAGAGGAGATACAGTACATCAATAAAGTGATATAGACTGGGGTAATTTAGGGGAATAACAGAAAATGGCCTCCTCTGTGTAAATGGTTATTACAGGCTGAAGTGCTGTATTAGAGGGAGCTCAAACACTGTTATCCTGCAGTGGATCCTCACACATTCACAGCCATTACACTGAAGTCATTCTCTCCAACACTCTCATTGATTGACTCACATTTTATAAAAGAGGAGACAGATTGAAACACATCACATCCTCTAAAGTACTGATTTTTATCTTGTAACAAGCAGAATGGACATTTTTAAACATGCTTGAGTAAAAGCTTCTATGGACGACAAACAGGCAGTGCAGGCCGACTCTGTCCTTCATGTCTTTTTGGGCCTAAAACGTCACACTCTGCACTGACCTCGCCCATTTCACTCTATTACTGCTTTCACACTAAAATTAGCGGGTCAACGCGGGTTTTTTCAACGTGGGTTAACCCGTTAATAATCGGCAAGTGACTCCTTTACCACTGCCAGCAGACCCGGGTCTAATTGGCAGTAGACGAGCTGCATGGCTGTTTTTTTCCCCTGGCGCATCAAGCTGATGTCATCACGTTGATGACATCATCAGCGCAACGAAACATGACTATGTAAACAATTGAATGGACGCCTTGGACACGGTTTACTGTACTTTGTACTTTTGTCCCTCTTTAAAAATGTACCGACTCGGCGCTGATGATATAAAGACGGATGGAATTTGTTGCTGAGATGGCAAAGAGTCACGTAAGTTACAGACAAAGGGGACGGGTGTTATGCCGTGGGCACATAACGCCGATAAAAACCCGTGTCGCTTGCAGGGTCAGTCGACTCGGGTCGAAATGCCAATTAAACCCTTTCAAACTGTGGACAGGAGCAGATTGTTACCAGGTTTAAGCGGGTTTTTTGGCCAGTCTGAAAGGGGTATATGTGTTGATTTCTAAAAGGTCATGATTTAATTAAAAGACAAGGTCATAAAATGTCTTCAAATCAAGTCATGAAGCCAAAGATATGAGAGCATCAGTAAAAAAATGATCACAAACCAGACAGTGGCACCAGACACTGGCAATAAAGTTAAGTCAGTCTGCAGCCATATAGTTTTACATTAAACTGGGCTGTGGTACAAAAAAAGGTTGGGTACCACTGATCGAAAGAGCGTTCAAGAAACAAGTAAAGCCAATAAAAGGCCAGATAAATCTGATCACAGTGTTTCAGTTACCAGCAGCCAAACAAATAAGTGACACTGAAACAGGGTGACCAGATTTTCAGACCTCAAAATAGAAACACTATTATTATTAATATGTGTAATGTTATCTGTTTCAATATGATGATACACTTTTTATAATCATTGGATTGTAACATGTTGTAATTTAACAGTCTTTGCTAATTTAAGTGTTTTATCTACATAATATTTCACTTCCATACAAAAATTCAGTTTGGTCTTGATAAAGAGATTTTTAATCATAATTCTCTTCTCTATCTTTTATATATTGTGCATATTTTGGTATAAGATGAAATAATGTTTCTATAATTTATGTAGGATGATCAACGGCATACGTTATTTTTTATACAATCAATCAGTCATTGAAACTTTATTGATAAAGCATTTTTCATACTAAGAAAATGTAGCACAAAGTGCTGTACATTCAAAAACACAAGGATATAAGTGTCAGGGGACACAAAATTAAATACAAAACCCCAAACCCCACCCTCTCAACCCACATTCAGCACTCACAAACACACACATACGCATGCACACACAGACGTATACACAAGGACACCAAGTGAGGTTTCTTCAAATAGGCACAGACGACTGAGGAAACGCTATCTTGAATTAAAATTGAGGAAGCACAGGACCTAAGACTAAACTGATAAAACCACGATAACATATATAATAAAGGTAACAAAGTATTCAAAGTTAATTAAAATAAAACACTCAAAACCAAATATGAAAGGAAATAAATAAAAAGAAGTAATAAAACACAAAATAGGAACTCTGAAACTAATATAGAGTAAATACACATAATGCAGATTAAGAGAATTAAACAAAAATCTGACAAAAGCCAGACTAAAAAGGTAGGTCTTGAGTTTGGATTCAACAGTATATCTATAATATGAACAGTAGATGCTGCCCACAGGTCTGCAGGTAAACTGTTCCACAGACGGGGGCCATAATGATGAAGAGATGATTCACCCTGTGTGTTGGTTTTTACTTTGGGAACAATTAAAAGTCCACTACCTGAGGACCTGAGGGCTTTACTGGGATTATATGGTAAAAGCAAATCAGATACATAAGAAGGACCAAGACCATTAAGGGATTTAAAAAACAATAAAAGAACCTTAAAATCTATTCTATTAACATCAATGTGAGGGTTACAATGATAACAGTTGTTGCTAGGGGAGGGCAAGACAATGTGAACAGCCCCGAATCCACCAAATCCCATCAACCACTGGAGTCAAACTTAGTTTTAAACTGACAGAACGGTACATTTTATGACAGCTCTTGCAGCGTTCACAACATGAGACAAATGTATTTGTAAAGGGAGCTTTTCCTCACCTGAAGCTCTGTGAAAACTTTAACATCCTTTCCTTGGCATGACTCCACCTGAGGTTACGCAGCTTCCTGTGCGATGAGAAGGACAAGCTGCAGCTGCACTCTGAGATTGATTGACAGATGTAAAGGCCAATCAGGGAGCTTTAAATGTGCATGTTTTTTATTGGTTAAATTGGCAAGAGATCTGCCAACAACATTGATTGACATGCATACAGATGGTGAAATGTTTTGGGATCTTTTTTCAGTTGGTTAAAATAGGGACAAATTGACATATATTAGCGTTTATTGGCCTATCCCCAGCTAAATCAGGATGTCTAATCACCCTAAAATCAACCCTATAGAGGACACCCACTGTTACATTCATCCTCATCATTTTATTTTCATCTCATGTTGTCCAGAGCTTGATATGTCTCTATGGATTTAATCAATGAAGAAGATCCAGTGTTAAACTTTAAATTGTCTTTCATAAGTTTTGCTGTAGGGCATTATTTTACAGAAAATGAACTTCAAATGATATTCAGGAGTCATCTGTATAAAAACAATTCCCAATATCACACTCCAAATATAACCCTCTGCAGCATTTCATTATGAAGAAAGGACTAATCTGCAGTCAAACACCCAAAGCTTGATAGACACTGGATCAAAGGTGGAGCCTCATAAGAGCTGGATTAATGTCATTGTCAGAAGACGAAGCAATCACAGAGAAGAGGACAGAAAAGGTTATAAAGTAAAAGTAAATGTAAAACTATAAAGACATCCAGCTTTTGAATCCCTCACTTTTATAAACTTGGTCTCAGCTCTGTCGAATCATTCGGATGATAAACTGCAGCAGGATACCCAGTCGTCTGAGGAGCTTATCATCTGTTTGATGGTGTGTATTTTTTAACCTCCTCCTCCCCAGGAGATCAATAAGAAACACATTAAAGTCTTTCCTTTTCTAAAAGCACAACCCTTGTTGACCTTCTCCTTTCATATCCTGGCGGTAATTTGGAATTCAAATCAACTGTAAAAAATAAAAAGGCTTCATGCATATAATTCATACATTAAAACACAAGCAGCACACCATTCTTGAGGTGTTATGTTTCTCTTCTAACAGCCTGGAGCTAAAGCTGGGAAATTATTCCTCTCCAGATGTACTGCATATGGATGAATGAACGAGTGCCAAGGAGATCAGGCGCTACCAATATGCAAATGAAGAGACTAATCGCTCCCAAAATAAAAATGACCAGCCTCAGCAGGAATCCTGCCTTTCTCCAACAACACAGCTGAGCGTCAGAGTTAAATAAGCGCAGGCCGGTACATGTTAGTGATAAAACTGCTGACTGTGGGTGGTCATGCCTGTGTTTCATGACCTTAACCTCTTTGTTCGCATGTACAAACCCAGGAACAGGTCTAAGGTGAAGCAGGCCTGTGCAGGACCAGTTAAAGCTGCACTAATTATTTTTGTGCCAGGACTGAGAATCATTGAGGGTCACAGGAAAAGGGTCAGTAAAAGAAGAGAGGCATAGGATGCTCTTAATTTACTACCAACCAAAGACAAGTTAGGACATGCTCACACTGGGCTTAGTTGTCCTGTTTTGTGCCAAAGTTAAATGTGCCCTGTTAGAGCCGGATGTGTAACAATGACATGAAATGTTGTATAAAAAAAAGTGTAATAAAACCCCAAATGTTATAAATAGTCCATAATGTAACAAAAGTGCTGAGCCAAATCACTCCATGATGTGATAAAATTATTATACTATTAGGAGAAAAATATTTTGCATGCCCCATAATGTGATAATTGACCCAAAATGTAGCAAGCTGTTACATTTTGGGCAAAAAATTATTATGTTTTGGGCTCAGCATTTTGTCCAGTTATTACATTTCAGGGTTTATTACATTTTTTTCATAATATTTCAGGTCATTGTTACATTTCAGGCTCTAACATGCCCAGTTCCTTGTTGCCTGCGCTCATGTTGCTCCAGGCACAACAGGGCTTTAGAGCGGGTAAGGGCCCACCCACATGGAGGCCCTTTTCACAGCGGATAAATGGAAAATGTGCCATAATGAGGGTCCACTGTCACCAGGCCTCGGGACAATCACATTAATTCTGTAAGAATGTGATGTTGGTGTCAAGTCATAGTGCAAATGGCTCTGTGGAGTTTAATAGCTGATTTATACTTCTTTATCAATGTTATGCCATAACCTACGCTTCAGTGCAAACGGATATATATGCACAGGTCCAGCTGCTTTAATCCCTTCATGCTGATTCGTGTATTTGAAAGGTGTTTCCCTGAGATGGTGCTTCCCCATAGCTTCAGCCTTCTACTTGATTATTAGAGTAACTGCCAAATCAACAGAGAGGAATCTTGACACCACAAATTTGCACAAACATGGCCTGAAATTTATACTTTTAAACTTTCAGGATGGGCAGGTCTCATCAAGGACCTGACATGGACCAGCCAGTATCCTGTAATGGAAACTGGGGGAGTTATATGTGGCTGTATCTGTAGCCTAAATTGCACATCACCAAAAAGGTAACAGCATATCAAAATGACACAAACTGAAAGCCACATGGCTGGTCTTCTGCACAGCACTGAGTGACCATCAAACAAGAGAGGAATCTGTCAGGACCGGAATACAAATCACACTGTCAACTAGTTACTGCTGAAGTTTTGCAAAGCAACAAGGACACACCATCATGCAATCTCAAGATGGCGCAGAGCACTGGGGTATAATTTAAGTACACCATGTTTGTATTTTACACCGCAGCAGTAGCACCCACCTCCTACATTATCTGAATGACCTGTAATGAATGTAACTGACAGAACACTCATCCAATCGCCTGCCTGATATGCTTTTGAAAGGTTTTGCCAATTCCCAAACACTTCCTGTGGGCTGTTGGCCAGATGGACTTGTGAAATGTGTTGAATGCTAACCTGAACTTGAATCTTGGATATATCAAGAAAATTGGAGTGATTTTCTTCAGTTTTTGACAAAACCATCCTCTTTATGCATCTCACCTGGAAATAGCCAGGGCCATAAGCAAATGATTTTGGTGCATCTTTACGTACAGCTGTGAAGGACATTTGTATAAGCTTGATGTTTTAAGAATGTTTAAAGATTTTTTCTCCAGACTTTTCAGAACTGTGAGCTCTAATGCAAAGATAAAATGAATACATTTAGGAAGTCAAAGGTCAAAGTCAATGTGCCTGATTCTTCTGAACAAAATATCATTAAAAAGCTTAGAGTACTATTACACAAATTTTGCACAACTGTCATCTCTGGAGTTACGCCTTTTTCACACTGGGAGCATTTTGTTTGTGTGTATTTGCAGTGCGTGACAGCTCAAGCGAGTGCTGCCACAGCTTTACCACCATGCACATGAATGTGCTGGTGCTGATGTGGGAAACCTGTAGAATGAAAGCATACTTGCAAAGATGGGGAGTTTCTCCACAGATGAGGCAAACTGATAACCCTGCACAGCAGCTGGACCTTCCTGATTCAGTGTCTGTAATCAGGCAGGTCCATCTTACTAAGCTCCAATCTACAATGATTGTGAGTGGTCAAAGGTGGCAAGGCCCGATCAGAGTCCATTAAAGCAGGAGTGAGACGACAGCAAGTGACTGCACATACAGAGAATAGCATAGACGCCACTGTTAATTTGGTCGACCAATTATTTTCATAGTTTTCGTCAACAACCTTTTTTCCCCTGACGAAAACTAGACTGTAACTAAAAAAAAAAACTAACTGACATTTTCGTCAACAGATAAAAACTAGACTAAACTGTCTGACAGAGACTTAATCCAATCAGACCTAATTTGGTCATGTAGAAAGTAGAAACAAGTTAGGAATATATCCAATCACAGCTACTTTGGTTGTGTCAAAAGGTTGGATGAGTTAAGAGGGACATCCAATCACAACTGCCCTAGCTTCGTGGTGGCGGGATCGAAGTGTAAAACATGACTTCAGAAATTCAAGGAAACTTTAAAAAATGCCTTACACTTTTACACTTCATGTTTTAGATGACTAAATTTACAGCAGATTTCATCGACTAAAATGTTGTGAAATTTCATCAACTGAAACTAGAATAAAATTAAAACAATTCAGATGAGTAAATTATGACTAAAACTAAAACATTTTTTAGGCAAAAGACTATAACTAAATTAAAAGGTGCTGTCAAAATTAACACTGATAGATGCTAACAGCGTTGGTAGCACTTTAATCAGATCTGGACCACATTTCTTTATCAAATGGAAAACAAATATCAACACTGCAAACATATCTATAGTAAGGATATTTTCACTCTACTTCTAATATGTTTTAATGAGAGTTTGTTTTATGACATGGCTCAGGTTCTGTAGGGCAAGTAGCTACCACCTGCGACATTATCTGACTGGCCTGTAATGGATGTTGACTGAGGGAATGATCATCCAGTCATTCAGTCATCCAGTCACCAGCCAGATATGCTTCTGAAAGGTTCAGCCCTCCCAAAACACTTTCTCTGGGCTCTTTCCAAGATGGGCTAGTAAAATATAGCAAACGGTCCATTTGGTGTGCCAGGTAACAAACTGAAAGTCTATCTTTTCTGTGACATATTTTACATACCAGCTGGATTAAGTTATATAGCTCTGTATCTGTAATTTTCTGTCTCTTTTGGCCCAGAAATGCACGCGGCTCCTTGAAAAAATGGGTGCGCCTCCTATTCTTGAGAATGTCCATGCAGGAGACAGCTCGCACATCCAGCCTGACAGCTCTGGCTTGATGACATGCTCACCAAAATGCTCACTGCTACCATCATGCTAATTAAACACATCCAGTGTGAAACGGGCCTTAAATATAAACTGATCAGGTTTTAGAGGTCAAAATGAAACATTATTTCATCTGACTCTACATCAGAAAACACCTTGCAGAGTGTGGGTATACAAACGCCAGGTGGCAGTTCCAGCTTTTCTGTGTTCAAGCTCAGATTTTTAAATGTCAAATCAGTGCCAACAAAAAATGAGTTTCTGAATAATTTAAAAGATGCTACAGCTGTGGACAGATTAAGTAAAAACTGTGTTTAATTTAAGGGATGAGTGTCTTGGCTTGTTTCAGTCTGCAAACTCATCTAAAGGAATACAAAGTCTTTTTCTTTTCTCTTGTTTAAGTTACAACAAGCATCAATATTTTGACTTTGTGACTGTGTGTGACTCGCTGTGTCAGAGTGTATGCGCTGTTTGAACCAGCAGACACGACACGGAAGCCAGTTTAATCTGGGTTGAAGCTCAGTTAAAGAGTGCTGCACGCAAGCACAGACTCAGACCCATGTGAGTGTGAAAGTGTGTACGTGTGTTTTATTTGTGTGTGCGTCTGCCCCTAAAACACGACATCATGACATGGAAGCTGCCTCAGGAGGGGCAAGGGGTTAATGACTGATTTAAGCATGCACACGGGCACCTAAACACACACACACACACACACAGGCTGATCCAAACACATGGATGATCACATCTTACTACACACCATTTCCACGATGACGACCTCTCTCAGCTTTTTGCTCAACCTTTCATCTTTTCATCAATTAAAAATGCATGCATTCAAATGCTGTAATGTGTGTGAGAGTGTGTGTGTGTTTGACTCATGCCGTGACTGAAGCATGCTTTTGACCGGCAGAAAAAGGAGAAAGTTCATGAATGAAATATATTCCTGCACAGAGGGGGGCGAATGGAGCGACTGAACACTCAGACTGTGACAAACTCACAGTCAGGCACTTCAGAAGAACACTGCAGAGTAAAACTGAAAGACGACCACATCATTCTACATTTTATTTAAATAATTATGACATATTATGTTTGTGAAATTCAAAGCTCTCCTAAAAGGGTTTAAAATGCATTTTTTATTCAGCTTGTTTCAACTTACTGCTAAAAAGCATAGGGAAATGATCAGTCACATTTAAAACTGTCAGTTTATAATTTATCAGCTCCATAACTCTGGAAACTGATTTCTGACTTTGTCATAGTGATATGCCTTTGTTTGGGTGGGTCCAAAGCGAGGAACTGCAACCCTACCCACTGCCTTATATCCTAACTTCTGATATGCATCCGCCTGAGCAAGGCCGCCCATAAGGGGAGATGGGGGTAAATCTTTCTAGGTCCTAGAGTCATGGAAAGGCTCCTAAAAAATAATCAAAGATTTGGTCCGTCCATGGAGGTCAAGCAATATTTACCCTTTTTTTAACCGAAACATTTTTAAAAAGCAACAAATGAATATATGTTATTGTTGCCTGTGTGAATATGTAAGCATTCTCCTCTTAAAATGGTATAAGCCTTTAGTTTTTAAATATTGATATTGTTGAGGGGCCTTGGGAATCAAAACCTGACAATGGTGTTTACAGAACTTTATGAGGTGTAAACTCATAAAAAAAAAAAAAAAAAAAAAAAAAAAAAAAAAAAAAGGCCTTTCAGGGTCCATGTCTGTGAGCAGCCCTGGTTAGTAGTGATGCATGTATTATTAAGGTGATGCTCCTAAGTGCTACTTGGTAAAGTGGTGAATTAAAATCGGCAGGGTTGTAGCCCACCATATTTTGGTGGGTTAGCAGGTATTAACAAGGTCATGTTGTGCTTTTTTTTTTTTTTTTTTATATCCTTTAGTGTGTTGTGCATGTCTTTTCCACATGATACCTCTATGTCCAGACAAAGTCTGTGCCTTTGGGTCTTCCTCCACTTCCCCCATCTATTTTAGGACAATCTCTTAGACACTGATTCACCCCCCACCTACCAGCGTGTCGTCCTACCATTGCTGTGTCAGTAATTACAACCCACTGGCTTGGTCTGGTAAGCCCAGTGCAGAGCATAGACTGTAGAAAGGATGCAGAGCAATGGAGCGGTGCAGAGATTTAGTATTTTACAGGACGATACAGATGTTATCATTGCGCTGGTTTCCTCACAAGCCGACTTAAAGCCTTTGTGATCTTTCACTGTGACAAACAAAAAATCAGGAAAACTGTCATGTTCTGTTCTTTGTGATTATATTTACAAACCAACCAACTTTTCACAATGGTTTAAATTAAATGTAAGTTTAGACAAGAGTGAAAAGCTATTATTAAGCTACCACAGAACTACAAGATGGCAGTTTAACTTAGAAACAACTATAATATTTCCAATGTATGATGTCTTGTTTGAGAATTTCCTCATAATCAAATGAGCTGATCAAGCTGATCCTCATGGCTGTGGCAGAGGGGAATGAATTATTGGTTGTTATAAAAAGAAATGCTTGCATGAGGGTCCCAAGCCTTCCCTGTTAACAGTTTATTAGCAAAAACAAAACTTTTAAAAACACAATAACGCTTTAAGATTCAATAGTGGACAACTTTAATTACTTCATTTTAATAATTAATAATTAATAATAATTAATAATTTTGCATTAAAATCTCATGTGCTTACCATGAACATTGTTTTTTTTTCAGGCATTCCAAAGTCATTTTTCGTTTGCGGCCAATCTACTCTCCCAAACTCCAAAATCCTCCTTAAATAGGGCAGTCCGCACCACTTTTGCGCCTGTTATCAATTGCGCATGCAATCGTTGTAGATCACCCGCAACACGCCCACTAATAGCACATGTAATTTGTTAGTTTGCACACACAATTTAGCACTTGTTGTTTGGGATCTTAGCAGATATGAGGAGTCTTCAAACAGCCACAGATGACTGAGGAAACGATATCTTGAATAAAAAAGGAGGACACACAGGACCTTAAGACTAAGCTGATAAAACTATGATAAGACATAATAAAGGTAATAAAGTGTTAAAAGTTAATTAAAATAAAACAGTCTAAAAACAACAAATTAACAACAAAAGTAAATAAATAAAAAGAGGTAATAAAACACATCATAGTAACTCTGAAACTAGATGAAAAATACATCATGCAGATGAAGAGAATAAAATAAAACTCAACGAAAAGCCAGATTAAAAATGCAGGTCTTTGGCTTGCTTTCAAAAATATAAACAGTAGATGCTAGTCTCAGGTCTGTAGGTAGACTCTTCCACAGACGAGGGGCATAATAAGGAACAGATGATTCACCGTATATTTTGGTTTTACTTCGGGAACAATTAAAAGACCTGAGGACCTTACGGCTCTGCTGGGCCCATATTGTAAGGTCCTCATTGCTGTGGCAGTGGTTCATGAATTATTGGTTGTTATAAAAAGATCAGAAATGCTTGCATGAGGGTCCCAAACTATTTTTGTAGTCCTTGTTAACAGTTCATTAGCAACCCTATTTTAAAAACACAACAACGCTTTAAGATATAATAGTGGACAACATTTATAATTTCACATGAAACATTAAAATCTCATGATCATGTGCTCGCCATGAACCTTATGTTATTTTAGGCATTTAGGCACTCCTGCGTTTTTGGACTCATTCCTGCACCACTGTATTAAAACATGACTGCACTGAACTGACAAAATGTTCATCTGTCAACCAATTAGAGCAGACTGGGTTGATTTGAGAAAGGGGGCTGTAAAGTGACAGAAGCTCCAGTAGAGTGCCTCAGACAGACTGAGAATACAGCTGGATCAGGGTCACTCAGTAAGTGAAACCTGATAGATTTGCACATAAGGAACTGTGAACATACTCCAACAGTCTTTCAAAATGGATATATGAAGCCAAGTAATGGCAAAAACACTGTGAATGGATGTAAACGGGACAGTTTGACCTGCAGCGTGAGAGGCACTAAACAAGCTCAAGTCTGTATATCAATAAATTGACCTTTTAATGACTGCGTGTAAACATACTGAAAGTCACTCATCAGATCTCAGGGTTGCATTATTTTTCCAGGTTTAGTCAAAATCTACTCGCTGCAGGGTGAAGCAGAGAGCACTGATAGTTGAACCAACAGAAAGCACACAACACTGAACTTGAAGTTGTCAAAGTAGCAGCTATCCCATTAGCTGTAGCAGCAGCATAATTAAATGCTTGGTGACAGCCATTTAACAGAACTGACCCGAGGTCTGCTCCTTAAGTGGTGGAGCAGAGGTGTGGCAGCGGCTCGCAGCGGTTCATGGCAGGCTGTAACAGGTATTGGTTTGATGCTAATTGGGCCGACATTCAGCGACCAAATAAGGCAGCGCTAATTGGCGGTCAGGGACAAAACTCAAGGACACCCCCTAACAGAGGCATCTGCCACACTACTGAGCGAGTGCAAACAAACACACAGATAGGCCTTAGACAAACAGTGGCATCTGTGCGCTCAGCAGTGGTCTTGGGCTGAGCAGAATGTGTGGTTATTTACTGTAACCTTTAACACTGTCTTTCAGAGGGAAATCTATATTTTCATCATGGCTTCATGTGCTAAAACATGACTTTATATGGGTGTTAGTGTCCACACTATCTAAGGAATATCTGGTAAATAGAACTTATAATAACTTTTAACAACTTTACTCTTATTCTGAATATTGGACAATATACATTGAAATGGTTGTGATGGTTCAAAGTAAAACTGAGATGTGCACTTTTGTTTTATATTAAAGACTTTCAAACATGTTTATACAGATGTATATCAGCCCAAAACATAAGAAAATTCCCTCCTTTCTTCTTTTGCCTGCTCCACTGTCAGACAATGTGTACTGAAACAGGCTGTTTAAAAAATCCCATTATCATACCATCACAGGGATATGTCAGCTCCCCCAACTGGGAGACACTGGGAGATGTTTGTTTGTCATGATAAAAATTAGAGCAAAGTGCTAAAAAGCTACGGCTACATTCATTTCTTGAGAGATGAGATGTGGCTGATGAGGATTTACACTTAAATGGCCAGTTCTGAGCAGGGCTAAAACAGAGGATTTCATGGGCACGCCAAAATTTGATTTATAAGTGGATTTCTATCAATCCTTCAATCAATAACTAATCTTGATATGTATAGCGCCAAAACATAACAACTGTAATTGCAAGACACCTTACAGAAGAGTGAGTCCATGCCATCCTCTTTAAATGTTGTTTTTCATAATTTTACTTTTTAAGTTTTATTTTATTTATTTGGGGACACTAAAATATGCTCTGAGAACATCTGAGTCTCTGAGATTTTTATCGATCAATCAATCAGTTAATCAACTAATCCTTATTTGTATGATGCCCAATCATAACAAATGTTATCGCAAGACACCTTACAAAAGTGCAGGTCCATGCCATCATTTTATTTATTATAATTTTCTTTTATTTATTTAGTTATTTGTGGGTGTAAATCTCAGTTAGTCTTTACCAGTATGGCAGCAGATCATTATGTATTTTTTTCAAGACACTTTTTCAGTATTTTGGTTTGAGATTTTCAATATATGCTCTGTGGAATAGAATTTCTTTATTTTGTATTTATTTTTAATAATTTCCCTTTATATATTATTTTTTTTTAGGTATCGGAGTAAAAATATGCTCTGGGGACATCTGGGTCTCTGGGATTTTTATCAGTCTTCATTCAATCAATAAATCAAACAGTCAGTCAATCATTCAATAATATTTAGGTGTATAGCGCCAAATTATAACAAAGCATTACTACAAGATCTTTTTAAAGTAGGTCATTGCCATAGCGATCATGATTTAATTATGAATTTATTTCATTTAATTCTACTTTTATTATATTTTATTCATCTATTTGTTTGTAGGTTCAAGACTCTAAAATATGCTCTGGGAACATCAGGGACTTACATTAACACATTTTAAAAAAATAATATTAAAACAAGTATTACTTGTAGGTTCATACAAATAATGCTTATCTGTTCAGTTCTAAACTTGAGAGCAGCCCCCCCTATGAACAATTATGTTTGCCTTGGTAAAGTTTTAAGGACTTTAAGACTTAAAGATATTAAACTTCTGACTGTATGAGAAGAAGCAGCTGGTGATGCCATGATGAAGAGGCAATCTGTTCACACACCAGGGCCTGCTGAAGACAGGAAACTTCACTGAGAATGAACAGATGAATTAGTGATTTACATACATATACAGATGTGTTTGGTTTTTATGGCTGGAAGGACCTTGATCAGACTTTAAACTGAAATAATCTACACACCTGAAACAGAAACATTTCATTGATTACTGTTTTGTCTATTTTGCCTAATGTAGCTTCTTAACCCCTTAAAGCCTGTTGTATCATATCTAATACATACTTTTATGATACTTCTATCAAATCAATATGATCAACAAATAACTATAAAAAAACATCTGAATACAATCAGTTAAATTATCAAAAAAAAATGTCCTCAAGTCGATTATCAGTTGCTAAAAACACCTACATTTTATGGAAATATTGATGTTTCTGGATTTCAGTTGAAAGTGAAATAAACATTTCTACTCTAAAAAATTAGAATTTCCTGGCTATAATTTGTGTCTTCAGGCTTAAAAGGATTAATTTTACATCTGTTTGACAGCAAAACCACAAATATTTTATTATATACATAATGGTAAATATATTCCAGCAGTAAGGGGATATACACTAATGTGTTTGCATGCCACAGATTGATATTTAGGATCTATAGAAGTGAGGATCAGTAGATAACAATAATAATAATAATATCTTTAATCACCTTTCAAGAAACTGAAGAGATGCTTTACAGAAACACATAGACATGGACAAACTATGTGGGGGGACAGGATGAGTGTAAGGCGTGGTTTAATGAAGACTGTACGCTGTAGATAACACAGTGGAGAGTAAAACAAATGAAATATCGATGTGTGGCACGGTCTTTTCACTATAAAAGTGAAGTCGAGCTCTCTTAGTTACGTTGGAGTTTGAGCTGCAGTGGACCTGTTCTTGTTACCATTAAAATATAATGAATGAAAACTGTACATTAGAGGTCCTTTGACTTCAGTGGTCTGACAGCTGAACTTGTACTCTGTGGGGCAGTCGCAGGTTTGAAAGGTCTTAGAGTGCCGTGTCTGAATAGGACCATTGCATGACTGATTTTCCAGCTGAAGAAAGTGTGTGTGCTTGTGTGTGTGCTCACCAACTGGTCAAGATACTCCAGTCTCTTCTTTTCCCTCTGACTGCACGCCTCGCTGGGCTAACACTGTCTGGGGCTCCTCCTGCATGTGTGTGTGTGTGTGTGTAAGAGACGAAATTAAAGAGTGTGTGTGTATTATAGAGAGAGAGAGAGAGAGAGAGAAAGACAGCCAACCCCTGGGAAGTAGGATGGTGTGATAACACTCAGAAATGATAGTTTAGCCCTGGAGAGCACTTGACACGCAATATCTCCTTCCTCAGATCGACACACTCGCAAACACACACACACACACACACACACAGCTGTCACAGTGAAGGGTAAACAAGCAGCGCCAAGGGCTTTGAGAGCAGGCAGGGAGAGGAGACGCAGCCTCATCTGTATGAGTGTGCGCCCACGTCGGCTCGTGGGTGGGAGTGGCGTCTGTGTGTATGTCTGTGTGAAACATAAGTAAAGTGGACCAAATTGAGTATATTGCCACTCAAACAACAGACAGTGTGAGACCTGGGTGAAAAAAAAGAGAAAAACCACGGTCAACGTGGACGTGCAGCTTCTGAATCTCACCTCACCTTCTGTCTGAGTTTTCCCAAACTCCCCTCCCACCTTTCAGCAGCAGACAGGGTGATGTCAGATGTATGGGTGGTATGGCAGCTATATGACTCCAACTCACAACTTCTGACTTTTGTTCTCAAAGTTTCTGTTTTACTATCAAAAGATTGGAGTCTTGGAGTGTTGAGAAACGAGTTTACTGTCTTTGGATGCAAATTGGAGTCTGTGCACAATAATCATTTTTAAAATTTCACGTCACAGGAGCATTATCATCCAATAACTCTGATGCCAATAATTGGTCCCATGTAAAAAAGAAAAAAAACGCCTCATCTCTGATTCTTGCACATCAGGGGTGTACAACTGGCACCGCGGGGGCCTTGTTGTCAAATTTTGTGATGCAAAAATGAAGACGTGAAGACAGAACCAACTTTTACAGCCTCTTGCAGGTTTTATTGAAGATGCAGCACAAAGAACCTCAAACGGCTTCTTGCTAGACAGACTCCTTGACTGAACTTCTAGATGTACTTTTAAAGTCCTTCAGCCAGGTTATTGCTTTACTGCATAGGTGATAAAAGTCTTCTTTCAGCAAAGTCATCGTGACTATGTGCCCACGTGGCACCCTTTCTTAGCCGATTCATCTTTGATAACATTTATTACTGCCAACACGGCAGTGATGTTGTTGCCCCAACACTTTGATAACATTTTTATGCTTGCCTCTCCCTACAGGGCAACCTGACCTTGGTAATAAATTTCACCTGAAAACAGAACGTCATTTTAAGACAGCCTGAACTCCCTTTTTGATATTTATTCAACTATTCGGCCTAATTCTCGCTTCCACACCATTACCTCACTCAATGTGGCCCACTAATCATTTTCCGCCAAAAAAGTCAAATGAAAATATGGAGAAAACATAAAACTGCTAAATATGATTCATCACGAGTAACCAGTACTGCATAATGTACAAATTAGGATAATGATTAAATATTTCTATCACCTTAGATTGCTGGTACATGCTTTGTTTTTTAAAAGTCATTAAAGAATTACTTTGATGTGATTGTGTCTCTAAATATCTTTTATGAGGCATTCAAAAATTATATAAAGTATTAGTAAAAACTTTATTTGGGAACAATTGTAAAGGAAGTACATTTGTGCTTCTAAAAACTGGAAACACTCATTCTTTTATTGCATTATAAAGAAGCATAAATTGGCTTTAGTTATGTGTCATGCTCATTAAATTGTGAATTTTAAAATGTGTTTGAGGTAAAATATATTAATGCTGGGATAATCCATTTTTGAACCTTTATACTCGCTTTTTTTGTTTATTCATTTTTTTTCCTTATTGAGAGTGCCCAACAATATATAACAGTGTGGTTCTCGAGTATTGAAAAAAATGATGTGACCCTCTTGGTGATCTGGTCTCTGTATTGCCCCTTCCTCCTGATGCCTTCATCCAGGCCTGTACCACACCCACATTCTAACTCTTTGGTAACCTGACCCCCCTCGATGATGCACACAGTTGCACCATGGCCTGGTCCAACCCACCAGTGTCTGGACACCCAGTATGCCGTGAGATGCATCAGGCTCAGGAAAGAGCGCTATGTGCCCGTGGGATGCAGTTGCCTTGAGACTCTGTCTGGCACCTCAGCTCAGTTTTGCAGCAGTGGTGATAAAGGTGTGGCATAGTGCATCAAAGGAACTCTGCACAGGCCAAAGCTTAAAGAGAAAAGGCCATTTTAAAATACAACAAATGTTAAATTAGTTTTTGTGTTGATGTAGGTGTGATTTATTTGCTTAACAAAGTAGTCAAAGGCTCTGTGGTGTGAACTTATGCTCTCTTTATAATGTCCCTGTGGGCACCCCAGAGGCTCCTTAAGGGCTACCACGTGTTCACGGGCACCCTGTTGCCTAACCCTGCTCTACATGTTCTCTAAGCATGGTCAGAGGCTTGGTTGATCTGACTGACACTGATGCACATTGTGGCTGTTTGACAGAATGACTGAAATTATCCTGCTGTTCATGCCAGATGTATTTATTAATCCTCATAGCCAACAGAGGTAGTCCCTTGTGTCAGCGTTTCTTGCAGTTTGACATCCTATTTTGTTGTTAAATGGTGTTTTTATTACAGAGCTGACTCTTAACAATGTTTCACTGTTTCTTTCTGATTCATCATCCATGTCTTGGAGCCTCTCAAACTTTGACTATGAGTGCACGAAACAAAAAGAACTGTTTAGTTGGTGAGTCCTGCAACTGTCAAAATATAGTTCAAAACAATATCTTGGACAGATATTTTGCATGACTTTTGACTTTGACCTCTGAAATCAGTCTGATTGTTTATTGTAAATTTGATGTAAATCTTTGTAAACATTTTCTGATGTCAGTAAAATGAATAAAACCAGAGTAAATGTCCGTCTCAAGAGGGATGATTTTTATTGAAACAATGAAATACCAGTGCTAAAATAATGATAAAATGATACAGTCATGTACATGATTGGGATAACCATATTTCGCGTTTGTTGTCTTAGCCGTTGTATTAACCGACCTGTGGCTGAAATCTTTAAATGTGTCTTCTTGATTAATGAAATAAAACAGCCGTCTTTGTGACTAATGGAAATGAGGTCCTTTTCCGGTTACTGTTTGGTCTGTCAGTAAAAAACAATGGACAGGATTAGTGCGAGTGGATTAAATGGATTAACAAGTTTCTAAAGGATTAATGAGAAATGAGAACCACAGACAAAAGGAGGTCTTCTTAATTAAGCCTGACATCCTTCAGGCACCTGAGATGCCCTCCAGGCAGCTCGGCACTTCACTGATCTTTACAGCGTCCTCCACAGAAGGATGACAGAGCTCATCATTTGTTCAAAATCTAAAATGACCTGACTTTACCTTTTCAAACCAGTCCATCTCTCAGGGTTACTGAGATGGCTTTATGGGGCATCCTGTGCATTTTAACAGTAGAAACCAAGAAGGTCTTCATGAAGACCCTAAAATGTAGTTGACCCAGGAAGACTGATAAAAAATTAGCAGCCTGGTTCAAACAACAATTTGTTTTTGATTTTTCTTTTTGTCTTTTTAGGCACACACTGAGTGTGGTGTGAATTTTTCTGTTACTCTGTTTTATTGTATAATTGTTTGACTTGTGAAAGAGTTGGAGCAAAGATGATGTAAATGCAGGCTGGTAGGCTGTGACTGTCTAGAGGCTTTAGACCTGCCTCAGCTCCTCCGTGCTGTATGTTGTTTCCTCCATCAAGGAGGTTATGTTTTTGCCAGAGTTTGTTTGTTTGTCTGTTAGCAAGATTACGCTAAAACTACTGGATGGATTTACATGAAAACTTTACCAGAGGTGTGGTTTGGTCCAGGGAAGACGCCAATTCATTTTGGTGCTGATCCGATCCAGACTGAAGTCACAAAAAAACATTGACGTTTCTGATGAAGTCCCATTACTTTACACTTGGCTGTATTTTGTCCCACCCACGGCACCGTCCGATTGGTTACAGGCTCTGATTACACACAGAGTCACGGGACAGCGATCAGCCAATCAGCAGTGAAAGCTGTGCATGCAGTTCTACTCGCAGACCCAGAAGAGAGGAGGAAAAGTTTTGCCAATGGAGAAAGCCCGGCGCTGTTCCTGGAGCCTTGGTTTCTAAGATAATTCAAGGCAGCGGACTCTCCCGAAACTGTAATAAACATCCCAGTCCTCTACAACTCACAACCACTAGTAACATTACTGTGAGCCCATTAACGTGATAGAAACATCCGCCGCAGCTCTGTTCACTCACAGTCCCTCCAAACGTGCCGTTTAATCACTTGAAACAAGGCTGCTGATATTGTCAATATGGAAATAGTCCACAATAGCAGAAGTCTGTGTGTGTGAGTGTAAAAACCTAACCCCCAAATTCCACTTAGAGTGAACGCGCCGTGCACTGAAGCGCCGTGGTTTTGCTCCATCTGTACAAGCAGCAGTAACAAGTTACAAGACCCACTACTAACTAGGTCACTCTATTGGATATTTATATTAAAATAATCACACTTCTTGTAGATTGATATTTTTCATTCCACAATGTGCGTATAAAATAAATATAGGACAATAACATGGGGTGGAAATCATGGGTGGAACTGATTTGTTTTGCAGAGGTGTGCGCTCTCAGAGTGCTTTTCTAGTTTTATCAAGTTAACCAAAAGTGTATTTTAAACACACAACATATACAGTCTAACAGGGACTGCCTTTAAAAGCCACCTTTAGTGACCAAACACCTGACATGAATCAAAGTTTGTCTTCCTACAGTCTGATTTTTGACACTGTGGCACACCTTCAGGCTCATGCCATATACCTCACACAACCCCACTTCAAAAAACCTGAACTATCCCTTTAAAATATGTGCTGAATCAGAAAGTAATGAAAAGAAGTACCTGTTTTATTCCCCTAGCTTGATGCCAGGTACAGTGCAGCTCAGATTGTTTTTTTCAAATGGTTGTCTAGGAGCTCATTCAGCAAGCATTTACATTTTAAGGTTTGCTTATGCTGTGATGCAGAGCGGGGTGCCACCAAGCACATACCACATAACGAGGGTCTCATCTCATGCTTGCAGTCCGTGTTAAAATCTGACCTGAGGCCCATTTACCTTGTGTCTTCCCTTACTCCCTGCCCCTCTTTACAAGTCTATCATTGTCAGTCCACTATAAATAAAGACCAAAAACCTGCAAAAATATCCTAAAAAAACAGTGCTATTACAACAAAAAAGAAAAAGTAAAGCAGAAAAGGTAAACATCTGAATATATTTGGGTGTGCCAAGGAGAACAGAACCTCTCAGGTGGAAATGAAACATGATAGTCTAAGCAAAGAATCTTAAAAAAAATCCCTCTACAATTGTCAAATTACTCTTCACCAAGGACAAGTGCTACTCTGCAAGCAGCAAGGCAGAAAATCACTGAGAGGAGACACACAGATGCTGAGAGACACAGGGAGGGATATACAGGCATGGCATCGTTAGCTTCAGTGCACAGTGGAAGCCTGTCACAGGTACAAACACGCCAGATGTTTGAGAACAACCATGGCCGTCAAAACATACAGCACATATAGAACTCTTACAAAGTTAATGACAGCATACATGATGACAGAGCGCTTTTTACTTAAGTGCACACTTTGTAAAGATAAACCGCCAGGGGCTTCTCAACCAAAGCAGAACAACAGGTACAGTCCACTTTTACAGTTCCAAAAATAATGGAATAAGCCTGCTGTAAAATGTAAAGCTTGTACTTCATTAATTAATAAAAACAAACTGATGACAGCATGCAGAAGCAGCATTCATCTCCTCTATTTTAAAGTCTGATAAACAAATAATATTGTGCTGTCATCTCCAAACACTTAAAACTCATACAGTTTTTCAATAACAAAAAAACTCTTATACAGTTGACAGTTCTGTGCAGTTTCCTCTTGTTTTAAGTCTATAACTGGAGATGAAACACCATCACCTCATACTTGGTGCACATGGTAGTCCTGGTTGATTTTTTCTTGAAGCATTGTTATTAAGAACAGGTATCTTGAGCCATCTGCACAAGGCAAGAGCCTCCAGGTATGGAAAATGGGCGACCCCCTCGGTTACCAGTACCATGGCCCAGTTGTCCTTTTTTTTTGTGTATGTGGTCCTCAGTGAAAAAAGACTTCCCTAAAATAAGGACTACATCCATCAAAAGCTGGCCTCCACAATGTGTGTTTACTTAATGGCAAATCAAGGTGTGTGAGTTTTAAAAAATGTGGGAGAACACCCCCACATACCCAGTCGACCCACAAGGTCATAACCAGAATAAAAACTAAAGGTGACAATGCTTTTGAGGTTGTTTCCCCAACACTCTGAAACTCTCTCCTTCCATCAACACGCTGCTTTGACTGAGGTCTTTAAGACCCAGCTTACAACACAGCTGTTTAAAATAGCTTTTGACCCCTTGATATATCCTTGAACACCAAGTACCTTCTCTGATACTCTCTCTGTTTTGTTGCTGTTTGTTTTGATGACTGTTGTTTTTATTTTGTTTTTTTGTGAAGCACTTTGTGAACATTGTTCTGTGAAAGGAGCTGTATTAAATAAACCCTTCTTACCTATGACTGCCTTTAATCAAGACAGACTTTTAATCTCAGCACAAATTTAAGCTCTGACCTTCAAAAGGCGTTATTCGATTTTCAAGGTCAAACTGAAAAAGTCACATTTATGTTTTAATTTGAATTGTTTTGGGGGTTGCATTCATAGTTATACAGTTCATAACAATAAAAACGTATTTAGTTATAGGGATGTAACGGCAAAAAGATACCCTCTAAACAACAACATATTTGTCTACCTCACATTTTTAAGATTTTATAATGTTCTAGGGCCCAGATGGAAAGCTGTGGGGGGCCTAATGTGGAACCCATACCTCCTGTTGAAGAGTGTTGCTGTCAACTGTGCTTAGATGTTTGCTAATTTGGACAAAAAGCGTATTCTGTTGTGTTCACACAGTCCAACTTGAATATTGGGTCAGGAAAACTATATTTTTGTCGTGATATCTTGTGATGTAAATACATTTTCATGCAGTAAAAATGCAGCAAGACATACAGATATTACAATGTAATTTAACTCAGCATGGCAGCACCTGATGTTAGCGTGATGGCAGGGAGCAGCTCCCCCTTCTAGCATTCACCCCAGAGAAAATCATTAGGGCTTCAGGATAGGCTGTGGGTGGAGAGAAGCAGCAGGGATTCATTCACCTCCCACCCATCAGGGCATGTTTAGATAACACGGCAACCATCACTGCAATCGTAGTGTGCAGCAGGGACTCGGCTGAAGCTTAAAGTCTAACACAGTCAGGAGGAGGACTGTTGAAATAATGTACGGGTTAGTTCACAGACACGTCATGCATGCAGGAGGCTCTAAGAAACAATGTCAAGAATACTTCTGGGAAAAAATACATACCAATGTGGTGCACCAGGTTAGTGCATGTGCCTTATGGTAAGAAGGTTGCTGGTTCGAGTATTGACCAGGAACCTTCTGTACGGAGTTTCCATGGTCTTCCAGTGCCTGTGGGTTTTCTCAGGGCCCTCTGGTTTCGTCTGCCACCTTGCCGAGCTCCAATCTACACTGGCTGTACAGGGCCAAAAGAGGGCACAGCCCAATCAGTATCCATTAAATCAAGAAGAAGTGGGAGCCACAAGTGTGACAACAGCAACAAGTGACTGCTAATACCGAGATTAGCATAGATGCTAACAGCTTCAGTAGCAGTTTATCAGCTCTGGTCCACATTTCTCTGTTAAATTATAACCAATAATAACGAAAGAATTTCAGAGTTTGCTTTACAGAGTGGCTTACATTTTGTAGTTTCACCATAGTAGTAGCACCCGCATGTTATAATATCTGAATAACAAAGACAACTAGGAACCCGTTAGGTGAACACGGTAACTAATAAGTCATCAGTCTGAAGTGATCTGATGTTTCTATTGATTATTAATCATATTTTATTAGTCCTTACCTCTGAATTGAACCCTTCCACTCTCTCGAGACTCAACTGTGCTCCAGTAGCACATATCATGCAGAGTAAAATACTTTATGCTATGTTTAGAGCTCAGGTGGAAAAGCACAAAGTGTAACAGTGAGTTTATCTCAGGTTGTACTCACAGCGGTGACAATGACAGAGAGCCAGAGAAATACAGGAGGATCTGGTGATTTTTTCATAATCCAACATCTTTGGTCTTAGTTATTCAAAAACTGTTAATTAACTTAATTTCAGACCTGTACTAAATTAATTACTGCCTGGTGATTGGGGACCTTTGCCTTACAGGACATTTTAATCAATATATCAATCAACCAATCAATCAATCTTTATTTACAGACCACTAAATCATAACAAATGTTATCACAATACACTTATGATAGAGTCGGACAAAGCCATACTCTTTATTATAAAGGTGTAAAGATATGCATATTTACATATTTGCATATAAACATCATCATAGAGACCCACAAATCATCTTTCTGAGTGAGTAAAGCAAATTCTGACCATACAAGACTTGAAAAAGAAGTCTATATGGCGAGATAAGAGGTTTGTATCTCAATATAACATGATGCTGATGATGAAATCCTATGTCAACAATCCCTAACCCCCTGCTTATGCTGTCTTGTAAACCCTCGGGCCACAAATGTGACTTTAATGTAGCTGCCATCTAAACCTCTTCAGCACAACAACAAAGCCGGAGAGTCCTCCTAAACTCCTCCACGGGGGAGACTTTATCCCTTCGATCATTCATAAGAGGTCCAGAGTGAGCAGATCTGACAGTTTGAACGGTGAACATTATGAACTTTACCAGAAGACAGACGAACAATGTGCTGAGTCTGCAGTGCTCGGATCACAGCCGGGAGAAAAACACTCCTTTGGTGTTGACGCACAGCAGCCACCGTCGCCTACAGCTAATGTCACACAAGTGCTACGAGTAGTGGAGGCTTTTTTCTCGTGTGACACTCTGTCAGAACTGTGTCCCAGGGCTAATGGTCTTCATGGTGTCAACCAATATCAACAAGAAAACACGCTCACACATAAACTTGAATGTGCTCAAACAGCGACTGCCATCATCCTCTCAAAGTCTTCTTGAGGGTGATCAGAATTGATTTGCATATATTTTTAAATGTAAGCGCTGAACTCTGTAATTATGAGGAGCCCTGAGTGTGTGCAGTAGACTGTGCCTGTAATTGTTTGTGTGTGGGAAGAGCAGCATGTTTTCAGCAGCAACGAAAGGGGAGGTACCCGTGCTGAATACAGCCCCTCCAGCAGCTGTCTAACACAGCTGTGGCAATTCATAAAAGATACACAAGCACTCCCATATTAACATAAACATACGCACACACACAGGCACATGTGGCACTAAATCTGAGGAGGCCTCCTGGGGATGGTACCTTCCTCTTCATGTTTCCGTGACACAGGCAATGATAATTAGACTAATTCAAAGTCTCCTTAGAGTGAGGGACGGAGATGAGGCGAAGGCATGCAGACACACCTTGAAGCACGGCATCAAGGTAGGCACACACGGAGGGGTGATAGAGAGTTCATCCAGCGAGCTGCCATACTGTAGCATAACATTACTGCTCCACAGGATCCATACCTTAATGCTGGCAGAAGTCAGAGGGAGACCACGAGCTGAAAGGGATTGTGAAGGTACTGCAGGGGGCTTTTGGAGTGTGACCAGTGGAGGAGGCTGGAGGGTGACCTCCACAGAGCTGCAGCCTGGACACACTTAACTCCACAGATGATTGTGAAACTCAAAAGAAATGCACTTTCTTCAAGGACCATATAAAGGTTCTGTGCCCTTGAGATTTTTCCAATATTTTAGTTGTCCAGCAAAGTAACAATATATTGATAAATGTCAAGAAATATCCCTGTAGAGCCACTCGTCATTCCCTCTGTTAAAAAGTTTAACAAAGGCAGATGTGGAGTACATTGCACGGAAAGTGAAGATGTTGCAGGTTAAGTTTTTATGTGCCCTTCAGTGTGTTTAAGAGTCTTGTGAGTGTGATGAAGTACTTCTTTGCACAAGACATGAAGTCTGTTGCATCAGGACTTCTCACTTCCTCTTTCTTTGGGCCATCAACTGCCTAAAATGGCTCATACCTCCAGCCCTGGCCTTAACATTGTTTTGTTGGCAGTTTAAGTCCGTTGGCTCATGGTGGCAAGCCCACCGCAGAGCAGTGGTAGCAATATGAAAGCAGAGTTGTTGACAACATGGCACAGAGTAGCGCTAACTGATCCAGTTAGAGTGGAGTGGGCTGACATGGAAAAGGGACCCCAAAAGAGGCAGGAGCTGACAGAGACAAACATACAGCTGGATAAGGGGCACACTGTATGTGAACAATAAATGACCCGTAAAAGATAGTTTGGAAATGTTATTTCAGCCAATTATTTCTCCTGTTTTTTTTTAAATATGTCTTAAGTGCTTCTGTTTTCTTCTTTTAATGACATCTGATCTAATAAATGTGT
Organism: Cetoscarus ocellatus; assembly: GCA_037902135.1. Classification (NCBI taxonomy): domain Eukaryota; kingdom Metazoa; phylum Chordata; class Actinopteri; order Labriformes; family Labridae; genus Cetoscarus; species Cetoscarus ocellatus. The sequence goes on along the minus strand of JBAMNC010000579.1, from coordinate 3,916,581 downwards.
TAAGCCATGAATACATAGTCATATTTATGAACCATGGTTCAGGCAAAACATGGGTTGTTTAAGTCCAACAGGATTTCATGCTCTGTTGGCCTTAAAGTTTCTAGAAATTCTCAGCAGGGCAAATGAAAGAACAACAAAAATCACTTTCACTAATTATGCTCACAGTAATATGAACACTAAGAAGATCTTTGCATGCCAGTCAACCAGGCTCAATAATCCAACAGGCCACACCTCCTTTGAATGTGAAATAAAGCCTTGATCACTTTTTTATAGATAAAAAACATTTCAGCTTAAAAATGTAGCAAAGTAATAGGTATTTCATAAAATACATGGCAGAATTTATCTTTGGTTTATATCTAAATTTGTGATAGAAATACCCCAGGGTCATAACTCTTAAAAGTTTTACTCCACTGGCAAAAATATTGTTTACTCCAAACTTCAAGGCAATGATCCTTTGCCATCATTTCTGCAGACACACAAACGGAAGTCTGGAAATGTGACAGAACACAATCATTTATAGCTGATGAACTTGTTTTATGAAGCTGGCTCTGCCCAGCAGTACTCAAACTCTGCTGCTGTGCTCACATCAAGTGTTAGTGGAGAAAGGTTCAATTTCATGCAAATGCTCTCTGGCACGGAGGATCTTCAGGCTGGCAACAAGCAGTTAGCACTTGTTGTAGAGTCTCTCACTGATCTGAAGCACATAGTTGTTTTCTGCAACACTCAGCTACTTTATAGAGCAAAACTGGAGGAAGTGCTGCTGTACAGGGCTGCTCTCTTTTATGAAACTTTAATGAACTGCTGCCTACAAAACAAGCATAGAAACAGTCTACTGTTAAAATTATGTACACATCAAACTTCTGTGCAACAGCATAGTAGACCAGGAAATTAGAGTGTCCTGGCCCTCTGTTCCCAAGTCAGACATGAGCCAAATTACATGTAGGAGCCCCAGTGATGGGGTTTGCTTCCTGCCAGAGCGCAATACAGAACCAACCCAAGCCAAATCTGGTTTGCCTCATCTTAATAAATGACAACTTTCATGAAGAAAGGGAGATTATTTTGAAATAAATGTGGCTTTTTGGCCATCCAGTTGAATACAGTTTACAGTTTAGTCTTATCCAAACATTATTCTTTGCAGTACCTAGTCCAAAGTGTCGAATTTTTTTTGGCCAAAAAAGAGAGAGTCCCTGAATTTATGGATGAAACATTTTTTTTCACAAGAAAAAGGTTTAAATCTTTGACTATGTTAATAAATCATCTCTTTTATCGTTTTTTTCTATTAAACTCATATGTGTTATGTGATAATTAATTTCAACTGTATGTGTTGTATACCATTGGAAACATGTTTGGCACAGTGCTTCAGACAGGGGCCAGTTTCCTTTGTAAGGATTTGTTATCAGGCAGAGCCATCTTTCCAAGCTCCACAACAACAGCTGAGCAGGGCACAAAGCAGCACACAACAATCAGAGCAGTGATAGTACAGAGCATAGCATAGATGCTAACAGCTTTGGTAGCATGTTTACCAGATCTGGAGCTCACTGTTTTGGAAAGAAGCTCTGGGCCACATTTTCATTAAATGAAACAACAACAATGACAGCGTTTCTTACCAGGAAGGATATCTTTGCTTTACTTTATCTGATATGCCTGTAACGAACGTGATTGCCAGAACAAACATCTAATCACCTGTTGGATAAGCTTTTGAAAGGTTCAGCCCATTCCCAACATTTCTATGGCCTGCTGCCCAGATGGGAGAGTGATTTTTTTATGGTCCATCCGGTGTGTCAGGTAATGAAATAGTGCAATTTGAAAGAAAGATTTTGGTCATTAATTTTGATGCACCTCAATGCTTATAGCTCTATTCGTCAATCTAGGATGCCTATTCATTAACAAACCAGGAAACAGATACCATAAATCAGGTGAATCTGCGAGCAGCCAATCAAAATCATTTTGATTGACATACCTCCCATGAAAAAGCCCTTACCCTCCATATTGACCTGATGAAACCTTTAAGTTGGTTTACATATATCATATTTGTATCACAGATCAACCTTAAACACTCTTTAAATTGAGCATAGCAATAGTTTGGACAAAGTAACAATTGCAATCATACAAGCATTTCATTGTTAAACTGCTCATCCATAGTGAGCCTGCCACTGCTGACAGCCTGCTGATTACCTGTAAGTTGCCGTTAGCTAAATGCACTTTGTTGTTTTTTCTGCAAGCCGCTTTGCAACCCTCCTCCACCCCAGCTCCTCCTTTATGCCCTTTTCTGACTTAATCATTGTCAGTCTATACTGATGCTTGCTCTGGGGGGATTTTACTACTTCATGCTTTCCTTGTAGGTGCAAGAAAGGCAGGAAGGAATGTGTCCTGTTCCTGTTTAAGGCTTCCACAACTGGTACATGGAAGGGAAGGGAGAGCCCCTATCCAATGCAAATATCTACGATAAAGTTAATATAAACTGCTAAAAAATCTTATCATCAATAACTACATATAAGCCAAATTTAAGTAACTGCTTTGGTGTCTTTTCTTGACAAGGCAGTCCTGAAAGAAAAGCCTCTAAAAGTTTTGTGGTATGAATGACAACAGAGTGTAGATGGACAGCTGGAGAGGATCTTTTCATATTCATGTATCTGCTTTGATTTGAAAGACCGTCTGGGTACAAAGTGAAGCAGAAAGCAGGATGTAAAGCTCAGTGTTTTGGAAAGAAGCTCTGGGATCATCTAAGTGTTTGTACAAAGAAAACACTCACATACAGGGCATAAGGCTCGAGGTGTTTTGTTGCTTCATCTGCTGGAGCATAATGTGACTAAAGCCTCTGCTAATGGGGCATTATACTTGTCTAAACAGCCCTGCAGAGGCTCATAACCCTCTGCTCTGCATGGCTGTCAAACACAGGAGTGTTGCTGTTTCTTCATTACAACATCAACAGGAAGTGATGAATTGTAAAAGTCAGGTTTAATTTGATTTACAATCCTTGGAAAGCAGCTCAACACTCCTTTTCTCAATTCTTTACTTAACACATTTTAATCAAGGTTGAATTAAATTTTAATACAGAGGTGTTTACTGGTACTCTTACTCTACAGATCTGCGACACATAGAAACAGTTTAAGAAAGCTGCAGGGGTCAGTTGCAACTGTGTGAACTAAGTCCTGGTACACACATAAAGATTTAGTAAAATCTTATAAAACAGTGGGAGAGCCTGCACATGACAACAAGTAATGGCAGATTTATCAGTTCTGATGTTGTAGTTTGTAATGTGAAGGAAGAGACGTACTCTCAGGAACCTCACACCAACCAATTCTCACCAACAACCAGGGCCTTCACTCTAACAGCTTGTAATCTTGCATGATCAAACACAACTTTAATGTAAACAAACATGGTGGACAATGTCAGGAGGATTTGCTAAGCTACATGCAGCAAGCAGTAAGTTTCCTAAGACATCCTCGACAGTTGCTATTTCAATCCAGCTCTTCTCCTTATCAGTCTGTCATTATTAATTTACAGGCTAAGATGTATAGACAATCATGTTTTTGACATATCAACAAGTTGGTGCTCAACTTCAACATCCGTCTAACTTTGTGCCTTGCCTTTACTCTTGTTACTTCGGCTTCATTTGCTTCCTGCTCCAGCCAGCTTGCTCCCTGATGGACTTTGCTGTGGTCTTTGTGACAAAACACAGACAATGTGCCTGACTGTCCTTAGTGCATCCACACACATCAGTATTTCTTATCGTAAATATTGTACACGTTTTATATTTACAATCTCAGTTTGGGGTAGCCCTGTTCCATCCCTGAAACAATAAAATGACTCTTGACACGTGCCACAACACACGACATGATGATCAGGGAAGAAAAGTCTTAGGACCACCAGATAATCAGGCCTTTGCTGGCATTGGCTAAAGCTCAGGCCAAATAGTGTGTACCCTGAGGTTTTGTCTTTGTAGCTTGAATCAGGTGGGATGGTATTGTTGCCTTTGTTTTATGTCCACACATAGACAGGCATTTTTAAAACCTAGGTTTTTTTTCCTGTGTTTGAAAAAAAATCTTGTTCTCCCTCCCAAGTTTAAAAAAAATGTCTTGGTTAAAACACACAAACATAACAGTGTCTTGTTTCTACTTACATATGTGGCTTGTGTCCGTATATGATAAGATACCTCCTAGAGTTCAATGCAAGGCAGTGCATTTTTATGGATTTTTCTTAGAATTGCATTTTGAGAATCTACAATGACAAAATGGGCCTACTTTTGCATGCCAGCTGAAAAATGACCTGCCAGGAAGGCATCATGTTGTGTGAAATATTTCCAAACAAAGTTGTATGGATGTCATGCCTGCAGCATAACATTGCAAGTTCATCTGTGTTTTTGCTATAAATACTGTCTAACTTTTCACTTTGAGATGGAGCAACTTAAGTTTTCCTAACTTTCTCGACTGATTCTTGACTGGTCCATGACTGTACTGTGCTGGGACCTGGCTAAAATGAGATCCTGATTACGTGACTGATTAACCCTAATGGTACTCTAATAAGGGCAAAGGTTGAAGCCCATTGGATGTGTTCATCTGAGGGAAGCGCCATCTCCTGGGAACACCTTGCAATCGCATGAATTGTTGTGTTTATCGTGTGATTTAGGCACACCCAAGAGAGATGGGGGTAACTCTCTGTGGCTGGAAGTTGGGAGATAAGTAACTGGAACTCAGCAGGCATTTGGCTGGAAGGGGAAAATTGAAGCGGCTGAAAATATAAGCAAAACCGCACTCTAAGAGCTTCAGGACTGTTCATATCAGACTGATAAATCTGACTGCATCAAACAGATCAAACTATCACAGAAATTGTAAGAATACACAGTGTTTATAATACATAACCATAATTCATAACAACAGGTTTCACAGAGACTCCAGTGAAAGTTAATGGACTCCGTTGCCCTCGGCTACCATGAAGAGGCCCTGCACTGTGCAATGAGTGATACAATTTGTGGTCTAGTGAACAGATAATTTTTGCCACCGTCAGCAGTGCTTTGGTATGTAGGACACATACTTTATTGCTGGATATCCCTTGAATATACATCAGAAAACATATCTCCATATATTATCATACTTCCTGGGAAAATGCTAGGTCTATTTTTATCAAACAAGGGAGGATAACCTTTCAGTCACAGTCGACAGTTCATAATTGAGCTCTTAAAAAGGCCAACAGCAAAGCAAATTATTTCTCTTGAACATGACATTTTACTCTACAAGACATCCAGAACTGGAATCAAGAACCAACAGGATCAAAATTGATAAGCGCTTTACCCAACTTTAGTGTTTTATTAGACAAAATGGAAACAAACATTTACAGATGAGAGACCTTCAGCTTCATGTATTCAACAATGCCATGCAGAAATCAAATGTATACTCATTGAATGGACCTGATGTATCTGACCGTGAAGCAGCAGAGAGGTAGAGAGGCAGGTGTCGGCCAGGAAAATCTGACTCCTGTCACACTGGACTAATTCTTATCATCAGACAGCTGTTAGAAATGTAATTACAAAAACTACGAGAGGTTAACATTTCTAGGGTCAGTGAGGGAGCTCCAGCAGATGATCTGTGAAGAGACTGGATGATGTCTGAGTTTCAATAACAGTCCAGTACTGTTCCAATATTCTTGCCTGGATCCGTCCTCTGCTCTGTAATGAAATATAGCACTGACAGGATCAACTGGAGCTGCAGGGTCAAATGATATCATAGAATCAAACCTAATAAAAGTTCTAAGCTTCTTCTGAAACCACGAACCACTAAAGTTAACATCAATTTAAGTTACTTTCACATGAGCAGACAAACCCTAACAATAGTATCACATATATTTGTTTTCATATAGACTCTCTTAGACATAGGACTTACTGTAGTGACTGTGATGTGACCATTGGCTGCTGATTTATGGCCTTCAGTCTGATTTGCTTCATTTAAAACAAAACAAAGGGTCTAATTTTTTTTCTTTAAACTGAATTTTTTGTAGGACATGACTTAAAATAAAACAAGGTCATAGAAATATATGAAACTGCTAGGGCTGGACAGAAAATCTTGCAGGGAGGACCAGCTAGAGACCTGGCTGTACTACATTTATAGACAATTTTGCCAATGACTGGAGTCATTACAGGAGTCAGCTCACGTAATCATGTCTCAGGCAAGTCATGACATCATAAGAACAATGATTTTGTGTGAAATGTAAGATTTATGAAAGGCTGTTAAAAACAAGGTAGAGCGTAGATACATATTTGTCTGTCCTATGGCATCATGAGGACTGTTTTAAATGTGCTTGTCTGAACTTATGACCTGACACACAAGATGGACTGCACAGTTTATTTCACTTGTCCATCTGGGCAACAGACCTTAGAGAGTGATAGGGCATAAACTTTCACAAGCACATTCAGCAAGTCATTGGAAGATGGTTCAGTCACATTAAAGGCCAATCAGATAATGTAGTAGGCAGGCACTGCTCCTGTAGTGTAAAGGACAAAAAATAAGCCACCACGTTGAACAAACTCTCCCAGAAACTTGTCAGAAGTTGAGCCTTCTATCGATGAATGCTTTCAATGTCATTATTTGTTTTTCATTTAATAAGGAAATGTGGTCCAGATCTAAGAAACTGCTGGTGGCATCTATGCTAATCTCTGTGAGAACAGTCACTTCCCGCTGTCGTCTTGCTTGGTGAGTCTCCCTGTACAGCAAACTCACCAAACCCTGTTGTGTGAGTGTCAAATATATCTTTTCCATAGAGAATGTTTTCAGTGTTGTTATTTGTTTTTCATTCAATGAAGAAATGCTGTCCAGTTCCAATAAAAATGCTTCTAAAGCAGACAGTGACTATGCTAACCTTTGTACAAGCAGCCTTTGTTTACCGGCATGCAGCTACATCTGGCTGTTGTCCTGCTTGTAGCGCTGCCTCTTTCTCATTAAAGGACACTATCTGGGCAGTGCCTCTGCAGACCAAGCTCAATTGTTCCAGCTTAGAGATTTTCATGATGGATATGCCTGACTTTAGAAATGGAATCTGCCAGATCCATCTACACCGATAATGTGCTGTGTCTCAGTGTGAACGCAATAAGGTAGTGCAGTGACAACGGGCTATCCAGCCAACCAAGGAGTTGCTCTGGTTCCCTTGACTGAAGGACTAAGGGATTTTTCACTGTGTTCTGGGATCATTGCTAATAATAAGGTCTGTGGTTAAAAAAAACAAAAAAACATGTAACTTGCTGGTTTTCTCCATCATGATAATCTTCAGGAATAAAGGTAACTTTTACAAGTTTTAAGGCTTTAACATTGTCAGTAAGAGTAAAAGGCTACTACTAAACTATTCTGAAAAAAAAAACATGGCGGTATGACTTAGAAGCATCTACCACATAATCTGATGAACTGATCAAGTTGGTTCCCATGGCTGTGACTGAGGTGTACGTATTATCGGTCATTAAAACCAATCAGAAATGATTGCACTAGGATGTTTTCGTAATCCTTAGCCCAATTCACAGTGCTTTTATACCAAAGTCCCCCAACAATACTCCATAATATTTACACCTCATGACATTCACATCAACTCCATGAAGCTGTAACATCTGTGTCAATTCACACTGCAATACATCCGCATATACACACAAAGGCAGAGATGCTCACTCACAGCGCTCCTGTCTCCCACTGAGTCCGCATGCCTCCCTCTCTCCAATATCGCATCTCTGTTACTACCTCTGGAGATTGAGCAAATGGGGGATCACTCATCTAATCATTCATTCTGTCTACGCATTGTTTACAGGGGAGCAAAACATCACAGGGGCAAAAATATTATGCTTTGAAACAGCACTGTGAACTGGGCTCTTGTTAGCAGTTTGTTAGAAACCATCCTTTCAAAGACACAATAACGCTTTAAAATCCAAACGTCGGACAACATCAGATGCATTTTCTGTTGCAAAATGAAATATTGAAATTTTGTATGCATGTACTTACCACTGACCTTTTCAGGTATTTAGCCAAAAAATGCATTTTAAAAATCCCTCAGACTTTCAACCCTAAGAATCATAAGTAAACTGTAAACTGTAAAATGCTAATTTACTTCCATATTTTGGACTCATTCCTGCACCGGTCTATGTGGGAGAGGGTGTTGACTACAGGAGACAAGGAGGTGCAAGAAGTGCAAAAAGGAAAGGTGGAGTAAGTTGAGAGTAAAATTAATCTTTTTTATTTTTCATCTCACAACAAAAGATTTGAATTGATCTGTTAACACATATATATTACCCATTCCTAGATATTAGTTAGATAATAAGTGATAGAAACTAGAAACCAGCAGGATTTGGATTCTTCAGCCAAAAGACCTCAACAGTCACCAAAGTATAATTTATTGTTGGACCACATTTAATTAAGAAAAGCATTTTTTGTTTACTGTTTAGACATCTATTTCTTTATTCAAATGTGGTCCAACAGTTATTCATACTTTGGTACCCAGGCCATCAATGTCTTCAAATTGCTGTTCTGAGGCAAGTTCAGCTTTGCAACAAAAGCAAAACACAAGAAAAAAAAGTGTGGAGATCTTGACTGAAAACAAGGTGAAGCTGTGTTTGCTGCAATGTTTTTATGGTGTAAAAGTTGACAATATCCAATTAATAACACTGTCCTGTCTGCTCACTAATCGACTGCTGCAGCATCATGGAGTCAAGTGATGCTAATCATTTGAGATTAGGGAGACTGATACCTGATTTGAATTGGCAAAATAGTCATACTGACACCACACATTTGAGGATGTTTTTGGACAAACGGTTGTGACAAGATTTGAATAGGGTCACAAAAGTGAAATAAAAAAAATAACTCAGAAGGAAACATTATTGGAACAAAAATACTGGGGTCTTCTCCAACAACAAATATCCATCTCACCTTTATGCTAGGCTACTCCTCCCTTCTTTTTGTCTTGGTTCTGGAAACTGGTCGGGCACTTTTTAGGGGGGGGTTGTCATTCACACAAATAGGGGACGCCTGAAGGCTTGTCATTCACCTTGGCTGAGGACAGTGTTTAAGGTTACCGATGGCCATAATCATACCAGACCACACAAGCCCCCCTCTGACTGGTCTCGCTTCAGGCAAGGGCACGGATAACCACAAAAAACGATTTAAAGGGACCAGAGCGTGCTGCATCCATCTGAGTCAGAGCGGATATGAGAGGCAGGTTCTTTGTTCACCCTGATATTTATCTCTCTGAGGCTGAGCAGAGAAGGAAATGTGTCCCGAAAGGAGGTCTCCAGGTTGGTGGCCTGGTATTAAACTGATCTATGCATGCACCCTGGGGAGATAACACCACAGATCACAGATCTGCTCGTAGGAACAATCTGAAAGAAAGTGATACCTAGATGCATATGGAGGGGTTTGAAGGTATACTGAATGGGATCACTGACAAACACACAGCCTCTTAATCATTACTGTAGACTAAAAAATCTGGCTTACTGGCTTAATTTTGACTGAGGAAATGAGAAACATCTGTTTGGTGGCAGCATTAGCCTATGTACTGAGAAAAACAACATTCTACAAATCAGAAGGTAAATTAAAACAACTAAGAGGACCAGAACAAGAGTAATATTTGATATCACAGTTGACCTGTCTGAGCTGTCTGTGAGTTGCTTGGACTGGAATGAGATGTTTGAAGGAGTAGCAGTGTCCTTATTGCACAACATGTGGGAGCAAGTAGCATCTGATAGAGTCAACTTTTTCTTCTGTTCTAAACAACCCAGTATGACCTTCGGTAAAGGGAAAGGATGGGTTCTCTGCATCAGCTGCATGCTTGGTCAGTTAGGCTGCACTTATTTAATCTGTCTGTCCTTACTATCCCCCTCTCTCTCTGTCATCTCAGTCTAAAAAGAAAGGGGCTCAGATCATTAGATCACTGTTGATCTGGCCATATTTATTTCTACTGCTAGTGACTTCAAATTCATATCAAACATTTAGGATTATCACTTGATGATCCAGCATGGATGTTGATAAGAAAATGACAATAGAGAGGAAATACTATGATGGGTGATGCATTAAATTATAATCAAAAACAATGATAATTGAATCTCCTTCATGGTAACAGTCAGGGGTGCCATAAATAGGGGAAAAGTAAGGAATATTCTGAGGGCCCTTGACTAAACATCTTGTCTCTCTTCACATACACATTTTGTTGAACCAAACAGAGCGTTTATATATTTGGTTCTTGAAAAATGAACAGATCAGACCCTCATTATAGGATAAATTAAAATATTTTTAATGCTTAAAATGGTCCAAATACCAGAAAGTTGTTTAGTACATAAATAAATCCACAATTTATTCTACAATTTAAGCCAGAGTGTTTTATCACTGTTTAAAGCTATTTTGTCTCTTTGAACAGAATAACTTGGCTGCAATTATTTTAAGTCTATTAAAAACTAAATTTCATCATATTTATTTATCAATTTGCTTCACAGATGCTTGGTTTCAGAAAGCATGCAGAGCTGGTTTGGGATAGGGTCTTATCCTTTATCTTTTCATGGGTCCTAAAATTTCTGGCAGCTCCCCTGGTAACAGGCCAACTAAGATGTTACTCAAATAATGCCAGCCTATCCATTGCGGTACATAGCCTCATTGTGTTGGTGATAAAGCACAGTTATCTTTATTGCTTGTAAGTTTGTCTCTGATCTGATTAGGCATAGATTTCCTGAGTGGCATTATGATGAGGTAAGACTAAACAATTTTCTTCATTGGTTACAATGGTCACGATGTCAGATTAGGCAGCCACTGAGACAAAATCATGCAGCGACTCAACCAACAGGGTTGAAACTACATGGGTGTACATGACTTTACATCACGACCAAAGTGATGATGTTAGAAGAAGGAACAACACCAAGGAAAGGAAACAAATAATCTACACATGATACGATGAATGTTATGTTAGCTTTCAGGTAAAAACTTGCAATTACTCATCAAGGTGCTTTGGTGCTTCTGTCATTTCTCTCTAACTTTGCCCTTTTTTCATTTTGCAGCAGTGGTCTCTCTACAACACATCAAAAGGGCAGGGATGGCAGCTCAACAAGCTTCTCCCAAGTGATAGTTCACTCTTGAGGTCACAGCTGTGTCTTTTTTGCTTTGCTGTTCTGTATGTTTACATCTTGACTGACCCTCCGTGACACTTGCACAACATGCTAGACTTGCAGTTGGAGAGTTTCAAACTGTCCTAGATGACATTTTGATTCTTGTTTACTTTAACACACTACACTAGATAAAACGACCAACTGTCATTACTAGCGAACTTGGAACGGTCTGGGAACCCTACGATTGTTGCGTCTGGCAAAACTGTTTAAATTGTGAAGTTCAACCCCATCATTACACAAACAACAACTGGCAACATCAGCTATTTAGTTCAAGAAAAAGAAGCTCCTGTCTCTTTAAGGCTCTCTCCCCCAGGAGGTTCAGTCCACTATGACTGGTTTGCAGGTAGACGCTGGGGTAATTGATCAGTTCAGCCCTGTTTGTTGCCATTTTGTCAACAACTCTGCACTCATCCTGATGTTTGTGATCTGCAGTGTACTTGCTACTGTGAGCCAATGGGCTTACACTGCCAACAAAACAGTGGTAGGATGTCACATTGGTATGTCTATTTGTGGGTGGGGGGAGACGTGTCAGGCAGCTGCTGGTGCCAGAAACAAGGGGAGAAGGAGAAGTCCAAAGGTCATGGACTCTTTGTCTTGTGCATAGGAGTGCTCTGTCATGTGGAGGAGATGTGCTCTAAATAGGCTCTTTATTGTGATTTTATGCTCAGTTTCAGCACAGCTACTCTTTCTATGTTGCCATTTGTCTAAACAGCACAGAATACTCCCTCTACAGCCCCCTCAGTGGATAAAATGTAAGCCCCAGGTCTCTCTAAGTTTACATCAAAAAGTTGTCCACACTAATTGAACTTTAAAGGGAGAATTTCAAAGACTTTGACGTGAGTGTTTTTAAGTACACACCAGCCTGGGCTGCGTGGGAGGCAGTCTGGACGGACTGAAGTCCCAGCCTGACTGGCACCAACACAGAGAGGGAGCGTGTCAGCAACAAGGTGAAAAAGTAGCAATTACATAAAAGAGAGTGAATCTGAGCGGGCCTTCTCCCATTCTCTGCTGCCTCCTTTGGGTTAAACCAGCAAGATCAATCCACATGTGTGAAGTGTTGAGGGCACCTTGAAAATGCTGCTATTTATTTGTTTGAAATGTACCTTTCCTTTCTAGTCCTCTTAAGGCCACCTGGGAATCCACCATTGATTTCCACTTCAATAAGTTCACCTCTGACCCCCGGAAAGGACGTGACGTCCCTAAGCTGGCTTCTTACAGCCAGATGTTGTGAGAGAAAACCCAGAGCCTTTATTCCATGCTCTCACTCATTTACATGATTCAACGTGAAGAGATTCTTCTTCTCTCAGGTTAATTGTGGTCTCATTTTGGTCCTCAACAAAAGAGCAGCAGCAGACAGTCACACTAGGACTGGGGACATGAGCAGAAAATATGTCAAAACTTATTCCAGCAGAATGGTGATTCATAATTTATATCTGAATATTTTTTTATGAAAAACAACAAATGGTTGTCATAATACCAGAATTATACACTTTGATTTGATTCTAGTAAAAATCAAACTATATCCGTACTGTTTGATGCCACGATAACAAAAATAAATGTCATTAAGTGCGTTTGCATTCACACAGATAATAAAATATTACAATGAAATTTTCCTTTCGGTCATTCAAGTTCACATTGCAGTCAATCAAATCTCACACAAAAGTAGGGCTGAACTACTCCTTTCTGAACATGCAAATGACAAATTTATTTTGCGCTTTTGTTGTTGTTGTTTTTATTTTTTTATATGTTTAATTATTTGTTCATGTTCAAAATATAAAAGATAAATAAAGAAGAACTAATGTCACTGCATAACAGCTTGCTTTCCCCAATAGGTAAGTTAGCAGTGTCATGCTTTGTGGTCATACACTGGTTTATGGGATGCTAGTAACAGGTTAACCTGCTAATAAGGTAAGTTATGTTTGAACTTTGGATGAGGAAAGCATGCAAACTTCACACAGAAATGCCCTGACTCAGATAGAACCAGCAACCCTCCTGCTTTGAGGTAACAGCCTGTAGTACCTACTACATGCATCTCATTACAGTTTAAATACTTAAATGATCAATAGTAATTACCCACATAGAGAAACATTTTTGATAAATTATGTCATCAAACCTCAAACTGATTCTATTTCCACCTTAAGTTGACAGTGTCAAAGGTCGGCTTTCACACCTAAAATTTGCAGACACATTCAGTTAAGAGATCTTAACTTCTTTCACTAGGTCTGGTTTGCTTTCACACTGCACCTTGTCAGGCCAACCAAAGTCTGTCCAATGATTCATACTATATCCACCCGCCACTAGTTGGGGCTGTAGCTTTGGTTTTGTTCTGGCCAACTGACCCATTGTTAAACTCTGACCCCTGAATTCACAACCAGCTTTGAGTAATAACATTGTTTAGTTTAGAGCGGTTAAGAAGTATTCTGTGCCCTAAAATAAAGATAAAGCTGCATTTAAGCTGTGTCAAGTGGCACTGGCATATTGACTGGAACTTTGTGTTACCGTATTTCACACAGATTTGTAGACACTGATGTGTTAAGAGGACTGGAGTTTGGTGGTGTCAGTAATGTTGCTTGCTGTTGGTATATTTGACCAGATTCATAATGCACTGCTTTTTGATTAGCTTGTTTGGTTCGGTTTGCTCTCCCACCCATCACAAACTAAATGGTCCACTTAGAAGTGAAGCAAGACCCCCATTTTCGGGCAGAGAGTTTGGTTCTTTGTTCTGCATCAGAGTTTATGTGAGCTTTCACACCACCCCAAATGAACTAAATTTTTCCTAATTGTGAACCAGAGTTTGATTTGTCAGGACAAAACTTTGTTGAGTATGACATCAAGTCAAGCTAAAAGTAAAAGGATTGACAACAGAGCCGTCCTGGTTTGGCACACACTTGAATTCAACAGCTGAATTAAAGCTGTGATCTTTAAATCACAGACAGAGAAAACTTCTGCAATCACATGCATCTCAAATTCGGAGATAACCTTCTTTTCTTTTACTCTGACGTGTCTGTTTCAGTCCCCAGTCTCATTTTCTAACGTGTTCATGTATGGGGGGCCTTGTGCTGTTTGCAGATGAGCTTAATGTTAGTAATGAAGTCTGGACCACCTAAAGGAAAACCATCAACCAGCACAGTCAGGATTCATACTGTAAACAGAAAATATTCTACTGTAGATTAGAGACTAAGCAGTTACAGCACATCCATCAGCGTTGTGTTTATTATGCATTAAAGCCTCATCTCTGCTGCTTTGGGATCACACTCTGAAACAATAACATTACTTTGCCCAAGTTATTGTGTTTGGGGATCTGTGACAGCAGGTTTGCATAATGATCTAGAAACATCTCCAGGGGTATCGTGTTATTCTCTTGCAAAAAGGTCCTAAAATGCCCTCAGTTGGACACAACAAGAAAATAAGCAGAAGGCAGACTGGAGAAAGCAGCTTCACCTTTGGCCTTCTCTCCTCTCTCATGAGAGTCAGGGGAGGAAGATCAACAGCCCAATCTGGCAGTTTTTAGTGCTAGTCCTGACCCTGCCATTCTCTACCTCTTTTTATGCCTCCCAACCAGCAATAGAAAGAGGCATTTCTCTGAGAAACAGATTAGAGCTTGTTGAGATCTCTTCTAAAACTTAAAAGGAGACTAAACTGAGATTAAGTGAATCTTATTGCTCAGGAGAAAAAGACAAGACACAGGAGCAATAAACCTTGTTCTCAGTTTGGTGTCACACAGATCTCATAGTTGTCTAGGAGAAGTAAATGAAACATTTTTGAGATCTCTTTTCAAATGTTCTTTTCCTCTGGGTTGGTCCTCATTTATCAATCTGGTGTAGATACTTGTGCGGATATTGGCACAGAAATCATCTTATACAAGCCTAAGTGTGATTCATGAAACAGGCTTTTTTAGCCAATCCCAGAATTAACAGTGTGTTGACAAATGCTGAAAACAATCGTCATTTAAATACACCCAAAATATTAACAGTTAGGCCCAAACTTACAACATGGAGGGGCATAATGCGACAAAAAGAGAAAACTCCTCCAAGCTGACAATATCATAGGAGTTGAAGATTTTTGAATGGAAAGAATTATTGTTAATTGGACATCTGAAAAGTGAGAGTAGTAGGAATCAGAAACATCCTATCAGAAAACTATGTTTAATTGTTCATGGATATCAGCATTTTAACAGACCCCCAGTTTAAAAGAAGCCAAAACCTCAAAGTGAGAGAAGTGGTTTATATCAGGGATTGACAGTTCATAATTATCAGAGCTGGGACAGTGGTGCATAGAGAATTGTACACAGAATGCACATTGCAGCAGTTTAGAGAGAAACAATCTGTAAACAGACTGAAACAACAGACTATTGCTCTACAACTATTTAATAAATTAAATTACATTATTTTAGACAATCAATCAAAGTTTTGTTTTCTTTTTTTTCTCAGTCCCTGTGCATAACCACCTCCTTACTTTTGATCGCCCCTTGCTCTTCCACCTCCACTCTCTCCTTGCAGTGCTGCAGTGATGTTTTATCAAAGTTTTGCCCCCAAATTTTACTAAATATGTGCATTTAAAGGAACATTGTTGTAATGTTTCATAAGTAAATCACTAAAAGGAGCAGGTTTAATTGAACAGGCTCCTTCAATCAAGGTTTGTACCACTGAGCAGAGATCCCCCTGCAAATTTATTTTATTTAAACTCTCCAGTCAAATCACGTCAGTTTTAGGTTTTCTGATCAGATATTTCACAATACTCACTGCCTTTTTACTTTCAATATTCACTTTTGAAAGGAAAAGTAAGTAATTTAACGGACAGAGCTGCAGCATGACACAAGTAGGAACTTACTACATTTTGCAGGTCATAGGCCAAAGTTTGAGGTCATGGAGTTTCCTGGTCATGCTTTGATTTTGATGCAGAGTCTCAAGAAAGATTTGGGGGATTTCTGTGAACATCTGGCTCCTTGCGCTGACAGATGACCTGGTTAGATTTTGAAGGTCATACTGTAGGCTAAAAGTTGATGGACATCATGTTACTTGCCTGCCCGTGAACACAATCTTTAAATCGGCTTTCCAGGATTATCTCTGAATTTTCCAAAATGCCAAACATTAACTGAATACACTGGGCCCATGTTAAAGATTTTTGTTTATCGTTTAATGATCTTACATAAATTTAATACACTTACATATTACTCTCTCCTTATGATACAGTACACATGGAGCCTTCCTCTCTCTCCACTTACCTTTGTGATGAACCAGGCTTAAACGCGGCAGATGGATGCAACCCAGGTATCATAACAACCAGCTGTAACTGTGCCATGCCTTCCTGCTGTCTGACCCTTTAACTTAATAAGTGACCCAAAAAAGATGAATGTGCACGTCTGCTCCGCCATCATGATAACACTGAGAGCTTATGATCATAACTGTCTAATGTGTAACAGTAATGTAAAGTTAATAATGGTATAGCATCGTCACTGTAGTCTGTGTCGACTTGTGCAGTAAGAAAAAATATTAACAACACAAAAACATTATTACAGACCAAATTAGTGGACTTTCCATGTTATATGAAGTCCTCTTTCAATGGTTTATATAAAAAAGTTTGTCCATGGCCTGACTAAAAACAAAACAAAACAAAAAACAAAGTAAATCCCTCCTATCAGTTGCTTGCACCACCTTTTAGAAACTGTTTTCAAACAGACTGTTTGAAAAGTTTCCCCCAATGTTGTCTTAAGAGGATATTTCACCTCCTCCAGAAGGCAGACGCGCCACAAGTCAGTTGTTTGTTCAGTCCACAGGTATCTTCAGTTAGAGGAACATGGCTAAATGGAAAATGGCATTTAACCGTGGTTAGCGTTTTTTTCCAGTCTGGCTATTCAAAGCGCTTTTACACTGCAGGTCACATCTACCCATTCACATTCATTAGCATAAACATCCTCACCCTCAAATATCTATTTTCATGCCATTTACCCATGAGGATAACTTGGGGTTAAATGTCTTGCCCAAGGATTTTTTGACATGTGACAGACAGAGCTGCATTCAAACCTTCAACCTTCTGACTGATGGTACAGCACACCACTAGACTAAGCCACCGATGTCCCATGTCTATGCAGCCACAGTTAACATAAGAGCACAGACAAACTGACAAACTGATATTGTTTGATTAAGAATTCATATCAGCTTTTAAAATTTCACTATTTAGTAGTTCAGTCCTGGAAATTCCATGACAGTAGCTTCTAAGCATTTTTCCATGAAGACCCCTCTAGCTGTGCGTAAAAAGAGCCAAGCCTCCCAGGACCTACATTTAAAAAGTAAGAAACATTGCTGTGCTAAATCAACAAACATTTCTGGTTGTTTTCATGGCTAAAAAAAGATAAGCCACACCACTCATTCTTGTGCAAAGACATTTACAGAAAGTATGACCCTGTGAAGTGGATGGATTTTGTGCCTTCATTACGCGTGGGTGTGTTTTGGGTATAACATGATGCTATTTACATGGCAGGTTTAGTTGTTTGGTTCTGAACTTTGGACGGATTATTACATTTATTTTCTTTTATTGTTTTGCTACACTTAAAGTACACACACAGAACACTGTATGAAATATGTTAATACTCATATTCATGTTTTTGTTTCATTGAAGCATCCAGAGCATAAGAAACCATCCAAAGGCAGAGTCAGACACTTCTGCATAAACAGAAAGGAAACCTCATTAATCATTAAAGTCTCCAGTTAAAACTCTCTGGATCAGGCATGTTTATGTTTAAGATAGACCTGTTAAATGTACATCAAATGCCTGTTGTCTTTAAGCAATTCATTTTCTAATTTTCCTGCAGGAATCTTTGGCTCTATTCTCTACTGCATCAGAATATTGTGTGTAAAACATACTTCACAGCCTGTATTATTATCTGTAAGCATAATCATTTGTGGGATTCACTTGTGCGTATACAAATATAATAAATCTAGTTCTGTGTTCAGAAAAATCTTCGATCATGTGTATGTATTTTCTTATTTCTTGGAGTATTACTCGTGCTGGAGCACATGACAATACACATAGCACACAAAGCTCTGAACTACCCACAGGGTCTCTAAGCTCTCTGTCCCATTATGAACTTTACACTAAATTTTTCAACAAATGCTCTGATATTTAGTGGCAGATGAGTGCTGCTGTGTATCCCATGTGAGTGAAAGAAGCTCAGTAAACTTTGTGTTTTGATATTGTGGATGTTTGTCTATATCTCCCGGTGGGCACCTGATGTCAATTCAACATCAATTTTACATCAAACTCTGATATCAAATTGTCATCATAATTTGGTTAAAAACGTAAATCAACATGACATCAGTCCTTTGACATCAATTTGATTTATGTCAAATAATGATTATATTGATGTTATTTTCACATTATTTCTGTCAAACTTTTGTAAAAAAAAAAAAAATAAAATACAATAAAAATGCACAGATTGTTAACCCAGGCGAGGCAATAGCGCTAAAAGACTTGACAGGGACCCTCACAACTTCCACTCCTTACCGGGATTTGAACCCCCACCACCCATTTGCTAACCTGCCACTCTTAAGATTGTAAACTACTAAGTCCCTGATGTTGGTTGATGTATTTTCTGCATGAATATTTAGATTGAGAGTTTAATAGCCTTATGCTAGTTGCCAAGTCTTCTGTTTGTTATCATCCCTAATGCAAGAACAAAAAAATCACACCCATTGCAAAATGCTTCAACTTGAGCAGTTTTATTGGGACATCAATGTGACATCAATTCAATGCCTGGTTTTCAGACATCAAGTCAACATCAATTTGATGTCAAGTTTTTTGCAGCAACGTTGTTTAGATGTCAAATATATTGATTAACAATGTATAATGCAGTAATTGGATGTGAGATCGATCCTTTGGTTGGATCTTTCTACAACTATAAGGAGGTCAAAGCTTCTGTAGGCGTTTTATAATGGTAGTCAAAATCTTGAGCAATCTTCAACATCAAATTGATGTCACGGTGCCCGCTGGGCTCTGATGCATCTTCAAATTAGTCGGAGCATGCTGTGCCACAGACTTTAGATCTGGTATGAGGAAGCTAAAAGCGCTGTGAATGTCTATGTCCTAGAGTTAGTGACATGCCAGCTTTGCTCCTTACCACTGCTCATTTAAAAAAAAAAACACACCTGGGCGCATGATCCTTTAATATTTAAACAGCCTGAGTGCACAGCAAATTACACCTGCATCAGGTGGAAATTAGGAAAGACACCAGCCCCTGATTGGTCTGTTCTTTGCATAATCAAAGCAAAATTGATCCTCTTTGCGCCCTGTGCCTGGCTTAGCATAATATAGTCCAATATGCCCAAAATTGCTGGACACATGCACTTTGGACAACACACTTTAAGCCATCATAATAGGGCCCTTGAGGTGTTACAGGTACAGCTCACTCATTCTCTCTTATCCTCTTTACCATGTTGATATTTCAAGTTTCTTACTGTGCATACATATTATATATTATTATTTTGTCCCTATTAAACAAATAGTATTCCTTACTTTACAAGTTACACAAATATCATTACATCATTTATTTACACATAAGCAGTTACTGAACAGTAGTGACTGAATCTGTACATTTCCACCAAAAGAACAGAAATGAAACCTGCAGATCTGTCGTCCCACCGTCAGAGCAGGGTCTGAATACAGCCCTCAATAGAACAATAGAGGATTTGACTGTTGTCCAGCAGGTCAACCGAGACAATCAGTGGTTGAGTTGCACCTGGGAGAGTTTGGCTGCAGGACAGACCCCGTTGTCCCTTCATTTCTAATTGTGGTCAGTACGCACAAATGGAGTGTAATTGTGAACAAGAGGGATGGGGGTGCGTTTTTAGTGTGAGTCATACAGTAGACACCTGCGTTTCCTCGGCAGAATGCGCTGGCTCTGTCCCATCTGGCTCCAGGCTGCTATGATTTGCTGAGCAGGAACAAAAATGTAAAAAAGAGAAGAATCCCATGTTCCTCTGGCCTTACCTCCCTGCCTGTCCCACTTGCACCACATCCTACCCCCGCACAGTCCCCTTCTAGATCCATCCTGACCTAAATCCTGTGTATAGACTCCAGCTACATTTCATTTCTCATCACACTGTGTCGTCAGTTAATAACCTGCAACCTGGGAGTAAGCGTTGCTCCACAGTGAAGAGATAGTGCACAGTCATCCTCGTGTTCCCTCAGTGCAGCTCTGGGGATCGTTATTTCTGATTGGACCTTTCAAGTGTTTCACCAGCTTGGAAAAAAACGTCCGGGGAGATTTAATTTCCCCACAGCGTCAGCGTCATGAAGCGTTTACCTGGACACAAAATCATTTTTACATCAGCGCGGTGCCGGCTGGGGAATAAATGACATGAATCCAACTTCTGGCTGATGTCGCAGTATGATGAAGGGATGATGAGCGGATGTTCGAGATGATGGAGGGAGATGATCCGTGGGAAGAAAAGTGACGCCGCTAACCTCCGTAATCGTGTCTGTGGCACAGTAGGGGGGCCGAACTGAGCTCACCCACTGAATAGAGGGTTTAATCGCCCAAATAAAAATCACTTAACGCAGTCCTCCATGTCTGTCCTGAAAGGATCTGAGAGGAGAAGTGAGGTAACCCAGCATTTCATGGTGCAGACCACGCCTTCAACCTCCGCACTATCCAGCCGCAGTCTGACTACTTGAACGCCATCTGCTTGGAGAGGGGTCATAGCTGGAGCATCTGAGCACCCAATTTAGGCACTTTAAAAATCCCTATAAGTACCAGCGCCTGACTCACTCACATCTCACACTCCAGCAGGGGGACTGAAAACTGATAATCACCAGGCAGGGTGCTCAGGCAGAGGGTGTCTGTGAGGCCTGGTTCTTGAAGTTGTGAGTCAACAGTCCAACCCAGCCCCTATCAAAGGTACAGAGTGAAGAATTTTAATGACCCCACAGGGTTATAAAGTGGTGACCCTTGCATTATCTACCTATATCTCTTGAACCATCTTCATGAGGACAGCTGTGTTTGGAAGGTTAAAGGGGTAGTTGGAGATTTTAAAGTTGGTTGTATGAGGTACAAGGCATTAGCCTGAACATTAGCCACAGTGACGTAGATCAGCTTTGAATCTGCACAGAAAGAGTCATTTCAGGGGCCGTCAACATGGAGACAAATTCAGATGTATGCGCACAAGTTGTAATTGTATTGGCGTTTCGTTCACATGTTTTGGGTGACTGAAAACGCACATTTTAGAAAACGTGTCCCAGAGTGGATGAATCTGGAAACGCTGGCTGTGTTTCCTTGTGGACAATGAATACTGATAGTTTCAGAAAAGATGATCTCACAGGCCCGCCTGTCCCTTGCACCACATGCGCGAATCCAGCACAAAAACAACGTCAGAATACGGTGCCACATTCTTTCTACAGAAGCAACTGAGCTTGTTAAGGCTTTGACGGCAAAATATTCTGCTCCTCTGAGCAACAAGAGGACACAGAGAACAGCACACGCCAGTGATTGTTCACATTTCTCACGATGTATGCATGTGCTCCATGTCTTCTCCTCTGGTTTTGTTGTATGTCTGCAGCAGCCTTGCAGCGCCACTCACAGGCCTGGCATATATACTACAGCGTCTTCTGTGTTTTCGTGTGGACGGACATATTTCTCAAAACGATGCCGTCTTTACAGAAAACTTTTACAAAACAAAAACATTTTTGTCTCTGTGTGGACAGGCCTAAGGCAGTGGTCCCTAACATTTTTTTTTACCAGGGCTCAGGGGCGGAGCTTGCAGATTAGATATTTTTTTCTTTTTTTTTGTCTGTAGTCAGGACCTTGGCCACCCCAGCCAGAAAGGTTAGGTTCACCCCTACTTCAGCTAAACACCCCTGCAGGCTCATTAGTTTTCTGTCAGCCAGCAGTAGGACACACAGTTTCTCTCTGATCTCTTTATTTACATGAAGGCTCACCCTCGTAAACACACATACACCCAAACACAAGAAGACAGTTTCTCATTCTTTACAGTAGAAGAAACCTCGTGGAGTTGTAAACATTGCTTATATTGCTCCAAATCTGCATATAATACTGGTTAGTATGTAAGACCTCCGGTGCAGTAAAGACATGGAGGTCAGAATGAAGTATGATGTTTTTGCATAGAAATGGTAGGGGGCAGAGCTATGATGATTGTTCAAAGTTGAGGCCACGCGAATTTGTGAGGATTGCCTGAATTTGTATCAATTGTTGCTATCACGAAATACCGATTTCCTTGAGGGACTGATATGATTGATGCGTTGTTTTAAATGCAGCATTTACGTGAGGGCCGGTGGAATGTGTGATCCGCTGCCATACAATGCTTTTCAAGCAAGTTGAATCCCCTGTGATTCCTCAACTGTC
Source organism: Cetoscarus ocellatus (assembly GCA_037902135.1). Classification (NCBI taxonomy): domain Eukaryota; kingdom Metazoa; phylum Chordata; class Actinopteri; order Labriformes; family Labridae; genus Cetoscarus; species Cetoscarus ocellatus. Next base: position 3,894,109 of record JBAMNC010000579.1, on the reverse strand, counting down.
CTCCAGTTACTCACATTGTGCAGTGCCAAATATATTACTGCTTCATCCAGAAGAGTGCGTAAGGTTTTACCACAAATTCATCAAAGTTCAACACAGAAGTGACGGAGTAAGGGGACTTGGTCATTTACGCAAGGTTTTTCACATCCTTTCAAAATAAAACATCTTCAATCCCAGTTATTCAACAAACAGGAAGTTTTTTTAGTATTTCTCTTTCTCAGTGACCCTGAACTACATGATCTACATCCTGGCACTGGTTTGTGGCCTGGTGGTTGGGGACTTCTGATTTAATGAGTTTTAGGTGAAATCAGTCACATAAATGGTCTAGAGTGACCACCTGCTAGTATATTGGACACATTTACAACAGCTTTCTGTTCACCAAGCCGGCTTGTTTTTGTATCACTTTGGTACACAGCTAAAGCAGCTAGCAAGCTACAGTCTGCAGGCTTCACAAGAGGAAACGACCGCCATAAAGCTGGAGAAAATGGTGACTTTTGGAGCACAGGTGAGAGCCATTTACTTTGCATTCCTGGGAATACTTGTATGCAGTGGAGGACAAACGACAAACTTCTGTAGATGGTGAGTCAACAGGAACAAAAAAAAGGAAAAACTGCAACGGGAATTCGACAAGTGGAGAAACCCATATTACCTGTTGATAGAGGTGTGTAAATCACAAGCTCATGTCATCAAGTTTGATGAAATAAGAGTGTAATGAAACACCATTTCAGGATGTTTCAGGATCAGAGGATACCAGCAGCTGTTATGAGCCTCTGCAGCTCTTAGTATGTTGAGCCTCCCTGCTGGAATCAGTATTTACATGGATCAGATTTAGTGTGAATGGCTGTTCATCATGAGACTGGGATCCATATTCAAGATTTCCTGCTGGTAAACCGAGGTTTTTTCTCGCCTCCATGATGGAGGGATTCCTGATTGGCTATTGGATTCATGCTGGGTGTTGGATGTATGTATTTGTATATATATATATGTATATGTGTATTTTATATATGTATATATGCATCTATGTATCCATAAAATTAAGATTTTGTCTCCAGCCTGCTCGATTGTAAGGTGTATTGAGATAACACTTATGAATTGGCGCTATACAAATAAAGATTGATTGATTGATTGATAGATTCACAGTTCTAAAAACTTCAAGGAAAAACCAGAAATGCTGAATGAGTGTTCAAAGTGAGTATTCGGCTTATATTGATTGTGTTTTGGACATATACACAGCCATGGTTTTGAGGATGAGTTTACTTGATGAAAACGCACTGTATGTTTGTTGTAGTGGAGGAAAACTGAGCAAGTGTAACACAAAACAAGTCCTACTTGACAGGATAATCTTCAAATGTGGCTAATGTTGTCATACAACACACTTCAAAAATCCCGAGCTACCCCTTTAAAACGGGGTTGGCCCCCGAAGCCCCCTTCAATAACCAGTCAGCTCATGTCACTAAGCCATTGTTCAATATTTTCTTCAGCCTCTACTTGTTATCTTTTGTAATTGTCTTGATTGAGCATCCTCTGGTGGCTGTATTTGCAAACCGTGCATTCAAGATTGTCCACGTTTGAAGGGTCAGTCTACCGTCATCCAATCTCCTCTGAACTCACTCGTCTTGCATTCACGTCTGCCGTTTGAAACATGAACACAGAAAAATGTTGAGCACATCAAAGCCTTCACTATCGCCTTTTTTTCTCCCTCTATCTCTCACACATCACCCCGCTCTGCCACTGTGATGTGTGCATGAATGAGTGTTTGTGAATGCTGAGCGTGCGTGTGTGTGTGTGTGTGAGTGTGTGCACAGACGACCAGAGAGGAGGACCAGCGGTGTGTTGCCCCCGGGGCTCGGACCTGATCAAAGCAGAGTCTGTCAGTTTGCAGGTACACAAACAGGCGGCCTGTACACATGCCGCACAGAACAGAGAGAGAGAGCGACGTCAACGCAGACCGAGGGAGGAGCAGCAGAGATCAGAAAGCATCACTCTGTCTTAAGTCAGGGTCATTTCAAGGTCACAGAGCCTCACTGAAAAGAAAAGAAAGAGTTAAACATGTTGAGTGTGAAGTTGGAGTCTATCAACATGCAGGAAGTGATGACGGCAACCTGCTGCTGCTTTGTATAAGATTATAGAGGAACTTTTTGTGTTAAATATTACATTAAAGTTCAAGGTTGACATAAAAAACCAGCAGGATTTTAAAATCACTGCAAAGATAAGATAAGAGAAAAGATAAGATAGAACTTTATTTATCCCTTTGGAGGACTCCTTCAGGGAAATTAAGATTCTAGCAGCATTGTACAGTCCACAGGTATAAAAGAACACAGGATATCAAAAAGTAAAAAAAAAAAAAAAATAACAGATTATATACATGCATTAATAAATCTAAATAATAAAATTAAAAACAAAATTTGGCTACTGACAAGCTACTACTGCTTCTTCCCATCCTCAGTCTTCCTGTTACTCCTCCTCCCCCCGAGTGAGGAGTTGTACAGTCTGATGGCCTGAGGGACAAAAGAGTTTCTCAGTCTTTTGTTTCTGATGAAGTTGTGCAGAGGGTGACTGATGATGATGATGATGATAATGATGATGTTTCAGATTTTAAAGCATGTTATGCCCATTTAACTTATATGTTCAATCAATATCAGTTTATTGAGAAAATGACTTGAGGTAAGGTGTGCCTGGTTATCAATAATATAACAGAAAATAAAATATTCTCCTCATCAAATCACCTACATATTTGATTTGAGTGTGTATTGGTGAAAATGACATGATACAATATGTGTCTTGATACAGAGGTGACAGTGTAGTAAATCTGGATACATCTGATCATCAGTGATGGGCACGATGTCTTGTAAAATGTTGTGAGCTAAGTTAATAGTCACACTGGAAGCATTTTGTCTGTGTACATTTATTGTACGTGTCAGCTGCAGCAAGTGCTGCCACAGCTTTCACACCAGGTGAGTGAATGAGCTGCAGCCTCAGATGTTTCTCTGCTGTCACAGCTCTCTCTCTCTTCATATATATCAACCCAACAATGAGCTTTCACTGAAAGTCAAGGAAGAGCCACAATAAATCTCCCCACAAGGAACCTGATATGATTTATATGATTTATGCATAACTGACCTGAGAAACCTGAGCATTTGCTAAGGAACAAGTTCCTGAGGTTTTTAGAGGACCCAAAGTGCAATCATCAGTTAAGGTGCAACAAAGTAGAATTTATTGAGGGAGTGAATCAGGGAAGGGGGTGAAAGGATCTGGAAAAGCTGAGAGAGCTGGAGATCCAGAGTGTGGCAAAGAGTAGCTGGACATGCGGATTAACTGGAAGAAAAAAGAGGTAAAACACAGGTAAGTCTCTATCAGGCAACAAGAGGCCCCTAACAAGCACAACAATATAAATGAGATCACTAGAGCACTGGAGATGGCCAACAATACCTTTAGTCTTTGGGAGGCTTAAGTAGCAGGTAGTGATCCCAATCAGGTGTGCTGCAGCAGGATGAACTACAGCCGGTAGCCACGCCACCTCACAAGGAGTGAGGGAGCAGCAGGAGCACAAAGCAGAAGAGGAACAATCTAAAATAAAAGTCACTCACCGCAGAGTCGTCACAGCATTCTGATGAACAAAGGAAGTTTCTCCACAGAAGAGGCAAACTGAGCTTTAACTTTGACAGACACTGACAGGAAGAGTATTTGGACAGTTTCTGTCTATCTCTCTATCTTTTCTGACATATTCTACCACTGTGGACATACATACCAGATGGATAAAGGTAAAAATAACTCTCTATTTGTTATTTTCCATCTGTTTTGGATGAGAAAAGCGTAAAAAAACAGGTGAGCCTTCTATTCTCAAGATTTACAAAATGAGAGACGCGTGGCTCATGCTTCCATTCTGAAAGTTCTGATTTGATAACATCCATCCATCCATTATATATGCTGCTTAACCCTTTGGGGTCACGGGGGGCTGGAGTCTATCCCAGCTGACATTGGGCAACAGGTTCAGGGTACAGCCTGCAAAATAATATACTCCAGGGCTTTTTCTGACACATTTATTGACAAAAAGGCAAAAGAAAGACCAGGCGGCCATTTATATTCTTAGTAGTGAAAGGGTTCATATTTATAATAAAGCGCTGCACTGGACCACTGGCATTAATCCAATGCACCTACCTGTCAAGATATTAAGCGTGCATGCTGCAACACATGCTGCTGAGGGTCCTCTTTTTGGGTTTTCAGAATATGGCCACCCTAGACAGAGAGCTTGCACACTAAAGCTTCACAGACTGATTCTCAGTTATTTAGAATGAAACAAGTCATTTTTGTTTCTCTATGCCCTGGTACCAAATGATATACAGCATGCTACAAATCTGTGGTTGGGGACCCCTGGTTTAGCCCCCTGAGCTGGTGGTACGGTAAATTCTTGTTTATGACATGCATTTTTTGCTCTTAACTAAGGTCTGATTATACACAAGCACAAGCAAAATATGTTAAATTTTTCATCTCACCAACATCGCGATTACAACACATCTGATACAAAAAGCCGAAATATTCTCTTTCTCTGTGGGGTGCATGTTATGAACAAGGTTGTGTTATATTCTTGAAATTACAGTATATTTCACACTTTTTAATGGAGGCTTTGCTCAAACTTTTCAGACTTATGGAGAAGAATATTCCTTTTGCAACTGATTATAGATGTTTGGATTTTAAATACTGGCACACCCTCGACCTGACTGTCATAATTTTGGCATGCATGCCACCCCTGCTTCATTCTGATGCTGAATTAGCCGTTAATCTCTTCTGACCTCCCATTTTGTCCGTATCTCTTCACTTCCCCATCACACACTCAGAGAAACAACCATCGGCTCCAATGTCATTGCAGACATGTCTTTGAGAGCGAGGCTGGCACGTCAATACTCCTGAAATGACACACGCGTCGCCTTGGCTCCAATCTCAATCGCAGCATTACATTCAGAGCGAGGCTAAAAGGTTGTTAAGATGAAGTAAAGCGTCAAACATTCCCGACACGTAGCTGACGGCTGTGTGTCTTAAAAAAAGAAAAAGCAAAGGAGGTAAAAAATAAGTGTAGGAACCAGAGGGGGGGAAATAGAGCACATCAATTGGACGGGAAAATGAGAAAGTTTGTCCCTGACGCCCCTGTCAGAATGAACGATTAAGATATCTAATATGATGTTTAAAGCTGCGGGGCAGGCGAGCTGATAACGGCTCGATAAGGCCGCTCTCCTCGCTCATCCTCACACGCTAATTAGCTGCGTGCCTTTTTTAAGGTGGGGGGTGTTTTATCTCTTTAAAAAGCTTTGAAGGAACAGAGAGGCACCTGCATCAATCATAATTATTTTACTCATACTAAAATTAGCCAAAGCAAGGAGGAACGCGGTCTCCTTCAGAAAGCAGGAACACAGAGGGGAAGCCGGTGTGAAGGAGAGACCGAGCATGTGTGGAAGTAAAAAGAGGGATGAGGTGAATCGATAAATATCACTCTGACTGATTGGACCTAATTAGAGACATAGAGAGGCATTCTGGACGAGGCTGGCTGGAATTGAGTTGGCCAAGTTGTCAGAGCCAATTAGGCCGGCGTATTATTGCAGAAGAGAGAAAAACACACCGATTAGATTAAGTTTAGAGCCCATGTGAGTGAGTGTGCATATCAGAGCGAAGATGCTTCCAGCCAAAACACGGCCAGTTGAGTGTGAGCGTTCTCCCATGGTGTGATAAACTGGAATACAACAACAATGATAATCACTGACAGCTTATCACTCGCACAAATCGCACACACACACTCTATCACACAACCCTCCAGCTGCCAGCTGCCGGGCCTGCAGCTGTGCAGATCCCCCAAACTCACTTTTAACTGGAACTCTGACTTATTGTGAGTTCAACTGTGTTTTTATTTCTCCATACTTGTGTGTGTTTGTGTGCATCTGCGCATGAATGCCTGCCAAAGTTTGATTCTGGTGATTGCGGTTGGATGTAATCACTTATGTGCAGTTAATATAATGATGGCGACAAACAGACTGCTGAAGCAAACCTGAGGGAAGAATGAGGAAGTAGTGGTGAGTTTGGGTAACTTCACAGAATCGTTCAGAGTTTGGAAGCAGGTAACAGAGACATTAAAAAAAATACTGCTTTATTTTAATTCTGGTTTAGTTTAGTTTAGTTCATTTAGTTTGCACAATAAGTGATTACATAAAATCAAACTGAAAATGTTTGAAAAAGAAATGTGTCAGCACAGGTCAAGAAGCCATCAGACTTATGCAACCTTTCTACGAGAAGAAAAATAGAAAATAAAGAAAAATCAAGACTTCAGTAAGAACACAAACTAATACAGGCATATGCCTACATGTGTTCATTCATGCTTTAAAATGAAAAAAAAGTTTGTGTGATATTTGAAGCGGTGCAGGAATGAGTCCAAAAATGTGGAAGCAAGTTTTCATTTAGAACATCCTGTTTTGTGTTTTGGCATGCAGCAGAGATGTCTTTCCTATTTTCCACTTTTACTTTCGACTCATTTCCTGACTCTCCTCTTTTAGACTGTCATACCCTGTTAGGAAAATTTCCCACACTGCCCCTGACTGGCAGCCCAAAAAGAAAGAAGAGACAGGAGAAGGAGGTTGTCTTTAATCTTTACTTGCAGCAAGGAGTACGAGCAGTTTACATCAGGGCAACTTCCTCTCGCACGAAAGAGTGCATCTAAACTTCTCATATTTAAGCAGTCACGGTGCACTTTATCGCACAAGCAAGGACAAGCAAGCTTCCTGATTTATCAAATACAGACAGTTCTTAACGTAACAGGTTTAATGGGTCAGACATGAGTAAACGAGGGGTTTCATTCTTTTAATGCTGGTAACACATTTTTGCATTGTTTGTTTAAATGGTTGCATAATAAGTTGTTTACATGCTTCAATGTGCATGTTTGGGTTTATTTGGTAGGTGTTCATAAGGAAGGAGTTTGAAAGTTCACAGGGTTTAACTCGATCTGTTGGTTATGCCTTGTGGATCCTGTAGAGCGAAGTCGCGCTCTGTTCCTCATTCATTACAGATGAGTGAAGGCAGCAGACATGTCTGACTCATTCTGTCTCACTACTATTTTCCCTTTTAAGGTAAATATTGTATTAAAAGTACTGCAAGTTCAAAGATTTATTAGAGATGCTGTTCTGTGTAATGTGTTGTTTTGATATGTTTTGAACTGTTTTGTTTTCCCCTTTTAAGGGTACAACATTTACAGTTTCTGACCCCTTTATCCAAGTTGCTAAGCTTATCTATATCACTTGTATAAGTAGCATTCAATCACTCAGTAAGAACACTCATGTATACATAAATGTCACATCTATTTAAGTCATACAACTTATAATGATAATATGATATATGCACTTTTTCCTTCATACCCCATTCACACTTTCCAAAAACAATCCAGAAATTATCCAGACATTCTCCGGGGGGCTCTATGTGTGAATGCAACAGGAGAGTTTTTCACTCAAAGTAGGCTCATGTCTGGGCACAGCAGCAAATTGCTATGATAATTCACTGAGGCCAGTTGGGAGGGCTGTTGACATCATTCTGCGAGACTGGTGTGAAATCAGGGAGAGAAAGACTTTTCCACTGTACATCAGCAAAGTTCTGTAGTACATCTGCTAAAAAAAAAAAGACCACCACCTGATCTCTCGCTCATCCAAAGAGCCGTCTCTGGATACGGAGATGAAACTTTGCAGCTTTCATTCTTTGGTGTAATCCTCATGTGTGTAGTGATGCTGCTTCATATTCAATTCTGTGAGTTGCAGAAGTGAATATGAAGCATGTAACACTGAAAGCTTGAGACACCCTTATTTCCAACTCCTTTTCTAACTCCTCTTTGTCTGATGCCTCAATTTCTGACCTCTTTTTTAATCTTCTTTTGGACTTGTCAGATGCCTTTTTTCTGGCTTCTTTTTATGGTTAGTGCTTTCCTTCGTCTTCGACTCCTTTACTTTTAGCTCCTTTACATCAGATACCTTTTCCTCTGACTCCTTGATGCCTTAATTTTTTTTAACTCCCTCCTCTGTTTCTGCACTTTTTTACACCATTTTTTGATTGTATTGCATCCTTTCTGATTTTCTGTCTATTTTTCTGTCAAACTCATTTTTCTAACTCATTTCTTCTGCACTCTTTTTGACTCACTTCTTTCTGACTGCTCTTTGACAGATGCCCATTTTTGACACCTTGCTTTTTGTTTTATTTTTGCCTCTTTTTCTTCTAACTCCTTTATTCTGACACCTTTTTGTTTGATGCCTCACTTTCCGACCTCGTTTTAGTCTTACTTTGGACTCCTTTTCAGTAGATGCCACTTTTTTTCTGACTCTTTTGACCTGATCTCTTATGGTTAGTGCTTTCCTCTTTGTTTCTAACTTGTTTTTGTCTGACTGTCTTTCATCAAATGCCTTTTTCAGATTTCTTGATACCTTTGATTTTGACTCTCTCCTTTCTGACTGTTCCTTGTCAAATACCTTTTTTTTCTGTCTTCCTTTTTTTTCTTTTTTCTTTTTTCTTTTTTATTTTATGGCATCATTTCTGAAATTTTGGCTACATTTTTCTGGACTTGTTTTTCTGACTCCTTACTTGCCAACACATTTTTGTCTGAATAATTTTTCTGCACTCTTTCTGACTCTTTTTTTTATGTCAGATGCCCTTCTTTCAGTCTCCTTTTTTGATCCAATGTCTTTGTCTTTGACTCCCTCCTTTCTGACTGCACCTCGTCAAATGCCTTTTTAATCTTTGTATTTTTTTTTTTTTTATTAATTAATTAATTTATTTATTTATTTATTTTTGCTTAATGGCATCCTTTCTGAAATTTTGGCTACCTTTTTCTGGACTCATTTTCTGACTTCTTATTTGCCAACAGATTTTTCTCTGACTCATTTTTCTTCACTCTCTTTTTTGTCTTCTTTCAGTCTAATGGTCTTCTTATTGACTCATGTTTTCTGCCTCCGTTTTTTGCTCCCTTTTCTCAGATGCACTTCTTTCAGTCTCCTTTTTATCCAGTGCCTTTGTCTTTGACTTACTTCCTTCTGACTGCTCTTTGACAGACAGATGCCCTTTTCTGACTCCTTGCTTTCTGTTTTTCTTCTGTCTCTGACTCTTGTTTTCTGAATTGTTTTTTCAGACTCCTTTCTTTCCCACACATTTCTATTAGATGCCTTTATATCTGACTCTATTATCTGAGTTTTTGCAGTCTTCATGGCCTTTTGTTTGACTCTTTTTTTCTATTTCCCTTTTCTTTAAACTCTCTTTAATCAGATGCCCTCTTTTCTACCTCCTTTTTACTTGACTCCACTGAAGGTGAGGTCCTTGTTTTTGACTTTCTCTCTAGATGCTATTCATGACATGTCCTTTTTCTAATTACTTTTTCTGACTCCTTGATGCCTTTTTTGGCTCCTTCCTTTCACTCTGCACGATTTTGTCTGACTCCTTTTCTAATTCTTCTTTGGCTTTCTCATTGACTCATTCTTTCTGACTCAGTTTTTGCCTCCTGTTTTATCAAACGTCCTTCTCTCAAGTCTCCTTTTTACCTGACTGTGTGATCCAGTCCCTTTGTCTTTGACTCACTTCTTTCTTTTGTTGACTCCTTGCTTTCTGTTTTTTCTTTGTCTCGTTTTCTTCCAACTCCTTTTTTACTGACTCCTCTTTTCTGGCTCCTTTCTGTTCCACACTTTGCCATTAAGAGTCTTTTTATCTGACTCAGTTTTTTGCAGACTTTTGGCCTTCTGTTTGACTTATTTTTTTTTCTATTTCCCTTTTCTTTTAACTTCCTTTCATCGTACGCCCTTTGTTCTAACTCTTTATACCTGACTCAGTTGAAGCTGACTCCTATTTGACTCTTTTTTGTCTGAGTCCTTTCTTTGACTGCTACTTGACTCCTTCTTGTCTGAGTCGTTTCCTCTGTCTCCTTCACATCTTACTTTTTGATATCTGTTTTTCTGATATCCTCAAGTCTGATGTTTTTATATCTGGGGACTTTTCCTGAAACATTTGATATTTAAAGGTAATATTCCTAAATCTGATATTTAGTCATCTGAAGTCTGACACCTGACTCCAGGACCTGAGGATGTCCTTGTGACCACACTGCGTGAAAGAATCTTTGTACAATTTTCTCAAAAAAAAATAATTAAATAAATAAATAAAAAAATAATAAAAAACCACTGGAACAGAAAACAGCCTTTTTGGCGGTCCAGCAGGACAAGAGGAAGCAAATGAAGACTTTTACTACTAAGTCCTCTGGCTGTTTTGAGTTGTATAGATGCAGTGAGGCGTGGTACAGTCAGATCAGCATTCAGCCAAGTAGAAAAAAAAGAATTAGAGTGAAGAGAGTCTCAAAACAAGAGAACAAAAAACAGGCCTGAATTTTCCTCTGATGCTTTCCCTCTATGGAGAGACTTCAAAGATCAGAGAGACAACAGAACAGATGCAGACGTCTTTATTTGTGATGCTGCTCAAGGCAATGCAGCCTCCAGGAGCACAAACACACTCCTGACTGTCTGCATGTTAAACTTTGAAGGACTTGATTAGTTCACACTCGTCTGAATCTTCTAATTGTCTGTTTGTGCGAGGCTGATGGGAGAGGAGATGCTGAAAGACGTCGGGTTTTACTGTCAGCTTTGTTGGCATGTTTGGATGAAGCTGCTGGATAAAAAAAGCTTTAATGTCACTCAAACATTTTCACCTCTGCTCCTCCTTGACTACGAGCGATGGGGGGAAGGATGCTCTGTTCTGAGCATAACTTTGATTAACAATGCTGACTTTTAAATACTTCTATGAAAGAGTCTCAGGCTCAGGCTTTAGAAAGAAAAAAGAGCTGGGATGTAATATTTTACATTTTTCTTGCCTTAACTTTGATTCATTAATTAGATATTTATGACTTCTAGAATATGTTCACAATCCCCAATGTGCATAAATTCTCTAGTTTTCATACTCCTGATCCGCCTCTGTTCCCACCACTGACCAGGGCCACACATAAAAATGTCTGGTCCCCTGACAAACCCAATATACTGTATAAAAACTTGTATTGCTGGCATCAAATACTTTTTTCATTATACAAAACAAAGGTTTTTTTCTTATGTTTTAAACTTAATGAAAGTATTTATCCCAACTATCTTTATCACATTTTTTTAAGTATTGCTTGTCTCATTTCTTAACTTATGTTGGCAAAACAATTGTGTTGAGATCAGGCCAAGTTCTGAACATGTGGTCTGTGTAAAGACGAGAGATTCTTGGGTGCTGGACTATTAGCAAGCAACCAAGCCAAGGTTTGAATGCTGCCTGTCTTTATTTTAAGTAGTTCGTCTCACAACTTAGAAGTATGGACCCAAAAATCTACCACATACACTGTAAAAAGTCCAGTAAAGTCAAAATTTCAAGGTCACTGTCTGCACTAGATTATTAAGTTTCGGGTCAAAACTCAAAATTTGTAGTTAAGAGAAAAAACTTCTTAAAATGAAGACGATCTCAGGCAGGACTCAAACCCACCACAGATGCAGCATATCTTCAATATGTGGTGTTTGCTTCCAACTGCGCCAGTCTTGCAAACCAAGAGCTTCTGATATATGAAAACCCTCTTTTCAGAACTTGGCCTGGTTATCAGTGACCACACTGACCTTAAACTAATTGTTGTTTTAAGTTTTGCAAACTTAAGTAAAAATAATGAGACCAATTTACATAAAAAACTTTAACAGGATAGAAGAGATAACCCCTTCTATTAAGTTCATAACACAACAAAAAGTGTTTTGTTTTGCCATCCATGCATTATCTATTCTGGTTATCCCTTTGGGGTTGTGGGGGCTGGAGTTCGTCCCAGCTGGCATTGGGCGAGAGGCGGGGTACACCCTGAACTGGTCGCTAGCTGATCACAGGGCCACATAAAGAGACAGACAAGCATGCTCACACTCATGCTTAAGGGCAAGTCGGAGTCACCAGTCTGTCATGATAAAAACACTCTTGGCACAAAAAAACTCAATAATGCAAATGAAGCTAGTCCATGAGGCAAAAAGCAAGGTTTATTGTCGGTCCAAAGCCAGTACACAAAAAGGCAGACAAAATCAGGCAGAGGTATCCAACAACACAAGGCAAAAAGGGTTGTGATTAATCTGTGGCTATGAGAAGAACGCAGGAAAGTGACACTATGGTACAAACAATCTGGCAACAAGACAGGGGAAGACATGAGGGTTAATTATATGAGGTGATTGAGGGTAATGAGACACAGCTGGGGAAGCACAATCAGGGATCAGGTGTGACAACGCCAGACAGGAAGCAAAACCTTCAGAAACAAGGAAAGACAGGTGAATTTTCAAAATAAAACAGGAAACACAAGACAAAACATAAAACATGAACAAAATGGGTAACTTAACTGAGGGATCCGGCCGGATCATGACACAGTCAACCTAATGGGCATGTTTTTGGTCTGTAGGAGGAAGCTGGAGAGAACCCACACATGCACGGGAGAATATGCAAACTCCACACAGAAAGGCCCTGATCGACCCGGGGATTGAACTGGCTGCCTTCTCCCTGACAGGCATGTGCGCCACCTGCTGTGCCCCTGTTTTGCTTTGTTTACTGAAAAACATATTTAATGCCAGAAATTTTAAGTTTTCATTATCACAGTGAACATTTGTTTTAAGTTTTCATACTTTTTTCAGTTTTACTGTGAGGTCACTGAAGTCATCAGGCATTAAATCCACCTGTGAGGCCTGGCACTGGCTCACGCATGGATCATTACGCACAGAAATGGCAGTAATATCTGAAGGAGCTGCTCCCTGTGGCTCACTAAAGGTCCTTTCAGATGTGATGAACGCATGATCTTAATCAGTTACCCCATTACCTTAAATTAAAGTTCTGTCCTGGCGTCAATCATCTTATTCAAGTGAAACCCCCAAAGCTCGCCCTTTATCTCCTCCAATGTTCGCTGCCATTTCAACTTTTCTTCTGGACTTGAATGGCAACCCACGGCCCAACACTGAGGGCTAAAACAGTTCAGTTCACAAATGATAATATGATGACAAGAGTGAGAAAACGAGTTTTGGAACAGACACAATTTTGCATAAATGTGTATTTTTGTCAATACATTAGGAAATGTTTGTACTAGAATAAGAATTCAGGATGGACCATTATGGGGCCCCCCTGTTGAGGCTGGGCCCCGTAAAGCTCTCCCCTTCATACATCTTCATGGCCACTAACTGAACAAAATTGCCTCAAATATCATCAGTCATTAATTGATAAGTTTTACGATGTAACAAAAAAAGGTGGATGGAAATCAACCAATCAATCAAACTGTATTTGTAGTTATGTTCATACAACACATAAACATAAACCTGAAATAAATTACAAAGTATGTGCAATGCAAATGTATATAACACAAATAAGAACAAACAAATCCATACTGAACAGAAACGGAGGAAAAATAACTTTATCAAAGACCAATTTCTTCCAGCAAGAAACCAAAATCTTTACAGGTTTGAACGACTCATTCACCTCATTAGTCTAGGGATAAATCTGAATGCAGTCACGAACTTGTGATTTAGACCTTGAAAAACACATCATCTCTGTTTTATTTGAGAGTTTTATTGCACAGAGGTTTTTTCTGAACAACATTAAATGCTGCTTATAATTGATATACTGCAGTTTCTAAGGAAGGCAAGGAGGTATATGAAACCATATCATTAGCATGGAAGGCAAAGAGTGCTGCATAAATGTTTCTACACCAATAACTTATATTAATAATATATAACAGCAGGTGGTGCAGCAGGTAGTGCTCACGCCTCACGGGCAAGAAAGTTTCTGGTTCGATCCCTGTGCCGGTCAGGGTTTTTCTATGTGGATGCTGCATGTTCTCCTTGTGCGTGTGTGGATTCGCTTCAGGCACCCAGGCTTCCTCCCACAGACCAAAAACATGGTGAATGTGAGTGTGAAGGATTGACTGGCGACTGGTCCAGGGTGTAGCCCCCGCGAGCCCGAAAGGGATAGGCGGTATAGATATTGGATGGATGGATGGATGGATAAATAAAATAGGACCCAGTTTGGACCCTTGCGGCACAGGTTAAAGCTTAGCCTTGAGTTTGCTTTTAAAAATACTGACACTCTGTGCAACCCTCAGGCTTTCCACATATGAAACTAAAGCTGCCTCATCGTGGGTCTTTGTTCGGACTTTTAGCACAACTAAAGGACCACGACCTGAAGACCTGAGGGCTCTCACAGGCTCATACGATAAAAGCAAATCATACAACAGACTTGAGTAAGACCATTAAGAGACTTTAAAACAATCTTAAAATCAATTCTAGAAGATACAGGAAGCTAAAGCAGAGACTTTTAAATCAATGTGGTGTGGGCTCTCTTTCTAACCTGACACACCAACTGCAGCTGGTGATTGGATGATCGGTCTGCTCATCACAGACCAATCCACAATCAAGCCACAGTATGACGCAGCAGGTAGACCCTGTTGTTAGCCGTTAGCTTAAGCTACGTTTCAGTCCCTATACTATCGTCCTCATAGATGTATCGTTTACCACTTATATGTGACATGAACCTCGTCGACGACAATCCCCACCAAGTTCTCCTGGTAAACTTCTGAGGAGAGCATATTTAGATGTGATTGACTAACCACGGGTCCAGGCTACCATAGACTAACCGGCATCATCCGAGGATTTCCACATCTCTCCCAATAATGATAAAACTGCAGATACTACCACATCCACTGAGACCACTTTGTTTTCAAACATGCAGTCACTTCCTGCTGTCGTCACGTCTTCAGTTTCCGCCTCTCTACTCTGATTGGGCCATCCAGCTTTTTTGCCGAGTGAAATCGTAGGAGATTGGAGCTTGGCAAGATGGACCTGCCTGATTTCAATCAATAAATCAGGCAGGTCCATCTGGACTGCAAGGTCACTCTCTTTCTGGTCTTCGTCAGCATCTTCGCAGCAGCTGAAGCTGTAAAATATTCTTTATTTAGGAGATTGGAAAGAAGAGCGTCCCAATAATCAATTCAGTAAGTAAAAAACATGGAGAAGAGTGTAAATACGACAGAAAAAGTGTAAAATAAACCCACCAGGCTACATCAAAATAACTCTTGTGTTTCTCCCTTCATCTGCAGGTGTTTGATGGCGCAGGCTGAGCTCTCTGTATGCAGCCGTGTTGGTGGAAACAGTTGTTTCTCCCTGTGAGTCTCCGATCAAAAGAGATCAATTCCTGTGACCTTGTTCAGATCAAAGGCAGCGTGTGATGGTCCCTCCTCAGCCCCCTCCCCGTACAGATCAGTCCACACATACATCCCTAACTGTGTTAATGATGATGTGGAATCAATACGTGATTATGAGGCTTTAAGCTGCATTGTTCGGAGACGGAGCGGAGTATATCAGAGGAGACGGAGAGATGGTGAGAGCTAAAAAAGAACAAGAAACACGGGCGGGATTCACACAGAAGAATAAAGTAAAGGGTTCAGGAGTCGGAGGGAAGATGAGGATGATTTTTTCATCATGCAGTTTAAGCATTTAATTCAGATTTCAGAACTAGGTTGAAATGATGAGAAACAAATTGTCGCTGTCAGGCACAAACCTCCTGTCTCCATTTTTCATGATATAAATTCTTTTGAATAAATCAGTAATAGAGGTAACCTTTCATGTCGGTGAGTGGGTTTTATAAGTTCTCAACAAAATAAAAAGTACCAAAAACTGTCTGTAATCATGACAAAACAAAATGCATTCATGTAGACAAATGTAGTGTCACAAAAAGCACGAGTTTAGTTTTATTTGCATTGTGGACAAGTTTAATCAAAGAAAAAAAAACGTTAAATATTACATGCACCACACAATAAAAACATATCTGTCTCTTCTTCTATTCTGTAGAATTTAAAACAATCAAGACTATAATAAAAAACAAAATAAAACAACAAACACACAACACAACATTTAAATACCTGCAAATTTTCACCAAATCTTACTATAAAGCATGAATATGGCTATTTACTAGAAGACAGACCATCATTTTATTATTTATTTTAACAGGGGATTCATACAAGGGAAAACACTTCCCAGCAATTGGGGCCCCAAAATAATAATAATAACAACAATAACAATGAAAGAACGAGATAAAAAAAAAAGATATTTATTATTATTATTATCATTATTATTATTATTATTATTATTATTATTATTAAGATGATGATGAAATTGAAATTCTATTTCTATTATATAACAGTAATTAAAATTAATATAATTGACGGTAATTATTATTGTTTAAGATTACCATTATCTTTTATGATAATATTATTATTTTTGTTTTTAATTATTTTTAGTTGTTCTACTGCTAGTAGCAGTAGTATCTTTGTAGTATAAGTATTAAAATTATGAACATGGCATATCCTAATCTAAAACTACCTTAAATAAAGCCTTTTATTGCCAAGTAACATTAATGTTTCATGTGTAAGTTAAATAACTGAAACATAAAAGTCATATAAAGTTTAACACATAGTGCAGCTGAATTTTAAGTTTTATTTACACTTTAACAAGTCATTTGATAAAAACACAATATTTTAATTGCAAAATCTGACCAACATTTTTAACATCTGGACTAAAAAAGAGGCCCTGAATAAAAATTCTTCAGGACAAAGAAGTCATTTCAGTATATTTACTGTATACTTGTTAATGTTCAAATATCAAAAGACCCGGACAGACTAATTATGTATGAAAAACAAACAAAGCAACATCGACTGTAGGTTTTTTGAATCTGTAACAGGTGAAAAGATTAAAGCCTGGGGAAAAAAAATTATATTTGTATTATCTCAACTACAATTAATCATTAATGTTTTTTTCTGCCCTTTTCTGTTTGTTTGTTAAAAATTGTTATTTTTTGCTCTAATTTGAAAAGTAAAAAGAAAGTTTTCAAGAAACTTTTTACAGAATTACTGAACCTTTTTTGCACATTAAACGTGTGTTTAATCAATTGTACAACATTTTTGAGGTGCTGCTGAAGAGCCCTCAGTGATGCCTCCTCACGGGCCTCCAGTTTTTAGCAGCACCTGCGCCCACGAACACAAACAAACACAGATTAATATGTGTGACTCACTGTGTTTAACTCCATTACTAATGACTGTCCCAGCAGAAACACTTCTCACCAAATCCCTCCGTTTTTCATTAAAGCACAGTTATTTCCAAGAGCTGAACTAATCTTTGTAAATGATTATTATGTTTCTCTTTTAATTATTGTGAAATCTTTTTATGTTTTATATTAACATGCAGAAGGCTCTCTGGATCCGGTATACATCACAGAGAGTAATTATGTGAGGAGCTTTTTCCCTCTGAACATCTCAAAGTGGTGTTCACGCAGTATGCAGACTAACACTGCCCTCTTCAGCATAATGGAGGCTCCTCACAGGCAAAGGCAGAAACTGATTTCACACCCAGTGACACACGTGAGCACCGAAATATGAATCAGTGAGTGTCTGATCTCACATCCTTACCCAATACCTGAATTAAAATCTGCCCTACACAGTAAAACTCTTGAAGTCAGAGAGATTTCTTCTGTTTTAGGCTTGAATCAAGTGTTTCTCTTTAGTATTTAAGGCCTGGCATAGTTGACCAGTTTTAAAAGAGTTAGAAACTACACATGAAGACAGATTTGACTATTTTGTTCTTGTAGTATGTGGTATGCTTCAAGGACATAGGACCAGGGGCACTGCCACAAGAAAACATATCAAATCGGACCCTCTGCCAGACCAGCTCTGCACAGTTTCTTTAACCAAACATCTGTGAAGCAAACTGACAAATAAATACAACAACAAACAATGCTTCACAACATTATTAGGCCTCCTGTCAAAAAATGAGAATACATGAATATTTTAGAAGTCTAAAATATGTTTAAAACTAAAAATGTAATTATTAGACATTTGAACAGGAAACTGTGTTCACCTTTTGATAGCCAAATCTGAGCTGCTAAATGACCTTCTCTGAGAAGTCAGAAATTAATCAAGCATAAGATTAAACCAATAAAAAAATTTCTGTTCAGGAATGAGAGTAAATAACATTAATTTGACATCTTAATTAAGAAGTGAAATTGTGATTTACTGTTTTTTTTTTTAAACACAAAAGAACAAAATTGAAAGTCATAGCGTAGTTATGAAGGTCGCACACAGTCAATGTGTTAAGAATTTTAATTTCAGTCATTAACCAAAACTGTTTTTCAGAAATTCACCATCCCTTCATTACAGTTTGATCAAGGATAAAAACACACTCATGTTCACACTTTGAAGCTTTAACACCAAATCTATCCCAAGTTCCCTCTTTTGGGAAACAATAAGAACCATTCTGACAGTTAGTCCATGAGAAAGAATAAGAGAGTAATGTGCTATTTTCCCATAGTTCATAGAAGTTCTCATTACCCTGTGATGGAGGCAAGATTACTGTGTGATTCTTTGTAAAGAGAGATTGTTTTAACACAGGAAGGATATTTAAGTGTAGCAGAAATTGCTCTTATTAAAAGATAATGTCAGTTCTTTGAGAACATGTTTGAGGTGTTTGATAAAAGCACTGTCACCATCTTTAAATGACATATCGTAGTCATCTGTCTGACACATGGGACTCTTTCATTTCCTTCTTCAAATGAGCTGGAGTGATCAAAAGTGTTTCAGCGTCATATTTGGTATAATACTGGGGAATGCAGAGAGTTAGCCTTACACAGCACATCAAGCTCACATCAGACAAAACAGATGGTTCTGTGTCCTCTGAGGTCCTCAGCACCTTTTCTCACTTGTTGACATTGAAATGTAAAACTTCAGTTCATCAGCTTTAGACCATCCAAAGCCCACAGACACTGCATCCACACATTCAGGACAGATTCAGTGGCAGAGGATGCTATGAACATGTTTGTCATGATCCCACTTCTCAGTTTGTGAAGTTTCCCTTTCTGTTTCCATGTTTCATGTTTGTCTCATGCTTCCTGTTTTATTTTGAAATATTTAACCCTTGTTTGTCTCCGTAGGTTTTGCTTCCTGTCTGTTCCTGTCACACCCGATCCCTGATTGTGCCTTCCCCAGCTGTGTCTCATTACCCCTCATTACCTCATGTATTTAACCTCATGTCTTCCTCAGTCTCGTTGCCAGATTGTTGTACGTTTATGTCACTTCCAGCACTTTCTCAAAGCCCTAGTTCATGTTCACAGACCTCTTTTTGACTCGGCTCTGCCTCTAGCCTAGCCCCTTTTCTGATCCCTTTGCCTGGTTGTTTTTGTCTTTTTGTGTACCGTACCCTGTACTGCCAATAAACCTTGTCTTTTGCCTCATGAGTTCTTCCAGCCTGAGCGTCTGTTTCTGAAAGTGTTACTGACCTGCAGCAGGAGCAATCTTGAAGCCAGGGATGTATCTGCTGTTAACTACACAGACCTGGCCTCATGATGGCAACCATGTGACCCCTAACCTTGCAGTGCAGCTGGATCCACCTGATTCCATGTCTGTAATCAAGCATGCAATCTCGTCAATCTTAAATCCATGACGATGGTGTTCGGCCAAAAGTGGCACTACCCAATCAGTGTCCTTTAGGGCAGGAGGAGGTGGAAGCTATGAGTGAGACAACAGCAGGAAGTAACTGCTAGTACAGAGATTAGCATAGATGCTAACAGTTTAAGCTGCAGTTTTGTCAGCTATGGACCACATTTCTTTCTGAAATGGAAAAAAAGTAATAACACTGAAAGCGTTTCTTGATAGAAATTTTATTTTTGCACCATTTCAGACATGTTTAGGTCTGTTTGTTCTAAAAGTGGTTTTCATTTTGTACTTTACACAGTGACAGTAACGCCTGCCTGTTACATGATCTGAATGGCCTGTATGAATGTGATTGTCCTTTCACCTGCTGGATTTGCTTCTTAACAGTTCTGCCCTGCTCAAACACTTTCCATGGGCTCTTTCCCATATGGACTAGTGACATTTGTTCTGTATTGTATATCATAAATGGCCCATCTGGAGTGTCAGCTATGTGACCCCTGCGTTATTTCAGCACCTCGGCTGATGTGCACATCTCCCAGAGTTTACGTGAAGCAGATGCAGGCTGCGGTGTACACACAACCAGCAGGATCAGTGTCGAGAGGAAGTGATGGTCATTACCTCAGCAGGAAAGATAATGACAGGAGGTTTTGGAGTCCACATGTGTTGGCTGTGAATATACAAACGTGTCTATCAGTCCTGCTGATGACAGATAAATTCTCTTTAAGAGGTTGAGAAAAAGTTTTGTAAATAACTTTGGTGTTTAAGTCCACTCGGTGATCATAATGATGTCTCTCAGCTGAATTGGTCTGTGGTCATTTGTTTTAGTGCAGTTTCTCTGGCCCTGTGTTCTTAAGTGCAGCAATGAACAGTTTATTTTGATAAAACTTGAGGGATTAGAGAGGAGACCGTTTCTCTGGAGCTCTATCTCCATCATCTATTAAAGCATTGAGCTGAAAGTCATTAATTCCTCATTGAACCGGAACACTGAGACAGTTATGGCAGTGTGCAGTGGAAAATGTTGTAAATAAATAGTGCTGATAGTCTGACCACTGGTCACTGGTTTCATACACATATTTGATGATAGTATTGATTATTGTTAATTCTGTTAGTTTTGTTTTCAGTTTGCAGATCACTCTGCAGGTTAAGGTTAGAAATTCAACAAAATACTGAATTCTTATCAGAATTCATGCTTATACTATCTGCATATACTATACTGTAGACTTAAATTAATAAGCAGAACATGTTATGACAGATTGTTAAAAGGAATTTTTCAATGCAAAAAAATAGTATACTTTTTCTTATGTTTATTTAATCATTCATTCATTTTCTATACCTTCCTGGGTCGCGGGGGGGTGGGGGTGTGGCTGGAGCTTATCCCAGCTATCATTGGGCGAGAGGTGGGGTACACCCTGAACCAGTCGCCAGCCGATCACAGGTCACAGGGCCTTCTTATGTGTTTAATTGATCTAAACTTTGTCTTAACAGTAAGTCTCTCTGAGAATGAAAATTATTTTAACAAAAGCAACCTGGCTATGGTGGTAGTTTGAAAAGTTAAAGTTACTGACAGTTATTTCAGTTCATTTGACCTTCACAGAAACTATTACAACAAAGATCTGTCAGGATCTGACTTCTTTTGTTATTTTTGTATTTGTTCACCTTTTAGACCTGCTGCTGTTCCCTGTTTTACGGTCTTGTTGCTGTTTCTTATCCTAGTTAAGTTACCTGTTTTGTGAACTGTTTTCCCTTGTCTCTCTTGTTTCCTGTTTTATTTTGAAAACCCTGTGTTCCTCATGGTGTTTTCCTGCCCTCCCCTCTGTGTCTCTCTAATGATGATTCCCTTCACCTGGGTGTTTGTTTCACCTGTGTTTGATTGTTTCCCCAGTGTATTTAGTCTCTGTTTTCCCTGTTCTCTTTGTTGGGTCATTCGTCTTCCTCCTCACCATGTCTCCTGTGAGTTCCTCGTGTTACCCCAGTGTTTAAGGTAGTTTCTGTTCGGGCTTGGCTTTTTGTTGTTACTTTGTTTTGCATTTTTGGAGTTTCTGTTTTGGACTTGTTTTTCTGGACTTTGATCCCTGTTGAGTTTAAAGATAAAGCCTTTTTTCCTTTTTAATCTGCAATTGGGTCCAGCACTTTGTTTTTGTTAGTTTTCTTTGGGTTTAATTCCATGACAGATCATTATCTAAATACTTCTCTTTCTTCATGCTGTAATGACTTATGCCTGTGGTATTGGCAAATTAGATAAAAATGTAACATGGCAGATTTTGTCACCTTTATGGTTGAATTTGCTGGGCTCTGAAAGGTACAAGGACCCTCCTCAGATGTAACTTACTGTAATGTCAGTGGCCTTGGGGTTATGCATACAGGCTGTAGTTCTTGAAGGAGCTGCCTGGGTCTGACTTGTGTCTCCTATACTGCGTGTCTTTCCAATTTCTACCTCTATCCACCATCCTGTCACTCAAATAAAGGCAAAAATATAAAATATTAAATGGTAATAATAGCAATGCATGTTGTCTTTTTTTCTATTCAGCTTTGGAGGTGAATAGAAAAACATGCTTGTATCAGATCTTAGCAACAGCAAATGTGCAACAGTAAATAAAATGTGACTTTGTGTTGCTTTAATAATTTATAATGAGTGCTTTAATTTAAGAAAAAGACATTATCATTGCTTAAGCACAGGACTGACCATGCCATTGCTGACCTTCATGGGCCCCCCATGACTCTGGGCCTTATCTGCTCTTAAGAGTCTTGCCCAGGACACTGCAAGATTTTGGGATCGAACCCTTGACCTTGAGGTCAGTCCTGTGGTCAGGGTTTAGAAACGAGGGAGGTCAAAGTTTGTCTGCATATGGTAGATTGAATGACTTACAGGGTGTTCAAAATTCATGACTCTCAATTTTCCAAATTAAATGTGTTTCTTTTTGGATGCAACTAAAGAAAATAGACTAAATTTAAGTAATCTCATACCAACATAATATCCATCCATCTATTATCTATTCCACTTATCCCTTTCAGGGTGGTGGGGGGATTAGGAGGGTGGGAGCAGGATCCCAGCTGACATCGGGCGAGAGGCGAGATTCACCCTGAACCGGTCACCAGCCATCCACAGGGCACATAGAGAGACGGACAGTCATTCAGTCTCACACTCATAACTTAAGGCAATTTGGAGTCACCAGTTAACCTAATTAGCTTGTTTTTAGTCTGTGGGAGGAAGTCAGAGTGCCTGGTGAGAACCCCCACATACACGGGGAGAACACCTAAACTCCACACAGGCCCTGACCACCACCATGCCGCCCTAAAATATAAAATTATTGGGAAACTAGAAACCACTCGGAGAGCACAAACCTCTGCCAAGGTAGCTCACATTTTGCTGTTACATCTATAAGCAATAGTTCGATGATAAAGTTGCCATCATAATATGATTCCTTGACCATGAAAACCCACACCTAGCACTCAGAATCATTTTGATATCATTATTAGTTAGACAGTTATTGAGCAAAAATGATCATTCGCTATTTGTGGTTATCTGGATCACCACCAAAATCTAACATTTTTAAGTTGGGCCATTTCCAACATCTCCTGAAAATTTCAGCAAATTCGCAATAATCATGCAATAATGTTGTTAACAAACAAATGGACAAACATACAGGACCAAAAACATAACCTTGTGGGCGAGGTAATAAATAATGGATATATGACTCCTCAGGGCCTCTTTACTTTGTTTTACTGTGAACATCTCCATCCTTTTTATGTATAGACTCAAGTTAATTTTGTTAAGAAGAATTGCACACTTTTAAATGAATTCTCAGAGACACACTTTAGTTTTACATTGTCAAACTTCCTTCAGAGGTCCTTGTGAATTTTCTCAACATTTTTCCTGACTTAAAAAATGCAGATGTCACAAAACCTGTGAACAAATAACCTTAAAGTGACTTCACATGTCTACTTTAAAATATGCCTGATTCTTCTCGTCTTTGAAAACATCTGTCTGTTGTGAGTTCAGTGTTTTTCAGTTTCCTCGGCTGCTTTTAATAATTGACCCTGAACATCTTTCCACCATGCTGACTGAAGCACAGGATGATCAGAGGACAGACTCAGTCCTGAGGCTGCTGATAGAGCTGACAAGCCTTCTGCTGTTGATCTCTGCTGCTGCAGGGTAGAAACATGTCTGCTCCCACGTACACACTCAACTTGTGCTCTGCAGTCGCTGCTAATCCTTGCATGTAGAAAGCATGTAGAGTGAGTAACCACTAGGCTGCACTACTGTGTAGTTTATGTGACTACAGTGATGCACTGGCAGGTTAACTCCAGAGCTGACATGTATCAGACATATTTCCTTAATTCATATTCTTCCACTTTATCTTAAATACTTGACCTCACACAATTAACAAATGTGTTTGTGGCCATTTCTAAATTCAATCCTTATACCAATTGTACAGATTATAACAAGACATCAGAGTTTGCCCTTATGTGGGTTGGTCTTTTAGCTGAGTCATGCTTGACAGACTTGTGGCCGTGAGGACACAGAGAAGAGCATAAAAAAATACAGATGGAAATGTTTCCATCAAACAAATATGACTGTAATTTTACCCACAGAGATGATCTGTATGTTGTCACAGGAGCTCTGGTAAAATTTGAAGTAAAGCAAAAAGTTTAGGTCTAACTGACATGCAAACCATCCTGTGATACTCTGTGTACTGCAGCACCTAAAACTTGCAAGTGCCAAACCTGAAATGTTGCTCCATATGACAGGGGTGTCCAAACTATGGTCTAGGGGCCAACTGCAGCCCGCAAGCTATCTTTAAATGGGCTTCAGCAGTTTTAAAAAGGTTCAACAAGATGTTAACAGATGAATGAAGAAGATGGGAACAGGAATATGCCAGTGCTCATTATGCTCCGTCAGCACCTTATCAAGGTCCAGTATTCAAAGCATAAAGTGCTGACCATCTTCAAGCACCAACATTAGCTCAAAGTTTAGCAGCCTTATAGACTTTGCTGTCTGTTTGAGTCTTAAACATGAAGATGAGCTGTCATTGTCTTCTCATTCTAATCCTTAAGCAGATAGGGGGACCTAAGGTCAACTGGAGCCACCTGAAATCTGATTGGCCAACCCCAAAACCTCAACTTTCACGTAAAACAAAACAGTGGTCCTTGAGTTTTTACATATATGACCCTCGGAGAAACAAAGATTGGATGGCCCTGCTATTGATCAATAACTTCTAAGTCTAAGCAGTCGTGATGCACTGATTGTAAAGATCCTGCAGATGCAAATGGAGTGGTGCAGGAATAAGTCAAAAACTATTGAAAACACAAGCCACTTACAGATGCACTGATCTATGCAGAACGGTGTTGAATATCAGGGGTGTTATGTGTTTGACATCATTGCCACTGAAAACCTACTTAGGTCAAGTTGCCTGCACAGAAAAACAGCATGAATCAATAAGGGAACTGTTGAAGAATTGTATTGATAAGCAGAATCATTAATGGCACTGGTATCATAAAATCTTATCAAGTTCCATGCCCACATTTGGGAACATTTTCATGAAAAACAAAACGTGTCTAAATTTTATTCACTACAGACTTTATTATCAGCAGTGAACCGAGGATTCAGTGAAAAACGTCTCAGCCTTTTAGTGGAGAGACCCAGCACAATGCTAACTTCCTGGATGGCCTACAAAAATATATGACCCCTGCCCCACTCTGTAGATGTTTGAAACAATACTTTAGCCAATACCATGTTTGCATTTTACTTCAAACACAACTGGTAGTTGAATACAGATGGAGGTCTTTTGCGCCCTCTGGTGGCTGTCTTCTCCAGGGAATATATAAATAAAAACACTCATGACACCAACAGAAACAAACATGAATGTAAGAACAAACTGCCAGTATGTCTCTGGCTACTACAACTCCTGATTAATACAGCCATAACACCTCTTATTTATCCTCTATTGTAAATCACATAATCAATTTTACATATCTAAACTGAAAAATGTAACAGCACTTCTCACAGGCAGTGTCAGGTCAGACTGCTGCAGGTCTGTGCTGCAGCTCTTCACTCTCATAAGCCGTCTTAATCAGATCCAGGCAGTGACAGTTTGTTTGGTTTGTGGTTTCTGCTCCGAGGGAGACGACTTCAGATTCATATCATTCTGTGGCAGAGACACATTTCCACATAATTAACTTTGTTGTTATTTACTCTCCAGGCAGAGACTGTTGTGATGTTGAACTTCTGACTCACATCTGTGTATTCATTCAAAATAAATGAGTGTGGTGTTGACGGCCTGTGCCCGTAATGTCACCACAACCAGGAGCATGTTTTACCATATGTTGGTACTGACGCTGCAGAGAGGTGAAAAATGTCAGTTAGAGCTCCTAAAGCTCAGCTGATTTGTTCTGAATCAGTTGGAAAAAATGCTATAAATTTGGATATTTCTCTTGAATCAATTCATGTCCATATGTCAGGATTTTGGAGCAGGACAAGACCAGGCCAAAGGGCTTCAAGTTAGTACATCACAGCCAGAGATCTTAAGAGTTTGAGTTACACTGTGCATTATGACAAGAAAGTGGTCAGGTTAAACTACTCACAAAACTAAAATTTAATAACAAAATTTATGGATTTAAAATGTCCCATGTAAGATCATACAGATGAGCATATTTATAAGTGTCTGACATGCCTCACTCCGACGACACGTCTGACACGTGATCTGGCCAACTGGCAGCAGTATCGTAGCTCTATGGAGTGCCACAGCAAGAAACATAATCACAAGAGAATTATGATGTCCCACGATAACAGCTGTGTATTTATAGGAAGAGCAACATGTAGACAACTGTTTTTACAGCCTGCCTTTGAAAAACACTTTTCCATTGATTACTTTTTACTGTGATTACTGTGCCTTCTCTGCTTCTACAATGGGTGAGTACATCATGGAATTATAAAGTTTTTAGCATTGCATGTTCTTAGCTTATTAATGCCCTATGTCTCTAGTATTTACATTTTATTATCATAACTTTTAATCCATAGACAAGGAAGAAAACGCATCAGCTTATCAAATGTGATCAATTGTAGTAAAATCTCTTTCAACCTTATGATATGATGTGATTTTCCAATATAAATCTGAAATGTTTCGGAAGGTCTGATCGATTGTTTTCCTGTTTTGGGTCGATCTGCTTTGCTTTGCTTGAAGTAGAGTTGAAGCAGCTCATTCTGAAAACAGACTCTGCATTTTTCCAGCAATCCTGCGTGACAGGATGCTGCTGGTATGTGCCGCAGACAGAGCGAGGCACAGGCTGTGGAAACAGACTGATTGAAGAAACTGGGGGCAAACGAGTGAGCTACGTCTACAGACCACTGCGTTGATGGAGCATGTAGAAATTAGGGATTATGAAACAAGAGTAACACACTGTGCAGAAAAAAGAGAAGCTACTACCACTCAACAGCAGACCACAGGGGGGCACCAGATAGCATGGGAACTTGTTATAACATATGCAGAACTTTTTGCAAAAATGTCAGGGTTGCAGGAAAGTGCAGAGTAGTATTGAAAAGGATCAATTCTTCTGCTTGAAGGAACTGAACTACAATGTCTGGGAATCTTAAGTTTTTGAGTCAGTCGATGTCCAGTCCTGTGATGATCTGCTGCAGAGACGATGAGTACTTTTAACTTGTTGATATATTCAAGGTGTGGTGTGCCTGAGCACAGAAAGTGACTCTGTGGGATCCAAAACATTATTATTAAGCGGTACTTTGTCATCTGCATGGTTGCACAGTAGCTGTGATGCAATTATCACTACTACTGCTGCTTGTAATACTACAGCAGCATGATGAGTTAACTTGTCTCCTTGTTTGTGTTGGTTGCTGGTCGATCGTGTCCACACTCCAAATGAACCACTGAAGGGGCCAATTGGAAGTGACTCAAGAACACCTTTTTCAGGTGAGCTCAGCAAGGTTGTTTGTGCTGTAACAGGGTTCGATCGTTGTGTTCATGTATAATCAAACAAATTATGCCCAGCAAGGAACGCACTTTTTAATTTAGTTTAACTTTACTTACAATTTTCTTTTGCCTAAAATATCTTGATCTCATCTAAAATAGCCTTTCTTTTCGTTTTAGTCACAATTTATTCATCTAAGTTGTTTCAATTTTAGTCTAGTTTCAGTTGATGAAATTTCACAACATTTTAGTCGACGGAATCTACTGTAAATTTAGTAGACTAAAATATGAAGTGTAAAGTGTAAGGCATTTTTTATGTTTCCTTGAATTTCTGAAGTCATGTTTTACACTCGGATAAAATTAAACATCTAATAACCCTTTATTGAATGCTAGTAAAGTTTGAATGTATAAATGAACAGAAACAAATTGAACTTTTGTGTGAAATGCAGTCACCTTTATTTAGGCTACCTGGCAGAGCATCTCAGTTACAATACCAGAACTGACAACAAACAGTGAACCTGCTCTACATGAATATATCAATTCATAAAGAGAGGAGCTCTGATTGGATCGCTCCACAACTTACCCCACCACCATGAAGCTAAGGCAGTTGTGATTGGATGTCCTTCTTAACTCATCCAACCTTTCCACACAACCAAAGTAGCTGTGATTGGATATATTTATGTTACTACTTTCTACATGACCAAATTAGGTCTGATTGGATTAAGTCTCTGTCAAACATTTTAGTCTAGTTTTTATTGTTGGCAAAATGTCAGTTAATTTAGTTTCAGTTTTTGTCCATGTGCACTTTTTTTTATTAGTTACTGTCTAGTTTTCATCAGGGGGAAAAATGTTGTTGATGAAAACTATGGCAAAAACAATTAGTCAACAACATTAACACTGTATCAGAGCAACTCTCTGACAACCTAAGACACCAAGAATAAGAATATGCAGCACTATTATGTTACAGAGTTCAAGAACCTGAAACCTCGGAGCTGTTAAAATATGAGAATGTTTTTCACTGTGTAAAGCTCTGCTGACATATTTCATTATCTTCAGTCACTTTAGATTGTCCTGTTACTTTAGGGAAGCAAATCTGAAAGTCTGGCAAAAATCAGATGGCATGTTTTAATAATATTCAGAAGAGCTTTTAACTTTAAAATTCATGATTGTAAGTCATAGGTTGTTCGACTGGAAGGCAGGTTTTAAAGCTCAGTGAGAGAATTGCTAAGTGAGGGTGAAAAATGTAAAAGCAGGATTCCAGTTTGACAATCTTCTATCTCGAGTAGCTAACAGGCTGTGCAATTCAAAGAAAGGCCTAAGACAGAAAAAAGACTTTTTAGGCCTGTAGCAAAGATCTGATATAGTTCACAACGATTTTTTATACACAAATGGTTCTTTTGAATTTGCAGCT
Organism: Cetoscarus ocellatus; assembly: GCA_037902135.1. NCBI lineage: Eukaryota > Metazoa > Chordata > Actinopteri > Labriformes > Labridae > Cetoscarus > Cetoscarus ocellatus. Next base: position 3,865,284 of record JBAMNC010000579.1, on the reverse strand, counting down.
TCCTTTTCTTTCTCCCCTCCAGCTGAATTTCTTATAAAACCATCAGAGAGCAGGAAACACAGGTAGAAGTTTCCACAGCCTCAAGGCATGCAGAGAGTAAGATGAGCTGTAGATGTGATGTGCTGACTTCACTCTTTTCAGACTCTTTCATCAGACGAGTCTGGGGATGCTGGAAATAACTTTCTATATTTTCTATCTTTGGGTTTAGGGTTTTCTTTTCTTTTCTGCTCCTTTACCTTTGGTAAGCTCACAACTACAGGCATGTTCAGGTGCTAGACTTGCTCACAGTCCTTCTGGAGCTTTGAGTCTGAAGCTGACTAAAGACATTTTTGAATCACCAACACACAAGGGCGCCCATCAGGGAGGAAATACAGGAACGTTTTCTGGGGCTCTGAGTTATAGAGGGGCCCAAGAGATGAGCGAAGACATGGTCCTTCCTAAATCAGCATCAGAATTTTCATTCTTAAGCAACAAACTCTTCATTTTAACATCAATATTCATTTGCCCATTAAGGTAACAAACATAAGCACTGTATGTTTGCCCCCATCCTTAATGGTATGATCCATTGTGTTTGTATTACTCAGGCTGTGATGGATGGGCCTATTTAACAGAAATGTTGCGACAGTGATGTGGAAGAACAGACATGCCAAAATCCACAGCAAAGATCTTTCGGTCAACTCCAAAGCTAAATTCAGCCAGCTCTGGTGGATGGTAGACAGAAGGCAAGCTTAAATGCTACTTGTCCAGTGTGCACACAATTATATTCAATAATATCCAAGGAGGACCCACTTACTGAGCCTTTCAGGGGGGCTGACATCTCTGTGGGTGGGCCTGCATTGCACCTCGTGCCCTATCATACACCCATCAACAGAATTACTTTGAACAAAATATATACTAACACAATGACTTGATTACATTTCAGCAAATGTGGCAAAAAAAGAGGAGGTGATTCGATTTTGCTGTGTAACATTTCTACTTTTTTGATAACTCAGCTCAGAAAGTCAGAAATGCCTCGGCAGAGGTTTGTGTACTCTGAGCACTTCTAGTTTATGAAGAGGATAAACTCTGGCTCATGTTTTCAAGCTCATGCATTTTACATGAATGTGCATAACACCATATACCAGGGATCATCAACTGTATTCGCACAAGGGCTTTTTTTTTCTTGACCTACACCACAGGGGCCAGATTTTAAAGGGACAGTTCAGTTTTTTTGAAGTGGGGTCGTATGAGCTCCATATGGCCACTAAGTACATTAGATGCAGTAGAAAGTTCTCTCCCCTCCCTCAGTAAGCCACAATTTGTAAAAGTTTGTGATGCAGAACCAGCTGCAAACAGGGAAGTATTGCACCAAATACAAAGGGTATTTTCTCCACCTACAAGAACTCCCATCAAAAATAATACCACAGTTTAAGAGAAAGCTACCTGGAATTTTTTTTCAGTGCATTAACTTTTCGGAAAAATAAAGTTTATCTGGAACTAGGAATACGAGGAATACGTGGCGGGAGTCGGTTAGTTACCCTTTGTGTACCTAAGTTGCCCATCCATGGTTTAGGAGTTTGGGTAAATACCCTGAAAAAAACAGCAACATTTTCTCCCTCAAATTTCCAAAATATGATTACTAAAGAGGCTGTGGAGGACCTGATGTGACTCCTGGGCCGCCAGTTGATGATCGCTGCCATATACCATACAGTATTTAGGGTTGGAGTGGTGATTAAGATTTCCTAATCAGATATCAAGCTTCAGAGTGTGTCATTTTTCTCTGGGCAGTCTGAGAGCAATATTTTGATCTTTGTCTGTCAGGGTTTAGAGTTGCATAAAACAGGCCACAGATCAATTAAGTGCCCATGAATGCCCTCAATATACATAAACATGTAATATTGTTTTAATGATGTTTACAGTTTAGCAATTAAAGCAGTGACCACTCTCACATTCCTAAATAACCACAACATGAGAGTCCTTATTAAACACATTTTCATATCATCCATCACTCTGATTGGGAAAACAGTTGTTTTTTACTATGATGGTTGAGTTCATGCAACAAAATAACATTATTAAGCATTATTAACTTAATAACCTCTGACCTGTGTCAAAACACTTTACTGTAACAGTGAAACAACAGAATAAATGTTCCTTTGCTTGATATTAGCAGTAAATATCAGAGGAGACAGACACTGTGACTTATATTTTGTTTGGATGTGAGTTTTATGATTAAGCATAAATCACAGTTGCTGTTAAAAACACTTATATACAGCTGGAGAAAATGTCACAGTGATTTTTTTTACATGTTGGTCATAAATGGTGTCAGTGGTTCATGTCAGTGTTGTGGAACAGACTGTATAGTCATCGGTGGTGTAGGTTCACTCGTACATGTCAGCTGGATGTGAGATTTCACGCCCACACTCTGTTCCCATCACTGCTGTCTTCACCGGGACGTTTTCTCTAAACCTGCCTCATTTCTATGCCAAATACAGACTCAAATACCATCTGTTTATGACTAAAAATAAGGTGAAAAATTGACAGTATTTACCCTGAAATACTGATTTTGTATTCAATCATTCAGTTAATGAATCAGTGAAACAATCAGACATCAAAACTGCTTTACAAAAGAGAGGAAAAAAGTGAATGACAAAAAGGTTGGATGCTGAAATTGTGAGAAACAAATGTTCACTAATGTAAAATTAATGACATAACACTAACTATATTAGAAATAAATGATAGATATAATCTATAAGGGACAAGAAATAAAAGCAAAATAACAAACGTCAGAAAAGGTAATGCAGTATGGCAAAACAGTGCTGAAAAGATTAATCAAAAAGATCTAGTCTGACCAAATCTTGAAAAAATTGGATGTAACAATTATATACTCATATTAAGATGCAACTGTATAATGATTAATACCAATATTAAAAGTGTACCTCATTAGATTTTATATTGCTACTTGCATTTGAGCTTAAATGTTAATGTGTAAGAAGGCTAATAAGGGCAGTATGGTGGCACAGCAGGTAGTGTCCGTGCCTCACAGCAAGAAAGTTTTGATTCTTGTGTCATTCAGGGCCCACGCGTGGGTTCTCTTTGGACATCCTGTTTCCTCCCACTGACCCCAAAATAAAGCTCATTTGGTTACAAATGGTGACTCCAAATTGCCCTGAGGTGTGTGAATGGTTGTCTATCTCTCTATGTGGCACTGCTGGCGTATGGCTGGAGTAAGCATGAGGCTGTCCCCCACCTCTTGGGGTCAATGTCAGCAGAGATAGACTCAAGCTCTCACAACCCTGGAAGGGGTAAGAGCCTATAGAAGATGGATGGATGGATGGAGGGATAAATGTTTATCACTAGCTTCCAATAAGTGCTATATACTGTATTTTGTATCTTTTGTGACATTATAACTAAATTTGATCAGCAAATTGGACAATTTGGCCCTCTGGCAATGATAAGAATTTTAATGTAGCCCTCTTGGTTTCCAAAGTTGCCAATTCCTGCCCTAATCTGAGGAGGCACATGAGCAGTTTTACTGTAGATGGATATAGTTTCTTAATTTATGGATTTAGGAGCTACCCCGACCTTAGTAGGGCACCCTGAATGCCATCGCACTTTGTTTTTTATGAAACACAAAATATGAAGCCTTTTTTTTTTTAATTAAGAGAAACTAATATTGAACAGTAATGTTTAGTATGTGGTTTTTATTAAGTTTACAGCTTCATCGAATTAGAATCCTTAAATGAACCCAAAGGGAAAATCTAAGTTATATTACCAACAGTGTTGCCAGATTTTTTCTCCTGAAATAAGCAACTAGATCAATAAAAACAAGCCCAAAACAACCGACCTCCAGCTATTGTTTTCTAATGTGTTACATTACTTTTTTAAAAAGGATAAATCAACATAAACTGTGTTTTGATTTTCATCTACACTACACCTTATTAACTCTGTTACCCCTAACCAGTCTGTCTAACCTTGATTTTTGTAACCAAACAGACATAGTCAGGCTTTGATCTAAGTTTTATATTGATCCTCTACAGCTTTATCATGGTGAAAACGGTAAAAGCTAAATTAGAAATAAATTTAATTTTGGCTATAAGGATTTCTTTTTGGTTGGAACGTCATTTTTGCCTCTCTTTTCACAGTATAATTTACATTCAGAGTGGGACAAAATAGTTTGTGTAACTTCTGAATTAAGTTTATATTGGTAGTAGGGTGTGCATCTTGGTTTGGGGGCACAACCCCAAATGAACAACTGCACTTTTGCAGCAAGCCCCAAAAAAAGGCAACCCGCAATATTTACAAGCATCTTTTCAAAAAAATAAGTCACCTATAATAAGCACCCATAGCAACTATGATTACAAAACTTAAAAATTGTCTACTTTTGTCTTCATTTTTTTCCTTTTTTTATGTACATTCAAGAGAAAAACCTTAGATATTACCACTTGCGCAGCTCTATTATGAAGCCTTTTTGGCAGCCTTTTGTGCAACAACACTGCCAGACTGTTGATTGTTTTTGTTTTCAGTCAAACTGAATGGGCAGAATCACATAAAATATGATGCCAACATGCAAAACAACATGACTGATTTCCACGTTCTCTAAAGAAAGTCATTATCGTTACTGCCATTGTCAAAACTGTTGTGTAAAATTAGGGTTTGTTTGATTTTCACCATTAAGGATGTTAAATTTTTGCTCATACAAGCTACAACTCTGACAACATTTTAACATGTCATCTTCTAATTGCTACATTTTTGTTGTAGAGTCTCGACAAAGGCAGAGAAAATTCCAGTCTCGTTGTCAGATGTAGCAGCAGTGTTAACTTTGTGAGTCCGCTGCAGAGAATGTGCCACAGTCCAGTGGAGCAGAAGTGGAATTCCACGTCTGCAATTATCGAACAACAGGGTGCAAAAGAAGTATTTGAGCCGGAGAGGAGGACCAAGTAGGAGGAGGGGGCTCTAAAGTCAAACCAGGGCACAGAGTCGGGAAAAAAACAAATGCTCAGACTCGGATTTAATGTCTCTGTTTACTTTATTCTAAAAGAAACAGACAGTATACTGTAATGAGATGATACACAACATGGAGGAGGTAAATATTAGAGAGAGGGATGGCGTGGTAAATAAATGCAGGCATCAGAGGGGTGTGTGAACACACTCCGGTGTTCTTTAGTACAGGAGACAGCACACGGTACAGTACATCCTTAGAGTCAATAAGACGGCGACTCTGTCATTCACACAAAAACCATATCAGCACATTACAAAATAAAACAAAACAGGGTATATCCTCAATCCAGGCTACAGAGGAAGCAGGCACACAGCTTCTTACAAACAGTATGAGGCTGGCAACACACTGGACGATTCTGAAAGTAATACTGGGACATTATGAGGCTTGCTGTTTGTCAATCATTCATCTAAATACTCCTCAAGTGTGGTGACGATGTGATAATTAAACTGCCCTCCATCTCATAGCATGAATTTAAGACATGTTCAATGTTTAATAACACTGGATTGAGCAGCCGAACTAGGGTTTGGTTTGGGCCATGAAAACAATCCAAATCAAACACCGCATGAATATCAAGACTGTAGGCATGATTATGTGGCGTTCGCAATATCAAGTGGAGTTTGCTTAACATTAGCATTGCTAGCACCACCAGCCTCTGGTTCTCTTACGTCTACAAGTTCACACAGATTATAATTAAAATAGCTCTGATCAACGTACAAGCGCCACCTGACCAAGCCTAAATGCTTAATCTTTATTTTATGGCACAGAATACTCCCACGCTAAACAATGTTATTATATGTGGACAGTTGTGTATCTCTGGGTGGTAGTGCAAAAAGGCCTGAGGCAGGAATAAAGACTGCAGCTACAGCCCCAACTAGTGGCCGGTGGCTATATTACGCAGCATTTGACAGGCTTTGGTCCACATAAATGTTCCACATGGCCTGTGAATTGTTGGAAAGACCGTGGTTTTTAGGAATTCATTGAGCCTAAATGCTGTTTTCATTTGGTGTGAACCACATTTGAAAAATAGGTTATGATTTTACAACCGTCGAGAGTGTTGCCAGCCTGAGGCACCATATTGAAGATCTATTGTATCCGTTGTATGTATGTGTTTGTTGTTTTAAAAGTGGTACAGAAGAATAGCTTCACATTCATTTTCAGAACAAAAAAAAAACTAGAAAAAAAAGGCATACAGAAATGCTGGCAGAGGAACTATGGACACATCCCTCTAGACAGGATGGGAGACTATAAAGAAGTCAAAAACAAACGTGCACAAACATGTGTTATAAGGCACTGTAGTAAAACATTATATATGTAGTAAAAAAAGAAGGTGGTTTATACACCCGGGCATTTTAACATTGTTATAGATAACATACCCTGAATGAATGTCTCTCCCAAAGTCAACAAAACAGACAAGACAAGGATCTTTGTCCACCTTTCCAAATTCTCAATATCTCAAATTTATGTTATAAGGCTACTTCTGTCTTTATTGCTGTCCGTTTGTCTGTTTTGAATCCCTCTGAGAGAGCTTTTTTTTGCCTCTTGACAGAATCTAAACCATGGTAAGGCCAGAAGACTCTCCCAAACTACAAGTACTGCTCCCTTTTCTCTGGTGGGGTACTTTTAACATTTGGTCTGCAATTCAAAAGGGAAAAAAAGACACGTTTCAGTCAAAGTACAGTCACAGCAAACAAAATAAACCCAAAAAGAGACATTTACAAAAAAAAAAAGAAGAAAACCCAGAGGTCATAGGATATAAGTGAACTCATAAATCAGCGCAACAAAACCACACAGGGCGTGCACACACTGTTAAACTTTGGGCCAATAAATGAGCTTTTGTGGGCTTGTGGGCGGTGTAGCAGAGGGTTGACGGGCTGAAACGGAGGAGGTCACCTCATCTCTTAAATAAGAGGTCAGATCACATATCCTTAAAGAGTCCATATTTACAGAAAAGGCTCAGAAGGAAGGGGGAATGGGGGAAGACAATTTATCTTGTTTCCCGTTAAATCGGATAAGGTGCATCTGAGGGAAAGAGGGACTTTTCTACAACAAGATCCAAATTGAAGGGGCTAAGAAGTAAGAGAAAAGAAAAGGGGAAGACAGTGGTTGGACAGTCGGACAGTCCTCGATAAAAAGGCGGGGGCTGATCAGTCAGGGAAACTAGTTTCACTCAACAACTCTGCCCTGAATTAGAGGAGAGAAGAAGACAGTCAGAGAAGAACAGGATTAGAGGACGCGAGGGGAAATAAGAGATACATCAAGACCTCTTAGATTCACACACAAGTATGAAGAGTTAGATAAGATGTTCAGCGAGGATGACAGTGTTAGCATAAAGGAAGTCAGCGAGGAGAACAGAGATGGTGCTGCTACATGTTGGCCACCAGTAATCGAAAGGATCACAAAAAATATATGAAATGATGGACTGTTAAGGTGAGCTGACACATTCAGTCCAATCTCTTTGGCTGTACTTAAAAGACAAAGAACTGATGGGCTGCTTGCTTTGCTAACTTTCACAACCGAATACATTTTGTTCAAAAGAATTTCCATGGGTGCCCTAACAGCATGTCCCAACAGCATATTAAGTGAGTCTGCGTGGATTGTAATAGATTACAGTCTTTACCTTGTGTCCTTACACCATGCTATGGAGTGGCGTGCAGATGAGGACTGCGAAACGTTTATTACCCTGGCGCCTTGTTTAGTTCTCCTCATGCTTGTTGGTTTTGACCAGTGGCTCTCGAACACTTATATTTGCCCAAGGCACACTTAAAATTAAGCTTTAATCTGAAGGCACAACATATTCATGGTAAAACAAAATATCCCCTTTATCATGTGTTGCAGCATCTTATTACTTGTCCTACTTGTCTGTGCAAGTTTATTCATAGAAAATGATGAATAAAATCAGACACAAAACTGTATTTATTCTTAAATATATATCAAAAAGATATTAATCATTAAATTGAAACTTGGTAAAATTAAAAAAAAATCCAGCAACACACTTTTCCTTTGACAGGCCTCATTTATGAAATCAGGAGTGCTCTTAAGCTGCGTTCACACCAGACGCAAATTTTAGTTTGTTGTGCAACAGAAATACATTGAAAGTGAATTGTAGGATGCAAAGTTGTTGTGTGAACCATGTGACTTTTCACGTGAGCAACGTATTTTGCCCTCAAACTTCATTGCACATAAACACCTACAAATGACGTAGGATTTATGTTGCCAGTGGTGCAGAAGTGTTATCGGTAATGATGAATGGCGAAGTGACAACTTGGCATGTGCGCCCATACCTGACCTGACTGAAGCCTTCAGAGGAATAAACTGTCCTCTATAGCAGGGGTCGTCAACTACGTTTTTTACAAGGGCCATTTTTTTCTCCTAGCATATACTTTGGGGGTCAGATTAAAGAAAATAGTAAAAGCAAGAAAAAAACAATAATTAAGTATTTTAGTCCAGTTTGAATATTATGAGTTTTATATAATTTTAACTTCTAACTTTATGCGCTGTTATGCTAGCATTTGAAAGGGAGATCAGTCCCTTTTCCCTCTAAAGCCTTCCTTAAAACAATTTCACACATTTTTTAAATTCAGTGTCTCGGAAAATGATAAGGGCAACTGAAAAAAAAAGAGTTTGATCTTTTTATTTATGTCTGTGAAAAGAAATGCATTCAAATATATCAAACAGAATTCTGGGAAAAATTAAGATTGCCAATATTTAAGTCACTATTCTAAAAAAAATTATATTTCTAAGATTAAATCAAGATTTGGGGATTTAAGACAAAATTCTAATATTTAAATCAGGATAAAGATTAAATTCAGAATTCTGGGATTAAAGTCAGATTTCTGAAAAAAATGTATGAATTCTGAGAATAATGTCAACTTTTTTTCTAAAAAGAAACTTTTTTCCTAGAATTGCTCCTTTGACTTATATTTCAGAATGTAATAAAAGACTTAAAAATCTAAAAACGTCTATGCAGTGGCCGTCATCTTCTTCTTTATAATAATATTCGGGGAGCTGGATGGAAAGCTTTGAGGGGCCTGATTTGACCCCGGGCCGCCCGTTGGTGATCACTGCTGTACGGACTACATTCAGTGCTGCTGTTTGTGCATGATAAACAAACTTTTAACACAACACTGTTGATTCTTACCCCTCATAGTTTATTAGGCCTTGACCGACACGATGTTTGATAAATGAGTCTTCATGAATGTGACATCATCCGGTACTTGTGTTACTTTGCCGTGTGTTGCCAGGTGGCCTAAATGTCACATAACACTGGATGACTTTTGCTTATAGGCCACATTGTCTTTTGAATAATGGTAGTGACTGTTGTGCCTTTAATGCAAAAGCCAACTCTCTTTTCTCTTGTGGGTTTGTCTCTCTGCTGCAGTGACACAGGCTACTACATGTTTTCAGGTTGACTCAGCTCAGCTTAACTTGGTTGTTTAGGTTTTCCATAACGGATTGTACCTCACAACTTTTAGGATCACCTCCAAAAAGCTTCCAATCGATTGAAGACACTGCTATACTCTGAATGGTCAGAGTATCACCACGAGTTGGGCCTATCTGACGCAGATTTGCTTAAATTCAAGGCCTCCCATTGTCAGCTCTGTGATGCTGCAACTCTCCTCTGCTTTAGATAAAATGTGGTTTTGCTGTTTGCAAGCATCTTTGTAACAAATTTTATCTCCCCTGTCAAAATCATCGTGACAAAAAGCCACATCCTCATCCCCGGTTTGGCCTTTGCTGTTATGAGGCCACAGCCATGCTTTGATGACCCCACCTACCTTAAAGAGGTATTGACAAAGTCTAGACTGGAATGGAAAATAGTATCCAATCCATGTGGAGCCGAGCCGAGCTGAGCAAATACCACAAATGGAAAAGCACCATTTGTTTATGTCCACGTAGACTGAATTGTACCCAAAATAAGGTTTTGGCCTGGTCTTTACATGCAGAAGAAACGCATGCTAATGCAGATTATTAAAGTTTAATTAATTTTTTACCCTCATTAAACCATGACACCTGATAATCATCACATCCCTGGTGCTGCGTGTGCCTGACAGTTCAGGCTGTACCCTTCCTCTTGCCCAATGTCAAGTGGGAGAGGCTTCAACCCCACTCTACCCCGAAAGGAATGAGCTGTATTGATAATAGATGTATGTATGTATAGATAATTAGCATTTTGTCCTCAAACTTCTGTTTACACAGAGACAAATTTACAGATCAGGCGATATCTGACTCTCGCATGCTGTGAGGACACGCTGTTATAGAACATTCATCCATAGACTTTTATTTACATTTTCCCATGATCACAACCAAGGTCAGACTACAAAAACCTCTCATTTGTTACAATGGTCAGGTTAGATCAGGCAATCACAGAGGTGGAAACCAATCATCACCACCCATGTGATGACCTTAACAGGAAGAGGGGCTGGGCTAGTTGTATTATACATTTTTATAGACCTATAATAAACATATTAGACATTAATTATACTGAATTTGGTTATTTAACAGAATTAGTTATATGCTAGCTTGATGCTAGTGCTAACAACAGTTAAGTACTCACCAGAATGCTAAAGAGTGTCTTCTATCTCTCATCATCATTTCTCTTTTTTCATTCAGTCACAGTACTCCCTCTACAACACATCATAAAAGCAGGGACGTCGTTGTCAGAGCATGATAAACTTTGTCGTTCTTTTAACCCACAATTTCCACATAGACTGTCCGTGCAGCATGATTTACACAACATGCAATCTTCCAACAAGGAGGTCACACGCACAGAGTACCTAGTATTGCCTAGATACTTCATAGTGCATGCTCATGGGGGTGTAAATCTAAACTCTTTGTCAACAGTTTGGTAGAACTATTGACACATGGCCAAAATCACTAGTAGGTCAAAGGGTCCTAATTGATGCCATGGACGAAGAAAAATTAATCCTGAAGGTGGAATACTGCAACATTTACCAATCTGGGGCATGATGGTTGGGGGCCTCTGGTTTAAGGCACAGCTGGTTCTGTGTCCTAAGGCCCTTAGATGCATTTTACCTGCGTGACAGCAGCAAAGCGTGCATGTTTTCATTCTGGCAAGCAGGTGATCAAGTTTTCAGTCTGGAAGCATGAGCCACACAACTTAGGCGTATCTTCTATGCTGAATATCTAGAGAACAGGAGGCTCACCTGTTTTATTCCTTGAGCATTTCCATGCATTTCTAAATGATAAATATAGAGCCATATCTACCTTAATCCAGCTGGAATGTATGTCCACAGAGGTAGAAAATGTCACAGAAAAGACAGAAACTGTCCAATTACTTTTCCTGTCTGTGCCTGTCAGAGTTGAAGCTTTTGTTTGCCTCCTCTGTGGAGAAACTTCTCTTGATCGTCAAAAATGCTTTTACTCTGTCGCTTCCTCAGGTCAGTCATGCAATGAATCAGGTTCCTTGTGGGGAGATTTATTGTTGTTATTTCTAAAACTTTTATAAAAGCTCATTATTGGGGTGATATACATGGAAAGATAGAGCTGTGACAGCAGGGAGATGCAATGAGGCTGCAGGACATTTACACCCCTGGTGTGAAAGCTGTGGCGGTTCTCACTGGAGCTAATACGTGCTACAAATGCGCGCAAACACAATTCTTCAAGAGTGGTGTAAAGATAGGAATACATCAGTTTTATGCCTAACTTCTCTTTTCTTTTACACAGACACATCCCTGGGCTCAAACAAGAGTGTATGCTCAGTTCTTCTTCAACAGCATCAGTGCTAGGTGACAAAACATGACACCTGTAAAATAAGAAAGATCCCTGCGCTGCAAGCCAAAATGCTTTGCAACGGGAAAATGATAGTGCTCTTGTGTCTTCAGCTGCTCAAGGCTGTGCTGCATTTTGCAGTGCTTCAGAAACTGATCCAGTGGGCAAGGGGAAGCACTTTCAGAGCAAGATACAGCAAAGGATAGAAAGCTGCTCAGACAGTATGTGTGGAAATTGTAGATAATTTCATTTCATAGCACCACATCATCATTCTCTTTGTCTTTGCAGTTTTGCTTATTTAAATTTTTTCTATTAGTGCAGGCAGAGTGCTCTGAGCTTTTGTTGCTCAAACAACAGGAAGAGTCAAACATACCAGTAGGGAGATAATGAGGCGCCCCAGTGTGGCTTCGGTTTTTGTTTATTTTTACACACCATATAGGACAAAATGCCAGATTTTCAGGCTCGACTGTCCCCAAAATATGAACGCCAGATTCCACTACATCTGCAACTATAATATGTAGTCTGACCTTGGATTTCTTTTCCCCAAATCCTGGGGATATTTACTTAGTCTCATGGGAAAACCTTTATAGTTAGTTAGATCAAGGTAAATATATTAAGATATTGATAAAACCAAAATGCACCAGTTATTATGAAAAAACAAAGCAGAAATGAATCAACAGAAGTCTGTCCTGTTAGGGTTTCCCATGATGTTTAGATCTCCTCTTTTCTTTGGACATAGCTGAACAGGTCCATCAATCAGTCTTGTTGTTGGGCAATTACTATTCAAAGCACAGCTGCTTCTGACAGACCAGTGACGCCTGACATCCCCCTTTATTTGAAGGGCACAAGGAGTTTCCTATAGAGCTACAACAACCCCCACAATCTGAGAACAACAGAGCACTCCACAAACAAGTGTCTACCAAGAAGAGAGGCCGTTTGACCCGGAAACAGGGGGACTGGGGGTGATTCTCAGAAGCACTAATGGCTTTATTATGTGGAGCAGTGACGGACCGGCTCTTTTCAAAAACACAAACAGAGGGACGTGGAAGCATCAAGGGGGAACTCAAGAGCCAATTTAGAGCTGCTATGGAGGCTTAAGGCTCTTAAGTTGGGAAGGGTTTGAAAAAGTTGGTTGTATCTATTGTTATTCGTGTAGTGGTCCATGGTTTGTACAAAAAATAGTGATTTCTGTTACAGTGATGTTAGATATGAGAGTTACATTATTTACAAATCTGGTGTTAGCGTCAGGTTAGCTTATGGTCCAGGTTAAGTTATGTTTAATACTGTTCTGGTTACTATAGCTTATGATGAGTAGACCTGTGTGAGAGGTGAACTTTAAGACTTATTTATTCACGTGGTTATAAAGAGATGGAATGATTGAAGAATGATGGTGTTAGTAGATGGAAAAGAGTGATGTACGTTGATAAAAAACCCTTCATATCTTCTGAGTTTAAAGTGTTGAAATGATCATCGACTGTGTTCATACTGAGTACAAACTAAACAGACATTTTTCACCAGCAGTTCACCTCCACTCCTGCAGTTAATGTTGTGTTTGTATTGTGCAGCCTTTGCAGACAAAACAGAGTGATATAAGAAGCTTCTTCTGAAACAGAGTGCTGCAGAAATGACTTATGGATGTCAACATAGCTGTCATCGACAAAAGCTTGTGTTTTTTTTCAGTGTGTTTTTGGATGATTGTTGACAACAAGCTCCGGGGCTTTGAAAGTTTATGGCACATGTTTGTGTGCACCCTCATATTTTGTAGCTTGAACTTCACAGTGTTACAGTGCAATATTCACATGATTGTTAGGCACCATTTGCAGACACTTGATGGTCATGACGTCAATCCCCTTATTGGTTTTAATTCAGAAATGCAGCTGTCGTCAACAGGCCATAGTGCATTTTCACCAATAATTATCTTATGAGTTGTATTTCGGGGCTGTAAAATTAACCAAAGCTAACTATCCTATATGACAAAATCGTCAGTGGCTATTAAATGAGCTTGGTCATGTCAAGGGCATTTATTAACAGAAACAACTGAAGATTAAATTTAACAAGCCGTTTCCCAGTTCATAAGCAGTGATTATTCAATAGCTTACATCTTTATCGAATTTGCACCATAATCTTTAAACATATTTCCCTGACATTTAAAAACTACACCAAAAAGTCTTCAAATCAGTTTGCTTGGTTAAAAGCATAGATCTGTAAAAGAATTGGACAAAGAAAAATGGAATAGTCCAATCACCTTCTTTTAAGCAATAAAAGGTCGGAGCAATGAGCGAGCTGACAGAAGAAAGGGGCTCCTTAAATATGGATTAGCATGGATGCTAACAGCTTCAGTCGCAGTTTGATCAGATCTGGACCACATTTCTCTACTAAATTAAAGACAAACACTTAAAGCATATCTCAGTATAGATAGCTCCACTTCTGACATGTACTGGCAGTACTTGGCTGGCCCATGTTTGTACTTTACACCATGGCACTAACACCTGCCTATTACATTATCTGACTGGCCTGTAGTAAATGTGATTGGTGGAACGATCGTCCAATCACCTGCTGCATATGCTTTTGAAAGGTTCTGCCCATTCCCAAACACTTTCTATGAGCTGTTGGCCAGATGGACAAGTGTTGTATATATTGAACAATCCATCTGGTTAAGTGAGTCGAGCAGATACCACGAATAAAAAAATCCTGTTAATGTCTCCAACAAACTCTAAAGTCCTAGTTAGTCATTTGTTAGCAACTGAGTGGGTGTCTTTGGGTGCATTCTGTTTTATTCTGAAATAATTGCTTCAGCTTTTGTTCACCAAATACCTTGTTTTGGGTGTCTGACCAAAAACTTGAAAAAAAATAAAATAAAAAAAATAATATATATATATATATATATATATATATATATATATATATATATATATATATATATATATATATATATATATATATATATATATATATATATTATCAGTGTAAAAAGTTCATTTATTTACATTTTTTAGGTTGAATTACTGCAGCACTCTATTATCCAGTTGTTTCAAATGACTGATGTCTGAATTGCACAGGAAACTGAAAACACCTCAGGGTGAGTTTGACATGAGCTTTCTTTAAATAAACAGGTCCATAAGAACCTGAAATAATTTTTTTCAAGGAGTGGAAGTTATAAGGGCTGGATTCAGTGTTTTAAAAGCTTGTAAAGCTAAAATCGAACCCTTCTACCTCCCAAAAACCTTTATAAATACATTCACCTATGTTTTAAAGAAAACATTTTCTGAAATCCTTTTAGTAAATTTTCCTTCCTTCTACCTTCAAAAATAAAACATTTTTTGTTTCACTGATAATGAAAACCAGAGACTTGCCGTGGATTGAAATTTATTATAAAGTTCCTCTGTCTTAAGTCTCCACTGCTCTCTGTTTACCTGCAGCTACTTTAGGTCTGTATGATGAATTCAGTGTCCTCTGCAATCAGCTGATGAGTTCATATAGCCCTGCCTTTGCTTCTACTACTTAGTGTCTTTCTTAACTTTTTTGAGTATTGCTTAGGGCTGCTGCCTAACACAACACTTCTGCATGAGTGGAGTGTGAATATACAGAGCAAAATATGAAGGAAAACCACAGATGTAGCTCCAACCAGGAAGCAGAGGACATGCTAGAGAAGTTCAGTGGTGCTGTACCAGTATTTTTGACCCCATGTCCATTCTCCCTGTGTATCCTCTGCGATATGTTTTTATTTAATGAGTCTGTAGCTTTTTGTGTTGAATCCCTGTATTTGGTGATGTGTGTTTGTGTTAACATGTCTGAGTTTGGACATCAGTGAGTGAGAAGCTACATGATTGCATGTTTGTGTTTATGGTGTAACACTGAGAATAAGGGTGGAGTAGTGCCAAGCGTGTCCAATGCTCTCTGTTTGGGAGGCTGTTTGAAGGGGTGGGGTTTAGACGTACTCCCTGGCTGTGGAAGGCTGTGATTGGCGGTAATATTGCTGCCCTCGCATCTCCTCTTTAGAGCACGAGCAGCACAGCAAGGAGCCACCCAGAATTATCAGACTGGCCGCTGCCCAGCCGACGAACAGGGCCGAGCCGAACTCGTACCTGTGGGAGAAAACACAAAGGTGTAAATGTTTATAAGAAAATAGGTGAGTGCCAGGTTCCTCTTTCATGCGTTCCAATATTCAGTCAATGAATGATTATTAAAAAACAATCATTCTGATATATCAATTTATAGAGACATCTGATCCTGAAATGAACCAAACATACTAAGAACTGTGAGCTAAATGTGAAAACTGCAGATTTTCTCCCACAGTTTTTTTACTTCCCCACTTTCAGGCAGCCCATGCCCAATAGAAATCATTAGGGACGGGAATCATTATGGATATAAATAGCCCAAAATCCAGTGATTCAATAATAATATTATGTAATATTATGATACAGAGGTACTAGTATTAAATACATATTGGAAGAATTTTTATGCAATGACTTATCATGATAGTGATATCAGAGGAATGTGTAGTTGTGCAACATTTCCAAAAGTAAAATGTACGATAGATATTTTGCATTTTTGGCAATGCACAGCCTAACGTGTGCTGGTTTTTGCTTTACAAGGAAGGAGCTGATCAAAATCAGAGTGGCTAATGTATTCACTATTAAAATGAACCTACATACTGAGTGATCCCTTTAATACATTCAAGCTGAGTGTCACCTGTTAACATGCTCACCTGGTAAACCGTAACACTGAAACAGTTAAATCAGTGCATGGAGGTAAATGTTGTAGAAACATAGTGCAGACCATGGTTGATGGGGTGGTCTAACTACTGATTATCAGTCAATTAACATACTCTGATTATGATGCTTATTGTTGCCATTTCTGTTGCTAGTTTTAATCCTACAGATAACAAAATAAATGCCATATTTGTAGTTTACTTCTCTTGCATCAGGGAAATCTACCTGGTCTGCTCTTTAATGGCGTCTTTCAGTGACACACATTGGGTATGGGCAAGTATACATACAAGAGCACTCATGAAACTAGTGGACCGAGACACAAAGTTGAGGACAAACAGCTATTTTATCTCTGGCCTTATGAAGCATGTCATACAAAACGTCTGTGTAGATTCTCATTCATCCAGGTCATGGTCATTCTGAAGATTCAAAAGCAAGGCAACTGGACTGTGTAGAGTTTGTTGGGAAGACGTTTCACTTCTCATCCAAGAAGCTTCTTCAGTTCCAAATGGCTGGTACTGGAAGCAGATATTTTATCTTGCTAGAGGAAAAACAACAACAAAGGAAGGGAGGAGTTGGAGAACGACTCATAGAAACTTATCCCAGGGTGATGTAACTCCTGAGAGTCGTTACCCTGAATGGGTCATTAACTCCCCCCTGTCATGTGAGGTGTTATGGTCACATGTGCCCAGGTGTGAGTGTTTGGAGAGCTTTCTGGGGAGAGAGCTTAGCACTGCATTATATGTAGGTGAGAGGTTGTGTCTGAGTCCACCACCTCTGTTAAGAGAAGGCTTCTCCAGTCTGGTGAAGATGGCTTCTTTAACTCCTCTTTCAAACCATCTATCTTCTCTCGCCAACACCTGTACATTGCTGTCCTCAAAAGAGTGTCCCGTGTCCTTTAAGTGAAGGTGGACTGCTGAGTCCTGACCTGAGGAAGTGGCTCTCCTGTGTTGAGCCATACGCTTGCGAAGCGGTTGTTTAGTTTCCCCAATGTACAGGTCTGAGCATTCCTCACTGCACTGGACTGCATACACCACATTGCTCTGTTTATGTCTTGGTGTTTTGTCCTTGGGATGGACCAACTTCTGCCTTAATGTGTTTCCAGGCTTGAAGTGAACAGGAATGTGGTGTTTGCCAAAGATTCTCTTGAGTTTTTCAGATAAACCTGCAACATACGGAATCACAATGTTCTTGCGTCTCTCTTCCCTTTCATGCTCCGTCTCCTTTCTTTTCTTGTTCTTCAAAAAGGCCCACTTTGGGTATCCACAGGTTTTCAGGGCTTCTCTAATGTGTTTCTGTTCCTTTTCCTTTCCTTCCTTCCTTGTAGGAACACTCTCAGCCCGGTGGTTGAGGGTTCTGATGACACCCAGCTTGTGCTGAAGCGGATGGTGCGAATCAAAGAGTAAATATTGATCCGTGTGTGTGGGTTTCCGGTACACTTCAACGTTGAGAGCGGCTCCCTCGAGTGCTAAAACACCTCCTTCTAACCTCACAAGCCAGGAAAGAAGAGCCTTGTCATCACTGCAAAAAGATGAAAACATAACCATCTTGCCTGCAGACAAGGGGAGATGCACGGTGATACTCAACACAAGTGATTACCATGACAAGGTAATAAGCCTCCTCAGTGACACCACTACTTATGAGATTCTGAAACGGGACCCCACTAACATCTACAAGAAGAAGGTAATAAACTTACTCCAACAGCTGGAAAAGGATGGAGTGATCGACGGGCCACTCTACTACAGGCTCTACCCAGGGGAAGCAGTCCCATGCATTTATGGACTTCCAAAAATACACAAGGAAGGTGCACCCCTTAGACCCATCGTCAGCAGCATCAACTCAGTCACCTACAACATAGCAAAACATTTGGCCACAATCTTAGCTCCCCTTGTTGGCCACACTACTCACCACATCAGAAACTCACAGGACTTCGCACAGAAAATCAAGGACATCACACTGGACCCAGAGGAAACCATGGTTTCCTTTGATGTCACATCACTTTTCACCAGCATTCCGACCACAGAGGCAGTCCAAGCAGTAAAAAAACATCTCTTACAGGACAGTACACTGGAGGTCAGAACCAACCTCACCCCTGACCACATCTGCTCCTTACTGGACCTCTGCCTGAGTACCACCTACTTCCAGTTCAGGGACCACTACTACAGGCAGAAACATGGATGCGCCATGGGCTCTCCTGTATCTCCCATAGTAGCTAACCTGTACATGGAAGAGGTGGAGAGAAAGGCCCTAGCCTCATTCCATGGAGCAACACCAAGCCACTGGTTTAGGTATGTGGATGACACATGGGTCAAAATCCAGGCACATGAAGTAGAGGCTTTCACAGACCACATCAACACAGTGGACAACAACATTAAGTTCACGCGTGAAGATGTTAAGGACAACGTTTTGGCCTTTTTGGATTGTGCAGTACACTTGGAGACAGATGGGGGTCTCAACGTTGAAGTGTACCGGAAACCCACACACACGGATCAATATTTACTCTTTGATTCGCACCATCCGCTTCAGCACAAGCTGGGTGTCATCAGAACCCTCAACCACCGGGCTGAGAGTGTTCCTACAAGGAAGGAAGGAAAGGAAAAGGATCAGAAACACATTAGAGAAGCCCTGAAAACCTGTGGATACCCAAAGTGGGCCTTTTTGAAGAACAAGAAAAGAAAGGAGACGGAGCATGAAAGGGAAGAGAGACGCAAGAACATTGTGATTCCGTATGTTGCAGGTTTATCTGAAAAACTCAAGAGAATCTTTGGCAAACACCACATTCCTGTTCACTTCAAGCCTGGAAACACATTAAGGCAGAAGTTGGTCCATCCCAAGGACAAAACACCAAGACATAAACAGAGCAATGTGGTGTATGCAGTCCAGTGCAGTGAGGAATGCTCAGACCTGTACATTGGGGAAACTAAACAACCGCTTCACAAGCGTATGGCTCAACACAGGAGAGCCACGTCCTCAGGTCAGGACTCAGCAGTCCACCTTCACTTAAAGGACATGGGACACTCTTTTGAGGACAGCAATGTACAGGTGTTGGCGAGAGAAGATAGATGGTTTGAAAGAGGAGTTAAAGAAGCCATCTTCACCAGACTGGAGAAGCCTTCTCTTAACAGAGGTGGTGGACTCAGACACAACCTCTCACCTACATGTAATGCAGTGCTAAGCTCTCTCCCCAGAAAGCTCTCCAAACACTCACACCTGGGCACATGTGACCATAACACCTCACATGACAGGGGGAGTTAATGACCCATTCAGGGTAACGACTCTCAGGGGTTACATCACCCTGGGATAAGTTTCTATGAGTCGTTCTCCAACTCCTCCTTTCCTTTGTTGTTGTTTTTCCTCTAGCAAGATAAAATATCTGCTTCCAGCACCAGCCATTTGGAACTGAAGAAGCTTCTTGGATGAGAAGTGAAACGTCTTCCCAACAAACTCTACACAGTCCAGTTGCCTTGCTTTTGAATCTTCAGCATGTCATACAAACTGCCTCTGCCAGTACAGTTTTTCTCTCACACCTGACCATAAAATATAATCTGATTTTTGTAACAGGCGTCAGCTAAATAAAAAGAAACACTTCTTCAAGTTAGCTGGTTACACAAGCTTTAAAGCTTCCATGTCCTTCAAAATTAAATTTCTTAGCTTTTAATGTTGTTGAAGGGGCTCAGGGAGCAGGAGAACATGACTCCTTTAAATAAACTCTAACAACACAGAGAAATGTGCTCTGCCTCCTGAAAGAAAGTGCCCCTTAAAATGCTCTGTCTTTACGTCCTGGGGTTAATTATGTAATAGTTATACAGCCTCAACCTACATGTGTGTTTTCTGCTCATCTCAGGCAGACAGCATGACAGTTTCAGACTCCACTCCACGGCCTGTAACCCCAACAGTCAGAATTTTTGGCAGCCAATCAGCGCAGAGCTCATAGCCTCCTGTAGCCCCCCAACCACCTCAGATCTAAGTGTTTTTCAAGGAAAGGAAAAATGTTTCATCTGATCCTATACAGAGACGAAATTTGTCATTTGTTGCTTTACTTCAATCAAAATCCTGCTTAATAGACACAAAGTCATGATGCAAATAGTCCAACACACCAGGACATGGTGTTTAAATTGTAGAACGGAACAGATTATAAGCCAATGGGCTGTGGTCAAATCGTTGTAAGCATGTTATTTATTAAATAGTGCAACTTTTATGAGTATAAATCCACAGCCTCAAATATGGTTCGTGTAGAAACTTGTAGAATGATCACAAATGCAACAGAAGGCATCACACTGGACCATAATAACGGGACTGAACTGGTTGAATTTTTCAATAACAGCAAGTAAACACTTCATAAATAGTCATCAGTCTGAAGACAGATGTCCTCTCTCTCTGTGAGCTTCTATTGCTCTATCCCCTGTAAACATCAGTTAATTACACCATTTCATAAGTGTTATTTGGTTTGTTGTTCCTACGATAAATCAAATGAGACAGTATGGTTTTATGTACCGTGTGTCTTATTAAGTTGTAACTTCTCCAGTTTCTTGCCATAACTCATCTATCATATCTTCAAGTGGGATTTATGCCAATAAGTTGCAGTAGACAGTAAGTACAGAAATGGCTTATGTGTACAACAGTGAGCCATGGCATTGTGAATCCAATGTACAATCAAATGCAAATCCAATAATCAGCTCTACATGTGCACAGAGCTTTTTGTTGACATGGCTAGAGGGGTGATGATTCTTTATATACATGCCAAAATGTGAATAGTTGAAATTTTTGTGCTTTTGGTCAGCCAGTGCAGAGTTAATTTTACTCTGGATTGAGTTAATACCTGAAAAATTTACTCTTAGCTGAAAAAGAGCTTGTGTCAAAAACAAGTGTAAAAAATATGTTTCAGTAAATAAAATCAATAGGTTTTACTGTAAGACCTTAAACACTGAACTCTTCACTTTGAACTCTGAACCTGTAAGAGACTCTTGTAGAGTCAATCATCCCACCTGCCCCCTGTTAGTGGACAAGGACCAACAGATGCCACAAGCCCAAATCATGAACAATGCTGTGAAACTGTTATTTTTATGTGCTCTAACCAAGCATGGTTTCTTTAATTCAGCGATTTTTCCAATTGATATCCAGTAAAACAACACAGCAATGTTAACGCATTGCAGTGCAAATGTTACATAAATGTTAGAAAAAGACTCTGCCTTATTTTTTAAAATGAAATAGATCGTTTTTATCTCCGTGTGGCCAGGGCTTTAGTATCAGTAAATCTTGCAGGCACCAGTGTTCATTTTGTTGACTAATTATTTTGATCATAGTTTTCATCAACAACCTTCCTTCCCCTGACGAAAACTAGACTGTAACTAATAAAAACAAGTGCACATGGACTAAAACTAAATGAACTGACATTTTCAACAACAGATAAAAACTAGAGGAAAATGTTTGACAGAGACTTAATCCAATCAGACCTAATATCATCATGTAGAAAATAGAAACAAGTTAGGAATATATCCAATCACAGCTACTTTGGTTGTGTGGAAAGGTTGGATGAGTTAAGACGGCCATCCAATCAGCTGCCTTAGCTTGGTGGTGGTGGGATAAGTTGGGGAGTGATCCAATCAGAGCTCCTCTCTTTATGAATTGATATATTCATGTAGAGCAGGTTCACTGTCTGTTGTCAGATCTGGTATTGTAACTGAGATGTTCTGACAGGTAGCCTAAATAAAGGTGACTGCATTTCACACAAAAGTTCAATTTGTTTATGTTAATTTATACATTCAAACTTTACTATCATTCAGTAAAGGGTTGTAAGATGTTTCATTTTATCCAAGTGTAAAACATGACTTCAGAAATTCAGAAATTCATGCCTTACCCTTTACACTTCATATTTCAGTCGACTAAATTTACAGTAGATTTCGCCGACTGAAATGTAAAACTTCATCAACTAAAAGTAGACTAAAATTAAAACAATTTAGATGACTAAATTATGACTAAAACTAAAGGATTTTTTAGGCAAAAGAATATGACTAAAAGTAAATTACAAAGCGCTGTCAAAATGAACACTGGCAGGCACCTCGAGAAACTTGTTATCCTACAGAACATGTGAATGGAGCTGGACATAAACAGGAAACCAGGAAGCCAACCCTTAAAGAAACCTGAAATGTCATTTACTTCTACTTCTGAGTCTATTTTTCTTTATGTGTAAGCATATTTAGACTCCTTTGACACCTGTGAGCCGGTGATAGCAATCCGTGTTTGACTTAGGATAACAATAGTTTGCCTCCAGCTAATGCTGTAATGTTATGGTGAAGTGGGCTGGAGAAAGGTCTTTAAAAGTATTTGAGCTGAAGTTGTTCAGCCCTTTGTTTACTTACCTAGCATTAGGCGGTGTGTTTGGGTTGAAGAACTGGTAGGACACCTGAGTACCATACCAAGACACAGACACCAGTGTACATACACCTGTTGAGAGAGAGTAATTCGTAATGTGTTAGCTCTCCACATAAATTAAGCTTAAAGCATTTACTGTAGCTACAACAACAACAGAAATAATGAGAGAAGCCCTTCCTCTGTATTTTCTCTCCTCTGGGTTTGTGGTTTATATCTAAGGTCTGCTGCTAATGCCTCTAAAATGACCACTTCTTGTTTACAGCAGGGACTCTAATTACTGTGAAGATCCCTGGTGGGAGATTCAGCCAAGAAAAATGCCAGGCCACTCTCTCTTCATGCACTTCTTCTGAGGATTACGGCTGCATGTCTGTGGTTTCAGACCCAGCAGAGCAGAGCAGAAATCCTACCTGCGAGCACGAAGAGAGCCCCTCCGGTGACAGCTATGCGGGTTTTGGTGGCTGGGTTGTTATCTCCTACTTTAGTGCACTTCATGCCCACCACGCTGACGATGATCCCGATAAAGCCCAGCAGCACTGACACTACCATGAGGGCTCGACAGGTCTGGATGTGGACTAGATAAAGAGGAGGAAAGAAGGAGGCAGGGGGCACAGAGTGATGAATGATAGTGATATAATAGAGGATATAAAAGAAAGGAAGAGAGATAAAGGAAAAGAGAAGATGAGATTTTTTTCACCAATCACAGAGTAAAGCAGCAGCCTCCACTGTTGAAAAGTAAAGCCATTAGGGAAGGGCAAAAAACTGCAATGCCTCATGTGTCCACTCGAGGCTGGCTGCAGTGGCATAAAATGCAACAAACACTTCATATTAAAATATACACAATACAACAGAAATACAACAGCCTGGTTCAGAAATGGCTGTTGGTCAGAATAGTTCGTGTTTTTCTGTGCATCCACTGTATCAGAAGTCTATATTGTATTGTATGTATTTTTTACTCCCTATTGGCCAAGGCTGTAAAACTGAACCAACTGAAAACTGTCATGAGGTCATTCTAGAGATGCACGGTTTTATCAACATATCAGTATTGGCGGATCAAAATTTCTCGGGAAGCATGATATTGGATTTTTGCCTATATCCAATATGCCAGTTTTTATTCCTGAACTCATTATTGTCAGTACTGATATTTTTAGTCAAGAGCACAAGCTCCTTACTTAACAAAAATGGACTGGTTTCTTTCAAAATGAAAGTATTTGTATTAGGAACAAATGAAAAACAAGAAAAACAACATTTAACTCTTGGAAAATTGAAATTCTTGATTTTTAAATGCAACTGTCCAGTGGTAATAAGGTGCAGCAATGTCCACTTTTATGAATCAAAAGAGTAATTCATTAAAGAATAAAATGTTTTTCCTGCTTCACATCTGTTTCTAACACAAACTGTAATAATGGAAAACACAGGTTCAATTTAGTAAAGTTGTTAAGTAGTTAATATTTGTATTTTGGAAAGGAGCATTTAATTGGCGCAATAGAGTGGTGCAGGCATGATGTTATTTGTAGGCCAAACCTGAAAGTTAACATCAGGCTTTTTCTCTCCACTAAAAGGCTATGGCTGTGGTCACCAACCTTTTTCAACTGAAGATCCCCTGTGATGCTATTTAAGAAAGGAAGAGTTATCCGTATGAACTGACTGAGATCCACAAACAAAAAAACAATTTTCAATGATCACTATCTAATTTCCCCCACATTCAAGCCAGTAGATACAATCTTTAATCCAACAATGTGATAAAAGGACGGAATAAAAATACAGTCAGTGAATCTGAAGTCACATTAGCATTTTACAATTTATGAAATTTTTACAATACAAAACAAAACTTATCAATAAGAGTTGAAGTCTGGAACAATGTTAGAATAAAACACAATTTACTTTTTTTAATATCCTGCTAATACTGAAAACTAATCAGGTGAAGGAGAATCAGTCATAGTCAACCTACCTTAAACAGCAGCTGAATTCACCAGATATGCCATGGATAAGCAAAAAGGTAAAGTCTGTCAGAAAAAGACTAAAGCATCTAATCTTAAAGATCTACTTGACATGTCTAAAAGATCTGCCAGTAGATCAAGATCCTCAGGTTGGTGACCCCTGGTCTATGGGATATTATAATGTGTTCTTAAATAATTGATGATATTAAGCTCTTTGGCAAACAAAAATGTATGAAACTCAAATGTTATATATATCATGTTAATCTTCACAAATAAACCCACATTTCATGACTTCATGCCACGCTTCCAACATATACGGTCATATTGTAGCCCCTTGTTTCAGACAGCCTTCTTTGGCTATGTCGACAGGTAATGAGTCATATCTTAAAACTAATGCTTTCCTCCTCCATTTTTTAAATATCCACACAGAAACGCACATATGCAATGTTAAATGCTGTTTAATATCTTGTAACTATGCTCATGATATGCACCTTTTTTTGCACTTTTAATGCAAAAGCAGTTTTATTTTCATATTCATTCCTACCGCCATGTTAGACAACTGTTACGGTTTATCTTGTGGCTATGTTAACTGGTGACAGCAGGCGTGTTGAGCAAATATTTATTTGTTTAAATTTCAGTTTGAGACATATCTGATAATCTTGATCAAATTTTGTTACTTAAACATTTCATGTGTACTGCTGTTGGTTTCAGCAACTGTTATAACCACAGCAAAAACACAGAGAAAACGGCCAAGGGTCACCAGTTGACACGGTCACTTGTGAAACAATAACACTGGGTCTGGTTGGAAATGTTGGTACGGAGTGTTTTCAATCCAGCATCATAGTGAGGGAGTGACAGAAAGTATGTGTTAGCATGTAGATTGTCCAGTTCTCAAAAGTTTAAAACAGCAACAGTTTAACTTCTACAACATGTGTAAACAACCGTGAGACTGTCAGAGTGAGCCAAGGGTCAGTCCACACTAGGGCTGAAACGATTCCTCGGATAATCAGGGTAAATCGATTATTAAATCCGAACCACTATACAGCGCACAGCGTTTGGCGGTCATTTCTGTGTGCCTGCTGCTTCCGCTGCTGCGCTGCTGTAACTTAGATGTGTGGCGCAGATTGTAAAATCATGCAGGAACAGAGGGGCAGAAAGAAGAGAGTCCGCAGAAGAAACAGCAGAAAGCATCCCAAGTGTGGGATCACTCCAAGTTGAAATGAAAAGAAATCATAGTGGAGTGTGTCCATTGTAAACCGGAGTTAGCTTAGCATAATAGCTCGTCATCAATGCTGCAGCACCTCAACAGTTAACATCCGGTCTGTGCATCAAGTCCACAGAGGACACATCAAGATAACGCTCACGATGCATCAGCAGTAGCAGTTAATGTGAGCAATAATTGAGATTAGGTCTAGTAAATAATACACTTTGATTGTGACTCTGTGTTATGTTACTGGTGCTTTCCAATAAAGCTGAAGTGATTCAGTGTAAAAAATTGCAGTGTGGGCAATGTATCTGTTATCCAATTTCTCGATTAATCACCAAAATAATCGATAGAGTACTCGATTACAAAAAGAATTGATAGCTGCAGCGCTAGTCAACACTGAAACACTCAAAACTGTGTTTTTAAAAATCTTCATCTTGGCAGGAATTTTCCAAAACATTGACCTAAAAAGTTGTTCGTGTTTGGACAGAAGGACAAAACACACAGAGAAAACCTCCTTTTTTAAAATATCCAGCTTTGTGTGGACATTTACTAATCTGATTGTCATGATCAAGGTGGTGGCCATGGCTGCATTGGTGGTGTTTGTATTTCTGTTTTTCAAAAATCAAGTAGAAACTATTTGCATTAAGTTTCCCTGACATTTTTGTAGTTCTTGTCAGCAGTTTGTTATAGACCATCCTTTCACAAACACAATAACCCTTCAGAATTCATAAGCAGGGAAACATCAGATGCATTTTATCTTGCAAAAAAAAACATTCAAATCTTGTTTGCATGTGTTCATCACAGACCTGATATCAGGTATTTATCTGAAAGGTTATTCTGAAACCCTGTAAACTTTCAGCATGGAAACTGGGAGCTGCTAAATGCTTACTCACGTCCATGTTTCTGGATTTATTCCTGCACCACTCTATTGTGCTCATGGGACACACCGAAGAGAGGTTTGGATCAGGCTTACGTGGCTCTTTGACAACAGTCAGATAGATACAAATTGTTTGCATCAAAATCTAAAATGCCACCATGAGATGACAAAGACCAGAGACTCTAAGCTGATGTTTTGCATTTTAATCAAAAGGCAGCGTTTTTCAAATAACAGGCCACAAACCAACACACAGCTTGCTTGGGCAAGAGCAGGGCCAGATCAGAGCCCCCCTTAGGTTCCTATCCAAAATTTTGCACTGTGATTGTCTGTTGTGTCACTTCAAAGGTGGGATTTATGTAAAAATCAGCGTGGGATGTGTAACAAAAGGCTTCTGTTGGCTTTCTTTGGTTTAAATTGTTTGATGATTTTATGTTGTTCGAACTTCAGATTATTACCCTGGACTTTTACAGCTTTCCTTTGAATATTTAAAGAAACAAACAGCCTTGAGTTGCAATATTGTTTCTTATAAATATATTTTAAGACAGCACGAGGGTTAGAATACAAATTATAATTCATATACAAAAATAAACCAGATATCTAAATGCTATTGGTCTCTGTGTTCACAGATATACTCTGACAATAGTATTCAAGTGCTCGGATGTATTAAAAACTTAACTCGACCCTCTTGGTGACTTTGTTAAGGTGCAGATGTGGCCACAAAAAATGTGAATCCAGGAAGAGGTCCTGGCAGGAAATGATTGAGAACCACTGATTTAGGCGGATTTTGTTTAACAAGGAACATTTTATGAATTTTGAGAGAAAAAAAAAATACTAACAACTTACATAAACATGGACAAAATATTTGTATGAAAAGGGATACGTTGTCCATATAGGATCATAAAATAGAGACATTTGCAAACAAAAAACATGTTTATTTGGCAAAATGCTCTATGAATAACCAAAAATAGGAATTGATCGGAATTTAAAGAAATAAATGGGAATAAACCTGAAATTTACAAAATTGAAAGTTGACGCTTAACAAGGATTTTTTGGGGGGTAAATATAATCTAGTATAATCTTGACAAAACAACCAGATTCCACAAAACTTGAGAATATCTGTGCTATTCCTTAATCACATGTACAGTCATGGAAAAAATCATTAAACCATCCTTGTTTTCTTCAATTTGTTGTCCATTTTAATGCCTGGTACGACTAAAGGTACATCTGTTTGGACAAATATAATGATAACAACAAAAATACCTCGTAAGAGTTTTAGAGCTGATATCTAGCCATTTTCCACGGTTTTCTTGATGATAACCAAAATCACTTAAGTTCTTAAAAAAACAGTGCTTTTAGGCATTACGTGTTTATGTGAGTCACATGATACACACAGGAGTTAGTACTTGATTGTTGTTTTTGATGACTGCAGCCATGCGTCTTGGCTCTCCACCAGCTTCTGACATTGTTCTGCTGTCACAGCAGCCCATTCCGGTCGCAACAGTCCAAATAAATTTTCTTTGTTTTTGGGTTTGTGTTTCTCCATTTTGAGTTTGATGATGCTCCACAGGTGTTCAGTTGGACTTAGACCTGGTGATTGAACAGTCCAGGGCATGGTTCAGATGTTCTGGTTCTCCATCCAGGCTTTAACTGACCTTGTGGTGTGACGAGGGGCATTGTCTTGTTGGTAAATCCAGTCATTTGAGGCAGGAAAGAGTTTATCAGCTGATGGAAGAAGACTGTTTCCAAGAGTAGCCCTGTACGTGACCTGGTTCATTCGCCCTTCACACAAGTGCATTTGCCCTGTTCCACCCAGACTGAAACAACCCCAAATCATCACAGATCCACTCCCATGTTTTACTATAGGGGTAAGACATTCTGGTTTGTAGGCTCCTCCAGGCTTCCTCCTAACCAGTAAGTTGGCTGGAGCGGGTATCAACCCAAAATTGGATTCACCACTGAAGAGAAGCTTAGCCCAATCATCTACAGTCCAATCCTTGTGATCCCTAGCAAAGAGTAAGTGGGCTGTCCTCTGCCTTTCGTTGATGAAGGGTTTCTTCCATGTCCTGTGTGACTGCAGACCAGCTTCAAGAAGTTGGTTTCGAACTGTCCTTGCTGAATAAGTCACATTTCTCTATAGTACCCACACATTTTTAAGGTCCCTGGAGGCCTGACGAAGATTCCTGACACAGGAACAGACGAATGCACGGTCCTCTTGTGGGGTAGAAAGACGTCTCCCACCTCGACCAGATAGCAATTTGGTAGTACCATGTTCTGCTTGCTTTTTCTTGGTGTAATGAACGTCTTGGAGATGTTCAGTTTTTGGCTACCTGTCTCTCACTCATGCCACTCTCCAGCAGTGCCAAGATGGCTCCCTTTTTGGCTTGACATAATTCTTTTGTTTTAGGCATTATGTGAGAGCTGACAACTTCTGAGTTGTGCCACGGCTTGAATGTAGCAGGAAGCCCCTCTAGGCCTTTGCATGTGCAGTGCTGCTCATGACATGACATGGCCTCTTATATACCCCAAGAATACAATTAAGCTTAAGCATGTCAAGTAGGACTTAAAGTATTATGGCATCCACTGCATTTTTTGTTGTGCTCATTGTATTCTTCAAGTAATATACCTTTAGTGGTACCAGGCATTAAAATGAACAAGAAATTGAAGAAAACAAGGGTGGTCTAATAATTTTTCCCATGACTGTACATGCAGGAGTATTGAGGCACTCCTGTGCTTTCCTCCATCACACACACAGATGATTCTCGAACCCTGGACTATTGAGGACACACATTTGAGCCCATGGACAAAAAGTGAAGTTCAAACTGAATGTTCAATAAAATAATTAAAACTTGATCAGTTCTACTTACAAATAAATCTGTTGAAATGTAACGTTTTTTAATCATATTGTTTTGCATGCATGTCTGTCTATGGCAAAATAAAATGTTTTATTTATGCTCGGATGTGAAACAGTTTGTTCAGTTTGACCCAGCTTTCCATTTAATTTCCAAGAATTCCCATCATTCCCATAATTTCCATGGAAAGATGCCAATTTTGAATATTTCCAAAATCACCAGGTTAAGTTCTTTTTGACAGTTTCTGGAAAGCTCCTGTAAATTGACCCCAGGAACCACTGTTAAAACCATGTTTTAGTTCTTTGTCACAGTTTTTGTCAGACTTCCTTCAATGTGAAAATCACTGATTTTTGAAAATGACTTAAGAGCTGCATTGAGTGAGGAGGGGGCTGCATGTGGCCCCAGAGCCACCAGATGAAGCAAACATTTCAGAACATAAAATGACCACTAGCAGAAAAAGAAGCTACACAGCGTTGAGGATTGATGGGAAACCACGTACATTTCTAAGTAGAGCTCATTATGGTGAGCTGACCACTGTCCTACTTTTCAGCAGGATGTTTTTATCTTTTAATTTCAGAGGTGACCCCATTGGCCAAGCTCTTTGACCTTAAATGATCTGTAAATCATCTCCACATCATTCCACTGTGGTTTTTGCCTGTTCAAAAGTCTATTACTCTGCCCACATGGGCCTTAGCTCACACATAACTCAGTGGGAGGAACATATTTACACATATTTACACAAACACATATGTGTGGATGCACAATATCTGCACACAGGCTGTGGCTGTAGGTGGAATAGACACGGATGAAACACAGAAGTCTCTCTCTCTCACACGGAGCAGCTGTAGGAGGGCCTGCTCTACATGCTTCACACAGTGGGATTAGTGTGGCTTTGTCACAAAGCAAGATTGTTTTCACGGGGCTGTCGCCACAGCGATCAGACATTACTGCTTCAAACACGGCCGCTCACGACTGTTAAAGCGAGAGAGACGCTAAGAGCTTAATAATACTGTCAAAATACTGACGGAGCACGTCTTCTTTACAACAACTAAGGGGATTGTACGGATCACAGCAGCGGCAGTAAACATGCAAACTCCAATGCAAACCCAACTTGACATGTGGCAAAGCTGACAAACATGGGAATTAAAGGACAAATAAATCAAAGCGTCTCCTGCAGGTTCAATATTTCAGGTCACAGGTATTAATTCCAAATAACAACGGCTTAAAGTGTGGTCTTCTGATTTGAATATTTTGTTTTAGAGTAAATGTTTTCTAAGTTGAACTGAATTGTCAGCTTAAAGTAACAGTAACTGACAAAAGTTTGTCCTTTCACTGATCCTTGACCCCATTTTTCTAAAGTCTGGCACACAGGAAGATTTCTGAAATGTTTGTCTGGTTGTGAAACTGAAAGACCCCACACATGAGGACAAATGACGCAGATCCAGCAGTTTTGTAATTATGGTTTGTGGTCTGCAAATGACATGATCAACATAGCACATCACACACCATCAACTCATCAATCAGGGTCTCGCCCAGGGGCGCTGCTAGAAATGTTGGGCCTCATGAAAAGGTGTCACATTTGGCCCTTTCCCCTAACCAGCTTGTCTTGAGCCAAGTATAACATTTTTTTTTTTTTTTTTATCAATGGGCTGCATAGAATTGAAGGATTTCATATTCAACAAATGAAAATAACACTCAGCCTAAAATCAAACACTAAATTTTAAATGAAACTATGTTTTTCAAATAACTTTCAGGCATTTTTAGCATTAAACTTATTTTTATTTATAATTTAATTTTAAGATAAAGTCAGTCCTCATGAATCACTGATCGTTTAATCATACAGGATTAAAAGATCGGAAGTAGTTACTATTTTCCTTTGTGCTTTGTGTTTGCCTGTGAACTAATAAGGAGTCTGATAGTGATGGATTCATTTACATAAATTTGGCTAAAGTGGCAGCTCTCACCAGTGTTAATTTTGACACCACTTCTTAGTTTAGTTATAGTCTTTTGCCTAGAATATCTTTTTGTTTTAGTCATATTTAAGTCATCTAAATTGTTTTAATTTTAGTCGAGCTTTAGTTGATGAAATTTTGAACATGTTAGTCGACCAAAATCTACAGTAAATTTAGTCGACTAAAATATGAAGAGTAAAGTGTAAGGCATGTTTTATATTTTCTTGAATTTCTTAAGTCATATTTTACACTTGGATAAAATGAAACATCTAATAACCCTTTACTGAATGCTAGTAAAGTTTGACTGTATAAATGAACAGAAACAAATTTAATTTGTGTATGAAATGCAGTCACCTTTGTTGAGGCTACCTGGCAGAGCATCTCAGTCACAATACCAGAGCTGACAACAAACAGTGAACCTGCTCTACATGAATATATCAGTTCATAAAGAGAGGAGCTCTGATTGGATCGCTCCACAACTTATCCCACCACCAAGCTAAGGCAGTTGTGATTGGATGTCCCTCTTCACTCATCCAATCTTTCCGCACAACCAAAGAAGCTGTGATTGGATATGTTCTCTACTTTCTACATGACATCTAACTGGATTCAGTCTCTGTCAAACATTTGTGTCTAGTTTTTATTTGTTGTTGATGAAAATGTTTTAGTTTTTGTCTATGTGCATTTGTTCTTATTAGTTACTGTGTTGTTTTCTTCAGGGGAGAAAAGGTTGTTGACAAAAACTGACGAAAATATTTAATCAACAAAATTAACACTGGCTGTCACTTCAAAGCACAATAGTTTGACTTTCTTTGTGAAGAGGAACAGAAGAGAAGATCCTTACAGTAACTTTTTATATATCAGTATTCAGTTCCTTTTTCAGAAATCCCCCTCTTTTTACGGTTTGTCAACATCATTTTTTGTTTTGAATGGAAAGAGAGGGGAGCTAAGAGCAATCAACAAAGACCTTGACAGAGAGAGGGGGCGCTGCCAGCTGTCTGACTACTTTCAGCCAGTGACCAGCCAACTTCCAGCCACTGGAGGACCCCCACCTCTCTGAGGTTGTGCCTGAAATAATTTGAAAACATGACCATTAATCCATTTGCAGGGTGTCTCCATGATGGCACTTCCCTCACGAGATGGCATAGCCATCAACAGAGAACAAACCTGACACCACAAATTCACCCAAATATGGCCCAGGTCCTGTCATACACCTGTCAGGGACCAGCCAAGACCCTGTCAGGGAAAGTGGGGAAGTTTTAAGTGGCTGCATTTGCCTTACTCTATGGGCTCTTTATACTGTTGAAGAAAAATTCTCAGAGCATGCCGTCAAGCTGGTGAACCAACAGACAGCGTGCAGGTCTGTGTCTTTGAGCTGACCACGACTGAGGAAAGAGCAGGGAGTGTGCCATGACCGGACATGCTAAATCAATTAGACATGGTAAATCAATTGAGACAGAAGACAGACGTCTGAGTGTATTAAGCCATTGTAAAACATTAGACAGAAGACAGACGTCATTTCCTTTGCCCGTATGTATACAAAGTTCTTTGATCAAAGGTACAAGGATGGGTGGGGTCAGTCTGGGCTTCAGGTGTAAGGAGGTCTATTGTTAGGGAAAGGACCTACGGGGGTGTAGTTACCAGGCTACTGACAAGTAGCATTCCCAGGCACTAGATTTACATTGGAGAAAGTTTACAAACCAAGACACTACAGCAACAACTGAACATTTTCCCTATCAATACCCAGCACAAAGAGTTTTGCCATGAAGAGCAGTGGTCTTCTTTAATTTCCAATTGATTCAGGTGTAATTTTTAAGCCCAACACTTACCCTGTTTGAATAGCAACCGATCACACGCTCCTGTTTGCACCTTGAAAAAATGAGGAGTGATCAGATGCAATGATGGTGTCACTACCAGGGGTCTGCTACAGTACCCTTGAGAGCCAAAACGAGCTCTAAAGTGCCCTAGGAGGAAAAACGCATGCTAAGGTGCCCTCCTGGTTGGCAAAACACACTAAACTGCCCTCTTAAGCGGAAAAAAACACACTAAACTCCAGAAGACCGTCAGGACTAATACTATGGAACATTATTATTGCAATGACTTATGTTGGACCCTTTTTTGATCTATATTGAGCCAGAACTATCTCACAGAAACAGTTTTCTGGTGCTAGTATGGTGTTAAAATGCCAGGCATGAAAATCCCTTACCTTTTAGTGAAATTTGCTGGTTTGAAATCAAAATAGGTGACCTGAGGTGTAGAGCCGATGGAAAGTTTTGTTTCTTTGGGGGTAGGGGGGGTAATCGACATGGACATGGAGGTATACCAGAGATTATCAGTGAACTGCAAACATGTGCACGCGCCTGCTGGGAGCCTTGAACTGAACAAACATATTCACTCTACAAGCGCAAGACCACAGAAATATGAGTGTGAAGTGTTTTCTCTGTGAAGATGGGGGGATACTGCTGCCTGATTGGTTTGAGAAGCATTTGGAAGCTTAAGACGCCTTGCCGACCCAAGTGGAATATAGCTAACCATAGTTTAATATTAGCTAAAGGTAATATATCACCAGAAGAATTAAAGCTTGCTGAATGAGGCATCATGTCATTGATGAATAACGTTAGCTAACACAGCAGGAGATATAACGTAGATATCTAAACAAGCCTCCAGTGGAAAATTAATTAACCCATTTCATGAGAGACGTTATCAGTATCTTATATAGCATAATGGGCCCATGTATGGATAGATACTTTATTATACGTTCATATTTTCCTGTAATTCTGCTTGAATTTTCTGTCAAAATGCATCAGATTGATGCTTTTAAATATCAAATATTCAAAATTTTCTTCCGGGGGAGCATGCCCCAGGACCCCCCTAGAGGGGTCATATCCTTCTCACCTTTTTCACCCCTGACCTGTTTTCATGCCTGAATGCACTGGAATACAAGAAATGGCATCTTCCTAATAGAAAAATTCTGGGGGTAAGGCCCCCAGACCACTTAGAATTTATTTATTTATTGATTTATTGATTTTTTATGTGTGTTATTTATAGTACAACATTAAATCAACACAGTTCTTGTGGATGCTGATCGTAACTACAAACTAACTTGAGTAGTCTATCTAGTTAGTCTGTTTAAAGGCTATATAATGTGCCATTGTATAACATGTAAACATGTCTGAAGTGCCCTTGAAAACACATGAAACCTAGTGCCCTCTTCAGTGGTGAGAACGCACTGTATGTGCCCTTTTTTTCCTTTTCGCCCCCACCTTTGAAAAAGTCTGTGCACACCACTAGTCACTACCATCAGGCAGCAGTAATTATCTATGCTTAAACCCCTAAAACCTGGTCTAAAGTCTGTGGCCTACTGTCTCTGCTATTTCAAGGAAGCGTTCAGGAGATGGACAGAAACCCGCAAGCGTAAACACAGTTTTGCTGTGCTTTTTTTCCCACCTTAACAGGATGCACAACAGCACAAAACTAGAAAGCACTCACACCTAGCACTCCGAATCATGTTGATATCATTACTAGTTAGACAGTTATTGAGCAAACTGATTGTTCACTAATGGTGATTATCTGGCTCACCACCAAAATCTAATGATTTTTAAGTTGGGCCATTACCAACATCTCCAGAAAATTTCAGCAAAATTCATCCAGTAGTTTTTGTATAATCTTGCTAACAAGCAAACAAACAAAAAGACATACGCCAGAAAAAACATGACCTCTTTGGCGGAGGTAACAACAGTATTTATTTTGTTTGTTTTTTTTATCACAGAACTTGTTGATTTTTTCTTTTTTTAAGCCCTTTTCAGTGCACTATTATTCTTCTCACTTCAGTGTGTAATACCCACCAAAACAAGAAAAACACAGAGGCTTTTACACAATGCTGAACTATATTTGTCGTATATATATATATATGTACAGTGCCATGAAGAAGTATTTGCTCCCTTCCTGATTTCTTACTTTTTTGCATATTTGTCACACGTAAATGTTTCAGATCATCACACAGATTTAAACATTAGACAAAGATAACCTGAGTAAATACAAAATGCAGTTTTTAAAAGATGATTTTATTTATTAAGGAAAAAAGCTCTCCAAACCTACATGACCCTGTGCGAAAAAGTAATTGCCCCCTGAACCTAATAACTGGTTGTGCCACCCTTGGCAACAATAACTGCAACCAAGCGTTTGCGATAACTGGTGATGAGTCTTTCACATCGCTGTGGAGAAATTTTGGCCCACTCTTCTGCACAGAATTATTTTTACTCAGCTACATTGGAGGGTTTTCGAGCATGAACTGCCCGTTTAAGGTCACACCACAGCATCTCAATTGGATTTAAGTCCAGACTTTGACTCGGCCACTCCAAAACCTTAATTTTATTTTTTTTTAAGATTCAGAGGTGGACTTGCTAGTGTGTTTCGGGTCGTTTTTCTGTTGCATAACCCAAGTGAGCTTGAGCTTGAGGTCACAAACTGATGGCTGAACGTTCTCCTTCAGGATTTTCTGGTAGACAGCAGAATTCATGGTTTCATCAATCACAGCAAGTCGTCCAGGTCCTGAAGCAGCAAAGCAGCCCCAGACCATCACACTACCACCACCATGTTTGACTGTTGCTATGATGGTCTTTTTAACAAATGCTGTGTTGTTTTCACACCAGATGTAAGGGGACGCACACCTTCCAAAAAGTTCAACTTTTTTCTCGTCAGTCCACAGAATATTTTTCCAAAAGTCTTGGGGATGTCAAGATGTTTTTTTGGCAAATGTGAGATGAGCCTTTGTGTTCTTTTTGGTCAGTAGTGGTTTTGGCCTTGGAGCTCTCCCATGGATGCCATTTTTGCTCAGTCTCTTTCTTATTGTTGAGTCATGAACTCTGACCTTAACTGAGGCAGGTGAGGCCTGCAGTTCTTTAGATGTTGTTCTGGGCTCTTTTGTGACCTCCTGGATGAGTCCTCGTTGTGCTCTTGGTGTAATTTTGGTAGGCCGACCACTCCTGGGAAGGTTCACCACTGTTTCCAGTTTTCTCCATTTGTGGATAATGGCTCTGACCGTGGTTCGCTGGAGTCCTAAAGCCTTAGAAATGGCTTTGTAACCCTTCCCAGACTGATAGATTTCAATCACTTTGTTTCTCATTTGTTCTTGAATTTCTTTAGATCGTGGCATGATGTGTTTCTTTTCGAGATCTTGCAGCCTACTTCACTTTGTCAGACAGGTTCTGTTTAAGTGATTTCTTAATTCAACAGGTCTGGCAGTAATCAGGTCTGAGTGTGGTCAGTGAAATTGTGCTCAGCTTTCAAAAGAATGTGGTCAATCACAGTTAACTCATGATTTAACAAGGAGGGCAATTACTTTTTCACATAGGGTCATGTAAGTTTGGAGAGCCTTTTTCCCTAAATAAAATCATCATATAAAAACTGCATTTTGTATTTACTCAGGTTATCTTAGAATGATATAAAAATTTGTGTTATGATCTGAAACATTTAAGTGTGACAAATATGCAAAAAGATAAGAAATCAGGAAGGGGGCAAATACTTTTTCATGGCACTGTATATATATGAAAATAAAACTGATCATTATGCATATAGTTATTAATACAGGCTATTCTGTGTATTTTATGCATGCAATTAAGAATGGAGCCGATAGTTTCAGTAGAGAAATGAAAAATTGATTTGGCAACGGGTATTTGGTGTCAGCACAGGTCTATCATACAACAGCGAGGAGATTCAAACATTTACTCATTTAGAAGAGTCTGATTGTCTGTCTCCATGATTTTTCATTTCTGAAACCAGCTGAGGACTGATGATTAGTTGGACGATCCTCCTGTTAATCACATTAATTCTGGGCCAATATCATCTGAAGTGTACCACTGGTATACTCCAGATAATATTCAAGTAAAAAAATGGGCTGCAGCATACTTGAGTCTGGAAAAGGCTTCAATGGAAGAGATACAATGGATTTCTCTGAAAGGCTGTTTTTACATCATGGTCACTCTTTCTGTGAATTTGTCCTGCAAATGTGAGGAAAACAAAAATCACTTTAAGGAGAGAAGTTGAGCAACGGCCTGAGCAGGAGCCCAAAGTCGACATTTGTCAATGTGACAGAAACACACACTCCATCATTCATAGAGTGGCAGTAAAAGAGCATTTCAGACTCTGATCTGAGGGACATATGATGGAGGAAAGAGGATAAAACATCTTTGAAGTCTGATTTATGGCTCCACAGCTCCTTTTGATGGAGAGCCTGAACAGAGGGAGGTTTGATTTCCTCATCTTTCATCCATGCAGGAGATTTCTCCTTTTCTGAGGGTGAGCAGGAGTTTATGCCATTTTAGAGTCACTCCACTTTGACCAGTTTTGATCGTAGAAGCCAGTATGGGGGTGTGTGGGCCTTTGAGGTGAAGGAGAGGCCAAGAGGAGGGGCAAGAGGGTGGGTGTGGGAGGGCTGGCTCACCCACTAGGCCCACTCCTTCTCTCCCAGTGCCAAGGACGGTGGTGCCAGCCACAAGCCTTCAATGAGTGTGTGTGCTCCCTAATGTGTGTGTGGGCGCTGTGAGGTCCTATTGTGAGGTCACTTGTGACTCTGTTGTACACGTAATTAGTGTTTGCCCACTCATTACCAAACCATACAACTATTTCACAAATCCCAACCAGAAGCATAAACTCACTGCTGCTAGAAGTTTTGTGCCCCATGAAGAGATATCAGATTGGCCCCCTTATCCCAAACCAGCTCTGCACGGTTTCTCAAAACATATGTGAAGCAAATTGACCAATTAATATGATGATGTATATTTTTAATGGAGGACTAATAATAATTACAGCCAAATTATTCTGTTAAAAGACATAAAAAAGCCTAAAACAGTGGAGAAAACACTCTTCAGATGATATTATAGAATAAATGGTGAATTAAACAATGTATTATTCAGAACTTCTTCAGGCATTTGAACCCTTTTGAGCATTTTAAAAATGATTTTAATTGTCATATTATCTGTCTCTGATCTTTTAACCCAGTAACAATGTTTCCTCCATCCATTTTCTATGTTTCTATTGCTTTCAAGGTCATGGAGCTGGAGCATATCCCAGCCAACACTGGGCGAGAGGGGTTGCACACCATGAACTGATAACCTGCCAACTGCAGGGCCACATAGAGAGACAGACAATCACTCACGCTCACACTCAGGGGAAATCTGGAGTCACCAACAAACCTTATTAGCGTGCTTTTAGTTTGTGAGAGGAAGCCAGAGTGCCTGCGAGGAACCAACACATGCACAGGGAGAACATACAAACTCCAAACAGGAAGGTCCTGACCAACACAGGGTTCAAACCAGCAACCTTCTTACTGTTAGACTTGAGCACTACCTGCCGCGCCACCATGCTGCCAATTCAGAATGTTTGCAGGTTATAAATGTGTTTTGCGCTATAACCTGTTTAATATAAATACTCAAACATGTTTAACATTTTGTTTTTATTGCAACAAAAGTATGAACAAATCTAATATCCTCTGATAAATGTTCAAAAGGACACTTTGTATATAAATGTTATTTTATGGTAGTTGCAAAAAGATGATTTTTTTTTGCTATAAAAAAAAGAAACACCTGGTATTGTTTGTATGTGAAGAGAAAAAAGATTTTTAAGAGCTAAGGCAAAAAGTAAATGAGTTGATATGTTAAAAATACTGATAATATAATCATTTTTAGGGGCCTCTCTCAGTCATGGGACCTTAGAATCTTCCTAACTGTCCCCTTTTTATGACGCCTCTGTGTACTACCAACTGAACTTGGTGGAAATTGACTTTACTTTGACCGATGAGACCAATTTCAGCAGTATGAGAGACCCCACACATCACAACAAATAATAACATAACATTTAACAGTTGTGTTGTCAGTGTGCTGCACATAGAGATGATCAGCACAGCAAACCTTACTAATAACAACCAGGGTCCTCATTCTTACAAGTTGTTCCTCCATGTCTGACATCCATCTTACTTTATACATATATATATATATGTTCATTATCACAGCCATGGCTACATCTGTTCAATATGACAAAACACAGATGATGCTATTGTTTGTGTTTTCTCCATTAAACTTGATTTCTAAAAATAAATATGGAACCTGTTTAGATAAACCATATCTTGTTAATCAGGTACGGTGGTCTTGAGGATCAGCAGATGCACTGGTCTTTGCTGGCTAAGGTTGGAGTGGGGATTTGGGTCAAGTAATGGGCTGATCATCTTGTTGTGTTTGCACTTCTTAACTGGTTGAGGCTAAACTCTAAAAGTGAATAAATAAAACTGACAGAAAATAAGTTGTTTCAGTCAGACCAATATAAAAGGTGATTTGTTCATTATAGACATACACATATTCTAAAAACGTATTTCACTTTGGATGGGAAGACGGTACTGCTATTGCTGGCTACTGGTCTAGGGTGTACCCTGCCTCTCGCCAAACATCAGCTGGGATAGGCTGCAGACCCCTGTGACCCTTAAAGATATTAGCAGTACAGGAAATGGATGGATGGATGGATGGATAGGAAGACGTTCATGAAAAAAAAAAAAACATAACTAGCGCTCACATCCAGTTAATGCAGATCACATACTTCAAGATAATCTTTTTTTTTAAGATTATTTTTTTGACATTTTGTGCCTTTACTGATAAGAGAGAGAGTGACAGTGGCTAGGCTTGTGAAAGGGGGGCGGGAGAGAGAGTAGGGGAGGACACTTTTCAGACTGGCCACAGGCTGGATTCAAACCCAGACCGGCAGAAGCATGTATATGGGTCGTGCCTGGTTGCTTACAACTCTTCCTTAATTCCAACCTGAGTCAGCAAAGGCCCAATCCCTTTCCCTTTAGGATGCTCGGATCTGAGGAGGTGGAAAGGCTACAGGAGGCTCTAATAATGAGCTCTGCTCTGATTGGCTGACCAAATGATATCTGATGGGAGGGAGGAGGGGGTCACAGGCCTCAGGGCAGACTTTCAAAACATTTATGGCTTCTGCCTGTGATGGACAGAAACATGTAGGTGGAGGCTGTATAGCTATTACATCATAGACCCCAGGAAGTACAAAACAGAGCATTTTAAGGGGCATTTTCTTTAAAGACTTATAGCTCATTTCTCCATTAACTGAGAGTTTAGCAGGTGTAATCCTCTTCTGCTCCTCATGTCCCTTCCACAACATTAAAGCAAAGAAAATTGATTTTACAGGACATGAGAGTTTCAAGGGATGTTGTCAGTGAAGTTTATTTAAAGAAATGTTAATTCACACAACTACAATAATTTCTTGTGCACACTAATACACTTTTACCCTTTTATTAGTATGGTAAACAGCACATTCATTTTTACCCCAATAAGTTTAAACTGCGTTATTATCACCAGTATGTGTGTGCATCCACTGTGATCTAACTGTGACATCAGCCCCAAAATGATCCACTGACAGGCACAATGCAGTTTATTGAAAGCAACCTCACATACACTGTTCATAGCTTAAGATACTCGGTGACCCAACAAATTTGTAAAAATAACACTGAAAAGTCCACCATGACAATGAATTAAGCACTTGCTCAAACTATTCAAATACTACTGAGCCTTTTTAGAGGGTTCCTTTTTGTTTTGATTTATCTTCGTGGCAAATATGAGTATTTACGCAAGATTCTTTTAAATATATGTATTTAAAAAATACTGAGCATCATATTGTTTTTATAAGACATACCTTATACCTCTAGCCAAAAACTCAGGAACAACAGACATGCAAATACTGAGAGACATCAGAGG
The DNA here is from genome assembly GCA_037902135.1 of Cetoscarus ocellatus. Taxonomy (NCBI): domain Eukaryota; kingdom Metazoa; phylum Chordata; class Actinopteri; order Labriformes; family Labridae; genus Cetoscarus; species Cetoscarus ocellatus. The sequence goes on along the minus strand of JBAMNC010000579.1, from coordinate 3,823,919 downwards.
CAGAGCTCAGGAAGTGCACGTCTCTATCCAGCATTTCTATGATTTGTTCGCAGGGCTCTGGTTCGCAATCAAGTCTCTATAGTCTAAGAGTTCAAACACATGGGAAACTTGACAGGTGATGTACATGTAAGATTTGCTGTAATTACTTCAAAAAGTGTCCATGTTTCAGACTATAACGATTCCATTATTGATTTTTGCTGCTATTTCTGGGCTCATTATCGCCAATATCGATATTTAGAGTCAACAACACAAAGTCTCCGGTTTACTAAATTGACCTGTTCCTTTCATTCATAAATTATCCTCTTGATTTGTAAAGGTGTTTATTGTGTGATGATGGGGTAAGCTTTTTATGATTACTTGTACATTTTGCCAACATTACAGCCAATATATGAGATAAATATGCTCAATATGCCCTGCCAAAATATCATCCAAATGATGATCAAGTGTGTGTTTTATCTGCAGATACCAATATTGTCCTGGTAATATTATGCATCCGTAATTTAAACATTAAACTTTTCGTGAATGCTCATCACAGACCTGAACACTGATACACTCTTCAGTAAGATTCTGATAAAGCAGACAAAATGTTCTGGCAGAGCTGATATGTCTTTAGTATCAAGCTCTGATGTCTGGAGTTGTGAAGAGCTGTCCTTTCAGCACCACTATCCTCTCTCTTCTAATAACACGAGCCAACCTGCTCGACCGTGAATGATCCCGATCATCAGCTCCTTTTTGAGCATGATGCTCATTTCACCTGCCGCTTCCGCTACGCTTACTACACCGAATCAGAGGTGCACAGCACAGTCTGGTGAACAAATCCACCCACCATCACATGCTGCTCCTGCTGCGGATGAAACCATGGAGAAAAGTTCCTTCACAACTCACACCAGTGTTATTGTTTGATCAAAATAACCGACTAATCAAGACTCCGGCCTGCGGTGCCTCCTGTGAACCCCAGACACATGATTGGGTGCTGATCTGCTGCATTTCATAATCTGTCTGAGAAAACCTGAGAACGTTCAGTCACTTTCCAGTTATTCATGTTCATTTAGAGGAAGCTGGAGACTTGGACGGCTGGAGAAATTTGGGGGTGACAAACAGAAACCATAAAGTGAAGAAAATATCTGACATAGTTTGAGTTACAATGGTGGTTTAGTTATTAAGGGAAGTTAATCTGGATTTGTTACATTGAAATCACAGACTCAGACCAACTTTAGGTCAACTAAAACATATATATTCCAAGCAGAAATAAAATAAAATAAAATAAAATATATAAAACTCATAATTAAAACCAAATGATCAAATTCAATAAAATCATAAAAATATTAAAAATAAATATAAAACATATAAAATGCATTATAAAACACATAATAAACAACAAGTTGTTAAAACAAAAGCCAACTTGAGAAAACAGAAATAAAAATGCATTAAACAGAGCCCACGAGCCCATGAGTCTCTCATGCTCAGTTAAAAGCCAATGAGTAAAATGTGTTTTAATATGAGATTAAAAAGTAGGTAAGGTGGGAGAAATTCTGATTTCTGGAGGTAGGTTGCGCCATAATTTTGGAGCCAGGACAAAGAGGGCCTTTTAGCCTGGCCTGAGGAACAGCAAGAAGAAGATGCTTCACAGACCTCAAAGACTTTAGGGGCTGGGGACTTTCTAAAGATCAGAGATGTAAGAAGATGCTAAACAATTTAAAGATTTAAAAAACAAACAATCAAATCTTAAAATGAATCCTAAAATTAACAGGTAACTGATGGAGAGAGACAAGGATGGTGGTGGTACGTCCCCATTTCCGTTTACCTGTTAAAGGTCCCATTTTCCTGGTGCTTTTGACCATTTACATTTTATCCTGGCTGTCTATTAAGCAAAGAATTTGATTAAGTTGAATAAAAAAAGGAAATCTTTAGCCCCTGTAGAGGATCAGATGCAGCTCTTTTTCACTTCCCTTTGGAAACGTTTGGCTCTGAGGGACCAGGGAGGCTATGGGAGGCTATGGTAACAAGCTATGCTCTGATTGGCTGCCCAAACAATGTCTGATGGTAGGGAGGAAGAAGGGGTTTCAGGCAGCAGACTGGACTTTCAAAACAGTCATGGCGTCTGCCTGTGTAGAGCAGAAAATGCACATGTAGGTGGAGGCTGTATAGCTATAGCATCATAAACCCCGGGAAGTGAAAACATTGTTTTCAGGGTCATTTCCTTTAAGGAGGTACAGCACATTTCTCTGCGAACTGAAAATTTAGTTTAAGGTTCCACGTTCTTCTGTAAGCCTCCTCTAACAACAATAGGAGCAAAGACATTTGATTTTATCGGACATGGGATGATTAAAAGGCGAGGGGCAGCATTTTGGACCAACTATAGACACGTGATGAAAGTCTGATCGATGCTGGTGTGAAGTGTGTAGCAGTAGTCCAAACGTGAAAAGAGAAACAAACAGTCGCTCAAAGCATGAGAAGATAAAAACAATTTAATCTACGTTAATAGTAATTTACACCTCATCTTTTACACCAAGACTGGTGACGGTGGGTTTCAATAAGACTGCAGTGAGCTCAGGTCTGTGAGAGGGGCATCATCAAGTCCGCTGGGGCCAAACGCAACAACCTCTGTTTCAGTGTCATTGATTTAGAAAGAAAAAAAATCAGGTTGTCCAGGCTTTATTAATCATTAATATACTTTATGAGAGTATGAATAGAGCTGCCTTAGTTTTCTTTAAAGGCAGGTACATTTGAGTATCATCTGCATACAGATGATAAAACAATCAGGCAAAATGGCAACAGATACAAAGAAAAGACAATTGGTCACAGGATGGAGGCTTGGGGGACACCACATGGGAGGGGGGCAAAGATGAGAAAACATCTGACAGATAAGACAGTGAGATGAAGCTGAAGCAGGCCTATAGCAGCCTGACTCAAAGGCATAAGGCACAGGCTTTTCACTGTATCAGCTATGCCCCTAATTATATACAACCTAAATCCTCAATAAAGACATGTTACATGTTGTGTCTGAAATCACAAACTCATTTACTATTCCTTATCCCTTTATAGTGAGCTGAACATGGTGGACACAATGGCAAAACAAAAAAATTTCTGCCTGCTGACAATGCTATAATTACTGTCAAAGGATTAATACATGGCCAGGGAACAATATAACTTTAAAATTCAGCAAGCAACTTTCTACCCTTCATGTGTTTTCACTGAGAATTGATGCATTATATGGGCATTCATTGTTCAGTTCTAGCCAATGGTTGTTCAGTCAGGATGTACTGTCAGCTTAGACTCTGCAACTCATTTGTTGAAAGTGCACAATCAATGCACAGAATTCATGATTTCACAATGTGTTTCAATAGTCAAGCAAAACCCTAGAGCTCATACTGTATGAGTGAAATTGGGAAGAAGCATTGACAAATGTCAGAAGTTTCATTTAAAAACTTCCATCTTCAGATGTAAAGTCATATCTGCCTGCAGGCTACTCCAACTGATTATTTCAACAAATAAAATACACACAGTGGCAAAAGGCACAATCACACACAAGGCATCACCAGCAAACACTGTTATCTGCTAGAATATGGAAATTATTCCCCGTCATCTGAAGCTCTGTACATATTTTTCAGTTTGTACATGTATTTCATTCATGCTTGATGTTGCATGGTGATTTCAGACAACGTCTAAAGGTATTAAAAAAGAATGAAGTGGTAGAGTCAGCTGTTATTTGCTCTAACTGAGTGAGCGCATGCAGCTCAACAACTATCTGACCTAACAGACCTGACTTTTACACACCAATTTTCCCCTCCCAGCCAGATGCCTGCCAGTTAACAGCCACTAGAAGTCTCCTCCACCTTTCTGGGTGTGTGCTGAAATTTGACTGAAAAGATGCCCATTCAGGTGTCTCAATGAGATGGCGTTTCTTAGACAAGAACACATAGCCTCAAACTTTTCCCTGGTCATTTTATTAGAGCAAACTTGACACCACAAAATCACACAAACATGGCCTAAAATTAACAGTTGATGTCTGTCAGGGTGGACGCGTCACATCATGAACCTGCCATGGGTCAGTGGGGAAGTTTTAAGTGGCTTCATCTGTAAGCAAGGGATGTACGCATTTCAAGTCCATTCTGCTAACCAGGACTACGGAGTTGGTTGGGGACCCTTAAACATCATTATTCTTAAAAGTCTGGCCGAGCTTTTATAATAGCAACCACCAAGAATGTGCATTGGAAGATGGAAACATTGCGATATTAAAGTCAAAAGTCGGTCTGCCGTGTTGATGCTCCGTAGTAGGCTGAAATTAGCTTTATACCCTCGGCAGCTATGAAGGAAATTTTATTGGTAGTGCTGCACAATGATAAGAACACTGTGTGTTTATCACTATGAGTAATTTTAGGTGTTCATATTTTATTCATCTATAAATCTATTTTCTATATCAAATATTCTTGTTATAGGCTGTAGGTCTATCCCAGCTGCTATTGGGCAAGTGGTGGGGTACACCCTGGGCTGGTTGCCAGCCAATCACAGCAGGGGCTGATTGGTCCAGTAAGTTTTTGGTTGGGGGGCCATGTTGGGGCACTGACTCAGAGGGGGCACATTTCAGTTCAAAATAGAAACTGAAACATTTAATATTTCAGCCCCAGACCTTAGAAAAAAAAAATCTTTAAAAGACAGAAGTGTTTGCAAAATAGGCAATTTCCCGTTTACGGCGGAGATTTTAGGACAGCCTCAGGTGTCAGGTGTTGTACCTCAGACAAAACAACCTCAGGTCTCAGGCAAAACTAAGAAAGTTTTTCCAAGGACCCAAGTCTGTTTTTCCTGAGACCTGGGTCTGTTTTTCCGAGACATAAGGCCATTTTGTCTGAGGTATGACACCGGACCTGAGGCAAGGGTTCTCTGAAAAAGGTGGACGGCTCCCACCATGTGGGAAGTGAGTCCTTGTCCCAAATGAAGGAGTTCATGTGTCTCGGGCTCTTGTTCACTAGTTGGGGTAAAATGGAGTGGACAAGCAAATCGGTGAAGAATCTGTAGTGTCGCAGTCCTGAAGTGTTATAGTAAAGAGGCTGTTAAACCAGAAGGCAAAGCTCTTAGTTTACCTCTCCATCTTCATTCCAACCCTCACCTATGCTGAGCTCTGAGTAATGACCAAAAGAATGAAATCGCGAATATAAGCATTTGGAATGTGATGAGAGTGGCTGGGCTAAGCCTTAGAGCAGGGGTGTCCAAACTTTTTACATCGAGGGCCGCATAAAGAGGTATACATGGATGACTGAGCCACTTGCTGCACCTCACTTTTAGTGTATTTAAGTTAAAGTTTTAGGGTTTAGAGGTGGGTTATCACTTTTCAAGGGGCCCTTGTAACCCTGGGCTATCACTGGATTCACACCTTGTCAGGGTGAGAATGACCTTTAGAGCAGTAGAGATGGGAGACACTGACGGTTTATCTTGACTGTCAGAGACAAAACAAGAGTAAACTGCAAGAATGTTAGCGCTTGAAGATGAATATTGCAACATACTTTGTAAATGAGACCTTGTGACAAAGCAAACATGGCAGAAAATGTGCATGATTGATAATATTTGCTGCTGTAATCAAAATGTCTTTATTCATTCAACTGTTTCAGGGGCCAATTCAAAATGGGCAGCAGGCCACATTTGGTCCTCGGGCCATTGTTTGGACACTCCTGCCTTAAAGCTTTCAGCTGAGGTGGTTTTGGGCTCCTCATTAGGATGCCTCCAGGTCGCCTTTGTGTTGAGGTTTTTCGGGCAAGCCCAACTGAGGACACCCCAGGGCAGACCCAGAACTCACAGGAGGGATCATACATCCCATCTGGCCTGGGAATGCCGTGGAATCTTTCAGGAGGAACAGGAAAATGTGGCAGGGGAGAGGGAAGTCTGGGTTGACCTGCTTGGCCTTGGTTGGCCCAGGTTAAGTGGTAGAAGATGGATGGATGGATGAATAGGACCAACACATCTTTCCAAATACCATAGACATTAAACTTATTCTAAATAATCATCACAGTGCTTAGAAATGTTTGTTTTAGTCAATTTAACTGAATCTACAACTGTTTGCTGAAAATTATTGGTGACAAATCAAATGAACTTTTACATTCTGAGTGGGGTGGCACCTGCGATGGCTCTTGCCATCCTGTACCACCCAACTGGCCCGCCATGAATCACAGGGCCAACACATATAGACAGACAACCATTCAGCCACACACCGAAGGACAAGTTAGAGATATCAGTGAACCTAAACAGCTCGTTTTTTGTCTGTGGGAGGAAAACGGAGCACTCAGAGAAAACATGCAAACCCTATTGTTTTGACAATTCCCCTGCAGCCCCCTCATATTTTATGCTCACCTATAATAATTAAACCTTGATGCCCATTGGAGGATCAGGCTCCAATCAGCTGCCTACCTTTGCTTAACTGTACAGACAGCTATATATAAAAATGAATGTGGAGTTGACTCTGATGTTCGTCTTGTATCTTGATCTGTATTCTTTCTATGAGCTGTTAAACAAATGGAACAATGTGTGCGTGTGGGGACGACAGAGCGCATTCTGGGAATATCTCTGCTGTTTGGCTCAACACTGCCCTTTTCTTCTTCCTAACAGCCTCTATTCATCCACATGGACAATACGCTGTTCTTATCGCTGCAACTTACCAAAGGAGACGGGAGATCAGCTCAGGCACCCGTCACCCAGAAACGCCTCAGAAAATGTTTTGATATAATGACTCTCAAGACAGCAAAATGTTTCTTTAAGCACCACATTTGTTGCTCTAAGGTGGTTGCGCCACAGTGTGAGAACATCAGGGTCACAGTAGTGGGAAAAAAGGACAAATTTAAGGTGTTTTTGTCAAAGTTTCCACCCCCTTTGGTCTCTCATTAGACTCTCTTATGGGCTGATTTAAGCAGACGGTAGATGGATGGATTCCTATAATCTGTGTGCCATTAATTATGAGTCACTGGGTCCTACTTACAGATTAGAGATGACAGGAGGCTCATATTCAGAGCTAATTTATATCCAAACCTCACATTCCTGACCCCCTCCCACCCCTCTCAGTTTACAATTCATGATGCGCTCCACTTTTAATTGAGCTCCATTAAAGATTTGAGAAGCAGCATTTTACAGGAGATTTACAGCAGCTGAATTTAATGTGCCCCAGATACTGAGAGTTTGTTTTCCTTCTGATTTATTTGCATGACCAAATGAAAGGCCAACTGGAATAACTGCTGAGACTTATAATAGAAATCCATGGATCATTCTTACAGGGCATCTTCGATAGACTGAATGAAGGAGAAAGTTTACAGTCAATTCTTCTGAAGTTATCTCAGCCAAAGTAAAGTTATATACAAAGATTTATTACTGAATGAAATCGACAAAAATAACAGCAAACAGATTCAAGTCAGAGAATGTTAATGACTATCAAAATAGTCATGTAATATCATAAGGCAGTGTTCCTCAACTGGTCTAAGATCAGAACCCACTAACACCTCTTGATACTGCAACCAGCATTTAAAGAAAAGTCAGCTACTCAACATTACATAATTAAAGCAAAAGAAATATTTTGGGTTGGACACTGCAGTGAACAAACTCATGAATGAACAAAGATACAGAACAACATAACCAACATGCTTGAAAGTGCAGCATGGCAGACACCACTGAAAAACACACTGACAAACATTTTATTTTACTTTTTATTATTATTATATTTATTATCTCAAGATACTGGCACAAAGGGGTTAAGATCTTAAGAGAAAACATGACTTAGTCCTTAGCATGACAAAGTGGAATAAAATAATATTTATTGATGTATGTCTACCTTGTTTTTTTTTTTTTTTTTTTTTTTTTTTTTTTTTTATGGTGGGTACCCACCAAGCAGTTTCAGTTTGGTGGTGTGTTGTGCAGTTATTTACATTAACTTAATCAAAATTTCTCCCAAAACAACCACACCATCACTCTTCTGTTGGGATGCCAAGTGCACTTTTCTGATTAAAAAGGATGAAAGGAAACATAAGCAAGATTACTGTTTCTATACCAGAATGCACCATAAAGGGCTACTTGGTGGAAACACACCAACAGACTGTTCACATTTTTAAGTTCCACAAATGGGTCTCAAACCACCAGTTTTAGACTTATATTTCAAGTTGTATTGACTTTCATCAGCTCACTGTCATGGACAGCGATGGACAGCAACAATGTTAATTTATTTGAGTCCTAAAGTCAAGATCATTTCCACCTGCTAAGTGTGTTGGTCAAACAAAAAACATTAAATGTGGATAAAATGATTTTTGAGGGTTTGAGTAACTTTTCAGTCAATCAGTCTATCAATCAGTTCATCAGTTAGGTTTTCATTGTTAAGTACCAAATGGACACAAATGTTATCTTTAAGCTCCACTCTTCTTCTGTTATTGTATTCCAAACTGTTATTCAACAATTGAACATTTACATTAAAGTTTAACTGTATTAGCTTTCATTTAAGCCAAGTTGCAGCTTGCTGGCTGAATTTAGCTGGAAACGTTTGTCAAATGGTCTGGAGTGGCTGGCTGTCACATATGTAACCTGTTTAGTTAAAAAAATGGAGGACAAATCCAATCTTTACTGCAAAAAAAAGAAGGAAGATACAAAATATCTGTTATATCATTATATTTTTTTTATATTAAACTAGGACCCCATTGTTGGCTACTTGGACAACCAAGCCTACACACTGTTACAATGGATCAGAGCATCTGTGATGATTAAAAACCTGCTGTTAGAATAATTCACATGAATGTAAGTGGTTCTATTTCACTCTAAGAGCTAAAGCTGTCATCTAATTCAGGCATGATCATTGTAGGATGCATTGATCATGGGTTATATGCAAGAGGGCAAAAAGTCTGACAGCCAACCCTTCTCCCCCTACACTACTTTAGAACATCTTTTGAGAATTTGTGCTTGACTTTTGTATGTTTTTACACACATATCAGCTGTTTTTTTTTAGTTATATCTAAAGAGCAATAAGCTGTGCTCATGTAGTTCTTCAAGTGGTGTAACCAGCCAATAGCCCTCTTCATTCATGCTCCCAACATGTTAGCAAACATACATGTACACAGGTTAAGAGTTTATTAAAATTCTCATTCTTTGTTTGTTTTATTAATTTCTGCATATTTTGTAGCTGTCTTATTTTAATAATCTTTTTCACCATGTGTTTCTTCTCATATTTTTTATTGTGCAGGGTATAAATCATATCAGTTGCCTCCTTTATTTAAGCACATTAAATGCATGGTTGTCACATACCGTAAAACGTGCTTTCCAAAGAAATTTGACTTGACTTGACCTGCACCAACTTTAATGGCCATTGGATATTTTCTTAATGTTGTACTAATGTCGTATTTCTAGTTTTTCTAAATCAATTTTGAGCAACAAATCTGTAAATCTTTATCATAAGATTTATCATAAGAAAATTATATTTTCTAACAAAACATTTTAAGAATACACCTACGTGTTCTCTCCTGAACCAATGCAAAAGCAGCTCTGCAGTACTTAAACCCAGTTCATATCTTGTATGTTGCGTTGGAAAATCTAAACTTTGACTCAAGTAGTGAAGTTGTGTACTATTTTGTCACAATCTTGGTAAGGCCAGATCAGAGAAACAGCCTCTAAAGGATAGGGTGTAGCCAAATTCAAAGTTTGTACTCACTGTCCAATGAGAGCATGGAGTCAAAGATCTTGCACTGCACCTGTCCCGTACTCTGAGAGGCACAGCTCATCCACAGACCCTCGTACAGACCAACGGCCGTGATGATGGCATCCCCAGCATAAGACGACTGCTTCCACTGGGGCAAGGCGGTGGTGGAAATGATGCCGATCCAGCCGCCCAATGCCAAGAAATAACCCAACAACTGGAGACCTGAGTTGGCCATCCTTGCCGCTTTCTGTCTTCCTTCACCGCTGTTCTCTGATTAACTTACAAAAGCTTTCCTACTGTGGACTGGTGTGTCACCTCTCTCCTGAAGCAGTCTTTGAGGACACACCTGTAGAAATCCTGCGTCTTATCTGGTCCCTCTGATCACCTCCCTCTACCTGCTTCAACTCTCATCTGAAGAAGTCCTCTCTTTTTCCACGTCTGTCCTTCTCTTCTGTTCTCTCCACGTCCTGGGCTGGTAGGATGACTTAATGTATCCCGTCTTGTCTGGTTCTTTGGGCTCTCAGGAGGCTGAAACAGACAAAAAAAAAGACTTTCTGGTGTTCAGTGGTTCAGTTCACCAAGCATTACTGCTGAGCTGCTTCACTCTCTGCATGGCTTCTCCCAGTCCTTTCTGTCTCTGCTGCTTGCTTGCTTACTTTTCTCCCACTACAATCTTTCCATCTGCTCCAGGCTCAAGTGGCTCAATGGGGGGTAGCAGGGAGGGGGAAAAAAAGAGTGTGAATACAAAAAGTCCTTAACGGGATGACCACGGAGGGATGGAGTAAGGGGTCTGCCTGTGATTGGACTCCTATGGGTTGTAAGAACGCCTACTGGGAGGGGGAGGACCGGGCTGGTTGGAGAATTACTGTTCAAACAGAGAGGAAAAGGGAAAGATGGAGGAACTCCATGAAATAATGAGGTTGAAACCATTTAAAGTAATGCTACACTACTGAAGATTAGTAAAGTATTAATAAATACTTCACTCTTAATCTATAAATGATTAATAATTATTAATATGCATTTATAAACACAGTTATTAAAGCTATACTGATCCAGTAGTAAGGCATTGGTAAATACCTTGTTCCTCATCTATGAAGATTCATTTGTATATTTCATTTTTATAAATCATTCACAAAAACAAATATAAACCTTGTATAACATGATGGTCAAGTCTGGAGATTGTTAGCACGCCCTGCGTTGTAGTTCGTACATACCACATGAAGAATGTAAATAACACTATAGCAGTATTTCTATATATAAACATTGAACAATACTATGTATATGGATGATTTAGTGAGACAAACACTAGACAGAAATGCTAATAAACAGAATATTACGGGAGCTCAATAACTGTTTACACTGGGGCAGCCATCTTTGATTGTCAACCTGGGGGTGGTGAGGATCCCCTGACTTGCCAGTAGGAAATTCTGACCTCCAGTTGAAATTTCCCACTCGGAATTCTAAAATCCCATCTTCCCAGTACAACTGGAACGCAGCATATGACAAAGGGAGGGGTGGATTATATTTTGCACTTAGTGTACTGTGTTATGTGTTGGTCGAAGTCTGTCCTTGTTGTCTAGTATGTGTCAGAGATGGGCACGTCACTTGTTGCAAGTCTAAGTCAAGTCTCAAGTCATTAAAGGCAAGTCCAGTTCAAATTTCAAGTCTCTAGGGGCAAGTCCAGGTCAAATCTCAAGTCCAAGGAGCAGCTGCAAGTCCCTTAAGTCTCTCCTCAAGTTAATAATAATGCTCGTCCATGCCTGCCACAGGTGCGGTGCTCGTCTATGAGGAGCTTGGCCACTCGTACAGAGGATTACAGGTGATGTCACGTCGTTGCAGCTTGTCTTATGTATAACTAGGTGTACAAAATAACATGATTGGCCACAAGTCTCAAGGCTTGAGTCTGAGTCGTGTTTGAAGTCTCTGAGGGGCGAGTCTTCAGCATTTCTCAACCCCATTTTCTGTCATAGCAACCTGAAGAAGTGTGAAAAACCTCGAGTCACCCTGGTCAAAATGTACTCATAAACAGGGACATTCCCTCTGACCACTAAAGTAAACACAAAAGGTTCTTATTGGACGTCTTTTTTAAAACAACTCATCACAGTTAATCTCCATTAATGGAAGTCCTGAGCCAAGGACAGTGCACATAACCTTGATTTCCTTATAGCATCAAGATAGCTAGCTTTCTCTGATAATTTTGCAAATTCCAGTATTACTTGGCAACAATGTTGAGTTTTTAAACAAACAAAGTCATCATTTTATCTTCCGACTGTGCAGGAGTACCACTGTATGATGAAGTTAATGGCTCACAGAGGTATGATGAAAATGCTACTTGTTTAGCAGCAGGCGCTGAAAATAATTACTCCAAAAACACCTGCCAGCTGAAAGAGGTATGCTATTAGAAAAATGCTCATGAATGTAAGGCTATTCATTCCCTAAACCAGGAATTAGAATTAAGATATCAGGACTGAGGGCATATGAAACAGTTTGGTCTGTACATGGATAATCTACATAGTCATAATTACACTTGGCTGACTTAATTCCAGTGGTTTGGTGGTTTCCATGCCTTAAAGCAAGGTCTTTGGTTCGAACCCCATGTCGGTCAGTAGTTATGTACGTTCTCCCCATGCATGCGTGGGTTAACTGGTGGCTCTAAGTTGTGCTTAGATGTGTGTGTGAGTGTGAGTGTGAATAGTTGTCTGTCTCTCTTTGTGGCCCTGCAATTGGTTGGCAACCAGTCCAGGGTGTACCCTGACCCCCACCCAATATAAGCTGGGATAGGCTCCAGCTCCCCATGACCCTGAAAAGGATAAGTGGTATAGATAATGGATGGATCAAGGTACCCCTGATAAAGCCAGAAGTACCACGGCACCCCCATTGAGAAAGGCTGCTCTGGTGGGCCTCCAAGGCGTCTGACTGTAACTGCACACAGCACTGTTACCTTCTCATCATAGACAACATGCATTTGTGGAGAGTGGTGAAGCTGGTAAAGGGCCAGTATTCTTATTTTTTTAATGTGAAAATTTGGGATTTTTTTGGGTCAACTTCCAACGCATTCACTTCTACATTGACAAACATTTCCTGAAAATTTCATTAAAATCCATTAAGAACTTCTTGAGTTGTTAATGAAAATGTGGAAAACTTCCATGTCTCGCACTGTTAACAAATCCTTCAAAGAAATTCCTAGATCCACATCAGTATTGGGATGATCACAAAAATCTAACCAATTATCTGTTGTACCATGACCAGCATTCCCTTAAAATTTCCTCCAAATCCCTCAAGAACATTTTGAGTTATCTTGCCCACAGACAAACAAACAAACACCAGCAAGAACACAACCTCTTTGGCAGAGGTGATAAATAGTCCAAAAAGCTTGAAACAACCACTCTCTCCTGTCCAATCGCAACATAGCCAGCTCAGCAGCTGATGCAGCCTGTTATGTCTTGTCTTGAAGATCTCACCAACATTAAAAGCCTGTGCAATATCATCTCAAGTGCGGCTTCAAGCGGAAAATTTTGACTATTTTTGTCAACATAAGCCTTTAATTGTCCCCTTAGAGAGCTGTATCTTTAAGTTACAAACAGTAACCTGACATATAAATGACCCACATTTGTTCTTAGGCCAGGTGGCATGGTGCCACAGCAGGTAGTGCATGTGCCCCACAGCTGGAAGGTTGCTGGTTTGATCCCCGTGTTGGTCAGGGCCTTTCTGTGTGTTGTTTGCATGTTCTCCATGAGTGTGTATGGGTTCTCTTCAGGCACTCCAGCTTCCTCCCACAGACAGTATGAGCATAAGCATGATTCATTGTTATATATATTACATAAAGCTTGACTTAGAAGACAGACATGTTGAAGTTCAGCCATTTTTCCTGACTGGACCAGATACATTTTAATTAAAGACCCCTGATCTAACCTTTCACCTCTTTCCCCTGTGTACAGTGTTGATATGGGCAAACTAGTCTTGTGGAGGAAAGAAGTACTCATCTTGTGCAAGCTAGCTGCCAAACTTGCATAGTGCTATATGCAGGCAACTCGGTGCTCTGAGGAAGTAAGACAGACACCATTCTCTTTGTTGAGAGTCCTTCTGATTTAGATTATCTTTAAACCACTCTTTAAAGGTTGTAAAGTTACCAATTGTTGCTGGTAGACTTATATTTTGTAGACATTGAAGTGATGGACTCATTACTGAGGATTGGGACTTTGTGACATACTTATTTAATCAAACCCTTGACTAAAATTCAGCACAGTTTTTTCAGGTGTTGGATCCCTCGACAGTCTTCTTTAAAAGTCTGCAGCCTCAGCTGGAGGTGTGGAGGAGGTGGTGGTAAAGTGCAACAAACACACGTAAATCAGCATCTAAACAATGCTGCCTGAAAAGGACATGTCACATCCAGACAGACTCTCTGGAAATTATGGGCTGCCGAGCCAAGCCTCCCCCGTCCCCATGGCAACCTCCAACAAATGGAGGGACAGAGAAAGAGCCAGAGCGAGCGAGAGTTCACTCCACTGTACATCCTGTAAGCACAGACACACTCCAGCCTTTTGTGTGTGTGTGTGTGTGGAGAGCGCAGAAGCCCGTTTTCCCACAGTCGTACGTCCTATCAGCTCTGCTTCAGCTGGAATCATTAAATCAGCTTCAATTCACCTACTAACTCAATAACTCCATTCTGCCAATTAGACTGTCCACACACTCGCTCTCGGAGACATGGCCGTTTTCTCACATCTGTAAGAGACATGTCTCACCCCACCCTGCTCTCACACACACACTCACGGACAGCTTGTCTACACCACAACCATGTTCTTGTTCACACTCACAGGTTCATCCTCAACAGACTTCAGGCTTTAAAAACATTAGAATTAAAACAACACAAACAAGGGACAACAAATGAGGAGGGTCTGCTGGTACAATTGTTCTTCTTCTGCTTTAGGCTCGGTTGATTCTTTATGATTTTGTAGTCTCAAAGAGTGGCGTGCAGCAGCTTTGGGTGTGTTGGTCAACATTAGCCTTTTTGATGACTAATGTCATTTCAAAATAGCTTTAATGGCATGAATGTGGGGCATAATTGCCTAGGTATTTCACTAAAATATATGAAAACTGATAATGAAAATAGTAATAATCAAAATAAAAAGCCAAAATACTTAAAATAAGATAAATAATAAATAACGATTAAAAATTGTAATATTGTGACATTGAATGTTGAAAGAAACTGAAGATTATAAATAGTTCAGTGTTTGAATATGGTATATTAAATGAGAAAGTATATTAGTATAACAATCCAACAGTAGTATTATACTCTGCCTGATATTAAGAACAGGGTGTCAGAAAGTGGAGCTCTGTCTCTGCCTGTTGGGTGTCGTAGTTGGACAAAGTCTGTCCTCTTCTGGGAGCCAGCTCTTCATGTGACGATCACTAAGACGTTAAGTCTGTACCCATTCAGGAATTTATGAGTGATGGTTATTATACAAAGCTCAGACAATTGGACCTGTAAAATGTTTTTATTATTTATTGTATAATCAGTCCTAATGTATGTCTTTTTAACCCTTTCAAAGATTCAAAACTACATTTTTCTTGCTCTATAATCATTTTTTTCTAAAGAACCAACCATTTTATCATGTTTTATCTTACTGTAGTGTATTGTCAAGCCAACATAGAGTAGTTTTAACGTATAAGTGGATTAATTATGAGGGTTTCAGTGGCACTATGTACTGCTATGTACTGGCCCTGGTTATCTCCCCCCAGGTAAAAAGCTTGCAAGTTACTTTATCAGCATTCATATTTTCTAGTGCCTCGGGCCTTTAGCAACCCTACCTCAAAAAACCTGAATTAACCTTCTAAGATTGAGGGCTCTAATTTCCTGGCGCAACTCAGGGTGGTGCAGGATGGCGCAGCCTGGCGCACCCGTGCAGTGGTAATTTCGTCCGGCGCACCGCCGTGCAAAGCCAATTTGGCAATTTGGTAGACCGGCTGCACCGAGATGGGTGTGACGGCGCACCAGGGGGAGGTGTCGACAGATTCAGCTTGGCGCAGTGACAATTTCGTGCCAAAAAACCGCTCGGAAGGTGCGCTGAAAGCCTGCAAGCTTCAACCTGGTCTATTCTCGGGGCAGGCGAGGCGCACCCGGGCAGTGGTAATTTGGCTGACAGGCACACAGTGCGCACACATCACCAAAACCTCACAGGCAGGTGTCCAGAGTGTCAGGCACATTTCAATGCAATAAACAATCACAGCAACCGCTATTTAATCACATCTGATGTCAGGTCAGAGACGTTTGTCATAACTAACGAGTTCACATCTCTCAGCCAACCACAAACAGCCACATCATCCGATACGGAGTATCCAGCTTCTCTCATCTCATGAAATTAAATAGAAAAGAAAAAAGAGAGAGACGCTCGCTGAATAAATGTAAGTCACTCGGTGTCTTTAGGATTTACCTGCGATTGCCCATATTTCTCTGTTTTAATCTTTATTCTTAACGTGATCTTAAAAGATGGAGTAGCCTGCATTATTGCAAGGAGGATGAGGAGGAGATATATTTTCACCTAAGGCGCTGCTTTTTGGCGATGACAGACCAGTAATGCAGGTGGATCACAAGCATGATGAATGGATTAGCCTGCTGCTGTGTTTAAATGTAATTATCACTTAATTTTGTACTCCTATTATGATACAGGGACAGATTATATCTGACCCGTGAGGTGGTCCACACGGTGACGCGCATCGAGGCTCCAATGCGCGGCCCGGTAACCCCTGTGCTCTCCCAGTTGCTGCAAAAGTGACAGCGGCTCTGACCATCTTCTCCACCGAGGTGAAATTGTCACTGCGCCTCGCTCGTGGCGCATTTAAAGGCGAGGAGAGGTGTTCATTTGATTGGTGAAGATCACACTCGGCTGTGTTAAACCCACTCAAGTCTTATCTCCTCCGTCTCTGCTACGTGTGCCGGTAGGAGGGACGGAGGCGTGGGTGCGCCTGCCTGCGCCAGACTGCGCCGTGCACGAAACTTGCAAAATGCCCTGGACACACCCTGTTGGCGCGGCACAGGCGCGGCACAGGCGCGGCGCAGGGCAGGTGCGCCCCGCCTGCGCCTGGTCTACAAAATTAGAGCCCTGAGTGTCTTATCCAAGGAAACTTTAACATGTGACTGTTCAAGCTGGGACTGACAGACAATGGACTCTTGCACCATTTAACCATGCTAAAGTTATCAATGGAGATAAGGAACTGGCTTGATGAGAGGTTTTTGCCCAACATCAAACATATATTACTACACCTTAGTATTGCTAAAACACCAACCATCACCAGAACTAAAATGTTTTCTTTGACCTTTCAAGAGGTAACAGAGTTTGTGATGCACCATAAATAACTGGCTTTTCAAATCATTGGTAATACAGCAATGGTTGCTATGAGAGGAGGCTCTCTGATTGGTAGGTCAGTTGACCAATCAGAGAGAAATTAATGGAACAATTCAAGCCTGAACTTGAACTTTCTCTACCTTAAAAACAACCAGAGCATGTGAACATACATGTGACCTCACTTATCTGGTGCCAAGCCTGTCTTTGAAAACCCTTCACTACACACAGACACAAATTTACACACATGTGGACAGAAGGAGCCCTGTTTCAGACCAGTCTTGGATTCTCACCCCTTCAGCCTTTCATGTGCCTTAGTTCTTATTTTAATATTCAGCGTGCATGTGAGTGTGCGCTCAAACATTGTGTGTGCAGGTTTTTGTTTCTAATGAGGAACTTGACATATGGGGTGAGTTTTGGTCAGAGCACGGGGGTCAGCTGAGCCCGAGAGGCGAGAAGAGATGAAAGAGAGGCAAAACAAGTGCTTCGGTCCAGTGTGGTGGGTGGGGGGCGATGGGCTTTTATGTTGCTTTGGAGGTCTTTCTGACTTTGAATCATAACAAGTCACTACAGTTAGAAAGGTTATGGCTGTGAAAGAGTGCAAGAATAGGACTCTACTGAGAAAAAGATTTAGTGTCAGACCTTCACACAAGTATTCATTTCCTTTTTCTTTCGCTGGCGTGCGTTTATGATGAATTTTGTCTATGTTTTGTCAGTTAACATCTTTTTAAGATGATTTGGGCATGTTTTACATTATCAAGTCAGAAGTCAGAAATTTCAACATCTCAAGTCTGAACTCCCACTTGGAAAATCAGACAACCTTCACAGACCCCGAGTTCATCAAAAAACATGTGGACATATTGTGATGTTGACTTTGGGCAAAATTGTCTTGCAGTGTGCTGTTTATGTCAGTTTTGAGCTAACAATGTTAACTGCACCTGGAGCTTGGATGAGTTGGTGTTGATCTGTTAGAAGTGCCACAAAATGTCATGAAGTCCCACTAGTATATGATCTTAGTACTTATTTGGTATTGATATTTTAGGGGAGTAATCAATACCAAAAGAGTACTTATGAAAGTATTGATACTCGATATTGATACACCCATCCCTAGTACTGAGGTAGAGTACAGTGGCCGAGAAGTGTCACATGGATATAGAAACAAAATTCTTTGGATTAATGGAAACGACAAAAGCAAAATTTGCCACACAAATGCGACAAGAAGAGAATGCATGAATGCAAGTCCGATGAGATGAAGTGAAAAAAGACGCCAAACCCCTTTGCCTGATTTTTTGACTGCCTTTCTGTGTACCAATTCCTTTATAAATAAACAGACTTGATCCTTGTTTCTTTTTTAAACACTTGTTGTTTTTTTCCAGCAGACAACAACAAATACAAAACCCAAAACCAGTGAAGTTGGCACATTGTGTAAATCGTAAATAAGAACAGAATACAATGATTTGCAAATCCCTTTCAACCTATATTCAATTGAATACACAGCAAAGACAAGATACTTAACGTTCGAACTGGTAAACTGTGTTATTTTTTGCAAATATTAGCTCATTTTGAATTTGATGCCTGCAACATGTTTCAAACAAGCTGGCACAAGTGGCAAAAAAGACTGAGAAAGTTGAGGAATGCTCATCAAACACTTATTTGGAACATCCCACAGGTGAACAGGCTAATTGAGAACAGGTGGGTGCCATGATTGGGTATAAAAGCAGCTTCCCTGAAATGGTCAGTCATTCACAAACAAGGATGGGGCGAGGGTCACCACTTTGTGAACAAATGCGTGAGCAAATTGTCGAACAGTTTAAGAACAACATTTCTCAACGAGCTATTGCAAGGAATTTAGGGATTTCATCACCTACGGTCCGTAATATCATCAAAAGGTTCAGAGAATCTGGAGAAATTACTGCACGTAAGCGGCAAGGCCGAAAACCAACATTGAATGCCCGTGACCTTCGATCCCTCAGGCGGTACTGCATCAAAAACAGGCATCACTGTGTAAAGGATATCACCACATGGGCTCAGGAACACTTCAGAAAACCACTGTCAGTAACTACAGTTCGTCGCTACATCTGTAAGTGCAAGTTAAAACTCTACTATGCAAAGTGAAAGCCATTTATCAACAACACCCAGAAACGCCGCCGGCTTCGCTGGGCCCATGCTCATCTAAGATGGACTGAGGCAAAGTGGAAAAGTGTTCTGTGGTCTGACGAGTCCACATTTCAAATTGTTTTTGGAAAGTGTGGTCGTCGTGTCCTCCGGACCAAAGAGGAAAAGAACCAGCCGGACTGTTATAGGCGCAAAGTTCAAAAGCCAGCATCTGTGATGGTATGGGGGTGTATTAGTGCCCAAGACATAGGTAACTTACACATCTGTGAAGGCACCATTAATGCTGAAAGGTACATACAGGTTTTGGAGCAACATATGTTACCATCCAAGCAACGTCTTTTTCATGGACGCCCCTGCTTATTTCAGCAAGACAATGCCAAGCTACATTCTGCACGTGTTACAACAGCGTGGCTTCGTAATAAAAGAGTGCAGGTACTAGACTGGCCTGCCTGTAGTCCAGACCTGTCCCCCATTGAAAATGTGTGGCGCATTACGAAGCGTAAAATACAACAACGGAGACCCCGGACTGTTGAACAACTTAAGCTGTACATCAAGCATGAATGGGAAAGAATTCCACCCGAAAAGCTTCAAAAATTGGTCTCCTCAGTTCCCAAACGTTTACTGAGTGTTGTTAAAAGGAAAGGCGATGTAACACAGTGGTAAAAATGCCCCTGTGCCAACTTTTTTGCAATGTGTTGCTGCCATTAAATTCTAAGTTGATGATTATTTGCAAAAGAAAATAAAGTTTCTCAGTTCGAACATTAAATATCTTGTCTTTGCAGTGTATTCAATTGAATATAAGTTGAAAAGGATTTGCAAATCATTGTATTTTGTTTTTATTTATGATTTACACAACGTGCCAACTTCACTGGTTTTGGGTTTTGTACAAAAAGGGTTCATGACTGCCTTGACTCCAAAACAATTATGTTACGGTAGTGTTTTTTACTATTAATTCACTGTCTTTCTTGTTGTTGCAATGTAAACATTGTTCATGAGTTCCATTTCTCCAGGAATTGATCCTCCTGAATCCTCACGCAGTGGGTTAAACGTTCAGCATACAGTATATTTCTTTTACAATTTTCAACCACTCTTCTCGTGTTGGTGGGTCAGTCTTATACCATCTCCTTGTGTTGGCCTTTTTACAAGCTGCTAACAAGATTTTCAATAAATATGTGTCCTCTCTTATAATAGTATCTCATCATCACACCAAAGGACATCACTTTACATGTCAGAGGTACATCATAGCCAAGTATTTTCTCAATAATCAGACAAACATTTTCCCAAAACTGTATGATTCTGCTATTGAACTAAAATACATGTGAATTATCAACAATCATGGCCCCACATTTTCTCCAACTTGGCTGTGCTACAGACAAGAGTTTGCTCTTAATCTTAGGTGTAACAAAAAATCTGATGACATTTTTCCAACAGTGTTCTCTCCAGGTACATGAAGACGTAGAGGACTGTTGTGTTCTCCATATGTTTAACCATTCATCTTCAGAGATATTAACTTTTTTTTTTCTTTTTTCCATTTCTGTTTCACGCCAACTGTATTTCCTCTTCTCTCCATTGAATTTTTATATAGTGTAGATATTATTCAGTATTTCTTTGAATTGTAAACTCCTGTTATAGGTGCTCTTATTCCATTTTTATCCACACTTTTTTTATGCTTTATTTCTCTGTTGAAAAAAATCCCTCAACTCTCTGTTGAAAAAATCCTTCAAAACTTTGAGCCTTGTTTCACCGTGTGTCGGTCGTGCATTTGGGTCCTCCGATCTGGTCAGTAACATGATGGAAAGCCCTGCCGGTGGTGCGAGTGTCCTTTGGGAATTTGAGGCAGTATTAACACCCAGATCGCGTAGGAGCTATGCCCAACAAGTGACTGTTAAATGTTTGGCACGGTTCATTTGAGTCTATATGAACACAGCAATTTATCCCTGTTAAGGTACAAACAACCACACCAAGCTCACCTGAAAGAGGTGGTCTCGGCTTACTTTACCCCTGGGGCTGTTCGCTTGCAGTGAGGACACAATTAACTTAACAAAAACAGGGTGACGGGTTAACTCGTCACACAGCTGTAGTAGAATAAGCAGTAGTTGTACTAAGAACAGTTGCATTATGGCTACCAGGCTGAGAACAAAGTACTACTTAATATGTTTTGGGTAAGTATACTAGCACCCATTTGACTGAAAGGAGACAATTTTAGATAATGTCAGGTCAGGTCAAATGTGTGATGACTACATCTGCACTTACAGTAATTACCACATGTCTGATCATGTTATGCTGTTATACTGGTAGAAATGCAGCCAATGTTTTAGATTAAAAAAGTTGTTAACATAATAACAGTAAATAGAGCATGGGAAAATGCTACTTTCTCAATCCACTGATAGAAACCACATCTTGATCCCTCACAGTCTTCAAAGATATCCAGTTTTTTAAAGCTAATTAAAGTCCTGAAACTTATGCTGCAGTGTAAGGCATACGCATCTTCTGAATTAAGAAAAAAAAACAATGCTTTTCAGCAACCACTTATAGCTCGACCTCAAAGCTTTTCCCAACCCAGTGGTACAAACTGATAAGCAGGTAAATGCATGAGAAGGCCCGGGTTAGGAGCAGAAATTGTTCCTTCAATACTGTGAAATGGTATGGGAACTTCTAAGCTACAGGTAAGGTTGGTCAGGAAGGTCAGGAAAATAAGTTCATTGAAGAGATCCAAGTAGCCTGGAAGCCAAGTTCGAGGTAAAAGAGGTCCAAGGGATGTTGGGACCATGGCAGCACAGGAGGAAGGGGACAGGAAGTCAGGTAGAACAGTGGACTGCATCAGGAAAATGGCCAAGGAACAAGAATTCAAGGCAGAATAGAAAGTTATATGAGTACAGCTGGACTAACCCAGCAACTGAGTAACTCATCTGGAATTGTGAAGTTGGCAGAGTTGAGAGTATAAAGATGTTTGATGGTAAAGATATAATATGAAGCTGGGACAAAAATCTGGACAAACTGTATTAATACATAAAAGTGTAATTATTCAAAGCGCTTAACATTAAAACAACTTCCTGTATAATGAAAACATTTACAAGTATGCTTGTGGTTTATCTGGTTGTGTTAATGTGCCCTGGGATGCCTTTCATCCCATATAACACTTTTCTAAATCACTGGTTCTCAAATGGTGTGATGGGGCACACTGGTGTGTCTTGAGGCAAGTCTGGGTGTGCTTTGGGAATTTTTATGACCAGACAACTTAAAATACTTTAACTTTATAAACCATCAAGTAAACACAGTCTGTGGTGTGGCTTAGGCAAAAACAATTTAAAAACCAGTGACCTAAATACATTGACAAATGCTCTGATATTAAACCATGAAGGTGTGCTGTTGTGCATGTTTAGTAATGGAAGTGTGTTGTGACGGTTTTACTAAAAGACTTTGGGCTTAAAGGGATAGTTCAGTATTTCTGAAGTAGGGTTGTATGAGCTCCATATGTCCACCAAGTACATTAGATGCAGTAGAACATTCTGTCCTCTCCCTCAGTAAGCCACAGTCTATAAGAGTCTGTTACGCAGAACCAGCCGCAAACAGGGAAGTATTGTACCAGGAACAAAGGGTATTTTCTCTGCCTACAAGAACTCCCATCAAAAAATAATACCATAGTTTAAGAGTATGCTACATATGCATGCTTTAAAGCGCATTAACTATTCGGAAATATAAAGTTTATCTGGACCTAACCGACTCACGTCACGTATTCCTCTGCGCAGCACTGCTGCGAGCTGAATCACTCCGCCTACCTCTCAGCTGATGTAAACATAACAAGCCAGTTGTAGCCTTGTGTAACTTTTATCAAGTATTGTAATTCTTTTGTTCTGACTCTTAGCGCTGTGAGGAAGAGACAGCATGGGGAATTAAAAACGAGTGATTATGACAGCGCCGATGAAGTTCCATTCACTTTGGAGCCAAGAGGATATCTGTATGAACCTTGGATGTCTGTATGATCCAGAGTTCACAGGAGACGAGCTGCTGCAGATGGAAACCTAACAGGCCTTACCCCGAGTGCTACTGATGCCAACTTCAGGATCTTTCTGAGTCAGAGGATACTGGTGACTCTCACGCCGTCTGTATCACTCATCAAACAGATTTTCCTGCTCTTCTGAATCCTGGAGTTTTGTGAACATTCTTCAATTTCCCAAAGAGAAACTGAAAAAAACGTCCCAAACCTGAAGAACCTAATGACAGTTTATCCTCAAAGTAAGTAACAATGATCTGTCAGAGACAAACAAGCAGAGTGAAGGAAACTGTTTACCATAACATTACAGGCTACGTGTGTGTGTTTCCTTCTCACACAGACACACAACCATTACTGTTGTGTATTAGCACTGCGCTGCTAGCGGCAGCACTGCACAGAGGAATACATGACGTGAGTCGGTTAGTTCCAGATAAACTTTATATTTCCAAAAAGTTAATGCACTTAAAAACATGCATATGTAGCGTAGTCTTAAACTGTGGTATTATTTTTTGATGGGAGTTCTTGTAGGCAGAGGAAATACCCTTTGTTCCTGGTACGATACTTCCCTGTTTGCGGCTGGTTCTGCGTATCAGACTCTTAGCGACTGTGGCTTACTGAGGGAGAGGACAGAACGTTCTACTGCATCTAATGTACTTAGTGGACATATAAAGCTCATACAACCCCACTTCAAAAATACTGAACTATCCCTTTAAGTACTGGTTGATTTCATTTTTGTCATTTTTGCGTCCTTAAAATAGGATTACACCAGCTTAGCACCTAACCACTCCTCAATGTAAGACAAACACCCCTGAGCACATGTTAGAGAGCATGGTTATTTTCAAACAACTTCTGGGTGATAATTGTTTCAACAACTTTTGATGTCACTTTAGGAGAGTGCGGGGAGAACAATGCACAGCAAGAGTCTGATATAAACAAAAATGCAGACACATATAGCGATGCACTCCCCTGCTGGCTCCACATGCTTCCTTCTCAACCATCTTTTGCCTCTGATTGTACCAATTTGTTATTGTACCAATATTCAACTCAGACATTCAAAGCATACCCAAAACTTCATCAGGGTGTAAATATTACAGCTTCAAGCAGGACTGTGAACAGATTTTAGGTCATTGGTTTATGTATTCTCTAGCTTAACCCTCAACTTGACAGGATCAACAGCACCCAAAAGCAGCAACACTCAAAATATTTACTTGTAATTCTGGAACGTACAAGGGATTCTTTAGGTAGCTAGCTCTTTTGTCAATCTTTAGAGGACTTCAGGTCAAATGTATCATAACAAGAAAATTTTAATCCAGCCATGGAGTGCAGTTTTTTTTTTTGTTTCATTACATTGTGGATGCAAGTGACAATGTGTTGTCAGTTCATTGACCAAACAGATGGTTGCATCCAACAGTAGCAGCCAAATGTCAACATGAGAAAAGACAGATACCTGTCAGTCCCTAAAAAAATTTTAAAAGACATGTCAGCATTTTGATGTACCTCTTTGTGACATTTGGGCAGAAAATGTTTCCAAGAGTGACACAAATGATTTTTTGAATGAAAGAAATGTCAGCAGAAACAAATGTAGATATATAAATAGTTGTGTTTTTTATCACTGTTATTCCTTGTCTTCATTTCCAAGGCTTCACGTGACCATATCTATATTTGAGGCTTGTTTATCGTAAATTTCAGTGATCAAGTTCTGCTGAATCTAAAATCTATTTTTTTCTGTTTTTTTGTCCCTTCTGTCATACAACTTTTAATACATCAATTTGACAATGTGGCAGCATTAACGTTCTGATAGCCCAAGTTGTCCTGAAATAAATTATGTCTTTCACTTGGTCGTGCTTGAAAGGGTTTCACATCAATTATTGCAAGAATATACAGTCAGACTAAAATATGGCAGAAAATGGCTTGGAGTTAAACATCAGTGTTATACCATCCAAAGCCGTAGCTGTCCTTATGAAAACCCTGGTGGCATGGAAATGTCTCTGTTACTGTAAGAATTTAAATGTAAAAAAAGATGAAGCTCATAAAAGGAGGACACAGGTTTGGATAACTCACATACTCTGGAGCAAAAAAGGATTGGCCACAATTTATAAAATAAAATCAGTTCAACTGTTTCATCCCTTTTAGTCAATGTTCTTTTGTGCTGTGCACCTTTAACTCTTTCTTCATTGTATACAGATATAAAACAGTGTGGTTAATATGTGCTGTCATGAATAAAGCTTACATAAAGACTTCCTGTTTTCTCCATTTGATTTTCTCCAAGGTTCTTGATTGTTTAGACTCCACTATCACTGACATTATTGTAGATCCTCCCCTCCTCTTCTCTAAACTTTCTTCTCTTTGATCTGACTCCCAAACAGGAAACCAGCAAATGTGGTTAGAGCAGTCTCGTACCCCTGCACACAAATTAAGACATCAGACCTATCAGATTATCCTGTGTTGTCAGAGTAACGGTGAGAGACATGTGGATATGTAAACAATATTGGAGGAGAATTATGTAACACAACTGGCAGGTTGTGGATTAGTCTGTTTGAGAAGAAAAAAACCATGAGGATTATTCAGAGAAGCAGCTTCACTAAAGGTCACATGAAGACATTTTCACTGCAGTCATGCACCTTGAGGATGAAAAATTGGTGCTCCGTTGGATGGGAACTTACACACAGATCAGCAGAATAAGTGAGCTTTTCCTGTTCAGGTTATTACCAGGAGAAGATGGAGTCCGAATTAAAATAAACTCTGCATCAACATGAATGATAAATGTCTGCACCCAGAGCTCCTCCAGGTCAGGCTTGAAGTGTTAGCCTGGCTCATTATGGAGCAGTACAGGACATCTTTCCTTAAAGCAGGCAGCAACATCAAGTGCTCTAACACAATAATAGCTCACATTAAGACTGCTGAGATGGAGCTGTGAGGGAGTAGATGTTTGTCGAGGTCATTGTCGTTAAGTGATGTCCTAATTGCTGTAATTGTTCCATTTTGTGTACTTGAATCCTGTGAGAGGAGCACTTCCATGTTCAAGTGGGCAGCACTTTCTACGAACTCTTTTCTTCCCACTGTTTCCTAAACTCTCTGTGGTTAACCTTACTTTCACGGCTGGCTTCAGTTCAGCTGTAAGGTCAGTGCCCTCTGGTGATGGCGGCTGTGAAGCGTGTGAATATCTGAGGAAGGATGGAGGAAGATACTGCTCATCCTTCCCATCTGTTTGAAACCCTCTTATCCACCAATCACATTTGTCTCACTGTTTCTTCTTTCTTTGCACATTCACCAAGGACTCATGGTTCAATGGGCACCATCAGTTGCTCCATCAACTCGCCCCACCTCTTACCTCTCTCCCTCTCCCCAGATTTTCCAGACCCCTGCCGCACTAAGCTGAGCTTAGGAGTCAGCTGAGCTGATCAAAGACCGTAGTCATGTAGTGGCTAACTAGAGGCGAGAGTTCCCAACGACACAGGACCTCCCAGGGGGTTTCCACCACTATAGACCTACTGTAACTAGAATGGACGGGAGGGGACACAAGCTGATTATACACTCCGCCTTGTGACTCCATGCGGACTACTCTCAAAAGAACCAATTTTAGCCAGGCAGTCTTTTCTTATAGGGCGTCACAGCAGTGGAATTAAATACTACCAATTACAGTGTCACCACTCCATCACTCATGCAGTATGATTTCAGTTGTTTTGAGGACCAACAACTTCAGTAGTTTTGACTGTATTATGTGAAACACTGGATTCTACATATCTCATGAATCAACTGTATTGTTTATGCCTTTAGAATCCTTTTACTACTGAAAATATGTCTCTAATTAAAATAGTCTTTGGTGACTTTTACATATTAAGTTCAGTGGACTCAGTCTGGGGCCAAAGTTGCAACATTGTTCCAGTTTTACTTGGTTTGGCTTTCTTTCATACTGCTCTCTGTCAGGCGGATCAAACAATGTTAAATGTTGTGTAATAATCACTTGAGACACTTGATGGTCCATTCAGACTAGTCCAACTGGGCAACAGCCCATAGAAAGTGTTTGGAAATGGACAGACCTTTCAAAAGCATATCTGGCTCCCACCTCTTCCAGCTTTTAAGGATGCTCTCAATCATTGCAGATTGGAGCTTGGCAAGATGGAGCTGCCTTATTACAGGCTGCAGTCCTTGCTCCTGCCATCTGACCTGTTGTTATACTTTGACCCATCAATTTCAAATTCCTGACTTACCAAGATAAAATGACGATCCTGTGACCGGCTCAGGAGAAAAAGGATAGGGGGATTTATTTTTTCCCCAACGTCAGTGAAGCAGTGCAGGCCAAACGCAGGGCTTTCCAACAGCTGAAAAGGACGCTTCAAACACTGGGTGTAAAGTATGCAACGTTTTTCCCTGCAATAGTATCTATTGAACACAGAAACAGTAAAATAAGGTTTCATTCACCCGAAGAGGCAGAGATCTATGAGAACAAAATCTCTGTCAATGAGCCTGCATCACCCACGGACTGAATGGGTCTCATCTAGTTGTGTAATGAGCCATTATTTGGCCAGCAATTGCTGTATGGATGGATAAAATAATAATCTGATAACAGTTTCTCATTACTATCTAGGAAGGACAAGACACACGCTTAAAATAATCTATTTAATGGACATTTGACTCATGATAGAAATGGTGTATGTTGAAAGACATCGTTTTGGATATCTGATTATTATTGTTATTATTGCTGTTAAAATTACTTCAATTCTTTGATTTGCCACATTTGCAGACAGTGAAAATACTGTATTGAATTTGATTCTGCCTGCTGTGCCTGCTGTGTGTTATATTGTGTGGGTTTATTTACTCCTGTTTTCTGGGGGAAAAAAAGACTTGAATTAGGTTGAAAGAGAAAGTGGCGAAAGAGATTAGGAGTACGCCACTACTGACTATTCTTAAATACTGAGGTACCAGAAACTGTAGTGAATCTACTTGAGCTTAGTTTGATTTAACCTTACACTCATTTTACCTTCAAAGAGTAAAGAAAGATTAAATGCAATTGCTCAGTCTTTGAGTGTTTTAATTAAAATACATCTACCATAATTTCTCATAAGTCATCTACCCTCATTTATAACACGCACCCCATTTTTTCATGCTTTTTTCCAGGAAAAACGCTGCATTCATACATAACACGCACCCAGATTTTGCCCAAACCTTACTTTCTTATACAACTCAAAAATTACCTTTATTCAAAGTTTTAATCAATGAAATTTCAGTATTTTCACAACAAATACCAGTACACAATTTTCTCTCTGAACTGGATGCGGTAATACCTTGTGCTTTGCACATGCGCAATTAGTCGATTTCTACCAAAGCATGCACAGTCGTAGTGTATCGGCCAATAAGAGAGCAGCTATGAACATGCCGATGTCTTCGACCAATCACGGCACAGCTATTTTGGTCCCCTTGCTCACAAGATGGCAGTCCCCTGTGTTTGCTTGCAAGTGATACCGTAACGCTTGAGAATTACATGATAATTACACAAAGGTAAACTAATTAAGACCCAACATACTGGATTAGAACAGTTTAACAGTCAGTTTTATAAGAATTACAAAGGTTTGGCGGTAATGTTTCGCAGAGAGAGAATTTTTCTGCTTTTGGTATCAGATGTGTTGTGATGTTGCCGGTTGCCCTCATGGATGATCAAATCAGTGAAACCAGGAAGCTAGGAATCACTGCTGGGAAACTGGGAGAGAAGGTAGAAATCCTCAGCGGACGATGCCGTTCAGTCTATGGTAGTCGTTGTTACTCAGCGATACCTGGCAAAATGTGCTCTCCTCAGAAGTTTACCGGGAGAATTTGGTGGGGATTGTCAAGGTTCATGTCACATTTAAGTGGTAAATGATACATCTGTGTTGTATACTTTAATGTAAGAAGATAGTCCCAGATAGACAAGTGAAATATTTTCATAACGAATATATAAAACTTTCCCTCTGGTGTGTCAGGTTAGTCTGGGTTGGGGGATGTGTTAAAGGTGATGTCTTTGTGCTGTGTTGTTTTTTGTCTTTCATGTGCTGTAAGTGAGTTTTAATTATTAACATATAGTGCAGAGTAGTATTTTCCAATTAATTGCCTTTTTTGGTTAAATATTTGCCTCGATAGGATATATAATACTTAATTCCTTATGCCTCTCCACAATTTAATACAAACTTGTTTCTAGAACATTTAACACTGTAAACATCCAAACAACAACAATTAGGACTAGACCACAGATCTGTTCAATTAACGAATAAATCAGATCACTAATAAAATCACTCAGCTGAGGACTCTCGCTGTGCCATCATCTTCACGCAGAAGAGCAGCATCAGAGGAGCCCTGAATTACAGTTGCAGAGATTGTGTATGGGATCCTGGGCAGAGTGATCACACTATATAATCATTATATCACAAACTTTGCTTCTGGTTCTGGACCTCATCTAGATCTGACTCCTTAGTGACCACATTTGCCACGTTAGTATCTTTTTTGTAAGGTCAACGTCTCACATTGCAGTCAGCCACAAAGCAGCTATTCAGCTCAGACGCAGAACTTTCCCTGAAACAAAGGCAACAAATAGCAAAAAATCTCTAGATATAGGCATGTGTTAATCTATCTCTTGTAAATGTAAGCTTGTTTCATTAACCACAGGGTGTGTGTGTCTCGGCCTGCAACCATCTGACTCACTTCGTACTTGCAACCAACTGACACCACACACAAACTTTCCTCCATGCAAATGTATCAAACTTAGCTTATGAAATATTTACAATCCCATGAAAAGAAAGTCTGTCTTATTGTCTTATTTGAATAATGAGAAAGTAAATACTGGATTATTGCAGGAGACACACTTGGGAAACTTTGAACATTCAAAATTAATCAGTGACTGGGTTGGGCAACTGTTTTCTGCTTCATATAGAATAGAAGTCTTTATTGTCATTACAGTGTGTAATGAAATTGGGTTACTGTCTCAGCTGGTGCTCAAACACCATTTAGAGGACAAAAAGGATAAAATATAAAAAGGGTGTATCAACAAAATAAAACAGAGCAAATCTAACAGCAAAAGTAGGGGTGTTGCTGTTTAATTTAGAAAGACTTTTCCAAGAAAAACTGAGTATTATTGAATCTGACCCAGATGGTTGCATTGTGTTTCCACATGGACTGTTATATGGTGAAACAATAGGCATTTTAAATGTTTATGCTGCACCTGATATACATCTAAGTCTTTCAACAAAATTAACTTCACTGAATGCACAGTACAAGTAACTGAATGTAATCATTGGTGGTGACTTGGATTGTGTGTTTGATAGAAAATTAGACAAGCAGGCCAGTAATGCATCAACAATCCAAACCCACAGACAAAAAGTCGTTCATCAAATGCTACATGAGAGAAAAGAATTGATTTTAGGTCGACAAGACAGTTTGTCAGCTTGTTCTTGTGACTTTGATTCTGCAAAGTGAGCAACCCTCCATTACCCAGCATTCCTGAAAGTAAGGACCAGGTCTTGTTCCCACCACTCTCCTCCCTCTCACATCGTCTCGTCCCTCTCCTCGAAGTACCACTCTCCCTGTCACGTCAGCCCCTTCAATTGCCTGCATGCTCTGGCCCCCTATTATCACTCTAATTAGTCCTAGCAGACTTTCCCTCCTTCTTCTCCTTCTTTTGTTCTCCATTTTTCTTTTGTCCCTTATGACCTTTCCCTCTGTTTTACTCCACTTTACTTTCTATAGAGTAAACCTTACGCCCTTTGTAGGCAGCTGGTTGATGCCAGCAGGAAAAAATGTAATCCTTAAGAAAAAAATGCATGACTTCAGCTTAAATCTTGGAGGGCAGGGTGTCCCTGTAATGTAAAAGGGGTAATTACCAACCAATAGTTCCTCAAAAGGCAACTATCATGTTATGAGAATTTACAATACAGCAAAGATGCTGGATAAGCCTGATTTGTTTAAGTGAGATGTAAACAACCAATACAAACATTGTCTAACTGCTGTACAGGGCTATTTTAGTCTGGTCTATGCTCATTTTTCAGTTTGTGAGGCATCTTAAGGTGATCAGACTTATCTGATGGACTCAGTGACATTTTTGTTCAATATCAATGATACTCTCTGTTACTTTACTGGTTAAAAAAAATGCACCTCCGCTGTAATTGTTGGCTGAAATGCACTATAGTCTGTTAACAAAAACAGTACCTCCACTGTCCACAGAACTGAGTGACATCATGTTAATCACGTGTCTGCAAATGATCAATATGCCATTCCTCAGAATGTGAAACCTTAGAACTGATGCCTGACAACATGTTAAATGACTTTGTCTCATTAATTACGAGTTTGTTAGAGGCAATCCATTGTTGTATTTAATCAAAGTCCATCTGTAAGGTTAACTGCATTTGCTAAATATTGGTCATGGAAGTGAATGTGACTGTATGATCTGCAAGTTTGTTTGAGTGTTTGAACAAATTTGTGGAAGATCATTAATATAAATGGAAAACAATACAGGACCTAATGAGGAGCCTTGAGGTACCCCCTTTTCAACAAGCCTAAAAACAGATTGATTTCATTGAAGACTGACGCACTGATGTCTGTGATGAAGGTAATAGTTGAACCAAAAAAAAGTGTTGGATACCATCCAGGCAGTGAATACAGTCATGTTATATGGCACTGCATGCAAGATGTGCTGTTTGTTTAAGAAACATTACTAAAATCAGCCTGGGTCCAGTCTTGACCAGAGTCCGCCATGAGGTGATGATTGTGCCAGAGAATGGTTTTTCTGGGTGTAGCTCCAGCCTGCGGACTTCTCCATGCCCCCTCGTTCAAATAATCTGACCAAACTCTGGATTTTGGCACAGATTATAATTAGGTGAATGTAGTATCCATTCTGGTCTCATTTCCTCTCCCACATATGGATGCTTATGTTATGACTTAGCCTTGCTTTTGAGTGTTTCTGGTACATGTTGTTGGTATATTTGTGTTATACTTTGTCATTTCATCCACCTTAAGTATCTTTGATAATTCTCTTGTGTTTCTTGTACGATTCTTGTAGCTCTCCTTGGTTCAGAGTTCAGCTGTTGTAATTTTCTTTTAGTAGTGGCGTTTATCATTATTGTGTACTGTGCATGCATGAATTTTCTGCACCTCGGTCCTTTTTGTCAACTTCTTTGAAAACAGTAACAAACTGTGTGGATAAAGTTGGGTATGCTAAGTACCTTGCCAAGTTAGACCTTCTTAAGGATCACTGGCAGGTTCCACCCACCCTATGTGCATCCAAAAGTTCAGCTTTAGTCACACTGGATCACTTTTTACACTATATGATCTTGCCTTTCTGTATGTATAATTCTCCTACTTGTCCATTAAACCATTTCCTTTCAGCTGTGAAAAACTGTTAGCCCTATCAAGAGGTCATAGTTTGTTATTTGCCTTTAAGGACTGGACATGCAGGAAAACAGCAAGATGTGTTTTAATGTTTACAGAGTGCTTCTCTCGAGGTAAGTCTGGCCAAGTGCAGGACTGGTGGAGCTGTTATAATGCACCATGGTCAGTCAGGGCCAAGTGCTCCCTTTGTCAGTCAAAGTACAGGCTATTCTGAACTTTCCTGCACCAGGGGTCAGCTCCACAGGGTACTGGGTATGTGCTGCTATTACCTCAGCTTCTGTTGAAATTTGAGAGTGTAGTTGTACCTCTTGCCAGCTTGCTGAATTCCTCTATTCCATCAATGTGGAAAACAAACACTGCAGCATTTGGTTCATAAACTCATCTACTAGTCACACAGTAGATCTTCATCACCTGCATAGATTTATTATTTATGTTCAGAGTGTACAGATTAAGCCTGGACAGGCCTCACACTATCATCACCTTTTGTTATTGTCAGTCACATTCAAAGCTGAAGTCAACAAACAAGAAAACAAATAAATTAAGGATTATTTCACTCATAAAAACTCTCTTATATTCCGTATATTCCTGTTCCGAGCATAGGGGGTGAGTTTTTAACATGGCACAGGTTAAACTGACAAACCAGATGGACCATTCAATAACTTGGTTTCATGTGACGTAACGTTGCTACGTCGCAAGGGCGGGACACTCACATGGAGGGCAGGAAGTAAAGAATGAGGGTCTAGCCGACTGAAACATGCCTATGTTCTGTGTGGTGTATGGTTGCTCCAATTGCTCTAACTGAGAAAAAGAAAAGAGGTTTTACAGAATACCCAAGGTTGTCATTCACAAAGGCGAGAAATGCAAAAAGCTGAAGGAAAATGGCGGAAAAAAGGGATACTGAACCTCCGTCTGCGTTCAGGAGGAGCACAGTCAGCAAATCAGTAGTAACCACTTCATCAGAGGTAAGTTAGCTAGCTAACTTGTTTTTTTGGTGTTGTTTGTAGCATTAGGCTGTGGTGAAATGCTCATGTTTCAGTTATCGGTAGTCTGAAATGGACTTTTTTGGGACTTTCTGGGCTGCCCTAGCGCTTTGGGTGACGTTGAGTCGGTAGACTAGGATCCAACGGTCAACCTTGGTTTCCAAACGTGTAGGGGGCATCTCTTCAACGAGAGCAGAGGATGAAGCTCAAGGAAGAACAACAAAGAAAATCTGAATGTGCAGAGGCTATGTTTGATCTCCAAAAGACAGCTGAGAGCCCTGGTATGAGTTCGGATCTGGAGCAGACAGCCAAGAGCTTAGAACCAACACAGCCAGCTGAGAGCCCACAATCAGAAGACATCAGTGGGACATTAAATAATCAAGGTAAATTAACTGCCAGCATTATTTTAAATATTACAAATGTGATTGTCAGAAAATCTGTACAAATGTTGCGTTAGTTTTAAACAATGGAGTATTATTAGGCCTACTTGATTAAAAGGTGTATAAAAGTAAGAACATGTAATGGACCAGACAACTTGCATATTTGTGAAAAAAACGTCTAAAAGATAACTTGACAAAAAATCATATTTATGAATAAAGTAATTATGCTCTCCACCGCTACATTGTACGCAGATCTGCCCTACAATGGCAAAGAGCAGTAACTACACATTTGGTCAAATTGAGTTAAGATGTAAAATTTACTCTGTGACATGCCCTTTATCATCTGACAAAGCTTCCTGGTTTAACTATTTACCGTTTCAGAAATAAATGGATGTCAAAATTACAGTAACGACAAAATTCAGACAAAAACAAAGCCAGAGTGCAGTAACACCACATACTGCGCTCTGGTTTTGTATGACAAGAAAGCTACAATACTACATAAAGCCAGAGTGCAGTAACATCACTTACTTCACTCTGGCTTTGAACAGCAACACAGTAGCACACTGCTGTACAAAGCCGAACAGCAGTAAGTGCATTTGCTGCACTATGACTTTGTTTTCCGGTTCATCTATTTATGCCACTTCTGGCTTGGTTTTGTGCTATTAATACAATCTTTTGAGAAAAATTAGCGTTCAAATAACACTCATGGCACAATCTCGGGGGAAGAGGATGGATGAGCTTGCGTTGAAACGTAAATACCCTGAATACTCCATGAAAGGCTAGAATTTTTAATTGAGTGGCCAGAGGGACATGTACTTCAAGCTACAATGCCAATGGGATTCAGAGAGGCATTTGGACATAGAATAGCTGTGATTGTTGACTGTTTTGAAGTTTTTATTGAGAGGCCCTCTAATTTATTAGCCCGAGCACCAACGTGGTCCAACTACAAACATCACCATACTGTCAAATTTCTGATTGGTGTTGCACCAATATTGGTGATAGTGTGGGATTTTACTGTGCTTCACTACAGATACCTGCTTTCACCAAGGGGAAAAACAGCTGTCAGCATATGAGGTGGAGGAAACTAGAAAAATAGCTAATGTACGTACTCATGTTGAAAGGGTCATAGGTTAAGTCTGGAGGAAATATCAGATTCTGCAAAGCAGGGCTATGCCCATAGAGCACACGATAACAACACCAGGTGAGGCACTAGCATTAATTGACAAGATTGTGGTTATTTGCAGTGCCTTGTCTAATATCTCTGTGTCTGTCGTCCCATTGGAGTGAGGAGGAGGGACGGAGGGAGGGATGGGTAGAGTCAATCAATTTACAATTAAGTGAACAATATCTAAGGATCACACCTGTTGCTCTCACAAAATATGAACTGATTTTTTTCTTGCAATGTGAATTTAATGACAAGTTTTTAAAGGCAAATTATCTATATAATATATATTTACATATGTTACATAATATGTATAATATATGATATAAAAATACATATTACATTTTATATAATTATATATATATCGTATATACATAGTTACATACATACACACATCATATATACTAGTTTTTTTATCAATATATTTCATTGTAATTACAACTAGAAAGGAAACTATACATATACACATTTACAAATACAAAACCATACAAATTTATATGCAAAACCTCAGTCCACATCTTTATATAAAAGACGAGGCAGCTAAGGAAAGGAAAAAAAATAAATAAATAAAAAAGTGTTAAAAATCAGAGTAATGAAAGATGTTTAGTGAGAAGAAAAAAAAAACTCAATCCCCTGAGCCCCCTTCACTCCTCTGGGTGTACTAGTACTATTAGTAGATTTATAAATGTTCATTAGTATTACTTGTGACACTTTTTGCTTCACTAGTAAAGTCTATTCGTACACTAGTTCACCACAACTGAGTAAATGTACCCCACATTTGAGGACTAGTAGAGCTGAACTATGGTTGACATCACAGATATATCAGTTTTATGCCCAAACGGCTTTCCACAGACATCCTACATAAATTACTTACCCTGCCGTGCAATTGCAATGAGCTGCAACGACCTCTCCATCCTGCTTCACAATACTCCAGGTCTTCAGAGAAGTTTCGCTCGAACTCTGAGAGTGGTTTACCTTGAAACGTATACAACAGTAAGCTAATGTCTGCTAGCTGCTAATGCTAGCTAGCTTTAACCATAAAACAATAAAAGAACAAACGATTACCTGGGCGAAGACCAAATGATAATGATTGTGGTGCAGTTTAGTGCCGTGGTTGTGGACCCACCCGCTGACAAAAAAGTTATATGCCTCCTGACTTTTGTAGGCTTTCATCTGCTGTTAGGTGTCATAGGATGTCTGGAGCACCAGATAGTTTGTTAGATTTACAAACTCGATTGCTGGCAAATCTTTAAGTTCTGTCGAAAACTTGCTCATGTCCATTAAATATGTGTCACGTCCAACATATTTGATACTTAATTGCTGGTATCTTTGTCTAAAAATGGGGTCTAAATCTGAAAAATACGGACTCTCTGCAGCGACCTCCTCCATGTTATTCATGTTATTCACTTCCTGCCCTAAATCTGCGTTTCATGCGTCACCATAGTCACGTGACTGAAACCAACGTATATATTATACCATCTGGGAAAGAGCCTAAAGAAGGTGTACAGGAATGGGCAGACACTTCAAAACCGTATCCGGCAGTTGACTGGATGATCGTTTTGTCAATTACGTTCATTACTGTTCAGTCAGATAATGTAGTAGAACAAAAGTACAAAGCATAAGCAACTCCTAGAACAAACTCTTGCCAAAACATGTCAGTAGTGGTCCAGAAACAACCTCTCTATGGAGAAATGCTTTCAGTGTTGTCATTGTGTTTTATTTAAAAAAGAAGAATGCCATCCAGATCTGATGAAACTGCAACTGATGTTGTTAGCATCAAGCAGTCACTTCCTTCTGTTGTCTCACACATAGCCCTGACTTGATCCTATTTTTAAGGAGGCTAATTGTGTCTACAAGGTTGTTAATGCCAATCTCAAATTGCAACACTAAAGAAACAAACAGTCATGTCCATTACAATTGTCACATATTGTTGATATTATTCTAAATATTTTAGTCTGTTTTTTAGTCTGTACTGACAGTTTTAGTGCTGTCAGTAATGTATAAAATATGTATTAATGTGTCTTCACAGATGGCTGTTGTTACCTGGTTAAACTGTCTGGTAAGAGATTATATAAAGCTTGTTGTGATGGGAAGAATTAAAGTTACAGATCAGGTAATATACAATTAACTTAACAATTAAATGGTGCTTGAGTGGATAAACTCAATGTTATATTAACTGAGTAGGTAGTTATATTTAATTTTTGTTTATTTTTCATCTTCAATGTATTTTGCAGTTTTTAAATGCAATAGATGTTTTATTTTTAATTTGTTAATATACTTTTACTTGAAGATCAGCATTTTTGAAGTTGGGTTGTATGAGGTACTTGACAACAGTCAGTGAAGTGACTGAAAGGGAGAATAAGTCCAGTGAACCGAACTGCTCTTAACAGGTACAGTTATTTCTCGTAATTGTGTAAGTTTTATGTAATGAGCTCCAGGAAGTCTGTGTTTAGCACTATTTTACAATGCAGCAAATAGCTATGTGTTCCTCCACCTGTGCGCAAGCTGACAATTATGATTGAACCAACTGAAACCACACAAACTTCTTTTATTTTGTTGCACTTCTTTTTAATCTAACCTGTCTGTTAAATAATCTTCTCTTCTATTACATCTCTTTCTTCTGCCTTTTTAACTCTTCTTTTGAAACTGTGCATCATTTTTTTTGTGTGCTCATGAAAATCATTTAAATGGAGTCTTATTACGTCAACATTACTTTATTTCACATATTTTGATTTCACATATGAATCACTGCGGTTTAACTGCTGAAATTAACATATGTTACAAGTCTATAGCAGCTCCGTTTATTATGTTTGTCATTTCATAATATGAAAAAAATCTTGGACATCTAAAGTCATGTTTTGTAATCAAACAGTATTACAACCAGTCCTTATTCTGACAATACTCAAACAAAACCAAAGTCTCCAATTGCTCAGCTTACCTCAGGTGGTGTTTACACAGCTCCATTTTCAGCCCAAAACGGAGAGTTTTCATTGAGTTTTCGCCTCCCGTTTACATGAGAATGGTGCCTGAATCCCCAAACTTTTGAAACCAGGGTCCAGAGCGGAGAGTTTTTGAAAACGTATCTCGGCCCGGCTTCATGTAGACGGGATTCAGCGTTTTCAGGGTGAAACGCACCTCACAGTCAGCAGCCAGTCAGGTTAATAGCTGCTGTTTACTGGTAGTAGTTAACTTTTAACATGTTCTTATTTTTCTGTCCTGGAAACACCTGTGTGGATGTTCACAGCTTGTGTGCTCCTCTGTCGGCTGGCATGTATGGCAGCTGCATGGACGAATTCATGCATAAATACAGTAAAGATACTTATCCACATGTGCACTTGTGTTTTTTTACTCATTCTTAAAGTGTGTTTTTGGTAGGTGACAGACAGTTTTGCTGCTGCACTGCTCCTCACCATGTTAACTGAGGATAATGTAGCTCGTTGGGGAAAACCACACTACTTGATTAAAAAAATAACTGAGCTACTGAAAAGTTACTTGACCCTGAAAGCAACGATGCTTCCACAAAGCTTAATGAAGAAAATGTAGTAAAACTACTGCCAATCACTGGTTATTGCTGAGACTTAATATTGTAGTCTACTCCATATTGGTCTATAATTAACACCATTTTTTAGGTCTTTGTCCTCATATATCTTATTATAGATTTTACACTGTTTTTTTATCAATGAGACCTCTACATGACTTGTTTTTTTCCTGATTCGTCACAATATAAACTCTCCTCAACTTGGCTCTGTAATCCCTAAAATTTCCTCCGTTTACCTACGAAACAATCGTGAATTATCCAGCTGATGCTTTGTCTTTCTCCTCTTCCGTTATCCCCTTCCTGCTCTTTGCCTCTTGGCACCTTTTCACTCGCCCCTCTCCTCGTAGCAAGGCAGGACCAAACCTCTTGCACCTGTTTATTCAGACTCTATCCGGTTCCCCTGAATTCCAGGAAGCACTGTGCAGACCCTCGAAGAAACCCAGGGACCAAAGGGGGAGAAAGAAAAAGGGGGTAACAGTGGAAAGCAGGAACCCTTTTCTGCAGTGCCGATTATTGTGGAGAGAGTTTCTCTTATTTTAGTGCATTTATCTTCTGCCAGGAAGAGCTTCATTGAAGCTCAGAAAACAAATGCATTTAACAGGGCCCCTGGTCTGGAGTGGGGCCCCTGAGTTCCTCTGTACAGCTTTTTCTAACATTGAGAGTGTTCACATATAAAGATTGATTTGGGGCTGTGTACTGAATCTCACTGAAGAGATGATTATGCCAATTCTTATAACAACTACTGCAATAGGATGAAATATAATTAAAACTTTATGATTGTAAGTCGATTACATGTAAAACAGATTACGTTGGCGACAGAAATTACAACATGTTTTAAGGACAATGTTTGACCAAAATCTTTGACAGTATTCGTAGAACAAAAAGTGTGACTATCCTTATGATCAAGAAATGCTTTCAGTGTTGTGTTTGTTTTTAATTTAATAAAGAAATGTGGTCTAGATCTGATGAAAACCCTATTGTGACTGTTAGCATCTATTCTAGTCTCTGTATGAGCAGTCACTTCATGCTGCCCTTGCAATTGTGGTTACCATGGTCAATACTGATCATCTGAAGACTTTCATATAGACATATTGACTGAAAACCCATTTGTGAGTATAACATGGTTAACTTTATTTAATGTAAAGAAAAATCCTATTTATATAGATAGACAGACAGATAGATAGATAGATAGATAGATAGATTACAGATGCACATCTGCATTGTGCAACATCCCCATCAGACAATATCAGCCCTTTCTACAAATATCTGCCATCGACAACTAAATATTGGAGCATCATTTTACTGATATTTATTTGATATGTCATACTGATCCAGTGCTGATATATACATATATGTACATAGTAGATAGCTAACCCTAACTCATGTTCTGTCATTGTTTCTTTGGCAAATGAAGTGCATTGGCTTGGAGTGGCAGGTCCATTGACAACATGGCGCCAAGCAAAGCTAATTACCACAGAGTTGACTAATCCTCCAATCAGTGCAGACTGGGCACATAGGGAAGGCGCTTAGAATACAGCTGGATCAGGGGAACTTGTTATATAAAAACTAGAAGGGGTTTTTTCACATTAGTGATTGTCCCCTTGCAGTCATCAAATATAAATGTATGAACCTGAGTTGAGGCAGAATATGGGCTCCTAAAAGTGACCATAATATGCTGTTATAGAGCCTTTAATTCTTTTTGAAACTCTTCTTTCTCAAAAGTCAAAAATATATCCCTGTTGTAAAATACTGACAGTCTAGCACAGTGAGAGTCGGTGAGCAGTGTGGCAAGTGTTTCCTGAGGTGACCTTCAGTCAAAATCTGTGATGGATTCACTTGAGTGATGGGATTTTGTGTGTCTCTGGTCATAGTCAGTGTGTTGGTGTGCGCATGTGTGTGTGTATTTGAGCCCAACATCAACACACCGGCAGTGAGAGGTGGAGGAGCAGAGGCCTGAGAGTGACTATGGAGAGATTAAAAAGGGAATGTGGGACTTAATCCACTGTTATACTGCAGTCCTCTGAGTCTCCACTCACTGAGAGAAGGCAAAGAAAAGACGAGCATTCCTCCCAGCCCTCGCTACTCAGCACACAGACCAGGGGCTACAGACGCCATTCTCCTGCCATCTGGCCTTAAGCAAACACTTAACGGGCCCTCAACCCTGATCAGCTGCAGCCCAACGGCCCAAAGACCTCCACCATCTTCACCCTTAGCCCTCTAGGGTGCTGTAATCTCTGCCCCCCACGCTTCCTGTTTGCAACATTATGTCACAATATTACAAACACCAATTCCAATGAAGTTGGGATGTTGTGTAGAATGTAAATAAAAACAGAAGACAAAGATTTGCAAATCCTTTTCAACCTACATTAAATTGAATATGCCACAAAGACAAGATATTTTATGATTTATTTTTATTTTTATTTTTTTGCAAATATTCATTTTGAATTCAATGCCTGTAACATGTCCCAAAATAGCCGGGACAGAGGAAACAAAAGACTGGGAAAATTGAGGAATACTCAAAAAACACTTGATTGGAACTTTCGCCAGGTGAACAGTGTAACTGGAAACGGGTGAGTGTCATAATTGTGTATTTGAAGGAGCATCTACGAAAGGCTCAGTCATTTACTCAGTCAAGCAAGAATGGGGCAACTGATTATCATCATTCTTTGCTTGAATGCAATTTTGTGAACCCACAATCCTGCAGCAACAGATATACTTGCTGTGGATCCAGCAGTTGTGCACGTCGTCCAGAATTAACACGACACCGAGAAGAGCTGCAGTCTACACGTCACCAGTGGGATCAATGTAGAGGTAGTGGAGAGACGAGAGATTGATCACAGCAGCAGAAACAATAACAGGAAGTTTAAAAGACAAACTGATAAATCAAGACCACGATCATCAACATCTAAATGTGTGAGATTGAACAGACACAAACATGGCTGTCCATCCGGCTGATGACAGATAAATTCTCCTTTAAAACTCAGAAAACAAGGAAATAAGCTTGGTATTCTTATTCTACTGGTGGCCGTGTACAATGGTGACGTGGAGTTGACACCATGATTGACTTTCTCTGTAGATGTGTTTGTGTTAGCTTGTCTCCTTGTTTGTACTTCCTCACATACTATTGAAGTATTCTTTGATGATATGTTTAATAAAAGTGAAGCACTGAAGGACAAGCCCTCTGCTTTGACTTCAACATCTGTCTACACAGATGGCAACAAGTCATCAGTAAACATGGTAACTCATCACACCCATACACCAAGACAGTTCCATTGGTGCACAGAAGAAAATTATCTGAGAAAAAGTTCACAAAATATGTCAAAAACACTTCACAGGATTTTGTATAAATTTGCGAAAATGTCCATTTTTACTCGGTGGCAAACTGTTAAAATTTGGAGAGACAAGTTCAAATGTGGGCAGCAAGGTGGCGCAGCAGGTAGTGCATGTGCCTCAGCAAGAAGGTTGCTGGTTTCAACCCTGCCCTTAGGTGTGGGTGAGTGAGTGAATCATTGTCTGTCTCACTGGGTGGCCCTGTGATTGGCTGGCAACTGGTTCAGGGTGCATCTCGCCACTTGCCGAATGTCACCTGGGATAGTATCAAGCTACTCCAAGCCTGAAAGGGTAAGCAGTCTTAATAATGGATGCATGGATGGAAGTTCAGATGTCCTTTGGGCCTCATGATCATACCTTCCTTTTGAGCCTCATTTGTCAGTTTAATGAGTTTTGCACAAATTTCCTCCCTGACTTGACACTTGAGAATGGTCTGAGTAAATTTGGGAGGTATAAGGTCAGAGGCCATGGGACCCAGCACTGCTCTTTCACTCTCTGGCGTTGTATATGTTGCAGTGACCTAAAACCACCACGCTGTAGTTCAAGTGCTCAAAAATGTGCCACCTGTTTGAAACCAGCACGTTTTCCCACCTCCACCTCCGCCAGTCCTCGGTCAGTGACAGGGTTACGCAGCAGCTGTGCACTCAAGGGTTAACACTCCTGTGGGAACGATCCAATACAAATATTGGGTTGTAGCAATGTGAAACTCTGAGAAAGTTATGAATGGAGCAAAGAAAAATAACTTCATTTATTCATTAGTTTGTTAAAAAAAAATCTGCAGGAAAAAGTGTGTGTTCATGGTAAATATAGAGATATTTGGAAAGCTGCAGGGTGAAAAAATCCAGCCCACTCATGCAGCGTGAATATTTAACAAAGCTTGGCCCTTCTACAGCGCCCTTTCCAAAAAAAATCAACAATGCTTAGCTCTGAAACAACAAGTCATTTGAAGGCAAGGATGCATGTAACTCCTGAATAAATGTGACAACGTGTTAACTCTGGCTCTGAACGCTCACCAACTGTTTAGATACGAGTGTCTACAAAACCTTTCTCACACTCTTTGCCACCTTTTTGCAGGCTGCTATGCCAAAAATTTGTCATGTCCATGCTGTCTCGTGAAGGAGAATCCCCCCATGTCTTTTTCACTTCCCCTCTGGCTGTCTTTCCCACCAATCTACGGCTTGTTTGAAACATACAGGGGACTTTTTTTTACCGCATTTGAGACAGAATTTTGTGTCCTTGAGCCAAAATCTTTATCTGCCTGGGCCCACATGTCCATAACCAAACTGGGGAGCAGATAGAAGTCCCATCTGAGACAAATGCAAGACTAACTATGCTACTTTGATCCACTCGTATTAGCTGGTCTCATATATACAAACATTAGCTGTGTCCACATGTAAAAACATTTTGGAAAGAGGTCTTTCACACTTAGTCTAAAATACTAAACAAAGCACTTA
Source organism: Cetoscarus ocellatus (assembly GCA_037902135.1). Taxonomy (NCBI): domain Eukaryota; kingdom Metazoa; phylum Chordata; class Actinopteri; order Labriformes; family Labridae; genus Cetoscarus; species Cetoscarus ocellatus. The sequence continues at coordinate 3,780,623 of JBAMNC010000579.1, read as the reverse complement.
AGCCAGCCCTGGTTTCAACTCTGTTTAGAGCTGCTTGTGGAGATACTTCACACCTGACATCATCTGAGTGTTGGATGGTTGCCTTAGCCAGATCACTGTTATCTGTTACATGGCATGAATTAAAGGTTCGTGTGTGTTCAGGAAGAGAAGCTTAACAGTTGGCTAAATATAATCAGTCCTTTACCCACCCCATTACTCCTCTGTGCTAACGTTAGCACGGAAGGTAGGCTAAGTTGTGGCTGTCCCACTGCGGTTAGCATGTTGTGTGTTAGCCTGTGATGTCTGTTATCTGATAACCGGCATAAATTAACGTTTCGTATGTGTTCAGGACTGTAAGCGGCACGTGGCTGGAGCACGAGACTTGCTGCAGGTCTGTGTGAATTCCCCATTTGTACGCGGCTCTGGCTCGTAAGCATATGAAGGCAACCGCCCTCAAAACCAGCTGTTCCGAACAGAGGGGTTATGTGAGTGTGGAAAGAATGCAGATGTGCTTTATTCATAGGCTTTTTGGACCAAAGCATGTTACTAACGTTTCATGAAGACATCAAGGATCCATGTTAAACTGCAGAAAAGGAGCAAAATATGGAACCTTTGAAAAAATTGCAGTTCTATATTTTTGTAAATACTGTTGACATTGCCACAGCTAATTTTGTACTCTGTGTTGCAAAATGTCTGTTTTGAAATTAAAAATCTTTACCTGCCTTGTGTTCATCTTTCCAAATCTACTCCAACTACCCCCACTGACTTTATTCTCCCATCTGTTCCTGTGTATGGCAGCGAGCCCGATGTGCCTTCAGTACAACAACCAGCTGAGATGCCTTATTTGATGGGACAAAAGGGCCTTCAAAAATCACTGCTGTTCCTCCAGAAGCTTAAGCCTTTGGACTGAGAGCTGAAGGTTTGGAGAAGGCACAGGTAAGGAGAATGAATAAAGTTTAAAGCCCTTTAGCAGGGTTGATTTTGATGGTTTCTGAAGTAAATTCACAATCACTTGTGTTCAAAAAACCCTGTAGTTTCACATACTCAGTACCCCTGATTCACCTCTATTCTGACTCAGGCTGTGACCTTCTGTTGGAGCTTCTGTCACCTCCTTCCCCATGTGATGATTATGGTAATCATCATATCATTGCTGTCAGGCACAAACTCTGTGTCTACATTTTTTTTTATCATTGTTACCTCCGCCACGGAGGTTATGTTATCACCAGGGTCTGTCTGAGTGCTTGTGTGTTTGTCTGTTTGTTTGTTTGTCTGTTAGCAAGATTATGCAAAACTACTAGATAGATTTACATGAAAATTTTACCAGAGGTGTGGTTTGGTCCAAGGAAGAAGCCATTACATTTTGGTGGTGATCCGTATATTTGTCTGGATGCAAAAAATTCCCAAAATTTGTGAAAAATTCCATAACTTAACATTGGGCTGTATTTTTAAAAATCCTATCTCTGATATCACTTTATGGATTTGCTTAAAAATTTACACGATAATATATAATATACTGTTTCATCACAGTCAATTTCATCTGGATCCAATCCAGATTGACGTCACAAAAAAAAACATTTAAGTTTATAATGGGAAATCCCATTCATTTCTTCTCAGCTGCTGTGAGGGTTTTGCCCCCTTTACGTCATTATGGGAATTGTAGTTTATTTGCAAACTCATGTAAACCTTTTTCAAGCCTATGTCACTATATTACCCAGTTTCCCTTGCAATGCCAGCAGAGGAGTTCTCTACATGGACAGACATGAGCGGAGACTTGGCCGTCATATCGGGGTGCGTGGTGATCCAGAATTGTATTTTGGCGGAGGTCTGCACTCTCAAAGTGCTTTTCTAGTCTTTAAAATCAAATATTCTGAATGATAATGATTTGAATGACAATAACTTTCAGTGGTGGAGCATTTTTTTAAGTTTCCTGAAAAGTAGCAATGTTGGATATCAGAGGTATGTGCCTGTAAGCAACAATAACATGATCTGATTGGTTGACTGGTCTACTCTGCGGCAGTTGGGCAGTTCAGTGTGGGCCAGTGCGGTTCATCACCATTTTCAACAGCCCTGGTCAGGGCTTGAACTACTGATATATCAGCAGTAGGACATCACAATGACAGGTCTTTGTTGTCTTTGTCTTGGTTGTGTAAGTACCGCTGTATGCCCAGGTGCAAAACACATTAAAGGGTAATATAAAGGATGAAAATATCATTATATGACCTCTCTGAGGCTATATCCACAAATAAGCAGTTATTTTTTTTGTTAATAAAGGCTCTGCTCTGTTTTCAAGTGATGTTTTAAAAAACACCCTAGTCTACATCAGGACTTATTAATGCATAAATGAACCTCACAGTTCCTCCACAAAGACTGTCATTTCTCATTGTTTCGCTAACTTGAAGCCTGCCCAGTGTTATTTTGTATATATTTCATTGTTTTAATTTTATGTCCAGGCATGTCTGATCTGCCAGATTTACCTCTCTTCCCTGATTGGGCTGTCCAGTTTTTGGTTGTGAAGTCATAGGAGATCGGAGCTTGAAAAGTAGGATCTGATTTCTGGGCAATGAGTTAGGCAGGTCCATCTGCACTGCAAGTTTTCTAAAATGTGTGTTTCTAGTGACCTAAATGACAAAACATTCATAAAAAGCTATGTTTTCAAAAATACTCTCTTACATGTTGACAGGGCCAAACTTCCCTGGAGTAGTTCTGATCATGGGTCATTTGTGGGTTTGTTTGTGAAACCAAAAGGTAAAGAAAAGCTTCAAACTCCTAACCAATCAGAAATATTAAGCACTGCGGGTCCTCTTTCTATTTACCCCATGAGCAGGGTAAAATTATGATCCCCAGACCTAAAGTAAGGTCCTAGTCCCTGCAGGGGAAATGCACTGAGTTTCTCAAGAAGTTTATAGATCTGAGGCATAGTTCCTGTGCCAAAAAAGCACCCGTACACGGAGCAGCAGATGCCCTCCCTTAGGTTTATGATGCTGCTCACTGACAGCTGAGCCTCCACTTTTACTCACAGTGAAATTATGATTTCGTGTGATAATGTGGAGCACATAAAATTCATGGTGGATCATTATTTCTACATCCTGTGTTATGAGCACCAATATAAATGTCATTCCACTGTTAGAGCTGAGGTTTATTCAGACCCATTAGCTCCTCTGCGCAGCACTGAGTCCACATCCAGGCTGATTTTGTGCCAGAAACTGAAGTCAAACAACAAATGCAGTGTTGAGAAACACGATGTGGACTTAAAATGTAAACCAAAAATGCCAGCCTGTCACCATTAAACAACCAAATGATGAATTTGGTTTAAGTCTTTTAACATTACTGCAATGTAATCAAAAGTGGTTATATCTGAACATTGTAAAATCTTAACTAAACCTGTTGATCATTAACAGTGGAAGTGGTATAAATGTTATATGTTGACAACCTGACCACCTTTCAGTTATATAGGTCTTATATTTTGTTTACTAATGGGCAGTGACTAGTTACTTGTCATACATTACAGGCAATGACTACTTCCCTGTAATGCTTTACTTTAATTATTTAAGTAACATGTTTAACCTTCCTCCTGTGTTAGGGTCGGTACCAACTCGTTTTAGGTTTTCAATGCATAAAAGAACCACTTAATATTTGTTTATTGCATCAAGGCTTTTTTGACTTTGTCAGGAACCTCTATTTAAACAAAAAAGAAAAGAAAATATAAACAATAAATTATCAGTGCTCTGTTGAAATAGTGTCATCTGTGTTGTTAGGGTCGGTTTTGACCCAGTTATAAAAATAAGATTATAAGCAATAATTACAGCCAAGACTGAAATCATGGTGCATCTGTGAAGATAAACAGATAATGCTCATAAATGTTCACAAATATTCATGCTAATAAAGTTCTCTTGCTAACAAATACCTTTTTTCCCTTTTTCTTTCAGTAAATATTTATGGGTCGAAACTGACCTGTCACACCATAGACGTTACTATAGTTAATAATATTAGGATGGAGAAATGTATATACACCCCCTAAAACCCCCAAGTAATAGTGAGGCTACAATCCAACCTTTATTTATTTGTATGATTCTCTTGAGGTTTATTTCACATTTTTTATTGAAATCAAGGGGTATACAGACAAACAAAGGCCCAAAGGCCCACACCAAAAGATATTAAAATCAATATTTTCATGGATAATGAAGCCTGACAAGGTAACCAAGAGATAAGGGGAAAGAATCTATGATAGATAATTGTTTTTAGTCTAATTTACTGCTGATTTAAGGCACAGGTCAAAACCAACCCTAGCGTGGAGTGTGTGTAGAGAAAGCTAACACAGTACGAGGGTTACGATATTACAATTTATAAAAATAGTTATGAAGCAAAGTGATATATTACTAGAAAAGCACTCAGAGAGCACAGACCTCCGCCAAGCAGCTTCGGTCCACTTTGGCAAAAATGGTCCCATCTGGCAATGTTAAAGAATCCTTTAAAAAATTCCTGGATCCAGACAGTGATCCGGATCACCCCCAGAATTTAATCAGTTCTTCCATATCCCATTTCCGACAATTCCTGAAAAATTTATCCAAATCCGTTCAGAACTTTTCAAGTTATTTTGAACACAAACAAACAAACAGACAAACAGACAGATAAACGCTGGCAAAAACATAACCTCTTTGGCCGAGGTAATTATCATGTTACTTCTGTCACGACTTGACTGTTATAATTCTCTGTGAGGCTATTTCTTCAAACAATGTAGGAAAAACTCAGTTTCCACAGTCTACACGTCAATACAGCCTAAATTTGGGGCTTTTTTGCCTTCATTGACAAAGAGAGAGAGAGACAGTGAGGCTTGTAAAGGGGGGTGAGAGACAGCAGAGGAGGACACTCTGCAAGCATTTTTATGGGACGTGCCTGGTTGGTCCACCAAAGCAGCACCCAAGACATAGCCTAAATTTATCTAAAAGCATAGGATCTTGGTCTGTCAATCCAACATCTGATTTAGTACAAGTTAAGTCATACTATCACACTTAAATGCATCCTAAATGTCCAGCTTAGTCAGACTTACACAATAATTCAACACACTGTGTGGACTAGAATAACTATTAACCCTGACAAATGTGACTATTTCACCGTCTGGCAGGAAGGAAACTGCATTATCGTAACAACAAAGCTCCCATAATGTTAGCATAAGTATGAGTTTTAAGTAGCATCTATATGTCCTTCTGTACATTCATATGTATGTCCAGCACCTAACTGGACCTCTCCTCCCCTCTCAGCTGTGGTCCCAGGCCCGGACCGGCACGGCTGTGATCCCAGAGCTATAGGAGAATAAGGAGACAGTTCATGGCTGAGCTGAAGTCATCGGCCAGGCATCCATCAGAACAACCAGCAGAAACAAAGGAGCCCTCTGTCCCGCTAACACAAGGTTAGTTTTAGATAAGAGGGCTGGACAGTGTAGGGATGGACAGAAGCAGCACTGGAACTGACAGCTACAGTTTCACCTCGTCTTAAAATATATCACCTCACAGACTGGTATAAAGATCAGGAGGGTACGTGATGGATATTAGAACATATTGCAGTATGAAATAGAGTCACTGAAACTTCATTCATCCAGGCTTAAAACACGACCCCCTCTGAAAGCACCTTTCACTGTGCTGCGCCTTTCTCACAGTATCTGAACACTCACACCTCCCAGAGTGCTGAGCAAGGGTTTACGGAGATAAGTGAGAGGCTGATCTTGAAAGTTGCAGCCCAAACGTTGAACAATGAAAAGTTTCCCTTGGATGTGCAGCCAGTAGCCAGAGGAGCGGAGAGACGGAGGTCATGTCAGTCCTTGATAGCCCGCTGTTTTATTCTCCTCTCTCCAGAGTCACAGTCACAGTTAATCTCAGCCCCGCGCCCCGCTGTGCCTGACCCCAACCTGCCACCTCCGTCTCCATGCCCACCGCATCACCATGGCAACAAGGACCAACCATGTGGCACACACACATATATATACCAGTGCACACCAGCCTAAAGCAAAACACTCTCAGTCTGTGATATAAAAGAGGAAATATAGGAATTTCAGAGCAGTGAGGCACAACTTCGTCATCATGACCGCAATCCCTGAAGATTTTCAACTGTTTATACTTTTTTTTTAATTGAAATATGCACTTTTGACCTTTAATGGAACAAAAAAAATTGACTAAACAAAGGGACAGGACTAACAATCTGAAAAGAAAATTTTACAGAAACTGTGGGAGGACTTGCACAAACATATTTCTTAATGGACTTGTGCTTATCAAGCACTTTTGTAGTCCCTCTGGTTACTCCAAGTGCTTTACAACGCAGGTCACATCTACGCATTCACACCTACTCACATTCACTCACTGATGGTTCAGAGTGTTGAAAGCCTTTTTCACACATGCAACCTTGATATTATCAGGATAATGCCTGGATAGTCCACCAGTTGACATGGTTGTTCACACTTGCTCCTTTCATCAGCATCAAAAATACACAGCAGAAGTCAGTGTTCACAATATAGCAGCAGAGCTTTACACTGTGATCACAATTAACCTCCCTACTATAGTGAAACATGTTAAAAAGCATTGATTTAAGAGTTGAGTAGAGCACTGTAACACGCAGAAGTAAATATGATTCAGTGCCACCACGTGCACTACAATTACACCATGAAAGAAAGCTGCAGTGTTTTAGCTCCTCATCCAACAGCAGTGCAAGACGGCTCTTTGGATGTGGCCCAGTGGTGATTGTTTTTGAGCAGCTGTACAACAGAACTATGATGATGTGCTGTGGAAACAGAGCTTTTGAATGTCCAGATGCACATTTGTGAGTGTTTTACCCTCCATGCAGTCAGAAAAACCTCAACAATGGTTGTTTTAAGTCCATCCTGTCAAGTCTCACTTTTCTGGTTTCACATCGGTTGCACAGGAACCCTGTGTTTTCTTTTTCAGAGTGACAAGAAATGCAGAATTCAACAGAGTACAGAGTAACACAGAGACAGGGATAAACATAACCACTTTTCAAGCCACATACTAACATTGTAACCTTATGGTGGCTTCAGTTTTGTGGATAGAGTCTGGACAGAAATCATATTTCTGACACTGTTTATAAAGCAGTTACTTTGGTTTTGGGTTGACACTCTGGTTCACAAGTACAAAACTCACAGAAAAAGCTTAGGTTTACAACACAGGTCTTAATGCTCAGCTCCAACTTTTTTGTTAAAATCCAAGTTTTTTGCTTGGTTGTTCTCATTATAATTTAGATGTGGCTGCCATCAGACTTCAGTGTTAACCGTCTATGGCCCTGAAGTGCCCTGCCTGCACAAAAGAAGACATAATGTCACACGCAGCTCCCTGTGTTTGCAGATGTAAATATGAATGCTTACACATGTCAGCGTTTGTGTATCAGTTCTGAAGTTGTGCGATCAGAGCTGACAAAATCATGACAAAGTAATAAGGAGAAGAAGAAGACTGAATAAGAGCGCACACATTTTAACGATGGCCTCCAGTGGAGCAGTTTTTGCTGCCTCCCAGAGGTCTGTGTGGATGTGGAGTCTGAGACAGGAGTGGTGGGATTGTGACCTGAGCCTTACTGACACTTCGTCCATGGTTTATCATTGGATTTTGCCAAGTTTCTCGGCCTCCTGTGCAGCTTTGTGACGTCTGTTTTACTTCAGTAACATAAATGTCAGATGAAATGCGACATGACTGTTCAGAGTGAGGTCAATGTGAAAAACATCAGATACATATGGAAGTGGTCTGGTCTGGATTCGAAAAAAAATCTGATTTGTGCCCTTAAGGCTGTCAGGAAATCAGATATGGGACGCATATGGTCAAAAAGTCAGGCTTAGGCCACTTTTGCCTGCAGTGTGAATGCAGCCTTAGTTTTTAAAGGGACAGTGTGTCATGTTTTAATAATTTATGAGCTGAAAACAGTGTCTATATTCATAAATATTACCTCACTTGTGTCAAATGGCCTCTGACTTGTCCTCCTGAGCGAAGAATTTTGTATCTGTATTTACATCAAACAGGTAAGTCCTATAGAGGCTTCCATGTCCTTCAGGTCTATAAAAACTATTAACAGCCGAGAGGGACATAAAGCACTACGTAGTACTACTACGTTTTCAACTGAAACGGAGAAGGAGCACGGCGAGACGCACTTGTCATTGTCCCGGCAAATTCATTCTCATTCATACTTACTATACTTATTCATACAAGATCATACTTATGCCACGTCACAGGGGAACGAATCATCGTGGCTAAAAAGCTAAAAAGAGAAGACATAGCTTCTAGTGCGCTGGAGAGCACTGTTCTTTTGAATGCAAGTTTCACCTTTAGATGGGAGAACAAACTACAGTGTGGCTTTAAAAATACCCGCCTACGTGTGGACACAGCCTAAAAACTGCTCTGCAACCAACTTTGGGTGTCAATCCACTGGTTGAGAAAAACTGCTGGAGGAAAATGTACTGAAATGTGGTGTGGGGCTGTATGCAGAACAGTCAGAGACGGCTGTACCAACCTCTGTTGTCTACTGTACCCCCCTCCCACTCTCTGCAGGAGAAACAATGGTCAAATCCATAGGCCGCAAATACACGGACAAACAAAGTGGCCTGTGTGTGTCTGTGCCTCTTTCAATCAAACAAGAGTAAGAAGACACAAAGAAAGCTCTGACAACACACCACACACTCTCAGACACACACAGGCACATAGACGCTGCAGCAGAGGGGGTCTGTTCTCCTGTTTTATTCTGTAGGAGGTTTGGAGTCGTTGGGCATGACGACTTCATCTGCCTTTCACATAAATCACATCACAGGCTCCATCGAACTTAGATTAAAGATTTTCTTTAATTAAACCAACATGGGGAATCTTTGTGTTTCCTAACATGCCCCTGCGTGTTTGTTTGTGTTTTTGTTTATGTGTGGACTGTATAATAAAGTGTAATGTTTGCCTCTGTGTATGAATGAGTCTGTGGGTGTTGTGTGTAGATCTGCATTGTGGTCATGTGTTTCAGAGCGAAGGTTCTGCGTCAGCACTGACTCTTATGTTTGAACAGAGATGAAGGAATTTTTCACTCAACATTTGACTCTCTCACACACTGACACAGTGTGTTCATGGCTTTCATTTGTAGGGCAGCATCAAACTGTCACACCCCTCCTCTTTATAACTCCCGTGGGACTTGGCTGATATTGTTTTGAGCTCAGCAGTGGGCCACCACAACTGCATTATGTTTGTCCATGGGTCTCGTATATTTCTTCAAGAAGTCTCAGCCTATGTAAACACAAATATTCTTTTAGTTTTAACAACTTTGGGAAGTAGCCCCAGCTGTGTTCACTTAAATCCTCTCATGAATTATTAAATCACAAAGGAATATTTTTTTAAATGTTTGTTTTCACTTTCAGACAAGTTAAAAATCACAGCCATTTTTTAAATGTAATATTTTGAGGATGTTATACAACTCTCTCAAACATGTCTGTAACAAACATTTAATAAGAGTAAATGATATGAATATAACAAAAAATGAAAAATATCCTGCTGGTCTTAAGTCTCTCTGACAGAAAAAATGATATTTTAGAGGAATAAGTTATAACAATAAGTATAATTACACTTTAATAACCCAAACTTTAGACAAAGTTTAGAACAAATACACCAACATGCACCGTCCCCCTACACACTGAGAGCCTTTCCTGTCCTCATGTGGACCTCTGCTTTTATATGACCCAATAATAAACTGTTAGCAATAAAATAAAAAGCTAAATCAGAAGTATATCTAATAGTGCATTTTATTCAAACTTTTTACTTGTGAATTGCACCAAAATGTTCAATGAAAAATACAAAATTATGTGAAATTTGTGTACAGGCATAGTACTCAGAATATATCCTTTAGTGCAAAGGTCCACTGGAGTGGACAGATTCATTTTTGGTCACAGAAAAAATATATGAGTGAATTATTGTTAAAATCTGCATAAAACTGTTCCTCATATATTTTTAAATTAGAATATATATATTTTTAACATGTCTGATTCCTTGAGAATAGAAGGAGTTCACACTTTTTCCTGAAGGGCGTGATGCAATTTGCCCTTCGTTGGCCATTTTTGATTTATGATGCAATATCTCAATATGACTGAAATATGCAAAGATGATATTTTTATGAATCTTGAGATAATGGTTTGGAAGTTAACCACCAGGTAGCTGGACATGGTACTTCAACCTAAAAGGTACCAAAGTATTCCAAATATCTGTCTACTGTACTGGACACCATGCATGAAAGGGTTAATGCTCTAAATCACTTTCACTTGGAGTTGGGACACGTTTAAGTACCCTGCCAAAGAGGGTGTGTTTCTGCCTGTGTTTGTCTGTTTGATGCCTATTTGTGTGCAAGATAAGTAAAAAGGTCGACATGGATTTTGGTTAAATTTTCAGGGAATAGTTGTCATGGCACAAGGCAGAAGGTATGGTACGAAGATTCGGTTTAGTGGTGATCCAGATCCAGGAATTTCTTTAAAGGATTAAATAACATTGTGAGGCCTCGCAGTTCTTTTCTAACCTGACACACCAGATGTTCAGTTTATTTCACTAGTCCTTCAGGGCTAAGGATGGGAGTATTGGTGTCGAGTATCCATACTTTTAAAAGTACTCTTTTGGTATTGATTACTACTCTAAAATACCAAATGTGTACTCTAAAAATATTTATCTGTACTATTCCTTAGAATGCTTCTTTTTCTATTTCCCCATGCCAAGGCAGAGCCACTTCCTGTGTCATGTGACTGTGGAGACCAATCAGGCGTGTCAAACAGTGCCCAGCTGCACCCCCAAGCTTACACACAGACACACAACAGAGCTGTTACAAACTTAAGTAGGAATGGAGGGAGAAAATATTTATACATGGCTACATTCACTTTTTAAATTACCTAGAATCGATTATGTTTGGCTTAGAAAGATTTATAAATCAATGCAACACATCAGTGATCATCAACTAATGGCCCAGGGACCATGTCAGGCCCCCTACAGCTCCCCATCTGGCCCACAGAGTATTATCAAATGTGAGGGTGAAAATATGCTGTGGCTGTAAGGCTATTTTTTTAAATTATACCCCTGAACACAGCCCCCAAAACAATTGAAAATGAAACAGTTTTATCAATAATAACTTCATGTTTGATATGATGCCTGAAAGCCATTGTTAGCTAGTATTTAACAAAGCGGACAAATAAAGCCATAGTAAAAACATAATGGACAACACAGCAGCCCTCGAAAGCAGAAGGCAGAAGCCCCATGTGGCTGGCAGCATTATGGGTGATATGGACTGATCTTTGTAGGGCAAAAACGCATAAAATTGGGGAGTGAAAATTAAATTAATGGCGTGTTTATGGTGGGATTCAGAGGTGTTGGGATTACTGCCAACTTTGCCTTTCGGTCAAATGTGGTCTACTGTGAAACACTGCTGTCATATTATATTCATATTGTAAATATTAGTAATGTTAACAGTGTAAATTCCTTTGCCTTGCTCATGGTTTCACTTGTACTTATTTTTTTTTTTTTTTTAATTTTAATTAATAAGGAATTTGTCTTAAAGATTCTGCATGTTGCAACTTTCTTATTAAAATTATTTATCTATTATTATTATTAGTTATGCTGTCTATACCTGATATTCCTACTGCTGTACCGTCTATAAGAGCATTTGAAACAACCAAATTTACCCTTTGGGATTAACAAAGTATTTCTGATCTCTGATTCCCAGTTGCTGGAAGTTGGTTGGTTATTGGCTGGAACCTGGCAGTCTTTTGGCTGGAGGGAGAAAATTGAAACAGCTGCATCTGTATGTTATGTTGACCAACATATTCATATTATTACATTGTTTTTTAAATCCGGCCCCCCTATTGTCTGTCAAGCAGAAATTTGGCCCTTGTACAAATGTAGTTGATGACCCTTGCCTTGGTGTCATCATTAGTGTCATCACAGGCACCAGCACAAACAACATGCAGTTACCTAAACCCATGTATCCAAGGATATTAATAACCATGTTGCTCCCAGTGCATGCTAACACAATGTCCCAAACATGATAAAAACAGGATAAGGCTTCAAACAAAGTACATTTGTGCATCCAAACAAAGTCATTAGTGATGTTTTTCTATCATTTCAGACTGACTAACTGGTCTTGAACTTCTCTAAAAAGGGTGAATTTCAGTCAAGTTTGTGCGTCAACATGCTCTGAGAAAATGGAAACATCAGAGCAGGCTTACAAATACAAAGCTGACATGTTGGTTTTCCTGAGCAGGCTGTGAGTCTATAATGTGACAGTGCTGAAATGTGCTGAGCTCAAAGGAAGTCGGTACAACAATGAGCGCCCGGGCTTTGAATTATTCAGGCTGTAGTCCAATCACAGCAGGGGGGCAACCCAGTTTCCCAAAATCTTGAAGTTCACTACCTGAGGATTACTCTTTAAAGTGAATTTGTAATGCTTTGTTAAATAAGCTGTGAGAGTGAGGGACATGATCCTGAACTGTGTTTCCATCCTGACACCCAGTGCTGGCTACAGGGACTGCACCGACCTACGCTGATCCTTTATGATTATTATAAGAACTCTCTCCAATTGAATCAATGTTTTAAATGTGTTAAAAATACAAGACTTCAAATCTTTTAGGGACCGGTGACGAAATCACATTATTGCTGTGCAAAATGCTAACTACTCAGAGTTTTTGTTCGAAGAATACCTATGAATAAATACATATTTAAGCTATTAAAATGGTTTCAAAAATCTAAGCAAAACTGAAAAACAAAGTGATTTTAAGAATTGGGATTTTTACATTCTTTAAACACAGAAACACTGTCCTCACCAAAGATGATCACCCTTATCCCCTTTTTAATATATTACAATTTAAAGGGTATAATAGTTTTATTGACTCTGCTCATTGATGCAGCAGGTCGTGCTTGTGCCTCACAATGTGATATTGGGTAAGATGATAGAGTAAAATACTAACAGGTATTATTCTTTTAAAAAACGAATGAGTAGTTTAAGGTGTGCATTCATTTCTGAGGGCCAGCTCAACAATTCAGATATTAGTAACAATACTAGAAAAGCACTCAAAGAGCGCAGACCTCCGCTAAGATACAATTCTGGATCACCACGCGCTCCGATATGACGGCCGAGTCTCCACTCATGTCTGTCCATGTGGAGAATTTCTCTGCTGGCATTGCAAGGGAAGCTGGGTAATGTAGTGACATAGGCTTGAAAAACATTGATGTGAGTTTGCAAATAAACTACAATTCCCATAATGACATAAGGGGGACAGAACCCTCACAGCAGCTGAGGAGAAAAAAATGGGATTTGCCATTATAAACTTCAATGTTTTTTTGTGACGTGAATCTGGATCGGATCCAGATGAAGTTGAGCATGATGATAGAGGTATATTATACATATTATTGTGCAAATTTTGAACCGAATCCATCAAGTGAGGTCAGAGATATGATTTTTTAAAATACAGCCCAATGTTAACTAATTGGATTTTTCTCCAATTTTGGGAGTTTTTTGCATCCAGACAAATATGCGGATCAGCACCAAAATGTAATGGCTTCTTCCTTGACCAAACCACACCTCTGGTAAAATTTTCATGTAAATCCATCCTGTAGGTTTTGCATTGTCTTGCTAACAGTCAAACAAACAAACAAAAAAAACAAACAAACAGACCCTAGCGAAAACATAACCTCCGTGGCAGAGGTAATAATGCAGTTTGTATTATACCACTGGTTCTCTAATGAGACTCGGCCTAATTTGCTTTGGGATTTTGTGCAACCATGTGTTGTTCCAACAACTATACAGCGGCTGATGACTTGTTTTTTTAATGGTGCTTTATCAGCATACTTTATATGCTTCAATATACTGAATGTTAACATAATGCAGATGCATAATGTACAGACAAGAGGATAAGCAGGTTGGAGGAATGACTAAAACAGACCCTGTTCATCATTTTTAAAATCCCAAATTAGAAAAATCTCTAAGCTTAGTAATGCCTAAACATTATCGAGCCCCATGCACCATAGCATTAAGCGTCATATTAACCCAAATGCCATCAGTTTTGGAAGTCTGCTTGAGTTCTGCTCATTAAAAATAATATGTTGACATCTGTTAAAAGTGGCAAAGAAATCACCAATTTTCTAACTTAATAATGATTGTACTATGTTATGTTCAAAGTCAGCTCAGAAAAAAAAAACATCAAACATAAAAAAAAAAAGTTCAACTCTGGTAAGTGACCTGTCAAAGGTAAGTGATGTGTCATTAAAAATACTCTTGTATCAGTTTTTTAAGGTTTGTAGAAACAAACACAATCTTGTGTTTAGGAGGCTTTTGCATATTTATGAATATTGATCTTTGGTGTGCCTTGGGCAAGAACAAGTTTAAAACAACTGAAATATAACAAAGTGCTAGTCTCTTTAAATTACAAGGTTCTCTGACATTTTTCAGAATTGTATTGTTTATATTCTTATTCTTTCCTGGTTTTTTTTGTTTCTTTTCTAGGTAAGCACATTGACATTGGTTCCATCACTTCCAACATGGTGCTGCTGGGACCCACTTGACAGCGAGCACTTTAACCTACATCAACCATCAACTGAAACCAGATTATTTAACATAAATTTGTGATTTAAAATGTTTGAAATTGATTAAACCCAGTTTAATAGTGGTTCATAAAGATGCTGCTTTATTGATCTTACAGTCATTATAGTTGTAAATGTTAATAATAGTTGAATCTCTCTATCCATGGTTGTTATTGACTATACTTCCATGATTACTACCTTTACAACCGTATAGAGGAGGACCCTCTTGCGAACAAGGTCTCAAGGGGTTATCCTCTAATAAACTTAAATTCTATAGAAACAAATATGATGAGGACAAATTTATGGTTTGGGCATCCATGAATTTGTCACGAGTTCTTATTCTAGTCCGTTGTCTCTGCCCACACACACCCCCAACACGGTGGATGACTGGTTCCTGAGGTTTTTTTCTTGCCACTGTAATTGTTTCCGATTGTGTTAAAGTGCTGAACTTCTGCTGGAATCATGTTGGGTTTGGAATAGAAATAAAATGGTGAATTAATGAAAAAAAAATATATAAGAGATTAGAA
This sequence comes from Cetoscarus ocellatus, assembly GCA_037902135.1. Classification (NCBI taxonomy): domain Eukaryota; kingdom Metazoa; phylum Chordata; class Actinopteri; order Labriformes; family Labridae; genus Cetoscarus; species Cetoscarus ocellatus. The sequence continues at coordinate 3,765,550 of JBAMNC010000579.1, read as the reverse complement.
ATATTTATGAAATGAAGAGTATGGCTTGGACCTGCTGTTTTGTAAAGTGTCTTAAGATAATATTTGTTATGATTTGGCACTATACAAATGAAGATTGATTAATTGTTTTCATATAAAACCAAGTTAAAGATACCTTTTAGATTGTTTAGCATGAAATAAAACAGCATTTTTCTGAAAAGTTCCCTTAAAAATCTACATATATATCACAGGAGAAGATGTAATATCATTTTTTCCAGTGTAGTACAGTAAATTCTTGACTCTCTAATTTGAGAGTTTATATTATCTTGACCAAGCCATTTTTCAATAAAATGATTTCTGCACCTACAAAGATGTCCAAATAAGTCGTCCCATCTCTCCTGAGGTACACAGCTTTTATTTATCATGGATTCACAGAGTGGATTTGAGTTTTCCTCATCAGAGACATTATATAACCAAAAATAACCTGACCCTGTTTGAGTCCAGGACTGAAAACTAAACAGTGACAGAAAATATGAACGGAGAGATGAAATCAAAGACCATTTGTACAGATCACGAGCTTCAGATACCAAATGAGGACGTTAACAGTGATTTGGGCTCTTTGGCAGATTGTAGATCATCAAGTACTCGAGTAACGACGTCAGCAGTAAAACAGCAGACTCTTTCATTTGTGACTTTTTGTTTTACCTCAAATCATCAGTTAGATAAGAGACAAACAACATTTCATGAACTCAGTCTTTCACTCTGTTTGCATTTAACCGCCCACAGAAAAGAACTTTTAAAAAACAGACTCAGTCTCGCTGCTGTTTGATCACAGCTCGTCCTTGTCTTTGTCTGAGGTTGTCGTTGCTTCAGATTTTTCTTTCTTTATGTCCTTCTTGGCAGCAACTTTCACCGTCTTTTTAACAGCAGGTTTTGCATCTTTTTTGTCTCCCTGCTTGGCTTGAGTTTTAACCGTCTGTTTGCCGTCTTTTTTAGCAGCAGGTTTGACTTTATCTGCTGTCTTGGCTTTTGCTTGATCTCCAGTTTTGGCCTTTGCTTTGGGAGCAGGTTTGGCTTTAGCTTTAGTGTCTTTTTCTGTTTTGCTGACTGGTTTCGACTCTGTTTTGTCTTTTGGAGGGTCGGCTGGTTTGTCAGCAGGCTTTTCTTCTTCTGTTTTTTCCTCTACTGTTTTTTCATCTGCTGGTTTTTCCTCTGCTGGCTTTTCCTCTGCTAGTTTTTCCTCTGCTGGCTTTTCCTCTGCTGGTTTATTGTCTGGTTTACTGTCTGCTTTCTCCTGCTCAGTCTGTGCAGGAGGAGGCTCTGGTGTTGTTGGTGGTGGAGGCTCAGGGGATTCAGTCTCATCTTTTTTGATGAAGTCTGCATTCACAGGGGTAGAAAACATCTTCAGCATTTCCTCAGCTTGGATTCTCTCCTGCAAGACAGAAAAATAAATGTTTCATGGGAAAACATAATCAAAAAATAAAGTATGAAGTAGTTAAAATATCAGATCTACATGAATAATCTATGCTGTAATGTTAAGTCCATAAAGGATAAACTCAAGTTTGAAGAAAAATGGTTTGGAAGTGATCTGGCTAAACCAAAACTTAGGACTTAAGTGCAGATCAAACACAGTTTCCAGCCTGCAATTTCTGTAATCCAGCGGGCAAAGTTCATTGACTGCTCGACTAAGATCTGGTATTCTTTGTTTTGCTCACATTTTGTATAATATGCAGCAGCAGTAATATCCACCTACTACATCATCTGACCAGCCCGTCATGAATGTAATTGATGAAACATTCGTCCAATCACCTGCCAGATATGCATTGAAAGGTTCTGCCCTCCTCTATCAGAAATTCTTTCAACACTGAAACACACGAGATGCAGGGTGCACCCTGAACCAGTCGCCAGCAAATCACAGAGCCACATAGAGAAACGAACAACCATTTACACACTTACTCACACCTAGGGCCAATTTGGAGTCACCAATTAACTTAATGAGCATGTTCTTGGTCTAATGGAGGAAGTAGAGAACCCAAGAATGCACCAGGAGAACAAACTCCCTGGCTGATACAGGGTTTGAACCAGTGACCTTCTTGCTGTGAGGCATGGGTATAACCTGCTGTGCCCTCATGCAGCCTCAGAGTCAAACAAATGAAATTCAGTATGTTATTTTGATTTCATTTCTACTTTTTTGACAACTAAAAAGAGATAATACTTTTAAATTTCTTTTATCTAATCACTGGATGAAAGGGGAAATAACAAATACAGTTTCATTTTTTGATCTTCGATTCTCAGTTGAATGTTAGTTCTATTTATTGGCACATGTTTAAAAAATAATGTTGAGTATGAATGATGAATGTTTAAGGACGCAGGTTATTGTGGAACAATTTCTGTATCGACAGATTGTTGAAAAAAGGAAAAATTAGAAACAAGTTGATCATCATTTTCCGCAGATATGAATTTTTTCAGGTATTTACAGCAAATATTTTGGTCATTGTGGACAAACATAGTGCTTAACACATTTTTTAGACCACCTGTCATAAGAATGAGAAACCAGATATTTTAGAAATTTGTTGTGTTTAAAACTGAAAATGTCATTTTTATTGAACATTTTGAACATTTTTCTGTTCAGCAATGAGAGTAAACAGATATATACATCTTAATCAATCAATATTAACATGTTTACTATTTTTCTGGGGCCTTTTAAAGGTTGGAAATGGAAAACACTAATAATTATATTTTAGCATTAAAACTATCATTTCTGTTAAAGAGTTTTTACATACTGGTTTACTGACTATTACTTAAAAAACTTAAAAACACAGCTTTGGTAATCATTACTACTGCTGTTTATTTAGAGCATTTGTGGCATAGACCTCACACTGGGTGGTGGTCTAATAAATTTGTTAAGTACCGTATATCCCATATATTGTCTGCAATGTTGGCATATAGAATAAATGTTGCGTATAATTTACCTCATCATCACAGAATGTCTGCTTTTCAAAGGTGTAATTTATTGAAGAACAAATTATTTGTTTTTTTGTTTTACATTCGTTTCTGACACAAACAGACTGTCACCATGAAAGGAAGAAAGTAACTTAGGACAGATTCGTGATCTGGGCGTCAATGGGTTTGTTGCTATCATAAATTCTTATTTTTTGTCCCTTTGTATCTGCCTGAATGGAAACATCTCTGGATTTATGTATGTGTATATGCATATTGTGTGTATATATGAATAATAATAATAATAATGATGCATCGAATTTTTATAGCGCTTTTCAGAAAGACTCAAAGACACTTTACAAAGGATAAAACAGAACAAAAATTATAGGTGGTTAGGGGTCATATGCATTTGTGAACAGGTAAGTTTTGAGTGACTGTTTGAATGATAATAGAGAGTCCGAGTTTCTGATATGGAGGGGGATTGAGTTCCAGAGGGGGTGGGAGCGGCGATGGCGAAAGCTCGATCCCCCAAGGTCCGGTGCTTGGATTTGGTGATAGGCTTGAGGAGGCTGGAGTCATATGAATATATGTGTATCTATAAAATAAGGAGTATGGCTTCAGCCTGCTCTTTGTAAAGTGTCTTGAGATAACACTTGTTATGAATTGTTGAAAGGAACATGTCAATTCTAGTACAGTGGAGGATTTGTGCTCTTCATAAAAAAATACTGATATTGGTACCGGGAAATACCAGAAAATGGGACATCTGCAAAAATCCAATATCATGCATCCCTACTAATTTTACTATTTAGCCAAATAACCAGGTTTAAGTTAAAAAAGTAATCGTGTTTCAGTGCTGTCAGATGTTAGAAACATCTAACAGCACTGAAAGAGAAACCAGCCGTACCTTTTCCTCATGAGCAGGATCCAGGGTGAACCAAAGGGCCACAGCACACCTCTGACCTTTAGTGACGGCTCTGACACCGTGAGGGTTTTCTTTACCCGCTCCAAAGCCCACCACACGGCCACACTGAGGATGCACCTCAGCCTGAAGGACATAGGAAATACATTACCTTTCAAAAGCCTGACATTCATCATTATTCATATTTCACAGGTATTAAATAAGTTCATGGTGAGTGGAAGTAAATATTTACCGTCACTGTTTTTGCATCGAGCTCGGTGAAAATGAAATCTCCTCCCTCAAAGTCATTGTTGAGGTAAAGGATGGCGCTGCAGGGAGGAGACAACAGGATGATCAGTGGGTGCTCAGACTCAAGGTTTGTTTGTTGAAAAATGAGTCTGTCAGAGCACGTTTATTTTTCTCACCTGTAGTCCCTGTGTGTGTACGCAGGAGGCTCTTTTATACACTCATTTAGCTCCGAGACCAGCAGGCAGTTATCTGCATGAACCGGGTGACTCAGGTCCTCACGGTCCTCCTGCTTCTCTGAGGAGATGTAAATGTGAAGGAGAATATTAAAGACCTTTTTTTCTAAACAATGGATTACATGAAAAACTACACCAGTGGTTCTCAATCACTCTCTGTGGTGTCCTCCCTTCAAGATCAATCAACTCATCAAAGCATGTAAACACCAATCTCCTATTTAAATATTCAATATTATTCATTCGCCATATTTTTTCGCCATATTTTTTTTAAGACTCACAGAAAAGATTGAAGTCCAGATTCAAGTTCTGACAAGAGAAAAGTTTTTACATTTAACATCAATCAAGAACAATGTCAAAATAAGTGGAAAAAAAATGGACAGTGTCTGTATTTTAATGACAAGGCAAAGACTAATATAATAAATGTCAAAAACTGATTTAGAGAAAAGGCAATCCAGCACTCTGCACAGTTTAATTTCATTTTAACTGATTTAATGATTGAATTAAAAGATAACGTCAATAATATTATTGAAATAATTATTGAAAAACTGAAGTGCCTTCAGGACTGGATTATTTTTACAAGACGAGCTCTGCATGGGTCAAGAAAATGTGTTTTTGTCCTAGATTTTCATTTTTTACTTAAAAAAAATCCTCTGCAGCAGATAATCAGAGGTCCACAGGTGAGGAGCTGAAACTGAGGTGCAGTCTCACCTGTGTGTGCCCTAGTGCATGTGCAAGCATGCCTGTGCTGAAGCCCCCACCCTCTATCATACCTGGGCCAGGGAAATGAACCACTTAAAGCATCACATGGAGCACTTAAACAGGACAAACAAGCTGAGGGTAAATAGTGAAACATAGCACAGACCAGTGCTGTAGGACTCGAGTCCAGGACTCGGACTCGAGTCCCACTCGAGTCCGGATATGTCGGACTCGTGACTCGACTCGGACTCGTGCGCTGATTACTTGGACTTGTACTCGGACTTGGACTTGTACTTGGACTCGAGCTCTAGCTGCATTAGGACTCAGAGGACTTGAGCTTATTTATCAATGACTCCTTTGTATTTTTATTAGTTTTTTATTGATTATTTCTTCTGGTATAAGGTCCTCATATCAGTCTTAAAGCCCACGGCGGGTATGTGTGTTAGTTTACCTTCATACGCGTTCACGCTCCAGAATGTCGAAGCAGGTACCGCGGGCTGTCCGTTTTGCTTTCAAAGATTTCACTATAAATGCTGGTAAATGCAGAGCAACGTGTTCATTGTGTAAAAGAACCATTGAAGAGAAGACGGGGACAGCGTCGAACTTTAACAGACATCTGTCTAGGATGCACCCAGTGAAGTGAGTAGATGGCGATGCTAATGTTACTTTGACTGTTGATAACGTTATAAGCTAGCTGCCAAATAACGACAACGTTAGCCTCTTAACCCTCGGGGGTCAGCGCTATCGTAAATGACAGCAAAGCACACCGTTCACGAAATATTTAATAACTTTACAATCGTTTATCGTAGCCACTTACAGATTGTTTTGATCAAAAGCTAACAACTTAGCCGTTCCGATGAGCCCTTTGGTGCGATTGTATATCTTTCAGAGGCTGAGATATCTCTCCTGAAACATCAGTGTCTTTTTGGAGACTTCGTAAAAGTAATCCGTCATGATAAATCCAAAAGTTAGGTCTTCTAGGTACATTATTTAATCCAATTTCTGTATCAAAACACGTTAGCACAGTAGATAGTCGCCATCTTGTTGTCGCCCGGATGCAGTTCATCTACTATTTCCTGTGTCTTCTGACAAAAATATAACACAAAACCTTATATATTTACCTATGCCCATTTGGGTTTTATTCCAAATCGTGCACCTAGTGCGCACAGATACCTCAATATTGAGGACTCAGACTTAGGCTCGGGGAACTTTTCTAGTAATTGGGCTAAGGTACTGAGGACTCGACCTGTACTCGACTCAGGTGAGAGGACTCGACTCTGTTTTCTTTTGGTGACTTGGACTCGACTCGGATTTTTTTGTGTGACTCAGACTGGACTCGGACCAAAACACTGAGGACTCGGACTCGACTTGGACTGGAGCTATGGTGACTCTACTACAACACTGGCACAGACTGGATAGTGTGAGTGCATCCTTGTTTTAGCCGTAGCCTTTGCCTCACCTTGAGATGATAAAACAAAACTTGTCTTCCTTTGGTAGCAGTGCACAGCATTGTACATTGGTTTAATCTATCCTTGTCAGACTTCCCCTTTCCCAACTTTGGACACCACTAGTAGCCAAAGGCTTTACTCGGGGAATCATTGTTCAAAATACTTCGCCTTGCGCCGCAGCTAGACCTGCCTGATTCAATGGCTGTGATCGTGCAGATTCATCTTGCCAAGTGCCAATCTACAATGATTGTGTATGGTGGAAAGCAGAGTCTTTCAGAGCAGGAAGAGGTGAGCGAGAAGAGCAAGATGGCAGCAGGAAGTGACTGCACTTACAGAGATTAGCATAGACGCTAACAGCTTCAGGAGCAGTTTTATCAGATTTTGATTATTAAATGAAAAACAAATAAAAACACTACACACTTCTCTAATTAGGAATATTTTCTCACCACTCCCAACATGTTTTGATGAGAGTTTGTTTCATGAGTTCTGTAACGCAGTAGCATCGGCCTACTGCATCTCTGATTGGCCCGTAATAAGTGTGATTGATGGAACAATCATCCAATCACCAGTCGGATCTTCTTCTGAAAGGTTTTGCCCATTTCTAAACTCTTTCTATGGGCTTTTTCCAGATGGATAAGGGAAATATTTTAAACAGTCCATCTGGTGTCTGGTTACAAAAATAATAAGTGTAGGAACTTAGTATGTAGAGTTCTTTGCCACTGTTAGTTGCTGCAATATACTTAAATTAGATGTGAGTGTGTATGCATGTAAATGGGTAAAAAATCTGTTAAAACTTTTGTCTCTTGAATAAATGTGCCATCAAAATGCAGCAGTTGAGTTTTTTTTCTTCATTCTCACATAAACACATTTCAAATGGATCTACATATAGAAGCAAATTACAAACAAAAGATTAAATACATTTAAAGTTTTTGACACGAGTATTGACATACTAAAAAGTCAAAGCTAAAAGACGTGTACAGTATTTGGATGATGTGTGGATGTTGGGCATCATCCCTGCATTACTGTAACCGTAAAATGCCGCACAGTAAAAGGCTCAAATCAGCACAAACTCTTCCTAAAACACTCACCATCGATGGCAGAGCGGCAGACCAGGTGGGAGTAGGAGAAGTACAGAGGAGTCTCCAGGTGGAAGAACGACTCCAGCACCTTCCTCACCTTCTCGCTGAGGTCGAAGAACAGACGAGCGCTCTTCAGAGGAACCTTCCCCTCTTGGCCCAGCTGTGGGAGTGGAAACAACATTTTCTTTAGCTACGATCAAGGAGCCAGTTTACAGCTGAAGTCTTTATAAGCGCAGTTTTCATGCTTTTTCAGTAAGAGGTGTCATCTTGGCTATTTTGTTATAAGATAGAACATTTGAAGTTCGTTAAGGAAAGCAGACCTTGACAGCCTTCAGTACTGTGACTCCCTGGAACATCTCACTGGGGGAGTGTGGAGAAGGGCGCCCCCTGTAGCCATCACCTTTAAGAGCAGCCTCCTGGAAAATAAACACAACATAATCAGAAGGAGCAGCAGGACTTATATGAAGGCTTTAACTTAGCAAAACACAAATGAAAAACTCTCACATGAGATTTACCAGCACTCTGCTTCTTCCTGTCACTTACGTTTGAAAGGCGCTGCAGCTCCCTGCACTCATCATCACTGAGCACGCCGTCCAGCAGCACCCGCTCAGAGCCGTTCAGCTGCTTGGACGTCATCGTCACCTTGATGTCGTCAAAGATCGGCGTGCCACCTAGAAGGACAAGGTCACAGGATATTGTCTGAGGCAACATTTACCTTCTGATCACAGTCGTTTTTTCTGTGGTGACACTTTTTCACACGTGAAATCATCAGCTAGTTACCTTCCTGTGGTGCAATCATCATGGCCATATCTGAGGAATCTTTCTTCTTCTCCTCGACCAGAGTCTCAATCTCTTTCATGAGGTTTCCAATTTCCTCTGTGATCCTGGCTGCGGTCTCTCTGTCCGCCCTGAGACAAACAGGTAAATGTCAAAGGTCATCGCGTCACTTTGAATAAAACTTGCTGTCCAAATATGCATCTCCAGTCTTACTTTTGTTTCTCTCTCAGTTTCTTTGGCATGACATCCTCGGGTGTCCACGTATCCTGAATAGAAAATATAAGTTGAAGGACATGTGGAAAACTTCTAAGTGTGCGAGCATATCATCAAGGAAGGGATATGTGAGAGTTTAAAGTGATTCATTCACTTACTGGATCAACAAATGTGATTCCAAAGGCCTCGTATCCAAAGTAAAGCAGCTCTTTTTCCAGGATGGACTGTTGGATGTACTGTTTTACTACCTGAAAAAAAAAAAACAGATTCATCTTCTGTATCACCCAGTGTTATTGTACATGAGGAACAATGCTTAAATACTGAGAACAGCCAAAGAGGATATAAGAAATGTTTGGTTTTGACTGCCCTCTGGCAGTGAAGACAGAAACAGCACAACCAAGATATCAAATATTTCTCCATACGCCTGATTATTTGTACAGAGATTGTATGTTAATGTATCATTGTTCATAGATCTGTATCATGGAAGAGCAATAACAGCTCAAGGGCCTCTTGCTGGTCCTCTAATCATTTAATGCCTGTAACCTGATTCTATCAGTCAAAAAAATGATAAAAAATATATATATGAAGGATTTTAACTTGAAATATTACAACACATGTTGATAATGACCAAATGTATTGGAGCAACAATAATACCATTACTGATACATAATATATTAATTTTATAATCAACTTTTTTATCACTGATAAATCTATCATTTTCGCCTTAAAATACAATACATGTAATTGTGAGTATTTATGTAACATTCTTTAATGAGGAATCAAAAAATCCATTCAGGAAAGAAATTTATACAATCTAAAGCAATAATTAAGAGGTAATTTACTGAACAGGCTGAAAAATTATTGGCTTTAATTCTGCTATAGTTAGTAGCTTTACTATTTGTATTTTATTTTTTACCCCTTAAAGCCTGTTTTATCATATTTGATGCATACTTATATGATACCCCTATCTAATCAAAATGATCAACAAATTACTAAAAAAAACATCTGAACACAATCAGATAAATGATAAAAATGTCATCAAATGGATACCAGTTGTCAGAAACACCTAGTGTATCAAATGAGATACAAAAATATATATATGTTAAATTTTATGGAAATTTTGATTTTTTTTTTTTTGGTTTCTGTAGGAAGTGAAATAAACATTTCATCTTCAAAACTTAAAATTTTCTGGCTATAATTTGTGTTTTCAGGCTTTAAAGGGTTAAAAATCAGTGAAAACAAATAAGACAAACTTTCGCCAAGGCTTCAGACATGTATACCAAGTCGGTAGCGAGAAAGTGGAAAACTGTCTTATTGTAACGTCTTTGTTAATCCTTTAAAACAAAACCTAGATCCACATCTGGATCATAATCAAAATCATATGGCTTCTTCCTTTGCCATGGCAAACAATCCCTGACAATATCACCAAAATTCATCCAGGAGTTTTTTAGTTATTAGCAAAAAGTGGAAAACTGCCTGATCTCACAGTATTATCAAACACTTACAAATATTCCTGGATCTGCATCTGGATTCAGATCACCACCAAAATCGAATTACTTTTTCCTCAACCACTTGCCTACTCCACGACAAAGGAGTGGGGCATCAAAGAACTGGCTGAGGAGGAAGTTTTTGACTGTGGCTAAGGAGGAAGCATAGGAGTTTGGAGCCCATCATCACCAAGGGCATCAGCAGGAGCTGGCATGGGGAAATATCCCTGCCATCGCTCCGCCACCAGGAGATGTACTGGGTTAAAGGAATGAGACAGCTAGACATGACTGGTGGTGCCCAGCTGATGACCTGCTTAGGCTCACAGGCGTTACACCTGCACAAAAGTCTCTGGTGGAGGTGTGTCTGGTAGAAATGCCCACGTCCGACCATCAGTCTGTATCATTTTAAGCCAGGGGCATGACCATCATTGCCTGATTTTTTTATTTATCCTGTTAGCAAAATAATAAACAAACAAACAAACTAGAAGTGCTCCAAAAGCGCAAACCTCCTTGAAAGTATTACTGACATATTGAGCCAAGCTAGAAGTGAAAATATGTAAAACTGCCCTGCTGCAAAAAGTTTAGAAATCATTCCAAAAAATCCTGCATCTGCATCTGCTATTCAGATCTTACCAATTCTTCCTTGGCCCATTTCTGGCCTATCCTGAAAATTTCATCAAATTCCATCTTTAAACTTCTGAGTTTCCCTGTTAACAAACAAACGGCAGCAAAAACATAACCTCCTCCCTCACCTTTTTAAAAACGTTGGCCCTCATGCAGTTGGACCTCTTGGCTACAAAAAAGGCTATCCTTACTCATCATTAGCACGGAGCTACTTCAAAAGTAGCAAAAGTTCCACTCGCTGGATTTTAATCCATTTTGTACCCTTGAGTCAGACTGAGCAAATCTGAGCAACACCTGAGGTTTACTTTTCTACATTTTGCACAACTTGACTTATGATGCCGATTGACTGGATTCAAAGGCACATGAAACCTGCTTAAGGAGCAAACATTATAGATGGAGTGACGATCGGCTTTACCTGTCTGGCTGATATTGTTTCTGCCTTGTCTTCGCCCAGCACAGCAGAGTAATAAGCCAGATTCTGGTTCATCACCTCATCGTCAGGATGGAACAATAAGAAGGTCTTAGCACACTCGATGGCCTTCTCATACTTTTCACCTGAAGAAGAAAACAGAAAAATCTTTTTAATGACTCTCCATTGAGAGTTTGAATGGTTGCTTCATTTAGAAATTTAGCTCTTTTTTCGTCTGTTATCAAGTACAGCCTCATTTATATCTAGGGTGACCATACGACCTCTTTTGCCCGGACATGTCCTCCTTTTTGGTCGTAAAATTATGTCCAGAGGTATTTTATAAAATTCCCTAAAATGTCCATGTTTTGCTTAGCTTGTTCTACAGACGAAGCTGTCGCCGGTGACAGTAAAAGACGTGCATGATTCAAACTACTGTAACTCCTCGAGTATCCACGCTATTCAAATAATTCCAACGGATTCTGAAAGCTGAGGATTTCCAGTGATATACAATACATTACTGTAAAGGCTGGATTGCCTGAGGGGGAGGGACGGGAAGTGAGCTGACTGAGATGGAGAGTGGAGAGAGGATTCAGAGACAAACATGTGAGTCATTTATCGGTGGTTTATCATTATGTTCTGTGTAAATAATATAAAAATACTATAAATAATAGTATTAGTATCATTCTGGAGTGTCTTCTTGCAGTTCTTTTGCCATATTTTCATCTTGTTTTGCCGTATTTTCACCCTGTTCATCTTTTTTGTCATCGTCTTTTTCTTCATAGTTCGTGTTTTATGTATTTCATAAATAGTTAAACTATGTAATAATAAACTATAAATTATATATTTTAATAATAAATAATAGTAAATAGGTTGATTTTCTGTTTTGTCTTCTTAAAACTGTTGTACATGTTTTGTTTAGAATTGTTTATAAAGAGGAACTTATTAAAAATTCAAATCTCTTTTTTTCTTTTCTTATATTTACACACTTTTTTAAGCATTTATAACATAAAAATGACAAATACTTGCTAGAATGTTTTATTTTTACCTGAAAATAGGTGAAAAATAATTTATTCAAAGAGCATTTCTGACACATTTATTGACAAAAAGGCAAAAAAAAAGACCAGGCGGCCATTTATATTCATAGTAGTAAAAGGATTTAATATTTATAATAAAGCACTGCACTGGACCATGCCACATAAGTCATGACGCAACACATGCTGCTGAGGGTCCTCTTTTTGTGTTTTCAGAACATGGTCACTCTATTTATATCTGCAATGGTGTTAAGTTTATATGTACAATGTCACACCCGTGGTGACATAACAGAGACATCTACTCCAAACTGGTCTAAACGAAGATATGAGGATGAAGGCCACGCTGGCTGACTCACTGTTGTAGTAGGAGAACTGCAGGTAGTTGAACTGGGACGCCAGGAAGTCCTCAAACGGTTTCTCTCTGCCAGCGGTGGTCGCCAGCTCCACTGAACAGTGCTGCTTACAGTTCAGGACCTGCATGTAGTGATCTACACACCCACAGATCAACACAAAGAAAAACACAAAACAAATGATCAACTATCATGTGAACGTGTCCAGAACAAGTATTTGAAGTGCTTCTCCCTCACCTGTCATGGTCTGGAACAGGTCGGCGCTGTACTCCATGTAGTTGTATCCGTCGTAGTTATACGCCCCCTCACACAGCGCTCTGCACTCCTTATCGGCAGTGAAGTACTCGTCCAGGCCCACTTCAAAGTGTTCAGCCGCCAAACCGAAAGAGTCGTCACTGTAGTAACGCTTTCCTAACATGAACTCAGCCTGAAGAGAGAGGGGGAGTGCAGTCAGTGAGCTCTCTCCATCACAGAGGAGTTCATTCATAGGATTTTAGACAGCTTCATATCAAGTGTCCACATCAAGAGCAGAACTTCCATTGGTGTTCCTCTTTAAGGCTGGAAAATGCATGTCTTTATTGGATTTATCAATAAATCCTCAAACAGGATATAAAGTAAGATATGATGTAAGATAATATTGTCTGTCGTAGGGCTGCTCAGATATGGCGAAAAAAAAAATAGTGATCATTTTGATAGATATTGAGCTCAAGATATTAAACACAATTCCTCAATGATTCTAGATAGATAGATGAATAGATAGATGGATAGATAGATAGATAGATAGATAGACAGATAGATAGATAGATAGATAGATAGATAGATAGATAGATAGATAGATAGATAGATAGATAAATAGATGCAGGCTAACACTGTGAAGTAGTTAAGGAACTGGTGCTGGCTATTCCTTTAGAAAAAATAAACATTTTATTGGTCATGATTTTCGAATAGGATTTTGTTGAATCAACATTATTAGTGCTGCTTATATTTAGTTAAACAAAATATGATTTAAAGACATATAATGACTCAGTATTCATTATCCAGATGCCCATATCCTGTGTAGCAAGTAAATAAAGTTTGTTTAAATCTAATCTTTCAAGATGAATGTCACAAAGTGCTTTTAAGGAGAGGAGGGGATTAATCATAATAACGTATTACTTAAAATATTATATTTTGTAAGGTTTATGAAAAAGTAAACAGTAAAGCTAACCCTAAAGGAAGTCACTGGGTTTACAGAATGGTCTACATTCAGAGTGTTAAAAAATATATAATTCGTATTATTTGCCAGTTATCAGAAGTGCTTTTTTAAAGGTTTAAATCGGTCAAAATGGGTAATGTGCTGCACCAAACAAGTGAGAAATTGGTTATTTTGCAAACATTTATGTCTTTCAATGTTTACATTTTTTAATCACCGGGAAAGACCATGATTCTTCAATGGTAGGATTTTTATTTTACTTTATTTGTGACACCCCTCCCTGTGTCTGTGCCCCAGCCTGGCACCCCCATTCAACATTTTCTCGACCCTCCCCCATGTGCAGAGCCTGGGTCTGTGGGACATTACATTGACTCCAACAGCAGGAATAACAAGGTGCACACACGGTCCTCCAAGCACTTTGTTTTGTTTTTGCCTTTAGAGACACTTTCCCTTTATTTGCCACCATATATCACTCTTGTTTTTACAGCCACCATCCCACAGGGAGGACAAACCTGTGAAGCTATTAGAAAATCTTAAAGATGACCAGCTGCTGCTTGAGTCCATCAACTTATTTTCTTTCAGAACATGTAACAATGATTAAAATGTAGCAAAAATCCCACAGACACAGCTCATTTCGTCTCCTCTAAACCCTGGCTTTGTGCTCAAAACTGCTATTAAACTCCAGAGAAGAGGGTTTTGCTCTCACCATATGTGCCCTGGCCTCTAAATCTTTGAAGTCCTCCTCCTGTACCCCTGCCATCATCCTGTAGTACTCCAGGTTCTGTCTCATCTCCACGTGGTCCGGGTTGGCCAGGAAGAACGTGTTGGCAGCTGCCACCGCCTTGTTCAGCTTATTGATCTGAAAAAAAAAAAGAGAGACACAGGTTCAGCTTACCCTCTTTGATTGAAGGTTTGTTAATCAGAGGGAGACGATTAGCCTTTACCGACAGACACTTAGCCAAACGTGGGTGAAGGAGCCATCTGGTTTCGCCCCCAGAGAGTTTGAGGAAAATGATACAAACAACTCTGTCATTGGTAAAATCAAAGCAGCCTCCATGCAACTGAGGTGAATTTACAAAGTGGCAACTCGTATACCTGTTTCTTCAAGACTCAAATAAAAGATCTACATATTAGCCACAATTTTGCGTTCTAACAGGTTGGAATTTTCTGCATAAACAACACTAAACTAAAAAAGACTAGTGTAACAGAGCCCACGTGGATTTTTACATAAATCCTACCTCTGACATGCCAAATAGCCGATCACATTCTGAAATTTTGCATTGGCACATGGTTTGGTCAATCAAACTAGGGCCCGTGCCCTAGTTTGGCCACGCCCACATCCAGACAAGTCACACCCCTTTGCAGTACAACCACGCCCCCCTTGGGGATCTCATAACAACAAACACATATAACCTGAACAGGACATAAAAATGGATGTAACGTGCGGCCTTAAACAGGATCCAGTGAGCAGCCAAACCACTTTAATGTTCTTCCAAACCTTGAGCCTGACCTAAGAGGGCGAGCGTGAAAAGCTAAGAGTAAGCAACTACGAACTACAACATGGTGGTTCAACTTGGAAGAAAGTACATTTTCAGTGTATAATGTCTTATTGTTTAGGAGTCTCCTCTTAATCAAATGACCTGATCAAGTTGGTCCTCAAGGCTGTGGCAATAGTGTATGAATTCTTGATTATTAAGCAGAGATGCTTGCCACAGGGTCGCCAGCCATTTTTGTAGTCCTTATTGGCAATTAGTTTGCAACCATCGTTACAAGCGCACGACAACTGTTTAAAATTCAAAAGCAGGCAAATCAGATGTATTTTATTTTTTCCCTTTAAGATCAAAATCTCATGTGTGTGTGTTCATCACAAACCTGGTTTCATGCGTTTCTTTGAAACTTGTATTCTAAATCCCATTTACTTTGGGAGGTTGAGAACCAGGAGGTGAGTTTTGCGAAAGCATGTAAATTCAGTATGAGTGTCAAAGAGGTGTAACGGGTCGGACAAAGTGACTCCCCCTCTGTGGTTAGAGGTAGCTACAGAGATATTAGATCTGATTTTTCTTAAAAATGGACTGCAATTAATTCAGATATAACAGTATAGTATTTCCTCATTTATGACTCATTCAGAGGCCAAGAGAGCACTAAAGAGCTGTCATCTGTCTCAACTTATGCAGCAGTCATTGGTTTAACCCTCTTTAATGTCTGCTCTTTACATTTTTCAGTAATGGCACTGCAGTCATCTACAGGGCATTGTTTTTATCTGTTTACTTCAGCATTATATATTGAACTGCAGTGTTTTAATGTTGCAGAGAGATGTACACATAGACAAGTGCAATGCTATACTCCTGTGACATGATTTTGTTTCTATAATCAGAGCAGCGAGAGGTTTTAGGGTTTACCAAAATCACACAGAGGGCCCAAACCAAGACTATGGGATGAATGAAACGGTTGGCCAAAATACAGTTTGCATTTTTCCCATTTTTACCTTACCTAACAAACCAAACCTCATCAGTTTGGTGTTAAATATGGGGATTACACAGTGTGCTTTCCAAAAATAGACTTCCTGTCCCTGTGTACAAAGTAATGAGCATGTTTGCACTTCTCTTTAAGTGGCATCTGAGTATTTGGTATTTACTCACTACCATTACCAGAGCTGTAACCAGTCATCACTGTCAACATAATCTAACAGCAACTGTATTTATGATTACAAATGGTATAATAAATAAGATTTGAGCTTTAATCCAATGTCATAAATAATGGTAGCATATACAAATTAGGGCTGGTAAATATGGCATGAAAATGAAATCCTCTATTTCTTTTCACAAAACTCGATTTATGATATTCATTGACTTTGTTTTTCCTTCTCAAAGAAAAAAAGACCTCGAAGACAGAAATGACATTAGACAAGTTGTGCCTTAATGTTATCACAATGTATTAATAGCTAAAGTGCATTTCCCTTTTATAGTTGGTGCTTGGTGTAATTTTGTCATCAAAAGTTCATCATGTAGTTTGGACATAGGCAGGTTTGTCTACATTAACACTGAATACTGCACCATTTTCACAGTATATTAACATGGAACTCTTTTATCAGTATTTAATGTCATTTACAAAACAAATACCAGCCTCAAGATGAGCTTGTGCAAAACCCGACAGGGCCTGCCATCATGAAAACAGTGAACATTTTTATCAATTATATTTTCAAACACTGTCACAGTTTACAAGTGGGGTTTGAGTTAGTCAAGGAAAAAATCTTATTTTTGAATTTTTTGTATCTTCTGCAAAAAATCACGTTTCGAAGTAACTGATTTTATTAATATATATCATCCAACCCTAGAACAAATGTACCTAAATGGTTTACCTATTCATCACTGAATGTCCACTTTTATAAATCAAAAATATAATTTCTGAACAAAATTATTTTGGGGGGGGCAGTAAATGGCACAGTAGGTAGTGTGCATGCCTCACAGCAGGAGGGTTCAAACCCCATATCAGCCAGGGCCTTTCTGTGTGGAGTTTGCATGTTCTCCCCGTGCATGTGTGGGTTCTCTCCGGCAATCTGGCTTCCACCCACAGACCAAAAGAAATAATTGTTAGGTTATTACGATATTATCAGTACGATATCGGTATCAGCAGATATCTGGCTGAAAAGATGAAGATCAGTATTGGCCAATATTGAAATGTCTGCTGATATTTAAAGCAGATATCCCTGATATCTGCAGTAATATCTGCAAAATACACAACTGTACCATATTTCTTAAAATCACACTGCATGGTTACATTTAAAAATCAAGAGTTTTGTTTTTACAAGAGAGAAATGGTTGTTTTCTATACACAAAAAACTGTAACATTGAAAGCAACAAGTTATTTTTTAAGTAAAGGCTTCATGCCATGACAAAAATATCAGTATTAATTAATAATGCATTATCAGATATTGTGAAAAATCCAGTATCATGCAATCCCTTATTAAATTGTGTCTCTAATTTGCCCTTAGGTGTGGGTGAGTGTGCGAATGGTTGTCTGTCCCTCCATGTGGCCCTGTGATTGGCTGGGGACCAGTCCAGGTTATACCCTGACTCTCCAATGTTGGTAAGAATAGGCTCCAGCCCCACCTTTAAGGGGTAAGTGTTATAGATAATGGATGTTTTTCTTGCTTCACACGTGTTTCAACCATAAGCAGACTGTCATCATGAAAGGAACAGGTCAATGTAAGTTAAGTGGAGGCTTTGTACTTCTATAACCTTTCCTTGAGGCCTACAAATTACTAAAACTGACCCTGTTTGTTCCGCTTTTACAGCTTTTATTGTGGATTTAAATTCCACAACAGATTACTTTAATGAGAAGCTGCATTAAAGTTCAATCTGAAAGTATAGTTTTGAAAATTCACAAATGCAGAACGTTAATAAAAGTGAACTTTGAGCATATTTTGACTTCCGGATTGTATAACACATTAGTTACTCTTGTTTTATTAGTTTAAAGTACTTCAACTTTTAGTTAGAGCATTTACTGTGACTTTTCTGTTTATAAATTTGAGGTTTTCAGACGCATTTGAAAGCAACATTTGAGGCCTTTAAACCGCTGGATCCAGAAGTCTACGTCCTCACGTCAGACTCGCAGGAGCTGACTCCACCTTAAGACGTGGCATGATGGGAGTCTTGGATCTTGGGGGGTTGGGGCTGTTGCGGTCAAAAACTCCGAGGGACAGTTTGAATGAGATAAAAACTCAGATATCTTCACCCTGGTCAATAAGTTTGGAGGAAAGTTGCACAAGTGCGTCACCAAACCGTGTTATGTGTGATGCATTATCAGTGCAGAGCAGTGATTGCAGCCTGAAGCCTCAGTGTTTGGCTGTGATACCTTAAAATAAGCCACTTGTAGGTAGTTATAGGGGGTCCTCTTCTTAAACTCCAGCTCCATGTCCTCTGTGACTTCATGGTAAGAAGGGGAACCCAGTTTTTCAGTCTCACAGGAGTTCACACAGTCAGCCCGCTTCAGGATCTTCTGGAAGAAGCCCAGGTCATCCACGGAGCCGGCCCCCGGAATGGGGACTCCTAAGCCCGGCCACACGGTCCCCGAAGGCGGTCTGGTTGGCGCAGCTGAGCCGGCACTGAGCCTTGACGTTCCGGACCGTGGCTTTATTCCTGAGAGCCTTCTCCATGTTCAGGATGACCGATAACCAGTCCCCCCTGTTGTAGGCTTCCACCGCCGCGTCGAAGAGGAAATCAAAGGGCTCCAGGACATAGTGACTGTCCGGAGAAGGGTCCGAAAAACACAGAGGAACGAAGAAGCAGAGGTGTATCAGTCCATAACGGAGCTCCATGCTGGGGAAATATCCGAGCTCTGCAGCAGGACAGGCGTCTGAACCAGGACCAGAGAGCCGGTACAGAGAGGAGGTGTCGCTTTACTCCTGCAGAAACTTCGTGTGTGGAGGAGGGACTTCAGCTGTGGAGCCCTCCTGCCCCCCTCCTACCCCGAGCATGGAGCAGGAGCCATTGTACTGTGTGTGGGTGGGACATTATAGTTTCATGTCATTTTAAACTAATAACTTTACATTACGGATCCTTACAGGGGACATAAGGAAGAACAACAAGATCCGCCAAAGATCTTGCATTTGTCAAAATGTGCAAAATCTTGCATAAATCTTTGCCCTTGTTTACTTTTTCCTGTAAGCTTGCACAAGCCTGTCCATTTTTTCCAGTATAAGTTCTCCATTATGTCCCCTCCTTTTCTTTAATTTATGTTTTATTACAAGAGCTGAGAGGGTTAGTCTTTTATTTATTATGTAAGTTATTTTCATATTTTTTACTTTTTAAATTCTGAATTGTCATCATTTTTGTTGGACAATTAAAATCGGTTACTGTCTGTTCACTATTGGGGCAATCGGAGGCCTGCAGGGGCGTTATAGTTAAAGAGAAAAGGTATAGAAATTTTTGGAAGATCCAATATAGTTTTTCCTGTATTTCCTTTCCCAGGCTCCATTCTGACAAGACATAGAAAAACTATCAAAAACAATGGAGCAAACACGTTTGTGGGTTTCGAATTTTACTTTGAAAGTCGACTGAAATACAAAGAAATTAGATCAGTTCTTAATGCTAGACACAGTCTGCATATTTACAGACAGCAGGAAGAGAGATAAGAGAGGAAAAAAACAATTATAGAAAAGGACATACATTTGCAAGATCTTCCAAAAGTCTGTCCTTTTCTTTTTTCTGTGTCTGTTTTTTCTCCCTCATCTCCCCTCAAGGGCTCTGAATGACATAACAATGACATTTTTATCTATTTATGTTGGATTATATTACAAGAGCTGAGAGAGTCAGTTTCTTCTTTCCTATTATCTGAATTATTTCTCTGATTTTATTATTTCTTTTTTTTATTTCATTTATTTTGTGTCAGAGGTAGGCCAATCATATGGAGCCCTGAGGGAGACTTAAGGGAGAAAAAATAATTATAGAAAAACAAGGGACAGACTGTTGCAAGCTCTCACCAACTCTTTGTTTTACTATGTCCCCTCCAGAGCTCTGTAAGACATAACTATGACAAATTAGTTTTTTTTTCCTTTCATTGATGTTTTATTACAAGAGCTGAGAGGGCCAGTTTCCTCTTTCCTATTATCTGAATTATTTCTCAGATTTTATTTTGTCAGTTTAGAAATTTTATTGTTTATGTTAGACAACTGAATGTAATTATTGTCTGTTCACTATCTGGGCAATCATGAAGCCCCGAATGTGACATAAGGGAGAAAAATTTGTTAAAGAAAAAAAGGGAAAGATTTTTGGAAGATCTCGCAAAGTTCCACTGCGCATAACCCAGAGGGTGAGGTCCCGCACCAAAGTCAGGGCAAAGCAGCAGTCGAGATTTGACACTGCACAGGGGGACTATGTGGAAATCAGAGGTTAGACTGCCTGAAGTAAACTGGTTGTTAAAATCTCAATAGCACCTGCAGAAAATCCTTGAATTTACTGCATGTGTGAACACCAACAGCAGGGTTTCCCAATGGCTTTGCCCTGAAATTACTCTGCTCTCCTAAAACTAATGCTCCTTTTCCTTCCTTCCATCTATTGACTGACAGGCAAACTGCATGAATAATTCCTGCAATGAGGAAGAAGCAGGGTGCGGTTTGGGGTGAGGGGTTCTGCTTCTGATTTCCCCCACCTCTGATCTCTAAGGTCCTATTGTCAGGGGGGAAAGCATTTTCCTCACCTCTGCTCTACTTTATGCATTTCCCAAGCCTGACAGCAGATGGCAGCATTTACTACAGGGTTATCATTGCAGCCCCCAAGTCTCCACAAGGCGAGACCCTATCCTCACCCAATTGATTTTCTTGTACAGGTTTTCTGATCGGTCACGTGCATGCTCAGAGCATCTGTGAATCAAAATCACTGATGGACAGTGGTGCTCACCAAAACTTCACACAGTATTTTCTTCAGTTGATCCAAAGCATGATCCAAGTGGCACCCGGCTCTTGAGGATGTGTTACCTCTTCTCTTCTCAACATCATTAGGAACCTAAACCAGACCAGCTGCCACTTGGATCAAACTTCAGGCAGTCAAGACCTGGATGAATGAGAACCTTAACAACCATTAGCTCAATGTAAGGAGAGTCGGCTGTTTTGGTATTAGTTTCTATTAGGGGTGTGTATTGGCAGGAATGTGGCGATGCAGTACATATGGAGATACAGAGGTCACTGCATTATATATATATTTATTACAACGCTACAAACACAGTATAAATCACTTTTCAAAAATGTGTGTGTGTTTTTAATTCAATAGTACAAAGAACCCACAATAAAATGTACAGGAAACAGTTTTTCAGACATAACATTACCACGAACAGGTGAAGTGAAAAACACTGATTATGTCTTCATCGTAGCACCTCATCCAAAAAAAATCTCAGACTGCAAATCACAAGTTCTGAAACGCCTGCAAAATTACAAGACTTTCTGAGCATATACAAGCCCTCAAAAGTCTATTTAAAGTTATACTAATCAAAAAAAAAATGGGGTTGTAAGACTCCCCCGTCAACCCATTATTTTCTGGTCATTTATTGTCTTAAAGACATACAGTCCTCAATTTCGGTTAGAGATCTCCTTGTCCAAAAATTTTTTATTTTTTTTTATTTTTTTTTTAGGGGCTCAAGTGTGTGTTCCACATGTAGAACACACACTTGAGCCCCTTGATAAAGTCTATCTATCTATCTTTCTATCTATCTATCTATCTATAGTACATTTATAGAAGCCTAAGCAAACCTATACAATGTCATCTCCTTTAAACTGGACTGATCTCTGAGAGTCCACAGGCTCCCATCGTGTACTGTTGTCTATGATTATTATTATATTAGGCTAGATATTAGGCAAGGGTGGAGGTGGCAGAAGAGGCTGGACAGATGTTTTTGTCCATGTGCTGCAGTGTGATGGTATGAGCTGCAGCCAAGGGTGGAGGTGGCACAGGATGCTGGACAGATGTTAAGTCCACGTGCTGCAGTGTAATGGTATGAGCTGCAGGCGAGGGTGGAGGTGGCGGAGGCTGGACAGATGTTAAGTCCACGTGCTGCAGTGTGATGGTATGAGCTGTAGGCGAGGGTGGAGGTGGCAGAGGAGGCTGGACAGATGTTAGGTCCATGTGCTGCAGTGTGATGGTATGAGCTGCAGGCGAGGGTGGAGGTGGCGGAGGAGGCTGGACAGATTCTTCCTGTTGGATGGCTGACTGGCTGGCTGGCTGGATTCTTGGCAGCATGGCAAGCTGAATGAAAAATTGACTGGATCCCTGGATAGATGGCAGGCTGAACTGATGGACTGAAGGATGGCTTTCTTGGTTGGCTGGCATGATGGATGGATGGCTATATGGTTAAGTGGCAGGATGTCAGGCTGGACTGACGATTGATTCTTTTTGCTAGCTGGCTAGTTGGCTGCTTGGATTTGGCTGGTTGGCTGGCTGGCTTGCTTGAAGGATGGATGTCTGGCTGACTGGACAGATGCACAACTGTATTGATGGGTTGATGGATTCATGGCTGAATGATTTTGGCTAGATGAATGGAAAGATGGCTTTGTGGATGGAAGGGTGCATGGTTACCTAGCAGTCTGGCTGGCTGGTTTGCTGGATAGAGACAAGCTTGATGGGTGGATGGCTGGAAAACTGGGCACAATGCTGGCTGGATGGATTGATAGCTTTCTAGCTGGCTGATGAAATCAGTGGATGTGTAGCTGGATGGATGGATAGTTGGTGTACTGGCAGGCTAGACTGATGGAAAAATTTTCTGATAGCTGGCTTGCTGGCTGGATGGATGGCTAGAAAGCATTATGGCTGGATGGCTGGATAGAAAGAAGGTTGTCTGGCAGGCTGGCTGGCTGGACTGATGGATTGATTTTTTGCAAGCTGGCCAGCTGGTTGACTGGTTGGATGGCTGGTTGGATGGCTGGTTGGATGGCTGGCTGGGTGGCTGGCTGGTTTCATTGTTGGATGGATGAATGGTTGTATGTATAAATGGATGCTTCACTGGATGGCTGGCATGCTGGCTTTCTGGCTGGCTGGAAGGATGGATGTCTGGTTTGCCGGCTGTCTTGATTGGTTCAATTGATGGCTTTATAGATGGATGGATGGATTCATGGCTGTATGAATGGAAGGATAGCTTGTTGGATGGGTGGATACATGGTTCACTGGCAGCCTGGATGGTTTGGTTCACAGGTGATTGAATGGGTGGATGGATTGACATCTGGATGGCTGGATGGATTGATTGCTTTTGGGTTGCCTGGCTAGATGTATGGATATGTGGAAGCATGCATTAATTGTTTATGGGCAGGCTTGCTCTCTGGACAGATGGCTGACTGGAGAGTTTCATGGCTGGCTGGTTGATTGGATGGATGGATGGATGAATAGATGGATGGATGGATGTCTGGCTGGCCAGCAGGACTGCTGACTGGCTGACTAGGTGGCAAAATAGATGGCTCACTGACTGGCAGATGATGAATGGATAGGTGCATGTATGGATGGATGAGTGCTGGCTTTCTGGCTGGATTTATGGATTGATGGATGGGAAGGTAGAGAAGGCAGACAGTGCTGACCATGGAAAGCAGTTTGATGGTAGAACCTGCCAGCATGTGGAGGTGGTAGAGAAGGATGGAGAGATGCTTTATCCATGTGCTGCAGCATGATGTTGCTGATGTTAGACACTGCTGGTATGGTTGAAGGTGGCAGAGGCTGGACAGACAGATGTTTTAGTTTTTTGGCATATAGATGCAGGCAATCAGGCTAAAGTATGACTTTAAAGGCTCATGGGGCAAGTAAAACAGATGATATGTCTTAGGGCAGCGGTTTGGTAAAGGAAACTGGCAGTTGTTCAGTCAATGTGCAGCATTGTGGTGGTATGAGCTGCGGGCAAGGGTGGAGGTGGCAAAGGAGGCTGGACAGATGTTGGACTCTAATTTCATAGACCAGGTGCAGGCGGGGCGCACCTGCCCTGCTCCGTGCCTGCGCCGCACCAACGGGGTGTATCCAGGGCATTTTGCAAGTTTCTTGCACGGCACAGACTGGCGCAGGGAGGTGCACCCACGCCTCTGTCCCTCCCACCAAATCGCAGAGAGGGAGGAGAGTAGGCGTGAGTGGGTTTGACACAGCCGAGTGTAATCTTCATCAATCAAATGAACGCCTCTCCTCGCCTTTAAATGCGCCGCGGGCGAGGCGCAGTGACAATTTCACCTCGGTGGCGAAGGAGGTCAGAGCTGCTGTCACTTTTGCAGCAACTGGGAGAGCGCAGGGGCCACCAGGCCATGCATCGGAGGCCATGATGTGCGTCACCGTGTGGACCACTTCGCGGGACAGTTGTAATCTGTTCCTGTGTCATAATAGTAGTACAAAATTAAGTGATAATTACATTTAAACACAGCAGCAGGCTAATCCATTCATCATGCTTGTGATCCACCTGCATTCCTGGTCTGTCATCGCCAAATAGCAGCACCTTAGGTGAAAATATATCTCCTCCTCATCCTCCTTGCAATAATGCAGGCTACTCCATCTTTTAAGATCACGTTAAGAATAAAGATTAAAAGAGAGAAATATGGGCAATCACAGGTAAGTCCTTAAGACACAGAGTGACTTACATTTATTCAGCGAGCGTCTCTCTCTCTTTTTCTTTTCTATTTCATTTCATGGAATGAGAGAAGCCGGATACTCCGTATCGGATGATGTGGCTGTTTATGGTTGGCTGAGAGATGTGAACTCGTTAGTTATGACAAACGTCTCTGATCTGACATCAGATGTGACAGGACAATTAATATAGATACAAATGTATATGCTGGTTCAGACGGTTACATTTAATAGCGGCGCCTCTCCTGCGCTGAGAATAGACCAGGATGGAGCTGGCGAGCTTTCAGCGCAAATTCCTCGCGTTTTTTTGGCACGAAATTGTCACTGCGCCAAGCTGAATCTTTCGACACCTCCCCCTGGTGCGCCATCACATCCATCTCGGCGCAACCGGTCTACCAAATTGCCAAACTGGCTGCGCACGGCGGTGCGCCGGACGAAATTACCACTGCGCGGGGTACGCCAGGCTGCGCCACCCTGAGTTGCGCCGGGAAATTAGAGCCCGTTAAGTCCATGTGCTGCAGTGTGATGGTATGAGCTGCAGGTGAGGGTGGAGGTGGCAAAGGAGGCTGGACAGATGTTAAGTTTGTGTGCTGCAGTGTGATGGTATGAACTGCAGCCGAGGCTGGACAGATGTTAAGTCCATGTGCTGCAGCGTGATGGTAGGAGCTGCAGGCGAGGGTGGAGGTGGCAGAGGAGGCTGGACAGATGTTAAGTCCATGTGCTGCAGTGTGATGGTATGAGCTGCAGGCACAGTTTGAGGTCACAGAGTAGTTTGGAGGTGTAGTCAGGTGGATTTTTCGTTTTTTGGTTGAAGCAGGAGGTTTCTCGAGGCTGATGGAGGCTGTTTAATTCATATTTTTGGTCTTAAAAGTGTGAAAATTCCCTTTAAAAGTTTCATTTCAAACTTTACCTTAATGTTATCTTATCTCTACCTTAAATCTTAAATCTAAAAGAAAAAAAAGACACTATTTACATTGTTTACAATATTTACTGATGAAGCGGAATGAAGACTGTGAATTCAGTTCTTCACTCTCTTCCTTGGTGGTTTTCCAGGTTCTGGCTCCCCAGAAATGTCTACATCAAACCGGGGAGGACGTGTTCCCGCTTCATAGGTGACGTTCACCTGGAGGCGTCCTTCCTCGTCATAGGTTTCTGTAAACGTGGGGCAGTCCAGGCGCTCCCACAGTTCCTTTTTCAGGCGACGCCCTCGAGCCTCACTGTAGGGGCGCTGACGGCCGGTCTTTTGGTTGTACACCACAGAGCTGTAGAGACACCTGTACGTGTCCACAGAGAGCTTGTGGATCTGCACAGGGCCGTCATCGGGCAGATTACTGGTGGAGGGCTCAGGCCCGGGGCTGGGGACCAAAGTGGAGATGTCAGGTAGATCCTCAGGTGGAATTGCAGCCTTCAGTCTGTTGGCCAATGATGTTGAGCCGGCATGCTTGGCATGGCGCTGTGAGGTAGAGGGATGGACTGCAGAGCTGTGCTTCCTCTTCTTGGGAGATTGCGCAGCAGGAGCAGGATGGTGGTGCTCTGAGTCCTGAAATACAATAACAAGGAAGATGGTAAATGGTAAATGGACTTGCTTGTATAGCTTTTCTAGTCTTTGACTACTCAACAGTCTGTAAAAGAGCAAACAAGGCATCAGTGACACTGTAAATGCAAACTAACAACACTTAAAGCAGCTAAATAGCTAAAGTATCTGAATTAAAATAGTGTTCAGAATATTTTAAAACATGTCCTATGAGTGATTATTTTGACCTTTTTAAAGAACTTTTAGTCTCTTGAGCTTTTCTTTAAAGGGGACAGCCAGAATGAAATTGAGCTGCAGTATCTAATCATTATACAAGACAAGATTTGATGTTCTAATGGGGATATGATATGCCTCTGTACTTTTGATATTCACTCACAGGACACTTTATTAGGTACACTTGTTCAACTTTTTGTTACATCAAATAGCCAATCAGCCAATCTAATGGTTCAAACTTTACTAGCACTCAATAAAGGGTCATTAGATGTTTCATTTTATCCAAGTGTAAAACATGACTTCAGAAAATCAAGGAAACATAAAAAATGCTGTAGCCTACTCTTTATACTTCATATTTAAGTTGACTAAATTTAACGTAGATTTTGTCGCCTAAAATGTGGTGAAATTTTATGAACTAAAACTAAATTAAAATTAAAAGAATTTAGATGACTAAATTATGACTAAAACTTAAAGATAATTTAGGCAAAAGACTATAGATAAAACTAAATTAAAAAGTGCTGTCAGAATGAACACTGCTGTTGAATCAATGCCATGAAGAATCAAGGCCCTTCTGAAGGTCCAACCCAGTACAAGCAAAGTATACCTGATAAAGATGCTGTTGAGTGCAATAGTGATGTAAAAAAGTTCTCATAAGCTTACAATGTGTGTTAGCAAGGTGTAAAATCATCATGATTTAGAACAACAGCAATAATAACAAGTATGAAATAAAATAATAAGAATAAAGGCATTTCTGAACATCCAACTCAGTATGAATAAGATGTACGTAATAAAGTGGCCAGTGAATGTAATATTAATGTGAAAAACTTTTGCATTATTTACTTTTTGAATCCAGATCCAGAGGGTTTTACATAAAGGTGTAGAAACATTACTGATTTATAAAAATGGAAATAATAATAGATCAATAATATGACAAACAGAAGTAAGTGACACTAAAAGGCATTTCAAAACAAAAAATATGTCCAGAAAGCTCATGTCTAACAGCCCACTTCAAAATCTACATTACTGTTTTTTACACATTAAAATTCACTGTCAGTACTATTCTATATTTAATCTAAAGTGATGGAAATACAGGAATATCTTTAATAAAGGACTCATAGTTGTGACAAAGCATTCATTTTGTAGATTGGTTTTTAAATTTATCAGTAACTTTGTTTCAGTAACTATTATTGTTAAAATACAGACTGGTCTTTATGGAGACAACCTGGACTTAGTTATACCTTATCGAATATTTACTATATTTCTTTATTTATTGAAGACAGAACTTGTATACATATTTTCACTGATGCAAAAACATAATGTAATTCTCTTTCTATATCGTGGCTTTGTAATTGATTTATGAAAATGTTTTTAATATAATATAATGTAATAATTAAAAGATTAGGCAGTTCTTAAGACAACAGGGGGGCCAAACCTGTATAAGCAAGGTGTACCCAATAAACAAAATCATGTGAAAACCTTTGCATCACTTTCCTTTTGAACCTAGAGTACAACACTTTATGTCAGGATGTAGAAAACATGATCAACTTCTAAAAATGAAACACAATAAATCATTACAAGAATATGGCAAACAGAAGGAGGCAACTCCAAAATGCATTTCAAAGGAAAAAAATGTTGAGAAAGTATGAGGTGTTTTTCATATTTCTAATAGTTGTTGTTAGAAGTTTTTTTCTTTGCTATAGTTTTTTTAGAATACCTATTTATTGAACAAGTTGTTCAATCAGATTGTCACCATAATTCAAATAAGTAAAACATTCGGAATAAGATTTTATTATTGTGTTTGTGACATAATTATGCTTGTTGATATACGTTTTTTTATGTTGAAGATTTTTCAAACCTGTAGACTTTTGCATGGATGGAACCTCAATGATAACACTCTAAACATAGCTTTGGCCAATAAAAAATGTATAAAACAAACACAAAATGTTCAACAGCATTGTTAGAATTAAAAAAAAATCATGAAAGAACAGGCTTTACTTGAGCAGTTATCTTAGATTTATTCTTAGCCTTTACATAAAATTTTTATACTTTTAAGCAACATTTTAGGCCTGGACCACACGAATATGGATATTTTTTAATATCTTTGTCCTCGTTTCAAAAAAAAATCTGTCCACACCACAGAAATATCTCTGTCCATGCGAAGAGGCAAAACTGAAAACGATCACCTCTGAAGCCTGCAATGCCATGCCCAGCCGATAGGTGACAGGTTAGCAAAATGTGAAAACCACAGAAGAGGAACGTTATGAGCATGCGTAGTCAAAAATAGGAAGAAGAAGCAGTCTAACGGTCTAACCAAAACAAACAAATGGCTGAAGTTACCGGTAAGAAGATGGCCAAAAAAACAAATAAAATAGAGTCTTTTGTGTGGACGGACGATGAGATGGACTTGTTCCTTCATGTATTAAACTGCTGGCTTGTTGCTAGGCGCTTGACGTCATCGCGTCAACACCAGCTCCGTTTAACATCGCTACACGGATCCACTCAACCGGATATTTTTTTAATTTCTCCACTTTTTTATCCGTTTTAAAACATCTCCGCTTATGTGGGTGAAATCACTGTGTTTGTGTGGTTGAGAGGCCCAATTGGACGGAAAAATGTGCGTTTAGGAATATATGGTATTCGTGTGGTCCAGGCCTCAGTCTCTGCTGTCACAGAAATGTGACAAATACCCTCACTGAGCTGCATTATGTGTAAAGCAAATAGCAAATATAGCCTGATTGTTCTAAATCATTGCGCTGGCTCAAACTCTAGTTGGTAACCGTGGCAACAGAGACTTTGGTCATTCTTTACCTTTAATCTTACATCAAAGAGAAAATGAACTTTAAAGACAAGGGAATGTGATGTCACAACTCAGCCTGCTTATAAAGTGAGCCTCTTACTGAGTTCCTCTTATCTGGATTGTACCTTGTAGCATCTGGTTTTAGAAAACGTAGAAATGCCTTTGGAAGACTTTGATCAGACCTCCACTGTTCCAGGGCAGGTCCCAAAAACTGCCCCAGAGGACCTGCAGAAGGCTTATGACGAGCTGATGAAAAAGTACAATCAGCTCCAGGAGCAAATGGACCTCAAGAAACAGGAGCAAGTGAACAATTTTGGTCAACAGCTTGAAGAGTTGGTCAATGAGAAGACTAAAGATCTCCAACAGCGTGTGCAGGCTCAGGAGAGAAAACTGCAAGAGGAAGCTCTGAATGTTGAGCGCCTGACAGAGGAACTTAAGAAAAGCAAGGATAGAACGACTCGCCTTGAGATAAGAAAGAGAATTCTTGAAGAGGATGCAACGGCAACCGAAGCCAGAGAAATTGGACTCCGCAGAGTTGTGATCAACTTGGACAAACAGGTGAAGGAAAGGCCTGCCATGTTGGACAAGCTTGAAAAGGAGGTGAAAGAACTCCAAGCTGGCAGAGAGACTTATGACCAGAACATGAGGGTCCTGCAAGAACAAAGCAACTATGCGAAACGTGAAAATAACTTTTTGAAAGAATCCATGCTTGTTGGAAACAAAAGGTTCTGGGAGCTGAGGAACCATCTTCTGCTTCAAGAAAACACCATCAAATCCCTGCGGTCAGAGATTGATGAGCTTAAACAGGACGAACAGGACCTGCAGTGGTATGTGCAGCAAGCCCAGCACAAAGAAAAGGTGGCCATGCAGCTGGCCAGGGATCTTCAGAAACGGCTGGACGAAAAGACACGTGAACGCGAAGATTTACTCAAACAGCTACGAGATGTATCAAACAGCACTGATGTGGTTGTTGACGTAGATTCCTCTGTCCAGGAAGCTCTATCCCAATCACCGCAGGATCCAGCAGAAGTTGGAGAAACAAGACCAAATAAAGCTCCATCTCAGTCTGTTGAGGCTCCAGGTGAGGAGGTCGGAGGGGCTTCAACAGTGGACGGGACCGTGGAGGATCCAGTCGAGGTCGCACAGACATCCGCAGTGGACACAACTGCATGTATAGCAGATGAGGTGCCAGAGGAGGTCGGCCAAACAGACCAGGTGATGGAGCATGTGTCCTGGTGGCGGAAAGTGAAGAAATTCTGTACACCCAAGCATCTACGCCAGCGTAAACACTTGCAGAACAGGCGGCGTGACCCTCAACACTGAACTCCAGCCCCGCCCAGCACCCACAAACAACCAGCTTTAGTCATGAGCACCTCCACCAGTCAGATGATGGTGCTTTTGATTAGTGTCTGGTAGGGCTGTAATCAACCAAAGAATTTGTTGGTCAACTGAAAAACTGAAATTGTCGACCAAAAATCGACTAATCGGGGGGGGGGGGGGGGTTCCGACTCTGACGGGAAACCGTCCTGCGCGGGGATGGTTCGGCTCGGCGCGGCTCGGCGGGGCGCGGGTCCGACTCTGACGGGATCCGCAGACATCCGGGAAAAACTGAAATTGTCGACCAAAAATCGACTAATCGGGGGGGGGGGCGTGGTTCCGACTCTGAAGGGAAACCGTTCTGCGCGGGGATGGTTCGGCTCGGCTCTGCTCGGCTCTGCTCTGCTCGGCGGAGCGTGGCTCGGCGGAGCGCGTCTTGGCAGGGGGTCCGACTCTGACGGGAAACCTTCCTGCGCGGGGACAGTTCGGCTCGGCTCTGCTCGGCTCGGCGCAGCTCGGTGGAGCGTGGCTCAGCGGAGCGCGGGTCCGACTCTGACGGGCAACCCTCCTGCGCGGGGACAGTTCGGCTCGGCTCGGCTCGGCTCGGCGGAGCGCGTCTTGGCGGGGGTAGAGGAGGATGCTCAAAATAAAAATAAATACTCAGCAAACCACCTGACGTTGAATAGGCTCAGGTAGACGCTCTTCATACCTCCTGTCTCCAGTCAGGTCTCCAGATGGTGGGCGAATCCAAAGGGGTGAAAACAAGGGGGTGTTCTGAGACAGGCAAGTTACCTGTGAAACTGGGGTGATCTGAAAACACCCCTATTAGCACTTGGTAAGTTCCAACTGATGACTGTAAATTGCCGCGGGAAAAAATAAATTGAGAAGGAAAAAAAATTACGATTGCTCGACTAATCAGAGTTCTGGTCGCCCCAGCACTTATCGACCAATGAGTCGACCAGTCGACTAACATGTTACAGCACTAGTGTCTGGTGAATCTTCCTGTGGACCACGGTGCTGGTTGCAAATAAAACAAACAAGCAATTTAAAAAATATATTTCTGAATAGAATCCTGGTTCTTTGTCTGCTTTGCTAATTTTATGTATGTCACTGTTAATAAAAAATTATCCATATTGTTGACAGCTTTGACTCTGTGTGACACAGAGATTTGCACAAGTCACTTGTTGCAAGTCCAAGTCAATGAGGGATATTAAAATGCCTGAAATATTTATAAAATAATGTTACCCAAATTATCAAGAATAGTTATCATTATCAGAAGTATGATAATGACGGCATGAGTTTGAGTACTGTATAATTACAGTGGGTCATAGAAAGATTTTTTACAAAATACTTCAACCCCTCAAACTTCAGATCAGTTGCATCAAATAAGGCTAGTTAAATCAGATCACATTCTCAACAAGAGGTGTTTTGAGAGCACAAACCTCCATAAAGGCATTTCCAACAATGTCGGGTGAGTTGTTGTGAAAGATGTGGAAAACTGCCCTATCTCACACTGTTAACAAATCTTTGAAAACATTCCTGGAGCCACATCTGGATTGGGATCACAACCAAAATATTATCATTTCCTCCTAGTGCCAAGACCAACATCAGCCCCCAGAAATGCCATGGAAATCTGTTGAAAACATATTGAGTTATCTGCAAAAATAAAGTGAGCTGCCTTAAATCACAATGCTTAAAAAAAATCCTTTCAAATATTACTTGTATATGCAACGGGGTTGGAATAAGCACCATTATCTTAATCTGGTGAGTACTTTATGAGTAATAAGCCAAAATGTGGAAACTGCTGTGCCTTAAACTATTAACAAATCATTTAAAAATAATTCCTGGATCTGCATCCAAAATCAAATCACTTCTTTGTGCCATGACTTACATTCTCTGAAAATGTCATTGAAATCTGCTAATAATTGTTTGATTTATGCTGTCCACAGTCTAGATTAGATTAGATTAGATTAGATAAAACAGTACTTCATTAATGCCTTTGGAAAACTCCTCAGGGAAATTAGAATTCCAATAGCAGTGTCCAAAAAGTAGATAAAAAAAGATACATAAAAAAGATAGATATAAACAAAAATATAAATAAAACCAAATATAAACAAAATAAAACATCACACCCTGTGTGTGATAAAACATCACCTGTGATGACAAAAGTCCCCCACCACCACCACCAACATTAACTGATAAAGAGTCATTTTAGTTTAAGGTTTTATCTCTTACATAATTGTTGGAAAGGTCCTTTTATAAAATGTGATTTATCAGAAACTCTGCGGTTAATAGTTAACACCTTAGCATTTTGCCTTTACTGATTTATCAAACTCTCAGAAGACTGTTCAAGTCTACACTGATGATTGACACTTATGATTTTATAATCATCAAACACCTCCAGAGTATGTCCACTTCATTATGTTGTGTCAAGTGTTTATACAGCCTGAAAATGACCAAGACAGTCTGCAGAGCCTCAGACTGATGACTCAGCAAAATGTCAAAACTAAGGTTTCATCTCATGCCTGGCTGTTGGGAAAGTCCCTTTATAAATTTTGATTTATCAGAAACTCTGAGGTTAACATTTCACACTTTAGAACTTTGCCTTTTAGTGATTTATTAAAGTCCCAGAACAAGACTATGTTCAAGTCTACACTAAGGCTACATTACTGAGGCCAGTTGTGTTAGCTTAGAGTTTAACTGTGCATTTTCAACTGTAAAATATCTCCAGCCTTTACATTCTGACATGTTTTGAGCAGTTTTGAATGAGTTTCACAAAACTGTGGTAAGGAAAGAAAGGCGATTGTAATCTCCTCATTCTGAATCATTAGCTAGAGTTAGCTTAGCTACCTGTGATCATCAGAAAGTTCAGATCTTACATTTTACATCTCAGCAGTCTGATGTCAGGCTTGAATGAATGTCAGGGGCTCTTTAATCCGTCTGCTGGTGGTTAATTTTTGGAGTAGGAGTGAAGAAATTGCAGATTGCAGCAGGAGCAAAGCTTTTTCTGTCTGTCTCTGATGTTGTTTTGGTTTGAATGAGAATCTGTTTCTATCACTAACACCATGGAATGCTGAGCAGCCATTTTGTTCTGATCTACATGACATTCCCCATGGCAACCAGGGATTTTGGTGGCCATTTTGTACATATAACATAAACATTTCCATCACATTAAAAAAAACTTACTGTAATGAATTTCACATCCACAAATCTGCTGATTTAACAATCATCAAACACCTCCAGAGTATATTCACTTTATTTTATTGGGTCAAGCGCTTAAACACAGTCAGAAAATGAAAAGGACAGTCTGCAGAGCCTCGGACAGATGAGTCTGCAAGATGTCAAGATCAAGGTTTTATCACCTACACTAATGTTAAAAAGTGCTTTTATGACCAGAGATTTATCAAAAATATTGAGATTAATATTTCACACCCTAGAACTTTGCCTTTTACTGATTTAAAAAAGTCTCAGAACAAGACTATGTTCAAGTCCACACTTACATTACTAAGGCTAACTGTGTTAGCTTAGAGTTTAACTTTCCATTTTCATCTTGTAAAATAAGTTAAACTTTTACACTCTGACAAGTTTTAAGCAGTTTTGAAAGACTTTCACAAAATTGTGGTGAGGAAAGAAAGGCGATTGTAATCCCTTCATTCTGAATCATTAGCTAGAGTTAGCTTAGCTACCTGTGGTCATCCAAAAGTTTATATCTTACATTTTCCATCTCAGAAGTCTGATGTCAGGCTTGGATGAATGTCAGGGGGTCTTTAATCCATCTATAGGAGGTATTTAGGAGTGAGACTGTCGAAGAAATTGCAGATTGCAGCAGGAGCAAAGCTTTTTCTGTCTGTCTCTGATTTTGTTTTGGTTTGAATGAGAATCTGTTTCTAAGCACCAAAACCATGGAATGCTGGGCAGCCATTTTGTTCTGATCTATTTGACATTCCCCATGGCAACCAAGGATTTTGGCGGCCATTTTGTACATATAACATATTTCCATCACATTAAAAAACTTATTGTATTGGATTTTGCACCCACAAATCTTCTGATTTTATAATCATAGAACACCTCCAGAGTATGTTCACTTCATTATACTGTGTCAAGTGCTTAAACACAGCCAAGACAGTCTGCAGAGCCTCCACTTTGCTGATGATTTACAGAACAATGATACCATCTTGAATAGACTGTGGGTGTATGGTGTATGGGTCAGCAGCACGCTAACTCTGATAGCACCAGATACTGTGCAAGCAAAAGCCTTAAGAGTATGTAGTGGAGCATTTCAAACCACTCCAGTGTCAGCCTTATTGGTAGAAATGGGAGAAATGCCTTTGGAAATAAGGAAGGTTAAGCCTGGGCTGAAATATTTGATGAAAACAAAAGGGCAAGATGAGTCTTTTCCAACTAAAACACTATTAGACCAGCACTGGGAATCTGAGGAGAGGGAAAGAAGGATCAAAGTTAATTTTGGAGTCAAACTAAAAGCCACCATGGCTTTTTACAGAACCTGAGGTTGATTTGAGCTTTTTAAATAGTAAAAAGAGGAAAAAGGATGAAGACATTGTTAACAAAATGCAGCAAAAATGGAGGTCACATTTGCAGATATACACAGATGGATCAAAAGTGCCAGAAAGTGACTTGCACGAACATTTTCCATTGATGCAAAAACACAAAAATGCAATTTCCTTCATACTGGCTTTGTAATTGATTTATGAAAATGCTACTAATTCAATATGGAGACAAAAGACAAAAGTGTGTCCAGCCCCGTGCAAGCAAGATGTACCTAAAAAGGTGGCCAGTGAGCGTAAAATCATGTAAAAACCTTTGCATCACTTTCCTTTTGAACCTAGAGTTTATGTCAGGATGTAGAAAACATGATCAACTTCTAAAAATGAAAAACAATAAATCATTAGAAGAATATGGCAAACAGAAGGAGGCAACTCCAAAATGCATTTCAAAAGAAAAAAAATGTTGAAAAAGTATGAGGTGTTTTTCATATTTCTAATAGTTGTTGTTAGAAGTTTTTTTCTTTGCTATAGTTTTTTTGTATAATACCTATTTATTGAACAAGTTGTTCAATCAGATTGTCACCATAATTCAAATAAGTAAAACATTCGGAATAAGATTTTATTATTGTGTTTGTGACATAATTATGCTTGTTGATATACGTTTTTTTATGTTGAAGATTTTTCAAACCTGTAGACTTTTGCATGGATGGAACCTCAATGATAACACTCTAAACATAGCTTTGGCCAATAAAAAATGTATAAAACAAACACAAAATGTTCAACAGCATTGTTAGAATTAAAAAAAAATCATGAAAGAACAGGCTTTACTTGAGCAGTTATCTTAGATTTATTCTTAGCCTTTACATAAAATTTTTATACTTTTAAGCAACATTTTAGGCCTGGACCACACGAATATGGATATTTTTTAATATCTTTGTCCTCGTTTCAAAAAAAAATCTGTCCACACCACAGAAATATCTCTGTCCATACGAAGAGGCAAAACTGAAAACGATCACCTCTGAAGCCTGCAATGCCATGCCCAGCTGATAGGCGGCAGGTTAGCAAAATGTGAAAACCACAGAAGAAGAACGTTATGAGCATGCGTAGTCAAAAATAGGAAGAAGAAGCAGTCTAACGGTCTAACCAAAACAAACAAATGGCTGAAGTTACCGGTAAGAAGATGGCCAAAAAAACAAATAAAATAGAGTCTTTTGTGTGGACGGACGATGAGATGGACTTGTTCCTTCATGTATTAAACTACTGGCTTGTTGCTAGGCGCTTGACGTCATCGCGTCAACACCAGCTCCGTTTAACATCGCTACACGGATCCACTCAACCGGATATTTTTTTAATTTCTCCACTTTTTTATCCGTTTTAAAACATCTCCGCTTATGTGGGTGAAATCACTGTGTTTGTGTGGTTGAGAGGCCCAATTGGACGGAAAAATGTGCGTTTAGGAATATATGGTATTCATGTGGTCCAGGCCTCAGTCTCTGCTGTCACAGAAATGTGACAAATACCCTCACTGAGCTGCATTATGTGTAAAGCAAATAGCAAATATAGCCTGATTGTTCTAAATCATTGCGCTGGCTCAAACTCTAGTTGGTAACCGTGGCAACAGACACTTTGATCATTCTTTACCTTTAATCTTACATCAAAGAGAAAATGAACTTTAAAGACAAGGGAATGTGATGTCACAACTCAGCCTGCTTATAAAGTGAGCCTCTTACTGAGTTCCTCTTATCTGGATTGTACCTTGTAGCATCTGGTTTTAGAAAACGTAGAAATGCCTTTGGAAGACTTTGATCAGACCTCCACTGTTCCAGGGCAGGTCCCAAAAACTGCCCCAGAGGACCTGCAGAAGGCTTATGATGAGCTGATGAAAAAGTACAATCAGCTCCAGGAGCAAATGGACCTCAAGAAACAGGAGCCAGTGAACAATTTTGGTCAACAGCTTGAAGAGTTGGTCAATGAGAAGACTAAAGATCTCCAACAGCGTGTGCAGGCTCAGGAGAGAAAACTGCAAGAGGAAGCTCTGAATGTTGAGCGCCTGACAGAGGAACTTAAGAAAAGCAAGGATAGAACGACTCGCCTTGAGATAAGAAAGAGAATTCTTGAAGAGGATGCAACGGCAACCGAAGCCAGAGAAATTGGACTCCGCAGAGTTGTGATCAACTTGGACAAACAGGTGAAGGAAAGGCCTGCCATGTTGGACAAGCTTGAAAAGGAGGTGAAAGAACTCCAAGCTGGCAGAGAGACTTATGACCAGAACATGAGGGTCCTGCAAGAACAAAGCAACTATG
This sequence comes from Cetoscarus ocellatus, assembly GCA_037902135.1. Taxonomy (NCBI): domain Eukaryota; kingdom Metazoa; phylum Chordata; class Actinopteri; order Labriformes; family Labridae; genus Cetoscarus; species Cetoscarus ocellatus. The sequence continues at coordinate 3,728,222 of JBAMNC010000579.1, read as the reverse complement.
CGAAACGTGAAAATAACTTTTTGAAAGAATCCATGCTTGTTGGAAACAAAAGGTTCTGGGAGCTGAGGAACCATCTTCTGCGTCAAGAAAAAACCATCAAATCCCTGCGGTCAGAGATTGATGAGCTTAAACAGGACGAACAGGACCTGCAGTGGTACGTGCAGCAAGCCCAGCACAAAGAAAAGGTGGCCATGCAGCTGGCCAGGGATCTTCAGAAACGGCTGGACGAAAAGACACGTGAACGCGAAGATTTACTCAAACAGCTACGAGATGTATCAAACAGCACTGATGTGGTTGTTGACGTAGATTCCTCTGTCCAGGAAGCTCTATCCCAATCACCGCAGGATCCAGCAGAAGTTGGAGAAACAAGACCAAATAAAGCTCCATCTCAGTCTGTTGAGGCTCCAGGTGAGGAGGTCGGAGGGGCTTCAACAGTGGACGGGACCGTGGAGGATCCAGTCGAGGTCGCACAGACATCCGCAGTGGACACAACTGCATGTATAGCAGATGAGGTGCCAGAGGAGGTCGGCCAAACAGACCAGGTGATGGAGCATGTGTCCTGGTGGCGGAAAGTGAAGAAATTCTGTACACCCAAGCATCTACGCCAGCGTAAACACTTGCAGAACAGGCGGCGTGACCCTCAACACTGAACTCCAGCCCCGCCCAGCACCCACAAACAACCAGCTTTAGTCATGAGCACCTCCACCAGTCAGATGATGGTGCTTTTGATTAGTGTCTGGTAGGGCTGTAATCAACCAAAGAATTTGTTGGTCAACTGAAAAACTGAAATTGTCGACCAAAAATCGACTAATCGGGGGGGGGGGGGGGGGGGTTCCGACTCTGACGGGAAACCGTCCTGCGCGGGGATGGTTCGGCTCGGCGCGGCTCGGCGGGGCGCGGGTCCGACTCTGACGGGATCCGCAGACATCCGGGAAAAACTGAAATTGTCGACCAAAAATCGACTAATCGGGGGGGGGGCGTGGTTCCGACTCTGAAGGGAAACCGTTCTGCGCGGGGATGGTTCGGCTCGGCTCTGCTCGGCTCTGCTCTGCTCGGCGGAGCGTGGCTCGGCGGAGCGCGTCTTGGCAGGGGGTCCGACTCTGACGGGAAACCTTCCTGCGCGGGGATGGTTCGGCTCGGCGCAGCTCGGTGGAGCGTGGCTCAGCGGAGCGCGGGTCCGACTCTGACGGGCAACCCTCCTGCGCGGGGACAGTTCGGCTCGGCTCGGCTCGGCTCGGCTCGGCGGAGCGCATCTTGGCGGGGGTAGAGGAGGATGCTCAAAATAAAAATAAATACTCAGCAAACCACCTGACGTTGAATAGGCTCAGGTAGACGCTCTTCATACCTCCTGTCTCCAGTCAGGTCTCCAGATGGTGGGCGAATCCAAAGGGGTGAAAACAAGGGGGTGTTCTGAGACAGGCAAGTTACCTGTGAAACTGGGGTGATCTGAAAACACCCCTATTAGCACTTGGTAAGTTCCAACTGATGACTGTAAATTGCCGCGGGAAAAAATAAATTGAGAAGGAAAAAAAATTACGATTGCTCGACTAATCAGAGTTCTGGTCGCCCCAGCACTTATCGACCAATGAGTCGACCAGTCGACTAACATGTTACAGCACTAGTGTCTGGTGAATCTTCCTGTGGACCACGGTGCTGGTTGCAAATAAAACAAACAAGCAATTTAAAAAATATATTTCTGAATAGAATCCTGGTTCTTTGTCTGCTTTGCTAATTTTATGTATGTCACTGTTAATAAAAAATTATCCATATTGTTGACAGCTTTGACTCTGTGTGACACAGAGATTTGCACAAGTCACTTGTTGCAAGTCCAAGTCAATGAGGGATATTAAAATGCCTGAAATATTTATAAAATAATGTTACCCAAATTATCAAGAATAGTTATCATTATCAGAAGTATGATAATGACGGCATGAGTTTGAGTACTGTATAATTACAGTGGGTCATAGAAAGATTTTTTACAAAATACTTCAACCCCTCAAACTTCAGATCAGTTGCATCAAATAAGGCTAGTTAAATCAGATCACATTCTCAACAAGAGGTGTTTTGAGAGCACAAACCTCCATAAAGGCATTTCCAACAATGTCGGGTGAGTTGTTGTGAAAGATGTGGAAAACTGCCCTATCTCACACTGTTAACAAATCTTTGAAAACATTCCTGGAGCCACATCTGGATTGGGATCACAACCAAAATATTATCATTTCCTCCTAGTGCCAAGACCAACATCAGCCCCCAGAAATGCCATGGAAATCTGTTGAAAACATATTGAGTTATCTGCAAAAATAAAGTGAGCTGCCTTAAATCACAATGCTTAAAAAAAATCCTTTCAAATATTACTTGTATATGCAACGGGGTTGGAATAAGCACCATTATCTTAATCTGGTGAGTACTTTATGAGTAATAAGCCAAAATGTGGAAACTGCTGTGCCTTAAACTATTAACAAATCATTTAAAAATAATTCCTGGATCTGCATCCAAAATCAAATCACTTCTTTGTGCCATGACTTACATTCTCTGAAAATGTCATTGAAATCTGCTAATAATTGTTTGATTTATGCTGTCCACAGTCTAGATTAGATTAGATTAGATTAGATAAAACAGTACTTCATTAATGCCTTTGGAAAACTCCTCAGGGAAATTAGAATTCCAATAGCAGTGTCCAAAAAGTAGATAAAAAAAGATACATAAAAAAGATAGATATAAACAAAAATATAAATAAAACCAAATATAAACAAAATAAAACATCACACCCTGTGTGTGATAAAACATCACCTGTGATGACAAAAGTCCCCCACCACCACCACCAACATTACCTGATAAAGAGTCATTTTAGTTTAAGGTTTTATCTCTTACATAATTGTTGGAAAGGTCCTTTTATAAAATGTGATTTTTCAGAAACTCTGCGGTTAATAGTTAACACCTTAGCATTTTGCCTTTACTGATTTATCAAACTCTCAGAAGACTGTTCAAGTCTACACTGATGATTGACACTTATGATTTTATAATCATCAAACACCTCCAGAGTATGTCCACTTCATTATGTTGTGTCAAGTGTTTATACAGCCTGAAAATGACCAAGACAGTCTGCAGAGCCTCAGACTGATGACTCAGCAAAATGTCAAAACTAAGGTTTCATCTCATGCCTGGCTGTTGGGAAAGTCCCTTTATAAATTTTGATTTATCAGAAACTCTGAGGTTAACATTTCACACTTTAGAACTTTGCCTTTTAGTGATTTATTAAAGTCCCAGAACAAGACTATGTTCAAGTCTACACTAAGGCTACATTACTGAGGCCAGTTGTGTTAGCTTAGAGTTTAACTGTGCATTTTCAACTGTAAAATATCTCCAGCCTTTACATTCTGACATGTTTTGAGCAGTTTTGAATGAGTTTCACAAAACTGTGGTAAGGAGAGAAAGGCGATTGTAATCTCCTCATTCTGAATCATTAGCTAGAGTTAGCTTAGCTACCTGTGATCATCAGAAAGTTCAGATCTTACATTTTACATCTCAGCAGTCTGATGTCAGGCTTGAATGAATGTCAGGGGCTCTTTAATCCGTCTGCTGGTGGTTAATTTTTGGAGTAGGAGTGAAGAAATTGCAGATTGCAGCAGGAGCAAAGCTTTTTCTGTCTGTCTCTGATTTGTTTTGGTTTGAATGAGAATCTGTTTCTATCACTAACACCATGGAATGCTGAGCAGCCATTTTGTTCTGATCTACATGACATTCCCCATGGCAACCAGGGATTTTGGTGGCCATTTTGTACATATAACATAAACATTTCCATCACATTAAAAAAAACTCACTGTAATGAATTTCACATCCACAAATCTGCTGATTTAACAATCATCAAACACCTCCAGAGTATATTCACTTTATTTTATTGGGTCAAGCGCTTAAACACAGTCGGAAAAGGAAAGGGACAGTCTGCAGAGCCTCGGACGGATGGGTCTGCAAGATGTCAAAATCAAGGTTTTATCACATACACTAATGTTAAAAAGTGCTTTTATGACCAGAGATTTATCAAAAATATTGAGATTAATATTTCACACCCTAGAACTTTGCCTTTTACTGATTTAAAAAAGTCTCAGAACAAGACTATGTTCAAGTCCACACTTACATTACTAAGGCTAACTGTGTTAGCTTAGAGTTTAACTTTCCATTTTCATCTTGTAAAATAAGTTAAACTTTTACACTCTGACAAGTTTTAAGCAGTTTTGAAAGACTTTCACAAAATTGTGGTGAGGAAAGAAAGGCGATTGTAATCTCCTCATTCTGAATCATTAGCTAGAGTTAGCTTAGCTACCTGTGGTCATCCAAAAGTTTATATCTTACATTTTCCATCTCAGAAGTCTGATGTCAGGCTTGGATGAATGTCAGGGGGTCTTTAACCCATCTATAGGAGGTATTTAGGAGTGAGAATGTCGAAGAAATTGCAGATTGCAGCAGGAGCAAAGCTTTTTCTGTCTGTCTCTGATTTTGTTTTGGTTTGAATGAGAATCTGTTTCTAAGCACCAAAACCATGGAATGCTGGGCAGCCATTTTGTTCTGATCTATTTGACATTCCCCATGGCAACCAAGGATTTTGGCGGCCATTTTGTACATATAACATATTTCCATCACATTAAAAAACTTATTGTATTGGATTTTGCACCCACAAATCTTCTGATTTTATAATCATAGAACACCTCCAGAGTATGTTCACTTCATTATACTGTGTCAAGTGCTTAAACACAGCCAAGACAGTCTGCAGAGCCTCCACCTTGCTGATGATTTACAGAACAATGATACCATCTTGAATAGGCTGCGGGTGTATGGTGTATGGGTCAGCAGCACGCTAACTCTGATAGCACCAGATACTGTGCAAGCAAAAGCCTTAAGAGTATGTAGTGGAGCATTTCAAACCACTCCAGTGTCAGCCTTATTGGTAGAAATGGGAGAAATGCCTTTGGAAATAAGGAAGGTTAAGCCTGGGCTGAAATATTTGATGAAAACAAAAGGGCAAGATGAGTCTTTTCCAACTAAAACACTATTAGACCAGCACTGGGAATCTGAGGAGAGGGAAAGAAGGATCAAAGTTAATTTTGGAGTCAAGCTAAAAGCCACCATGGCTTTTTACAGAACCTGAGGTTGATTTGAGCTTTTTAAATAGTAAAAAGAGGAAAAAGGATGAAGACATTGTTAACAAAATGCAGCAAAAATGGAGGTCACATTTGCAGATATACACAGATGGATCAAAAGTGCCAGAAGTGGAGGGTGGCGATTGGCATTGTTATCCCCCAGTTAGGGAAGGCTATAGGTTATCAGATCACACGTCCGTATACAAAGCAGAGATGATGGCAGTTTTGAAGGCTCTGGGTGGACAACAACAAACCAAGTTATGCAGTCATGCAGTGATTCAGCAGCAACTATACAATGACAGAGACATGCTCCAAATTCACACCTGATTTGATAAGGAAATGTGTCTGCTTTTGTATAGAATGAGCAAAAAGGGTGTGGGATTCATTTGGATGCCAGCACAAGTGGGTAATGAGAAGCAGACATTGTGGCTAAAAACACAGTAAAGCAGGAAAAAGTAAAACTGTAATTGGATTTTGGACCACCAGAATACTCTTCTTAAATAAACCAGGCAATGTGGAAATGTGGCAGAACTCATGGGATAAGGGATGCAAAGGCAGGATATTTTGTAATAGGCCTATACAAAAGCATAGGGAAAAGTAATAATTGCTTTGGGTGCAGCAGGAGGGACACTGTATCATCACCAGAATGAGACTCGGACACTGTGGCCTTAGTGGGTAGGCTCTAATTGTTAAAACACCTGAGTCAGAGACTGACTCATGTAATTTTACATTTCAAGAGATACTCATCTCAAACAAGGAAACTTTTCAGAGATCTGGGAGCAGCTGGGGAGGCTGTTTTCAACATGTACACACTGCTGAATTTCGGAGACTGGAACAATATGAAGAAGCTGCCGCAGTATGCACTCCATTACAACAGAATATGATTAACCCCTTAAAGCCTGCTGTATCGTATTTGATTCATACTTTTATGATACCTATATCAAATCAATATGATCAAAAAGTTACAAAAAAAATCTGAATATAATCGGATAAATGACAATAATGTCCTAAAGTGGATTATCAGTTGCCAAAAACAGCTAATGTATCAAATGCGATGTAAAAAATGATAAATGTTAAATTTTATGAAAGAGTTAGACTTTTTGGGATTTCATTAGAAAGTGAAATAAACATTTCGGCTCCAAAACATTGGAATTTTCTGGCTTTAACCTGTGTTTTCAGGCTTTAAACGGTTAAGCACTAACAGAAATCGCACGGAAACAGCAGAGGGCAGCAATACGCCTTGCCGAAACCAGAAGAAGAAGAAGTAGCTCCGTGACGGAAGATGGCGGTAATGCGTCAACATGTCGGAGTCCAACGGCTGTACGAGAAGAAGTGACGTCAGACGCAATTTACGTGCACCGTTTTGCACGTTTGGTCTGGAAGCGGCACTGGAAGTTTGCAGAAGATACACTTCATTAATTTCACCGTTTAAGGCTAAAAGCAAAAGATACCACACATCTGTCCCTTCTAGTGTTGTCGTCAGGTACGTTTGGATCGTTCGGGCTTTGATTTAAGCTTTGAATGCTCGTATTCATGCACAGATTTAACTGAAGCCACAAAGTTAATCTTAGCAATCCTGCTAATCACAAGCTCCATTCATTCTTTGGAAGTGTCAGTATGAGTTAATACGACCATTTTAACACCAAACTGTCTTAATAGACGCATGAAAGCTTCCTGACATGTTAGCCATAACTCAGTGGTAGCTAACGGAGGTATTATATTAATCTGGAATGTGGTGATTGTTGTTCCAGTCCTAGGAGAGGAGTCTGTTTTCAATCCGGATCCATCATGTTTCGTCCCAAACCGACCCTGAAGGACCGCCAGCACCTGTACAGGCTGATCATCAGCCAGCTGCTCTATGATGGATACACCAACATCGCCAACAGTCTCATCCTGGAGGTCAAACCACAGACTGAGGTGGCTCCCTCTGATCAGCTCATGCAGGTGGCAAAGATAGGTACGACCTGGTTCACACTTTCAGCTTGGTAAAGGCACAGTTTTGCTCAGAAGGTTATATACCCTGGCAGAATTTTTAAAAGGTGTACTTTAATTTAAAGAAAAGAGGAATCATCAGGAGTAATACGTTTGTTTTAGGATGCCCAAAATTATTGGTTTGATATTGGTATTAGCCGATATCAGCCTAAAAAGTTAAGCATCGGTATCGGCCAATACGGAAATTTTTGCACCTATTTACAGCCAATATCTCAGCCACACATATTGGCCATATATCGGCTGGAATATCGGCAAATTACACAAATGTACAATATTGATGCATCTTCTCATCACTGCATGGGTACATTAACAAATCAAGGTTTTTGTTTTCTTAAAAGTGAAATGCTGTTTTTCTTGTTTTGCATCTGTGTAGTGACTTCAGAACCAAACAGCTGCTGAGAGGCTGAGGGAGGGCTGAGTAATTTGTCTGACAGGCTGGAGCAAAAATCCCTAATCCCATAAAACGTTCACATTGACCCTATATTAAAGAAAAATGAATAAACTTAGGAAACGAGCACTGACTCACATATTGATAACATTAAATCATGAAGAAAAGTAGAGTACATTCAGCGATAATTGAGCGATAATGAAGTGGTTAACAAAAAATACGGTGACCCAGCTCACCTGTCTCTTCCACTGACCACACAGGCAGACAGGTGAGATAAATCATGAACACACGCCCATCACCCTGTGACACGCCGTCTCCAACTCATTATTATCCCCCAAAAATCAATAATAATAATCCCTAAATCCCAAAAAGTTTGAACGCATATCTTAATCTTTAAATGTAATCCTTAAATGTAAGTAATATTCTCAGTAAATTAATTTGTGACTCCTACAACCGGTTTCTTGCAAAAATAAACTGTAACACTAAAACAAAAGTCCATTAAGTACAGAGCTTGAGCTCTTGACCAGAAATATCGGTAATGAATGAAAAGAATTTAAAAATGAATGAATTTTAAAAATAGCGGATATCGACAAAAATCCAATATCTTGCATCCCTAGTTTATTTTATTTTAAAATAAACTATGAGGCATCTTAAAATCACAATCATTAAATAGTTCATAACAATAGAGAAAATAAGTTTGCATACCCTTAGTTCTTTTTTTAATGTTTTACTGGTGGGACAAGGTGAGATTTACAAAACAAGCCAGAAAAGGATTAAAAACAGACTAGTAAGTGTTTAAAACAATTAAATGGGGAAAGAAGAAAAACAAAGTAAAATAATAAAAAACAGAGAAAAGACAATGCACACAAACAGACATCCCAGTAACAGAGGATCCAATACTTAATCACCATGATAGAGCACTAATTAAGGAGTGGCAATAGTATTGCTGTTGGATGAGGATTAGGGTGGACCAAAGCATATAAAAAAAAGTTCATCAAATGGATGGGTGAGGAGAAATTATACGTACATAAACAATCAACAAGGGACGTACGGTGACTAATTCTAGTTATACACACACACACACACACACACACACACATCTTGGGTATTGTCTTCACCCATATATGGATCAGGATTTTAGAAATTTCAGGTTAATTGGCATAGGCACAATCATAAAAAAAGCTTGGAAAGTGCCTCTGTCACAGAATACTTTGACAATAGAAGAGAGAGAAAAAAAGTTCAGCAGTGAGTGTTTAATAAAAAGTTGATGTTTATTTTATCTATTATTGTGGAGTAAATGTAGAAGTGAGCAGCAGCTGGGAGGTACACCACCAGCAAACCCTTAGTTCTTAATACTGTACCCCCTTTAAATTAGATTAGACAGAACTTTATTAATCCCTTGGGAAGACTAATTCAAGGAAATTAAGATTCCAGTAGCATTGTAGAGTACACGGGTAAAAAAAAGAACACAATATCAAAAAAGTAAAAACAATTTGCAGGTATAAATAAAAAAATAATAATTAATTCAAGTAATAAATAGATAAAATATGGCTACTGGCTAGCTACTGCTCCTTCCCATCCTCTGTCTTCCTGTTACTCCTCCTCCACCTAGTGAGGAGTTGTACAGTCTGATGGCCTGAAGGACAGAAGAGTTTCGCAGTCTGTTGGTCCTACACTTGTGAAGGAGCAGCTTTGAGCTGAACAGGCTCCTGTGGTTGCTGATGACGGTGTGCAGAGGGTGACTGGCATCATCCAAAATGTCCAGCAGTTTGTCAAGTGTCCTCTTCTCTGACACTGTCACCAGAGTTTAGCATCAGTGACAGCTTGTAGTCTTTTGTGATAGCTGTGGATGAGGCCCTCAGATGGGAGCTGCACATTTAACATCTCAAAGTGACTCAGTGATATTGAAGTCAGGAGACTGACGACCACTCCAAAATCTTCACTTTTTTACTGCTGTAACTTCATGTGTGTGAGCGAGTAACTGTGGACATGCTATCATGAGCCCAAAATGAGAAAACACTGGAGATAAAAGTTAAAAAAAAAAACCACACATTTGATAAATAAATAAATTGAAATTAACAATAGAATACTATTTAATAAGCATGATAAAACAAGCAAAGCTTAAATATATGATTCAATAAGACATGTTAAAATGTAAAAATGAGGAAGAAATTATTCAAAAGCAAGATTAGAAAGGTAGGTCTTCAGTTTGCTCTTTTTTTTTTATTTGTGAAATAGTGACAATAACAGTGATAAAAGAGAGACAACAGAGAGAGGAAAATGAAACAAAAGAGTTATTAATAGTCTTGAGTTTGCTATTAAAAACGCTGACACTCTGTGCTGCCGTCACGTCTGCAGGCATGCTGTTCCACAGAAATGGGACGTAATAACTAAACACTACCTTACCGTGAGTCTCTGTTTGGCACGGCTAAAAAAAAAAAAAAAAAACCTGAAGACCTGAGGGCTCTCACAGGCTCATATGATAAAAGCAAATCAGACAAATAGCCCGAACCAAGACTGTTGAGAGATTTAAAAACTAATAGCTTAAGACAGGTTGATTTTCAGACATTCTTGCCTTATAGAGGTATTTATGCCACTCTTGGATGCAATTTCTGTCTCAAGTGTTTAAAGCGCCACATAAAATCTCACACTCCCTTTTTAATTATTTTGGGAAGTGACCTTTAGCAGCTACTGATTGGATGCTACTGTCAAAAAACCAAGAAGAAAATGGGCACATCAAATTGGTCCATAAGACTGACAGGAAGTTGTAGTTTTCTCCAAGTTATGGATTGTTCGCTGTGGATCCACAAAAACACAATTTCTGAAATAAAAATTACACTTATAGCTAATTAAAAACATTTCGGTGGGGATATATTTGACCTGAAGACATTTCGAGTTGACAAAAGTGTGATTTCCCAGACACAGTTGTCTCCATGAAGGTGGAGGCTAACATAAAATACATTTTCTATGATGTATCTAAAAGTTACTACTAGTACTACTACTACTTTAGTAGTACTAAAGTTACTACTCAGGTTTAAGTTTTTGGACCTGCCAGTCTGTACACATACTGTGAGTCTGACATAAAAATTCTTCTTCAAAGACGGTTTTTATTTGTTACAGGATGAGACTTACCTGACACATCAGATGGACTGTTGAGTATATTTCACCAGTCCATGTTGGCAAAAGCACATAGAAAGTGTTTGGGAATGGGCAGAACCCCTCAAAAGCATATCCCGCTGGTGACTGGACAATAATTCTATAAATCACATTCATTACAGGCCAGTCAGATAATGTGGTAGGTGAGCGCTACTGCTGCAGTGTAAAGTGCAAAATGTAAGCCACTTCATAGAACGAACTCTTGCCAAGACATGTCAGAAATGGAGTGAAAATATCCATTCTGTTGAGAAATGCTTTCAGTGTTTGCTTTTTCATTTAATAAAAAAATGCTGTCCAGATCTGATAAAACTGCTTCTGCAGCTGTTAGCATCTATGCTAATCTCTGTACGTGCAGTCACTTCCTGCTGTCAGCTCATCCTGCTCTAAAGAACGCCAATTGAGTCACGATTCTTTGGGCCAGGCACAGTCGCTTTAGACTGGAGATTGTCAGGATGGATCTGTCTGATTACAGACATTGTGTCGGGCTGATCCAGCTGCACTGCAAGGTTTGCATGAGACCAGACTTGGATTTGAACGTATCCTCTGTCCACATTTAAATCAGCTTGATAAATGCCAATCTGCACGTGGAAATGACAGCACACCTACTTTATGGTTGTTTGCACAGTTAATAAACGAGGGCCCCTGATTTTATTGTAGGTCTGACGACGTGAGGAAGAATGTGATGCACAACAATATTATCAGTTTTATGATTGTGATGTATTGTGTTATAAATAAAATAATTTAGATTCCACGACAACTATTCGTGACATGTTTCTCATGTATCCAAATAATTGTAATGGTTGCAGTGTTAATTTTGTTGACAAATTATTTTCATCAAAGTTTTCATCAACAACCGTCTTTATCCCTGACAAATCTAGTCAGTAACTAATAAAAGCAACTGCACATGGACAAAAACTAAAACTAAATTAACTGACATTTTCATCAACAAAAAAAAAATCTAGACTAAAATGTCTGACAGAGACTTAATCCAATCAGACCTAATTTGGTCATGTAGAAAGTAGAGACAAGTTAGGAATATATCCAATCACAGCTACTTTGGTTGTGCGGAAAAGTTGGATGAGGTAAGAGGGACATCCAATCATAACTGTCTGTCTGTCAGTCAGAGCTCCTCTCTTTATGAATTGATATATTCATGTAGCACAGGTTCACTGTTTGTTGTCAATTCTGGTATTGTAACTGCCAGGTAGCCTTAATAAAGGTGAATGCATTTCACTAAAAGTTAATTTTTTTTTCTTTTAATTTATACATTCAAACTTTACTAGCATTCAGTAAAGGGTTATTAGATGTTTCATTTTATCCAAGTGTAAAACATGACTTCAGAAATTCAAGGAAACCTAAAATATGCTTTACCCTTTACACTTTATGGAAATTTACAGTAGATTTGGTTGACTAAAACTAGACTAAAATTGACACAATCTGTATGACTAAAGTATGGCTAAAACTAAGATATTTTAGGCAAAAGACTATAACTAAAACTGAATTAAAAAGTGCTGTAAAATTAACACTGAACTGTTGTGAAACTTGACTATTTCCTACTGTTACTGTAATGGTAACCGTTAGCTGGCTTTATTTTCATCTGTTTGAAACTGGAAGAGAGAGAGAGCGTTGCTCATCCTTTTGTTGCATAAATGTCTTGTATCTACTTTATTGTAACAATATTTACAAACTGTTCAAGGCAGTAAGGACAAAAGTGAAGGAATCTGCAGCTGAAAGCAGGAGTTAACTTAAACAGTTTCTTATCATTTTCCAGGGATTGAGAATGATGACAGTGCAGTTCAGTACGCCATCGGGCGCTCGGACACAGTGGCCCCAGGTGTGGGTATTGACCTGGAATTTGATGCAGATGTCCAGACCATGTCTCCAGAGGCATCAGAGTATGAAACCTGCTACGTAACATCCCATAAGGGTCCATGCCGCGTGGCTTCGTACAGTCGCGACGGCCAGCTGATCGCCACCGGCTCTGCTGACGCTTCCATCAAGATCCTGGACACTGAGCGCATGCTGGCCAAGAGTGCCATGCCTATTGAGGTGAGGCTGACACAACACCAGATTACCTGTCCGGTTTTGTAGTCAAACAGACCGGTGTTGACTGTTGTTGTGTGGTATCTCCACCAGGTGATGATGAATGAGACGGCACAGCAAAACATGGAGAATCACCCCGTGATCCGAACGCTGTATGACCACGTAGATGAAGTCACCTGCCTCGCCTTCCACCCAACTGAACAGATTCTGGCCTCTGGTTCCAGAGATTACACCCTTAAACTGTTTGACTACTCAAAGCCTTCAGCAAAAAGAGCATTTAAATACATACAGGTATGACGAACACACAGTGTCATTATTTTAAAGTTCTTGTATGGTTTGTCATTGAAAATTGATTTGCTGACAGATGTTGATAGACTTGGATCAAGTAAATTTTCGCTTTTAAAAATGAGGCTGCCACAAAACAACCTTAAAAACTCAAGCGTGTTATCGAGCAACTTCCTTACACCTGTAAAAAACTGAAATTTGAACATTTCAAAAGTTTTCTATACTTGTAGCAGGTACATCAGCAATGGGACAGAGACATAAACTAAAAAAAAGACACATCTAAACCCTTGACTTTAGCTGTAATCATTACAGTTACACAGCCACAGATCAATATCCAGTTTGGATCCAATAATCTCATGCCCAGAAATCTCGGTGTCATGATTGATGGCCAGCTGACCTTTAAGGTTCATGTGGCCTTGATTTCTCGGTCTTGTCGTTATGTCCTCTATAACATCAGTAGGATCAGACCCTACCTGACAGAACAGGCAACACAGCCTCTGGTACAGGCTCTGGTGATTTCCTGAATCAGCTACTGCATCTCCGTTATAGCAGGCCTCCCTGCATGCACGTTTAAATCTCTGCAGATGATCCAGAATGCAGCAGCAGCAGCACATCTGGTCTTTAACCAGCTCTGAGCAGCACATGTTGCTGATAATCGCTCTTCATTGGCTTCCAGTTGCAGCTCAAATCAAATTCAAAGCTCTACCTCTGGCTTACAGAACAGTAACAAGAACAGCTCCTGCCTACCTGAAGTCCCTCATCAGCTCTACACTCTCTCTAAAAACAGTGAAATTATCCAAAACACACCGATGTTGCATCAAGTCTTGAAGGTAGACAACCGCAAATGTTGCAGCATGTTTGTTACTTAAGGAAAGTGCTAAACACGCGCGGTCTGCTGATTGGTCAAAAGAATTGAGGCTCTAAGTATTTTTCCACAAGCTTTCAGTGTAAGAATTAATTGGCTTCTCACCTATAAACTAATGAAGTATTTGTTGATACAGTTATTAATAGAAGTGAAGCACTGAAGGGTACACCCTCTGCGTTTTCTGGTGCTTTGATTATGACATCTGTCAGCAAAGTTAGCAGTCAGTCATCAGTTAACATGGTAAAGCAGTGTCCACACATAAGGATTTTCTAAATCTGAATCGATTTTTAATCTGTTAGAGACCCCACACATGAAGATAAAAATATCAGGCACTGAACAGTTTTGATCGTACTGTGTGTGGTGTGCGCCGATAATTTCAACACAGCACACCACTGACATAACCATTCTGTCCCACCTGTGATTTAGAATCTAAGATTTTTGGTCGTAAATGTTGAACAAGTTTAATATTTACAACTCCGACCAGTTTCAGCGCTGATTATTGGGACAAATTCACTTGAACACACCTCAGACCACTGGATAATCTTATATCTTATAAGACATAAGAAAATCCTGTCCTTGGTCGGGAAGGGGGAAAGTTTGCTGTTTATTTTGTTACTCCTACTCTCAAAATGTCATGTTTTAAGTCCAGTTTTAACACAACAGGTAGTTACACACAGCCTAAGGTCTTTTGCGCCCTCTAGTGGTGTCCTCCAGTAACATGCATCATAGACAGGCAAGTATATAAACAAAACGCTCATGAAGCCAATGGACTAGGACATTGAACACAAGGACAAACTGTAAGTGTATCTCTGGTTAAGGCTACAGTGTTTGTGGAAATGCTAGTAAGACCATGGGCTTACTGTCCCAAAGTCTACTGAACCAAACCAACGCTACATGGTGGAAAAGCAGGACAAGTGGATTATTATAACTACGAGAAAGCATTATCATTCTGATTTGAACAAACTCTTTTAATCACTGTAATTCTGCAGTCTAATCCTCTTTTGAACTATCTCCTTATAGGAAGCAGAAATGCTGCGTTCAATCTCCTTTCACCCGTCAGGTGACTTCCTGCTGGTGGGAACACAGCACCCCACCCTTCGCCTCTACGACGTCAACACCTTCCAGTGCTTTGTGTCCTGTAACCCCCTCGACCAGCACACAGACACCATCAGCGGCGTCAGCTACAACCCCTCGGCCAACAGCTACGTGACCTGTAGTAAGGATGGCAGCATCAAGCTGTGGGATGGTGTCTCCAACCGCTGCGTCACCACCTTTGACAAAGCTCACGACGGGGCCGAGGTCTGCTCGGCCATCTTCTCCAAAAACTCAAAGTACATCCTGTCCAGCGGCAAAGACTCTGTGGTCAAACTGTGGGAAATCTCTACAGGCCGCACGCTGGTCAAATACACAGGTAAGGAGGCTTTTAGGATTCAAGATTCAAAGTGTTTATTGTCATTAGCACATTTAGAAACATGTTTCCCTGCACAGTGACATTTCTACCCTTCTGTCCACAATCAATCAATCAAACTTTATTTGTATAGCACTTTTCATACAAAGTTTTGTAGCACAAAGTGCTTTACATAAAAACAAAGAAATAGAATAAATTAAAATAAATAAGAAGTAGAAAATTGAATACAATGAAAATACAACCCCCCACCCTCGCAATCCACATACAGCACACACACACTTAATTACACACACACATACAAAGACATGAGGAAGAGATTCTAGCAGAAAACAGAATTAGAGGACTGAGGAAACACTGGAGCTAAGACTAAAATGACAATAAAAAAAAATTATGATAAGAAGTTAGATTAAAATAGAAAAGAAATATACCATAGGAAAATAAATAAATAGGTAAATAAAATAAAATGTTAAATAATAATATGATGAAATGTACTGAAGTAAGACAGTGGAAAGAAAATTGGTCATCTTATCATCATGACTCTGTGTCTGGTCATCAAGCTGCGTCTGCGTGTCATCACTCACATTAGTGTGACGGAGACTTCATCCTCAGCTGCCAACGCCACCACAGACACTTCCCCTGCTTCCTCCTCCTCTTCCACTCCTCAGCCCAACACTTCCTCCTCGATGTCCACGTCCTGTGCTTTTACCTCACCTTTCTTCTTCACAGCACCCACTCACCCATGTAGTTCTGTGGAAATACAAAGGTTCCTACATGAATTTGGACATTAGTAGAGCAAGGGTCAGCTGCCTTCCTTTTCCAAAAATCTAAAACAAAACACTTTTGAACCTTAAAATTAAGGTAGCAACGCATGTGTAGTCTACATGATAAACATGACATCAGATGGATGAGAAAATTAATTGATATGAAGCTTTATTACTTTATTCTCTTCTTTTAAAAAGTTTAACTGTCCACTGGGTTTCAGTGCCTTTTATTTTCACCACCCTTGGTGTGCAAAAGCATTTGGTATAAAATATACATACATATTTGTATATATGATAAATGTATCATACAGACATCTGTTTGATTGGTAGAAAGAAAACACTTTGAGACGTGTGATCTTCTGCTTACAAGGAGGTGGGCATAACCATGATGAACGCAAAATACTTCAAACTTTCCCAAAAATGTTCAATACCATCAGGTCAAAAGCCTTATAATCCTGACAAATGTCAGTTTTTCAGGGATTAGCAAGTGTCAACAGGTGACCAAAGTTATCCTCTAATGCAGGGGTGGGCAACTTTGATCACCAAGAGGGCCGCATAAATGTTTTTTCAGTGCTTCAGGGTCGCGCTGTCACATTTTGTTGGGCACTCAATGAGGAGAAAAAAAAACATAAATAAAAAAAAAATAGCAAATGTAAAGCTTCAAAAAAAGGATTATAACAACATTAATATTTTTTTTAACTGAAACACCATCAAAAAAAAATCACGATTTTGACATAAAACTAAAACCAATTTAAGCTTTTTTTATGCAGTGTTTACCAGTTTTTGAAGCACAAATATATGACCTTTACCACTGTTTCCAATAGTTTTTAATTATACTATATCTTATGTTTTAATGCCTCATAGAATATATTTAGAGATACAATCATAGCAAAGTAAGTTCTTTAATGACTTGTAAAAAAACAGGATAATATTTATCATCTATCCTAATTTGTGCATTATGTAGCACTTGTTACTCATGATTAATCATGTTTAGCAGTTCTTGTTGTGTTTTCTTCATATTTCATATTTCCGATTTTTTTTTTTTTTTTTTTTTTTTTTTTAAATCAAAATCTTTTATTTTTCAGGACATAGTGCATAGGTGTTCATCAGTTACAGACAAGTTGTATGTATAGATACATGTCAACATCTAGCACGTAAATAAAAGAGTAATATTATGATAGTATGTCAGGAGGATTTCCCAGACTGCCCCTGACTTGGCAGCCCGTGTGGAAAGAACGACAGAGGAGGAGCTTGTCTCCTGATCATTTTACTTCGAAGGAGTGGTGCAGTTTACAGCAATGGAATCTTCCTCACACACTGAAGTGTGCGTCTAAGCTTCTCATATTTAAACAGTCAAGGTACACTTTATCATACAAGCATCAACCAGTAATGCAGTTCAGAGTTACACAAACATGCGTCACAACAGTTTCCCATTCAGAAACTGTGGGTTCCTCTGTGACGGCATTCTTATCAGAGACAAGATTTTCTGTCTTGATTTCTCGTTTCTGGTTTCTAGTTTCAGCATGAAGGTTTTTCACAGGCATGTAAAAGGATCATCATACATGTGTAATCATAATGATAATAGATGTAGATATTTTCTTTACATAGAAAATAAATAATAATAAAAAGGAAACAGAGAACACCAAAAACAATCCCCAGTCAGTGCCAGTGAGCTCATGGACATGGTATTAGCCTGTCAGCACGATAGCACATGACCTTGGTGAGTTGGTAAGTTGTGGTCAAATGTTTACAAGGTTTGAAGATGTTTAAGAAGAGGTCCCCACGACTTCTGGAACTTCCCATATGAGTGTTGACGTGAATATCTATTTTTCCGAGCTTCAGGCAGGACATAACATCTGTAAACCAGTCTGTATGAGTGGGCGGGGGGGGGGGGGGGGGGGGGATCTCTCCATCCAAGGAGGATCAAGAAGAGAGGTAAACAGTAGGGTGCACCTTTTTTCAGCAGATAATCTGATCTCCCCTCCTGTGACCCCAAAAAGAGCAATGAGAGGCTCTAGCTCAAGTTTTACCCCCAGCACCTCCGATAAGGTCTTAGGTCTGTGCATTAATTGGATGAAATGTAGTTACCTCCACCAAGGAGGTTATGTTTTCGCAGAGTCTGTCCGTTTGTCTGTTCGCAACATTGCGAAAAACTGCTGGATGTATTTACATGAAAATTTTACCAGAGTTGTGGTTTGGTCCAAGGAAGACACCAATACATTCTGGTGGTGATCCGCATATTTGTCTGGATGCAAAAAATTCCCAAAATTTTCTAAAAATCCCATAACTTAACACTGGGCCGTATTTTGTCCCACCAACAGCACCATCCAACTGGTTACACGCTCTGGTTACACACAGAGCCAGGGCATGGCAATCAGCCAATCAGCACTGAAAGCTGTGCATGCAGTTCTCCTCAAAGACACAGCAGAGAGGAGGAAAAGTTTTTCCAATGGAGAAAGCCCGGCGCTGTTCCTGGAGCCTTGGTTTCTAAGATAAATTCCGGCAGCAGACTCTCCTGAAGTTGTAATAAACATCCCAGTCTTCCACAGCTCACAGATACTAGTAACATAACTGTGAGCCCATTAACGTTATAGAAACATACGCCTAACCGATAGGCTGGCAACATCGCCTACTGGAAGTGCCATGGCGTGCACAACACCAACATCTGTACAAGCAGCAGCAAATTGGTTCAGTCAATAAGTTACAAGACCCACTACTAACTAGGTCACTCTATTGGATGATATTTATGTCAACAATAATCACACTTCTTGCAGATTGATATTTTTCACTCCACATTGTGCTTATAAAATTAATATAGGACTATAATGTTGGGTGGAAATTACAGTTTATGGGTGGAACTGAGCTGCTTGGCGGAGGTCTGCAGTCTCAGGGGGCTTTTCTAGTTAAAAACAGATTTGAATAGGTTTTGTTGTTGTTGGGCACTCAGCAGCCTCTCAGCATCATCCTGAGCAGCTTGTTCTCCCTCATGGGGCTGACCCAACATGACCAACTGTATCTATAACATTTTGGATTTTCCTCCAGATGGATTTGACTCGTGTGGTCTTGTAGCACTGAACCTTCCCCTGCTGTTTTGTCACAGGAGCCGGGCTGAGCGGCAGGCAGATGCATCGTACTCAGGGAGTGTTCAACCACACGGAGGACTACGTCCTGCTGCCGGACGAGCGCACCATCAGCCTGTGCTGCTGGGACTCCCGCACAGCAGAGAGGAAGAACCTGCTGTCTCTGGGACACAACAACATCGTCCGCTGCATCGTCCACTCCCCCACCAACCCAGGCTTCATGACCTGCAGCGACGACTTCAGAGCCCGCTTCTGGTACCGCCGCACCACCACAGACTGAGACTCCAACAGCGCACTCGCCTCCCTCCACGTTTTCAGCTTAGTGTCTCTCACTGAGAGCCAAACAGGATTCTGGATTTTACCACGATGCTGGTGAACTTAGCATTTTCTTCTAACGTTTTCTATCCCGTCATCCTATGGCTGCCATGTTTCTGTGATGTCATGCTAGAGGTCAGAGGTTCAGGTGTTGTCTATGTCGTACTGTAATGCCCTAAGGTTTTAGTCATAGTAATGTCAAGATCATAAATACTGATTTATTTGATATTTAGTGAAAAACAGCTCAAAGACATTCGATGCTGAAAATCCAGAGGGCGATCAGACTACATTTCATGTTCAAATCAGGATCAATACTAGGGATGCATGATATTGGATTTTTGCTGATATCTGATTTGCCGATATTTTTTAATTAATTATTGCTGATACCCATGTTTCTGGGCAAGAGCACATGCTCTGTACTTAACAAAAATTTACTTGTTTCTTTCAGTGTTACAGTAAATTTTTGCAGGGAACAGTTGTAAAACAAGAAAAACAGCATTTCACTCTTGCAAGAATAACACCCTTGGTTTGTAAATGTACCCATACAGTGATGAGAAGGTGCATCAGTACTGTACATTTGTGTAATTTGCTGATATATGGGCTGTAAATATCTGCAAAAATTTCAATATCGGACGATACCAAGACTTAACTTTTTAGGCTGATATCGGCTGATACTGATATCAAACCGATAATATCGTGCATCCCTAATCAATACTGATCTGCAGAGTGAGAATTGAACTGGTTTCTGTTGTACATACAGGCATTTTACCATCAAGTTTCTGGTTTAGGACTCCCTTACACCAACATTTTCTGTTATATCTGACCACAAAAACAAAGTTAGAGTTTGTCCAATAGGTGGCGTCTCTTCTCCAGTGAAAGTATTGCTTTTTAAATTAGCAGTTAGGTGAATCACATGCTAGCAGTACATCAGTAATACAGATTACATTCCTACTAACAGCATTTCATGCTGTATTTTTGGCTGCTGGCTGATGTTCAGTCATATATTGGCTGATACTGATGTTTAATTAATCTTATCAGCTCTAAATACATGTTTATCAGTCCATCGGTATTGATATGAAGCCAACTTCAGCACTCAACCAACATTTACTCTTAAAGACCACAAAGTCTATTGAAAAGATTTTAATTATTTCAAGATATTAAACCAAAAATATGTAAAAAAATCCACATCCAGGGGCTCTGAGCTGAAATTAAACAAAACTTGATAAGTGGAGACTAGAAACTAAAGAAGTTATGTGATTGTGTCACCTCCATCTGTATTTTAGGTTAATATCTTCAGTCAAATTAAGCATCCTGTTTACTTAATAAAAACTCACTCTACAATCTGTATTTACTGAATATTAGGGATAAAATCAGTAAAATAGTATTTACGTTTCTTTGTGTACGAGTACTTGTTCATAAACCTTTGCAGTCAAGTCTTTGAAAGTATAAAGGATTATTTTTTAGCACTGAAATTCAGTTCAGTGAAAGACAAAACAGATGACCTGCTTGGCTGTCATTTCAGCTCATATAAACTGAACAGGTTTAAAGGTCCTGTGTCCTGCAAAATCAATTTTCTTTGCTTTTTATGTTGTTAGACGGGTCTTGGGGAGCAGAAGAGCAAGACTCCTTTTAGTAAACTCTCACTTCAGAGAAATTAGTTATGCTTCTGTAGGTTGCATGCTTTATAATGTCATAGCGAAACAGCCTCCACCTACATGTGTTTTTTGCCTGTCACAGGAAGACGCCATGACTGATTTTGAAAGTCTGCTCTAGGCCTGAAAGATTTTAGGAAAAGATATAACTGCGTTTTTTCTGGCAGATATTGTGATTTCAATGTGATTTTCTTCAAATCAAGCTTCAGTTTAATATTCACTATGTTTACAGTATAGACAACAGTAAGAAAATCAATGTTCAAAAGCACATAACACATTATTCATCATCTAATATAGATGATTAATCGGTTATCATTATTTAAGGGATACTCCAACTTCTACTGCCAAACAGAGGCTTTGTGTTGTTGACCTGCTTACCAACACTTTGGCCCTGGAGATGTGACGTTGGCGAACGAGTCGACTATTTTGAACAGCTCTATTAAGTGAACAATAAGAGCTGATTCACAGTTCTGAGTAAGCTGTTCATTTGCAAGCCATTCTTAAATGCAGATTACCAGCAAATTTGTAAAATAGTATGTGTAAAATAGTTGACACAACAGATCCTGGGTCAGTCAGGAGCACTGCAAAAAATTGCAGCTTTGGCGATCACATGATTGCGTTGTCTGAAATTGTGGTTTCGTTCGGAAAACGATAAATCTTTCAGCCCTAGTCTGCTCTGTGTCCTGTAACAATCCCCCCTCCTCTGACATTGTCTGGGCAGCCATTTAGTGCAGAGCTCATTTTCAGAGGCTCCCTGCCCCTTCAGATCTTAGCGTTTCCAAAGGGGAGAGAGAAAGAGCTGCATCTGATTCTCTACAGCGATTATATTTTTCATTTTCTTATTCAACAATCAAATCCTTTCTTAACTGACACACAAGACATAAGGTAAACGATCAAACACACCAGGACATGGGACCTTTTAATATTTATGATTTAAGGTCAGGGAAGCCCCGATTCTCTTCCAAGAGGATAAAATGACTCTTGGCACGCCTCACACCACAGGATGATCAGGTAAAATCATCTTTAGGAGCTCCAGATAATCCGGCCTTTGCTGTCGGAAGTAGGGATCCGAGCTGCTAAAACCCTCTGCTCCTCGTCATTACCAGGCCTTACAGAGGACTTCACACCTAGTAAGAGCAGTGTTACCACTTGGGCCTCTGTTTAAAGGATGTCTGTGTCTGCAGTGTAGACTAGGGCTGCTCAATTATGGCAAAAATCCTAATCCAGACTTCTCTTAATAGACATTGAAATCACAATTGTGAAACACGATCTATGGAGAGTGAAGAGGATAAGCGAATGAGCAGAGAGCTGCCAAGTGGTATCTCCTGAGGTCCTGGAGCCTTCAGTTTGAATTTTTATCATTGCAGGGATTTGATTCTGGTTGAAACAACAGAGATGGGACAGATCTCTCTGTGTTATGCACTGTTTAAGTTCCCTTATATGAGATCCTTGTTTTTCACACACAATTCCTTTTCATTCCTGTTTATTATGGAAATTAAATTACCTAAAGTAGACTGGTCCCATGCTGACTAATGCACACTAGAGACCATTGCTTTTGTTATTCCTAATAAATATTTGGGTTGAACAAAATTGGTTTTTGGCTTAAGAACTGTATGGCATCATAACACCATTAGGTTATAGAATGTGAACTATTTAGTGCTTCTTATGATCGTATGCTTTTGAAACTAAAATGTTTTAATTGAAAGAATGGGCCATACATAGAAATATAATTAAATAAGTAAAATAATGATCATAATAATAATGGAACAAGGAAACAAAGGTCGACATGTCCTTTGGCACAGTAATCTTTAATCTTGATTACTTAAGGACGGCCCAATCAGAGTCCTTTAGATCAGGAAGAGGTGGGAGCTACGAGAGAGACAGCAGACATTAGCATAGATGCTAACAGCCTCAGAAGCAGTTTTTCAGATCTGGACCACATTTCTTTGTTGTCCTCTCTGTGGAAAGGATAATTTTGCTCCACTCCGCATGAGTTTGTTCTAATGATTGGCTCAGGTTTTGTATTTTACACCTACTACATTATCTGATTATCCTGTAATGAATGTGATTGATGGGATGATCTTCCAATCACCTGCAGGATATGCTTTGAATGGCTCTGCTCATTCCCAAACTCTTTCTCTGGGCTGTGTTCCAGATGGATAAGTGAAATATATTGAATGGTTCATCTGGTGTGCCGGGTTAGCTCTCGTGTAGACCCCATCATAACGTAGACCTGACTATGTTTGGACCTGTACAGAGCTGGTGTGGCGCATAGTATGAACTCAACAGAACGACAGGACAACATCTGAGCTTCAAATGTCACAGAGACATGGCCACCATGGGAGTAAGATCTGTTATTTCCACTGAAGGGTTTTATTTATAATCTGTGCTGTGGAGGTGTCTAATCAGTTCCTCTTTCCCAACATCTTCTCTTTTTGATAACTAAGCTGATGATCTGAACATAAGATGCCTGGTTCATCTAAAGGTCCAAACTTTAAGTCGCTCATATTTGACACTTCAGTTGTAAATTCTCACATTTCTCAGTGGTATGTTGTTAGTGTTGCAGAGATGCTTTGTTGCCTTTTTCACTTTTATATTTTGTTTGTTGTAATTCAGATTTTTATTAAACAGTGAACAGAAACACGCCTCCTGTATGACTTCTCCAGATGAAAGTTCTCCTCTGAGCTCATACGCACAGCCATGGTGATATGCTGCAGTTATTTTAGGACCACAGTTGTTGCTGCAAAAAGTGAGCAACCTGCAGGGAGCACAAATGGGCAGTGATGGACCACAAAACAGACTCACACACATATACACACACGGAAAGCCAAAGTCACTTGAGATGTAAGATTACTTTGGTCTTTAGTCAAACATCTGGTAAAAGAAAGAAGCAGAGGAAACGTAATCCTGACATGCTGAAAAACATTCAGTCAGAAAACAATTTAATCTTTAAAAAATACACAGATGCTCATGAGGCTAAAATGCCCCTGTTTTCAGTCCTAAGCAGAAGCAGTTAAATACCCCTTTCCCACCGTCCAAAAAACCTGTGTAAACCCAGTAACAATCAGCTCCTGTCAGCAGTGGGAAAGGCTCTAATCGGCATTTAGACCTGGGTCGACTGACACCCGTCTCCTCTGTCTGTAACTTCTGCGAGTCTTTGTCGTCTCAGCAACAAATTCCATCCGCTTTTGTATCATCAGCATTTGAATGCCATTCAGTCTGCGCCGAGTTTGTACATTTTTAAAGAGGGACAAAAGTACGAAGTACGGAAAACATTAGACCACCGTGTCCATGGCTTCCATGCTCCTTTCCATTGTTTACCTGGCCGTGTCTCACGCAGCTCGTCTGCTGGCGATTAGACCCGGGTCTGCTTGCAAACGGAAAGGAGTCACTTGCCGATTGTTTGCGGGTTTACCTGCGTTGAAAAAACCCACATTTAGTGAGAAAGCGGTAAAAGATACAAATTCACGTTGTTGGTTAACCCTCCTAACTCCATGGAATCGCCAGTGCCCCCAGGTGGCAGGGCTGGGTATTTCCAGCAACCTCACGATACGATACGTATCCTGACACTGAGGACACAATACAATATGTATCACAATACACGTGAATTGTAAACATTGACTCGGCTTTTAACAGAATACCAGGCAAGTTTTATTTTTCATTACAAGAAGAAAAAGAACAAGGATGAGTTTTAAATGATCCTCCAGCTTAAAAACTTAAATTCAGGTCCTCAAAGATCGTAGACCTAAGTTCAAATTTGGTGCATGTGCTCCATCATGTAGCTTGGCTTCTACTGTAAACTGTGCCATCGTTAACATTACCCGAAATGTATTGACAACAACTGTCAAAACACTTAAGCCATATTGATTCTGTGCAATCCGTATCAATACACGTATCCCCAAGGAGTGTGTGACGATATTTTGAGCACAGGCCTACCAGGTAGTGACTAATATTTTTTACCTGTATCTCTGTAAATGTGCATGTCTTTACTGGGGCAACTTTGCTTGGAAGCTCCTTTTTTTTTTTTTAGAAGTCTTTACCCCAGATCAAATATATTTGTTTTATAAAGTTTTAATAACACCATTAAGTCATGCCTTTTTTATATTTTTTTTAATTTTGTATTTGTGGATCTGCAGTTATAATCAGATTATCTTAGTAAAGGGCAGTAAATGCCTTGTTAAGATTAGGACAAAGTCTTGACCACTTCTGCCCCCCTGTCCGTCTTGATTTTTGATTTCTTTGTTACGTTTTCTGCCGACTGCCTCTGATGAAGGCGCGATGTCCTTGATTTGCAAAGCATGCAGAACTAAAGGGAAGGAATTGATAAGCGAAAAGACTAAGGAAGTCATTTCTTGGTGGAGTTGTTACCGATTCTCAGCTGGAATTGATTTCTGATTCCCATCCCTAGATGTTAGACCTCCATTTGATTCTTAGATAATCTGAAATTCTGTCTTAGTCTGATGTCTAATCAGGACGCATCTTTTTTTCTCCAGAATTTTTTTTATCTTAGTGTTCAAACTGAAGCAGCCAAAGGTCAATGAGACCAGACAGTAACACATCAGTTCCCCAAATAATTTCAAAAAGTTTGATAAGTGTAATGTGGCCCATTCCCATATCTGGGACAGAAACTATTCCCAAGAGTAATCAATCAATCAATCAATCAGACTTTATTTATAAAGCACTTTTAATACATAAAAATGTAGCACAAAGTGCTGTAAATTAAAATTAACAAGAATATGAGGATAAGGGAATACAGAATAAAATAGAAAATCCCCACCCACTCTCCCAGCCCACATTTACAAGCAAACACATGCACCCAAGCACGCACACACACACACCCACACACACACACACGCAAGGACTCTTCAAAAAGCCACAGAGGACTGAGGAAACGGGAGCTAAGACTAAACTGACTAAATAAATAAATGAATAAAACCATGATAAGATATAACAAAGGTAATAAAATGCTCAAAGTTGATTAAGATAAAACTGTTTTAAAACCAAGCAATAAATAAATAAATAAAAAGTGGTCAAAATGTGGTAAAACATAAAATAGTAACTCTGAAACTAAAATGGAGTAAACCCCATATGATGCAGATTAAAAGAGCAACATAATTCAGCTAAAAGCCAGATTAAAAAGGTAGGTCTTGAGTTTGCCCTTAAAAATATGAACAGTAGGTGCTGCTCTCAGGTCCTCAGGTAGACTGTTCCACATTTGGGGGCCGTGATGTTGAAACGATGCTTCACCATATGTTTTAGATCGAACTTTGGGAACTGTTAAAAGACCACTACCTGAAGACCTGAGGGCTCTACTGGGCTCATATGGTAAAAGCGAATCAGATAAAAAAGAGGGACCAAGACCATTAAGAGATTTAAACACCAATAAAAGAACCTTAAAATCTATTCTAAAAGGTACAGGAAGCCAATGCAGAGACTTTAAAATCGGTGTAACATGGGCTCTCCTCCTGGTCTTTGTCAGCATGTGTGCAGCTGAGTTTTGAAGCAGTTGAAGCTGAGAGATGTTCTTCTTAGGAAGACCAGAGAGGAGGGCATCGTAGTAATCAATTCTGCCGGTAGTAAAAGCATGAGTAAGAGTCTCTGCATTGGCTTGAGAGAGAAACTGGCGCACTCTGGAAATGTTCTTTAAATGATAAAAAGCCTTTTTAGTAACATCTCGGATATGTGGCTCGAAACTGAGGTTAAAATCAAAGGTAACAACCACATTTTTTACTTGTTTGCAGGGATTAAAAGACAGAGCTTTGAGTTTGCTCTCCAGTTTCTCTCTCTGGACCTGTACCAATAACTAAAACCTGAGTTTTGTCCTGCCATCCAGGACTGACGTCTAAAACACAGTTAAAGAGGGCATCGATGGGCCCTGTGTCATCAGGAGACTGGCGATGTAAAGCTGAGTGTCATCAGCATAGCTGTGAAAGTGAATGCTGTGTCTCCAGGTGACATCTCTTAAAGGTAACATGGAAAGATTAAAAAGTGTTGGACCTAAAATCGAGCCCTGGGGAACGCCACAGTCCATTTCATAAGTTCTTGATGAGCGTTCCCCCATGCTTACATAAAATTTCCTGCCATCGAGATATGTTTTGAACCAGTTAAAAGCAGTACCAGAGATGCCAATGAGGTTGTGGAGTCTTTTTAAAAAAATTGTGTGATCGACCATGTCAAAGGCTGCCCTCAGGTCCAGCAGGAATAAAACAGAGATTAATTTCTTATCCATATTTAACCTGAGATCACTTAAAATTTCAAGCAGTGCTGTCTCTGGACTGTGATTTCTTTCTTAAACCAGACAGAAATGTGTCACCAAGAGTGACAGATATGGCCATGTGGAGCAAAAAAATGTCTTCAGGAATAATAAATACTATTTACTGTAAGTCTTTTTGAACATTATTTTCCCCATTGAGCCAAAGAATCACATTTGATGTGAAAATGTCGTTGTCCAAAGATGTGTGAGATTCAAATTCAGTTTTTATATTTTTATTAATATCTATGATCACACAACTTTCACACCAGTCTTACATCTTTAAAACATCTGTTAGCCCATGTAGTCCTGAATAAAAGGATGTCTTGAACTTATTTGTGCTTGAAAGGTTAAGGTCCTACATAACTTATAATAAAAATGTCCAAGCAAACTAAAAATATAAAAGAAAATGGCCTGGAATTGCAAAGGTTAAAGGGATAGTTTGGGTTTCTTGAAGTGGGTTGTATGAGGTACATGGCGTGAGCCTGAACGTGTGCCACAGTGTCACAGCTTAGTTCTGTCTCTGTTCAGAAATCTCAGAACAGACGCTAATGCTATACTTTGGTGTACATGGTGCCAAACTCTCTGTATAATTAGAAGAATTGAGGGAGAAAGCAAACCTCAGAAACAGCATAGTCATCACACACTACAGTTTGTTTACATGCGTGTACTTTTCCACTATCAAGCCATTTTGATTAGGCACTATTTTGAGTCACAGCACAGCCTACATGTCCTTCCGCCAGCTGTGTTGACCAGTTTGTTTCACAAGAGAAAACAACCACCACCAAACAGGATAAACTGATGATTTTTGCAGTGAGTATGACCAACATTTACTTTGAATACTTTGTAATACTTGTATGAAGTGGAGTTCGCAGGAAAAAAAAACGTGTAGATGGAGAGTCAACAGGTCTGAACTGAAAATGGAGAAATCTGCTCTGAGAACTGGAGGACTGGAGAAACTAGGGCTGCAACTAACGATTATTTTCATTATCGATTAATCTGTTGATTGTTTAAACGATTAATCGATTAGTTGTTTGGCCAATAAAATGTTAAAAAATGTTGAAAAATGTCAATCAGTGTTTCCCAAACCACAAGACAACGTCGTCAAATGTCTTGTTTTGTCCAAAAACCAAAGAGATATTCAGTATACTGTCATAAAGGAACAAAGATACAGAAATATTCACATTTAAGAAGCTGAAATCAGAGAATTTTGACTTATTTTTCTTTTAAAAAAACGATTATTCGATTATCAAAATAGTTGACGATTAATTTAATAATCGATTACTGTTCGATTAATTGTTGCAGCTCTAGGAGAAACACCTTACCTGTTGATTCAGGTGAATAAAGTGTGAGCTCATGTCGTCAAACTGGATGGAATAAGAGTGTGACTAAGAAAAATCACCCCAGGATGCTCAGGATCAGAGGATATGATGAGCTTTTATATTATTTGCAGTGAGCAGCCCTCATCACGCAGAGCCTCGTTGATTTAATGGACATTTGTAATCATACAGACAGACAAACTCCAAGGACAAAACAGAGGAGCTGAATAAAAGTTCATCTTCAATGTAAGTATTCGCTTAGTCTGAGCAAGGCTGAAACAAGGGGATTTATTAGTATACCATATTTAAAGATTTGGGTGGATTTTCAAGAAAGAAACTTCAATATTATGATCTTGGAACGAGAGTAAACTTCAGAGTCAAATAAACAGCCTTTAAATGCAAAATAATAAGGAATTAAATTACATATTGTTTCAACAGAAATATTAAGGGCAGTATTTTTTCACCTGCTTTTGGAAGCATTACCTATTTTTACTCATGTTGTAGAAATAGTACAGTAGTAATAACTGTACTGTTTGGGCATCTTTTTTTCAATGTTTTTTTTAGATCTAAAGCTTTCCAAGCGTTCAGTTTCATGCCTAATTTTAGTTACAACAGTTTCATTTCATTTTCATATTTTATTTCTGTCTTTGTCATATTTGCACGAGGTTTGTTATTCAGTTCCCTTTCTTGAGTTGGTACCCAAAAATCAAAATTATACTGCAAAGATTAGGAGTTATCAAACACAGAACAAAACAGAAAAGTCATTAATTTAACTGGTTACAAAACTGAATGCAATGAGGTTGTATAACTTGAGGGCTAGAGCGGTGGTTCTCAAATGGTCTTGGGGTAAGTCTTTAGGTGTTCCTAATTACACAGCTCTGTCCATCATTGCTTCCTCTCTCCTCCACTGACCCGGTAGTCATTGTCCCTCCACCATGATGAAGGATCTTTCAATTCCCATAAATGCCACTTGAGGAGGATGGAGGAAAGAGGAAGCTTCTCAGAGTCAGGACACACCAGTGTTACCCCAAGGAAGTCTTTCACCAAAAGATGCCATGTGATTGGTTTGGAGGTGCAGCATTGGTCAAAATGCTCCTCATTCACTCTGAACATTACAGTTTTAACAGGTTTTTCTGAGTGTTGATCTGATACACGTTAGACTTTATTTCTGAACAAACTGATGTTTTATGTGACGCCACATTATTGAGGTGTAGTGTTTGTTCATCTTTTGATATCAGAGGGTGTTTGCATTGTGGAGTGTTTGACAGCCAATCAGCTGAGCAGTTCATCATCAATACCTGATGCAGCTCAGGCTGATGAAATCAAAGACTTCTCATTTGGTGTTATTTCAATATCTTGCTGGGAGGAACTAAGATAAAAGGAAACAATGTGAGTGAAGGAAGTAGGATGGACAGAGCTTCGTAATGAGACAGACAGCACGAACCACACTGTATCATTGTTTGTGTTGTTGTCGGGGTTCGCACATGTGTTTTAAGGGAGCTACTGTCAAGATATGTTCAAAATTTAACAAAAAAAAAGACAAAAAACAAGAAGACGGACTCAAATGCAGAATAAACAAAAAAGCCTTTATCGTAACTAAGAACAAAGTATCAAACCAAAACTGATGAAGCAAAGAAAGGAAACACTAGGAACTAAACTCAAAGTACAAATCAAAATCACAACATAAAGTTCTCTTTCTCTCTCTTCTTTCTCGAATTTGTATAGCGCCTTTCAAGAAACCCAAGGACTCTTTACAGGGACACACAGACACATAGTTCAACTGACACATGGAAGACCAATGACCCAACAAAGACAAAGGGAAACACAGAGACTAAATACACTGGGGAAACATCAAGCGCAGGGGAGACAATCACACAGGTGGAGGGAATCACGATCAGAGGCACACAGAGGGGAGGGCAGAAAAACACCACAAGGAAAACGGGGATTTCAAAATAAAACAGGAAACATGAGAGACAAGGGGAACAAGAGGTCAAAACCAGGAAAAACCATACAAAATTAAACAGAAACAAGCCATATCATAACAGCTATGACTTAATTGTTTATGAAAGTATTAATGTATTTAAGTAATCATTGTACACATAGAAATGCAAGGCTGTTGTTTCAGATTTATCCACTCCGGGACCCAAAATGGCGTACTTGTGTGGACAAAATGCTTATATGATTAAAAGCTTGTGATGATACCCTTGAATTTGTCTCCGTGTGGACGCCCCCTTTAGTTGTAATTTGTCATGTTTTAAATCTGTTAGATTAAATTCACTTTGAAATCACTCACTTCTGGGTTGAGACCAACACAAACATCAGAAAAATTAAAGAACTGAAAAACTCATCTCTGGCATGAACCCCCTGACTGAAAGGTCAACCGACCCCATCAGTCCCACATTCCCCAACCCCCAACTCAACTCTCCCAGACGCTGCAGTCTGTGTCGTCCAGACAACAACAAGCAAAGCAGGAAGAATTCAGCTCCAAACAAACCCACCCTCTGACCCAAACAAACCCCATCAGACTGTAACATATCAGAGAATATAATGAGTTTATGAGAAAGAGGAAGAAAGATATGTAAAGATAAAAATCCCCTGAAGTTATCTGGAAGAGTAAATAATACCGTCAGATGAACTTCTGCTTAATCAGAGAGATGAAGGGGGAAGCTGGAGAGAGAGCAGTGATGGGATTGGCAGCTGCAGAGAGGGGTGCGAGGGGGGGGTCTCCTCAGCCAATGGGGCCTCAGTTAAGCAGCTCTGTTGGTGACACGGTGCTGCTTTTCCCCGCCCAGTGAGTAAAAGAGTCCGGCTCTCAGTGACAGCTCAGACAATATGCTGGAGAGACACAGAGGAGTGAACCCTGAAGAGTTTTCACAAGCGCTCCATGTTGAGATGGTTCACTGAAGCTGACCCTCTGTGGACGGACATATTTCTCTGAGAGGCTCTGAAACACAGCTGAAGGACAAACATGGTGAGTACTTCAACTGCAGCATTAAAATCAGACTTTTACACTTTAACTCTTAGTTAAGCTCACAATTCAGGGTTTGCACAGGTGCTTTAAAACTGTTAAAATGCTGGAATTTGATGTGATCTAATGTTCAAGGTGCTTAAGTTTCACCAAAAAGTGCATGATGTTGTAATTATGTCTGCCCTATGATGTAAATAAGGCTGGAAATTGATCAAGTTTCAAGTAAAGAGGTCATATTGTGCTGCCTGATACACCTCATATCTTGGTATTTACTGGTTCCCTTGAGGATAAGTCTGTGGTTTGAATATGTTTGTGGGTAATTACTGATAATAGCGTTTGTGGTGAAATAATGACAATCTTCCTCGTGACAATCTTCATGGTTGAACCTAACTTGCATGACTTTTAAACTTGTATGTGAGAAGCGATGATGTAAAGCTATTACCAAGCTAAACACGGAGATTTGACCTGGAAGCAGCTATCACACTGTCAGTGTAAAATGTCATGCTGTAACCTCTTGTGTAAGAATGATCTCATGATCCAGTAGTGATCTGATCAAGTTGGTGCTCTTGGCTCTGGTCATCGTGTATTCATTATCGTTTGTTAAAAGAATAAGACATGGTTTCATTAAGCTAGAGATGTACTTGCAGTTTGTCCCTACCTCCACTGGCCTGCACATGACGCTTGTTATTGGATGGCACCACCAGAGGGCGCAAATGACCTCAGGCTGTATGTAGCTACATGTTGAGTCAGAAGTAAACTGCAAACATGGTGGAAATCCCAAGAGTAAAAGTAACAATATAAACACCAATTATCAATATCAGCAGTACATATTTGTTGACAACTGATGACCAGTGATCAGACCTCACCATCAGCACTGTCTAACCTCTGTTTCGACGATATTATCCTCCCTGAACCGTCAGATTTGTCCCCGTGTGTGGGTAAAAAGAGTTACTGTGTTAGCTGATGACTTGAGACCAAATGTGCTGATAGACTTCATAGTAAAAACACTGGAAAAAGCAAATGGTGTGCCCTTTAATGCTTCAATTTTAGTTATCACTGTATTAAGAATACTTTATTAGTATGTGAGAAAATACTGCCAAAAAAATTAAGCGAACACAACAACGAACAAAGTCAACCATAGTGTCAACTGCACTGAATTGAATTACAACACCAAACTTATTTCCTCCAACTTTATCATCAATTGGATAAAGTGTCATGTTTGTGTCTATTCCTTCTTCACATTATTCAGATGATGATGTCTGTGGTCTTGGTTTATCAGTTTTTCTTTTATACTTCCAGTTATTTTTGTTTCTGCTGCATAACCAGCGAGCTGAATAGACACGTTTAGGTTACATCAAGTATATCTCAAGCTTTAGGATACTTGGCCATTTTAGCAGTCCTTGTTGCAGTTCATTAGCAACCATCCTTTTAAAAATACAAAAGTGCTACAAAATTAAAAAAAAAAAGGGCAATATCAAATGCTTTTTATGTTGCAAAATGAAACCTTTCAATCTTGTATGCATGTGGTCATTGATGACATTATTCCAGGGATTTATCTAAAAAACTATGGAGTGGTGCAGGAATGAGTTCACATTTTACACCTCCGGTTCCTGAGGCCAAAGTGTATGGAGTTTTGCAATAACCTATCTGGTAAATGCCTTAAATAAAGTCCGTGATGAAAACACGTGTACCAGATTTGAACATTTTACTTTGCAACATATAACGATCTGATGTCTTCCCACTTTTGGATTTTTATCTGTCATTGTGCTTTTTGAAAGGACAGTTGCTGGCAAACGACTAACAAGGGCCAAGGCCGCCCATTACGGGGATAAAAGGGGAAGCTCTTTGGGGCCCAGCCTCACAGGGGGGTCCATAAAGGTTAAAAAGGCTTCCAAAACTGCGTTTTTGTGTGGACGAAACACCCATAAGATTAAAAAAAAAAAACTTTTGCAGATACTCCTAAACTCCCCTCCATGTGGATGGCCCCTAAGAATACAGTTGGAGTGGGGACCTCTTATTATTAAGGTACTGGTTTCTTGAACATGACAATGAGCTCACTCCAGTGGCCCTGGCACTCACCAGATTTCAATCCAATAGAGCACCTTTGGGATGTGGTGGTCCACGTCACAGATGTGCAGCTGACAAATCTGCTGCCGCTGTTTGATGCTGTCATGTCAAATAGGAACAAAATCATTACCTTGTTAAAACAAACAAGCCATGAAGAATTATGGCAGCTATGAAATGTGGGTCCAATGTGACACTAGTAATGTGTACCTTATAAAGTGGCCAGTAATTGCACTGGGATATACTGTGTTTTTGCCCTTTTATTGTGATATATATTATATTGACGGATTCTTGTGAACATACAGCCCCTGTTTGTATGGACAATTATCCAATTGCAGTTGTAACGTGCTGGTTAATCTTGAAAATGCACCGACGAATTCTGACGAATTCAGTGACAATCTAAATAGAAAATCAGAAATCAGAGTAATAAAGGGCAACTTTTTACAGCCATGTAAATTAAGCAGTAGAGACAATTTGACGTAAAAGTTTAAAGGTCATAGCTATAATTAGATTTCTCTAGAGACGTGAGTTTTCCGGCGATATTTAAATGTTTGCAGAGAGGAAATGTCCCGCATGGTTCGTCAGATCAGTAAATGCTTCTTAATCTCCTTTTCATAGCCTTTTCTGATCTCCACTCTTCCTCACCGCCGTCCATTCAGAAAAATGTCCCCACAGACGACCTGCTGGGATTTCAGGTTAACTTGCGGTGTCAGCTCTCGCCTATTTCTACACGCCGCCCCTGTGACCTGCTCCAGTGTGTGCTGTAACCCGAGAGGGCTGATCCCAACAGAGAGGAGAGACTTTGTGAGCCTCATTAACATGAGCCTTTAGAAGTGAGACAGTAACACGGGCTGCTCAGTAAAAGTCCTTTATCCAGATGTTGGATTTCTTCTCATTTGGAGTTTGGGTGCTTGAATGTGCGCGTCCCCATGTTCTGATTGTCTTATACTTATTTTAGATCAGGGACGGCAAACTTTGGTTACCAATAAAGCCAAATTAATCCTTTACCTCCGCTAAAGGGCTGAACTCTTAGAGATAACAGTAAGTATTTAAACTTAAATTTAAAGTAACAAAAATGAGATACGGTTCCATCAGAATTTATTATTTCAACATTTAGACCTAAGCTCAAGTGCAGGCAGTGTTTAGTGTTTAATGAGCTGAATTCATAACCCTCAGGGACTTTTGTGCGCATTTTACGCTCTTTTCAACTCTTCATTTATTGATAATCTTGGCTGTGCTCATGCATATGGCATGAGTTTTGGCAGGATTGTGTAATTTTATTTGGTCTTGTTATTTCCAGCCCAGTTCAGTAAATCTGAAGTACACTGTGTACAAACAATTGTTCCACTTGTACCCTTAAGCCCAAATGTGCCAATGAGACCGAGGCAAACTGCGATTTTCAATCTCCCTCCCATTAAAGCAGAAGATATGCACTTTATTTTACATGTGTATCAATCTAGGCTTTTGGAATTAATCATTTTCACTGCTCTCCACCAGGTGGTGCTATTTAAACCACATGAAAATGAGTGTGAGTATTAATAAGTAATAATGCATACGTTTCAATGTATTTCTAATTATTAACACATTCCCTCACAAAAAAACAGATTTGCATGCAGTATAATGAATATAATCTTTTATTTTTTCAGTTTTTTCATGTAAAAACATGAAGGCACTATGACAATTATCTGCCCTTTAGGAAGTTAGGATATTATAAGATTCATTAATATTTGATGTTTATGATTAGGACTGATGTTGGTGAAAAAAAACAAGTCTAAAATCATTGAAAATAATATCAATACATAATGTTTTTACAGCTACATCATGAAAAGCACTTTTTTTCACTTAGCGTAGTGAGTGTAACTGTAAGAACTGGCTCCAAGTGTTAAACCAGTTTAAGCTCATAGGCAAGCAACAGGATACTTTTATTTTTTATTAAAAAATAATTCACAGTGACATTTTAAAGTGCTTATAGCAAGAGTTAAAAAAAAAAAAAAGTAACATGGTAACATGAAGAAACATCACAAATTCTGCAATCTGTAAAAATCTTTGATCTCTGATCAACTTTTGATTTTTCCAAGAGATTCAAGAGAGGCTAAGAGTGGCTGATGTGTTTTTTGGAAAAAAATAAAAAATAAAATAAAATAATGCAGCATATCTGCATTTATGAAAAAAAGAGTAGTCATTTTTATCTCTAGTTTCTTGCAAACAATTAAAAGAATTTGACAGAGATTTTTTTGTTGTTGTTAGTTTTCATCGCAGATTTGCGATGTTTTCTTATGTTTACAATTTATTGACTGTTAAAACCTGACCTTAAAACCACATCAAGTATGGACGTGGGCCTCATGTGGCCCCTGGGCTGCAAGTTTCCCACTCCTGTTTAAGATGGTAAAAATAAGTCCAGCACTCGTCCAACAAGCGTCAAAAACACAATAATGCTTTAAATTTAAAATTCAGAAGTGAGGCAAAAACTGACATATTTTATTTTGCAAAATGAAATATTAAAATCTTATTTGTATGTGTCCATTTTTAGGTATTTCTCTAAAAAGCTGTTCTTCAATCCCAGAGAATTGGAGGTGCTAAAATGTGAACTCACCTCTGAGTTTTTGGACTGTGGGGTTTGAACAGTGCTCCATTAGGACTAAGGGATCCAAATGCTTGAAAATATTTCTGTCAAAATTTGTGCAAATGTCTAACATGACACAAGAATGAGCTAAATTCATTTTGCAGGGCATATGTCAAAGGTCAAGGTCACCGTCGGAGCTGTGGTGTATGGGTGAAATGAGTTACTTTGTTAACTGATGACTTGTGGCCAACTGTGCTGATAGATGTCGCAGTCAAAGCAGTTGTTGTTGCTGTTGTGATCAATCCGTCGTCCTCCTCTGCCTCTATACTGATCCTACAGGTGGACGTGCATACTGCAGTTCTCGTCGTGCACAGTCGATGTACTTAAAAGACCTAGAAGACGCGTGTTGGCCATCATGTGTACTTGTCCATGTAGTTAACAGCAAGTTTATCCCCAGCTTTAGAGTTCAAACTTTTAACATTTGTCCTCTTGTAATGAAAGTGATTCAATTTTGGAGGTCAAAGGTCAAATGTTATAGGGCATCATGTTCAGTGTCTGAGTGTGAATGCATTTTTTCTATCTAGCACACACTACAGGGTTTTCTTAAAGGTTGCACAAATGTCCACATTGTCTCAACGACAAACTGGTGAGACTTTATGGTTTGTGCCATTTACATCAGAACAGGGAAGAGGGGGTGGGAATTATGTCCCATCCCTGCCAGACGCATTCCAGTTACAAGATAGTAAAGACGAGGTAGCTAAAGGACGTCTGACTTCGAAGTGGGAAAA
Source organism: Cetoscarus ocellatus (assembly GCA_037902135.1). Taxonomy (NCBI): domain Eukaryota; kingdom Metazoa; phylum Chordata; class Actinopteri; order Labriformes; family Labridae; genus Cetoscarus; species Cetoscarus ocellatus. Next base: position 3,691,190 of record JBAMNC010000579.1, on the reverse strand, counting down.
TTCAAAGGTGGTGTTCCCAGTTGCAACTCGGACTATCATAGTTCTTAGACCAACTGGACCAGAGCCGTGGAAAGAGAGAGTTACGTCAACTCCATAGACGCCAATTAGCCAATTATTTGATGGCGGATCATTGGAGCCCTCAATAGTTCCAAACAATGCGACCAGGCAAGAGGATTCCTATGGGGAATGTATGTTTCTCGCATTTATCGGAAGTCAGTTTACGTGTAGGAGGCTACAGTTCACATTTTAATGAGGACCATTTGAAAGCATGTTTGAATCAAATTAACTATGTCATTAAAAGCATGATAGGACATCAATTTTAAACAAAATATTAATTTTAATTTGGTCACTGGTCTGCTCTTTGTTACATCTCACATCCTTGATGAATACTCTTTTGCATGAGACCTACATGTTTAATCTGGAAAAAAACAGGACTGAGTAAAATGTTTTTAAGAAATCGTGTAAGCTATTGTTTTATTGCATAATTTTCTTTGAATATAAGGAAGTATGGATAAGTAGTCAACAAGTAAAAATAACACGACAAGTTGGTACTTTCCAAATCACCGATGTTGATGTTATAATCAAGGAAATTTAGCAACATTACAGTGTCAAGGACATAAGTATAGCTAGTTTACGGCCCACATTCTTCCTTTTCAGAGGAAATTTTAGCAATTTTAAAAGCATTATGGCAATAATAATGTTCCTACACATGTGCATATAATGTGGGTCACATTTGAATTTACCTATATTAATATATGAATGTTAAAAACTGAAAATATTGGTAAATAATTACTAGAAATCGCGGCTAAGCAGTTCATTTAAATGACCCGCCAAGCTTTGTTTGGAACTATTCGGCTGCTACATGAACCACGTGACCCTCTCACGTTCTGACCCCTCAATGACGCCACTCTCTCTTTCCACAGCTCTAAACTATAACGCACCATTAGGTACACAATCAAATGCCTTTGGGCCTCTTGATCATGTCTCGCTTGTCAAGTTGATATGCCAAAAATTCTTGAAAGAATTTCTGTCAAACTTTGCTCGGACGTCCTAGCTAGCTTGTTGATCATCTGATTAAATGTGGGAAGAATCCAAGCCTGATAACATGAGCCTTGTGAGTGCATCAAATATACAAGGCATACAGTAATTTTAGTTCCACGCTATTGCAAGTTTAATGTAAGCAGTCATACGTTGACTTTGATTCATCATATTTACAAAGCAGTAAAATTAAGGCCAGAATAACTGCACAACATCAGAGAGAGTATGTGAGTGTTTCTCTCATTCTGGGGCCATCTGCCCGGTCATCAGTTGTTTTGGGAGTCTTGAGTGGAAAAAGCTTTAAAAGCCTCAATGTGATGAATGTTGATAGCACAGCCTAATCTTCCCAGCTCCTATCTGAGTCTCACAGTAAAGACAGAGGATATGCATCATCCTAACGTTTTCCCATGACATGCAAATATGCAGCTGAGCTCATCTTATACACCGCTTCTTCAAATCCAATGAAACTGATGACTGTCTGTTTGAGCAATTTTATTTCCGTTCTGAGGTTGTTAAATGCTGGAAAATTTCCTTTTATAGCCTAAAGAGAGCTATTTTTGGACCTTTCTGTGTTTCGTCTGTATCATCTGGAGAGTCATGAGGCAAACACAGCAGGAGGCATGAAGAAGTAGCAGCAGTGAAGGAAGTGTGGAGAATTTTTGGAGCTCTAATTCACCATCTGTCCTTCAGATTACCAATGTGTTTAACTGCTGGCAATCATTAATTACCCTCATTCTTCATCCTGTCAGACAAAAATGTCAGGGACATTGTCCAACTAGGCAGAAAGCTCCAGTTTAATCCCATCAGAGCAGGTGGAATAAAAATAAAAGGTCAGTAGCTGATAGGGTGGTGCCGAGAGCTAATGTTCTCCCAGTTAGCCCAGAATTTAGCATCAAATTCTCTCACCCTTTACTCGATAGGCACACATGTTCAACTGCTTGTCAGCACAAATCTGTTAACAGCCAATCACATGGCTGAAACTCAATGCATTAAGGCAGGTAGACACGGTCAAGATGGCCTGCTGAAGTTCAAACTGAGCATAAGAGTGAAGAAAGGTGATTTAATTGACTTTAAACAGCCCATATTCTGCTTTTTCAACTTTTTATGCCCTAACATGTGTCCTCTGCATGATAGAGCACTTCTATGAACAAGACAAAAAGTCTGCAAGCATCAGAACTTCTCACTCTCACCCTCTTTATGGCGTCAGCAGCTGACTTAGGACTTGTTTACACGACAACACTGTCACCAGAAACGGAAAGGTTTTTCCTTTGCATTTTCAAAAGCGCTTTGCGTTCACAAAGATCTGCGAGAACAACTTAAAATGCGGTAGTCTGCATGCCAGGCCAGTAGTTGGCGATGTAGGTTTGTAGTGACAACACGCAAACCTACATCGCCGATTAAGACATACTTTTAACAAACAACAAGTTTGTGAAAGGATTTTTTTTGTCTGGACAGCAAATCTGTCTGGATATTTTTGTCTGGATAACAAACCGAGCTCAGTAAGCAGCATACGTGTTGCTCTATCGACGGCCGAAGCTGTTGTTGTTGTTGTTCCTAGGTACGTGCAACCTTCATCTGAAAGAGTACCGCGCCACGCATCATCGTTTTCCCTGACAACGCCGATTCCCATTTACACGGAGATGATAGCAAAAACATTTGTAAAAATTTTCACTCTGGACCCTGGTATCAAAAGTTTGCGGTTTCAGGCACTCCGGGCACCAAACACAACAAAAACTCTCAGTTTCCCACCGTTTTTCTTGTTGTGTAAACGGCCCCTTAAACCTTTTGTTCATTTGGCCTCCCTCTCTTAAGCTCCTCCAAGACCACCATGTGCAACAAGAGGACACAGAGAACAGTTTATGCCAGTGTTTGTTGGCAGGGTTAGAGCGCCATTTACAGGCCTGGCATGTGTACTACAGCGTTTTCAGTGTTTTGTGTTTTGAGTGTTTTTAAAAACAAAAAAATTTTGTCTCCGTATGGACAGGGCCTCAGTGCAGAGAAGAGATGCTTGAATAAGTGCAGAGTCGAGCAGCGCTAAACTGACCAATGACGACAGAATAGACATGTCAACCAATCTGGACAGATGGGGACCACATGGGGAAGGGAGCATTAAAGAGGCAGGAAGTCCAAAAGAGCATCTCAGACAGAGAGAGTACAGCTAAATCAGCTGCCAGCACTAATTCATACCAAGTGTTATCTCAAGACACTTTACAATGGAGCAGGCTGAAGCCATACTCTTCATTTTATAGATACACACACACACACACACACACACATATATATATATATATATACATATATATGCATATATACATGCATAAAATACACATATATGCATATACATACATCCAAACCCAACGTGAGTCCACCATGAGCACAGCACTGAGCCAACCTACAGTGCAGTGCATCTGTAAGAGGCTCACAGTAACAGTGGTAAGAAAAAACCTGATTAGCAGTTGGAGATCTTCAAGTCAATCAATCAATCAATCAATCAATCTTTATTTGTATAGCCCCAATTCATAACAAGTGTTATCTCAAGACACTTTACAATAGAGCACAAAGCTCTTCATATTATGGATACACATATATGCATAGATACATACTATATACATATAAAAATACACATATACATATATATACAAATATATACATCCAACACCCAACATGAATCCATATAGCCAATCATGAATCCCTCCATCATGGCAGCAAGAAAAAACCTTCTGTTAAGCAGCAGGAAATCTTGAATGTGGACCCCAGTCTCATGATGAACAGCAAATCCACACGATGCTGTGTTGGGTGTGTGGGCAAAGGGAGGGAGGTAAGTGGAGACAAGTGGACTAAAGTAAGAACTAAAGCTAGTAACAGATCAATGGACCAATCATAGACCTGTCGTCGTTAAATTCAAGTGGAGCCAGTCCTGAATATATTACGTTTCCTGTGTCATTTTTCACAATTAATAAAAATGCCACACAAAGAAAAGAAGAAAACAAATTAATAATTCTAATATTAATGATAATTGTAATAGTGAAGGGAAACAAATCATAGTAATAGCAATAATAAGCATATTAAGTCTCATATTTAATAAGTCTCCGTCCCATCACATACACAAAAAAAATACTTTCTATACTTCCAATGTATCATTCCATAAACTGACTTTTTTTACTCTTTTTCTTGCTGTTGCTGTTTTCCTTGTTGTCCCTGTTATGTCCTCAATTCACTGTTGTCACTGTATCATTGTTGTTGTGTAAGTCAGTCACTAATAAAAAAATAAAATAAAAGCCCAACCCGGTACTAGCGAGGTGTACCTCATACAGTGGCCATGTTTTAGGTTTAATTACAGCATTACTTTACAGACCTGTCACCTGTATGAGCCAGTTTTTGGCATAATTACAAATAAATCGAAAAGGGCATTTTGCATGAAACATCCAAGCCACATGGGGACTTTCCAAGACCATTTGTGCCATTTAAGAAAAGGTTAGTTTAGCTTTAAAGCAGGACCAAATCTGTCTTCATATTGCTCTAAACAGCCTCTCTATACATTTAAGCTTACTGTAAACACTCACATTAAAAATGATTTAAGTCCTTTGTGTTATGTTAATGTGGTTAATTGTAGTTTTAAATTCAGACAGCAATCAAACATCTCTGCACTCTCCCACAGCTCTTTTTATCAGTGTAAGGTTTCATGTTTAATGTCATTTCCTTTGAGGGCATGGTCTCATTCTGGTTATTTTGTTTGTGGTGTTGATCCTCACACGATTCGTCCTCCACCCTCTGCTTTATACGGTGAATATAGTGATGCTACAAAATGAGACAGATGCCCTCGTCCCACCTTTAAACGCAGACCTCTGATGTCTAAATCAAACATCTGTGTTGTGCTTTGGAAATATCATGAAAAATAGGATTTGATCATTTTATACAAGAACGTGTCCGTGGTCTGTACACCATCTCCTTCTTAAATGAGAAAAGATCCCTCCTCTCCTCTGTTATTTGCTCCACCTTTCAAAAAATATACCCTGAAATAGTTTGCCAGTTTTCCCCTAATGATGTCCTTCAGGGATAAGCACGTCTTCCAGATAGGTGACTCTCCCACACTCTCTGAGCCAAGTGTTTGTTCAGCCTACAGCCAGGTCCAGAGGGTGAAACATGTCTAGGCATGCAGCTACAGTAAACATTAGAACACAGCCCTGGGAAGCCAGTGCCAAAACCTTAATTAAGCTAGAGTTATACTTGCTGTGAACTAGCGGACATGTTTGCATGATGGCCACCATGCATCCCCTGCATCAAATCAAGGCGTCAGCTCTGCATGTCAGAATTAGCGTGACGCAGACACGAGCTGCAGTCTTCACATCACCAGAAGGATCAGTGTAAAGGCAGTGGAGAGATGACAGGTTGATCGCAGCAGCAGAAATAACCATAACAGAAAGTTTGAAAGACAACCTGAAAAATCAAGACCACGATCAACATCTAATAATGTGTGAGACTATGTGGACACAAAAAAAACAAATGGATGTTTTTTGACTAAAATTATATTTTTAATTTATCACAGTACACACACACACAAACACACATCTATCTATCTATCTATGTATATATATATATATATATATATATATATATATATATATATATATATATATATATGTATATATATACATATAGAGAGATAGATAGATAGATTAGACCAACACCCAATATAAAGTTTATGCCACAACTGCCCTAAATTAACAGCATTGGTAATTTCTAAAATCTTTGATTGTTGGTTGGTTTCATTTGTTTGTTTGTGTAATGGTTAATACACCAGTAAGAAGAAACTCTTTAACACAAATAATATTTTTAATGCTAAAGTATAATTATTATCATCATCTATGTATTTTTAAATATACTATTTAACAAAAAAAAAAAAAAGAAAAAATAGTTAAGATCATTATTATTTCTTGATTAAGACCTCAAATTATTGTCATTTACTTTCACATTTGGGTATTGCTGTATAACTTTTTACAGACACACTCACGCCTAAGAGAATTTAGGGTCACCAATTAACCTGAAAAGCATGTTTTCAGTCAGTGGGAGGAAACCAGAGTACCTGGAGAAAAACCTACAGATGCATGCGGAGAACATGCAGACTCTACACAGAAAGACCTGAAAGGGGAGTTAATCCAACAACCTTCTTGCGGTGAGGCACCATCATGAAGCCCTGCCTCTTATTCATTGTAGTTATTTGATGTCTAAACAAGAATGTGCTAAATGTAGTTTACAGGATGTTGGGTATAAAGCAAAATTTTCCACAGTAGATGGATATTATGGGATTATGATGAATTACAGTATTTAAGCATAAATGATAGACTGTAAGAAGTCTCTCAAAGTGCATAATGACATAATTTAAACAGAGGCCAATTTACCCCTTTTGTGTTAATCCAGGTTGATTTAAAAACATCTGCACAGAAGATACTTGTGACTCTTTGTAAGTCAAAATGTGCTCATGTACCCATCATCCTCTATGAGGACATAATGTAGTTATAAGTGATCTCAAAGTGAGAATATTATGTGTAAACAAAAGGGGAAAGAGGAGTTCAGAGGAAGTTTGAGTCTAAATAAAAACAGAGTGTGAGGATGAGATAAGTTCCTGTCACAGAAACAAAGAGCCCTGCAGCTCTATATCTGCTCTGCCATACAGTCGACGAGTTCTGCACATGATAAAGACAAATTTACTCTTTTCTGTTTGTTCTTGCATAAAGGGAGACATGGTAAAAGTTTTCTTGTAAAAGAAAAAAATGTGGAGCTGCAATGAAAATCAAGCAGAGGAAAAATGCTGATTCAGCAACTTATGGCTCAGTTTCTTACTTCTCTAAAAGTCCTTTCAGAAGCTGCATGAAAAAAAGTCCATCTGATCTGAGGACAGCTTAAACTGGTTTTATATTTACTTATTACTGATGAAACCAATGACTTCATGCTGTTGCATTTCTTCTTTTTTAATATGTCAAGCAGGAGAAAAGTAGGTCATCCAACTTGCGTGTGGAACTTTAAGTAACATCTCACAATTCTCGATTGTTAAAACAAGAAACTATTACACTTTAATGTTCTAAATAGTACAATCTTAATACTCTTAGATTCCCTAAATTAAAGGCAATGTTTTGGAGCCACAGGCAGGTTTTTCCGCTGCACTGAGCTCCTAAAATGTGTTTGTCATAAGCTAGTAAAAAGTAGGCTACGAGGTTTGGCAGTAAAACAAGCAACCAGGTCTGTGTGATAGACAGACAGATGAATGAATTTCTCCCCACCAGATCTTGAAAAGTTGCACAATTTTTTTCAAGACTGAACTATTTTAACCCACTTTTCCACAACACATATCAGAAATCACTCTGAATTCAGGTCGGCTTGTAACTGTTTGTAGTAGACGACATCACATTACCCTGATTTTAGTATCTCCACATTGGCATCCTGCTGGTTTTAGAACTGAGTGTTAAGATTTCACTGATCACTTTTAAAACACTGACGGGTCTGGCTGATAAAGCTCTAAGCTTTATTACTGATCTATTGACACACTATGAACCAGCCGGCAGCCTCGGATCTTTGGGCGGGGGGCTTCCTGGTTGTTCCAAAGTCGAGGCTTAAAACTAAAGGTAATTGAGCTTTTTCCATCAGAGCCCCTCCATTTTGGAACAACAATCCTCACAGAATCAGTAACTTCTTTTAAGTCCCTTCTTAAAACTCACTTTTATAGACTTGCTATTATGTGATGTCGTCTTCTTACTCCCATTTTAGTCTTTTCAGCCTCTTGTCTTTTTTTAACCTAATTTCCTTTATCCTTGTCTGCCTTTTTTTGGATTTACCTAATTTATTTACTTATTGATTTACAGTATGTGTCTATTTATTAATGTGTTTGTGCCTGCATTTGTACATACATACTGAGTTTTGATGGATATGCAGTGTATATGTGTGGATATATTAGTGGGAATATGGACACATTTTTTATTTTTATTTTTTCTCTTTATTTTTGTTTTAGATCTGTCAATTTTGTACTTTCAGTTCATTTTTTTGCCTTCAATTTCTTAATTGCCATTATATAAACCCATTTTTTTTCTGTTTCCTCTTCTTCAACTGTTTATTTTTTTTTCTTAATTTCTTATTGTTACATTTATGTTTTATATTTTTTGTATTTCTATCCCCTGACTTTCAAAATTTTCAAGAAACTTTACAAAAAAGAAGCCAAAAGTCACTTGTAATAAGCAGACCTGGCAACTATGGCTACAACTGGTGATATGCCAGCATGGCCTTATCTGCCCACCTAAACACAGTCAGATTTATAAACTTCTGCTTTATTATTTTGTGAATTTTAGCTAAAGCAATGTTGCAACTAGTCACCTTAGCCCTGCAGTACCACCCTGTTGTGCCACTTTTTGTGCTGCTGGTTTATTTTACAGCTTTCAGCCAATCAGATTCCACTCTGTGTTGTCTCCAGGTCAAATAATCTGCCCCAGGACCTCCAGAACGTTCATTACTTCCCTCTGAAGTTGAACTGAATCGGGGCTATATTTGATTGTTGTGTTGTTAAACCAATCAGATTTTGATTTTGACACACTGAAACACTTAGTTGCAGGTTAGCCCAAAAGGGTTAATCCAAAAATCTACTTTACTGACATATTTAGTTTATTTACTGTTCCTATTGTTTGTATTTTTATTGTTGTTTTGAGATTATCAAGGTGGAATGTAGACTGTCCACTTGGAGGTCGCGGGTCAGAGGTTTTCTTCAGTTTTGTGTCTGAGAATTTGACACAGTTCTCACCAGTTCTCGTACAGGAAATACCAGGGCAGCTGCAGTCAGTGTTACTGCCACGGAGCCTGAATCACTCTCCATGCCTCTTAAATTTGTTTTGGTTGAGGACGTGATTTTCCACGGAGCACATGTGAGGATGATCTCCAAACTTTGTTAAAATTGATCTACCAGGCACAAATTCCAAAAACCATTCAGTAATAGTAAATCCTCTCTCCATCAGTGTTTTTATTTGTTTTTGTGCTCCTGTTTGTCCTCCATGCCCCTGTCTCTGCATCAAAAACACTGTGGGAAAGTCTCATATGTCATATTTACAGGCTGACTTCCTCTCTCAATTCATGAGCAAAGATTATCTGGACCGTGGGCTCTGTCTCATCTCCAGTCAAACTCCCACCGCTCTGCCTGGGAAAATAACCAGTTTTGTAAATTTTGGTGACCTTTGATCCCTGAATATTGACTACAGAAAATAAATACATCAGAGGGAGGAAACACTGTAAACAGAAACATATATAACCGCTCAGGGATATCTCAATTTTTTACTCTGTTTTGAGCTAATCTTTGAGTTCAAGGTGTTATTTTTGTCATAAACTGAAGTGATGATTTTAACAGTTTAAAAGGCAGCAACACAGAGAAGAGCAAGAACTGATGAAACCTGCTAACTTGTTACATAATGCCCTGGAGGTTTGCTACCTTGCAACCAATAATATTATTATTGTGTCTGCAGCAATAAACGGTTATAAAATGTGTGATAACAACCTTTGTATCTCTAATTTGGTGGTAAAAGGGATGTAGAATGTTCCTTTTTCATGAGTAAACCTTGACCGGGGTGAATTGAGTGAGGTTTTTTGTTTGTTTGTTTGTTTGTTTGTTTTTTAAGGGTGCCTCAATTAAATGAAAAAGGTTGACAAACGCTGAATATTAAAACCAGATCACAGTGGCTTGACATTGAGTCCATTTTGACTTTCATGGTGCAGTTTTTAATTTAGAGCATACATAATTTACTTGATAAATTGCATGGCCTAAAGAGAACAGAAAGTTGCATCAAAAGTTGCCTCCCAAACATTTGCAATTTTGAGCTTTTTTTTTTGCGATACAAAGGTATTAAAGAGCCCATTTTTTCCTTTCATTAATTTCATATTCAATTTGAATGAGTGCTAGAGTATGTTCACAATCACTAATGTTCAGTAAACCCTCTTGTTTTCACATACTGAGTACTCCTGATCCACCTGTATTCTCTTTCTGTCTAAAGTGATCTGTCCTTTTCAGGCTCACTGTAAGACTTTCTGGTCCGCACTGCAAGCAATCCCAGAATGCTTTGCAAACAGCTGACCAGGTCAGCTTAAAAAAAATGATCACCCCATGTTGCGTTCCCTTCACATCAAAAGTCCCAGTTGGAAAACGTAATCTGGAATGCCCTTAATAGTCTGGGGTCCTACAGGGAAACTCGGACAACCCTCTCAGTTCCCAATTTTGTCAACAAATGGGAAGTGAAAGCAGTTTATTATTACCAGAAATAAAAACGTAGGGTTGTTCTTACACATTGAAATAAATCACACTAATAGTATTGTACACCCCCTACATGTGGACATATTGTGATGTTGACTTTCCGTGACATTGTCTCATGGTTTAGTGCTGTTTATGTTGGTTATGAGCTAACAATGCTAACTGCAGCTGGAGCTCCAAAGGCTTGATGTTGATCTATTACAAGTGCCTCAAAATGTGAAAACTTCATCTAAGTTCCACTAGTACATAATCTTGGGATAAAGTGTGTTAGCGCTACGGCTGCAGGAACAGCTGTTTTAAAATGAAAGTTTTTATTAATGTAAAAGTGCCTTCTGACTTCTACTCACAGCTGAAACTTGAACACGCCTCCACTCAGATATGAAGTCATTTGCAGTTACCCCATGTTGAACCTCTGATGTAAATGAAATGCCGCATAATGATGTGAAATTAACTCCACAAATGTTAATACCAGCTCGTGGTATCAGGACCTTTTTTCTGTAAGACAGTGCCAGGACCTTCCTGAAATGGCTTTGCCCCCCGTTCTTACAACACCAGCATTATTAATCAAAGTTCATAAGTATTTTTATGACCTTTTGTTATTTACAAGGAAAAAATAATTCATTTAACAGGCTCTACGATTAAACCACACTATTTATTATTTGATTAATCAGTACAAAACTTTATATGACCTACATTTAGTCCTTTATACACATGACTCATGATGCACCTAACTTAGCAATGCACTCTTTCTTCTCCTGTGACACCCTGTGGTCTGTATTTGGTCACTCTTGGGTTAAAACACAAAGTGTCGACATCTGCCAAGTTTAGACTCCTAACACCACCGACACATAAAAGGTGTCAACATGGCGGCTGATGTCCTTTGTACGGTCTCTGCTTGTGTGCTGGAGATTAGTTCATCACCACAGTGGGTGTTGTGCTGGCTCTGGCATGTGTCTGAATGTGTAATAGATGAGGCTCTGACCCGACCTCAGGGTCACGCCCTGCCTGTCAAGAGTTGAAAGGTCATAGTGAACTTTTGGGGTGTCTTTCCCACACTGAGAAGCTCCTCAGAGAATGCTTCCTGTTTCAGTCACTCGAGTAGATTCAGAGAGAAAAGATGGGGATCTGTATGTGTCCCTGTCAACTAAACTCATCAAGTAAACTATAACAACAGAGAAAGGATGAATTAGGGTGCAGATGGTCCAGCAGTGAGGTCAAACCCTTCAGAGGCAGTATCCTCCAAGCAGGCGGCTGGTTTCAAGTCAAACCTGTGGCTCCTTTGTCTTCTTTGGGCGTCTTCCCTCTGATTTCCTATTGTCCTTTCCAGAGTTATATCAAAAAAAGGAAAACTTTATTGTTTTAGTTCACCTTGGTGTGTTAGATTATACCCTGAGGTGGCGTAGTGCCTGTAGAGATGGATATACTCTCAATTTATCACTCACATTTTTGACGTCAATGTCTTAAAGTCTCCAGGAGGCTCTAAACCAGGTAAAAAAAAATAAAATAAGAATAAATAACATAAATGCATATTTAAATACACTCTGTCAGCTTTAAAGGATAAGTTCGGTTTCTACAGCTTTCACATAGTTTATAGAATGAAGTAGACCAATATACTCACCCAGAAGGCTTTCCTGATCCAAACAGTGCTTCGGGAGATATTTAGATCCAAAATCGAGCGGCGGACATCCGTATAAATGGTAGCAGACAGGGCATGTATAGCCGCTCCTAAAACTGCATTAATCGTCCAAAAACTCATTAGTTTCACCAACATTTCATCATGGTCCGCTCGCGCTACTCCTCCACGACAGTCCGGTGTCACTCCATCCATGTTTTTGTGACTGTGCTGACCTCTGAACTGAAAAGTTTCTTTCGGTTGCGCGCGCATGCGCAGTACGGCTCATTGTTTCAGCGGCGCGGAGGCAAGAAACTTTTCAGTTCAGAGGTCAGCACAGTCACAAAAACATGGATGGAGTGACACCGGACTGTCGTGGAGGGGTAGCGCGAGCGGACCATGATGAGATGTTGGTGAAACTAATGAGTTTTTGGACAATTATTGCAGTTTTAGGAGCGGCGCTACACATGCCCCGTCTGTAACCATTTATACGGATGTCCGCCGCTGGATTTGGATCTAAATATCTCCCGAAGCACTGTTTGGATCAGGAAAGCCTTCTGGGTGAGTATATTGGTCTACTTCATTCTATAAACTATGTGAAAGCTGTAGAAACCGAACTTATCCTTTAAGGTTTTGAAACTTTCAAAGATATAATGAGTAGAATTTTCAGAAAACTAGAAAGGCAACTTTGAAGTTACTTACAAAACTGGCTAATTCTACATTGTACACAAACAAACACCGGTCAGCCATTACATTATGACCACCTGCCTCCGTGACAGTATCAATACTAAATGAGTACTACAGACTGTCATGTGACTTGGAGATCAATCAGACATATCATACTGATATATAACACAGCTCTGTGGCAAACTAATGTAAGAATGACAGAAAGAAAATACCATTTTATTGCTACTCTCAAAAATATCTTTAAGTCAGATTTTGATTATGTTTAGTTTAAAAAGATTTATAAATGGGTGCAAAATAGGCCTACATCGATATAGTTTTTTAACTTTTAATTTATGAAATTAATATCAAGTCATCCAAAAATACAAGTCACCAAGTCTTTATTGGTGGAATATCAGTTAATTTTATTTTCTCTGGACTACGACTTAAAAAACTCACTTAAAGGTCTGATAAGCTAAAGACTCATGTTTCCTTTATGTTCTTTTCTAAGTGTTTTTTAAGGTCTCCTTTCCTGGCGTGTTTGACCACTTACATGAAGTCTTGGGTGTCTGTTAGTCAAGGATTTGATTCAAGTTGATTAAAAAAAATGAAAAAAATGTTTCTGTTAAGGATCAGATGCAGCTCTTTATCCCTCCGCTTTGGAAATGCTCAGATCTGAGGGGGCAGGAAGGCTATGAACATGCTTTGTGCAGATTGACTGCCCCTTGTAACTTTTTTTTTTAATTTTATGTATATCAACGCTATTTGGACGGGACAGACAATGTCTTAGGAGTTCATACAACACTGATGTAAATTTGCCGGATTTAGCACAATGTTAACTTCCATCTGTAGTCTCAACATAAATGAAAAACATGTTGCTCATGTAGCTCCAGGTAACATGTAGCTCCTTCGTACAATCCAAGTATCTGAAAGGCCAAACCAGACATTTCCAAGTGGATGGAAGTCAGTGTCCTTAGGTCCCTGGTCCTCCCTGTCTTGCTGTACTCTAGTGAGGCCTGGACACAGACTAGTGGCCAGAGGCGCTGGCTGGACTCTTTCGTGACCACTTCCCTTTGACGCATTCTTGGGTGTTGTTGGCAGGACCATGTGCCCAATGCTGACAACTTTAGGAGGGCGGGAACGGGAAAGGTCAACTGCTGGATACCAAAACGAAAGCTGCGCTTCTACGGGCACCTTGAAAGCTTTCCTGAATCTGATCCAGCTCACCACATACTCTACGCCTGGGAACCAGTGGGTTGGGCCAGGCCATGGAGCTCCCAGGCCTGACCTGACCTTTAGCTCTGAGGTCTTGGAGGTAGGGCTGAGTATTTGCAGGAACCTCACGATACGATACGTATCCCGACACTGAGGCCACAATACGATATGTATCCCGATACACTTTTAACAGAATTCCCGACAAGTTGTGTTTTTTATTACAAGAAGAAAATGAACAATGATGAGTTTTGAATGATTCTACAACTTAAGAAACTTAAATTCAGGTCCTCAAAGATCGTAGACCTAAGTTCAGATTTGAAGCATGTGCTTCATCATGTAGTTTGGCTTCTACTTTGAACTGTGCCATTGTTAACATTACCCAAAGTATACTGACAACAACTGTCAAACACTGAGGCCTATTGATTCTGTAGAACCCGTATGGACACATGTATCCCCAAGGACTGCATAACAATATTTTGCTGTATTGATATTTTAAGCACAAGCCTACTGGGAGGTCGTAATTGATGTTGTCTTTATATTTAATTAACAAGTAAAAAAGTAAGAAAAGTAAGACTCTATTTTGCATCATGTAATATGTCACCAAGCAAAGAGGTTCTCAGTGACACACGATCCTTGACTTTGCATTGACCAAGAATAGCTGAGCCTCAAATGTCTTCCTTAGTCTGGAGGTGGCTTAGACAGGGTTTCTATCTGACACTTTTAAAAGCATTTCTTTCGCTGCGTCCAACGGGCCGATGTTAATTTGTGAACAGGATGGAGCGCGGAGACGGGAGAGGCAGAGACAGCTGTGCGGTTAAAGTGCTGAGGACCACCTGTCAGTGCGGCTGATCTGCACAAGCAGGCGTGTGCAGGAATCCAAAAGAGTCACAGCTGAACCGGACTTTGTTACTGTACTTAGTGATCAACAAGCAGGCTCTGAATCACAAGAGGACATGGCATGATGAGGTGGATTCAGCTAAGGGGGAGCTGTGCTTATACTGAAACCCACTTAGTTGAGGTTTAAAACAAAAATGTAGCTGATGGGTGATTGACTGTGGTTGAGGACTGAGGATGGGACTTGACATTTAATCAGGTCAAACCACAGCACTGGTGTAGATGACACATGAGGTCTTCTTTTATTGCAGCTTTTAAACTCAAATGTTTGCATGACATGGATCATTAATACAGTAAAGGTCTCTGCACACAGATTCAGTTTTGTTAGAAAATCATTGGACTGTAATCTGTTAAAAAAACATAATTCATGCAAAATAACACATTGACTCTTTTATCATGATAAATAATAATAAATTTTGTTTAGAAGCACCTTTCTTGACACTCAAGGACACTGTACAACAATCACCAATCAATAAAACACTAACAAATAAAATCAAAAAACAATCAACGAAATGTTAAACAAGTTAAAGGAGGAAAGACGTTGAAGAGGAGAAGATGGTTATAGTGAGTAGGCGATCTTGAGTCTGAATTTGTGGATAGGGACAGAGTCAGAGTTTTGGGTGTCTAATGGCAGAGAGTCCCAGAGCACCATGGGGGGAGCAGAGCAGCTCTGCACAGTGAGGTGGATGGAGGAGGAGGATCTGAGGAGCAGGCTGGAACAGCGATTTGAAGGAGGTCAGACAAATATGGAGGGGTGAAGTTGTGGATGGCCTTGAAGGTTTAAAGAGGGAGTTTGTGTTCAGTTCTTTGTTTTACAGGGAGCCAGTGGAGTTGCTGTAAGATGGGAGTGATGTGACGGTGTGAGGGGGTTCTGGTGATAATGTGAACAGCTGAGTTTTGAACCAGTTGGAGCTTATGGGGGGACTTTGAGGGAGGCCAAAGAGAAGAGAGTTACAATAGTTGATAGGAGAGGTGACCAGGCTGTAGACAAGGATGGAGGCATTATGGGAAGTGAGATGGAGAAAGCTGTCAGCTTTGGATAGCGTGGATTTGGTGCCAATGAGGAAGAATTTTAGGAAGTTTGTGGTGAACGGTATATTTAAGATAAACAGGAGGTGGTAAGGGAGGGTGGGAGTGTGGAGTTCAGCTGGCTGGAATGGTATAGCTGGAAAGCAGTGGAAATGGATATTGAATTCACGGAAAATATTGAAAAGGGGGTGGAGGTATGGTGATGAAAAGAAAGGGCCCCAGGATAGAGCTCTGTGGCACACCTGAAGTGACTTGGGAGGGGCTGGATTTGAAAGATTTGACTGTACGAACTAAAGGCGTCCAAAAAATAAGAAATGAACCAATCAGGGGGTACAGGCAGTAGAGGCAAAGTCTTCAGAGATGAAACAGATGATGGATTTAGTCCTGGATAAAGACTTATCCATTTTACCAAACTCTAATCTACAACGACTGTGCATAAAACTGAAGCGGCACGGCCTAATAAGCGTCCTTAAAGCAGGAAGAGGTAGGAGCTATGTGAGAAATTGAAGCAGGAAGTGAATGCTTGTACAGAGATTAGCATAGATGCTAACAGCTACAGTAGAAGTTTTATCAGATCTGGACCACATGTCTTTATTAAATGAAAAATGAATAACACTGAAAACATTTCTCAATAGGAAGGATATTTCTTAGCTCCACTTCTGACATGTTTTGGCAGTTGTTCTTACAAAGTGGCTTACATTCTGTATTTACGCCGTGGCAGTAGCACCCGCCTATTACATTATCTGAATGTAACTGATGTAATGTTCGTCCAATCACCTACTGGCTATACCTTTGAAAGCTTCTACCTATTCACAAACACTTTCTATGGCTGTTTCCCAGATGAACTCGTAAAACACATCAATCTATCTGGTGTGTCATGTTAGACTCGTAAGATGAGTACTAAAATTTCAGCCCTTCTGAAATAGAGTCTGCATAGTGACTACCTCATGCGAAGCCCCGTCTCATTCGGGATATTGTAGAATCCAAAATGCAACCCCACGCATGCTTTGAATGAAGTAGGGAAGGCTGGATTTTTTTTTGTTAAGAAACATCACTGACACAGCGAGCTAATGGGCTAACTTTAGGACCAGCATGTACTTTGAACACTGATGACTCAGATATGACGTCATTCCCACTCCCCTCTTCCCAGTTCTGATGTAAATGAAACGCAGCATAACAACAGAAGCCCATGGAGACAGACAGTATGAGTAGTGTTTGCAGGTACTTGAAATAGGGAGACAAATGATTCAGAATATTAGATGGTGACACTCGCCTTTCTGATGTGAAGTGATTTTTTACTACACCTCTATTTATTAGGTCTGATTGTAGAGCTTTTACTACAATTCAGAAAATACAGATTATTTTCAGTCTTGAAGGTATTTTTTATTATAATAACTAGATGCTAATTAGTCTCTTAAACAGCAGTTGATTTGAAGTGCACTGTGGAAAATGAGATATGTGATACCCATGTACCCGTGTGTACCCCACACAACACCATCCAAGGAAAGTGCACACGAGAGCCCAGATAGAAATCCCAACCATAAATCTCAGCACAGTGGCTGGCTGTCACACGACCCTCTGCATGTCACTCGCATGTCTGTAGCATGACTCAGGGGATTAAGCGGCGAGTTTGCTGAGGCTTGGTGTGTGGGTTTGGAGTGTGTGCGTCTCCTTGCGTGTTTGTGTGGGTATGAGCTCAGAGGGGGTGGGGTGTGTTCATAGTCTGCTGCGGTCAGTGTGCTCCACAGGCCTGCATCCCAACAGGTGCTGAGCGTGTCAGGCTGTGCGGGTGAAAGGGCTCTTTGTTCCTGAGGATTCACCCTCAGAGGGAGCAGAGCCTGTGGGTGCACCATCCAACACAAACTCACAGTGACACAGTTATCAGCTGAGGGGGGCGTGAGGGGGCGTTTGTTTTGTGGGGGTCAGTCTGATCCATTTTTCTCATTGCGTTCTTGCACTTGCATATTTGATCCCTGTTCATGTCGGGGTTGAAATGTGAGCTTCTGTGTCTGTTTTGGTACTCTGACAATAAAAGAAGTGGAGGACATACCTACACTCACAGGCCACTTTATTAGGTACACCTTGATATTACCGAGTTGGACCTCCTTTTGCCTCCAGAACTGCCCTAACTATTCAAGACAAAGAGTCAAAAAGGTGCTAAAAGTATGGATCAAAAACCTCAGAGGTTTTGGTCTACATTAGTATAAGATCATCAGAGTTGCCAGGTCCACTTATTATAAGCAACTTTGGGCTTTTTTTTTATTTGCTTGTAGATATTGGCAGTTTCGGGTTGCATTATTTGGGGCTTGTTGTGCCCCCAAACCCAGGAGGGATCTGATGCACACTCTACTACCAATATAAACTCAATTCAGAAGTTACACGAACTAGTTTCTCCCACTCCGAACACAAATGTTAAATTCATTGTAAAAAGAGGGGCAAACATTATGTTTCCACCAAAACAAAACCCTTATAACCAGAATTAAATTTAGCTTTTACTGTTTTAACCATAATAAAGCTGTAGAGGATCAACTTAAAACTTAGATAAAAGGCCTGACTGTCTGTTTGGCTACAAAAATCAAGGTTAGACAGACTGTTTAGTGATAACAGAGTTATAAATAACAGTAGCCCCTCTCTTAACTTCTGTATACAGAAAAGGTTGTTCCACCTTCAAACAAAAGGATGCTGAATAAGTAAATTAAAGGCCAAATAAGAAAAAAAATTCACTATAAAATTAAAATGTAATGCAGATGAAAATCAAAATGCACTTTATGCAGATTTCTCTTTAAATAAAGTAATATATAGAGTTACAGAAAATACAGCTGGAGGTTGCTTGTTTTGTGCTTGTTTTTATCGACCTGGTTGCTTATTTCAGTAGAAAAATCTGGCAACACTCGACATTGTCCCACAGTTGCTCCATGACGTGAATCTCCCACTTCACCACATCTCAAAGGTGCTCTGTTGGATTGAAATGTGATGACTCTGCAGGCCAAAGTGAGCTCATTATCAGGATGAAGACACCAGTTTGAGATAATTTGAGTTTTGTGACATGGAGCGTTAACCTGCTGGAAGTAGCCATTAGAATTGTGATCAACAACTGGCAGATCGGGGGCCAAATTAGGGTCCCCAATGCTTTCCTTCAGACCCCTGAGTATTATCATACTGAAGAGGATTATGGGAAACTGCAAAGGTATTCTTTTGAAGATTACAGTTTTTTATGACTGTCAGAAAAAGTCAGGGTATAAGTTAGAATTCTCAAAAAATGTCAGAAATGAGTAATTTCATAATTCTGACTAAAGACTTAAATAAAAAAAAAATTACCATCCAGCCACTTGAGCAATAAAAGAGGATTAGGAGAACTGCAAAGACGGTTTTTAGAGATCACACTTTTATATGACTGTGGAAAAAAGGTAGAAATATAGGAATAAATGTCAGGATTCTGACATAAAGGTTAGAATTCTGAGAAAATGTCAAAAATGTGCAATTTATGTCAGAACTCTGAAACAAAAAATCTGAGTACCCATACATGCAAACCTAAATGGTTTAAAAGATGAAATGATGATGAGATAAGGGTACACGTATATGTTTCTCACCAAGTAGCTTCACAGTGGGTGAAACCACAAGCTGCAGGCTGTGAAAACAGCCCTGTGAGTGTTTGTTTGTGGTTTCAACCTGGACGCAACCAAAGTGAAGAGGTCGGCATGCATTTGTTCAACATGCAGTCAGAAAAAGTCTGACTAGTGTTGAGGTTGGAGCATTCAATTAAAACTAAGCTGAATTCTCAAGGCCCACCTTGTTCTTACCCTCATCAAATAGCCTTGGTTGTGTTTTAATATCTTATAAGTCTTATTTGCTTTTTTTGTGTGTGTATAGTTGAACATCTGTATAACCTTTGAAATAAATTAACATACTTCACATTATTTGATTTTTTTGCCAACATGCCAATATTTCAAAATGTATTTGAGCCTATACTGATATTGATACTGATAAATAAATTATACTTTTTTTTTGTTACACCTACATTACATGCAAAAAATTTATTTTCCATACTGACAGTAAAATTAAGCTAAATTTGACTTTTTAACAGTTGGAATAAAAAAACTGCTCTTAATGACTCTGCTGACAAGTATACAGCCTTTTTTGGAGTACTTTAAAATTATCAACAAAATCCAGAAGTTTTATACTTCATTCTAGCGTAAAAGGCTAAAATATTTAAAGTAAATATGGGAAGAAATTTTCATATTTGATCATGATATTTGGGTTTTGAAGCCATTACCTGCCAATACAAATATCATACCAATAATATTGTGCATCCTCAAAAATTATTCAAGAACTTGCTTTTAATTTTGAATAATTTCAACATTTCTGTAAACTCTAAAACTGCTCGGGCTGCAATTTTTAGAATTAGATTAACCAGTCAAGAAAGTTGTGAACTGCAAATGTTGTTTTACTGTTCTCTTTTTTTTTTTAAGTCATAGTGCTTTTAGTTGTTTGTAAAAAACAACTCCAGTTGTCCTAATTAAAAACTCTACCAGCTGTTGCTGTGTAGTTGGGATAATGGGCTCTTATTTCGTAGACCAGGCGCAGGCGGGGCGCACCTGCCCTGCGCCGCGCCTACGCCGCACTAACGGGGTGTGTCCAGGGCATTTTGCAAGTTTCGTGCACGGGGCAGTCTGGCGCAGGCAGGCGCACCCACGCCTCCGTCTCTCCCAGCGGCGCAAGTAGCAGAGAGGGAGGAGAGAAGGCGTGAGTGGGTTTAACACAGCCGAGTGCAATCTTCACCAATGAAATGAACGCCTCTCCGCGCCTTTAAATGCGTTGCGGGCGAGGCGCAGTGATAATTTCACCTCGATGGAGAAGATGGTCAGAGCCGCTGTCACTTTTGCAGCAACTGGGAGAGCGCAGGGGCCACCGGGCCACGCATCGGAGGCCATGATGCGCGTCACCATGTGGACCACCTCGCGGGACAGATGTAATCTGTCCCTGTGTCATAAATATGAGTACACCGAGTGACTTACATTTATTCAGCGAGCATCTCTCTCTTTTTTTCTTTTCTATTTAATTTCATGAGATGAGAGAAGCCGGATACCCCGTATCTGATGATGTGGCTGTTTGTGTTTGGCTGAGAGATGTGAACTCGTTAGTTATGACAAACGTCTCTGATCTGACATCAGATGTGACGGGACAATTAATATAGATACAAATGTATGTGCTGGTTCAGACGGTTACATTAAATAGTGGTTGCTGTGATTGTTTATTGCATTGAAATTTGCCTGACACTCTGGATACCTGCCTGTGAGGTTTTGGTGACGTGTGCACACCGTGCGCCTGTCATTTTTGCCACTGGAAACCTATAGAGGTTGTTTTTTTGTCCAACCAGAAACTCCTCAGGAATCGATCAGGGAATTGTTAAAGATTAGGATCAAAATTGATAATGGCATTGGTATCAAAGAAATCTTATAAATTCCCATCCCTACTCTGTGGGCCATCCAGCTTCCTCCCACTGACCAAAAACAAACTCATTAGATTAACTAGTGACTCCAGTGTTTGAATGGTTTTTGTCTCTCTATGTGGCCCAGTGATTGGCTGGTGACTGGTACATGCTGGGGCTTTGTTGAGGAAAAATTAAACATTGTAAAGAATCTCACTGTAGTGTATTGTCAGGCCAACATAATTTGCACAGTTTGCAGTTTATTTTTGGAGAGTTGACGAAGTGAGCTTAAAGGCCTACAAGAGGAAGCTTTGTTGACACTCGTTTTCCTCTTATCTCTCTGAAAAGTGCAAAAAGGAAGTGAAACAACGTTAAGAAAGCTGTCATTCAAAACCAAAAACCACTTGGTATATTATTGCTGGGAAATGTCAGTCAATCAGAGAGGAAAAATACAAATGAGTCTACGTTGACCAGCTGTACATGATTAACGGAATGACTGGTTAAGCTCAAGCTTCCTTGTAAATCTGACAAAGACGACAATTACTCAACCTTTAGTAAATTCTGCTAAAGGAAATGTTGTCATCAGACCACACAGAGGAAACTGCATGCTCAATATTGAAGACATGAGAGAAAAACAACTTACATGTTCTTCTATTGACTACCTATGGTGATCCAAGTGTGTTTGTAAATTAAGATTTAGAAACTGTCCAGATAAGATGCTTCAGGCATTGTCAGAATGTGACTGACAGAGACATATGTTGAGTTTTCAGCCCTTCATTTTCCTGTAAAATTTGTGGTAATTAGTCAAAACACCTTTCACATAGTCCACTGAATGCTATTTTTGAACCACAGGCACATAGAAGATCTCGGTAATATTTTCTATGAAGCCTTTCTTTATAATGCACTATAACCACTTTATAAGCATGTTTACAGTGTTTTATACTGGACTTATAATTCTCTATTATCTATTATAATAACTCAATTATTATGCTCTATAACAGTCATGTTTTTATAATAACACAATGAGTTATAAACATACACCTATTGTGTTATGTTGTGCTTATAGCTGTATGTAATATTAAATATTCGTAATGCTTTATAACAAAACATCTGACACACTGTAAAATGTTCCATAAAGCTTAATGAGGTTAGTCATATTGAGACTTTTAATCTCTTAAGACATTGTCATCATCTTATAACATATTATAAACACAATTATAAAAATCATAGTTTGAGTCACTATAAGGGGTCATTAGGTGCTCCAAGTAACAAAAAAAATAGCAGACCTGTTTCTTTCATAGTTACAGCCCATTTGTGAAACAAGAAAAACATTTTTATCTTTAATATCTGACACTGTTGATTGATAAAAGTGGACATTGTGTGATGACGAGGTAAATAATCATAGTTCACTGTACAATTTCCCAATATTACAGCCAATATATAGGACCAATTTGTATGGTCCAAATATATATATATAAAAAATATACATAATTTTTCTTATATCTGCCGATACTGATAATCAGCTTTTTAGGCAAGTATTTGCCAATACCAATATAGGTTGGATAATACCATGCATCCCTAATTTTAAGTTACTGTAAGTAGTCATTTTGTGCTATAAGAAATGTGGAAAAAGTAAGGTTCACTAAATGCAAGAAAAGCAAAAAAAAAAAAATCTGAAACTTTTTTTTTTTTACATTTAAGTATTTTTCATGATCAACATTTCAGACCCTCAGTGGCTCCCTGTAAGCTAAAAAACAAGCACACTCCCTTGGCCAGAGGCTTCCTATATTGTTTGATTGTACTCAGTCTAGTGCAGTGACACCCATTAATGATGTCTTTACAAATATCGTATTGTGAACGTTATCTTTCGGCCCTAAACGTACCTCTTTGAATGATTTAACACTTTCTGGAGCCTCATTTTTGTTTCCTTTGTTTCTCTTATTCACAGAAGGAACTTGCGAAGGCTCTGTATGACAACACAGCAGAATGTGCCGATGAGCTGGCCTTCAGAAAAGGAGACATCATCACGGTGATGGATCAAAACGTGGCCGGCAACAGCGGCTGGTGGATGTGCTCTCTGAACAGACGTCAGGGCCTGGCCCCTGCAAACAGACTGCAGCTTTTACCACAAACTGACGCCGCTGCAGGCTCTTCAAGTCAGGAGAAACCAATGTTAAATAATGCTGACGCTGATCACAGTATGCAAAACATCTACCAAATCCCAAGTGTGCCCCGACCCTCCAGCAGCCCAGCTTATGAACGCATGGACAGGATCTACAAGGTGCCCTCTACTCCTTCATCTGCTGCAAAAGGTTCAGTCACATCAGAAGGGTCTGAGGTAAACACACACATTTTACCACCATCTAAAGAGGAAGAAAACCTCAGAGTTTTTACTGAGCTGCAGCTACCCTGGTATTGAAAAAGATGACTTCAGTACGTCGTTTGTTTAAAAGTCTTAAAACATATTGTTGCACTTCCATGAGATTTGCCTCCCTTCTCTCATAAGCTGCTTTTCCACCAAACAGTTAGACCAAGGCTTCAGGCAAAGTTGTTGCAGAAGTTGAATATTTTCAACTTAAGTTAAAGGGGAGAAACTTACACCAACAATTCAAGCTGTTAACACGAAAATTTGCGTTGCTGGATCTGTGTGACATTCATGTCTTCCCATTCACTTTCAATGTATTTTCGTCACGTAACAAACTTAAATTTGCATTTGGTGTGAACACAGCTTTACACCTCTAGTAAATATCAACTCCAGGTCAGGCTGCCTTTTGTTTATCACTGGAAACTAAACGCTAACCTTGCAGTGCAGATGGACCTGCCTGATTCACGCAGATCTATCTTGCCAAGCCTAATATCCTAGGACTTCATGAAATATGCTCTCCTCAGAAGTTTACTGGGAGGATTTGGTGGGGACTGTCGTCGATAAGGTTCACGTCACATAGAAATGGTAAATGATACATCCGTGTTGTATAATCTAATGTAAGATGATTGTCTAAGGATTGAAACTTAGTTTAAGCTAACAGCTAACAACAGGGTTTAGCTGATGAGTGTGACTGGCAGTCTGATTGTCCAATCACCAGCTGCAGTTGTTTTTGACGGTTCTGCCCCCTGAAAAGATTTTCTAGATGGACTAGTGAAATATTTCTGTGGCGGATATATGGAACTGTCTGTCTGGCCTGTCAGTTAGCTAATTTGCTTTTATTTTTAGCTGTCGAAACTTGATGATGCAACTTTTTACAAGTTTCATGTCTTAAAAATCCCTTTCGTGAAGTCGATGTTGCGTGGTCTCATGATCTGGCCAGTTCTTCAGGTGTCTTTCCAGTCCAACACAAATTTAAAATGTAAAGATTTGGATCTAAACTGATAGATTACACCTTATAGTCACGTCCTTTTCTCTGAGGTCAACCTTGGTTCTCTTTCCTTGGGAAGTGTTCACTCATGATTAGAGGAGCAGAAATGCAACCCTGTGAAACCCCTGCTGGCAAAAGAGCTTACAGATGGGGACCAGGGGCCTCTCCATGGGGACAGGCATGCAGCACTGTGGTCTTTATGAGCCTGTAAAAGACAAACAGACACAAACTTCAGACACTTTTAACCGCAAACAGCAACCCATGCCGCCACAGACCCCAAAAAGTCAAAAGTGTGTACGGGTGCCAATGAAGCAGAAGGTGGGGAGAAATATGTCCACATGTTCACCATTTCCTCTCCCGCTCCAGGGGCGTCCTCTTCCCCTTCTACAGTAGCAGCCTCATATTCAATGAGCAGCATGGTTTCTGTTACAGGGCCGAGTTAATTGGCGAAGTGCATGTGTAATGGGCTTCTTGGGCTCTCTCAGCAGTCTTCAGAGCAAACACTGTCCCCGTAAACCTGTTGATGAAGAGGTCAGAGAGGTAGATGCAGCTTTGATCAGAGCTGTGCAAATGTTAGCAGATGACCTTAGTGTTACATCCTGTCTGTCTGTCTGTCTGCAGGCTTCATTCATCAACATGGTTTCTGCTGCAAAAGGGGAAGTCTACGATGTCCCAAACCAAGCAAGACGTGCTTCCCTTTTCACGGTGAGGTCTTTGAAATATACAAAACATGTAAGAGATTATTTATAGATGTTCTGCCCAATGAATGACTGTTTTCTGACTGTTATGGTTTTCTTTTCACAGGCAGCAACCACTCCAAGAAACATGCCGCGCACAAGCTCTCTGCTACCAATTTCAGAGTTGGAGAGGAGATTTGACTCTCTGGAGGGTCCAAGGTGCAGCGGTCCAGGGGACACTTTTGTAAGTGGGAGACATAAGGGAGATTTACACCCCAAAAAATCTTTTATTTTCTCAGCTGTATTTGTCTAAATCTTACAGAGAATATACATCCTTGCACATTTCAAAATGTAAGTGCAGGATTTTGCCAAATTTAACAAAAACCTTTCAGTCTGTTTTTGAAATATTATGACAGAAAGATCTGAGGATGCAGCGATCTTGATACTCATCTATGACCTCCTAAATGTTTTTAGTTCATCATTAAGTCATCCGAGCAAAGTTTGAAGAGAATCTTCCACATTAGTGTTAGAAAACTGGACTCACAAGCAAGAGATGACCATGAAATTCATTACCTTGAACTTTGACCTGTGATGTCCCAAATCTACCTAGCCCATCCTTTGGTCAAAATGTTCATTTCTGCAAAAGTTGAAGAAAATGTCTTGAAGTATTCCTAAGATAATGCATTTGCAAAACTTATTAGAAAAAGGGCATTTCAGAAACATAGATGGATGGAAAGAAAGATAAATGGGTGATGGCTTAACAGATGTTTCTTCTGTATGTATGGATGGATGAAGGAAGAGTCGAGTGGACTGATGGGCCAATAGATGATAGATGGACCGATAGATAGATAGATAGATAGATAGATAGATGGATAGATAGATAGATAGATAGATAGATAGACAGATTGGTAGATAGATAGATAGATAGATAGATAGACACTTGATACACAGATAGATGCATTGACTGATGGTGACAGTTCGATAAACAGCAAGAATGATGGACAGAATTACAGACAGAATGGCAAATGGATAGATAGAGGGACAGACAGACAGCTGGACAGACAGACAGCCACGAGATACTTAGATGGATTAATGGACTGGAGACAGATGGGCAAACAGGCAGAATGAGGGCCAAAATGGAAAAAGATAGATAGACAAGTTTTAACTGTGAATCAAGCAACCAGCTCCATGTGTGTAGATAAATAAATAGACAGGTAGACAGACAGACAGATGGGATAGATACTTAAATTGTCCAGAAGTCCCATTTCAATTAAATTGATTGGCTACTACTGTCTCAGCAGTAAAAACAAAAAAGTAGAAAATTAGGCTTGAGTTTATGGTGATAAAATTACTGCCCCTGATTTCCCTAATAGTCATTTAACTCCTGTTATAAAAGCACTGGTTAAAGTCTCAGCATCGCTCGCTGCACATTCGATTTCTCTGACAGGGAGTTGAAAAAGAAGGTCCCTCTGGTTCATTAAAGGGATAGCTCTGGTATTTTGAAGTGAGGTTGTGTGAGGTACATGGCATGAGCCTGAACGTGTGCCACAGTGCCACAGCTCAGTTCTCTCTCATGCTGAATATTTCTGTACATGGTGCTAAACTCTCCTCATAATTGGAAGAACTGTGGGAGAAAACAAGCCACAAAAACTGGGTGGGCTCATCACAGGTTACAAACAGTTTGTTTACGTCCACTTAATATCCCATAACCAAGCCCACAGCCTATGTGCACCGAACTATCCATTCAAGTCCACACATGATGGATAATTGAACTGTTTGATGAATGTACAGCATCCTTCATTTTTCAGCACAAAGATATTTCACTTCTTTGGGATGCAAAAAACACAACTCTGATCATTTACCCCCTTGTTGCCTGTCCACATTACTTTATTTATCACTGAGGTCACACAAGAGTCATGAATTATTGTTGCACTGAGTCAAAATAATGGGGAAATCTGATTCGCGCACATTTAAAAAACACAGGTTTAGATATCTGTAGAGCCAGAGTACAGATAATTATATTGCTTAAGCCAGGACAACATGACATTCCCGTATCAATATTCTCATCTCTAAAAGACATTGTGTCAAGATGAAAAAGGAAATGTCATATTGCTCATGGCCCTATGTATTTTTGTTTCCCACTTGAATTCTTTAAGAGCTGAAAATCTGACAGATTTATCCTTGTGCACAGGTGTATGCAGTTCCACCACTGTTACATCAGGATCCAAACTACGACATCCCTGTTCCTTCAGTGACAGGATCACCACAGAAAAGCTCTGCTGGATACAGCACCCTACCGAACCCTCGTAAGCCTGACTGGATTTATGATGTACCAGTGGGTCATGAGAAGCAAAGCCTACCTAAAAGCTCCTGTGACACCCTACCATCCAGAGTGGTCTGCAGGCAGCTGTGTGACACTCCCCCTGCACATGCTTGGCCCATTCAGAGAGGCAGTCCAGCCTCCTCTCTGTATGACATACCAAAGCCCTGCACAGAAAGTCCACCAAAAGTTCTGCCCAGGAGGCTCATTTACGACAAGCCACCAGCTCAGAGGCTCACAGAGGACATATATTCAGTCCCCCCACAGGTGGAACCCCAAACCCGAGTTCTCAGTGATCCACCCAAGGATCATATACCCCTAGAGTGCAGGGGAGACTCAAACAGCGCTCAAGAACTCAAAAGGGTTCGTCTGCAGAGAATGAGGAACTTCCTGGCTTGTACAGCTTTCCAAGACCTTCCAGGAAATGCAAAGTCGGTTATTCAGGATGAAGAGCGAAGTACTATCCTGTGTCTCTCTGCAGCAGACAGTCAAAGAATCAGCACGGCCTCCAGCTCATCCACCAGCTCCTGTGACTCTCTGGCTCTAAGCTCCTCCTCCCCGGAGCCTCTGAGAGAGGTGACGCTCAGCCAGGACGAGGCCTGCCGCAGACTTCTGGAGCTGAAGGACTGTGTCTGCAAGGCTGTGCCTTGTCTCATGGACTTTGTCAGCAGTCACTGGAGAAGCAGAGAACATCTGGAGAAACATCTGAAAGCCATCAAGGAGGCATCAGAGGGGATTGCTACCTCTCTGGCCTGCTTTCTTAACTTTGCCCTCGACGTTAAAGGCAACGCCCGACGTTTGACAGACTCCAACCTTCAGACACGGCTCTACAAACAGCTGTCCATCATAGAGGACTCCAGCGTCATCCTCCAACAGACAGTGAGCGATCTGAACACGGCGGGTTGGCCCCTCAACTCGCTCTGCCAGGACCCAGGCCAGGTTCAGACTCCCGATCAGCTGGAGCGCTTTGTCATGGTGGCGCGCACAGTTCCAGAGGACGTGAAGCGCCTGGTGTCCATCATCAATGCAAACGGCAAACTTCTGTTCAGAGCTCCTCAGAAAGAGCCAGAGTGCCCCAGAGTCCAAAGTCAGCTGGAGACAAAGAAGAGTCCAGACGTGGAGCAAGAGGACTTGGTGGAGGATGACGACTATGTAGAGCTGCAGGTAAAAGCAAAATAAGAACATTTAAACTATGTGAGATTAAAGGGGAGCATGGCACTAGCCTGAACATTATCTACAGTGATGGAAAGCAGCTCTGCTTCTGTACAGAAAGAACTGGCACAGCAGCTAGGGCTTTTCATTACTGCACAGGAGTTCTGTGGGCCGGTTCTTTCTGTAAAGATGCAGAGCTGATCTCCATCACTGCAGCTAATGTTCAGGCTATTGTCAGTTACATCGTTCAATATCACTTCAACAATCCAGAACTTTATCTAGAAGGACTTTCTGGGATCCAATATAAGTTTTTTAATCCTCTTTTGATGCCTTTTCTCACAGGAAATTAGGGATGATTATTGCTAAAAGCCAAAGGGCCCTATTGTATGCCCTGTGCATACACACTTTTGTCATGCAACACAGGTGTAGCTCCTATTTTCTACCCAACATACACGTCATTTACACTCAATGCTCACATTGTTTAATTCCCAGGATGTGTTTGTTGATTAAAGGTAGTATATTCCTAAGAACGCAGCAACCTACAGGCCAGCCAGTAAGAGGGTTGTAGTTACAGTGTCAAGAAAAAGCTTGTTTATCAGTTGGAGTTTGTTAGTTTGTTAACAAGATCAATCTAAAATTTATGAGAGAGTTTTGGTTACATTTTCATAAAACGATGGTCATGGCACAAGAAGAGATGATTTGATATTGGTGGTGATCCAAATCTGGATGTTAATCCAGGATTTGTTAACAGTGCGAGATAGGACAGTTTTCCCACATTTGACAGTAACCCACTCGAGAATGTTGGAAATGCCTTGGTGGAGGTTTGTAATCTTGGAACACTTCTAATTTGGTTTAAATTGTTTAGACTTTCTTCAACTGGTAAACAAAGTATTTTTTGTCATAGACTGAAATACATAGCCTCTTGCCTTCATGAATTTTGAAAGTTGCTATGAAAAAATGTCTCATTTTTCTCATCAGAAACGACAAAACATATGGTATTTAGTCTAAAAAAATTATTTTTGCTTCTCATTTTTCTCCAGACAAAGACTGATTTTGAAAATCAGCAGAAGGAAGTGGAGACGGCAGCCAAAGACAATAACACACCAGCTTCTAAAACGGCACATGTAAGTATGAGCAACTGAGTCTCTGGCTGCTTTTCTCCCTTTTACACTGCTAGCTGTAAAATTAACCTAGTCCAGAGTCTTGTTGTCCAGGGTTTTCAGAATTCAGTGTTCAACATCTTAAAGGGATAGTTTGGGTGGTGTTGCTAATGGCATTTGGAACTAGTACATTTGATTGCTTCAAAAGCAACTTGAGAGATTTGTCCCTGAGGGAAGATATCAGGGAACCGATGCTAGTCGATGTTAGCAATATGTAGTGCAACTGGGAGCCTCATAATTGAGCCACTTTTAGGTTAAAACAACTCAATAATAGAATTGGCTGGACTGGACACTAAAGTAAGATTCTTTACAGTGTTTTACTTTTCCCCAAAAAAGCCCCCTGTGTTTTGTGATGCAACGTATGGGCTGCGTATCCTTCCACAAGCAGCTCCTCCCACTAACCGTTCAGGTCAGAGTGCTGCAGCTGGGTCAGTTTGTGGTCACTGCAGCACAAACTTAGAATAATCTACCTCCTATTTATTGCGGATGTAAACAAGCAAAACAAATGGTCAATAATCCAATCTTGCCTTCGCCAACTTTGGCTTGATGTTCTGAATATGGACTTCAGGACTCACATCTGCAATGAAAAACATTTGCAGTTCATGAAGATGTCCCCTCGTACCCACGACTGACAGCATGTCATCATAACTCAAGACAAAATCCCTACTTTTGGTTCAGTTCTAGTGAAGTTCATGTTTGTTGTTTCTTCTGATGGCCTGACAAGCTGATGGCGGAGGGATACATAACCACTACATCACAACATACTAAAGTTCTAAACACAGGGGCTTTGCTGAGGAAAAGTTAAACATACAGTAGCATCTAGCCAAGCCAATGCTGTTTTTTAATTAGTTTTAACCAAACAGTGGGGTCGTTGGAAGGCACTCGGTGGCACCATGTAGGCTTTATATTGGCTAGCACTTGCCCCTTGATATCCTCCCTCAGGGATAGAGCTTGCACGTTGCTTGAGTGGCAATCATATACTAGTGCGTTATGCCTCTACCAACCCCTTTAAAAAAGTGCCCAAAAGCATTGCTAGCTGTTGTTTTTGTTGCCCCAATATCGTAATCAAAAATAGCTCATCTTTTGAGATGCTTCTGGGACTGTCAGTGCCAATCCTCTGATCAGTCAAAATAAAGAGGAAACAGGACTTCTTGTATCAGCTTTATTAACAACAAGCCTTTTCTGAGTGCATTTCTGCAACAGGGCCAAAAAAAACTTATGCTGGTCATGCACCCTAATGCAGCAACATCTTGAGTTTGCAGTGTTGTAACTTTTGTGAGTACTCACATTGCATTACGGTGTTGCAGAAGCACTGGAGAGCACAACAGTTTTGTTCAAGTTTGCACTGAAAAAGCTCTGATCTAGGTGAGAGTATTTGTTTAATTTCAACTAGACTTATTCTGATACACAATTTCCTTACATTTCTGGATTAAGATCTTATTTGAAAATATAAAAACTTAAAAATAAGGCCTGAGTTGCTTATAATAATAAGTAAAATAATCTGTCAATAAGACAAGACAAATTTAACTTGAGCAGATATTAAACTTAATTTAAGACCCTCACTGAGTCAAACTTCCCTTGTTTCATTAGCAGATATTTTCTCTTTATTACAAGCGATTCAATGCCTTATTTTTGCCTTTTATTCCTTAAAGTAAGATATTTATCTCTACTGGTTCAGTGAATGTGGATTAGAATAAGTGTTTTGGATATTTTTGACTTGAAAATAGACAAACACACTTGCCTAGATCTGAGTTTTTGCAGTCTGGCTAGTTTAAATAGTTAGACAGGAACTGAACTGTTCTGAGGACATGTTCATCTTCTTCTTTGTGTCATTCCTCCTCTGTCCAGGCTGATAAGAAACGTCACTCCTCTGAGTCCAGCAGCGGATCAGAAGAAAACCAGCTTCCCTCCCTGTCCGAGCATTGCCGCCTTTACTTCGGTGCTCTCCAAAAGGCCATCAGGGGCTTTGTGGGCAGCCTGCAGGACAACCAGCCCCCAGAGAAGTTCATCTCTCAGGGAAAGCTGGTGATCATGGTGGGTCAGAGACTGGTGGACACTCTGTGCAGGGAGGCTCAACGTGGAGGGTCCAGAAAGAGTCTGCTGTGTAAGAGCAACCACCTGTGTGCCCTCCTGAAGCAGCTGGCTGTGGCCACCAAGAAGGCTGCGCTGCACTTTCCCGACAAACAGGCTCTGCAGGAGGCTCTGGAGTTTGCTAATGAACTCGCCCAAAGAGCACAGCACTTTCGGATATCGCTCGATCTGTGAGGACCCACAAACCAGGCATTTGTACAGAAAAGAACTTGAGCTGTACCTAGATATAAGGGCATCCTCCTGTCTAAGAGTCAGGTATCAGGTCTTAGAGGAAAAAGCAACAGATCTCAGGAAATCCTCCCCACACGTGTAAAACCTGGTATGGAAAGTCCTTATAAAGGCATCAGACAAAAGGTTATCAGACAAAAAGAAGAAAAAAACATCGGACTGGAGCCAGAAATAAAAGCATAAAATAAAAGTTCTTTGAAAAACAGGGATCAGAAAGTCCTTTTCTTTCAGACTGAAAAGAGACAGACAAAAAGGAATCCGAAGAGAGGAGTCAGAATACAAGGAGACAGAAATGAAGGCAGTAAACATCACAGGAAAGGATTTAGCAGTCAAGACATCAGACAGGAGTCTGTAAAAATGTGTCTGAAAAAGAGGTCAGCAGATGAAGAGAGGCCTCCTCTTTGACACAGTTTTGTCCAATGCCTTGCTTTATGATTTCTTATTTCTCTGTCTCCTCTTTGTCTGAAGGTTTTTTTTTATCCATCTCCTTCCTTAGATGTCTTTTTTCTGACTCCTTTTTGTCTTTTTTGTTGTTGACCTTTTTAACTGACTCATTTGCATCTGATCCCAGGCTTTTTGACTTGTCATTTATAACCTCTTAATGGACTCATCCTTTTTTCCTGGCTGTTTCTTGTCTGATGCCTTCTTCACTTTTGCTGACATCTTTACTTCAGACTTCTTGCTATCTTTCTTCGTCCTTTGATTTGACTCCATGTTTTTTGACTCGTATTCTTCTGACTCCTTTACATCTGAGTCCTTGATTTTAACTTGTGTTTTCTTAATCTTTTATATCCGACTGACTGCTTTTTGATTCATATTTTCCTAGCTCCTTTTCAGTTTACTCCTTGCTTTTAAATTAATATCTTTCTGACTCCTTGATATCTGAGTCCTTGCTTTTTTGTATTATATTTTTCTAACTCCTTATTCCTTGCTATTTGACTCATGTTTCTGACTCCTTGCTTTTTAACTCATATTTTTCTAAATCCTTGCTTTTTAACTCTTTTTGCTGTCTTCTTTTGCTGACGGCTTTCTGTCTGAGTTCTTGTTTTCTGTCTTGTTTTTATTTTATTCATTGAGTTCTTTGCTATTTGACTCTGCTGTCCCAACATCTTTAATCCAGTATACCCCTATCTAATTCCCCTTTAGTCCACTTTAGTCCAGGATTCTTCTCACCTGATTTTTTTGCTTTTCTTCTTTGTTGATTTTGACTCTTTTTTGTCTGATTTTTGTCTAAGTCCTTTTCCTTCCTGACATCACTTTTTCTGTCATGTTTATTTGTGATTCTTCTTTTCTGACTTCAGTTGTTTGATCCTTTCTGACCCTTTACTTGCCATCTGATTCTTTGCTTTTTTGACTCCTTTTTTCCGACTCTTTTTGGTCTAATGACTTTCTTTCTGAATCATCTTTTCTGACTTTTCTCTTCTGACTCCTTTGTTGACTCCTTTTTGGTTGATGACTTCCTGTTTGACTCTGCTTTTGACCTCTTTTTGTCTAATACCTTTATGTCTGAGGACTCTTTGTATTACGTTGAACATGGGATTGAGGATTTCCTGTTAAGAATGTTTTTATATGTAGATTGTATTTTCCTTTCCTTTTCATATTGAACCATATTCAGGCCTCACCA
Source organism: Cetoscarus ocellatus (assembly GCA_037902135.1). Lineage (NCBI taxonomy): Eukaryota > Metazoa > Chordata > Actinopteri > Labriformes > Labridae > Cetoscarus > Cetoscarus ocellatus. The sequence continues at coordinate 3,657,432 of JBAMNC010000579.1, read as the reverse complement.
GCCAAAACTGCTGTTGTCATTGTTATAAAAGACGGTGCTGGTCTAAATTTTAAAGAAATTAAAAAAACTTGCTGGGACAAGCAGAGGAATAAATACAGTCTTGTACTAAAATATGGATTAAATAATATTAGTAAATGAATTGCACATTTCAAGCCAATTTCAAATTGCAAATTAGATATGTTTTTACATTATTTACAACATTTTGTGTATGCTTATTATTGTTTGTTTTATATATATAAAACATATAACATATATATATAAGGTTTATGTATTTTATTCAAATGTTTGCTATAAAGGCACACTTAATATGATGGTACTTTGTTATACTCTCTTTTTGTTCATATCTTTGTAAATATTCCTACTGTGTATTATGCATTCCCTATTTTTTTTCTCAACAACAGTATGCAGATATTTTGGATTTTCATTTATATCAAAATAAAAAGAATGATTTTCATGATGCTGTTTTACAGACATGTATTGTTTGTGCAGGTCTGCTGTTTTTATTTAGACCAAAGTAGCCCATAAGCTAAGTTGACATCAAAGTGTCAATTACTTCAACTGCAAATACTTTCCTTTCACCCCGTTACATTATCATTACGTTTCCTAATATCAGCCTCAGTGTGATCAATTAATTCAAATACAGTTCCTGCAAATAACACTCATATATTAATGCTGCAGTGACCACCAACATGGACCATCTGCTGCTGTGGACCCACTTGACTCCAAGTGCTTTTACCTACATCAACCATCAACCAAAATGTCATTTAACATAAATTTTCATTCTTGAACCAATTAAACCCAAATTAATAGCAGTTACATGTAAACTAAATGCTGCTATATTTATCAACATCAGTCCTCTCCACCTTAAGAATACACTAGCTGTTAAAGGTAAAAATTAGACCAATCTCTTTATCCATGGTTGTGGCTAATAACACAATAATTATTAGGGTACTCGCCCTAAGGGCAAGGACCCCTCTAGCTAGAGATAGTGAATATTTGTACATACAAATATATATATACATATATATATATATATATATATATAAATGTACATATATATATATATATATATATATATATATATATATATATATATATATATATATATATATATATATATATATATATATATATATATATATATATATATATATATATATATATATATATATACATACATATATATATATATACATATACATATATATATATATATATATATATATATATATATATATATATATATATATATATATATATATATATATATATATATATATATATATATACATACATACATATATACATATATATATATATATATATATATATATAGAGAGAGAGAGAGAGAGATACATATATATGTATATATATATTTACCTCTACCAAGTAGGTTATGTTTGTCTGTCTGTGAGTAAGATAACTCAAGTTCTCGATGGATTTTGATTATTTTTTTTCTGGGAATGTTGGCCATGGCACAAGTGTGTGATGAGAGTTTGGTAGTGATCCAAACTGGATGTGGATTCAGGAATTTTTAAAGAATTTGCTGACATTGTATGGCAGGGCTGTTTTCCATATCTATCTTCAGTAATAACTTGGCCAAGAATGTTAAAAACATCTTGGTGCCCATGTTAAAGGCAGCCCTGATTTTCATAATTGATGCATTTCTAGTTAAGTATATGAAATGTTAACTTCAGTAGTTATCAAATATATATTTTTATAAACACATTCTATAGTTTTTTTTCTTCATATTGCTAAATCATCATATAAACATATATGCATCATTTGGAGTCTCTCTCTAAGGGTAAGAGTAATAATGACAAGCAGTCATGCTCAAAGTTGCAAAACACAGTAGAAGAGAAAGGAAACAACATATAATAAAAACTAAAAACTGACTAATAATTACAAGAGGAAGAATAAAAAAAAATAAATGACTTAAAAAAACATATAAAATACACTATCTGATGGTTTTAAAATATGTTTGTGGCTTGAATACAAAACCCCCTAATATATATAAAAATCTCTTCTCCTCAACTCTTCATAATAAATGTTGATTTATGAAACGATCACCAGCCAGATATGCTTCTGACCTCCCCAAACACTTTCTATGGGCTCTTCCCAGATGGACTAGTGAAATATATTGAATAGTTCGTCTGGTGTAACTTCCTAAGGTTGCATTGTGTAACAAATCACGTAGACGACATCAAAGGCTGAAGCCATACTCTTCATTTCATAGATATACATATATGCATATATACAAACACATAAATATATTTGTATATACATATACATACATCCAGAGATGAACCATCCAGGTCATCCATGGTCTCAGAAAATTAACTGTTTTGTAAACTTGAATAAATTACCATTATGACGTGTTAAATCTTTAATATCAAGAGAAAAAAAAAAAAAATTTGTCTTGATATTTAAAATAATTTCCATTGGATTAAAGATCTCCGAGGAGAATGATTTCTTTGTTGATGAAAAACTCAATGGTCTCTTCCTCCCAGTCGTCCACGTTGCTGTCCAGCTCATCAGTGTCCACTCCTCCTCTGAGCTCCAGGCCGATGCTCTTCTGTTCTTGGTTAGACTGCAGCGCTGCTTCCCTGTAGTGATGGTACTCCTCCATCGTGGCCCTGAGCTCGTCCACTAGCTCCTTGGAAGCCTTGGACTGGTTTAGTCATTGAAGTTGGTAGATAAAAATAAGTCGTCTGAACTGAACATGCTCTGTGATGCTAATAGAGAAAGCCAGATGGACCTGATGTAAAATGGCTTTCATAAAGTGTGCCTTTAGATTTTCCCCTGATCTTTGGTGTGCTTTGGGCATAAAAACAGTTTTTAAACCATTGCTTTAATGTTTACTGTGCCTGGACAGGCATGTTTAGATAGTTTTCCTCCACTGGAGCAGCCTCTGGCCTAACAAACACCTGACTGAAGAGGTGTCTTCCTTTTGAAGCCATGGTCACATGTAGGCAGGTATGTTATAAATACATAGCTTTTAATGTGCACCAAAAACGGACATTTTGAAAAAGATCTGACAGTGTGAATATCCTCAGACAATTTTTACTGTATTCACATGTAAACCTGAAAACTGCATTTTAAGGCCTAAGGCGTCACACTCTGCACCGTGCACTGTTGCCCTCTCTGTTGTCAGGGACATTGTACTAATGCAGATGCTGCTAAAGCTTTGCTCTTTAACCAGAGCAGACTGGACCACTGACATGTTTACAGACTCACTCACAGTTACACAGTCACTGTGGAGCTGCTTCAAAAACACTCTGGACCAGACCTGGTGTTATGGTTTCTGTATGACAGGCCATGGATGGATATTTTTTAATAACATCTATTCAAATGTGTATTTTGCATAATATGGGACCTTTTAATGTGGTAGCATGATAACTGTCTCTTACCTGAACACTCAATACAAACAATTAAGGCTCTTGGACAGAAAAACAATAAACCAAAACAAACCTCTGTAACAAGAATTGATTTTTATATTTTTTATATTTTTTTATTCGTTTTTTTTTTTGTTTGTTTGGTTTTTTTTTGCCATCATTCAGCTTCACTTCCTGCTCGAGGGAACTGGACCTGACCAATTCGGCTTGTAGGTTGCGATTCGATGTGGAAACCATGTCTAAGAGGTGCTCCATTTCAGTGAAGGTATTTGGCTCCTCCTCTGGGTGTTTGGAGGACAGCTCTGAGCTCTTCTGCTCTTCCGTGTCCTCAGGAGTTTCCCCAGCATCTGCTGCATCCTCAGTGTCCTCACCTTGCACTTTATCCTGTGTTTTCTCACTGTCCTCAGTAGCCTCATCTTCATCATTAAACACCTCATGTTCCTCCTCTTGCAAAGGGGGTGCCAGGTTGGAATCCCACATATATATCTCCAGTTGTTTCTGGAGTTCCTGGTTCTCTTTCTTCAAGTCATTGCATGCCTTCTCCTTTGCCTTCAGCTCATTACGGTGTTTCTGAAGCTGGTTAGCCAATGACTCGATCTTCTCTGTGGCAACAGCGTTCTCCTTGGCAGCCTTCTCCCTCAGAGTCTGGTTTTCCTTCTCCAGGGCTTCCTTTTCTACCATCAGAGTCTGAACCAGTTGAGGAGAAACTGAGGCATTGTCCTCAAGCTTCTTTTTCAGAGCTCAAATTATGCCAAAGAGGTCCTCTTTTTCTTCCTCCACCTTCTCTCTCTTCACCATCTCCTCTTTCATTCTTAGGAACATTGCCGGTATTTTGCTCTGATTTTGGGACGGCATGGTGAACCCTGGTTGGGAACACATGGTGGTTCCTGGTTGGGACGGTGTGGTGGGCACTGGTTGGGACGGCGTGGTTGCCCCTGGTTAGGACAGTGTGGTGTGGTGGTAATGTTGGTGTATCCCTTTAAGATCAGATTTTTAGAGGTGAGTACTGTCCTGGGTGGAAGAATCATAACTCTCGGTAATTTGAGGAGCTTTAGGGCGCCACACAGTTTGTTGGTTCACACGAGGATCCTTTCTTTAAGTTTAAAGGTCCCATATTTTGCTCCTTTTCTGCAGTTTAAAATGGATCCTTGATGTCTTCATGAAATGTTAGTGACATGCTTTGGTCCAAAAAGCCTATGAATAAAGCACGGCTGCATTTTTTCCATGCTCACATAACCGCTCTGTTCAGAACGGCTGGCTTTGAGGGTGGTCGCCTTCATATGCTAATGAGCTAGAGCAGTGTACATACGACAATTCACTTTAGACCTTCAGCGTAACTCGAGAGAAGTGGGCGCTCCAGCCACGCGCCACTTACAGTCCTGAACACATACAAACCCTTAATTCACGCAACCACACACAGTTACAACAGCAAAGCTCTTTTCCCCCAAACATCTCAGGCTAACGCCAACATGATAACCGTAGCGGGACAGCCACAACTTAGCCTACCTTCCCGGCTAACGTTAGCACAAACAGAGGGACCTGAGGTGGGTAAAAGACTGATTATACTCAGCCAACTGTTAAGTTTCTCTTCCTAAACACACACACAAACCACAAATTCAATAACAGCAAACATCACAGGCTAACGCACAACATGCTCACCTCGGCCTAGTCACCGCAGTGGGACTTATTATATTCAGCCAACTGTTAAGCTCCTCTTGATTAATGTAAGAATGCTCATACATTGTTTATCCTTCAGACTTTCAACAAGTAACGTGAACATTGACAAACATGTTGTGCACGTAACCTCTAATTCACTTCACCCTGCTGTTAGCATTAGCTTGTAGCAATGAGCAAAAACACAGCATTAAAATAATCACATTTCTATCATCAGGTTTGGCGATGGATTGTTGGTACTGAGCCTGGATTCAGGAAAAGTCAGTCCTGTGTTGAACTGACTGAAGCTGAAGTGACTGGCACACACATACAGGTTTTAGCTGACTGTAGCTGCTCATTCCCTTCAAAAATAAAACTAATCCGCTGGGCCCTTTGGTCCTCTGAGGCTGGTAGCCTTTATATATCTTAAGATATATGTGGCTGTTTACAGCCAACAACCGAGTAGTGACAGCTTCTGAGCTTAGACATGCTGAACATCGATCTCTCACGAAGAATATAAACAACATGGCTGCTCTTCACAGAGGAATCTCTCCAGCAGGGGGGAGGGGGATACTCAGGTAGACCAATCAGGTTAGGTATGCGGATCAAAAAATATACTGTTATGTAACAGTATATAGACTCAACAGCTCGCCTAATGCCATGAGTTTACATTTATGCAGCCTGCTAAATACATGTTTTGTTGTCTACTATCACATGTTGTGGGCTGGGAGGAAGGCCAAATACCCAAAAATGTGTTCAAAAGCCATTAAAAAGTGGTTTTTGCATAATATGTCCCCTTTGAATAAATTATTAAGCATAGTTTAGAAAACCTTGCCACATATACTTGTATTTTGTCTCATTTTTAATGTATGTTATAACAAATATCCAATCTCATACATATTTAAGAGCATATTCTTAGTCGTCACTTCCTGCTGGAGAAGAGATTTCACACCGTCGTTGGTGACCACTTCTGCTTCCTGCAAATAAACACCGTGGGAACCTTCCACTGATCCAATTTGATGTTTCACAAATACATGATGAATAACAAAGAAATTCTCATATCGCATCACCAGTGTGAACCACAATAACACAGACAATAAAGACTCACGGATATAGTCATACTGCAATGTTTGGGGCAATTTGTCGGTCCATCAGTGTAGTTAATCAATTATTTATGTCTTCACTGTAATTCAAAAGAGGGTTGATATTTTATCTGAGCTGAAACAACAACAACTTAAACTCCCTTGAACATGCTCAAATCTTAAATTATTGTGTTTTATTCTTTAACTGTGTGTAGGTTTATTTGTTTTTATTGTCATTTGCGTACAAGTCTGTTGCCATACACAACAGTGAAGGGCCATAAAGAGGGGAAAAGTTATGAAGATTCAAAGAGCCCGACTGACGGGGGGCCCTAAAATTGATCATATTATTAGTATTTTTGAACATATCAACTCATTAACTTTTTGTCTTAGGTCTTAAAATATCTAATTTATGTTTGCTTATTAAAAAATTACAGGCTTTTCTTCTTTTTAAGTGTAAAATAATAGTAGTGGGGCATCTTTTGCATCCGTTTCATGTTTTTTTGCAGCTCCCACTAGACAGCATTTATATTCAAAGAGGCTTTTTGAACATTGAAAAGAGGACAGTGTTTTAAGCTTTGGGTTTTTAGATCAACCCTCACAGCACCATGGGATTGCTGACGACCACAAACAGTAACTTCCATTTTGTTCACTTATAAATGTGGAACCACACACCAGACCTTTGTGTGGAGAGCAGTGTTTGGAAACTAACTCCTCTATTAAGAGCTTCAGGTCAAAAATAACCATTGATGATGCTTTTAATCTAGCCAGGAAGAGTAGTTTTTTTCTGATATATTATGTTTGTGGATCCACACGGATACATTTAAAACTGGTGACTTGTTGTCCATTTCTTTAATGAAAAATGTAGCAGTGATATTATAAGGCCTTTATTCTGAACCTTTGAGAAAGTGACAACTTCCAGTTTGTCTATGGAGTCATTAAATGTGCCCAAACAATGTCATTTTCTCTTGTTTCTTGGTGTAAGGGTCCATTCAGAAGCAGCCAAAGAACTACACAATAGTTGACTATCAGTTCCCCCAAACAATTAAAAAGAAAGTGTAAGTAATGTTATGATGTCCTATGTAACTTTTAAAACATAAACTGCTTCTAAAAGTAGTACAAATGACTAAATAGAGCAAAACATGTTTATAGGAATAAATAAGGACTAAATAGTTAATAATTTTTGTTGTTAATTTTTTTACATAACTTGATTTTGTTCTCCTACAAGCCTGGGGTCAACAGAATCATATTCAGATGTGAAAAGGTTTGTTCATTGTTGAATTGTGTGTAATTTGTAGAAAGTTCAGTGAGTTTTAAATTCTGTTCAGATTTTTTGTTTCGTCACTATGGTAAAACTATATTAAAAACATCAATCTGCTTTTCTTCATAAATATGATAGGATAAAGTTTACAATTCGAAACAAGCAATTACATTTTTTGGCTTAAAAAAAGTGAGTATTTCAGTTCAAAATAACAGGAATCACGGTTTAAAGTTAGGATGACCATGTTTCCACAAATGTTTAGAGGCCTCTACATGACTCTGGGCTCCAGAAAGATTTCCCCTTTATCCCCCCTTATGTGCCACATACGTCTGACCCTCTACTAATGAACAAAGCTGCCCATAAAGGTGAAAGCTTTCAGGGGCCCAGCCTAAAAAGGGGGGCCCATAACGGTTCAAAAATGGTCCACCCTAAATTAAGCTGGTATAATTAAACTTTACTATTACCAAATTCTCACATTTCCTGTTAACAAAACAAAACAAAAATAAAAATTTATCTATGGAGACTTCAGTAAAATGCAGCATGTTTCAAAACTTAAACACCTTTTTCCTAAAATGTTACAGGTTGCCACTTTTACTTTACTGCCAGGCCCTCAATGTTGGGAACAGAACAAAAGTTGGGATGGCGGAAAATAAGTAATGATTAAAAGGGGAACCAGTTACAGAACAGAACTCCAACAATAGGCTGAAATGAAGAGCTTAATGTTGGCCAGAGGAAGGCACTAGTGTTTCTAATCCAGCACATGGGTTTTACTTATCTAAATCACACCAGGGAAAGGGCCCCCTTGGTTTTTCAGGGGCACAGCCATTTCTTTTTGAGGGCCTGCTGATAAATACACAGCAGCAGAGATTGAAAAATAAATTAGGTTCAACTACAGCAGACTGCACACAGCCTTGTAGCTTCTTGTTCAATGCTGCCCCCTACTGCAATGGAAGAGTACTACATAAAATGTATGTTTTTGCCGTTTATTCAGGCTTCAGTAAAACTGAATTATCTTCACAGAAAGTTTGTAAAAAGGGGCACATTTTTATTAAAGCTTTTATTCTTAGTAATATCAAATGAAAATAAAATGAAACCGGAAAAAGTTAAGACAAATGGTCATCAGTTTTTAATTAATGTGTAATGAGACGTCTTGAGCTAAAAGACAAATCAGGTGTTTGTGTACCATAGTGACTGCACTTATGTGTTTTCTGAGTAAATGGTTTGAAATTTTTAGATTTGGCTCAACGTTTTGCAATAGGACACCATATTTTACCAGTTACACTGAGATAACCTAATACATGACTAGACCAAAAAATGTGCCTCTGAAAAACTTAATTTTCAATGTGTTTTTTTTTTTTCAAATCTAATGTTTGTAAGCCGTCATGAAACACTGTTAACAAATGTTTGCATATTTGTTCTTTTATTTGTTTTTTTTTCTATTTGCGTCAAATATGTACGTGCTTATGTAAAATGAATGAAAATGAATCATGAAGTGTTCAAAATACATTTTGACAATATATTTCATTTCTAATTTTTAAATATACTGAAGCAAATGACAGACTACTACTACTATCACACTACAGCACGGCACAGTAGCTCAAAATACTCAGTGTATTGGGTACTCTGTAAATTAAGTGCTTTTTTTTTACTTTAAATTTAGAACAGTCATAGAGTAGTTATCCTGCTTTATCCATTGTTACCTGCTTCATCCATTGTTTTAAATTGTTTTAATTGTTTTTATGTCTGTGATGTTATGTCTATTATGTACAGCACTTTGTTTTGGCTGTGATTGAAGTGCTTTAAAAATAAAGTTGAGTTGATTAATAATTGTACTATTATTTGATACAATAAATTGGTACTCCATCCATCCAGGGGCACTGCCAGAAACTTTGGGCCCTATGAAAACATGCCAGATTCCAAAGCAGCTCTGCACAGCATCAAACATCTGTAAGGCAAATAAATAAATGTGATGTAAAAAATAACCTAAAACTCATATAAACTTTAATCTCGATGTACTTTGGCTTAAGAGAAACATTTAATATCTATTTCTTTTTTTTTTGTAGATTTTTTTTGTAGATTTTTTAAAGGTTAATGATGCTTAAAATATGATTGTTTGAAGCAGACAGCAGAAAGCAGTTCATATTTCACTTTGTGGCACTTGTGTGGAATCTGGAGAAGATTCAGCATGCTCAAGCTTTTATTGCCACCTGTTTTGGCATTTGTAACTAAAAAGCTATCAATATAAACAATCCAGTCTAGACTTATATCTTGTTTGAAGTTTTATCTATCCTTTTCAAAAATTTGATATATCTCCTAGCCCTGCTTCTAACTATTTCAGCCAAGATGTTCTGTTTAGGGACACAAATAACTTCACTGGAACCTTCTTTCATTATTCATCTGGAAATTATACAATTAATCTTAAATTAAACTTTTCTACAGGAAATTGGACATTGGGCATTTGGTCAATTTTAAGCATCCAGTAGTTTTTATGTATTATTTTATTTTTGGATAAAATAAGCTCTGTCAAAAATGTAAAACTTTTGCTGATTAAATATTTGTCTTACACCAAAATCTGTTATTTCATACCATTCAGATATTTATGCAGAAATTATAGAAGAAACTACTATCCCAAATGTATGAAAGGGGGTATATTTTAGTTTCATAAATGTCCTGTAATGGTAATCTTGTGGCACAAAAAGGAGCACAATTTTTAATCCTTGCCAGTGAAAACAGGAAAAACATGTTTTTTTGTAGGTGAAGAGTAAACACATCTTAAAACCTTCATGGCAAAACATTGTCAGTATCATAATATATTAGGGGAACTTATCAGTCATGGGTCCTTAGAATCTAACTAACTTTTTCCCTTTTATGCCTCCCTGCATCCACCCATTACACCCTCAAACAAGATTTGAAAACTGAATGTTCAATATCACTGGGAGGCCACAGGACGGTGCTGTTCTCCAAATTGCTGCTATGATCTGTGGGCTTTCTGGACGCCGAGTTCATCCCTTCATAAAGAGTAAACACGATCATTATCTGGGGAGGGGGTTCCTAAACTTTTCAGCTCGTGCCCCACAAACTGACAGTACCGGAGACCCCAACCGTCCTTGGAGGGGGTGAAGCATTTAATAAACTTTCTGGATTCTTTATATCACTTTAATTTCATCATGAAATTTCTCTAAACTACTACGATACAGTCCACTGTCCCAGGCGAGGTTACCAGGTGACATAGGACAAGGACAGGGTACAGCCTGGACCAGTCGCCAGCCAATCACAAGGCTATCACATAGAGACAACCATTCACACTCACACCAAAGGGCAATTTAGAGTCATCAGTTAACCTAACAAGCGTGTGAGAAAAGTGTGAGAAAAACCACACATGCAACGGGAGAACAGACAAAGTCCACTGAAGATCCTGAGCAAAGAGTCAAACCAGCAACCCTCTTGCTGGGAGGCACTATGATATTTTGTTAACTGGGTCATAGGTTATCACGTGGAAAATATACCATTTCAAATCTTTTTTTTCCCTTTTTTTTCGTCAATTGAGGGGCATCTCTCAACCCCCGTTTTGGTGTCGTGCAACCTCTTGAGGGGTCCTGACCCCAACTATGAGAACCATATCTAGAATTGTGTCGCATTTGACATGAAACATTTCAATATCTATTACACTAAAGAATACAGTATTTTATTTGGCTTAAATCAGTTTCACCAGCAACACAACAAAAAAAACTACATGCAGATAATGTGTTTTCTTCATGAGTTATTTCAATATTGAGTAGCCTAAGCATGCATGTCATTTTAGGTCAGCTGAGGTTTTTTAAAAAATGTGCTTGAACCTTCAAAAATAAATGTTGATACAATGTGGGTATGCTCACAAAAGAGTCAACTGAGGTTATCCTTAAGTGCTTAACTCATTATCAATACATCCTACAAATTAAATTATGGAAGTTTGAAGTCTCGCAGTGAAAATGGAATTCCTTTCAAACCAAGGGTGTCCAAACTATGGTTCGGGGACCAAATGCGGCCCACTGCACATTTTGAATTGGCCCCTGAAACAGTTGAATGAATAAAGAAATTTCGATTACAGCAAATACCATCAATCATGCACATTTTTCTCCAATAAAAATGTGTCACAAGGTTACATTTACAAAGTATATTGCAATATTCATCTTCAATCACCAACATTCTTGCAGTTTACTCTTGTTTTGTGTCTATCAGTGAAGATTGCTATCAGCATCTCTCATCTCTGCTGCTCAGGTTATTCTTGCAGTGACTAGGTGTAAATCCAGTGACAGGGTTACAAGGGCCCGACAGGTGATAACCCGACCCTAAACCCAAAAACTTTGAATTAAATACACTAAAAGTGAGGTGCAGCAAGTGGCTCAGTCGTCCATTGTTCTTTATGCAGCTCGTAAACAGTTAAGAAACCCCTATAAACCATCGAAAACACCCTGACCCACTGTGGCAACCAACCCCAGCACAGAAAATTTGAAAATTCATGGATAACAGAAAGTCCTGTATTTTAGCTTTAAAATATCATTTCAGAGAAAGACCTTTTAGATGCGGTACCAGTTCAGTAATTTAGGGCATCAGCATTGGGTGGTGGTCTAAAAATTTTGTTTAACACTGTATATGTACATTATCTTCATTTCTTACATGTTCGAAATAAACTACAACTTTTACTTGTACTTAATAAGGTTTTATAATAGTAACTTTATTTTTATTTAATCATAGTATTTGTGTGTTCTTTCCACTCATTTAATAACAAAACTTTATTTTCTGTCGTGAACTTCTTGACTTCCAGCAAACACGGAAGTAGCGGCAAGACCGCGCGTGTGCGTCATGACGTCACGAGTCCTCCTCGGTCCCCTTCCACTCAGGCTCCCACCACCTCAGACATGGCACCGTGAACCGACACATGGCAGCCCGAAGCCATGAACCAAAAACAACCCACCAAAAACCACAGAAGATGTCTTAATGTCAGCGGCTCACGTCGGTTCATTTAATCCAGTTCACCTCCTACAAAAACCTCCGCTGGGCGACAAACCGGCTGTCGGTGAGAGTCAGGGGGACTGCGGCCACTTCAGCTGAATTTCCGTGAATCCTGCAGGACTCTGTGGTCGACATGGGGGTCCAGGGCTTTTTAGAGTACATTGAAAAGCACTGCCCCAGCGCCGTGGTGCCGGTGGAGCTCCAGAAGCTAGCCAGGGGCTGTATGGTCGGAGGTGGCCGGCAGAGACCCCCTCAGAGCCCGCTGAGGTTGCTGGTGGACGCCGAGAACTGCCTCCACCGGCTCTACGGGGGCTTCTACACCGACTGGGTCAGCGGGGGCCAGTGGAACCACATGCTGGGGTACTTGGCCGCCCTCTCCAAGGCCTGCTTCAGCGGCAACATAGAGCTCCTGGTGTGCTTCAATGGCGCCCTGGAGAAAGGCCGACTCCACGAGTGGGTCAAGCGACAGGTGAACGAGAGGCAGACCGCCCAGCAGATCATCAGCCACGTCCAGAACAAGGGCACCCCGCCACCCAAAGTCTGGTTCCTCCCTCCCGTCTGCATGGCCCACTGCATCCGCCTGGCGCTCCTCAGGTTCCGCGTCGGGGTAAGAGAGAGTCGGCCTGGCAGTGCCTGTTGAGCCGGGCCACTGTGGGCAGACATTAGCAGGGCTCTGATTAGCCTGTTAGCCTCCCACCACCATGTCACCCCTGCCAGCTTAGACCACCACAGACCCTCAGACTGAGAGGGGGTCACCTGGACCAGGACTTCAGCTGGATATGACCGTTTGACATTTTCTAGGAATGCACGATAATTGATTTTTGCTGATATCAATCAACTAATCAGTCAAACTTTATTTGTACAGCACAGTTCAGACAAAGTCAGTTGTAGTTCAGAGTACTTTACAGAAGATAGAAAAGTGTTTGACTACAGATTTAAAGTAACAGTGATAACAATTATGGATTTTTTCAACTACTTATAAAATTAATTTACTGAGTAGTATTCAACAGTAACAGTAAGAGAAACAGTAAAATCAAGATGGCTGATAAAAAAGGGAAGAAACAAGAGTAAAAGCAAAGCAATAAAACCAAGAGGCAACAGATAAGAATTAATAAAAAGCTAAAACATATTAAAAACCATGTTAAACTATATGACCATGATAATAATTACAATCAGTACAAATTAGGGATGAACGATATTATCAGTTTGATATCAGTATCGGCTGATATTGTAATTTTTGCAGATATTTACAGCTGATGTATCGGCCACATATATTTGCTAATTACACAAATGTACAATAATGCGTCTTTTCGTCACTGCATTGAAATCACGGGTTTCATTTTGGAAAGAGTAAAATGCTGTTTTTCTTGTTTTACATCTATTTCTTGCAAAAATATACTGTAACACTGAAAGAAACAAGTCCGTTTTTCTTAAGTACAGATCTTGTGCTCTTGACCAGAAATTCAAGTGTCGGCGATAATGAATAAAAAAATATCTACATGTCAGATATCGGCAAAAAATCCAATAACATGCATCCCTTCTAAGTAGTATTCAACAGTTACAGTAAAAGAAAAAGTAAGAGAAACTGTAAAATCAAGATGACTGATAAAAAACATATCAGGGAAAAACAAGAGTAGAAGCAAAGCAATAAAACCAAGAAGCAACAGATAAGAATGAATAAAAAGCTAAAACACATTAAAAACATTTTAAAACTTATGACCAGGATAAGAAATACAAACAATACAAATCTAATTTAACATCAAACAAGTCTTAAATGTAAATTTAACAACAAAATAATTGATATGTCAAGATATTTCAACTTTTTCTTTTAGCCAATACTGCTAAACTACCAATGTAACAAATAAAAACTAACCTACTACCTACAAATCTGCTTTAAAACGAGAATAGGTAGAAGTCAGACAGCTCACAGTAGATGGTTCATTTATTTAATTGCAAACATAAAAAATAAAATCACATCAAAACCGTAAGTGATTTCTTTGGATTTCATGTGCATTATAGATAGAGATGCCTGAGACTGGACTTTTGTGATATTTCTGAACTCATACTATTCAGTTTAAGCAGTTGTATATACAGATGTGCTTTTCCCAGTATTTTCAGTCGATATTTTGGACGAGCAAATTGTCCACGAGCATCCCATGTTTTGGCTGTGATATTGGCAGAATGCACATATGTAGCATAATAGTAGGGCTACCTGATTATGGCAGAGTGATTACAGTTATTTTGCTAAATATTGTGATAATAATTATAAAACAGGAATACCTACTGATATCACAACACGTGCCACATGCATCATTTAACTTTGACACTCTTAACACAATCTTTAAGAACATTAAAGTAAAGTAATATATGAAAATAAAATTGAAAAAACACCAATAATATTTATGGATGTTGAAAGATCATGTGGCTTAGGGGTCTCTAAATCTCAGTCACTAATTTTTCATAATTGTGACTGACGGTAATTGTAATAGAGATAAAAATTGATTAATTACGCAGCCCTAGATTATAATTAGATTAGATTAGAGTAGATTAGATTAGATAGAACTTTAGTAATCCCTTAGGAAAACTCATTCAAGGAAATTAAGATTCCCATAGCATTGTATAGTACACAGGTATAAAAGAATATCAGTATTGTTACCTGTGATGATGGGTTCAAAAATATCGTATATCAGCAAGAATACAACCGTACTCACCACTGAGACTGATATTTTTCCTTCTAAACTAAAAAGAGGCTGTTTCTTACACCACAACAGCTTATTTTAGGGATGTGCAATATTATTGGTTCAATATCGATATCGGTAGATAACAGTTTAAAAAGTTAAATTACGGCATCTGCAGATATGAAAAGTTTTGCCAATATTTGAAATATCAGCTAAATGTATAAAATTTTGTTTCCACCAAGCAGTTCAGTTCAGGTTGGCTGGGCATGGTACGCAATTACTGAAGTTTCCGCGGTGAAATGAGGAGAAAAGATTCCCAAATAACGGACCTGCGTTGTCCCACCTTTTGGCACCCCTCTGAAGGGATGACAGGAGTACCAAACTGACCCCAAAAGGTGGAGTTTAATGCACTGCTGTCTGTTAATTGGTCCCAAAAATCATCAATTCTCATGCAACAGCAGCTAAATCAAAAATGCATACGGAGCCATGTTCAAATTAGCTGTGAATTTAGAGTGATTTGTTCACTGCTGTTTAAAGAATGTCGACATGAAGCAATGCTCCACAGAGGACTGGAGTGCTCAGTCCTCCATTTTGGCTTTTGTTTACGACCGCGCTCTGCTTCAAACTGTTTCGCTGCTGTGGTGTCAAGCTTCTACTTCAGTGGGGTACACACATAAAGGTTATCGGGCTGTTTTTGTCCCGACTTTCCCCCTTCCCGACCAAGGACGGCAAACTTTAGATTATTTCATGTCTTAAAAGATTGTCCTATAAAGTTATCCTAAGAATGAATTTGTCCCAATAACCAGCTCCAAAACGGGTCGGGCCGACAGTCGTAAATATTACACTTGTTCAGTATTTATGACCAAAAATCTTCATGTGTGGGTCATGACTTAAGTCCTAATTCATGACTCCGTGAATTGTGATGTGAATGTAGCCAATCAAGATGCGAGCTGACTGAGGAACAAGGAAGCAGGCGTAAATCAAAACAAGCACAGCCGACCTGAAACATAAACATAAAATTCAGTGGACGTCAGAATATGGAGGACCAGCTCACGTGTTCACGAAGTCTCCCGACCTTTTTCCACAGTCTTTTCTTTAATTTAGTTCAGGATTTTTCCGTCAAATAGTCCAAAGACCACCATCATTCCCTCTACTTGTATGTCCTCTTCCATGTTGCGTGTTGTGCTTTCCAGTTGTTGCTGTGTTTCTTCTTCTTCGTTTTCTTAGATCAGATTTCTGGCTTGGAGGACTAGTTCTAGATCAGTGGTGGGACAGAATCTTTATGTGTGTGGTGTGCTGTGTTGAGATTATTGGAGCACACTACTCACAGTACGATCAAGAGTGTTCAGTGCCTGATTTTTTTACCTTCATGTGTGAGGTCTCTGACAGCCAAAACATCTCTACAGATTTAGAAAATCCTTATGTGTGGACCCCGCTTTAGCAGAATTGTTGTAGATTAGAGCTTGGCAAGATGGATCTGCCTGATTACAGACCTTGAATCAGTTGGATCCAGCTGCACTGTAAGGTTAGGATGGTATGCTTTTCAACTTCTACTGACTACTGGACAAATGAATTAGAAACACTGCTTTAATTTTGGAGGAAAACTTTGACCAGATATATTGAATATTGGCCAGAAAATTGCCAAAACCTTCACTGCGCTGCTCTGCTTTAGATGTATTGGTTTGAGAATGCACTTATGCTACGATGTATGTTCATTCCACTGTCATTGTTCACACAGTGCCGCTGTTTGGACTAGATTAGCCACTGTTGACATGTGTTTTTCACAAGATTTAATATAGTCCATTATTTGTCTCCCTTTCTCTGAGTATCCAATCAGCTGTGTAGGCTTAAATCTCAAAAGCTTCTCAAACATAACTGCACCTGCTCTGAAATCCTGTTTCTTTGACGTCTCCCTGAGCGCCTAATGCCCCGTGTCAGTCTAAGAGGTTTATTTTGAGGCTTTGCCATCTAAAGCCGATTTCTTGTCTGGACCTCTCCTCAGGTTGTCCAGAGCATCGAGGACCACCACCTGGAAGTGATAGTCTTATGCAGAGAGAACGGCTTCCACGGCCTGGTGGCCTACGACTCTGATTACGCCCTGTGCAACATCCCGTGTTACTTCAGCGCCCATGCCCTCAAACTGAGCCGCAACGGAAAAAGCCTCACCACCAGCCAGTACCTGATGCACGAAGTTGCACGGCAGCTTGATCTCAACCCAAATCGTTTTGTCATTTTTGCATCGCTTTTAGGTTGTTTAGATTCTACATGACAGAAAATAGATGACGCTGACTGTGAGATGGAGCTCACTAACACAAATCATCTGTTGTATGTTTACAGGAAACCACATTCTGCCTGATGACGACCTGGCTGCCTTTCACTGGAGTTTACTTGGTCCAGAACATCCTTTAGCATCTTTGAAGGTAAAGATTTGAAGTGTTTTGATCCCCGTGGTTGAGTAACCCAACACACCAGATAGACTGTTCAGTATGTTTCACTAGTCCACCTGGGAAACAGTCCATAGAAAGTGTTTGGGAATGGGCAGATCCATTAAGCATATCTGGCAGATGACTGGACACTCATTCTGTCAGTCACATTCGTTACAGGCCAAGTTCTTTACAGGTAAAGAACAGAAAGAGAGCCACTTTGTAGAACAAACTCTCAGTGAAACATGTCAGAAGTGGAGCGAAAATATCCTCTCTAGAGAGAAGTTGGTAACGTTATTTGTTTTCCAGTCAAGGTCTGATAAAACTGCTACTGAAGCTGTTAGCATCTATGCTAATCTCTGTACAGTCACTTCATGATAGATTGATTGATTGATATCTTTATTTTAATCATTTCAATGACAACTTAAAAACAGTTAAAAATACAAAAAAGTGATAGTAAAAAAAAAAAAAGAAAACAACACAGTAGCTGAATCTGCAATTTTTTAAGCCTCTCAACTTGCATAAGTGAACTGAAATCATAACACTGTCTTAAATTTACCAAAAATAGATAAAAAATGAAATCATACCTATGCCTTCTTTACAAATGTATTTATCATACCCTGCAAAATTTTCCTCCAAATACTCAGCAAGCACCTTGTGGTATTTATTCATCAATGTACCTCTGGAAAATCATTTCTCTGTGCCTCTTTTTTAAAAAGAATAATGTGTGAAATTTGCTATAGTTCTGTACTCCGTTTAACTCCACTAACAGTGATACAGAAATGTTTTAATGTTGTACACACACTTGTAACCTTCAGATTTGAATTTTCCCTTGAATTATAACTCTCCCCCCCTTTCATAAAACATTTTCTGAATGTTTTTTGGGAGCATATTATTTCTCGCTTTATATAGTAGTTGAGCTGTTTTGTGCTCCACCAAATCAAAAAACTTTAGGGTTTTGGATTTAAAAAAATAAATCATTTGTGTTTACTTGAGATTCAACATTATGAATGATTCTGATTGCTCTGTCATGCCTTTGTACATTTATCTAAATAAGGAAGAATTAGTGAGTTAGAATTGGTCACTTCTTGCTGTCATTTCATTTGTATCTCTCACCTCTTCCTGGTCCAGAGAATGCTGATTGGCCGGTCCTGCTTTGGGCTTAGCATAGTCATTGTACATTCGAGGTTGTCAAGATGGATCTGTGTGATGACAGACATTGAATCAGGCTGATCCAGCTGCACTGCAATGCTAATGGTTATGCTGAACAGCTTTGACCCAGCTTTGGACAATTTTCACCAAAGCCTTCTGAACTATGAACATGTTTAAAAAACTGTCATTGCCACTGGGGCACTAGGCATATTTATCGGACTGATATAATATCGGCCGATTTTGGGGAAAATTACATCACTTTTTATCGGCCTGATACGTACATTTTATCCGATAAACAGATTCGATAAATTACTTAAATTTGGGGAAATTGTTTGCAGGCCGCGTAGCCCCATGTCAAGCCATGTCGTGCTGGTTACGTCATCTATTGCTTCTTACTAGAAGGACCCAAGCCTGTCCCCGTCTCTCTGCCTGACCAAAAGTGAACATGGCTAGATCAGTGTGGTTGTTTTTCTCAGTGGCAGCAGATAACAACAGCATTGCTGTTTACACAACCTGTTTGGCAAGAATTCTGAGAGTAGGAAAGATGACTTCAAGTTTTAACACAACAGATCTTATTGCTCACCTGAAGAGTCGTCATCGCGGTGAAGCGGTATTGAAAGAAGACGAAGCAGCCGCTGTAGCAGCTAGCGTGCTAAGGCTAAAAACAACAACACGGAGCATGGATGTCCCCATTCAGCAGGTGTTTGAAAACTGTAAAAACGTTTTAAGAGACAGTGAAAAGGTTAAAGCCATTAACAACAAAGTGATGGAGTGCACTTGACGACCAGCCCTTTTCTGTCGTTGAGAGCCCGGGTTTTGGCAAGTTAATAGCACATTTGGAGCCACGTTACACCCTCCCAAGCTGTTGCTTCTCCTTGGATGTATCCCTCCATGCCCTCTAAGGTATCGTTGCATCACACATCCATAACTTCATAAAATAACACATAACAAGAACAGACTACACGGAAGTTTTACCACAGACATATGGACATCTGACGTTAGTCCGGTCAGCAAGCTTAGCTTAACGGTTCAGTGGTTGGATCAAGATTTCAACATGCAAAAAGATTATATTAAATATAAAAATATGAACCTATCGGTTATCGGTATCGGCCATGAGAAGCAGGAAATTATCAGTATCGGTTGAAATATTTCATATCGTGCATTACTAAAAAGCGGGGAACACATAACACGACAGTCAGGACAACATTTGGCTGGGAGCTCCACTTCTGATCAAACTCAGCAAAGGTCTGATTATCTGTCGGTCCTAAAGATAAATTTACCTGATCATCCTGTGGTGTGAGGTTATGAGTCATTTTATCCTGCCGAAAGAGGACCAGGGCCGCCCTGACTTCAAATCGTAAACATTAAACGTGTTAAATATTTATGATCAGAAATCCTGATGTGTGGAGTGGACCGAGAACGGCTGAGCATGTCTGTTGTGTTTTGTCACATGGACCGAAGCAAAGCCAACCAGGGAGCAAGCTGTCTGAAGCAGGAAGCAAATGTCACCAAGGCAATGAGAGTAAAGGTAAAACATTAGGTCAGATGGACGTAAAAATGGAGGTGCCACTCACTTGTTTAAAAATTACAGCTGATAAGGAGAGGAGCTGGACAAAAATCACAGCCACCAAGGATGTTATAAGAAGCTAACCACTAGCTGCATTTATACTCCTGCTGTTGTCGGCCATGTTTGTTCACGTTGAAGCCGTGTGTGATCACAGGCGCAGGTACTGCCCTCTTGGTAAATGAACTGGTTGGTTTGTGGTGTCCTGTGTCTCTGTCTTTGTGCCTCACCACACACTACAGGAACTACACTAATAAATCTGACATTATCTGTCTTCATGTGTGGCTTTCTCACTGTTTCAAACTCAGTGAAGATTTTAAAAGTCTTGATGTGTGGACCAGGCTTTTCACATTCTGAAAATACAAGCTCTTTATTTCTACATTTTTAAGTTTTGGTTTCCAGTATTCATCTTTCTGTCACGCTTAATAAAATATGTGAACATTTTTTTTAACTATTTAATTGCCATTTCTTTTAACTATTAGTTCAAATGCTTCCTCTTGTTTACTTTATCTACAATATCTCAACTTTTATTTAAGATGACAATAAAATAAACAGTTTGATATTAATGCAAACTGTTATTTTAACTGCTAATTCAAAGACTTGAGCTCGCTTATTTTATAAAGAATAGCTTGTAATCCTTTCTCTATCAGTGGTTGTATTTCTTTTATAAATAAATGAACCAGCTTCTATCGCTCATTAAACCACTGATAATATGACAAACAAAGCGTTTGGTTTGATTTTATAAAGATCATCAGACGATAAAAATGTGATCATATTCATCTTAGTGATCATAAATTTCAGAGATTCAGTGTACACTATTTACAGATAGGACACTTCTGTGATTTTAATGTAATATTTTACAACAATAATTCAAGCTTTGAAGTACAGGGCTTTTTTATTTTAGAGATAAAGGAAAAAACCTTTAATGACTTTCAGTGTGTTTAGTAGTGACTGCTCAGCAGATAGGACATTTACTCCTTTATGCCAATGAAATGTCTCGTGAATTCAACAACGACTGATCTGTGTACAGTTATTAGACCACCACCCAATGTAAGCTTTATGCCATAACTGCTAAATTAACTGTATTTATGATAATCAAAAATTTTTTTATTTTTCTATAGTGGTTAAAACACCAGTATGTAGAAGCTCTTTCAAAGTTATAAATATTTAATAGTTATTCATGATTTTCCAAATTTACTGTTCTACAAAAACAAACAGTAAACATAATAAAGCACATTATTATTTCTTGATGAAGATGTCAAATTATAGTTATCAATCCCTGAATAGAAAAATTAGTTTAGCGTTGAATATAATGCTTAATTTCTGACTTCTCAGAAAAGACCAGTGAACCATCTTTAATTTGTGTATGAATTTGGTTTGAGGTCCTTCCTGTTTGAAGTGTACTGTACATCCTTTAACAATAACATTTTCAGTTTTAAACACAAAGATTTTTAAAATGTTCCTCGATTTATTTGACAGATGGTCCAATCAATTTGTGAAGCCCAGCATAGCTGTGTGTTTTTCTAGAATGAATAGAATTAGTTGTTAATCTTTTAAAAAGCTTCATAACATTTCCCATAAGTGTGGAAGCTTGCATTGACGAAGGACAGATGAGATGTGATGCCACGCAGAGGGGCAGAGTCCTCCCTCTGTTACAAACTCTAACCTGGCAGCTGGTTTGATGTCCATAAAAGTGTCATGTCTTTAAATCAATATGAGATGCTGCTAACACACGATTATTAAAACACTCCTGTACACTTAGATTGATCAGGCTGATGAAACATGATTTTATGCATCAGTGTGAGTGAAAATGTTCCAGTCCATCCAAAATGTATTCACTCACCAGACAGGAGCGTCTTCTGCAGCATGTTAAGTAATGTTTTTGGCTGTAAGGAAAAGATTTCTCTGAAACTTTACTGAAGTTTGGCTCACTTTCCCTCTCCTCTCCCTGAATTCATGATCTTTTCCTTGAATATCAGGCAGGTAGATTTTCTAAAATCCACAAAGTGTACTGTGGTTTCCATCTTTCTCAAAACTGTCTGCATTCTTCATCCACTCTCACTCTGAAAGGAAACGGCGCTCTAATTAGTTCACGGTGCGTCGGCCTGGAGCTGAGCGTCTCCCGGGGGCAGACTCCTGAACTCAAACTCTCAAGGCTGATGGACATGTGCAGACGTGACATTAATTTAGGCCTTTAAAAATACTTTAAAGGAACCTGATTTGACGGAGCGGTAAGTGACCAGACACGACCCATATACATCAATCAATCAATCAAACTTTATTTGTGTAGCACTTTTTATACAAGTGCTTTACATAAGAAATAAAGATTCTGACAGAAATCAGAGTTAGAGGACTGAGGAAACGCTATCTTGAATTAAAAATGAGGAAACACAGGAGCTAAGACTAAAATGATGATTAAAAATCATAATAAGAAATTAGATAAAAATACTATAGGGAAAAGTAAATAATTTAGTAAAATAAAATTTAAATAACTATGGTAAAATGAGAGCTTAACACCAGATGCGTGATAATATCAGCTAAAGTAGGATAATAAAAAGTAAAGCAGCTAACAGAGAATAAAATTTCAAATAATAAATCTGAATTGAAATGTAGAAATAAAACAGATTAAGAGGATTATATTAAATTAAAAGATAATAATAAAAAAAAAATATAATCAACTAAAATCCAGACTAAAACGGCACAAAATGCCCAAACAATCTATAAAAAAATGATTAGGATATTCATTTTTTAAATTTCAGATTTGATACGGATAAACATTTTAGATGTTAAAAAATAATAAAATGAAAAAATCATCCACTGGCCGGATTGTATTGACATTGTTGGGGTCTGTAATGAGGGTGAGGTGGGTTAAAACACTTTTTTTGGTTAATTGAAGGCAAAGAACAGACCCTCTTTCTACCATCTTTGAGTTCAGACCTTAGACACAGCTCTGTGCATGCCCACATGCTTTTATTCTGATTATATGTTAGATGCATGTACACATGCCATGATAGGATTAACATTACAGAAAGGGCAAATGTAAACATGGCTGGTGGCAACCTGAACCCCAGAACTGTGAATTTGTAGCCGTGGTCTACAATACAAGCTAAAGGGTGATGATGTTATGGCCTCACAGGCTCCTCTCATGCCTTTTTATAAGTTTAGAGCAGAGCTGTGAACATCTCCTCTCGTAGTCTAGCACTCGAGCGACAAAACTGTCAGACAACAAACCGATCTTTAACTGAATGATCACCACCAGCTGCCACCATGCTGGCTGTAGTTTTTTGGCTTCATTTTCATGCGTGGCGGATGTACAAAAGCAGAATATTCAGACACCGACGAACAGCTCTGTCACAGATATGAAAGACAGCAGTGCCAGACTGTTGTGGGGCACTGTGTGTAAATGGTTCAGCTGTTGGTTCTTACATGACGAGCTGTGATTAAACTCAAAGCCATTTGGCCGACATGTGCTGCAGTGCTTTGGCTGAAACGTTTACTATAAGTGTCAAATGAAAATCCAGTGGACTTCATGCTTAGAGTTGTTAAACGTTTTTACTACTGATTTTATGGAGTCGTTATTGCTGTTTGTGAATGCGTGGACAGACTTTTGAAGGATCCCACTCATACATCTAAAACTCGATCAAATCAGTTATTTTCATCAAACTAATGAATGTGGATTGTTTTGTTTAAAAGACAAGAAAAATCCAAAGCTGCAACTTCTGTCGTGTGGACATAAAGTCAAGTTTTGATCTCTGGGAGGCTAATGGTTGAAGTTTTGACTCTGTAACTCTTTATTTTCTGACATTTAGCCAACCCCATCCATTGCGTAGCTGCTTCACTTCAGGGTAAATCACACTAGGGCCAGTTGCCGTGCCAAAAAGGCTTCCTTAGATTTCCGTGTGTACAATGAATTCACACATTTTCAGAGATGATGATTTCAGCCCTTGAAGCACATGCGCTAACCCGGATAACAACAGAAACAGAAAACGGTTTTGGATTCGTGTTGCAGAAGCCACTGAGCTTGTTTTGGCTTTTACAGCAAACCCCTCTGCTATACTGCAGTGTTTCCATATAGATGGACACATTTCTCGTAACGATGCGGAAACGTTCTTGTCTCCGTGTGGACAGGCCATAAGACTAGGACCAACACTATATAGAAAGTTTAAATCCCTACCCTGAGCTACCGTGACCTCTATTATGACTGGATTACTACAGGACCTCTGTGTGCTGGACAGTGTTGGGGAAGTTATTTTTAAACAGTAGTGTTTGTTCATTATTCGTTACTTCTTAAAACAGTAATCTGTTACTTTATTTAGTTACCTTCTATGGAAAGTAATTTTTTACGTTTCTTGTTACCTCCGCCAAGGAGGTTATGTTTTTGCTGGCGTTTGTCTGTCTGTTTGTTTGTGTTCAAAATAACTTGAAAAGTTATGAACGGATTTGGATGAAATTTTCAGGAATTGTCGGGAATGGGATATGGAAGAACTGATTAAATTTTGGGGGTGATCCGGATCACCGTCTGGATCCAGGAATTTTTTTAAAGGATTCTATGACATTGCCAGATAGGATCATTTTCGCCAAAGTGGACCGAAGCTGCTTGGTGGAGGTCTGCGCTCTCTGAGTGCTTTTCTCGTTACTTTTATGTTGCTCAGCTTTGGACAAAACCTTATATCTGTTCCTAAATGTGTACCATAGGCCTACATAAAATTCATCTGCGAATTACATAACAGGTATTTCTTTTTTGCTCTTTATTATACAAAGTCATGTCACATACCGTGTAGAATAAGAGCTCTTGTCCAGTGTTTCCAGATTTTTCTTCTGAAATAAGCAACCAGGTCCATAAAAGCAAGCTTTAAACAAGCATCCTCCAGCTATTTCTTTTTCTAATGTGAAATATTACTTATTTTTTTAAAGAGAAATCTACATAAAATGTGTTTTAATTTTCATCCACATTACATTTCAACTTCACAGTGCCAAACAATTATTAAAAAAAAAAAAAAAAAGAAGCCCAAAGTCGCTTATAATAAGCGGACCTGGCAACTGTGACTCTGGGTCATGGCTGTGTACGTGAGTGTGTTTGGGGGCAGGATCGATAACCAGGAAATGAGGAAGTGGAAAGGACAAACTACCTACCACACTCGTGTTTTGCTTTGTTGTGGGGATCTGGCAGATTAATAATCAGGGGTGATTCACACAGACAGAAGAGCCCCAACAAGCGACTGCACGTTAAGAAACAAGCCCTAAAAACCGCAACCCACGGCAGCGACTCACGAGATTTGCAAGTGACTTTAGAGAAAAACAGGCCCAAAGGTGCTTATAATGAGCGAACTTTGCAACACTGCTCGTGTCCAATGCAGGCAGCTGAGAAGGCAGCATCGGTGTCAGATCTGTCCGTAGGAAAAGTAACGTTAAATTAAAAAAGGAACTATGTTTCGTTCCCACATTTTCAGTAGTAGTGCGTTACTTTACTTTTTACCCCAAAAAGTAGTTACGTTACTGTTACACACAACACTGGAGCTGGAACAGGGTCAGTTTATTACCTGGAGATTATATCATATGAGTTACAGATGTGGTTTATCTGCACTGTATTAAACACACAGGTGGTCCTGTTGTGTCTCTCTCCACCTTTTACTCCTGCACAGTGGGGGGATCATTTCCACTCCTGCGTATGTAATTGATGCAACACAGGGGTACATGTATATAACACTTTGAACTGGTAGTCTGAATTTGTCATATTTTTGTGGTTGACCCGCTGTGACCTCTGTTTTTCCTCACAGGTGCGTGCCCACCAACTCGTCCTCCCACCATGTGACGTTGTCATCAAGGCCGTGGCTAAATATGTCAGAAACATCTCAGACATCAGCGACCTGGAGGCCATCGCCAAGGATGTCTTCAGACATTCACAGGTTTGTAGAGGAGAGCTTCACAAGTGTGCCACGAACTCTGAATTCAATTAAAACGTTTGAGAGATTGTGTTAACGCCTAATTTTGCTAGTTAAATAAAGAGGAAGCAAATTCCTGTCATAAACTATCAGATGACCTCCCGATTGAAAACATTTAAAGGAAACTATAATTTCTGCAGAGCCATGTAGAGAGACCCTTCACTCTCACGCTCACACTTATACATAAGGACAGTTTACAGCAGGGGTGGGCAACTTTAATTACCAAGAGGGCCACATTAATGTTTTTTCAGGGCACTGTCAGTGGGGAAAGATGTATATTAATGAAAAAAACAGCAAATATAAAGCTTCAAAAAAGGATTATACAGACATTAGTATATTTTAACTCAAACACAGTTAAAAATCCACAATTTAATTACACATAACTAAAGCCAATTTAAGCGTCTTTTTGACGCAATAAAGAATGAATGTGTACCAATTTGAAAGCACAAATATATTAGCTTTACGATTGCTTCCAAAAATAGTTTTTACTAGCACTAAAATGTTATATTTAGCAAACTAATTTCTTTAATGACTTGTAAAAAACAGAACATGTACCAGCAATCTAAGGTTATAGAAATATTTTATCACCTGTCCTAATGTGTGCATTATGTAGTGCTGGTTACTAATGATGAATCATATTGAGCAGTTGTTGTTGTGTTTTCTTCATATTTCCAATTTGAATTCTGTTTTGGAAATGGCTGGTGGACCGCATTGAGTGAGGTAAAGGGCCGCATGTGGCCCCAGGGCCAGCAGTTGCCCACCCCTGGTTTAGAGTCAGTAACCAACCTCAGGAGCATGTTTTGGTCAGTGGGAGGAAGCCAGAGTGCCTGGAGAGAACCTACGTATGCATGTGGAGAACATGCAGACTCCACACAGAAAGGCCCTGACCGACACAGGGATGAACCAGAAACCTTCAGCGTGCACTACCTGCTAGGGCTGGGGATTTACAGCAACCTCATGATACGATACATATCCTGATACTGAGGCTACGATACCATATGTATCCCGATAAGCAATGGACATTTATTGTGCCTTTATCAGAATTCCCAACAGCTTTAGGTTTGATTTTTTTCATTTCAAAAATAAAATAAAAGATTGTTATAGACATAAGTTAAAATTTTGAACATGTGCTCCATCATGTAGTTTGGATCTGACTTTGAACTGTGCAGTTGATAACATCACCCAAAGTATTTCAACAGCAGCTGTCACAGCATTTGAGGCCGTATCGATTCTGTAGAATCGGTATTGATACAGGTGCCGGCAAGAAGTGCATGATGATATTTTGCCGTATTGGTATTTTGAGCACAGGCCTACTACCTGCTGCGCCACTATGCTGCCCTAACTGTTTTTTGTTATTGTTTGTCACAAAGAAGAAAAAAAATTGTTATCAAAACTGAATAGTTTTAGTTTAGTAAGAATTACAAATGGCTCTTCACATGTACTTT
Organism: Cetoscarus ocellatus; assembly: GCA_037902135.1. Classification (NCBI taxonomy): domain Eukaryota; kingdom Metazoa; phylum Chordata; class Actinopteri; order Labriformes; family Labridae; genus Cetoscarus; species Cetoscarus ocellatus. The sequence goes on along the minus strand of JBAMNC010000579.1, from coordinate 3,629,848 downwards.
ATATTAAAGTCTCTCTCATTAAAACACATTTTGACTGCGGGTTAAACTCTCTATCTACCACCAAAACTCCTGTGAGCGTGGCCTTTGCTTTATCCTTTATGTTGGTGTCCCCACTGAGAGGACATATTTAAATATTGTGATTTTCCACCTCTGAAATGTGCTTTTCATAGTCCAGGGCATCAAATTAGCTCTGGGACCTTCCGGCAAACTGGTGACTCTGGGCCTTCTTCCACCAGTTGTAGCAGAATATTGATGGAGTGATGAGATTTATAACAGTGGGTCTATGCATCATACTGTATTTTGAATTACCGGATCCTCAGTGCACTTGGTCTTCCTGTTTTGGACTGATCTGCTCAGCAGAGATTGATGTTAGCTTGAAGCAGCTCCTGCTGAAAATAGACTTTCCATGAGTGTCTTGCAAACTGGCACCCAGTGGTGTAGCTGGTACATGCCAAGGATGGATCACGATGTTGGAAAACAACTTACTGACGAGTATGGGGGCGTACTGCTGGAGAATGTTTACAGGACACTGCACATATGGTCTGTGCAGAAACTGCAGGATCATGGTGGTGTTTTTTTTTCATATTTTTTTGACATGGTATTCAAAACAGCTTTAATAATACACCTTTTATTTTCCATCGTGCATATTACCTTTACACATCTGAAATATCGCTTGTATTATCAGTGGGATGTGTAAATGTACCACAGTGCTTCACTTATTGTTGCAGATATATAAATCAACAGTGTTATTTAGTAGAGATATAAACAATGTTTCTCTTGTTTATCATCCTTCAAATAAACTTCCATAATGAGAGGAACGGGTCAGTTTTAGTAAATTAGAGACTTGGAGCTTTGGACAATAAAATATTTATATTGGCAATATTGAGTTAAGATATATTGGCATATCGGTTATAAGCAAAAGTCCAACATTGTGCATCTTATAGTGTCAAGTTGTAAGCTTAAGTTTAGTTGATTAATATGTAAATAATACTATTTGTCTCTCACTGGCTGCTTCATTTTCATCAGAGCACACAAACAGCCACACTGTGCATGGGTTATATTATTTTGAACTTGGTAATATTTATTTGTGTATTGAAAAATAATAACCACCCTTTGACCATGCTGTTTTTTTTTTCTTGTTTTCATGTTTTTAGTCGTGCAGTGATGACAAAGTCATCCGCTTTAAGAAAGCAGTGGAGTACTACCAGGAGGCCAGCAAACCTCATCACTTTCCTCTACAGTTTGGTGGGTTTCTTTTAATGATTACGGTTGATCAATACATCTGAACTGTGATATGATAAGTGGTATTTTCAGCAGCACTGGTTTGAATTAGGAGTTACTGGATGGTCTCTCAATCAGATGGGATGTCTAAACAGGGTAACAACTCTTCTTGTGTCCGTATAATTTAGGAATGGGAATAGAGAACCAATTCCAGTTGACAATCATTGACAACTTGTTCAGCGTATCAATATAATTAGCCTTTTTGCTAATCAATTCTCTTATTGATTTCTTGCACTTTATTCTGCATGCCTTGCAAATCAAAGATGCCACGCTCTCATCAGAGTCACTCAGCAGAAAATGATAACAAATAAGTCAAAAATCATGACAGACGGGGGGCAGAGGTGGTCCAAATTATGGCTTATATTTCAACAAAAAGACGCTTACGGCACAACTTCCATTAAGTGGCGACACTAGCAACTTGCAGGAGCATTAATCTGTGCAGCGTGGCTCTGAATATCAGGAAAGTCATGTGTAGGCCAACTTTTACTTAAACAGAAATTTCATCAGGAATCAGCAGGGGAATTGTCAAAGAAGAAAAGAGGAAAACACCTTCAAAGGAAAAAAAAGGCTGACTTGAAATGATCTTTGGTGATGAAGTCTGGAATGATGTCTGGAGTGTTGCTGAACAAGTGTTTTTGCCACAAGTCAACAAGTTGCTCCTCCATCATTCAGACATGTTGAACTCAACCCACTATTAAATCAGTTACGCCCAAGAAATAATTTCTTTTGTCTATTATCAATGGCCCTCAGTTCAATAGCTCTCCCACCACTTATACTACAAATCCCACAATGCACTGCAACAGCTACCTTGGACCTGTGCACCAACCCCTCCTCTCACTTATTTAATGTCTGATCAGTGGTCAGCTGATCAATACACTGGCCAGTGCTTTCACAGTGACTTTTAAGCTTGCTCAAAAATTAATATGCAGTTTAAATTCATATTTCTGACTAAAATTAAGTCTGTTTTAGACTGTTTAGATAAATATTCATCCTGTGTGACCCGCATCTTAGACCAGGTTTTAGATTTTGGCCCATTCTGTGATGAGTTTGACAACCCTGCTCTAAGGACACTCACACCAGGGCCAAAGGCTTCATGCTTAAACACAATTCTATCATTAAAGAAAAAAACACTTCAGTTGCTCCTGTTTTGAAAGAGATCTGTTTTTTTAATCACAAGCTCAAATGCACCCTTGGTTTTGTGTTGCAAAAAGCAGCAAAATAAGTGAAAAGACAGAACAAAAAGAATAAAAAATCATCCAGAATAATCAGGATGCTTATATGACAGAATTACTTTTATCAGACGACCTCTGTGCGACACAAACCAGATTATTTCTGGCCCTGGATTTTTTTTTTCTTTAAATATCACAGACATGGTCGATTACACAGGATTAAAAAGACAAACGTCCTTTGCTGTAAATGATCAGAGGTCCACAGATGAGGACCTGTTATTGATGAGAGCAGTCTTGTCACGCACTCGTCTGTGCATGTGCTCGTGCATGAGCAAGTGTGCCATGCAAAGATCACCTCTTACAATCGTGTTAGAGCCAGAGCTCACACCACACAACCAAGCCAGACCTGCCTAAGTGTGACAGTCGTCCAATTCATGCTGCTGTTTTTAAGGCGAAATATTTACCTCACTGTGACCTTTCACCTTCACTGTGAACGTCCTGGGGAAGAGGTTGACCCCCGCTTTGTTCAGAGTAACAGAGGTGTGATATTGGAGAGGAGGAGGCACACAGACTCAGTGGGAGACAGGAGCGCTGCGAGTGAGCATCTCTGCCTTTGTGTGTGTGTGGGGCAACGCACCCGTCGCACATTCAAGCTGTTTTGCAGCATGAATTGACAGATATTGCAGACATGTGGAATTAATGTGACTGTCTCAAGGTGTAAATATAGCAGAACCTTTCTGTGTAAAGGCACTGAGAATTGGGCTACTGAATGACTAGTTTGAGCGTTCCCTAACTTTATTCTTCTTACCATGATTGCCATGTTTCTTGGGCTTTTGGCCTCAGTGTCGGTGTTAATTTTATTGACTAGCTAATTTCATCATATTTTTCGTCAAGAACCTTTTTTCCATTGTAGAAGACTAGACTACAGCAAAAAAAAACAAGTGCACATGAACAAAAACTTAAACTAAATTAACTGACATTTTCATCAACAAATAAAAACTAGACTAAAATGTTTGACAGAGACTTAATCCAATCAGACCTAATATCATCATGTAGAAAGTAGGGACAAGTTAGGAATATATCCAATCACAGCTACTCTGGTTGTGTGGAAAGGTTGGATGAGTTAAGAGGGACGTCCTATCACAACTGCCTTAGCTTTGTGGTGGCAGGATCCAAGTGTAAAACATGACTTCAGAAATTCAAGGAAACATTAAAAATGCTCTACCCTTTACCGTTCATATTTTAGTTGACTAAATTTACAGTAGATCTCAATGACTGAAATGTATTTTAGGCAAAAGACTAAAACTAAATCTAAAAAAAAGTGCTGTCAGAATTAGCCCTTTAACGCCTTTTGTATCATGTTTGATACATACTTTATGATACCTCAATCTAATCAATATGATCAATAAATTACTAAAAAAAACATCTGAATACAATCAGATGAATGATAAAAATGTCCTCAAGTGGATTATCAATTGCCAAAAACACCTAACGTATCAAATGAGATACAAAAAATATAGATGTTAAATTTCATGGACATTTTGATTTAGATTTTTTTTTAGGATTTCAGTACAAAGTGAAATAAACACTTCATCTCCAAAAAGTTAGAATTTTCTGGCTGTAATTTGTGTTTTCGGGCATTAAAGAGTTAACACTGGTTCGTGTGGCGAGGACTCTAATTGGTGTCCTCCCTACATAATAGGATATCTGTTCATGAATATTGAACACGTCATAAAATCCCTCTGAACACCTTTCAGACCCTAGAACGGGGTACCCAACATGGTGCCCGTGAGCACCTGGTAGCCTGCAGGGGACATGTAAAAAAATAACACAGACTACCATCACAGAACTTGAAATGAATAGATATTTAAAAAAAAATCAGTTGTTTGTTTTGCCAATAAATCACCTAAATACAAATATAACAACTGTAACGTGCATTAGATTTTAAAACGGCCTAATTACCCAAACTTTGACCTGCATGGGGTCAAAGTTTACATCGATGCTGACACACAAAAATAAATAATTGAAGATGCATGTAAGTACATTGTTTTCATGTAATGTAATAATCTGTGGTAAAAGTTATGGTTAGGAATAAGTAACAGAAAAAAGTGAACATACAGTGTCGTATGTAGCCGAGCAATGCATAATATTTGTTATTTTTTTGTTAAATTATAATATTTTCATTACTTAAGAACATTACATCAAGCAAGTAGCCCTCCATAATACTCCTCATACTCCTAGGATCGCTCTCAGGCTCAAAAAGCTTGGTGACCCCTGCTCTAAATGATCTGATGAAATACTCTTAAGACCACCAGATAATCAGGCCTTTGCTGGCTGAAGTCAGAAGGGTGGATTCAGGTTGATATTAGGGCTGAACAATATATCGTTATGGTATCGATATCGAGATATGAACTTTCAAGATATTAATATCGATAAAGAAACGATATAAACGATTTAGATTTCCCCCGCGCTAAAACTGCACTTTCCACTTTCTTTTGTATTATGATGTTTTTATTTTTCTGAAAAATGCTTGGTTTTCACAGAACCCGTAGTCATATCGTATCGATATCGAGATATCTGGCCTGAATATCGAGATATGAAATTCTGTCCACATTGTTCAGCCCTAGTTAATATCTATGACAGGTTTTATCTAGTATGTGTCTTGCTTATCTCTAAAATATTACATTCACAATTTGTTTGGTAAATAAGGCACAAATTCATTTTATTTTTAATGTAACAGTACAATTTAACAACAACTGAACAAACCATATTATTTATAAGATCAGCTTTCTCATATGAAAGTACCAGCTTGCTGTTGTTTCTCACTGTCACTAATCTCAGACAGCAGGTTAAGAGTCCTCAGTACCATCAGCTGATTGTTCTGTCCTGTATTTTTTACAGTCAGACCAAAACACATGGGAGTGCCTGCTGCAGTGCCATCTCCAAAGATGCTCAACATTCCACAGGTGCCACTGCCCATGAAACCCGGGGTAAGACAGGTCAATAACAGAACAGCAATCAACAGGGAAGAGTCACAACTTAGCTCTAAAACATTTACTCTGCAGGTCCATCTCCCGTTCTTTGAGCCTTTGGTGGACTCTGTGGAGAGAGGCCTCGCTGAGCAGAACAGCTTCAGTAACATTCCTCATGAAGGGAAGCACACACCGCTCTATGAGAGGTCCTCTCCAAGCAACCCGGGCAAGGTCAGCAGCCCCAACCACACACAGGCTGCTCTCCTCAACGCCTCCTCTGCATCCTCATCCTCAGAGAACGACGAGAGCTCGGGCACGACTGCCAAGTAAGTCCAACACAACATGTCTGCTGCTGCTGTTTTCTGGAGGAACTCCTTAATTCATCACGCCTTTTGTGCTTGGTGTTGTAAAGTCGGCTGTCTCATTCAGAAGGTTGAAGGATCGGAGGGGTGGGTAAAAATATCGATTCATCAATGCATTGCAATTTTTCCCCTCCCAATTCAATATCAATTCAGCAAATCCTCTGAGTCGATTCCCTCCTGGCCAGTGGGGGGCGCTGTGCACTTCTTCAGCGTTAATCCAGCTGTCGCCGGTGACAGAAGAAGACATGCATGATTCAAATTACAGTAACTCCTCGAGTATTCACGCTATCCAAATAATTCCAACGGATTCTGGAAGCTGGGAAGCGAAGCTTTCCATTGATATACGGCACATTACAGTAGAGACGGGTCGGAAGTCTTCCCAGCTGAACCGCAGAGTGATAGGACTGAGAGCCAAACATGTGAGTGATTTAACGATGGTTAATCAGTATTTTCTGCATAAATAATTTAAAATATTGTAAAAAATAGCATTAGTATCAATCTGGAGTGTTTTCTTTTTGTTCTTTTGACGTATTTTCTCTGTTTTCCCGTATTTCCGATGTATTTCCCTGCGTTTTACCGTCTTCTTTGTCATTGACCGTCTTTTTCATCATAGTTTGTTTTTTATGGATTCCATAAATAGTAAGTTTGGATAAATTGGAGGAAGAAATGTCGAGATCTCTGTCTTCAGCTGGACAGGATCTGCTTCAGGGACTACCATCACCGTGGTCTAATATAACAGGCTGTAACATGGACAGTTAATGCTGTAGGCAAACAAAATGTTTGAGTGTATGTGAAATGGGTTAAGGGTTGGGTTTTATTCAAAAGACAATTCCTGACACATTTATTGACAAAAAAAGACCAGGTGTCATGTTTTTACTTTTCTACTCCATATGCACAAATAAGCTATTATTGTGCAAATGTTTATTTTCAGATGTTTGATTGCTCAAAAATGTGAGGTGACATACCATGTGTTCACATTGGCATCAAAATAAAAAGTCAAAAATTGTCAACAGGTACTGTAGTTATGTCTGTATTTCTACTTCTTACTGAATGTAATCGTGAGGTTCTTAACAATACCCAGCCCTTTAGGATCGTATACTCAAGATGTCTACAAGAAACTAAACCAAAATAATGAAGGCCTTAGCATTAGATTATGCATGTGTGAATGGTTAGTATGGTGAACCGGCACATTTCAATGCAGCCTCTGCGTGTCTGTATGAATACGTGTGTGAAACAGAGGTGCAAAAGCTCTTTGGGCTGTTAGAAGATTAGGTGGTGCTCTAAAAGTGCAGTCCAGTTGTCATTTGTTTTGGAGGATAAAAACGTGTTCCTTCAAATCACTTTCTCCTGACCTTTGGGGGTGTGATGGTCTGTATGCTCTTAGGTTGTCTTAATTATTTTTACATAATAACGCAGGGACGCAGCTAATGATGATTTTCTGTTCACCAACTGATTACAGATTCATCAATGGAAAAAAAGTCAAGCCTTTTAGTCAAACCAGAACACAGACATTCTTGAACTCCCTTCAGCAGTAAGATGATGGGAAATTATACTTTGCAAATTGAATTTAAAACCTTAAAGTTTTGAAAGCATCATGACCATAAACAGCTTTTAGAGCTGGGCATAAACAAACACACAAAACAGTAGCTCTCTGTAATCTTAATGTGTGTCATATAATTTTGCTTTGGCCTACCTGACGCATACACACACAGCCTTGAATATCATTCGGCGACAAGTCAGATATACGATGAAGGAATGGCTTTTCATTGTTGTGAGGTTTGCTGCTTTCAGAATTTAGTGAAGTACTTTTATTAGATTAGATTAGTACTTTATTTATCAGTTTGGAAGACTCCCTCAGGGAAATTTAGGTTCCAACAGTGCCATTTATAGCAGATAAACAGATATATATACAAAAAAAGATAGCTATAAACAGAAATATAAATAAATATAGAAATATGGCTACTGGCTGGCTACTACTGCTCCTTCCCGTCCTCTGTCTTCCTGTACAGTCTGATGGCCTGAGGGACAGAAGAGTTTCTCAGTCTGTTGGTCCTGCACTTGTGAAGGAGCAGTCTTGGGCTGAACAGGCTCCTCTGGTTGCTGATGACGGTGTGCAGAGGGTGACTGGCATCGTCCATAATGTCCAGCAGATTGTCTAGAGTTCTTTCCTCTGCCCCCGTCACCAGAGAGTCCAGCTTCATGCCGACCACAGAGCCGTATGATCCCTGGAGTAGATTTTATTTCTTTTTGCAAAGAAAAGAAACAGCTTCAACACTAGAAAAGCACTCAGAGAGCGCAGACCTCCACCAAGCAGCTCAGTTACATCAGTGGCTTTTCCACAACCCCTGTAAAAGATCCAATTTTGGATCACCACGCGCTCTGATTGGACGGCCGAGTCTCTGCTCATGTCTGTCCATGTGGAGAACTCGTCTGCCAGCATTGCAAGGGAAGCTGGGAAGCGCGAGGATTTGAGTGAGTCTGACAAAGGCCAAAGTGTGAGGGTTGGACAACAGGGTCAGAGCATCTCCAAAACTTGTGGGGTGTTCCTTAGGGCTGGGCATTGTTAAGAACCTCACGATTCGATTCGATTTCGATTCTTTAGGTGGCGATTAGATTCAGTATCAATTCAGTAAGAAGTAGAAATACACAAATAATTAGAGTACCTATTGACAATTTTTGACTTTTTTTTTTAATTTTGATGCCAATGTGAACATATGTAGTATGTCACCTCATGTTTTTGAGCAAACATCTGAAAATAAAAATCTGCACAGTAATAACTTATTTGTGCATATGGAGTACAAACGTAAAAAACACGACAGTTAAAACTTTAGTTATAAATGCCCACCTAGTCTTTTTTGTCAATAAATGTGTCAGGAGTTGTCCTTTGAGTACATTATTTCCCTTTTTTTCACGTATTTGTCATTATTATGTTATAAATGCTTAAAACAGTGTGTAATTACAGGAAAAGAATAAAAATGGCTTTGAATTTTCATCAGGATTATCTTCATAAATGATAAATGAACATGTAGAAATTTTCTGAGATGACCAAAAATAAACTTCACCTATTTTACATAAACTCAAACATTTTGTTTGACTACAGCATTTAGTGTCCATGTTACAGCCTGTTATATTAGACCACGGTGATGGGGAGTCCCTGAAGCAGTTCCTGTCCAACTGAAGACAGAGATCTCGACATTTCTTCCTCGAATTTATCCAAACTTACTATTTATGGAATCCATAAAAAATAACTATGATCAAAAAGACGGTAAATGGTAAAGAAAAGGTGATAAACACGCGGAAAATACGTCGGAAATACTGCAAAACACAGAGAAAATACGGCAAAAGAACGAAAAGAAAACACTCTAGAATTAAACTAATGCTGTTGTGCTTAATGTTTTACATTATTTACACAGAAAATACTGATAAACCGCTGTTAAATCACTCACATGTTCGGCTCTCAGTCCTATCACTCTGCAAGTGTGTCTTCTTCTGCGACCGGCGCAGCTGGATAAACAGTGAAAAGGTGCACAGCGGCCCCCACTGGCCAGGAGGTGAATTGATTCAGAGGATTTGCTGAATCGATATTGAATTGGTGGGGGGGAATAATTGCAATGCATTGCTGAATTGATATTTCTGTCCACCCCTAGTGTTCCTGGTCTGCAGTGGTCAGTATTTATCTAAAGTGGTCCAGGGAAGGAACAGTGGTGAAACTGCAACAGGGTCATGGACAGCCAAGGCTCATTTATGCACTTGGATAAGGAAGGAAGGAAGGAAGGCTGGCCTGTGTGGTCTGATCCAACAGATGAGCTATTATTGGTCAGGTTGCTGAAGAAGTAAAAGCTGGTTCTGATAGAGAGGTGTCATAATACACAGAGCATTAGTTTGCATCACTCATGACTGCAAATTAAACATTAAATATTGACCCTGGGCTCCGTCTGTGCTTGAGGAACTAAGGAAAACACACAGTAGTAACGTCAAGGATGACATGCAGGAATGGATAAGAAAGGGGTCTTTATGTGTGTGCATTAGGGCTGAACAATTTCAGAAAAAGATCTAATTGCGATTTTTCTGGCAGATATTGCGGTTTCAATCCGATTCATGATTTTCTTCAAATCAAGCTTCAGTGCAATATCCACTATGTTCACAGCAACATTTACAACCATGACAGAAAATTACAGCATACATCAAACATTAAAAGCTATTACTGTAAGACAAGGATGAAAGCTAAAGGTAAGACTTGCTGCTAAATGTGGTTATTGACAAGAGACATGCATGTACGCTCTTAAAAGTCCTTGACCAACGGCAGTTATTACAACTGAAGAACTACAGAGCCGTCTTTGACTGTCTTAACTTAAGAAAAATGTAGTGCAAAAGATCCTTGATTGTATTAAGTTAAAAAAAAGTCCAATAAAATGCAAAAAAAAATCCCCAAAAAACTCCAATGTTAAGTAAGTAATAATAAGAATATCAAATTTCAACAATTCCAATAAAGGAAAAAAGCCAGCCCTGCTGAACCAGCATGTCAACCTTAGATGGTTTTGAACATGAGCGCTGACGTGACAACATCGCCACGAGCAAATAGTTGAAACAACAGATCCTGGGTCAGTCAGGAGCACTGCAAAAAATTGCAGCTTCAGTGATCACATGATCACATTGTCTGAAATCGGGATTTCGATCAGAAAACGATAAATCGTTCAGCCCTAGTGTGCATATATATAGAACAACAATGTTCTTGTACAGCAGCATAAGTCCATATATATTGTTTAAATTGAAATTAATGTTAAGTTAGCTTTCGTTATCATTGTGTTTGCCCATTTCTAGGGTGTCTGTTCACAATTTGCTGAAAGATATCAGTATGTTTTGATCAAATATTACCCAGTGGCTCAAAGTTTAACAGAAGTAACCCACCATTAAGCCGTCTTTGTTTGCTAATGTTGTCTTACCTAACACACAGAGCTATGGTTAGCTAACATTAGTTAGCTAGCATCTTTCTTCTTGCGTCTTAGGCTTGGGGAAGGCAAAAAGATCAACACCACCCTCCAGACTTCTCGGGTATTGACTGTCTGACTTGCTAGTCCTGTATGCACATCACTTAGGCATATTGCTTTCTGCTGAAAGCTTGACAGGCCTCTCGTGCGTAGTGATGATTGCTAATGTAGGACTGAACAGTAGCCGCTTGTGGGAGGGGCTTAGTGAAGGGTCAACTAAATATGTTATTGTTTTGATGTATACATGATTGTACAGCCAAAGAAAGGGGATCAGTGCCTCTTGCAGTTTTCTGCTTTTTTAATTTAAGACTGTGTTTAATTTTCATCTCAATTATAGCAATTTTTAGCCCCGACATGAATATGAACCATTGGATGGAGAAAGTTTCACATAAATCAATTAACTGATAACTTCAGAAAACTGTTTCCCTGTCTTCCTGTCTCGTCTTACCGGATGGTTTTGCCACAGCCTTTATGGTGATGCCGCTGTTATTTTCCAGCCAGCAGTGATGAGTGATACCAAACTTATTCAAATCTAGAGGGCACACAAAACTGAAAAAAGAATGATACAACCTCTTCTACAGCTGTTCTTTTATCAGAAGTATTACCATCATTTCAATGTTGAACAGTGCAGGTCTGATAAATAAGCCACTGCAGCAGAGTGCTTCAAAAGATAGCCATAGTGACCAAACAGCAGATGTTATTTACACTTTGTACAGGATGTGAGAAGAATAAGTATCAATGAACAGAAACAAGCTAACATACATGGACAAAAGGTGAAAAACAACCCTGAGATTAAAAATAACATGTGGCTCTTTGTTGCTTTGCTAAAACTTTGTTGCTTGTGCTGTTTCAGTCATCTTAGTGACCATAAGGGAGGCTGGGAGAAAAACGGGCATACTCCACATTCTGCAAACCCACCCGAGGGAGACCTGGGGGACCAAACTAAAGTGAGTAACAGCTCATGACCCTGTTACACCTGATCTGACACATCACCATTCGACTAAATACTGCATCCCTTTGTCTTTAGGGTGACCTCTGTGCAACCTACACCACAAGCCCAGAGTCACAGCCTGAGGGTCTCCACAGCATGGGTACACAGATCCCCTCCCTGCTAGCGATGCCCACCAGAACGCATATGGACATCACCACCCCTCCCCTCCCTGCTGTGGCCCCTGAAGTCCTGCGGGTGGCTGAGCACAGGCACAAGAAGGGTCTCATGTACCCCTACATCTACCATGTGGTCACTAAGGTTTGACTTATCCCAAACTTTCTTCTTTGAGATTCCTGTCAGTGTCTTTTTCATTTAGTCCAGCCCAAGAAATCCAAGTGAGTGGTGCAGTTTTGTAACCTGACACGCCAGACAGACAGCTCCATATATCCGCCATGGAGATATTTCACTAGTTCATCTAGGGAAGAGCCCATAGAAAATGTTTTCAGAGGTGGAACCTTCAGAAACAACAGCAGCTGTTGATTGGACGATCGCTCTGCTCATCACACTCATCACAGACCAATCCACATCAAGCCACAGTATGACATAGACCCTGTTGTTAGCTGTTAACTTAAACTATGTTTTAGTCCTTAGACTATCGTCTTACATTACATTATACCACACAGATGTATCATTTACCACATATATGTGACATGAACCTCATCTACGACAATCCCCACCAAGTTCTCCCAGTAAACTTCTGAGGAGAGCACATTTCACCAGGTATCATTGAGTAACCATGACGACCATAGACTAACTGGCATCGTCTGTGAAGGATTTCTGCATCTCTCCCAGTTTCTCAGCATTGATCCCCGGTCAGGAGAAGGGCAAAAACATGATTTCCTGCAAGAAAAGCCTTTAGTGACGTTCTTTGCTCCTCTTTTAAAAAAGAAATTGAGTCCATTTCTGATAAAACCGCAGATATTGCCGCATCCATGGAGACCACTTCTGAAGCCGCCATTGTTTTCAAACACGCTATGGTCACGTCTTCAGTTTTCGACTCTCTTCCCTGATTGGGCCGTCCAGCTTTTGGCCATGAAATCATAGGAGATTGAAGCTTAGCAAGATGGATCTACATGATTTCAGACAATTAATCAGGCAGGTCCATCTGCTCTGCAAGGTTAGCAGTTTTGAATTGTTTCTGTGAACCAACCTGGAGGTTACCATGGCATTGAGATTAACATTAGAGGACAAAGAATCTACATTTTAATCTAGTCTTGGCAGTAAACCAGTGTTAACACTGTCTCTGGTATTTATTTGTGCCATCATGATGTGGATTTTAACGTCACTCCTGGTTTGAATACACATATTGGGCTGTTGTCCTTATGGGAGGCTAAATCAACACTGAACGTACAACTCGCAGCCTTGAACCGTCTACAAGGTAACATATAAATAAGTAGGGTTTCAGATCTGTGACACAACAGTTCAGCAAGAGGCAGTCTTCAGGGTTCGAGGAAAACACACACCTACCAAAGGGCTCCACATGGTGTGTTAACATTGAATGGATGTTACTAGACAACAGTGTGGTAAACATGTGCTCCCTCCTGCAACTTAGATGTCTGCACAATTTGTGATACACATGCAATCTCTGATAACATTGTTTAATATTAGGATAACAATATGGATTGTATTGTAGTGTCAAATTTATGATGTCAGACTCTTGCAATGTGTTTACTTCAAAGGCTCAGACAGCAATAACAATAACATTGAGATTAATTTTGCCACTCTTTTCTTTGCATTAGTGAGTTCAGTCATTAACAGTAGGGCTGGGTGTTTACCACAAACTCACAATGTGATAATGCGGCCTCCTGATTCAGTGGTATGAATTAGTTTGTATTCTGATTCACCTTGATTATAGTCATTGACTTCCCTTTATATGGAATTTCAGACAATATTTTATTCTTTTGTGGGAAAACAAAAACAGGAAAGAAAAAGATTTAAGGATCCTCAACTAAAGACACTAAATGTCTTAAATTTCTGGTCCTCAGAGATCTTAGAAGTCATTTAAATTTTGGAAAGTGCACTTCATCCAATAGTTTGGCCTCTACTGCCAACTTTTGAAAGACATTACCAAAAGTGTAATTCACAACTGCTGCCATGGCATCAGGGGTCATATTGATTCAGTAAAATACATATCAGTATGCATATCAGCAAGAAGTATGTGACAATAACTTACTGCGACTTTGCAGAGCTTCCTCTTTGTGTCTGTGATATCTCAGGCTGTGAGCTGAATTGATGGTTTGTCTTTTTTCAAAGCAGTCATTTTAGCTTCCACTATAACAGCCTCAACAGCTCCTTAAATATGCATTTAAACCCATGACTATCTTATTTAGATCCAAGATGGTTCATAGGAGCAAACCATGGCTGTATGCTCAGCCCTAACTTCAGAATGTAAAGCTTAGTCAATGATTGATTTACAGTTCCAACAAGTTTTCATCATTTACCTGTATTTACAGCCAAATGCAGATATTTTGAACAGCTAAACCAAGAAATGTTATGTTTTAAGATGCAACCTAACACAAATCAGGAGATTAAAAAAACACATTATATGTATGGGCTACAGTTCTAGCAAATGGACTCAAAGAGATTTATTAAAAAATCTCTGTGATTTTTACACTGAAGCATTATCTCTTCATCAGATGAAAAGCTTGTTAAATTTAATGCATGGTCCCTTCTAAGTTTGTAATACTTCTATATGACACTAAGCTTGCAGTGGAGCTGGATCCGCTTCAGTCAATGTCTGTACTCAGACAGATCCACCTTGCCAAGCCCTCATCTACAACGACTGTACTCGGCCTATTGTGGCACAGCCCAATCAGTGTCCTTTAAAGCAGGAAGAGGCCGTCGCTAAGAAGAGGAAGAGGAAGAGGATGTGCAGAAAAGTGACTGCACATCCAGAAGTTAGTATACATGCTAATAGCTCTAGTTGCAGTTTGATCAGACCTGGACAGCAAAGATATTTTTGCATAAATTCTGACATGTTTTGTTGAGACTTTAAACTATAAAGTGGCTCATGTCCTGTAGTTTACACCGCGGCAGTAGCCCTGCCTACTACATTATCAGATTGGCCTGTAATAAATGTGATGGATGGATTGATTGTCTAATCATCTGCTGGATATGCTCTTGAAAGTTTCTGCCCATTCCCAAACACTTTGTATGGACTGTTCCCCATATGGACTAGTGACATATATTGAACGGTCCATCTGGTGTGTCAGGTTAAAATTACACAAACATATCGGTGTGATATTTTGATAAGGTCAAAATTCCTATCGTATTTTATGTTGTTAAAAAAAGAAAAATATTAAAATTTCTTAATCTTGTTTGCCACAGACTGTATTTCAGACATGTTGACAAGAACTCCCTCGAAAATCCCACAGACTCTGTGACAGAGGAACCAGAGGTTTAAGATGGTGGTTCATTTCCACCTTTTGGGATTGATAACTGCACCACTCCAAATATGGCCATGCTTTATCAGAGGGCATACACAGACACCATATTTGTTTGTGGAGACTTTTGTGTGTGACATCATGCAGCTTTCAGGTAACAGTGTGTCTTTGCAGGGTGAGATCAAAATCTCTGTTACCATTGAAGATGAAGCTAACAAAGACCTGCCTTCAGCGGTGCAGCTGTTTCGTCCCATTCGTCAGTATGTTTACGGAGTGCTCTTCAGCCTGGCAGAGGCCAGGAAGAAGGCTGAGAGACTCGCCATGAGGAAGAACTGCCTCCCTGAGTGTGAGTCCTGTGGTTAGACAGCACCTTTATGTCACTGTTTACATCTCTGCTCTCTACAGGTCTCTGGATTTGGATTACATTACTACAATACATTAGTAAAATCAGTGTTGATATACCACTAATTATAAGTGTTAACTTTGGTGTATTGTCAGTATGTTATGGTCTGTCCCTCTGGCAGTGTTGATAACTTTAGTGAGACTCTCTCAGTAACCATAGTGTCTTATCCTGGCCCTTCATTAATAGTCAATGTAACATGTTAAAAAAAAATTGTAGATTAGAGCAGCTTAATACAATTCAGATGGATTTTTGTTTGATTATATTCATAATCAACTTTAAGACATTTAGACAACTTTGTTTATCCCAAAGGGTAATTCTGTTTTTCAGTGTATCAGACCATACATACTTAGATTGCATACGTTCAGGGGCACGCACACTAACCTGCTGCACCACCATGCTGCTCACCTCATTAGATAGTTGATAGAAGTAAACAGGACAAGAGCGCTGATAAATTCAAACAAGACAAATAGTTTCATAAATATGGTCTGCCAAGATGTAGTGCACATTCCAAGTCTACATTCAGAGAAGATACAAGCAACCAGTATAAGAATTACAGAAAAAAGACCTATGTGGTTGAGCACAAGAACAGGAACACAAGCTTTATTCCAAGTGATTGTTATTGATGTTTAACAGCCAGATGGCAGAATAAAAGATTTAGAATGGTTTGTTTTCCTGACAGGTGCCTTAAACCCTGGGGTCTGTGTTGGTCAGGCTCTAAGCCTGGAATAATATGTAAATGGTTTGGTTCTAAACACATATAATATAGTACATAACTATAAGTAGAGTTTTACTTACTTACTCACTCCAAAGCAGCAGCCTGAGGGCATTAACATGAACTCAGATGACAAGATATGGTCATGCTGGGAAACTATTCCTTTGTCTTTTTGGACCGCCTGTCTCTGCCATAAAGATCACAAGTGTCTTTGCAGGACTCTGATTATTTGGGAGCAACCTTAGCAATACCGTAAAGGCTCTTCTTCAACTGTGTTGGCAGGGGTGCCTCAATGGACTGGCCTGGGCACTTTAAAGTGTGAGTCGTAAAAAAGTAAACCCAGATTCAATCTCTCCAATCCAAAAAAGATATTATGAAACTGATAAAAGGGGATAAAACCATAATCATTTTACTTTCATTTGATATACTGGTCATTCATATTTGGTCACAGATGACTGCACCGCAATCAGTTCTGTAAAACATATCAGAATTTGATTTATCCAAGTTTTTATTTTGTACAAACCAAAATTCAATCCCAGATCACCCAAAATTGAGAAAAGATATCGTAAAACAAATGTCATGGCATGATAGCATAAGCATTTTATGGCACATTGGTCTTTCATATTTGGTCCCAGATGACTGCTCAGCAATCAGTTTTGTAAAACATGTCAGAAGTGCTTTCGTCCAAATGTTGACTTTGTGCAGAATGATGACTTTTGCCTGAGTTTTCCCAACAAAGCATCCACTCAGGCTCTTTACTGTGACGGTTGAAGGGAATATGACTGGCGACAAGTATCTGGAGGTGATCAATGATCAGATTGTTTCAGCACTTGAAGCTAAATTGATTCCGTGAGATCAACTCAGAGAGCTCTTTACAAATCATGTTGTGGTACTTCGTCACAAACTGAACGACCACCAAGGTCTCTTGACCTCATGCCATGTGATTCCTTTCTTTTTGCTATTTGAGGAATGACGTCTTCAAGACCCCTCCTCAGAATGTGGATGATCTTTGTGATCGAACTATTTGGGCTGTGGATGCCCTGCGGGGTTCAGAAGGGGTAGTGAATGCATTGTGTGAGAGGAGGAGACAAGCAGAGTTGTGTGTTCAGAGAGAGAGGCCGAAAAAGGACATGGCCAGTGAAAAAACAGTCACTCTGAAGTATTCATCTAAATTGTTTTAGTTTTAGTCTAGTTTTAGTTGATGCAATTTCACATTTTAGTCGATGAAATTTGCTGTAAATTTAGTCGACTGAAATATGAAGAGTAAAGTGTAAGGCATTTTTTATGTTTCCTTAAATAAACACCTGGTTAAAATGAAACATCTAATAACCCTTTACTGAATGCTAGTTAAGTTTGAATGCATAAATTAACAGAAACAAATTGAACTTTTGTGTGAAATGCAGTCACCTTTATTAAGGCTACCTGGCAGAGCATCTCAGTTACAATACCAGGACTGACAACAGTGAACCTGCTCTACATGAATTCATCAGTTCACAAAGAGAGTAGCTCTGATTCGATCACTCCCCAACTTATCCCACCACCATGAAGCTAAGGCACCTGTGATTGGATGTCCCTCTTAACTCATCCAACCTTTCCGCACAACCAAAGTAGCTGTGATTGGATATATTCCTAACTTGTCCCTACTTTCTACATGACCAAATTACGTCTGATTGGATTAAGTCTCTGTCAAACTTTTTCCTCTAGTTTTTATTTGTTGACGAAAAGGTCAGTTAATTTAGTTTTAGTTTTTGCCCATGTGCACTTGTTTTTCTTAGTTACTGTCTAGTTTTCGTCAGGGGAAGAAAGGTTGTCGACAAAATGAGCACTGATGCCATCCTATCCTGATGTCAGTTTTATGATTTCTTTTGTGATTTTGTGAGACATAAGATTGAATCTCTCGACTCGACCAGATCTGTGGAACTTGACACCATAACTCAGTAAATGCCCTGAAATCTATTTTTCCTCTTCCCTTGATGTCTCTCCTCAGACACTCATGTCCTCGTCAAAGAGTGGGCCGCCTACAAAGGCAAATCCCCCCACACTCCAGAGCTGGTGGAGGCTCTGCCCTTCAGGGAGTGGACCTGTCCTAACCTTAAGAAGCTGTGGCTTGGGAAGGCCGTGGAGGACAAAAACCGCAGGATGAGAGCCTTCCTGGCCTGCATGCGCTCTGACACTCCGGCGATGCTGAACTCTGCCAACGTCCCCATGCCCCTCATGGTGCTCTGTTGTGTGCTGCGGTGAGTTCACTGCTGATCTCCTGGACAGAGTGAAGCCTTACACTTAGAAATATGTTGTAGATGTTGTTGTCTAGGTTAGTGTAGTGTGGAGTAATTAACGAGTGAGGGAGAAGGATTTATTTAGATGGAGTTGTAACTTTGTTAACCTTCTTTGTTTTGCTTCAGGTTTATGTTACAATGGCCAGGAGTAAGAATTTTGCGTCGTAACGAACTTGACGCTTTCCTAGCCCAAGCACTTTCTCCTAAACTTTATGAGCCTGACCAGCTGCAGGAACTGAAGGTGATTTTGTAGTGATAACTTTATGAGGAGTGTCAGAGAAATGAACACCAGTCCTGAAGCACATGAATGTAAACATGAGCTACCCCACTGTCTTTGTACTAGGGCTGCACAATACTGGGGAACATTGACGTTGCAATATTTTTCCATCTCATGAAACATACTGTGATGCAAAAACTATAATGGAACAGTTACACTTAAGTTACTGGGATTTTTTTACCATTTTTTAACCTCAGGATGCACTCTTGATACCCAACCTTGTGCAGCAGCTGGATCTGATTCAACGTCTGTATTCAGGCAGATCCATCTTGCCAAGATCTGATCTACAACAGTTGTGAGCAAACCAGTGGTGGATCTAGGATTTTTCTAAGTAAGGGTCATCAAGGGGCCACATTTCTCACAAAGGGGCCAAGTGTTTGATTAACATGCATGCTGTCACATTTATGATAATACACACCCAGTTGCACATTTTTCAAACATTTTAATTAAAAAAAAGGCAGACGTTAAAACTCATTTTTAAGTTCATATTTGAGGATGTGAGCATCCTCAAAGGAAATAAAATAGTATTCAAAAACATGTTTTACAATTCCTTTTCAAAAACACACTTTTTATCTACATTTTATGTTTTTTCAAATGATTGTCTTCTTCTGTCAGCTTTATTGACAGTGGACCTGCTTATTTGGTGCGCTGCTGCCACCAGTGGTTGGGCGTGGAATTGCATCCACCTAGCAAAACGACAGATGACTGACAGGACAGGGGGACTTCAGGGGGGCCAATTAGATTTCAGATGGGCCAATGCCCCTGTGGCCCCACCCCTAGAACCGCCATTGGAGCAAATCGAAAGTGGCACAACCCAATCAGCAGGAAGCAGGAAGACGTGGGAGCTAAGAGTGAGACGGCAGCAGGAAGTGACTGCTTGTACAGAGATTAGCATAGATGCTAACAGCTTCAGAAGCAGTTTTATCAGATCTGGACCATACTGCTTTTTTAAATGAAAAACAAATAACACTTAAAGTGTTTCTCAATAGAATATTTTTGCTCCTCTTCCAACATGTTTATCCTTCAGTATGTTTTATGTGGTGGATTATGTTCTATCCTTTATACCGCCGCAGTAACGCTTGCCTGCTACAGTATCTGATTGGCTGGTAATGAATGTGATTGGCTGAATAATCATCCAATCACCAGCTGTATATGCTTTCAAAAGGCTCTGCCCATTTCCAAACACTTTTTATGGGCTCTTGCCCAGATGGACTAGTGAATTATATATTAAATGGTCCCTTTGGTGTGAATGTAGAATGTATGACTTTGCCTTAATGCTTAACCTTATTATCTCAGAATATCTACATTTAAAATTCAACAGTATCATTAATATAATAATTAGTTAATATTGGGGAATATTTATGAAAACACGATTGTTCAATGAAAATGAATGCCTCAGCCATGGACATGATTATCTTGGTTAATACGTAGGGATGGAATTTGTAAGATTTTACTGATACATTGCCATTAATGATTTTACTTATTGACCGGATTTTTTTAACGATTCTTTTATCAAGTCCTGCTGATGTTTTGTGTCAAATAGGGTGACCTACAGTGGCAACAATGCCCAACACACGACTCTCTTGATATTAAAAGCTGCTCTACATAGATAAATGCTTCTGCAAGTTGCTGGTATTTCCACTTACTGAATGCTGTGCAGTAGGCATCTCTCTGTTGAACATTAAGACACAGTTTTGACCACGTCTGCCATGACTGCTATGAATTTTGACTTCATTGTTATCATTTCTGCGAGTGGAAGGAATTTATAGAGGAACTGATAAGCAAAAAGACTTATGATGCTTCCATGAGAGATTTGTTACCGATTCCCACCTGGAATTGGTTTTTAATTCCCATCCCTATTAAAATCCACCTGAGAGTTTAAAAAAAAAAACAACCTTTCTACTCGTCCCCCCCATCTGCTGTTTCTGCCTCTAGTGCTCTATCATATGGCAAACTGTGGTAGAATTCCCCAAAATCAGTTTTTAGTCCTGTTGGGCATTAATTTACTGTTAAAATCTGCATTGAAACTGATAAGACTAAGAAAATCAACTAGCTAAACAAGCTACATGACAACTGCACATTGTGTACCACGATGCATCGAAGGCCCAGTCCAAAATATAAGGGTGTGTTGATGTTGGCTTGGGAAAACGTCTATTTGGCAAAGATTAGTACATGATGTTGTGTTGGCCTATGTTGAACTTATACACAGAAAAATAACACAGCCAGCATTGAAAGAGAATGTGTTATCATCCCAAACTGGTTTTGCTCTGTGACTTTATAGATGCAACTCTACAGCTACAAATGTGATCATTTTTATAGAAGGACCCGTTTTTTAGAAAATCAACATTCCTCATAAGTAAGTAGAGGGAGAAGGAAACTGGTCCAAGAAGGGAACCCTGGGGAACTCACATGAGATTGAGTTAGATGATGATGAGAAGTCTCTAAGACTTCCAGAAAAACACGTCATTGAGACCTGGACCACACCAGGGCTTTACCTTATGCCAAATCAGACTAAACGATTTTGTTCTTTTTCTTCTCTCTCTCTTTTTTTTTTTTTTTTTTTTTTACAGTGATCATAATGTCAGATTAGGCAACCACAGGGACATGAAATTGTGCTGTGACTTGCCCGACAAGCATGACAGACCATGCAATCATAACTGACTGCACACAATGACCGATGTGTGTGTCTGTGAGCAGAGACAGTGTATCTGAAGCCTCCCATCAGAGAGAGCGATGATGGCCTGTGGCTGCTGCTTAGTTCTTAGATATAAGCAGTCTTGCTCCGCTGTTTTAAACACATGGGCTACAGGTTCAAAAAACATTTCTCTTCCCTGTTTTAGATATACTAACTTTTTAAGAGGAACTTTTAAAAACTTAAGGCTTTTCAAAGGCAGTTAGATGAAAGAAGGCGATGTTTTCAGAAAAACTATGACTCAGGAGATTTATTTTTAACTTATTATGTATTGTGCTGATTTAACAGTAGTCTAAAATCTGGATAATCCAACAAACCTTTAGCTACCTCTGTATGTCTTGTCATCCAGACAGAAGCAAGAAACACAATTTCAATTACTCTGTATGTCATGCACGCACAAAGAATTGACAATTAAGAACCTTGAATCCTTGAAAATCCTTGGATGGTGCTGTTTATTAAAATGCTGAAGGCTCAACATGATCTTCACAAAATGCTCTCTTTTCCTCTCCACCTACAACGTCACGTTGTGTAAAGCATAAAAAACGCTTAAAACGCTTAGATTTTATTGTGAACTAAGTGCTGCGCTTACTAAAAACTTACTAAACAAGAATGAGAGCTCTTACAGGCTGGGTTGTGTGTCTCCATTATTGTTGTAAATTAACCAAATAATGGGGATGAATGTGTTAATTTAACGAATATGACATTCAGATAAAGTCCATTTGTGGGCAGTGCTGTTATGTTCCTCAGTTATGTTCATCAAACAGAAACCCGTCTGGTGAGTAGGGAAAAATAACTCTTAAGGCAGAAGTGATGTTCAGCACATACACTATATTGACAAAAGTATTTACTCGTCTTCTTTCCCACACATATGAACTTGAATGACAGCCCATTCTTAATCCATAGGGTGTGAGGTGATTTAGGCCCACCCTTTGCATCTGTAACAGCTGGGAAGGCTTTCCACAAGGTTTAGGAGTGTTAATGGGAATTTTTGACCGTTCTTCTGAGGTCACACACTGATGTTGGATGAGAAGGCCTGGCTCGCAATCTCCGCTTTAATTCATCCAAAAGATATTCTATCATGTTGAGGTCAGGATTCTAGTCAAGTTCTTCCACACCAAACTCCCTCATCGATGTCTTTATTGACCTGCTATGTGCACTAGTGCACAGTCATCTTAGAATAGGAAAGGGCCGGCCCGTCCACAAACTGTTCCCACAAAGTTGGAGCATGAAATTGTCCAAAGTATCTTGGTGTGCTGAAGCATTAAGAGTTGCTTTCACTGGAACTAAGAGGCCGAGCCCAACTCCTGTGGAACAACCCCACACCATAATCCCCCCTCCACCAAACTTTACTCTTGGCACAATGCAGTCAGACAAGTACCGTTCTCCTAACAACCACCAAACCCAGACTCCTCCATTGGATTACCAGACAGAGAGGCGTGATTGGTCACTCCAGAGAATGCGTCTCCACTGCTCTAGAGTCCAGTGGTGGCGTGCTTTACTCCACTGCATCCAACACTTTGCATCGCACTTGGTGATGTGAGGCTTGGATGCTGCTGCTCGGCCATGGAAACCCATTCCATGAAGCTCTCTGCGCACTGTTCTTGAGCTAATCTGAAGGCCACATGAAGTTTGGAGGTCTGTAGCTGTTGACTCTGCAGAACGTTGGCGAGCACTGAGCACTACGCGCCTCAGCATCTGTTGACCCTGCTCTGTGATTTTATGTGGCCTACCACTTGGTAGCTGAATTTCACTCCTGGACTGATTGCACAGATTACATCCTGTCACAGTACCCGTGCTGGAGTTCACTGAACTCCTGAGAGCGACCCATTCTTTCACAAATGTTTGTAGAAGCAGTCTGCTTGCTGTGGTGTTTGATTTTATACACCTGTGGCCATGGAAGTGACTGGAACGCCTGAATTCAGTGAGATTGATGGGTGAGGGAATACTTTGGATAATATAGTGTAGGAAGGGGTGGGCAGGATGACCCTAATTTACTTAAAAAAAAAAAAAACAAATAACACACAAAACTATTCAAACAAAACCAAAATATTAAACATCAAGACAAAAGCCTTGCAGTCATGTCAGCAAAGATCAGTCTTTGGAGTTTTATGAGAATGACTCTTATTCAAATAAATACAACATAACATTACAGTGAAATGACGGAGGCTATAACTTGTTATTCAAGGATGTGCTGCATATAAAGACAGTTTTTCAACAGGATTTTGTGAATCTGACTCTGTCTTTGTTTAAGAGTTGGAATTAGTCTTCTCTTTTGATTCTATATTTCACTAATTTGCAAAACTTCCTGCCTGGTTATTAGAAATCCTTGTACAAGGCTCATGAATCTGCAGGCACAGATCGTCCAACTGTAAGACAGAGCAGAGTTTGAGCTTAATTTATTGTAAAGTTCTTCAAACTTAAATCTAAAATTGAAACTTTACACATTTATTTATCACTGTAATTATCATCTTCCCAATTTTAAACAGTGTCAACACACATCAAATCTTTTTCTCATATCATGTAGGCCTAATGCTTGTGTCCTGGAGTTGTGAGGTGTTCTGAACTGGTCTTATGTTGTGGATCACTATGACAGTACATGAGGTAGAACAATCGATTACCGTGGCTGATGGGTCCCGAAACCCTACCTCTGTCAGGTCGGGCCAGAATTGTGCATCATCATGTAGTCTAACCTTGATATAATATACCTACATAGTTCTGAGAGCAGTGTGGTCAACAGTGTCAAAGAGATGTATTAGGCGTAAAAGCACAAGAAACATGAGAGTAGGGATGGGAATCGAAAACCAATTCCAGTTGAGAATCGTTAACAGCTCCATCATAGTAACGATATCATGAGTCCTTTTGCTAATCAATTCCCTTATCAATTCCTTCCACTGACAGGGTTCAGAAGCGGTCAGAAATGTGGCTTAATTTTTTACAAAAGGCGCCTACTGCACAACCTTAAGTGCACAAGCAGTTATCTATGCTGTGACATGTGTGTTTGACGTTGTTGCCACTGAAAATCTACAGGCCAACATTTACCCACACGGAAAACCTGCAGGAATCAAGGGAATCGTTAAAAATTGGATCAATTAGCAGGATCGTTAATAGCATTGGTATCAATAAAATTTTATCAATTCCCATCCCTACATGAGAGCCATAAGCTGATGATTAATATCAAAAACTCTTGAAGTAGAGATCCTGTGCTATGGAAAGCTTTGAAATCAGACTGACGGCCTTCAAGAGTAAAGACAGCATCTAAAAAGGACTACATGCAGAAAGAACACTTCTGTAAATACTGATATGAGACATATTGCAAAATTAGTAAGGAAACAAGAAGACTTGCGGTGTTGACTTCCATTAACAAAACTACTGGCCACGTGGTGTCCTTCATGTCTTGACTGACAGCATACGTCCTGCAGTGTGACCGTTGTTCATGCACATATCTCGGTCCTGATGTTTAAACCATGTATTGTTCAGCCCTATCTTGTATACTCAACCAAACCATAGTTTGTCTCCTAATTTCACTGAAACTGCTGCGAGAAAAACCGAACTCCTGTCAGACCTCATGTTGCTTCTTTTCTCTGGACACTCCTCATATTTGCAGACAAAGCAACCGGCTCTACAAAACCCTGTTTTTGTCTGAGCCTGTTGTTCCTGAAGCTGTAGCTTTGCACTAAGAGATGTATTCATGTAGAGCTTTAAGTGACTCGCAGGGGTTCTCGTGTCATGTGTGGATGGTTTATCACTGCTCAGACAGAGCTGACAAAGCCCTCTGTTCTCATTCGGCCTCTTGTTTATGTAAACCATCCACACACGCTGTGCGCTTTGGTCCTTGTGGTCTGTCTGTGTGTAGCTTTGTCAGCCTGTCTGCTCTCTGCTCTGCCAGAACATCTAGGTTGTGTCTGCTGGCTTTTTGTGTTGGCTGGATTAGGATGTGTAACGCTGTGTTTGTGCAGCCGGGAGTGAATGAGCTGTTTCCGCTTGCTCTGTGCTTTGCTCTGCACCCTGGTAGGTCATTGTTTCGTCTTATTTTGATTTCTTTTTGAGGACTTGACCAATCAAGATGTTTTTCTTGAACAGATCGACAACCTGGACCCTCGGGGAGTCCAGCTGGCTGCTCTGTTCATGAGCGGTGTGGACATGGCTCTGTTTGCTAACGACGCGTGCGGACAGCCTGTACCGTGGGAGCACTGCTGTCCGTGGATGTACTTTGATGGAAAGCTGCTTCAGAGTAAACTCAACAAAGCCAACAGGGAGAAGGCTCAGCTCATCGACCTCTGTGACGGTCAGGTAACTACATACAACACACACGTTAGCAGAACTTCATCATGTCTTGTGGTTTATTTCTGATCTGAATGGACATACTAAAGCCTGCCATAAGGCCCAGCCAGTTTCTTCTATTTCCTGTTTTGTTATTTTTGGAGGTTTATGTAGGCTTTGGTTACAATATGCACAGAGTTGCACTTCTGTTCAGTTCACAGCCTATAAACATTTCACATCCTCAAAATGGTTTCATACCCTGAAAGACTCAAATCCACCACGGTCACCCAAATGCCGAAGTCTGACTACATGTCTTTTTTATATCTATTATGATAGTCAGTGTGTCAGATTAGGCAATCATAGAGCCCTGAATTTGTACCATGGTCTGACCCACGAACAGGATCTGAAAAAGCACCATCTAAATACAGGTGATTTTCCTTCGTATTTCAGGGGATTTTCCTTAAAATTTTCCAAACTTGCCTGTATGGCTGTAGAATTTGGGAAAACAATATTGAGTAGCTGTTAATTTTCAGACCACTTTGGTGTTTGTTCATAATATTGACCAGTCCCTCCTGGAAATCGCCATTTCATGATCCCAGCAATCAATGCAAATCCAGGCAATCCCCACGAATTTAGCATGGCCTTGCAACTTTGTCGTATCACCACAACTTCGGCTAATCATCACAGCTTTCGCCCTCTCTCCCAGCTCCACACATCATCGTTGTCGTATCACCACAACTTTGGCCAACCATCACAGCTTTCGCCCTCTCTCCCAGCTCCACACATCATCACACTTCTGTCTGACTTCCTTGTCTTTGGTTGAGAGAGTGTGCGGCACAAACAGCACAACATGATCCCTGAAATCCCAGCTAAAGTCTGTGAAAAGCAGCTGCCTGAGTGCTTATACAAACAGCAGTACAGTTTTTGCATTACATGTAGAAGTGGTGCACCATGAGCAACACTCGTCACTTTACGAGCTCCCTCCTACCATAAAACATGTCCAGTGGATCAGTGAAGCATTTGCGTGCGGGCGTGTCCTGTATGGAGGTGAGTGGCGAGTACGTACAGCGATCAGAGCATAAGGGGATGGTTTTACAGGCGTGTGTCTGTGTGTGATTTACATCTGAAATCAGGAGGTGACTCTCAGCAGCAGTACCGGTCTGTAGATGAGACTGATGCAGGAAAAAAGATATAGCAACTTTTGCCACCACCTTCGACTTTTTTTGCTGCAACAATTACAAAAAAAGTCCAGCAAGATCCTGGAGAGTCATCTTATTGAACTAAAAAAATAAATAAAAATAAAAAAAGACTTACTCATAATCAGGCTTTTTCTGCTTCAACCATGACAAAAATTTGCTGCTGGGACTGATTGAAATAACCCAATCAAACAAACCAGTTTTTAGTACCTACTCTGCTCTGGTTCTAAGCGAGCTGAGTCGATACTAAAAGGTGACGTGGACCGACTGCTGGCTACTGATTGGTCAGAGAATGTCGTCACCGATGAGTCCTGAGCACAATGAGCTAGCTAACATGCCAGCGGTAACTTCCACTAGCTTACCCTCATACGTCTTTTCTTTGCAGCTCGATTACTCTCGTCCTCGGTATTTCTTCTCGCCGCCTGCAGCCTTCTTCTGCTTTCCTCTTTCATTCGGTTTGTGACAAAAAGCCACAGATCGAGCACCAAGTATACTATTGCCTCCAAGTCCTCCATTGTTTTGATTGTTGTGTCGCGCTCAAAATGACATGAACGCAGTGTCGCCCAGCTGTTTTATGGCGATCCCGCCCCCGCTGGGCAAGGAACCGGGCTGGTGGAAAAGCAGCACAACGTGAGTAGAGTCGAGCCGGGTAGAGTCGGGGAAAGCCGAGCCGAGTAGAGTAGGGCTAAGACGTGCTGATAGAAAAGGCCATTAGTCGCACTTTTTTCATAGTTTGGCTGGTCCTGCAACTTATGGTCAGGTGCGACTTATATGTCTAAACATACATGATTTAACATGTTTTTAAATTTTAATTTATACTGACTGACATGAAACAAGGAGTCAACATTATGGTCTACAGCCGCAAGAGGGCGCTCTAGCCTAGGCTAGACATAAACAAAATGCCCCCAAAATGAAAATCCTATTCTGCAGATAACAAACTGCAGGTAGTAAAATATGCAGCAGTAATCGTGCAGAAATAAAGTTTGGAGTGAGTGAGAAACTTGTGAGGGACTGGCAAAAAGCAGAGGTTACTCTTGGAAAAAACAAAAAGCTAGTCGCAGGCTGAAAGCAAGATGGCCAGAGCTGGAGGAACAAGTCCACAGATAAGGTGCTTGAACAATGTGATACCGGAAGAGGCTTGTCAGCGGTGCAGTTACGTCTCCACACCCTGATACCTCCCAAGGACATGAATATAAATGAGGGAGGTGGGCCTTCTTGGTGTTACAGCTTCATGCAAGGCAATCACCTCTCTATCAGAGCACTAAATAAAGGAGACTTACTCCGGTGCGACCTATAGTCCGGAAAATACAATTTCTGGTTTTACCCGGATGAGCCATAGGTGTAAACGTAAACAGCTGAGTTTTTTAACCAGACTTTACCCGGGTAATTTCCTGAGGTCAAGTGGGGAGGGCTGATGATCATCATCTTGTGCGACCGACATAAAACTGTAAAAGGGAGACGGATAAAAACAACCGCTGTTGCATTAGAAGTTTCTTTGATTGTAACTCAAAACTCAAATATGCATCCAGACATTTGAAAGTGTTGTTTCCACTGCACATCATCAAAGTTCTGTTGTAAATCTACCCAGAAATGATCAGCACCAGATCTCTTGTTCATCCAGAGAGCCCTCTTGTGTTGCTGTTGGATACAGAGCTAAAACACTGCACTTTTCTTTCTCTGGTGTAATCGTTTTAACGCTGCTTCATATTCACTTCTGCCTGCTACAATGCTTTTCTCAACACTTTTGTCTGTTGATGACACGTATTAATAAAAATAAGACATAAATTGTGATCATAGCTTAAAGGTCTGTCTACTTTTGCTACTTTTGATCCTTCCACCCCCTCCACCATGCTGAGAGGAGCAAGTGTGAACAACCATGAGGAAAATTACCCAGTCGGACTTTCAGAACATTATCCTGATAATATCAGGGTTGCATGTGAGAAAAGGGCTTTGGTGGATCAACCATCCAAATAAGGGGATTAAGTTACAGTGGATGGACCCTCCATGAGGATCTCCATGAGGTTTGTCGAGGACCCCAGGGATGAAACTTGTCCAAAAACTCAAAGCACACAAGTTCCTTCCTCGGTGTTTACTTGTAAGTACAACAACCAAGGGCTGTGTAATTATGGCAAAAATAATAATCAAAATGATTTTGATGGTTATTGATTATGAAACACCTTTACAGATTTTATGACTTAACCACATGCAACCATTGAGCTTAAATCCTATTAACTAGGGATGTACATCTGCAGAGGTTCAATATCGATATCAGCTAATATACTGCAGGGGTATTGAGGCCACGCCCCCTAAATGCACCGTGCATTCCTCCATCACAGCAAAGATGATTTCTGAACCCTGGGCTATTGTGGCCACATATTTTATCCCAGAGCACAAGACTATTGAAGCCACTCATTTAAGCTGTGGACTACATAAAGTTAGGGTAAAACTGATAATAAAATAATCAACTTAATAAAGTTATTTACAAATAAATCTGTTGAAATATTTTTTTTAATTGAATTATTTTCCGTGAATGTCTGCCGAAGACAAAAAAAAGTATATTTATGTTTGGATATAATGCAGTTTATTTAAATAACCTCCAATTCCATGGAAAAAAATCCAGTTTGGATTATTTCTTAAATTCCCCAGCTGAACTTCCCATGCAAAGTTTCTGGTTTCTGGAAATTTACTGGAAATTTTCTGCCCCTTTGTAACCATCGTCTTGTCTGATGATAATCCATGATTTTTGTGTGGTTCTGCACTGACATCTGACCACACAATTAGACATTTTCCCCCTTTTATCAGAAATTTAGACTGTATCTCCATTATTACCTCCATATATTAACCCTGTTTTTGCCACCAGATTGCGGGTGCACCTGCTGTGACTTAATAGTGACGTAGACTGCAGTGGGTGAAAGACTGACAGATGGGTCAGTTGCTTTGTACGTAATCGGCACACAGTGGAGCCCAAAGTGCTTCCACATGGTGCTCCTAAAATGTTTTCTTGTTATTGTTTGCTCAGTGTGGCTTTGCCAGTCCTCTGTTTCTTCAGTGTCTTCTTCTGTTTCTCTCCAGCAGACAAGATGCAGTTGTTGTTAAGCTCAATAGAGCACTAGCCAGTGGGATAGTGCTGGGAGTGCCCTCTGCTGGTTCAAGTGGCTCACTGCTCCAGTCGCCCTCATGTGCTGTTGAGCTGTTTACTCTGTATTCGAATGCCTATTTGCACTTTGAGTACAGATTTTTACCCCCATGCTTGAATGGATATTCGAATATTGGTGAAAAGATGTCTGCCCTACTGTGCTACAGGACAAGTTGAACTTTTTTTTTTCTTTTTTTCCATTATTATTATTATTATTATTATTATTAGCATTATTTTGAGGTAGTTTTATTTTTGCGTGTATTGCCTGTTCTTTAATGTACAATATGATAGTGTCAAAAGCATACACATTAAAGCATGAAAGCATATGGTACTTTAAAATCAGCAAATAATCATGTTTAATCTTTGTGTTCTAAATATCTATTAAGATAATTGTGATTGTGAATTTTGCCAAATATGGCCCAGAGTTTACAATCTATAACTGTCATTGTGGGTGGTCTCTGTCATGGACCTGTCAGGGACCAGCCAAGACCTTGTCAATCAATCAATCAAACTTTATTTGTATAGCACTTTTCATACAGGAATTTGTAATACAAAGTGCTTTACATGGGAAATCAAATCAAATAAAACAACAATAAATGAAATAAAGGTAGAAAATTGCATAAAATGAAAATATAAGAACCCCCCCAATCCACATTCAAAACACACACTCATTTACTCAAACACACCAAGACATAAGATGGAAATTTTGACAGAAAACATAATTAAATTGGAACAAGAGGACTGAGGAAATGCTATCTTGAAGTAAAAATGAGGAAACACAGGAGTTCTGATAATTGAAAATCATAAGACATTAGATAGACATACTACAGGGTAAAATAAGTAAAAATGTAAATAAATTAATAAAACAAAAATTTGAATAAATAATATGGTAAAATGAGAAAGCCTAAAACCAGGTGCATAATAAAATCAGCTAGAATAAGATAATAAAAAGAAAAGCATTTAACAAAGAATTAAATTCAAAATAACAAATCAGAACTGATATTTAGAAATAAAACAGAATAAGAGGGTTAAAATAAGTAAAAATATGACAAATAATATTAAATAAAATCAACTAAAAGCCAGACTAAAAAGGTAGGTCTTGAGTTTGCTTTTAAAAATATGAACAGTAGGTGCTGCCCTCAGATCCTCAGGTAGACTGTTCCACAGACGGGGGTCATAATAACGAAAAGAGGCTTCACCATATGTTTTAGTTCTGACTTTGGGAACAGTTAAAAGTCCACTACCTGAAGACCTGAGGGCTCTACTGGGCTCATATGGTAAAAGCAAATCGGATAAATAGGAAGGAGCAAGACCATTAAGAGCATTAAAGATTAATAAAAGAACCTTAAAATCAATTCTAAAAGATACAGGTAGCCAATGCAGAGACTTTAAAATCGGGTTGATGTGGGCTCTCTTTCTGGTCTTCGTCAGCAAGCTACCCTACTTTCCCTTGTCAGGGAAAGTAGGGTAGCTTTAAGTGGCTGCTTCAGTATTAGATAACAGTCTTAAAATGAAATTACCAAGGAGGTAAAACCACTCGTCCTCAAAGAGCAGTCATGTTGCTGTTCTTCCCGCCTCCATGTTTCTATGACAACTAAGTTTGTGTCATACAGTTTAACATGGACCCTCTGGTCTTTGTTTCTGTTGATGCAGATGCAAAAGACCACATAAAGTCCCTTGGGTTGTTTTTATTCTTTGACCCATTAATTGTTTGTGGTGCTGTGTTTAGAAATATATTAACTAATTAAATATGAGAATGAGATCTTATGTTTTCAGCTCAGGTTGATATGAACAGAAGACATCTTCTGTTGTGTAATTTGATGAGAAAATTGTGTTTACATATAAAGAAACACATAGGATGGGATTCCCCTCGGCTTTAAGCCTCTTACGTCGCTGCAGTGAAATCTTAATCTCTTGTTGTCTCAGAGCGTTTCAATCATCTTTACACCAGCGTTCATTTACCTCTAGAAAGTAGAAGTATTCTGAGGTAAATGATGCTCTATAATAATTTGTCCAGCAGTTTATTGACATGCTGAAACATTTCCTTGTCCATCAGAGCCTTTGTCACAGTATAAACAGAGCAGTTAAGCCAACAGAGCAGCCTGTTTGGTTTACAGCGAGCTTGATTTAGACTCATCTGTGCTTACATGCAGGAGCAGATGGACTCGAAGAGGGAAACAGACATAAACTGTATGTTAGACTGTGATTAGCACAAACAACCAGAAGGTAAACTTTACTAAGTCATGTCAAGTCAAGTGCATTGCAACATAAGGCAGAATGAGGAGCTGGCTCGTGTGAATTAATAAAGATAATAATAATGTGATCATTGGAATACATTTACTTAGACAGCACTTTAAAAACAGATGTTTACAAAGTGCCTTGACAGACACACCAACACATTGAAAATGACATTGTAATACAGCAAAGAGCATGAATGACCCAAACATGGGGAAAAATAAAGAAATAATAATGATGGTAATGATAACAGCAATAATAATACTGATAATGATATTATGAGAGCCTAGGAAAAACAATAACCCAGCAGTGTAAAGTGAGACCAAGAGGGCTAAAGATAAGAGTAGATCAAGACAATAAGACATAAAACAAATTAAAAAGGGAGAAAAGCTAAACAGAGTTAAAATAGTAATTTAACACTTAAAACCTAAACATCTGGTGGAGATAAACTGGTGAATTGTAGAGAAAGTATGTAGAAAAATCAATTCATCATTTAACATTACAGAAGGATTATGTAATCTAATAAATAGAAAATCAAACATTTTAAGAGCCAACAAAAGAATAAAGGGAACTGACAGTAAAAATAGATAAATATGAGAGGCTAAATAGAGTGTAAAACAGAAGTAAGGAGATGACACATAGAAACATGAACTGATGAGCTTTTAATAAATCCAGATATAACTGTAATAAAGCTGTGTGCTTAACATAATAATAATTCTTAAGACACCAGTGGTCCCCATCTATTTTTTGTACTACGGTCCGGTTTAGTTATGGACCAGCAAACACTCTAATAGCCCTTTTCCACCAGCCCGCCTTGGCCCTACTCTACTCTACTCGGCTCTACCCGGTTTGCGTTGCGTTTCCACCGGCACAGTACCTCCTAAAACAAACCAGTTTCAGTACCTACTCTGCTCTTGTTCTAACCGAGCTGAGTCGATACCAAAAGGTGACGTCGACCGACTGCCGGCTACTGATTGGTCAGAGAATGTCGTCACCGATGGATCATGAGCGCGATGCCCAAAACAGGACTGCAGTACATACACTTTGTTACTTTATGGCATTAACCTGCTGCCATCACAATGTTAAAAACTGGACTTTATCATTACGAGCTAGCTAACAAGCTAGCGGTAGCTTCCATTAGCTTACCCTCATACGTCTTTTCTTTGCAGCCCGATTGCTCTCGTCCTCGGCTTCAAACTGTTGTATAGCTTCCAAAACTCTCCTGTACTTCTCAAGGGTATTTCTTCTCGCCGCCTGCAGCCTTCTTCTGCTTTCCTCTTTGTAACAAAAAGCCACAGACCGAGCAGCAAGTATACTGTAGCCTCTAATGTCCTCCACTGTTTTGGTTGTTGTGTCGCGCTCAAAATGACATGAACGCAGTGTCGCCCAGCTGTTTCACGGCGACCCCGCCCCCGCTGGACAGGGGACCGGGCTGGTGGAAAAGCAGCCCAAAGCGAGTGGAGTAGAGCCGGGTGGATTCGGGGAAAGCCGAGCCGAATAGAGTAGGGTTAATGGAAAAGGGCCATAACAAATCTCTTGTGCACAGTACTACTCACACTAACACAGGATCAGAGGGAGCTTGTTTCCAAACCTTAAAACAGAGAAATTCTGAAGGACCCACTCTGTTTTTATCAGCTGTTTAAGAACGATATTTAGAGATTCAGGTGGATGAAAGTCATCAGTTGACACAAGACTGTTTAAACCCCGACACCTTTTGAGCCCAGAGGAAAGTGCTTAAACTGACGTGTCTATGATGCATATAGTGAGTTTTATTCATCAGTCATCAGTCTGAGCTGATCTGATGTTTATATTGATTATTGATGGGTGCTTTATCAGTTCTTACCTTAATTGAATCCTTCCACATCAGGAAGTTGAACACTAGTGTGCCTTGACGGTCTTCCAGTTAGACAAATCTTGCTGTGTCAAATATATTTATAACAGAAGAGTGCATTAGCACAGAGTTTGACAGTGAGTTTATCTTCAGTTTTACTTTTTCATTCAGCACAGCAGTGACAGGGAAAGAGAGCCTGAGTTTAAAGTCCAATATGCAAGGATCTGTTCATCTTCTCAAAATAAAACACCCTTCGATCCCATTTAAAAAAAAATGATTTGATTTTTTTTTTCCCTCTATGGCCCTGTTTTGGTCCATACCCTGGTGTTTTGGGACCTCTGATGTAGAGAAACTTTGACTTTTTTATACAAGTTCTTTCAGCTTTCTGTCTTTTAAGGAAAGCTGTGGTCTGTAATTATTCACATTTTATTGATTTGTCAACGGTCATAGCTGTCCACAGCATATTTTGACTGTTTTGATCTCCATCTGCAGCACTATGATGGCACTTTGGTCAAAAAACAAGTTAATACCAGCTCACGTAAACATCATGAAAAGGGTTAAAAAATAGATTATGATATGGGACAAATTCTCTGCTGTTTTTCAGGTTTGTGCTTTGTTGATTTTATCACCTTTTTTATTCCTTTAAAGAGAAATGTTCGGATAATATACTTCAAGGGTCTGCAAATTAAACCTGAGCAATTGATTTTGTTTCAATTTGAATTATGATCTCCCACAATAATGAGCAGAAGATAATCGAGATTAAACGATTACAGTACTGTATTTGATTTTCATTCATTTGTCCATTGGTTTGATCCAGTTGTGACTTGAGTTAGTTATTTGTGCTTGTTTTTTTTAAATAGACCTAGAATGTATAATAGAAACCCTTTCGTCCCTCAGGCCATCAGACTGTACAACTGTACAACTCCTCACTCAGAGGGAGGAGGAGTAACAGGAAGACAGAGGATGGGAAGGAGCAGTAGCCAGCCTATAGACATATTTTTATCTATATTTATTTATTTTTTTCTTTGTTTATATCTATCTTTTTTATATATCTTTTTAGCTGCTATACAAAACTGCTACTGGAATCTTAATTTCCCAGAGGGAGTCTCCCAAAGGGATGAATAAAGTTCTATCTAATCTAATCTAATCTTATCAAATTCAGTCCTTTGTAGCACGAAATGGTATCCATTCAAAAAGGGGTGCATGATATTGGATTTTTGCCTAATATAAGCCCATTATTTCCAATATTGATACTTGTATTTTGTGTCAAGAGCACAAAGTCTTTACTTTACAAATCTGACCTGTTCCTCTCATGATTATAGTCCATTTGTGTTAGAAACAGATAAGAAATATATGAGAAAAACAATCATCTATTCTTTTATAAAGGAGGCATAAAAGTGGACATTGCTTTATGAGGAAGGCAACCATCGTGATACTTCTGGATAATATAATTGCTTATATATGGTGTTCATGACATATTTGTGCGGTCAAAATACATACAAAATACATTTTTATACCAATAATCTACTTTTTGATATTGTTCTGGTAAAATCGTGATTTTTGCCAAGTATCCCTGCTTCCCTTTTAAGCATCCTTTTTGTAGGAAACCATGCTACTTTATTTTTAAAAACTTTTGCTCTCAGGTCACAACCTGCAGGTTTCTCCTCTGGCTGAAGAGCACTTGTTAGTGAAGGTAGTATGAAAATAAAAAGTGCTGTTTTAGCTGTCTGAAATGAAAGTTTGTAGGTGAACTCTGCTTCAGTAAGTGAATTAATGTATAAGAATGGACGCTCATGTCAGGTCTGAGCTTTCTGATTATTGTAATATTATTTTTTTGTCGATATTTGATCTGATGACTGAAATGATCTGCTGTTTGAATGGTGTCTCTCTCTCTCTTCAGACTGAGCTGGTTGCCAAGGCGGAGAAGATGCGTCAGAGCATCCTTGAAGGTCTCAACTTCACTCGACCACCTCATCCTCCTCCATTCCCCCCGCCGCCTATTCCCCCTCCTCACATGCCTTTCTACCCCCCTGCTGGTCCTTTCTTCCCCCCTCCCCATATGATGCCTCCTCCTCCTCCGGGCAGAGGCAGAGGGATGCCTGGTGAGTTCTGGTCACAGATTGGTGTTTTGTCCTGAAACCGTTTGTCTCAAAGTCAAAGGTCTTATACCATGGATATATTTGCCTCTGTAAACAACACCATATTTTTTTCCTCTTCCCACAAGGACTTCAAGGCATGCAGTCTCAGGGTGGGAAGCTGGAGATAGCCGGGACCGTGGTGGGTCAGTGGGCCGGTGCTCGACGCGGCAGAGGGAGAGGGGGCTTCCCGGTCCAGGTGGTGTCTGTTGGTGGACCAAACAGAGGGTAGGTGGAGCAAGAAACTGACACATCAAATGAACATATGGTCTGTTTTTTCTGTTGTAACTTACCGGTTACATGAGGATGTTTTCCTGTCATGTGCAGTCGCCCCAGAGGTGTGATCTCAACCCCGGTATTCAGGACGTTTGGTCGAGGAGGGAGGTACCACACCAGAGTCTTCAAGAGTCAGACAGCGTACCTGGTGAGACAGACATGTTACTCTCCTCTCATGGGAGACATTTGTCTTTACGATGCTCTTAATTCTGACTAATCAGTACAGTTCACTGCACTTTAGTGGGACGAGGATTATGAATTCTCCATTTGCTTGTTTGATGATTAAAAAAAAGACTCTTCTGTCATAAAAAAAAAGCTACAAAGACCAGAATCTGGAAAAATACACCCTTGGGTCACGTTAGTTGAATTTAAGATTTTAATCACTAATCTCATCCTCCCACATAAATCTACTGTAAGTACAATTCTGAGTTATTCAGCATGTTGATGCAGTTATCACACCATCTTACCACTAAATATCCTAATTTTTGTGTTTAAAAAATAACTTATTACAAATTTAAAGTGGCTTAATGGTTGTAAATAATTCTTTGACATACATGATTATGTAGTGACATATTATCACTGACTCTTTGGCTTCACCCACAGCAAAAGCTTCTATACTCACTGGATATCTGATGTTTTACCCAGATCAGATGTTTCTGTGTGTCTGTTCACATCACTCTTTAAAGTATGGCATGTTTTTGACTCCAGTGAGAACTTAGTGACCAAAATGTCACCTTAACTGCTTTGGAGCAGCTGTTTGAGATAAATAATCAACCTGTATGAACCCTTGATACAAGGCCTGATTCAGTATCTGTACTCCGGCAGATCCTTCCTGCAAAGCTCCAGTCTTTAATGACTGTGAGCAGCCTGAAGCCGTACAGCCCAATCAGAGTCCTTTAAAGCAGGAAGAGGTGGAAGTCACCAATGAGACGAGAGCAAGAAGTGACCCCCCCGGCAGAGATTAGCATAGATGCTAACAGCTTTAGTAGAAGTTTGATCTGATCTTGATGGATATTTTTGCTGGACTTCGTGCCAAGAGTTTGTTTTATGAAGTGGCTCACATTCTGTCTGTTACCCTGCGGCAGTAGAGCCCCACCTGCAACATCATCTGATTAGCCCGTGATGAATGTGATTGATAGAACAATCGTTCAATCACCTCGGATATGCCTTTGAAACGTTCTGCGACTTTCCCAAACACTCACTATGGGCTGTTTTCCAGATGGACTAGTCAAATGCATTGAACAGTCCATTTGATGTGTCAGGGGACATGAGACCCATCTGGCCAGGCAACACTTTTCCAGTTTTCTGTTGTCCAGTTTTGCGTGGCCTGTATGAATTACCGCCTCAGGTTTCTGTTCTTAGCTGACAGGAGTGGCGCATGGTGTGGTTTTCTGCTGCTGCAGGTCGTTATCTTCAAGATTTGACATGTTCATCACAAAATTGCCTTCTGTATCACTTGTTTGAGGGCCTGAGCTATATATTCATTACATTAACTTTTTATTTTTTATTTTTTTGTTGTGGAAGATGTTTTACCACACATTTGACACACCAGATCGACATTTTAATATATTTCACCAGTCCATCTGGAAAACAGCCCATTTAAAGTGTTTTGGGAATGGGCCGAAACTTTCAAAAGCAAGTTCGACAAGTGAAAACATGTCAGAAGTTGAGCCAAAATATTGTTTCTATCAAAGA
Organism: Cetoscarus ocellatus; assembly: GCA_037902135.1. NCBI lineage: Eukaryota > Metazoa > Chordata > Actinopteri > Labriformes > Labridae > Cetoscarus > Cetoscarus ocellatus. The sequence goes on along the minus strand of JBAMNC010000579.1, from coordinate 3,591,578 downwards.
ATGCTTTCAGTGGTATTTGGTTTTCATTTAGTAAAGGAATGCGATTGTTCCATCAATTAACATTTATTATCAGATGAAGTAGGAGGCGGGGCGCTACTGCGCTACATAATGTGAGCCACTTACTCTCGTCAAAACATGTCCGAAACGGAGCAGAAATATCCTTACTATAGAGAGGTTGGTAGCGTTATTATTTGTTTTTCATTTAACAAAGAATTGCAGACAATATCGGATAAAACTACTACTTTTTTTTAACCTTTATTTAACCAGATAAAAGACCCACTGAGATCGAGATCTCTTTCACAAGGGTGACCTGGCCAAGAGGTCAGCAGCATACGTCATGAAAAAACTTAATGAATGGTGGCAATATATACAATAAGTGAGAATACACACATTTTTTGTGAGTACAAGGTGTTTTGTGATAAAGTGCAGTTACAACTACTGAAGCTGTTAGCATCTATGCTAATGCACTTCCTGCTGTCCTCTCGCTCATAACCTGTGCCATTTCTTGCTCTAAAGGACTCTGATTGGACCGTGCCTCTTTGGGCCACTCACAATTGTTGTATACTGTATATTGGAGCTTGGTAAGATGGACCTGCCTGATTACAGACATTTAACCAGGCTGATCCGGCTGCTGTGCAAGGTTAACCCCGCTGGCCAATCTCCTGTGAACTCTTGCATCATCAGGGCCTTTTTTGTTCTACCCAGAGAACTGCCGCTCAATGGATATTTTCACTTTTTGGGAGCATTCTCTAACCCAAGGGATAGTTGTGTATCAACAACCCTACCAAGTCACTTAAATCACCTTTCTTTCTCTTTCTGATTCTGTATTTGAGCCTTAGTAGGTCATCTTGGCCATGCCTGAACATGTTGAGTTGCTACTAGGTGATTGGCTGATTATCTATTAATGAGCAGTTGAATGGGTGTAGCAAATTAATTGGCCTGTGAGTGTAAATAGATCCTGCTGAGTATCACAGAAGTCAGAACTCTGGGATCATCATGTAAGTCATGATGCCTCAGTATGGAGAAGATGGTAACACAGCTGTTGTTCTTTTCACTGTTTGATGACGGTGCATCTCAAACTCCAGAGCTATTATTAGAGCTTGTAGCACAAAATGAGTGGGGACTAAAGAGCCCCTCAGCAGGTCTTTGTGCATTTTGAAACCCTTTAATTTTACTGCTAACCGACTCCTACATTGCCCTCCAGTCATTTTGTTAGTAACAGTGACCTTCAACACACATCTGTATTTTCTCTCCATCATTCAAAGAAGAATACTCCGCATCACCAGCTGTATCCTGCATCAATTATAACCCCTCTTTTGTCGTCTTTCCCCCCCTTTTTTTTTATAGCCGAGTAAGCCCTCTCACAAGCCCGTGCACACATCTGGACACGATGCAGCAAAAGAGAGAAAGCGGCCCAAAGCTGAAGAGAGAAAATCGTCGGCTGCACCGTGCGACGGCTCGACAGCACAGAACGGCGTGGAGGACAAAGAGCCGGAGCAGCTGAATGGAGATAAAGAGGAATGCAGGGCTCCCATCCAACCTGAAAGTGCCTTTAGCGACTCCAAGACGTGCAATCCTAATCCTCACTTAAATGCACTAAATGTAGACGGCGGCTGCCTTAGAGATGAAGGTCTAGAGGCCGCTGTCGTGAGTAAAGAAGAGTAAGCCTATTTTTCTAGAGAGGGTGAAGGGTGACAGATGGAACAGGGTGAGAATATCTGGAAATTTGGAAAACATACAGTGTACTTTTTTTCCACACAGACGGATAGATGAAATCTGATTCCCTCTCAGTAATCACATGAGATTATTACACGTGATAGTTTAAAGAGTTGTTAACTACCATCACTGAGATTTCTACTTGTTAACAAGGACACTAATACTCCTTTAATTTAGGATATTAAAGCTTCAAGAGCTTTTATTTTGAGGTTGACCTTACTGGTTAATAGAGGGTTTGCATGTGATGTCACGGTAGGTGTTAGCCAATGACGTTTCAGCTGCTGAGCGGTACAGAGCAGGGACTGGCGACAGGAATAAGGAGGAAGCAAACAAACAACTTCAATTTAGCTTAAATACTGAAATTTAAGCCACTATATTTGACAATGATCACTGGGGGTAAAGGGAGCCTTGATTGACATAACTCATGCACTAATAATAAAGTGATAGCTAATAGTGATCTTGGTTAGCTAACAGTTAGCTTATTATGAAAAATGTTTTGATGATGTAGAAAATGTTTGCTCTCACATTCCCAAACAGCAGAATTATTGACCTACACATAGAAAATACAGAAAACCTCCAACATATGTGTAGATTTTATCATTTGTAAGGGGACCGATTCTCCAGTATTACCGTCTGTAAACAAACCTAGAGAGAAATTCTGACTAAGACTGGTAAAGACAGTGTGAAGTGATATAATTTACATGCTTTGCTGGGTTGAAAGGGCTTAAACTTTGATTTTACACCAACATCTAAGGCTTCCTGAGTTTTCTCAGGATGTTACGAGTGTCACCTTGTTGAGATGAAAATTTAAAAAGCCTGTGCCACAGCTCTGCGCTGTTGGTTCACCCTTTCTCGTTGACGTGACTGAAAGCTATCAATTTATCATAAACTCCACTTTATTTCCCCTCATCATTTTACCTTTTATGCACAGTATGTAAAATTACTGTTAAAATAATAATAATGAGCACCATTTACGTTGCTGTTAGCGATTAACATACAATGTTCGTCATGGCTACTTGATTAAAGCATCAACAGAACAAGACGCGACTTCTTCTAAATATGAAAATCAAGTGCTTCTCTGTGAAAACTTAAGCAAATTATATTTGAAGTACTCTTTAAGTGCACAAGTAAAAATCCCATCCAACTTTGGATTAGTCATTCTTATCATTTATGCAGACATTTCAAAAACTTCTCATCGTTAAAACAAAAGTAAGACTTAATTTCAGCAAATCAGTCATGTAGTAACAGAACAGTACCTAAGATTGTTTAGCACCTGTGGATGAACGGTTGAAATCCAACAAAATCAGATTGGCTGGGATAATTTTACAGCAAAATATTTTTTTAATACAAGTAAATTATAGATAAACATCACAAATAGAGTTCAACCAGTTAAGTAACTTGACTTCTATTTGGCCAAATACTCATGTGGAGCATAAACAAAATAAAGGCCACTGTACATGAATCTCCTTTTTTAAAACCCCCAATTTTATGCAAACACCAATATTTAAAGTATAAAAATCAAATGGATTGTTAAAGTACAGAAAAACAGCAGATTTAAAGCTTCGTGATCACGTCCGTCACTGATTGAACTAGGCTAAAGAGTGCCTTAAAACTGGGTAAGCGTGGCCACATGTCCATGAAAAAGTCAGCAGGCACACGCACATCAACTGTTCATGGTCATAAGGAGGCAAAAGTCTCACACTTCTGAAAACAGTGTTTATTTCTTTAAACCATGAAAAACAGAGCCTGACCTGGCTCTTTCTCAGGTGCTCTGTGCTGAGCGGGTTCAGGTGTTCTTCATCATTTAAATCCAGAGTCGTGCCTGCGTAGGGACTCCCTCAAAGAATCAATATCATTGGTGTTTTTGCTTAACAATTCCCTTATCAATTCATGCTCTGTGTGCCTTGGAAATCAAGAAGTGGTGGCAAAGCGCTTCCTCCCGCAGACTAAAAACATGCTGATTAGGTTAATTCATGACTAGAAATCGCCCTCATGTGTGAGAGTTGTCTGTCTCTATGTGGCCCTGTGATTGGCTGGCAACCAGTTCAGGGTGTTCCCCACTTCTCACCTAATGTCAGCTGGGATAGGCTCCAGCCCATGTGACCCCGAAAGTGATAAGTGGTATGGCTAATAGTTAAATGGATGAAACATCTTACTCTAAATAAGTCCTATCATTAGCCTGCACTTTCTGACACTCAGTAGCTTCAACTCTGATGTTTCAGGCACCTACTGTGACCTCACCGTCAACCCTCTTTACTCTTTTTTGACCTGTTTTATGTTTGCATTAGTCATCAATTCACTGTCAAGGTATCTGAGAAAAAGGAAACTGTAACACAAGAGCCAGACGATTCCTTTAGTTCATGTATAAGTAACCGTGTCCATTAGTTCGAATTAACTCCATGTAATTTAGTGATTTATCCATAGCATTTCAGAAAAACGTTCTAAAAATCAAACACAAAAATCAAAATCGATCTCTGAAACTTGGATCTGTAGTATTGACGCTTCAACTAAAAAAAACCCTCTTTGCATGGTTCGCAGTTAAACAGGTGTGTAGTTATTATGCATGTAGTCCTTTTTCTTCGATCATCCCGGGTCAACCATTCGCAAAGGAAAGAAACGGCTCCAATCACCTGCAAAGTTGTTGACTGTTGTACCGGATTTGTTCTGACCTTGATTTGTTTGTGATCTCTGTTGCATTTGATTATAATAAGAAGAAGTTATCTATCCACTTTGAAATAGTGAAGTTACACAATATTGTTCTGGTTGTTTTCTCCTGCATTAGTCAACAGTACTGATCATACCCCTGAAAAAGCTTTGATCAGAATCACTCCATTGGACACTAAAAGCTCCACCTTCAGATTTAAACACGGGGTATTTAATGTAGTGCTCTGTTATAGTGTTGGTTTAAGTTCTTCTTCTACACCTGAATTGTAATTTCAACTTAATTCTCCTTCTCATCCTTCACTAGTGATCACATAAACGGTGTATCCCCCGCCCCCCCCTGCAAGAGCTGAATAGGTAACCTTCTATGTAAGTTGACGGGTTTCTTCCTAACTCTGAAGAATGAACTGCTGTTGGGGTTGATTAGATGTGGATGGATTGTGGTGGGTGTCTTTGAAGAACCTTAGCGACAAAGCTTAATAAAATTATATTCTTTTAGAACAAGCTGTGGCTCATTTATTATTTATTCTACTGTAACAAGTGTATACGTGAATATATTTCATCTTTTCTTGATCCCTCACTTCCAAATGTCACAAACTGAGGCATTTTCTTGTTAAGACAATAAAAACGAACTAAAATAACAATCATTTAAAATAGTTGCAGTCACGCTGAAACCTCTTTTCTCCATTTTTCATGATTTATAATTCTTTACTGAATCTTTGTTCTGGATCACATTTTATGGTTATGAGTGGTTTTTCTAAATCAAAAAGATGAAAAACAACCTCCAATCATGACAGTAAGTTACAGTGCTTAACATTCAAGACCACCACCCAGTGTAAGGTTCATGCCTCAGTTGCCCTTAATTAACAGCATTAGTAATTACCAGAATCTTTTTAATATTTCTGTGATGATTAATACACCAGCATGTAGAAGCTCTTTAACTAAAATATTTTTAATGCTGGAATATAATTGTGATTAATACATTTCAAATGAACTGTTTTACAGAAAAACAGTCAAAATGGAAAGCACATTTTTATATTTTATATATATACCACGTAGTGCATGTGTATCACAGCAAGAAGGCTGCTGGTTCGATCCCTGGGTCAGAAAATGGCCTTTCTATGTGGAGTTTGCATGTTCTCCCCGTGCATGCTTGGGTTCTCACCGGGCACTTCCTCCCACAGACCAAAAACCTGTTCATTAGGTTAATTGGTGGTGCCAACATTGCCCTTAGGTGTGAGTGTGTGCGTGAATGGTTGTCTTTCTCGCTATGTGGCCCTGTGATTGACTGGTGACCAGATCAGGGTGTACCTGACCTTTCGCCCAATATCAGCTTGGGTAGGCTCCAGCTACCCCGAAAGGGATAAGCAGAAAACATAATGGATGGATGGATAAAATACAAGTTTAAACATTTTATTTTTCCATACTAGCCTGTAAAAGTGAGATCAGTCTTTATTTACTGCTGCCAGTCACTTAAGGCAATTGCAGTTTTTTGTTTTTTTGGGGCTCTAATGTTTACTATCACTGGAATTGAATCAAATATATGTTTTTGCTCTCTTGGTTCAGTGTTGACTAAAAATGTCTAACGTGTATTTCTGTAAAACAGAACAAACATGAAGTCCCTTCAAAGAAATTTTTATACTCCATTTATTTTGGGGTTTCATCAGTAATTAAAAGTTAAAATTAAAGTAATTTTAAAGTTTTTATCCTGTGTGTCTTGGCATATAGCACAGCCATCAGTTATGCATGAGTTTTTTCTGAATCACTCTATCTGTACTTTAGGTGCCTTGATTTACATAAATTGTAAATTCTGTTACCTAGAAAAGTGTTTTTTAAGCTATAAAGGAACATTCGTTTTTAGTCAACAGCAGACTGGAGGGAATCATTACTGTTAGTCTTTTCCATTTTTTTGGTCTACATTTGTGTTGCTGAGTTTATAAAACAAAGTCTTCATTCAAAAAAACTCTAATCAGTAACATATCTGTTTATCAAATGTATTAGATTTCCCTTAAGACAAACTAGAAGTGCTCCGAGAGTACAAACCTCTGCCAAGGCATTTTCAACAATGTCGAGCTATTAGTTACCATCAAAAATGTTGAAAACTGCCCTGTCCCGTAATTAAACATAAAAAAAAAAATCCTGGATCCACATCTGGTTCAGATCAAAACCAAAAAATAATCACTTCTTCCTTCTGTCATGACCAACATTCCCTAAAACTCTCATCCAAAACTGTTTATCACTTTTTGAGTAAAAACATCACCTCCTTGGTCATGGTAAAAAACAGTTCAGACTGATACTCTGACAAAGGAAAAGAGACTATTTAATACGGATTTGATGATGGCCTGCCTTAAGATTTTGGCTTTATTTTAGGTGTGCCCTGGAAAAAAAGACTGAAAACCACTGTCCCACATAAACATTAAGCCACCCACAAATGTTACAAACTGTCTTGTGATTATCTTTATTTATGGACATATGCTTCAATATATACATTTTTTCTCTCTCATCACAATTAAAGTAATTATGTATTTATCATTTCAAGAAGTTGCACAAAGTTTTAACCTTCAAACCTTGTTTTCCATCTTAAAACAACCAAATTATCAAATTAGTATGACATTAATATTAACCAATAAGGTTTAAATGTTAAGCTAAAGAACAAAAGTGAGGCAATGACATAATGACATACAAAAAAGGAAAAAAACACACATGTATTGTGATGTATTTAATACATTTAAAGATATGCATTTAAGGAAATAATTAAGGATTTCTGCATTCTTAAATTCTCTCATAAAATACTGAGCATTTCTCTGTAATTGTTACTCTGAACCATTTTGTATTATTTATTTAATTATAATGGCAGTGTGTCAAGTCACAGACAAAGTACATCTGCGCTCTGATATTTGAGTCTATATTGGCTGACTATCAGCACTGAAATAATAATGTACTTGAATATTTTTCTTTTGTTTTTTGTAAAACACTTGAAAATTCAAGGCTAACAATACTAATTGTGTCTTAGCATTCAAATATCATTGCGGTAATAAAAATGCACACACATTTATATTAATAACGAACATATTTAAATATTTGGGTTGACAGCATGTCTTTCAATCTCATATACATTTATTTATAAACCATTATAAATAACTACCATATATTTAAATATTGGGGTTGACAGCATGTGTTTTAATCAGAAATTAAATACATAAATAATGTATTTAAATAGTGATTTTTAACTTTCAGAGCTAACCCATATTGTAAGGATTATTCAATGCATTGCTTTAAATATACTGTATGTCAGTATATTTTTTCATTATATATATATATATATAAAATTAAAAACTTTCTTTTGACAGTAATAACTGTATACGTCTTTTTATTCGTGTATACAGTTCTTACTATTAAAAATGTTTTTCATTTTTGTTACAGTTCATCTGTTTTCCATCCAAACAGCCATGAACATGAGATTATCAAAAGACTTCCTCAATAAATGCTTTTTTGTTTCTCGAAGTAAAATGATAAAGAGGCTATAACTGATAACAAACAGGGAAAAACCTGTTATTACATAATGTACTTAATGCATTAAATGTTCTTAATGTAATAATCAATAGCCTCTAAGTCTTAAAAATTCACACACAAAATACGAAAAATTTGATTTAAGTCAATAATCAGCACCTTTTAAATTGTGTTTATTTTATTATAATTTCCGTGTATTACGTAATAACTAAATTACGCCGTACTCTGATATTTTTGTCCGTATAAACACTGCGGGATAAATAAAACAACATTTTGTGTAAACTGATCTGAAAGTGTGTTGGATTTTAATGAGCAGAGCTGAAGATGAAATCGCTGATGATTGATCCGGGTCTTCATTCATCCGATCGGGGCTGATTTAACAGCGGCTCCCTGACGTAACATTCACATTTACAGATTTATTTATTTATTTATTGTGCAACGACATCGAGGCTACATCTTCCTCTGGCTCTCGTCTAACATGACCGCCTCGGTGCCGTACAGTCACCAGGGGGCATGCACATAGTAATAATAATAAGAATGTATTTCAGGAAAGTCCTCATCGAAGAGCCTCCGTCGGCCGCAGCGGAGCCGTGATGGAGCTGTGCGCCTAGCTGCATGTGTCCGGCGGCTCTGCCCCTGGCTTTTTTTCTGGGGAAGATCATATTGGATCATATTGTTTGCAGGACGTTGTTCCTCCTGCAGCCCCCCCAGTCTATCCCGACGTAGTTGTGAATTGAACATGGCGACTGTACCAGTGTATTGCATCTGCAGATTACCTTACGACGTGACCCAGTTTATGATCGAGTGCGATGCCTGCAAGGACTGGTTCCACGGCAGGTAAGGGCAGATTTGCTGCACCGTGGTGTTGTGTTTTGTGGCGCTTCTCTTGCATTAGTGGAAAACAAACAAAAATGGCGAGGCTCTCGGTGCGTTTGACAGCTTTGTGGCTCTCAGTCGCCCGTCTACATCTGAAGAGAGGCCGCTTGGAGAAGAAGAAGAAGGCGGAGTTAAATATAGCCGAGCGGGGTTGTGACATTATTTGGTAAATAACACTTAGCAGAATGATATTTTAGAAAGTTCTGGTGGTTTATTGGGTGATTTGGGGCTCTTATTGATGGCTCTGTAACAGCCCCGCATAGCCCCGGACTGAACCGTTGCCGTTGTGAGCGGGCGGCAGAGGCAGCGGGGGAAGCCGAGGCAGACTCGCTGCTCGCTTCCCTCCCTTTCCCTGTCTTCACAAACGCCTTTTAAACTAATATCCCCCCTTTATATCCCGTTAACACCCTGACATGGCGGTTATTAGCCCCTCTTGTACCGAGTGTCGCTACAAAGCTCGGTTAAAATCACGACCCGAGTGTGAGCTCAGCCCCGTACAGCAGCCTTCCTGCCAGGCAGCAGCTATGGCTGACAATAGCCCCGTATTGGATGCCCTTAAGCTTCAGCGGAGCAGCATTTTCACATTTAAAGAGCTCCCTTTCGGTCATTATTGTGCTTTAATTGTGGACTTTGTGGTTTCATTTGGATTCAAACGTTGACATATTGTCGTGTAGCACCGCTCATCACTTTCCCCGCCGTACATATGCTGTTTCTCTCCCAGACGAACCCTCTTATCCGTGTTTTATTTCCCCTGTTAGTGTTTGCAGCTCAGCCTCGGCTCTTCGCTTTGTTTTGGCATGTTTCACGCTGTTTCGGCTGCACTCGCAGTGTCTTATTGGCATTAGATGATTTGTTAATCGTGTTTCCTTTTGGTGAACAAGCCCGTCAGAGCAATGAAGAGTATTTACGCGCCTGAACGTTAACCCTTTAATGCTCCCCCTAGCTGCACAGACCTCACAGTGTTATTACATTATCAAGAGGTGAATTAGATGATGGGGTCAGAAATGACCTTCAGTGAGGCAAAGAAACGCTGAAGATGACAACAAAGGGATATTCTTGTCTGACTAATGTGTTCTGAAGTGATATTAAGCAGGGGTGTCCAAACCTTTTCATATAAAGGACCCCCACTTAGCCTCAGGTGGGACCCTTTCTTGCAAAATCCTTTAAATTCCTCGTACATTAGGGTGGCAGTTATTAGATATAAGATACACAACATCGTAATCAACAGAGTTTCTTCATTTTATGAACAATTACTGTTTTATTCACTCATTTCATTTGCTGTCCTCTTTAATCTTAACTCACTTTTAACAAAATGTAACAGTTGAAGTGACAGTAAATAAGTTTGTGAACATTTTGGCCAAGTACTTCTCCCCTTTCAGAAATTAGGACTGTATTTTAAATCACTGGAAAGCCTGATTAATCACCAACGAGGTACAGCTTGTAAGGATCATGCATTTCGAACTGAGAAACGTGGCTAAACGTGTAGGGAGTACCTGAAAAATGTGCCAAAATTCCCTCATCCCTTGAAAGAGAGCCTACAGTTCTTTGGTGCAGCAAAAGTGAGGAACTGGTCTTCTTTGGCACGGGTCCTTCTGGGACACCCACTGACTTCACCAGTCTGATGGAACTTGGACCTAAGTTTGGCTGACACCCAGGACTGACACCAAGTAATGCTGCCACTCTGCACACCAGAAAACCAGCCTCCAGTTGAAAGGAATTTTGGCACATTTTTAGGGGGCGCAATCCACCATGTGAAATCCACTATATAGATATATAGATATATGTGTGTGTGTTTATTTATACATATATAAGTCTGAAAATGTTATATTGGTCTGTTATCTCTCCCCTTAAGTAATACAAAGTAGTTTTATTAAAGGGGAGAGATAATTGACCAATATAACATTTCTGGGCCCATATATATTTACCTATACATAGTACCTAGGGATGCGCGATATTTTCAGTTCGATATCGGTATCGGCCGATATCACTGCCACTGCTGTTGCTGCTATGTTTTCAATGTTTTAAATACTACCTAAATACTACCTCGATATTTATATTTATTTATCCTGTGCAATACAATCCATATAGAAATATTGAGAACTAGAAATAGGACTATTTTCATTCTTAATATTTATCCTCTACCTCATATTGTACATAGAGGTCCAATTGCGTTGTCCGATAGGATTTTATTTCATCTTGTATGTATCTTGTACATTTAAAGTCTTCTTACAACCTTTTTTACTTATACTATTTTTATATTACCTTTCTTTTTAACTTAACTATCTATCTATTGCACTGAAAAGGAGAAGCTCTCCAGTCTCGTTGTACATTCTGTACAATGACAATTAAGGCCATTCTGATTCTGAGTCTGATATCACCCTAAAAAGTTAAGTATTGGTATTGGCCAATATTGACATTTTTGCAGATATTTACAGCTGATATATCAGCCAATATATGGCCGCTAAAGGCCATATATTGGCTGGAATATCAACAAATTACGCAAATGTACAATACTGATACACTTTCTCATCACTGCATGTGTACATTTGAAAATCAAGGGTTTCATTTTTGCAAGAGTTAAATGCTGTTTTTCTTGTTTTGCATCTGTTCCTCGCAAAAAGATACTGTAACACTGAAAGAAGCAACTCCATTTTAGTTAAGTACAGAGCTTGTGCTCTTGACTAGAAATATTGGTATCAGCGATAAGACTTGAAAAAAAAAATCCAATATCGTGCATTCCTAATACTAGCTTTTGTCTCTGTTATTCCTTGAATACATCAATTGTTAATTTTGATCTTTAAAGGTCCCATGTCCTGCAAAATCAGTTTGCTTTTAGTGTTATTAGGGGAGCGCTGATTTGGGAGAAAAAAAAGTAATAATAATTAAAATAGAGATATGAGGGTTTTTTTCATCTTTTATTTGATTCAGAAACATCCACTCACATCCATGAAAGGTGATCAAGTGCAAAGATTCAGGAAAGAATTATAAATCTTTAAAAATAGGAAAATGAAGTTTCCATGCAATTTCAACAGTATTTATTGTCTTGTTATACTACAGTTATTTTTGATTGTCTTATCAATAGTATGCCTCAGTTTGTGATATTTGGCCCTCTGAATGTAAGAACAACATTAACATGGCCCTCATGAACAGAAAAGTTGCCCACCCCTGAAGTACAGAATCAGTTTTATGTATGGTTTCAGTATTGGAGGTTTCATGTCCTGCAAAATTATTTTCTTTGCTTTTAATGTCACAATAAGGGGCTTGGGGAGCAGAAGAAGAACACAACACCTTTTACCAAACTCTCAGTTCACTGAGAATTGCTCATACCTCTTTAAAGAAAATGCTCATAAAGGCGCTCTGTTTTTTAGTTCCTGCAGTTTATGATGTCATAGCTGTACAGCCTCCACCTACATGGAGATTTTCTGCTCATCACAGGCAGACATCGTGACTATTTTGAAAGTCCACTCCGTGCTCTGTCACCCCATCTCCCCTCTTCTATCAGACATCGCTTGGGCCGCCAATCAGAAATTGTTCATTTTTTTATGCAACTTAAATCAAATCCTTGCTTGATAGACCACCAAAACATGACGTGAAGAGCCACTCAAGGACATGGGACTTTTAACATGGCCAGCACAGTGGCGCAGCAGGCAGTGCTTTTGCCTTGCAGCAAGAGGGTTGCTGGTTTAACTCCCAGTGTCGACCAGGGGCGTGTGGAGTTTGCATGTTCGTCCCTGTGCCTGTGTGAGATTTCTGCAGGCACTCCGGTTTCTTCCCAAAGACCAAAAACCTGTTTATTAGGTCAAGTTGTGGCTTTTAATTTCCCTTCAGTGTGAATGTGAGCGAGAATGTAGTCTGTCTCTGTCTGTGGGCCTGTGAGCTGCTGGGTGTGCCCCGCCTCTTGCCCAGTGTCACTTGGGATAGGGCCCAAACCAAACCAAGTGAAGAATGAAACATTGCTGCAACGTCTACTCGAACCGATCTGAATCCACCAATTTTTGGGCGTGAAAGCGACTTAGTACTCATTACTGCATCACGCTATGCTGACCAAATTATATGTGAATTATTTTGAACAAATTTGTGCAAGCCTAATGCACTGAACTCGACTGTATTTTGTAAATAATTCTCTAAAGCTCCTGTAAGGATTTTTGATTATTTTGGGACAATTTTGGCACCCTCTGTAGACAGAATGTTTCCTCTTACCACTCTGCTTATTTACATTAGTGCTTAGAGAGACACATAGTTTCCATGCAGCGAGTACTAGGACTGGAAGATTTATCGTTTTCAGATCGAGATCACAATTTCAGACAACACAATCATGTGATCGCCAAAGGTGCAACTTTTTGCAGCGCTCCTGACTGACCCAGGATCTGTTGTGTAACTATTTTACACATACTATTTTACAAATTTGCAGGTAATTTGCATTTTAGATTGGCTTGCAAATGAACGCCTTACTCACAACTGCAGCTGTGAGCTTTCATTGTTCACTTAGCAGAGCAGTTCAAAAGAGTCGACTCGTTTGCACCTTGGAAGTAAGCAGGTCAACAACACAAAGCCTCTGTTTAGGAGCAGAAGTTGGAGTATGACGTGAATAATGATAACAGATTATTAATCATCAGTATTAGAAGATCAATAATGTGTTATGTGCTTTTGAGCATTGATTTCCTTACTGTTGTCTCCTGTAAACGTAGTGAATACTGCACTGAAGCTTGATTTGAAGAAAATCGTGAATCAAATTGAAATCGCAATATCTGCCAGAAAAATCACAATTAGATTTTTTCCTAAAATCATTTAGCCCTAGCAAGCACCTGTGGAGAGGGTCTAGGTATACCAGAGATTATCAGTGAACTGCAAACATAAGCGCGCCTGAAGGGAGCCTTGAATTCAATAAAACCACTCACTCTCCAAGCGCGAAAGCATGGAAATATTAGTGCGAAGGGCCTCACTCATCAGTTTTCTGTCTGGGAAGGTTGGGGAATACTGCTCCCTGATTGGTCTGTGAAGTGTACCAGCAGTTCGCTCGTGCAGACCAAAGCATTCGGAAGCTGAAAAGAAGCTGCCTTTCCGATTTGGAAAGTGGAATGTAGCTAGCATTAGTTGCCTGACTGAATTTGGTTAGTGATGGTTTCAATAATTTTAGTATTTTCTGGTATATCTAAGTTACCCAGGAGCCCTGTTGACATAGGCTTAACGTTAGCAATATAGCATAATGTGACCATGTATTGATAGATACTTATACACTCATACTGTCTTGTTATTCTGTGATTTTTCTCTCTAAATGCATCAGATTGATGCTTTTAAATATGAAATATTCAAAATTTTCTTCCAGGGTAGCATTCCCCTCGGACCCCCCTGGAGTGGTCATATCCTTCACACCTTTTTCACCCCTGACCTGTTTTCATGCCTGAATAAGTATCACCCTTTGGGGATCCTTGCTGTGGAAAGGCTGCGTCCTCAGTTGCTGCACAGTGTTGCAGTGACTAACAGTCACTTCACAGTAAGAGGGATTCAGATTCCAACCCTGGTGGACTGGGCCTTTCTGTTTTCATTCTCCTTGTTCATGAGTGGATTCTCCTGAGACTCTCTTGTTAGGTTAATCAGAACTCCAAATTGCCCACTGGCGCGAGTGTGACTGTTTATCTGTCTCTCTATGTCTGCAGTATGATTGACTTGCAGCTGCCTCTCACTCAACTGTTGAGGGTATTTGATTGCTCTGTCATTGCTGAAAAGTGTGTTTTTATGGTGATGGTCTTGTTTGCAGTTGCAGCTCAAAGGGGAACATAAATGAACCTCATCTTGTTTAATGACCAAATAAAAAACTCCACTCAGGAGCACGAACTGAAGTACATCAATAAATCCATCACTTCATTGTAATGAGCAAATTTTCTACTGATATATCAAAATGATTTTTAGCCTCACAGATCAGAAGCTGCTCAGCTCGGCTTGTATTTGTACAAAGGCAAGAACACGAGCGCTGGGTGCTGAGGTTGTCCTTAGGGAGGTCTGATGTTTGCTCACCATAACAACATGATGCTATGATAGTATGTCTAGACTGAACAACAGCCTCCAGGCAGAGGAATTGATTTAATAAGAAAGTGCCAAAAACTGAAGCATCTCAAGAGGCCTGTGGAGGCCAGAATCAAATCAGAATGAAGAAAGAGACGTGTATCAGGGTGGTACGGAGGCAGGTTTGTGCCCCTGCTCTGGTGGAGGCTGAAGGCGGGTTGTTTTGGGTTGTCCGTCCTCACAACGGCCGTACTGGCAGCATCTTGTGAACTCATTAACTCTGCAAATCTTTGAAGGATTTTCTTTAAACTTTGAGCAAATGTCCAACAGGATTCGAGAATGAAGTGATTAGATCCTGGAGGTCATAGGTCAAAGGTCAGTCTTCAACAGACTTTGCAGAAGTGTCCACTCTGACTCAAGGATGAACAGATTTGATTTTAAAGATGACAGTATTGAGGGCAGAGTCAAAGGGCCTTATGTTTGTCTTATGCTTCTGAACATGATCTTGTGAATGTACTATCACAGGAATGCTCCGAGAGATTTTCGTCAAACTTTGCACAAATGTCCACCATGACCCCTTGACCCTTAAGTGAAAATACTTTGCTGAAAACATCTACATATGAAATTCTGGATCAGTTAATATTCAGCATCAGAAATGCTTTTTGGAGAAAGCATAATTTTTCACATATATCTGGCTTATATATATGGCCACGGTTACATGATGTTTTTTAATTCTGAATTAATTATTCCGATTTAAATAATTCAGAATTGAAGTGGCCATATAAATCACATATATTGACATTAATACCCACTGAATGTATAAATGTAGCACAATGTTTCAGCCTGTTATTGCTGAATGTTGACATATATAAAAAACAAGAGTGTTGTGTATTAGAGACTGAAATGTTGTTTTCCTTGGTCCACGTCACTTTCTAACACATATGTGCCATCACACTGGCCACAGTTACATGATGTTTTTTAATTCAGAGTCAAGTATTCAGAATTAAAGCATTCTCCTTTGTGTTTACATGGAAGTAGTAATTCCAAATAGAAGTTTACATGGGAAACACGTTTATTCGCCTTTATTCAAGGCCTGGGGGTTGGGAATGGTTCTGATTGGACTGAGGGCGGATGTGACGTAGTGACATATTTACGTCTACTGGAGGAAAAACTCCAGTTCAGCGTCTCCAGCGTCTCTGTCAGGGAAACCTCGTCCAACTTGGACGCTACAAGTTTAAAAAGGTCTGCATTTTAATGCTTACATTCACTCTTTCATTGTTTCCAAATGTACTAAATTGTGCTCGAGTCCAATGCTCACTGCGGTGGCCTTCCTGTTCCCTTCAGCGTCTCGTGCGTCATCGCGACAGGACAAGGGAATGAGCATGCGCAGAACGACCGGAATTAATTGAAAGTGGAATGAACGTATACATGATCTAGGAATTATTCAATTCAGATTTAAAATCAGAATAAACCAGCCACCTACTTTGGAATTAAGTTTAATTTGGAATTATCGTTTTCATGCGGAATTATGTGTTTACAAGGTCATTTTTAATCTTTTTAAAGAGGATTTAAGTTTTATTCAGAATTAAAGGAGAATTAAAGCTCTCATTTAAACGTGATAATTGAAGGAAAATAAATATATATTTTTCTAGCATTGTTGATGCATCCTCTTAAAGTTCCTGTACCTGGATCTGGATTTGTATCTCAGGTGAAAGCAAGTCAGTGGTTTCAAGGGACATGAAATACATTGTCATTACACCATTAAAACCAATTCATATGATTTTGAGTTGGCATTTGCATTTTTACTAAAAAATGCAGTTTTAAACCTGATCTGGATCCTGGTGTTAAGTCAGTAACAGATTCCAAGTCACATCACAAAAGATACAATTTACATAAATGACCTCGAGCTAGAGTGACCATATATGAAAGAAATCTATAACTCAAATAATGATGCCAAAAGCAGGTTTCTAAAGTGGCAGATTTTAATATATACTAAAGCATCAGATCTTGATCTGGATCCAAACTTAACCATGGTTTTGCATGAACTCACTTGGTGTACATCTGCATTCATTTTTTTCAGTGAATTACTTACAGTAATAGTGTAGTTATTAGTGAAAATGTAGAAAACTGTTCTATCATAATTTGCTAACAAAACCTGCTAAAGAACTCCTGGATCTGGATCTGGATCTGGATCGGTATCACCACCAAAACTGAATCAGTTCTTCGTTGTGTAGTGACATTCTAAAAAATGGTTGGCTTTGGCTTTGTTTGCTTGGCAATTTAAAATAATTACATCATTTACATTATGTAGCTGAGGTTGTATCTTTAAAGAACTCATCTGTTATTATTAGTCTTTTTATCCTGTTCTGCCTGTTGAGTAAAATTAATAGTTTTTTTTTCAGTATGTTAATTATTTTGTTTAATCAGATAAATGAAAACAAGTAGGGATGTCCAGATCAGTTCTTTAGGCCCATGATACCGATTAGATTGTTTTATAATTAGTATCTGCTGATTCCAAGTTGTGGTCCAATATTTATCTTTACCCAGACAATACACACCACATTAAATAGACAAAGTAACAAGATGCACCTGTTTAATTCCTTTTAACTATGTCTGAGCAGCATTATTGTAAAACTTGTACTCAGAATGGTCCATATATGCTCATATTGGACTCTTATCACTGTCTAAATGGAAGCCACACCACTGACATGTCAGCCACAAGGCTAATTTGTTGCTCTGTTGAGCGAACGTTCATGATCAGTATCAGTATTGGCTGATTTCAGAAACAAGATGAACGGGGCACCCTACTGTATATTGGTAATTTTCACCTATAAAATCCTTATTAGAGCTTATACTTCTGTGTATAAGGCCCTCGGTTTCTTTGAATGGCAGGTGGATTCTGCTGACTGTCTGTTAGATGTCACCTCAGCTAATTCAGACGCTGAACCTAAAGTCTCCGCTCTGTCTGTGTTGTTTGTGCCTCAGGGGATTTATTCATGCAAATACCAGACAAGTATGACTTCCTGTGTGCCTCATTGTACTAACAGACCATTCAAGAAGTCTTTGCTCCTCTATTTTGTTTTCTTAAGAGTGGAAATTTAGCTTGATTTATTCTTTTAAAGCAGGTAATTGTTTCTGCACTTAGCCAACAGGGCTTGATAGCCTGTTATGTAATACATTGATTTGTTTGTGTCAGTGCTACGCAGTCAGAACTACTGTTGGCTTTTCTGCTCATAGCAGACACCTGGCTGATGTTTTGACTCACTGAGTACATGGCTTTATCTACAGCTCGCTCTCTCCATGGTCCAGTCTGTCTATTAGCATCTTTAGTTTAATTACCTACCATCAGGAGTCTGCCAGGAGTAGGACTTCATTCTGCAGGATGTACATCAGTTTCCAGCATTCTTACCAACCAATGAAAGCTCACGTGTGGAAACTGTGCTGCTTTGATAACTTTATGTTTTTCAGCCTTTCCCCTCTTATGCTTCACTCTCTTATCCAGATAAAGTTTCTAGTGGCTCCAGAAAACAAACATGGCTGCTTCAAAGATACCAAATGTTAGAGGTAGTTGACAAATCAGTGGGTGATGTCATGGATGCTGCATCTGTTATACAGTAGGGTCAGGTAGTGCTGGGTAATCATCCATCCATCATCTATACTGCTTATCCTTTTCGGGGTCATGGAGAGCTGGAGTCTATCCCAGCTGACAGATAGGATACACCCTGAGAGAGACAGACAACCATTTACTCAACAATTAACCTAACAAGCATGTTTTTTGGTCTGTTGGAGGAAGCCAAATGCAGTTGTGTCATATGGACAACAGCTTAAGTCTTTATTTGACTTTCAAGGAAACTGATTGGATAATTGATCATCAAGTAAATATTTATCAATATACATTATGTTATTTAAAGGAACACTCCAAAATTTTTGTTGTTTTCGTGTCTTACCTCAGAAGAGGCAGACAAAGATTGGATAACATTGGGGGCTTGCAGGAAATTTTTTGTGCTTGACAAGGGCTCATTTGGATGGGCTTTCAAAGAGATCCTGTTTCTGTTTTCTTGAAAAAGACGTTTTATCTTAGACTCCTGTTAAAGAAATTAGGGACAAGTTTTGCACGGGGAATTACGGAGATAATGTGAGATACATGGACCACAATAATGATTATACAGAGACTGTAGGATAGTTATGATACTACCAGACAATTATGATAATACATCTTAATATCTGAACTGAGGACTATGTGAGGCTCTTTTAAAGAAACACAATTTTGTTGTTTTCGTGTCTTGCCTCACTCCCGAGTCCATGACAAGCAGATAGACACCATTCTTTCGACTGTGCGTCCAGTAACAAGGAAGAGACGGCCAAAGCTTGCCCACGTTAGTTAGCTTAGCAACTCTAAACGGTCCTGTGTGCTAGTTGTGACTCATTTTTTACCCTTTTATGTTACGTTATCTTTTATTATCTTCATATTAAAGAATGGTATCTATCTGCTTGTCATGGACTCGGGAGTAAGGTAAGACACGAAAACAGCAAAAATGTTGGAGTGTTCCTTTAAAGATAAAATAGTGTTTTCCCTAAGCTGATGCCAGTTTTATCCCTCATCAAGCTTCATCCCTTAACTTCTTTTCACTGCCGTCAGACATCATCCCACCTTTTTATTCTTATTGTTTTGTTCGATGATGTCTTCCCCTCAGGCCAAATGCAAGCTCTTCTTATTCATAAGTGCCAAAGTGAGCACGACTGAGTCAAACTGGCAGGTAATTTGCAGTATTAACACAAACTGAATGGAAGATTTCACAGATGCGTCTTTCAATTTTCTGATCTCGAATGAGCAATAGGTACAATAACACCTTCAATAATTCAGACATGTAATTCATGAGGACCCTGATGGAAAATCAATGAATGTTTCTTTTTTTCCTCACGCTCTTGCTGCTACTTAACAAAATGAAAGAGACTGTCCTATGAACATGTCCTTCAATAGCTTTAAATTTTGTCTAGATGGTTAGGTAATGGCTAGTTTGTTACACATGGAGTAATGCAGGAGAATATAGGGCCCTGTAAAATCTGTGTTATTTTTTTCCAAATTCTGTTTTAGTTTTTCCCCATATTCTGTTTTTTTCTTTTAATTTTTTGAGAATTTGTTTTTTTAGTATTTACGCAAATTTAATCCCGAGACACAGTATAAAGCAATGAAATATAGACACTCACTCTTCAGGTGGTCCTCACGTATCTTTTCGGGTCCAGTCAACAGTATGTTGACAAAATTTGCAGAACATTTGATCGCCTGACTCAGTAATCGCTGGGAAACTGCTCTGCCCTGTACTTTGGAGTTAGTCGGGAGTTTTGTTGCTTCTTTGCCAATTTAGGCCCCATTTACACGAAAATGACAGAAAGTGGGGAATTCTCGTTGCGTTTGTGCCTTTGAAACCAGGGTTCAGAGTGAAAAGTTTTGAAAACGTTTTGGTATCCGTCTCCGTGTAAACAGGAACTAGGAACAACAAGATCAACAGCTTGAGCTGTCTACCGAGCAACATGTGCGCTGCTTACTGAACTTGGTTTGTTATCCAGACAAACATATCCAGACAGAATTGTTGTCCAGACAAGAAACTCCTGCGTCTTTGTGCGTCTACTTGCCAATGTTGTTGTGGTTGTTGTCACTACAAACCGACATTGCCAACTACTGGCCTGGCTTGCACACTACAGCGTTTTCAGTCATTCTTGCGGATCCGTGTGAAGGCGCATGGTTTTCACATTGTCTCCGCGTGAAAGTGGAGTTCTTTTGAAAGCACAAAGGAAAAACCTTTCCATCTCTGGTCACAGTGTTGTTGTGTAAACAGGGCATTAGATGGTGTCTTAGGCAGCCGCTTCGACATGTTTACATTGATAAAGGGGGGAGGGGTAGTGAAGAGTGCATTTTCCCCAGCCTTAGCGACCCCCTCGGAGCATTTTCCAGAGAGATACGTTCCTGTTTGTTCTGAAAAAAAAGCTTTTATGTAAAATGTGGGCCATTTCCATGATATTCTGCGCTCATATTGAATTCCACTTTAATGTCCAATTCTGTGATTCTGTCTGTGATTCCATGATCGCTGAATTTATATGGCCTTAAGAATAATGCTGGTAATGAAAAGCTGAAATGCTTTCAAACTGTCAAAATGACTGAAAACTACAAACTTCCCATGATGGAGATACAGAATTACAGCGAGTCAGTCAGAGAGCAGCTTATTACAGTTTGTGTGCATCTGAAGTTATCTCAGCAAATGTTAAAGTACACAGTAGCAGCCCTGCTTTATGTCTGTCCACTGTCTTTGTTTGTAAAGGACTGCATTTTTCTTTCTGTCTCTTTCTGTCATGTCACTCACAAGCTGGGAAACTTCCATGTTGTCATGTTTTTGTAGTGATACCTGGTTTGTCAGGTTGCCCTTAAGAAGATCCTGAAAGCTCTTTTTGTAGAGGGCATGCACATGACGTCAGATCAATGCAAGTAGGTGGAACATCACTCACTAAGTGGCAATGAGCACAGACTGACAACAGTAATCAGAGGGAAGGAAACACTTCAATTCAACTGAAAAGTTTCACATTTCTGCTGTTAATATTTAATAAAGTTTACAACAGGCAGTGTAGATCCTGAGCAGATGATGTTGAAACATTTGGAGCCATATCGTCAGGTTTATAATGAAGACGAGGCCATGATGCCACAGCAATGGGTATCATATCACCGATCATGTTTTCATGCTTGTAGCCGACAGAAAACCCAGAGAACTCTGATTACGACTGCTGGTTTGACAATAAAGAATCTCAAAAAGTTAAGTCCACAAATTAAACTAATTTTAATTTATGCTAATTATCAGACGGCTTCTAGAATTTTACAAATAAATTGTGAATATTGGGCGACATAGTGGTGCAGCAGGTTGTGCACGTGCCTCACAGCAAGAAGGTTGCTGGTTTGTGTTCTCCCTGTGTATGTGTGGGTTCTCTCTGGACACTCCAGCTTCCTCCCACAGACCAAAAACATGCTCATTAGGCTGACTGGTGACTCCAAATTGCCCTTAAGTATGAGTGTGAGCATGAATGGTTGTCTGTCTCTTTATGTGGCCCTGTGATTGGCTGGCAGCCAGTTCAGGGTGTACCCCGCCTCTCACCCAGTGTCTGCTGGGATAGGCTCCAGCCCCCGTGACCCTGAGAGGGATAAGCAGTGTAGATAATGGATGGATGATGAACAACCTACATGGTTATCATTGTAAAGCCAATACTTACCCCAGTGAAGGTTTCCCCAGTGTTCACCCACCTGATCCTCCCCTTCAACTCATACTGTCTCTGTCTCCTCTCAGAGATAAACCATATCAGGAGCTAAAGCAGGTCTAACCACTGACACTCAGCGTTGTCTTTCTTATTTAAACGTGTTCGCCTGCCCTCCAGCAATCTGCTCTTAAACCGATCCTGCCCATTAGATCACGTCACATGTAACTTAATGCATTTTTTCTCTTATTTGTTAGAGAATAAGCTATTTTAACATCTAAAGTTTGTCACTCTTATGGTTACAGCATTACTGGATGGTTGAATTAACAATTAATGATTTCATACATTTAGGCCCATATGTTGTCCCTTAGCATTTACACAGCCAGCCACCTCTACTGTTCAAGCCATTGCTTTTTTTACTGTAATGGCTTGTGCCATGCTCCTGAATATAAACCATTATAATGTGTATCCTTCCACATGAAAATACAGAAAACACTGTAGTACATATGCCATGCCTGTAAGTGAGACATTCACCAAGACATTGTTGTACACACACAAACACAAAACCAGTGTTTTCTGAGCTAAACCACGCTGGGACCTGTTTCAAAATTGTGCATTTTCGGGCACCAAAAAATGGAATTTGTCTCGTGTGGACGGCCCCTAACTTCAGGCTGGTTTATACTTCTTCATATGTACATCTAGAAATTTGAAAGTGTTGTTTCCACTGCACATCATCAAGTTCTGTTGTATATCTATACAGATATACACTACCAGTCATCCCAATTTTCCAGTTTTTTACTGAAAATTATTCAGTTTAATTTCTCATTGCACTCTGAAGTGAAAGCATATTACAAATAAGCAATTGGAGTAAAAAAAGAAATCATGAAATCAATTTATAGGCCAAAATGTTTTCTAAACTCTTGACTCATCAAAGTAGCCACCTTTGGCAGATATAGCAGGTGAGCACACTTGAGGCATTCTTTCTACAATAGAAATCAAATATTCTTCAGAAAGTTCTTCCCACGTCTGTTGCAGTTTAAGTTCCTATAAATGTGTGGCACTTGTAGGTTGCTTTGCTTTTACTCTTCTGTCCAGTTCATCCCAAACCAGCTCCATGGGGTTCAAGTCTGGAGACTGTGCTGTCACTCCATGTTTTCAAGCTGACCATCTTGTGATTTTTTCCTGAGGTAGTTCTGGCATAGCTTGGACTCACGTTTTGGGTCATTATCTTGCTGTAGGATGAACCCCTGACCAATTAGGCGCATACCAGAGGGTATTGCATGGCACTGCAGAATGCTGTGGTAGCCGTTTTGGTTCATGTTGCCTCTCACTCTGTACGAGCCACCAACCCTGGATCCAGCAAAACAGCCCCAGACCATCACACTTCCTCCTCCATGTTTGACAGTTGATGTCACACACTGTGGACCATCCTTTCACCTACTTGACGGCGCACAAAGATCCTGTGTGATGAACTGAAAATTTCAATGGCCCAGGCAAGCCTCTTTGTCTTATTCTGACGTCTTAGCAATGGCTTTCTTGCTGCAACTTGTCCTGTCAAACCTGCAGCTTGAAGTCTTCTCTTCACAGTTGAAACTGAGACTTGCTTACTACGACCACTATTAAGCTGTGCATGAAGCTGTTGTCCTGTGAGCTGCCTGTCACACAAACTGTTACTCTCAGAAACTTGTCTTCTGATTCAGTTGTGGCTTTGGGTCTGCCAGACCTCTTCCTGTCAGAGTTTCCCCCAGTTTCTGAATGCCTTTTGATGGTGAAGAAACAGTACTTACTGACACCTTGACTTTCTTTGCAATTTCTCTGTAAGAAAGACCTATATTTTTAAGTGTTATGATGGTCTGTCTCTCTTCCATTGTTAATTGTCTTTTTCTTGCCATTTTTGTAGCAACATATGACTTTCTGCAGTACAGTGCTGTTCAACTGATGCTCACAAGGGTATGGTACCACAGGGTGTATTTTTATGCAGATAGAGGGGCCTGTAAGCATTCAAGTAAAGTTGGGACACCTGTAGGAGTTAGTAGAGCCAGCTTTTAAGGCTTGATCAACCTTCATTGCTGCAGAACAGCTTTAAATTGTTAACCCATTTCATGTTCCCTGAAAGAGGCCTTTTTGTATATTTTTGACATGTACAGAATTCTTCAGTTTTGAGTAACCTAACCTTTTCATTTAAGCTATGACAGTACAGCACTTACCTTTGTGACATTTCAAGCTATTCAGTGGACTTCCTCGACTTGAGTTGCAATAAATAACTGGAAAAATTGGGGTGTTCTAAAACTTTTGTCCAGTAGTGTATTTATGTATTTTTAAAACAATTTACATATTTTTGACAAATTGATTGATCCAATAGTTGATGACTAGTTGACAATAGAAATAGTCGTTAGTTGCATCCCTACTTTATAGTGGAGTTATCAGAGGTTTGATTTTATTTATCTAAGACTAGCGAAAGGGAACGTTGTGGAAAGCTTAATTTGATGCACAGTGCTGATGTGCTTGGAGTTTATGTTCCCCCTGTCAGACCTGATAATGTTTGTGTTCAATACAATGACTCTCTCACAGGAGGCTCAATAGCTGTATTGATGAGCTCAAACATTATTGATCTTCAGATTTGCAAATGCTGAGCTATCTTCACCCCCTACTCCCACCACAGATTAGAAGAACAAGGGTCCTTCATATTGGAAGCGTGGGTGGAGTTCTTGTTTTAGTTTAAAGTCCATATTTCTGTGCTTGATGTGGTCATTCACTGCTTGGTCAAGTGGTTATGTTTGTAAATATGACCCAGAACATCTTTTGTACGACTTTTTTAGGTTTTAAGGCAAAAAATGCTGAGGCATGCTTTTCCTGTAGGACACTTGGTGTTATCTGCTGTTTCCATAATTCATTCGATGTCCTTTGTGTACATCAGAGTTCTGTGCATTTCACTTCATCTCAGAAGTGTGAAAACCTGAACTGCAAATGAGGTACATCTCTGGGAATGCCCCCTTGGTAGGAACTCCTACTTGGGAAATCAGGCAATCTTCAGTTACTCAGAGTATAATAGCTTATAACTGGAACGCAGTGTTCTTGAGTATGACATAATTCCCAGCTCCGACATCCTAGTTCCAGCTTTTGTTGTTTGGCGGTGGGGGACCTCCTGCCCTGTTTACACGGAGATGCTCTTATCTGAAACACAAAGGTGTTTCCTTTGCGTTTTCAAAAACGATCTGCGTTCGAGATTCGAGAATGACTGAAAACGCTGTAGCGTGCATGCCAGTCCAGTAGATGGCGATGTAGGTTTGCAGAGAAACAGCGCTGTTACAACACACGTACGAAGAAGAAAAACTTTTCACTAACAGCAATGGCAAGTGGACGCACAAAGACGCAGGAGTTTCTTGTTTGGACAGCAAATCTGTCTGCATAGTTTTGTCTGGATAACAAACCGAGCACGGTAAGCATCACACGTTACTCGGTAGACAGCCAAAGCTGTCCTTGTTCCTGGTATGTGTGCACAGCCTTCATGTGAAAGAGTACTGCGCATGCATAGACGTGAGCGTTTTCCCCTGAAACGATGAATCCTGTTTACATGAGGCCGGGTGGTGATGCATTTTGAAAACCCTACGCCTTGGACCCTGGTTTCAAAAGTTAAAACGCAATTAAAACTCTTCGGATACGGCCGAAAACGGAGTCGTGTAAACAGGGCCTTAGTCACAGCTCTCTGCTTCGCACCATTTAGTGGGGCTTTCTCTGTAAGTTTGACCGTGCTTTGCTGCAGCTCCAAATATTTTTTCAAATTTGATGTAGTCTTTTTGAAGCTAGATAACACTTTGTCACCAGCACAGAATGTACAACGAACCTTAATATTGTCATTTTTAGCTGACACAAACTCAAAATAGTGACTGCGTTTCCTGCTAGAAGACGCCATCTCTCTCCACCCTCCATTGTTGTTTACGTTTGTGTCACTGTCTGATTGGCATGTAATACACACGAGTTGTCCTCATGCTGAAAACGTGACTTGTTGCATAGGCGATGCCACTCCCGAGACGCAAGAAAAAAGCAAATACATCTTTTTACGTAGGAAAATGACAAAAATATCAACACACAGTGACTTAGATAAGTAACTTTTATCTGATTACTGGTTGGGAAATTGTAACATGTTAGATTACTCATTACTTAAAAAAGTGGTCATATTACAGTAACGCGTTGCCAGCGTCACTGATAAGAATGTAAAGTATTAGTTGTACTGAATTTTAAATGTGGTGCTGGGTATTTGCTTTCTAAATTTAAGAGTTTAGCCATCCATCAGGATATTTTTGTACATTACTAGATGATAACATTTTAACAAATATTTATCCATCATGATTACTTTTTGTTTCTCCTGAGTACTCCAATGACAAGATGCTTCTCATAACTTTGTAAAGCTGCTGTAGGCTAAAGGTTTTGACTCTGGCTCTCAAGCTGCTCTCTTTCCTGTGTAGTGTAGCCCAGGCACAAGAGGCAGAGTGCCTTGTTGGGACATGTCTAATTTTTTACCCACTCTGGGTGATATCACACTAGCCTTGTGACAAAAGAAGCCCTGACAGTTTCTAATGAAATCCACACCCCATATGTCCAGCTAAGTGTGAAATGTGGGGAAGTATGCAGCATTAAGCAGAGATCCCAGCCTCTGAGACACCTCTCTAACTCCACATAAAACATTCAAGCTGGACCGAAAACGTGGTCAATGCAGAGATGACTCACACAGGCATGTCGGAGTCATGCATGCCCGACAGAGAGACCCTCCCAGGTCCTGCTGGGTCTGAGAAGCAGTGATAGAGGGGGAGGCTGAGAAGCTGGAGGATGAGGTAATAAGCAGTTAACATGAATCCCTGTTTTATACAAGACTGAAACAGACAAATCCCTCAGCATATCCTGTAACTACTGAGTATCATCTGCCACCCACAGCACTGAGAAAAGGTGATCATGTTTTCTAAAACTCTTCTTCCCTGAAAGACACAAACCTTTAGGTTTCTCAGGGACTGTCCCTCACTGCTCCTAAGTCCTAGTCCTACAGTAGACTCAAGCAAAACCCAGAGGGTTCAAGCGGGTTTTTTTACACTTTGAAAGAAAAAAATCAGATTAAAATAAAAAAGACCAATGAGTGCACTGTTTGAGGTAAAGATCATTTAGCCTCATTTTTGAATGACCATCAGATGTTTTTTTTTTCATTCTTCACTTCAGACCCATTGGTCTAATCATTACAGACCCCAACTCAAATGAAGATGGGACATTGGGTAAAATGGCCTATATTCAATTGAATACTCTACAAAGACAAGATAATTAATGTTCAATCTTAGGGATTCACAATGTTGAAAGTACGATATTGGTATCTGCAGATATTAGCTTAAAAGGTGGAATATCTGTATCATCAGATATCAACATTTCTGCAGATATTACAGTTGATATTTTGGCCATTCATATTAGCCATATAAATCACATATATCGACATTAATACCCACTGAATGTATAAATGTAGCACGTTTCAGCCTGTTATTGCTGAATGTTTACATATTAAAAACAATAGTGTTGTGTATTAGAGACTGAAATGTTTTCCTTGGTCCAGATCGATTTCTAACACAAATATGCTATCACGCTGGCCACAGTTACATGATGTTTTTAATTCAGAATTAAGTATTCAGAATTAAATAATTCTTATAGTATTCTCCTTCACATTTATATGGAAGTAGTAATTCTGGGGGTTAAGAATGATTCTGATTGGACAGAAGGCGGACGTGACGTATTTACGTCTACCAGAAGAAAACAAACTCTAGTTCATCGTCTCCAGCGTCTCTGTCAGAGAAACCTTGTCCAACTTGGACGCTGCAACATAAAAAGGTCTGCATTTTTATGCTTACGTCGATCCACTCCTTTCATTATTCCCAAATCTTCTAAGGCTCTAATTAAATAATTAGTCTCGGCCTCGAGTCCAACGCTTGCTTCCGGCAGTCATCCTGTTCCTGACTGCACTGAATACGTGCGTCATCGCGACAGGACAAGGGAACGAGCATGCACAGAATGACAGGAATTGATTCAAAGCAGAGTGAGCGTATACATGATCGAGGAATTATTCAATTTGGATTTAAGATCAGAATAAACCAGCCTCCTATTTCGGAATTAAGTTTAATTCATAATGGTCATTTTCATTTGGAATTAGGTGTTTACAAGGTCATTTTTAATCTTTTTAAAGAGGATTTAAGTTTTATTCTGAATTAAAGGGCAATTCAAGCTCTCATGTAAACGTAGCCAATGAGAGGAACCAATCAATTGAAGTAAAGAAGATACCTTATATCAGTATGGGAAATAATAAGTTTTGAAATATCGAATATCGTCAAAAATCTAATATCATGCATCCCCATTCAAACTGATAAACTTTATTATTTTTTTGATAATATTCACCTATTTTGAATTTGATGTCTGCAACATGTTCCAAAAAAGGGACAGAAGACTGAGAAAAGTTGAGGTCTGGTAGAACATTTATTCCACAGGTGAGCCAGTTAATGGTAAACAGATGAGTGTCATGATTAGGTATAAAAGGAGGATCCCCTAAAGGCTCAGTCGTTCACAAGCATGGATGGGGTGAGGTTCACCGCAAGAGAAAGGAGGAGGAGTTGCTGTGCAAATGATCCAAATTTTTACTAATTTGAACTTTGTTTCTGAACAGGCTGTCACTCTGTTTGCACGCCTCAGATGGATGACATGCAAGGGGCTGTTAGTTTATGCAGGATTGTCCCACATCATGCTTGGCAGACTTGCAGGAATTTAACATTTTGTGCGTGATTCCTATAGTCCAAAACATCGATGTTCAGGCCCAGATACTCTCCTGTCTTTAACAGTATTTCATCATTCCATAAATTTTTGTTCTTATCTGCTAACATATGATACATTTTGACGAATGAATAAGATTTATGAAATGTTTTTTAACATAATAATTTAAGAATTTATAAAAAAAAAAAAAATAGAAAAACCTCACAAATTCAGCAAAACACATTTGCACTTGACAGATACATATATTTTATCAAGATTAAATATGGCTCAAAAAGAAAAAGCAACAATTTACTTCAACCACTTTTTCTACTGGCTTAGGCACTGCGTCCCATCAGGGGGGAGTCGCACATCCCTCTGTGACATCACCAGGGGAATTTTTTCCAAAAGACTTTTTGAGCCTATTTTCTAAAATGTTGGAGCAGCAAAAGAGTGAGAGGAGAAAAGCTTCCTGTTTGGGTGGTGTAAGAACTACGGATGCACAACATTGGATTTTTGACGATATCCGATATTTTTGAATTCATTATCGCTAATACCGATATTTCTGGTCAAGAGCTGTACTTACCAAAGAATGACTTGTTTCTTTCAGTATTAGAGTATATTTTTGTGATGTAAAACATGAAAAAAACAGCATTTCACCCTTGATTTTTAAATGTACTCATGCAGTGATGAGAAGGTGCATCAATATTAGGGATGGGAATCGAAAACCAATTCCAGTTGAGAATCATTAGCAGCTCCATCAAAGTATCGATATCATGAGTCTTTTTGCTAATCGATTCCCTTATCAATTCCTTTCACTGACAGGGTTCAGGAGCGGTCAGAATTGTGGCTTAATTTTTTACAAAAGGCACCTACTACACGACCTTAAGTTAGTGGAAACACCAGCAACTTGCAGAAGCAGTAATCTATGCTGTGACGTGTGTTTGATGTTGTTGCCACTGAAAATCTACAGGCCAACATTTGCCCACACGGAAAATCTGCAGGAATCAACAAGGGAATCGTTAAAGAATTGGATCGATTAGGATCGTTTCTTAGCATCGATATCGATAAAATCTTATCAATTCCCATCCCTAATCAATATTGTAAATTTGTGTAATTTGCCGATATATGGCCGATATGTGTGGGTGATATATCTGCTGTAATATCTGCAAAAATTTCAGTATCAGCCGATACAGATGCTTAACTTTTTTAACAGTCGATATAGATATCTAACGGATAATACTGTGCATCCCTAATAAGAACCATTAAAAAGTGTGTTATTCACAATATGAGACCTTTAATTAGGAATGGGAATCAAAAACAAATTCCAGTTAAGAATTGATAACAACTCCATAAAAGGACCTGATATCAGTACTCTCTTTGACTAACAATTTCATTATCAATTTCTCTACTTTGTTTTGCATGCATTAGAAATCAAGAACATGACGCTGTCTTCAGAGGCAGTTACAGAAACGTTTAGTGGTTGGGAACATCAGAAACTTTCAGAGGTCTTCTTCTTTGCAGCAAAGCATTACATTTCTAGGGTGCCATGTGTTTGACATTTTTGCCACTGGAAACCTATGGAGGTCAGTTTTTGTCCAACCAGGAGAACAACAAGGAAATTGTTAAAGAATCGGATTGATATTCAGAATGGATAATGGCATAGGTATCAATAAAACAGTATCAATTCCCAACCCTATATTTATACTTTTGTTTTACTTTCTTGTAGTCTATGACTCACCTCTCTAAAGACTCAAAGACAAACTGTGGAGGATTAAACAGAGATATGTAAAACACATAGAACATGGGAGGAAACATGAGAGCAAAACAAATATAAACTGTGTGCTGAACTGTAAACAATAGTTAATCGATGTTGCACGTAATGGTTTGCTTTCTAATAACTTTTCAGGCTGGTTTTACAGTCTGTAAAAAGCCCTCCTGTATCTGTCTTGACTTGACATAAAGTCCACAAAGCCTGACTCTAAGTGGATTAGCTCCAGGCTTTCACCACTTACATCACATTGTTTGGGTTCTGCCTGTTACAGCTACTGTATAATAAAAGATTTAATGATCACAGCTCTGTTGTATCAGCTACGTGTTGTTTTTAGTTCTGTTCTTGGAGAGCTGGTGAAACAGAATATCTGCTTCTGAGGAAAGGAAAACAATGTGCAAAGAGACTGCTGGTTATTGAGTCTCTAAGTGAGGCTGACTGAGGAAGTGAAAAAAAACATTATAAAGTAATAAAAAAACAACCAGACCTCATATGTTCATTCAAACCGCAGTATGGACATGATTACAATCTGCTAAAACAAACCCTGCTCCTCGATCCAGCTCATTTCTCTAATCTCTGTAATTACATAAGACCTGAAGTTATGCACTAGTAGGGGCGTGTCCACTGTGAGCAACAGGTGGCCTAGCTATCTGTTACACATCAGTGCATCAAACACAGTCACTGAACTGCTCAGTGGTGCAGCAGGTAGACCCGCTGCCTCACAGCAAGAAGGTTGCTGGTTTGACACCCCTGTTAGGCCTTTCTATGTGGAATTTGCATTTTCTCC
Source organism: Cetoscarus ocellatus (assembly GCA_037902135.1). Classification (NCBI taxonomy): domain Eukaryota; kingdom Metazoa; phylum Chordata; class Actinopteri; order Labriformes; family Labridae; genus Cetoscarus; species Cetoscarus ocellatus. Next base: position 3,560,250 of record JBAMNC010000579.1, on the reverse strand, counting down.
TTTCAGTTTCCTTCCACAGACCAAAAACCTGCTCTTCAGGTTAATTTGTATCTCTAAATTCCCCCTTGATTGGCCTGTGATCATCCCCCTACAACCCAAAATAATAAAGGATAAAGGGATCTACATATTGGCTGGATGGTCATGGATGTCACCCAAGTAAACAAAACAAATTTATGGATTTGATTTTTCTCTGATTTCAGTGTAAATCGACATTATCATGTTTACAGTTCTTTGCTGTTATCAATCCTCTATGGTCAAGATATCGGGTTTGTTTGTACCACGTTCACTGCAGACAGTAACTAGTGTAACACAGGTCGCCATTGATTCCCTGGTTGGACAGTGCCTTTCTGTGTGGAGTTTACATGCTCTCCCTCTGCTGGTACTCCGATGTTCTCCCTAAAAATATACCTTTTAGGTTAATTGATGACTCTGACTGAGGTTTGAGTGTATGTGAATAGTTGTCTGTCTATGTTTGTGTCGGCCCTGTGATTGGCTGGCCTTAGTCCAGGTTGTACCCTGCATCTTTCCCTATGACGGCTGGGATATGCCCCAGACCCCTGAAACCCTGAATGGGAAAAGCAATATAGAAAATGGATGGACGGATGCTTCCTTTTGAGACGATGGCATAAACTGGCAGACTAAACAGATATAGTGGGAGCTTTTTTCGTGACGAAAACTCATTGTTTTTGAATAACATTGTTACCAATCTGTACATCCTAGCAGATATCCAGTTCATGCCATTCAATTACCTACAGTGAGGAAGATCTTTGGCATCCTCCCTGAGGGAGTACTAGCACAGGTTTGAAAGGAGGATTTGATATTTTGAGGTTGCTTCACATTTGAAGTATTGTGGACTTTGCTTCGGTTCAGAGGTGGAGTTAAACATAGTTTCATTTTTCGCCTGGTTTGGTTTTCTTTCGAACTTCTCATTAACTGTGTTTTCCACCATACCATCTGGTTCAGTTCAGCCCTGTTTATCATTGTTAGATAAAAAAGGAAAGGTACCCAAATCACGACCTGCGCTGTCTCACTGGAGCTTACCAAACTGACCCTAAGAGGTGGAGCTTAAAGTCAGCTGAAAGCAGTCTGTTGATTGGTCAAAAAAATCAACAGTTTTCATGCGATTTGCTTACTGCTGTTGCTGTAAAGAATTACAGTACGAAACAGTGCTCCACAAGAGTACCATAATTTCTTGTTCATAACACGCATTTCTTTGCTCTTAAATAAGGTCTAATTTTCTGGTGCGTATTATACACAAGCAAAAGCAAAATATGTAAAGTATTTCGTCTCCTAACATCGCGATTACAACACATCTGATACAAAACGTCGATATATTCCCCCTCTCTGCAAAACATTACCACCAAACTTGGGTAATTCTTATTAAACTGACCGTTAAACTGTTCTAATCCAATACTTTGGGTCTTAATTAGTTTACCTTTGTGTAATGATCGTGCAATTTTCAAGTGTTACGGTACCACTCACTAGGAAACACAGGGCGACGCAAAATAGCTGCGCTGTGATTGGTTGAAGATATCGGCATGTTGATAGCTGCTCTCTGATTGGTCAGTACACTACAACTGAGCATGCTCAGGCAGAAATCGAGTAATTGAGCATGCATGAAGCAAAAGGTGTCTCCACATCCGGTTGAAAGAGAAAATTGTGTATGGTATTTGTTGTGAAAATACTGAAATGTCAATGATTAAAACTTTGAATAAAGGTAATTTTTGAGTTGTCTGAGAGAGTAAGGTTTGGGTAAAGTGTAGGTGCGTGTTGGTAGGTGCAGAGATTATTCTTTTTATCTCTACTCATCAAAAAATCACCTTTTAAATGAGGACAGGTTAACAAAATTAATTAAAAAATAAACATGTCTAGCTTATTGTGTTACGTTACATGTTTATTACTATGTCAGCAGTTTCTGATGAAACATGATGACTGTAACTTCATCTCAAACTCCCCCAACCACTTGACACGGTTACATGATGTTGTTAAATTCAGAATTAAGTATGCAGAATGAAATAATTCAGAATTAAAATATTCTCCTTCGCTTTAATATGGAAATAGTAATTACGAATTGAGGTTTACATGGAAAACATGTTTATTCACCTTTATTCAATTCGCCTAATGGTTCTGATTGGACAGGGGGCAGATGTGACATAGTGACGTATTTACATATTTACGTCTAGCGGAAGAAAACAAATTCCAGTTCAGCGTCTCCCTTGTCTCTGTCAGGGTTGTCCAAACCTCGTCCAACTTGGACGCTACAACTTTAAAAAGGTCTGCATTTTTATGCTTACATCCATCCAATCGTTTCATTATTTCCAAGTCTTCTAAGGCTCTAATTAAATAAATTGTCTCGGCTCGAGTCCAACGCTCGTATGGGCGGCCATCCTGTTCCCATCAGCACGTCAGGACAAGGGAATGAGCATGCGCAGAACGACTGGAATTAATTTAAAGCGGAATGAACGTTTACATGATCGAGGAATTATTCAATACAGAATTAAAATCGGAATAAACCAGCCACCTACTCGGAATGAAGTTTAATTCGGAATGGTCATTTTCATTCGGAATTAGGTGTTTACAGGTCATTTTTAATCCTAAACATAGCCACTGTTAAGTCATCACTGAAGTGAACAGAGTTTTTGCTCTTCACGGTCTCTCTATAACATAGGTAAAGGGACACTCCTCGGAATTAAATCTAAAAAGATATATCTAAAATATTTCTCAACATGATTTGATACATTAATAGAAATGTAAATGTGAGCCAAGCTTTGTTTCTACCTGTGCGAGATGAGACGTTGTTACAGCTGCTTCTTGTTGCTGGGGGGACAAGCAGCCAGATCCTTGTAAAGAATTGATAAGCAAAAAGACTAATGGTATTGATTCCTTGAGGGAGTTGTTGTCCATTGGTAACTGGAATTCCTACCCATCCCTACACAGCACTGTGGTTGTGCCTTGAGAAAAAGCCTCTTGGGACTGATTCTGCACTCGTCGGAATTTGTATCTCCCTCCATAGTATCACACTAACTTACAAATTGTTAAATGACTCATGCTTTTCCATTCATTAGTATGCTCAATGATTTCTCTGAGTTTGATTAACTTTGATGCCTGTGTGTATTTTTTTAATTTCCTGTTTGAGTTAGCTACTGTGATTCACTCGATGGTTGAGTGAAAAATAATCAGTTATGAACAGATACAGAGGAATGAACTGGTATTCACATCCACATATCTGGACGTATGACTGTTTCATTAGTGATCATCAGGACAGAGTTGGAGCCCCTTCCTGCTCTGTCTTGCATTATTGTTTTCTTGTCTATATGTTGCTTTAGTTGATTCTTAACCATGAATCGAATAAATGATGGAAGAGGCACTGCTAGTGAATGGGTGACATGATTTGTAACATATATATGAAACTCACTTTCATCCTCAGACACCAGACGGAGGCTGATGGTAATGTAATGTGCAGAAGTAAACAACAGTTGTACTAAGTCTAGATCTAGACCAGCGGTTCTCAGTTCCTTTTTGTCATGCCCCACTTTTGAGACTAAGGGTGCTTTCACACCTACTACATTTGGCCCAAACCAAATGAACTCTGATTTGCGTTTTTGGAAATGAAGTTTGGTTCCTTGGGGCTGGTGTGAAAGTTCACACGAACTCTGGTGCGGACCAAACTCTGCTCCACCAGAAAAAGAGGGTTTCAGCTCACTTCCAAGAGGACCAGAGTTCGGTCCACGTTGCGTGTGTAAGCAATCAGCAGGGCTGAAAGATTTATCGTTTTTGGATCGAAATCGCAGTTTCAGACAACGCAATCATGTGCTACAATTTTTTCCAGCACTCCTGACTGACCCAGGAACTGTTGTGTCAACTATTTGACACATACTATTTTACAAATTTGCAGGCAATTTGCATTTACAGAAGTGCCAACACAAAGCCTCATTTTAGGAGTAGAAGTTGGAATATCCCTAGAATTATGAAAACATTATTATTCATCAATATTAGATTATGAATTTGTTATGTGCTTTTGATCACTGATGTTCTTACTGTTGTCTATACTGTACACATAGTGAATATTGCTATGAAGCTTGATTTGAAGGAAATCGTGAATCGAATTGAAATCACAATATCTGCCAGAAAAATCGCAATTAGATCTTTTCCTAAAGTTGTTCAGCCCTAGAGGCAAGTGAACCAAAGGGGTAGTGAGTTGTGGCTTGGATTTGGTGGACTGTCAGAACAGGAAAGCTAACACAGAGCTCTGCTAATGTTAGCATTTCTAGCAGCACCAGTCTCCAGTCCTCTTAACAGGTTGACGTCTACAAATCTGTGCGGTATATGTTTCACTCCAGTCAGTAAACAAGTGCTACCCAGTGCTGCCTAAATGCTTTGTCTTTATTTTATGGCAAATAATACTTCTGAACTGCTTTGACCTTAACAATGTTATTACTCAATGTCTCTTAATGCAACAATTGGTCGGAAGGGCAGGATCAGAGACTGCAGCTACAGCCTTAACTAGTAGCGGGAGGCTAGCTTACACAACATTTGACAAGATTTGGCGCACTTGATTAGGTTAAGTTTGAAACCAAATCACACCAAGAGAAATATTAAACAATGTTGCAACTTAACCTGCTAACCTAACCAAGTCCGACAAATTTTAGGTGTGAAAGCAACCTTTTATTTCTTTGTTGTCCCCACCTGCAACCACCCAAAAAGTCACTAAGAGGGCAAGGCTGAGATTTTTGTACATACACCAAAGCATGTGGATAGTGATGTCTAATTCATTATTAGTCAGCAGACACAGGAGTATATATTTCATGTGACTCTTTCATATTCTCACTTGATTTATTATTTTAATAAAAGATGAAAACAGCAGATTTAACAGAGATTTCCTTAATGACTTAAAGAAAATTCATTCACAGTTTCAGTTCTAACAAAAAATATTTTCCACAACACACAACATTTACCAAAAAACAGCTTCTGTTACACGACCCATGTTGATTTTTTTAAATAAATCCCACCATTAACAAGCCAAATAGCCAATCACAGTGCAGAATATTGAATTGTCAACCAGGATGGCTAATAAAAATTTTAGGGAGGCCCAGGCCTGATTTGACCACACCCCTGTACAAATCAAGCTGTACCCCTCATTGCATGTGGCCACTATTTGAGAAAGGCTGATCTAGATGGTGTAAGGCAAAACCAGAAAAGAACAGAGAAGACACACATCACAGAAGATCTAACTAGTGGCCACAAGTGGTCATTTACAATAAATTATAAGCAAAAGCTTAATTGAAAACATATTTAAAATGATCCTAAATGAGGGATGGGAATCGCTAAGATATTTTGATACCAGTTGCATCAACGATTCTGCTTATCAAGCTGATTCTTTAACGATTCTTTCATCAATTCCTGCTGATCTTCTTCTGGAAAGTAGGCTTACTTTGGTTTTTTAGTGGCAACAATGTCAAACACATGGCACTCCTGATATTCAGTGCCATGCTGCATAGATAAATGCAGAAGCAAGTTGCTGGTGTCTCCACTCACTGGACGTTGTTCAGTAAGTGTCTACTTGCCAAAACCACAGTTTTAACCCCTTGTGCCCCCTGGCTGCCATGTTTTTTGACTTCTTTGTTATCATAACTGTCCCTGATGAGAGTGTGACTTCCTTGATGGGCAAAGTATGCTGAACAAAGTGGAAGAAATTGATAAGGGCATATCAATCTTTGAGGGAATTGTTGTGGATTTTCAAGTGAAATTGGTTTCAATTCATTTTTGCATCTCTTACATTCTCTGACATAAAGCATCAGCTCTACAGTTAAACTAGCCGGTGTTATTTCATTAAATATCTCACTCTGTCACTTGTTCCTAATTTTCAGTGTTGATCTGTGCTTTCAAAGGCATGGCAGGAAAGATGTTCTCTCATGTCCAAGAAGACACTACAAAAATTAAAATATGGCAGGAAAAGCATTGACACTAAAAAAGGAGATGGCAGGTACACTCATGTTTTGGTTGTATGAAGGTCCTGATGGGACTGGATCATTTTCAAATTTCAGAATTGTCTGTGGTGTGCTTTGGAAATGGCTGGCTTAGACCTTCATATGAAATGTGTACAAAGTACCGCACAGACACTTAATGCTGTAATTTTAACATCCTTACGGCCGACTGAGAAGCAGCTCTGACTAAATGTTGCAAGCAGATATTTAACACAACTGAACACAACTGTCCCCTCTAGAGGAAGAACATGTCTGGAGCTAAACTGAATGAATCAATATTTTTGATTGAATGAATGAATTTATTTCATTACATTAATGTTAAAAAGCAAACATGAAATACAGACATTTAACATAAAGTTGTCAATAACTGAGAAAAGGTATAAGCTGAAGCTTGTGGCTGATTTTTGCCTATTCTGTACAATCCAAGAAAATTCAGACATGAAGGATGTGTCTCAAACATAAGCACACCTCATAGTTTATAGTTTCCTTAGTTAAAATTGTTTGAGTGAAAACAGAAAGAGCATTATCTACTGTGAGAAAAAGTATCTCCAGTATTTTTGATTACACAATGTCTTGAAATGAACAATGGAGATCGTATGAAAAACTGTATATCCAAGTGTATTTATTATTCCTATAGCCCTTTTCTGCATTTTTGGATTTTTGGATCTAAATTAGTTTTGTAAGTATTTCCCCCAAGTTTCAGCACAGGCTTTATGAGTGAACAACACAATATCTTAGAGGTCACATGTCCTGCAAAGTCAATTTTCTTTTCCATTATTGTTGTGAGAAGGGGCTTGGGGAGCAGAAGCACATCACATCTGTTAACAAACTTTCAGTTCTTTGAGAAATGCTCTGCCTTTTTGCAGAAATGCCCATTAAAATGCTCTGTTATTTACATCCTGTTGTTTATTATGTAATAGCTATGCACCGTCCACCTACATGTGTATTTTCTGCTCATCACAGGCTGATGCCATGACTTTTTGAAAGTCAGCTCCACGGCCCGTAAACCCACCTCCCACCTCCCATCAAACATTGTTTGGGCAGCCAATTAGCGCAGAGCTTGCCATCATGGCCTTCGCCCCCTCAGTATCAAGTATTTCTAAAGGGGAGGGAAAAAGAGCTGCATCTGGTCCTCTAGAGGGACAACATTTTTCTTTTTTGAAATATATTGAATGGTCCATCTGGTGTGCAAGGCTACCTAAATCCACATTGATGGTATTCAATAACTTATTTTCTCAACAAAGGTGTCAAGCCTTTATGTAACTGAGAGGTTACGGCACTCATTTCTGAGGGATGTTGTTGAACAAACCATTATTGAAATCATAAACACTTTGTTATTCATATTTAAGTCAAGTTACCAAAATGACACTGTTCACATTCTTTTCATTCAAACAACATTTTTAATTTTATTTCCACTTAAATTTGTTTTCATTTAGGAGTTCATTCATGACCAGAAGTTACAGAATAACAATGCCTTTTTAATTGAGGACAGTGATCACTGACACAGCATTACTCTGTATCAGCTAAAGCTGAAGTTAACAGTAAACAGTCTGTTTCAGAAGTCCAGCTGGTAGTCATCTATGAAAGTCAAAGTGTCTCCAGATCACGGTGTGAAATCATATCCATGATCATAGCAGTGTTTTCAAGGTGGTAGAGAGCACTTTTGTATTGATCTGATGTGATCTCTGAAGCAAAGGCTTGATTCCAGGGCCATACCAAGGTTTCTAGGTAAAAGCAAAGAAAAACTACAGAAAATATAAGGCAGCATTATTAAAAGATATCTCAGAGCATGTGTCAAATACCCAAATGACTTTGTTAAGGCATACATTATAAGCTCTTTTCACACATGCAACTCTGATATTTCAGAATAAAGACGGAGTTGTCCACATGGGCAATTCACTGACATGTTTATTCTCACTTACTCCTCTCAGCAGGGTATGTGCCCTGCTGGATGGAAAAGTGGCCGAGGAGGCATAAATACACTGCAAAAGTCAGTGTTCATAATAAATTTAGTCTAATAATATATGAAGTGTAAGGCAGGGTTCCTACGCAGTATGGAAAGTATGGAAAAGTATGGAATTTGGTTTTATAATTTTCCAGATCTGGAAAAGTATGGAAAATTGAAACTATTGTATGGAAAAATATTCATGTTTCCAAGACTTCTATCATTGTTCTATTTTCTAAAAAAAAAGAAAGAAAGAAAAAGAATATAAAACAAAGAGAAATGCATCGATCTGTTGGCAGCGCAGCTAAAAATGTTTGTGTGAGAGCACACAGACGGTTACGGTCCCGGAAAACATTTGGGCAGATTTCTCAGCTGACATTACACTCCGGTCCGTTAGGTGGCAGGCTGGCAGCAATGCACCTGTAAACTGGATGCCGGCCACCAAGCAAAACCAACAGAAGAAGAAGTAGGGCAGGTGAAGTAGCTACTGCTCGTGAGCGAGCTAAAATGGGAGGATGTAAATTTTCAGAGGAGTGGCTAAAAAATCCCAAATACAAAGGCTGGTTGGCAAAGGATTCCGGGCAGACAAGAAAAGCAAAATGCAGACTTTGCATGAAGTCCTTCGACATCTCCAACATGGGGGAGGCGGTGGTGCTGAGCCACATGATGGGGAAGAAACACAGCTGCCTCTTTGCGGCGTCTTCTGCACCTAGGATCTTTACGTTTTTAAGTCAACCCAGCGAACTTGATGAACGGTGAGAACATTATTGAACATTATGAATTCAGTCTGTTTTAGGTAACCGCGTTAATTTCAAATGTTTACATACTGAAATTAATGTTACCAGACCTGTCATGTTTATTGTACGTTTACTTTATTTGCACAATCAATCAATAGTATATTATGATAAGCTGGCTACAGTGCACTGACATGCCGTCTATAACAGCAGACTAATTAATGTGTCTCGTCTGCGATAAAAAAAGAAAAAAAAAGAAAAAAAAGTGAGAGAGACCCGCTGTGGCCGCAGCGTAGAACCACAGTGACTCTGCTACAGTCTGATAGTTAAGTGAGGGGGGGTGAGGTGACGGCTTAAATGTTACGTGACACATATTTCAGAGTGACGGCCATTTCACTTTTTACCGCTTGTGTGTTTAACGTACAGACTCCAGTGTCATGATGCGCTGAAAAAAACTTAGGCTCCGAGTCTCCGTTGCCATGGTTATTAACAAGCGTTTGAGCCAACGCAGTAATAGTAGGCCTACTGTAATCACGTTGCTATGTAAAACGGATGGTTGCTAGGGACCCCGTTCTGATCAGATTCACTATATTCTCAAATGTCACAAATTATTTGATGTTTTTGCCGAGAAGTCTGGAAATTTGGGTATGGAAAAAGTATGGAATTTTGAAATGTCAAATATGTAGGAACCCTGGTAAGGTGTAAGGCATTTTTTTATGTTTCCTTGAATTTCTGAAGTCATGTTTTAGACTTGAATAAAATGAAACATCCAATAACCCTTTATTGAATTATAGTAAAGTTTGAATGTATAAATTAACAGAAACAAATTAACTTTTGTGTGAAATGCAGTCACCTTTATTTAGGCTACCTGGCAGAGCATCTCAGTTACAATACCAGAACTGACAACAAACAGTGAACCTGCTCTACATGAATATATCAGTTCATAAAGAGAGGAGCTCTGATTGGATCACTCCCCAACTTATCCCACCACCATGAAACTAAGGCAGCTGTGATCGGATGTCCGTCTTAAATCATCCAACCTTTCCACACAACCAAAGTAGCTGTGATTGGATATATTCCTAACTTGTTCCTACTTTCTACATGACCAAATTAGGTCTGATTGGATTAAGTCTCTGTCAGACACTTTAGTTTAGTTTTTATCTGTTGATGAAAATGTCAGTTAATTTAGTTTTAGTTTTTGTTCATCTGCACTTGTTTTTATTTGTTACTGTCTAGTTTTTGTCAGGGGAAAAAGGTAAAGTGAAAATAATTAGTTCACAAAATGAACACTGTGTCCTGATGCATTTACTCTCCTTACAGTCAAATAAGCCTCTGCTGCAGTAATGGTTGTCTTATCCATCCTGTCAAGTCTCCCTTTTTGCGGTTTTGTGCTTGTCACACAGGTCCTCAGGGAATTACTTTGATTATTTACTGCTGTGTTCACAGTTTAGTTTACTCAGACTTTACACTGAAAATATACTAGTGGGGGTTGCGAAGAAAATTACTCTGTCAAAGTCCAGGTGAAAAACTTGACCGTCTGCTTCCACACATACAGCTCATCCAGTCCAGAGAATGTCAGGATGCTCAGTAAGCATCTGTCTTTAAAATAATAATTAGTTCATAACTTTAAACACTTTTGCACCCTTTCTGCCATAGTTTTTGACTTCTTTATCATCATTCCTGCTGACTGCCTCTGATGAGAGCGTGACGTCATTGATTTTGCAAAGCATGCAGGACAAAGTGGAAGGAACTGTCAAGCAGAAAGATTAATGATTTTGGTTCTATGAGAAAGTCGTTATTGATATTCAACTTGAGTTGATTTTTGATTCCCATCCCTACTGTTGTCAAGTACCTCATACAACCCAACTTCAAAAATACTTAACTAACTTTTTAATACAGGAATTGTCTGTTTTTTAGGTATATTTTTGGGGTAAAAAGTTATTTGTTTGAGGCCGTTTTCTCAGGCATTTCTTTGTTTAAAAATGGCCTGAAAAATGTGACATCTGTTCAAAGAGTGCTTCAAATACAAACATTATTTTAAGATCATAAACATGATTTACAATCGCCAAGAGAATTTTCGGGGAGCGCTTCTGCAGCTTTCTTTCTTTCAAAAACTGTAGTCAAAACACGTTTTACTGTTTAATCCATGGACTCACCAGTTTTCTACATTTGACATAAAAAATCAAGTGACTGCACCGTCAGAAAGCACACAGAAGTCAAAGTGTTTGTTTTCCTGCTAAACTTTGTGTTTGAAACAAACTTTATTAGCTCCCCTCCGTGTCCCAGAGTTATGCAGATTATGAACAGGCATTTCCACTCCATCTTCAGGCCCACCCACTCCTCTGTATTTATTTGCCTCTGAGTGAAAGCGAGTAGGCGGTGTAGTAAAGCCGCCGAGTTCACAGAAGGAAAAAAGGAAACATTCTGGGAAACTCCCCGTTCATTTGAGTTTGGGAGCAGCGGCTCCAAAAGGGAGGAATCTGTGTGTGCAGGGAGCGTGACAGCTGCTGTGTGATGGAGAGGGAGAGACCACCGCTCACTGTTTGTGTCTTTATCTCTGACACGAGGCTGCCGTCATTTTCTGCTCCACTGACGAGGCTTTTTTATGTTAATGCAGCTTAATCACCTGGAACATGACATCTGTGTTAGGCTGTTGTCAGGAATCAATACACCATCATTTCAACAGAGGAGACTTTCGAGTGATTCTTCATTTAGTCAGACCTTTGTCAAAGTTATTGGGAACAGCTGGATGTAGCACTAATTTAATGTTTCTCTTAAAATCACGTGATCAACCCAGCAGGCATGCTGAAAACCAAAGCTATAAATCAGGGGTTTCCTCTCTTTGGTACTCTCATTTTTATTGGATTTTAAGAGCGTACACACGAAAATCAAGGACAAAAGGAAACATACACAAGAACAGCATTACATCTCATTGATTCACAGCCCATTTCTTCCAGAGTTTTGAGAAGCTCCTAGATTCTAACCTTTCAGTGCAGCTTGATACGCCTGATTCAATGTCTGTAATCAGGCAGATCCATCTTGCCAAGATCCAATCTACAATGATTGTGAGCATCCCAAAGCAGCACAGCCCAGTCAGCGTCTTTTTAAGCAGGAAGAGGAATGAGCTACGAGCGAGACAACAACAGGAAGTGACTGCTCATACAGAGATTAGCATAGATGCTAACAGCTTTAGAAGCAGTTTAATCAGATCTGGACTGCATTTCTTTATCAAATGAAAAACAAATATCAACACTTAAATTCTCTTTAATAATGATATTTTTTGCTCCCCATAGTGTTATTTACATTCTTGATGTGGAATTTGTGAACTACAAAGCAGGGCGTGCTAACAATGGCTAACAATAGCCTGCTAGATTGGCAAGTTTTTCCCGACTTTGTAACTGGAATGCTGATAACTCGGAGATGACGTCATTCCAACTTCCCTCTTCCCAGTTCCGATGTAACTGGAACGCAGCATTAGGCCCCATTTAATCAACAAAGTTGTCACCAAGGTTTCTCCTTTGCGTTTTCAAAAGCGCTCCGTGCTCACACAGAGATGATGTGAAAACGATGCTCATTCACATGGATCCGCAAGAATGACTGGAACACTGTAGCGTGCATGCCAGGCCAGTTGTTGGCGATGTAGTTTTGTAGAGAAACAGCAGTGTTGCAACACGCGTACGCTTTCCTGTGAAGACAAACTATTCACAAACAACAATGGCGAATGGACACACGAAGACACAGGAGTTTGTTGTCCAGACAACAAATGTGTCTGGATATTTTTGTCTGGATAACAAACCGAGGTCAGTAAGCAGCACACATGTTGCTTGGTAGATGGTTGAAGCAGATGTTGTTGTTGTTCCTTGGGTGCGCTTGCAACCATGATCTGAAAGAGTACTGCGTATGCGCCATGCGTCATTGTTTTCCCTAAAAATGCTGATCCCTGTTTACACGGAGACGGATACCAAACCGTTTTCAAAACTTTTCACTCCGGACCCTGTTTTCAGGAGTGTGTGGATTCAGGCACTCCGGGCACCGAAGGTGCAAACGCAATGAAAACTCTCCGTTTTTGGCCATTTTTGTTGTCCTGTAAATGGGGCCTTAGAGCAGATGACAGTCTCCTCATGCAGTGTAGTTCGTTTACTCTGGTAGTCCAGTCATGCTTGTTCGGTGGTGATTCCTGCAGCCAGCTGCTGCTGTGTAATGGCTTTTTTGCTTACAACTAGTAGAACTGTGTAAAGATATCTATCACTGGCCATTAGCTTCTCTGGAAATTTACCCAAGTATATTGTATAAAGGAGGATTCAACTTACACCCGTCCATTCATTTTTTATTCCTCTTATCTCTTTCGGGGTTGTGGGGGACTGGAGCCTATCCCAGCTGACATTTGGCGAGAGGCAGGGTACACCCTGGATGGGTCGCCAGCCAATCGCAGGACCACATAGAGAGACAGACAACGATTCATGCTCACACTTATACCTCAGGGCAATTTAGAGTCACCAGTTGACCCAATGAGCACATCTTTGGTCTGTGGGAGGAGGCTGGAGTGCATGGACACAACCCACGCAACCAGCAACCTTCTTGCTGTGAGGCACGTGCACCACCTGCTCCACCACTGTGTCACCCAGGACACAACCTGTTTTCCAAAAATTCTTCCGAATTCTTTTACAATTACAAATAATAGGTTTTCAGAGCTTCTGAGACTGAGTCCCCCTGTTCTGCGGTGCCCCCTTCATCACCCTCTTCCATAAAATGTGTTTTAAAAGTTAAAAAATGACGGCACTTTAACAAAACATTGTTAAACATCTTCTGTTTGTCTCATCTTTAAACACTTCTTTAATTCTTTTGTAAATGAATGGATCTATCCTCAAACTGTGAGACTTCTTGAAAAAGAAATCTTAAAGACTTCAAATAAATCAAAATGTCTTAGGTTATGTTGCAGGTCCAAATGCTCTATTCTGATTTTTTGTTGAAATTAGATTTTTTTGTGTGTGGTTGTTCACGTTATAATTTAGATGTGACTGTCATCAGACTTCAGTGCTAACCGTCTACGACCATGAAGTGACCTGCATGCACAGAAGAAGTGACGTCACATGCAGCACGCTGTGTTTACAGAAGTAAATATGGATGCTACACGTCAGCGTGTGTGTATCAGCTTTGAAGTTGTTGTGCAATCCGAGCCAACAAAATGATGACAAAGTGATGAGAAGAAGAAGACTGAGAAAAAAAGAGATAAAAAGAGAGCTCACATTTTAATGATGGCCTTCAGTGGAGCAGTGTCTGCTGCCTCTGTACAGAGGTCTGTGTGGATGTGGAGTCTGAGCAGAAGTGGTGGGATTGTGACGTGAGGGGCTTCACAGACTCAGAGTTCATCCATATTTGATTTGTCAGTTGATTACATTGGTTCTTGTCGTATCGTCCTGTGCAGATTTGTGACTTCTGTCTTACTTTGATAACATAAAAAGACAGATGAAATTTGACATGACTGTTCAGAGTGAGGTCACTTTGAGACACATCAGATCTGTGTCTGAATTAAGACCACATGAGAAAGTGGTCTGGGTCTGATTTGAAAAAAAAAAAAAATCTGATTTGTGCAATTCAGACCATCAAAAAAAAAAACAGATTTGGGTCACATGTGGGCAACAAAAGTCGGCGTTAGGACATTTTTGCCTGCAGTGTGAACATAGCCTTAGTGTCATCTTCAAACATTTTTGTGCACTTTTGTCAACATTTTTGTCTGCAATATTTAAAAGCACACTTTGAAAACCACTGCTTTAAATAAATAACATGGACATGCAGTGTTTTTTTTCCTGCTGCCTGGTGGACTTCCAGTGTAATATTTGTGTTATTGTCACTACGGTTTCCTTCCTGTTCATTAAGCCTTACAGTTTAGCAGGTTCAGACAGGAAGACTTAAAAGTTTTAGCTTCAAAAAGTTAGCTTCATATTTTGGGGGCTGATTGAAACCAAAAACTTTTAGACTTTATTGATATTGATATTGATATTATCAGGAGTGGAAATTATTTGATTACATCAACTCTAGATATTGTACCTGGCCATTTTTTTATGAACTTTTAATTTTACTTGAATAATTTCTAGGGATACACAACACTATCAGACCGATATCAGTACCAGCAGATTTTGCCTAAAAATTGATAAGCAGTATTAATAGATGAGAAAGTTTTGCCGATATTTACATCAGATATTTTGACCACGCTGTATTGGCTTTTCCTCCTCCTTATTCAAAAATATTCCTGTCCACACAAAAACACATAAAGTCACTGTAAAACGCATTTATTACCTTGTAACTGTGATTATGATGTGCAGCTTTTTTTTGCAATTTCTATACAAAAACAGTTTAATTTTCGTATCTTTTCCTACTTCCATGTCAGACCGGTGTTGCGGTTTAACTTGTGGCTAAGTTAACTGGTGACAGCAGGCGTGTTGAGTAAATGTTTCTTTGTCTGTATTTTCATGTCGGGACTAACCTGATAATCAGACCTGAAATAAGGTTTCACCATAAGGTTTGTGGTGAAAACACATGCTCGAGATTTTAGATGTTTAATGGGAAGATTATAAAACGCATCTGATGTTGCTTGCTTTTGAATTTTAAAGCCTCGTTGTGTGTATAAAATGACGGTTGCTAACTAACTGCTAACAAGGACTACAAAAATGGCCAAGGTCCCAACTACAAGCATTTCTGATTATTTTTTTAATAATCTAATATTCATACACTATTGCCACAGCCATGAGGACCAACAACAAACAAGAGGTCACAATGAGATATTTCATGTTGGAGATGTTACAGTTGCTTCTACAGTTGAACCGCCATGTTGTAGTTTCATTGTAGATTAATTATAGCTTTTCACTCTTGCCAGTTATGTTTAGGCCTAAAAAAATGTGAAAAGTAGGTTTGTTTGTTAAGAGGATTACAAAGAGCAGATGATACAAGTTTGATATTTTTTTGTTTGTGACTTAATTATCAGCAATGATCTGAAACAAAGAGGAAAATCCTATAGGCTTTTTGTAGACTCGCAGTCAGGGGAACCAGTGCGATGCTAACTCCTGTTATGTCTCGAGGTGTAATAACAGAGCTTTGTGTAAATGAACTGTGAAAAGGACTTCAGGAGTGGCTTTAGTTTATTGATCCCAATGCCAACAAAAACTCTGCTTATTGATCCGATTCGTTTAACATGTCCTGCTGATTTTCTGTTTGGAAAAAAGCCGTCCAACAAAAGTTTTCAGTGACAAAATGTCAAACACATGACACTCGTGATATCTCATGCTGTATGGCATAGATAAATAATCCTGAATGTTGCTGCTGTTTTCACTCACTGAAAGTTGTGCACTATTTCTTTTTTGTTAAAAATCAAGGCAAAATTTTACCAGTCTTGCCTTGTCTGCTATGATTTTTGATTTCTTTATTAAAATTTTTGCTGACTGCCTCTGATAAGAGCAGGAAACACCTGAATGAGTGAAAGGAATTGTTATGCAGAAAGACTAATAAAATCAGTTCCTCGAGGGAGCTGTTCTTGAAAAACAGATCCTTGTTCCTTTCTGAGTCATTAAATCTTGTTTTCTGTTGTTGTTTCAGCTGTGTCGAGGTGGATGAAGACGATGCCCCAGACATCGACATATATCACTGTCCAAACTGTGAGAAGACTCACGGCAAATCCACCTGTAAGTACCCCCCTCAGGGCAGACCTATCGACTCTTTGACCCAGATGTTTCTTCCTCTTAACCAGCAGAAAGTGAAACAACTGCTTCACTGACGAGAGTTTCTCTCTTCTCAGCTTTCACCTCTTTCACTTTCTGTCATGTAAAATGAAACTCTGGTGTGATGGATTACTGTTCTATTAAAAACATGATGCGTTTGCTGAGAAATAAGCATTTCTTTTCTCAGTGTGATTATATTCCCCGTTGATAATGAGTGTTTCTTATGTTCTTCTCTTCAGTGAAAAAGAAAAAGAATTGGAGCAAACATGACACGGGGCAAAGCACAGATATTAAAGCAGTCCAGAATGGCAGTCAAGTGTTCATAAAGGAGCTGCGCAGTCGGACGTTTCCAAGGTAAACACCTTATTTTGTTTGTGTGATAAATGTATCCCTGTATAGTCTCTGTATAGTAAGAGATGAGAACTTTACACTCGACTACAATCCTCTGATTTAACACTGTCCAGTCAGAGCTGATTTGATTACTCAATAAGAGGAAATTTAGCTCCCTCATTATATCATTATATATGTTTGCAGAAGGGCCCTCCTGCACATATTACCCCTCACTCAGGTAATTATGCCACTAGAGGGCAGTGTCTTATAATTTACGATAATCTGCCTGTCTGTTAGTTTCGCCGCTGATGATGTTACCTCTAATTTTTCCACTGCTGTTTGGTAAATTTATTCAAAAACACTTTAAAACAATAAAAAAGCAGGTAAGTCACTGACATATTCCCAATATATAAATTGATGCACACAAAACTCAATGAAAGGACGACAGATGATGAAAGTAAAATTAGAGAAGGCATTAAAAGCAACGCGATACAATCATGAATGAATAAAACAATTATAGAAATATTAATGAAAAACAATGGCTGAAAAGTTAATATTCAAAAGTGTAGACTGGTAAAGTGTTAAAAAGTTGGCTAAAAATAGTGTTTTTATCTTATCTTTATTGTACTTACTGTTGTTACCTGTTTTTGTTTTTCTTGTTTTGTTTTTTTTTCTTTTTCCTTCGATGCTGTTGTTGTTGTTGCTGTTGTAGTGGTGTTTTGGTAAGTTCCACCAGCACACTAAATGTTCCAGTCAAGCTAAATTTTGACTACTGTGTCTCTGATTATTTGTATGACTATGATTTTGAAAATTTAATAAAAAAAATAAAATAAAAAAAAGAATTTGGCTAAAAATCAGATTTTAATGAAATATAATAATTTGAATACTGATATCTATGAAATATACACTGCATAACAAATTTATTACACCCCCCAATGTCAGGTTTATGCCACAGCAGCTCTAAATTGGTAGCACTGATAATAACTAAAGCTATATTTTATGTTTTTGTAATGGTTAATACACCCGTATGTAGAGGTTGAAATGATATTTCTATTGATGAAATATTATTATTGTTATAAATACATTTTTAAATTCACTGTTTTTCAAAACACAAAAAAGAGTAAAGCACATGCTATATCTCCATTAGGATGTCAAATTATAGTTATGTACTTGCATTCCTGAACAGATGAATTAGTTTTAGTGGTTGATTGTTGTGCTTGATTAATGTCTGACTTCCCAGAGAAGCCCAGTGAGCGTCTATAATTTGGGTATAAAAAGATGGATTTAGTTTAAAATTCCTTAGTCCTGTTCGAAGTGTAAAAAACGTGGAGATCTCACTGAAAAAGAAAGAGTCTGCATCAGAATGCTTCACGGTGCTGGATGGTTTTCTCATATTAATGACAGATGGTCTAATAAATTTGTTAAGCATTGGATATGAATCAAAGAATAATTATGAAGAAGTCAAGAAAAACAGCGCTCTTAAAAATGTTAAGTACTATAACAAGCCAGGCTCAGTTTGAAATCAGATTGTTTGGACATGTTTATCTAAATTAATTCCCTCTCAGATCAACATTGATCATCTTGTTGTGTTTGCTTCTTTTTGTATAATTTTCTTTTATTTATACTTGGCAAACATTTCCGTTGACGGTATCCCATCCATTTGAGAATCACACAAACATGTCTGCTTCTCAAAATTATTTTATTTTAAAAAAATAAAGAAAAGAACTTGGAACAAAAGGGGAGTGGGCTATCTCAACTTTAAAAAGTTATCATTTCTAAAAGTAAAATCCGGCCTTCGTGGAGCCACATTGATCATTTGTTCCAAAATGAAAGAGGATTATTCCAGTTTATGACTGACAGTGATGACTGACAGTCACTTTTTCCATTTGGCAGATGTTTGTAATTTTCATCCATGTTGTAAGCGTTGGACTCTCTGTGACAGCCATTTTCATGTAGGTCTGCTTACTGACCACCAAAAGTACATTCAGCAAGTATTTATTTATTTTTTTTTTAGATTAGATTAGATAAAACTTTATTAATCCTTTTGGGAAACTCTATCAGGGAAATTAGGATTCCAGTAGCACTTTGAAAAATAGATAAAAAGATATATAATAAAGATAGCAAAAAATGAAAATAATAATACAATTTTAAAAATATATTAAAAAAATTATTAAGTAAATACATGGCTACTGGCTGGCTACTGCTCCTTCTTGTCCTCTGTCTTCCTGTTACTCCTCCACACCCCCCAGTGAGGAGTTTTTGGCCAGTCTTGTTGTAAATTTCCAAAGAATATTATCTTACAGTCAAAGTTGAATTCACATTTAAAAATGTTGTTTAAAGCTCAATATATTTTTTCCATAAATCTTTGATGGTAATGATTCACATTTTGATTTCCACATTTCTCGTGCATACAGGAGTTTTATTGTCTTAATGACATTTTTGATGGGGTGTACTAAAGTATCTTACTACATTTTTCCAGGCAAACTCTCCGTTCATGTGAGCTGGTGCATTTCCGTTGATATCTTGTGTTGATTTCAGTGCCGACGATGTGGTGGTGAAGCTCAGCAGCAGTCAGCTGTCCATGGATTACCTGGAAGAGAACGGCTTCAACGAGCCCATCCTGGTCCAGAAGAAAGACGGCCTGGGCATGTCCATGCCCGCCCCCACCTTTTACATCAGTGATGTGGAGAACTATGTCGGTGAGGAACAAAACTGATGACGCTGTTATTCACTAATGCTGTAGAGTCACTAACCCTCCTGTTGTCTGAAGGTCAGAAATGATCCAAAAACGTGGAAAAATGAAAATTGCCTTTGTTAATATTCCCATTGACTCTGTGCTCCACTAGTTTACTCTGATAGCCTGAGGGTCATTTTTGACCCGTCATTTAAAACTGCAGTCGTTGTTCAGTATACACCTTCACAGACACACGCATTATTTTATACAGTAGATATGTCCAAGTTTATGCACAAACCTCATTCCAGTGAAGTTGGGACGTTGAGTAAAACTTCAATAAAAACAGAATACAGTGATTTCCAAATCCTACTTGACCTAAATTCAGTTAAAAACACTACAAAGATAAGATATTTATTATTCATGCTGATAAAATGATTTTTTTTCCTTTGAGAAACATTGTTCTTAAACACAGTTCTTAAACAAACATTATTCTTCAAGACGTTCGCACCATCCTTGATTGTGAACGACTGAGCCTTTCACGGATGCTCCTGTTAATCCAATCATGACACTCACCTGCTTCCAGCTAACCTGTTCACCTGAGGAATGGTCCAATCAGGTGTTTTTTAAGCATTCCTCAACTTTCCCGGTCATTTGTTACCCCTGTCCCAGCTTTTTTTGGAACATTTTGCAGGCATTAAATTCAAATTATGTGAATATTTACAAAAAACAATGAAGTTTATCAGTTTGAATATGAAATATCTTTTGTTTTGTTAGGATACACAACTGAATCACAGCTGTCTTCTTCTGTGACTACTACTAGTTATGTCATCATGCCTTCAACTACTGTTATTACGACTGAGTGCTATAAATACACCACTGTTAGCCTCCAGCTAGAGGCTGCAGTCCATCAGAGCTGAAGCCTCACTCCATCAGACATGTCTTCTAAGATTGCCTCATTCTGAAGGCACTGCCTTTGACCATAATTTTCTATTCTTTGCATGTTTTTTCTGTTTTTATCTTGTTAAAATGTGCACACTCACTGTTCGATATTTTGTTGAGTAGAGTTGGACTGTCAGCTCACACTGTTGGACTAAATAATTGAGGACGCACGACCACGGTGCAGGATTTATGTGTGTAATAAACCGTTTAATAGTCTGAAACAACCTGAGAGCTCATGCTGTACAAGTGTGTTTATTGCAAAGGCAGATATAACGAAAAGGATAAAACCACGATTGACTGTGCAGTCTGAGCGTTGGACACATCATCAGGACATGCTTGCCTTTACCATGATGATCTCAGATACACAAAAAGAGAGAAAACAACTGAGCAATAGCGCTCTCACTGTGTTTATGAACGCATTTCTACAGCCAAAATATAAAACATTCAGAAATAAATCAGGCTGCTGGGGAGCAGCTGAATGGCCCAGACAAACCGTGCTCAGACCTCTAAACCTGCAGTACATCTCCAAATTCATGTCAGAATCACCTTGATGTCACACAGTGTATACCCGTCTTTGGTTTTTATTAAGGTTAAAGGAAGTTTTCAGTATTTTAGTGAAGTGAAGTGGCTGAAAGATCTCCCAGCAGTGCTGTACCTTTAAGGAGAACGAGCTGAGACTACCTGCAAGGTTGTCTGAGTTTTACATAAAAATTGAACTATGTTGAGTCAAATGTGTAATCGGGCAGAATATTTCAGTGCTTCATTTTTACTCCAGGAAGTGTCTGTGTTTGGCATTATTTTAGGATACAGCAAACAACTATGTGCTCTTCTGTGGTCACTAGTTTGCTGTTCACTCTCTGGACTCAGGAAGACACAACAACAGCAGAGGAAACTAAAACTGAACCAGATATGAGTGATTTTGACTCAGGTGATGATGGTGATCTTTTTACTGTGGATGCACGGGTTGCCTTTATGAACTGGAGAATGTAGAAGAAAGTCTTCAAACCCTAAAACAGAGACTTGTTTCTATGTGAAACTCACACTATTACGCTAGATAAATGTACCTGTTAACAACAGTGTACCTTACCGGTAGTCTGGGCTCGTTTTCCTTACGGGTGCAGCACTGCTGGGAGCCCTTCAGCCACTTCACTGACTTCATAACTGCAGAAATACTGAAATGTCCCTGTAATGGCGCACAGTGTTATTGAAACAATATCAGAATTGAAGATAATTGCCAAAAGAGGTGATAATCGATGAAGGCAGTAATGGATATTTTTAACAGTCTTTCAGGTGATATTTTAGCTGTACAAATTGTCCATATATTGGCTGTACAATGTACAAATGTATAATAACTGTTTACCTCATTATCACTGAATGACCACTTTAACAAATCAAAAGTATCAAAAATTTAGGAATAAAATGAAGTTTTCTTGCTTGAAATCTGTTTCTAACCCAAATTGACTGTCTTAATGGAAGGAACAGTTCAACTTTGATTAAGTGAAGACTTTTGGCTCTCAACAAAATATATTGGTATTGGTGATGATGACATTGGAAATATTGACAAAAATCCTGTATCATGCATCCCTAATGAAGGTCATCATCTAAAGGCAATCGTTGATGAATCTGTCATTTCCACCA
Source organism: Cetoscarus ocellatus (assembly GCA_037902135.1). NCBI lineage: Eukaryota > Metazoa > Chordata > Actinopteri > Labriformes > Labridae > Cetoscarus > Cetoscarus ocellatus. The sequence goes on along the minus strand of JBAMNC010000579.1, from coordinate 3,538,294 downwards.
GCACTTACACTTTATGTTAATGTGTTTGCTGCTAAATAGGATAAGCTCTCTTGAGATTTTTTTGACAGTTTTTCACAAAATCACAGCAGCCTTTGAGTCTCACATTTTCTGTGGCAGGACCAGCAAAAATGTTTGAGCCTGATTAATAACAATAATAATAATAATGCATTTTATTTAAAAGCGCCTTTCATGACACTCAAGGACACTGCACAGGATAAAAACAACAATAATAAAATCAAAAATAAATAATTAAAATCAGCAAAACACAACAGACAATGATGGATAAGTGGATGAAAATGGCAAATTCATGTTAAATGGAGTATGCAGTCCTGAACAGGTGGGTTTTGAGTCTGAATTTGAAGAGCCCATCAGAGCAGTGAAGCACACCACTGATAAGTAGAAAGAAGCTCCCTGACTCTAAACATGGGCACGATCCACTCTGTCATCAGAATCATACTCATAATATTCTTCAGTTACATGACAGCAAACAAGAATCAAAATCACTCGAACTCTATAACTCAATAAAAATGAACCACAATCATTGTAATAATATACTTCTATGTAATAGTAACCTGCATCTTGTACTCTACTGTAAAAGAATTCATTGATAAGTATGCACTAACCTCTTTTACCAACAGGGGGCGCATGTGTTCTTCCCATGTGCTGCTTCACTCTGATGGGATCATTTACATCCACAGTCTGATTCAACAGGCAGCCTCCTGCTAAGAGCAGATGTTTGTGGGTGGTAAGTTTCTGTCTTCTTGTCTCATCGTGTCCTCTGTTCTCGTCTCAGGCCCTGACGTGGTCGTGGATGTCATCGATGTCACCAAACAGACCGACAGCAGGATGAAACTCAAAGAGTTCGTCGATTATTACTACAGCACAAACAGGAAGAAAGTGTTAAATGTCATCAACCTGGAGTTCTCTGACACCAGGTACACGCTGTCTTTCTCACTGACAAAGTTTGACATGTTCTGGAATACGTTTCCGGTTCTGGGGAGGAAAACTCATATCTCTGTCATGTGTGTTTCTTTGGACAGGATGAACAGCATAGTGGAGAGTCCACAGATCGTACGGCGGTTATCTTGGGTAGAAAACTACTGGCCTGACGACGCTCTGCTCGGGAAGCCCAAAGTCACCAAATACTGTCTCATCTGCGTCAAAGACAGCTACACAGACTTCCACATCGAGTGTGGCGGCGCCTCCGTCTGGTACCACATCCTAAAGGTCTGTCATGACTGGATGTTTGTGTTTAGTCTTAAGCTTCAAGAGAAATCAGGATGATCTACTTCTGAGAAGCCATCTTGTTTCTGTTTAATTAACAGGTAGTGCAAGAGGCTCCCATGACAAAGTGATGGAAGTAAAGTGGCTGTTCTTTATTTTTTCTTCCAGGGGGAAAAGATCTTCTTCCTGATCAAGCCCACCTCTGCCAACCTGTCTCTTTACGAGCGCTGGAGATCATCGTCCAATCACAGCGAGATGTTCTTTGCCGACCAGGTGGACAAGTGTTATAAATGTATCCTGAAGCAAGGACAGACCCTCTTCATCCCATCAGGTCAGAGCTGCTCTCAGGTCTCTATTGAAAAGAAAAATGATTTAAAGGGGTGTGTGTAATTTGGATGGGACTCCCCCTGCCTTCCCAGTCTGCACGCCAAGCATGGCCTCTCCCCTTACATTCGCTCTGGCACACAACACCTGCTTTTATGATATAATAAAGAAGGTAGATTAACCAAACAGTGGACAGAAGCTTCACAAGACAACATACAACGACAACCCGTAAACAACTTCCATGGCAGCTGAGACAGTAGCTGCAGTTAGCCTCAAAGAGCCACAAACGGCGTCCTCTCATAATCTGTACTTCCATAATCAACAAGCGAAGCACCTTTAGATATGACACAGAGAGCATGTTCGCAGCTCACCTATCCTCTAGAACAGTGACCATCAACTGGTGGCCTGGGGACCACATCAGGACCCCCCCAGCTCCCCATCTGGCCCCCAGAATATTATCAAATTTAGAAAATGGGAGGGGAAAGTACATCGTGGTTGGAGGGATATTTTTTATTTAATTCCCTGAACACAACCCCTCCTTTGTCCCCCAGGCCATCAGACTGTACAACTCCTCACTGGTGTGTGTGTGTGTGTGTGTGGGCAGGAGGGGGCAGCCAGTAGCCATGTTTTTATTTTTTAATTTTAATTTTGTTCATTTATTCATTTTTTTATTATTTCTTTTGTTATTATTATTATTATCATTATTATTATTTTTACATACATTTTTTTTAATATTTTGTTTATATCTATCTTTTTTATATATCTTTTTCTCTCCTTTTCAAACTGCTACTGGACTCCTAATTTCCCTGAATAATAAAGTTTTATCTAGTCTAATCTAATCTTAATCAAACACTTTATCGGACGCTGCCTTGTGTTTGATCAGTTTAACATAAATCCATTTTCAGCCAATATGCGACCAGGAGAACGAGTTTATCAGAGTCAAACCAAAAGCGGAAACATGAAAGCCTGAGAGAGAAGAAACCAACATATATTAATTGCTATAAAATAAATGTATTAAACTAATAGTTAAGTATATCAGAGTGGTCAAATTGTTTATTTATTTATTCATTTTAAATCAGGCCAACTCTATCAGTCAGTCTGTCATCTGTCAGGTAAAAACTGTCCCTTTTCCAATGAAGTTGATGACCCTGCTCTAGAAGTTTTGCCAACTCGTGGTCCTTTTGATTGTGTTTAAAAAATTTTCTTAAGTTTATTTATTTTAATAGTCACTGATATGAGCGACCAAGAGCTGTTCAGACGTGTTTAAAAGCTAAGGTGAAATTCAAAAGTCAAGAAGGTGCATAAAACGAGAAAAAAACAGACAAATCTGAATTATAACGCTGTTGCTTATTCTTTTGTCAGATTTCTCATCAGTTATGCAGTTAATGTTTATTTGGTCAAGTTTAGAGTCACATCTGCATCAGTTTTTAGGCCCAGTTTCTTCTGAGTTCTGCAGTTCGTGTTTATTTGGTCAATTTTTTTTGTTTTGACAACTGTATACATTTTTTGTCAAAATTCACGTAAGGCCTGCATTGTTTTATTTATTTATTTATTTTTTTCATTGTGTTTTGTTTTAGGTTATTTTGATAAATTTTGAAACATTGTTAATGTCTTTGCCAACTTTGAGTCTTGTCCTTTTTTTGGGTGAAATATTAGTTCATGTTACCTGTGTCATTTTCTCATCAAGTTTCTTCTCAGTTCTGTAGTTATTGATTATTTGGTAAAATTTTGAGTTTCGACATATTAACAGGTCCCAAGTCATTTTTTTTCCCCAAACAAGTTTTGAGTCATGCATCGATTCTTCTTCAAAACTTGGGTCTGCCAAAGCTATATTTCTTTGATCAATTTTCAATCATGATACTTGCATGATACTTGCAGCAGTTTTTCTTTAAATTCTTTGTCAGTTCTGCAGTTATTGATTATTTTGTTAAATTTAGAGTTTGGATCCATAAATTGTCAATTTCCATAGCAGATCCAAGGTCAGCATAATCGTTTTTAGCAAGTTAATGAGCTGATTCCTCTTAGATTTGATGTCTTGGCCCCAATTATTGTCTTTTGATTTGACACTTGAATTTGTTTTTTATTTATTCTTTTATTTTCATCAAATTTATTTTGTATGTCCTTTTTTGGACAAATGTTGAATCATGAGGCCTTTATTGATTTTCCATTAAATTTTGCATCGCTTTCAGTCAATATTTCAGGCTTGAAACTGATTGGAGTAATTATTAGTTAATTTTAAATAAAATGCTTGGCACAATGTTACTTCAGCTTTAACACTTTTTACTTTTTGTGTCAGCCTATGCTGATTATATTTGTTTTGATATTTCTGATTGGCCAACTCAACAAATTAAAGGACATGAATCTGTACATTTTGATGGACGCTCGGCCTGCTCAGTCATGGAAAAAATCGTTAGCACAGAAAAAATGATCAATACACAGCATATGCTTCACATTCATTTATCATTTATAAAGACTCTTAACAGTGATAACTTACAGAAGGATCATTTGGGTGAAGTTAATTTTTTTTTTTTATTTTATCAGAACTTTTGTGTTATTTTTTCTTATTGATGATATTTTTTTTCAGGTTGGATTAATGCAATACTGACTCCTGTCGACTGTCTGGCGTTCTCTGGTCACTTTGTCCACAACCTGAGTGTGGAGATGCAGATGAGGTTTGTAAATATGTTTAATTACACAAACATGCTTTGGTCACCCCACCTGCTGAAGGTCTATTTTCAGAAAGTCTACTCTGGTTCCAGATATCCAAATAACATATTTTGATGTTTCTTGCCTGAGGCCCTGTCCACACAGATTGTTTTCATTTTAAAATAGTTTTCTGGAAAGATGGCATTGTTTCAAGAAATGTGTTGGTCCACATCAAAGTGCTGAATATGCTGTAGTACATATGCCAGGCCTGTAAGTGGTGCTGTAACGCTGTCGCAGACTGACACCAAGACCAGCGATGAAGACAGGGAGCATGTGCATAAATCATGGGCAACAGATAAACTGACAAACAAACAGAATAAGAGACAAAAAACAAACAAACAAAAATTATAATAATAATATTAATGATAATAGTAATAAAAACAAACTAAAGAAAGGGAACAGATAAACTGACAAATGACAAAGGTGATTACAGTGATGGAGAATGTAGGTATAGTTTAGGATCTGAGGTAGATTTTGATCAATACTGATGAATTATTTTCGTCATAGTTTTTGTCAACAACCTTTTTTCCCCTGATGAAAACTAGACAGTAACTAATAAAAACAAGTGCACATGGACAAAAACTAAAACTAAATTAACTGACATTTTCATCAACAGATAAAAACTAGATGAAAATGTTTGACAGAGACGTAATCCAACCAGACCTAATTTCATCATGTAGAAAGTAGGGACAAGTTAGGAATATATCCAATCACAGCTACTTTGGTTGTGTGGAAAGGTTGGATGAGTTAAGAGGGACATCCAATAACAACTGCCTTAGCTTCATGGTGGTGGGATAAGTTGGGGAGCGATCCAATCAGAGCTCCTCTCTTTATGAATTGATATATTCATGTAGAGCAGGTTCACTGTTTGTTGTCAGTTCTGGTATTGTAACTGAGATGCTCTGCCAGGTAGCCTAAATAAAAGTGACTGCATTTTACACAAGAGTTAAATGTGTTTCTGTTCATTTATACATTCAGACTTTACTAGCATTTAATAAAGGGTTATTAGATGTTTCATTTTATTCAAGTGTAAAACATGACTTCAGAAATTCAAGAAAACATAAAAAATGCCTTACACTTTACACTTCATATTTCAGTCGACTAAATTTACAGTAGATTTCGTCGACTAAAATGTTGTGAAATTTCATCAGCTAAAACTAGACTAAACTTCAAGTAATTTAGATGACTAAATTATGACTAAAACTAAAACATATTTTAGGCAAATGACTATAACTAAAACTAAATTAAAAAGTCTTGTCAAAATTAACACTGGTGGGAGGTTGTACATTTGTAACGTGGTGTGAGATATGATCAGCATACTAAAAATATAATACATAAGTGCACACATCTGTATGTAAACCTATATACACACAAATATTCGAAAAAGAATAGATGCGAGACGAGCTCGGTTTGTATTTGTATCAAATGCAACATACTGAAATCATGGGAATAATTATTGTACAAATCCTGGTCATATTAAAATGCCTATATATGATAAATATTATTATTATCTTTATGTTATATTGTTCTTATTTAATCTAGCTGAATGAAATGGATTTCAGTTATGGCCATGTACTATGTTGCACTGGGCAATGGAATTGTATAAAAAGAAATCATTGCTGTTGTTGGGGGATGATTTAATGTCTTGGTTAAACTGAACTGAAATAAAATAGTTGGAAAGTCTGGAGATGGAAGCAGTCAGTGGTTTGGATAATTAAACACATATGATGCCAACTCCAGGACATCCTGTGTGATTTAAAACAATGATAGAAACACCAACAACATCCTGAAGCATTTGCAAATTAGCAATCAATATCAGGAGAGCCATGTTTTTGGCATTGTTGACCCTGAAAACTGCTTTTTCGCGTATGAATCAATAAGGGAATCAATAAAGAATTGGCTCAATGAGCAGAGTTGATTATTGAACTGGTATCAATAAAAAGTATCAGTGTCCATCCCCACATGTAAATGACGCAGCTTGCTGCAGTGAACCTGTTTCTAATGCTTAAAAAATGTAAACCAAAACATCCTGGTCGGTTTTTTTCAGGGCGTATGAAATTGAGAAGCGGCTAAAGGTCAAAACTCTCACCCCCTTCCATAACTTTGAGACGGCGTGCTGGTATGTGGGGCGACATCTGCTGGAGCGTTTCAAAGGTAAACTCTTCATCAGTTGATTCACTTAAAGATTTTTGCTGTGTTAACATACGTCTACCGTCTTTATTTAACTTCTCATTCCTTCAGAAGAATGCACCAGAGCAGAGAACACACAAACACTTTCAGAGATGCTTTTTTCCCCCTGCTGCATGTCTGCTGCACAGATGAGGATCTGGATGCTCTAATATTATTTCAGTCATTAAATCGGTGAATCGCCGAGTTCACAGATGATTAGCTTCAAAAGGTTTGGCTCGGCTAGAATCACTTGCTCCATTACGAGCGTGTGTTTAAACTCCCCTCAGCTGGATCGGGGACTTTTGTTTATGTTTCCACCATTTTCTGTGGATGTGTGTGTGGAGCGTACAACTTCTTACCCACAAGGCTTTGCCATTAACGCACCATAATTCTTTTTAACTTCAAGGTCAGCTCTCTCAGCGCAGGAAAAAGACGCACTTCACTGCTGCTGGTATTTTCTCTTGATGTTATTAATAATTTCCTGTTTTGGTTTTAAATCGACTTTGGACAAAGATTTAAATCCGTTTTAGCGGCTCCTCTTTGTTGAGTGCAGGAGGATGCCTGACAGACTGAGCAAGACTAAAGCACCGAATGAGAGAAACAAAACAGTTTAATGTTATTGTTTCACAACAGTTAAGATCCAGAGCAGGGAGGAGCACTTTGTTAGTTTACTTGTCCCTGTGAGGAAATTGGGCTGCGGCACGAATCACAGACATTTTGCAACAAAAATACAATATCAACACTGATACAGTGTTAAAAAACATAAAAAAGGAAACACATCAACATCACCAAATACTCAAACAATGCACACACAAAAGAGATTAAGAAAAGAAACTTGTAGTGATGGGCAGGTTGGGGGGTCTAAACCGGCTAGACTTCTTTACAGAATCATTTCCTCATTGTTTGTCTGAAAACTTGACCGCTCATGGAACAAAAGAACATTTTTATCTATTTTTGCCAAACATAGGAGCACAGTAACGCCACCTGGAGGGCAGCAGTGCAGATGAATGGGCAGGGGGGAGTCTCTGCTAACCATCATCCATAATGCTGATAGCCTTTTTTAATGTTCTCCGTTTGTAGATGCAGTCCATATATGCAAATGGGATGGCTGACAGTCACCAAGAGGGCCACGTTAATTTTATTATATAGCTAGAGTGCGATGTTGTTGCAAACTGTGGCATACTGCCCGCCAAGAAATCTCCGAGTCACTGTATGAAATGTTTTAATGCTCAGATTGAAGTGTTTTGTTTTTCATTGAGGCATCCAGGGCTGCTGCGTAAAAAGCCAAACCTCATTAGTTATTTCAATCTCAGGTCAAAACTATCAGGATCAGGCAGGTTTAAGTTTATGTTAGACCTGTTTACTTAACTTAATGTAGGCTTTAAGCTTTTTATTTTCTAATTTTTCTGCAGGAATCCTTGACTCTCCTCGCTAGTGGTCTAAAAACACACCACACAGCCTGTATCATTATCTATTAGCATAATTAACAGTGAGATTCATTAGTATTTATACAAATTTCATAAATGTAGCTCTGTGCTTCAAAGAAATCTTTAGTCCTGTGTAGGTTTTGTCTTGCTTCTTGGAGTATTACACGCACTGGGCAGCGCACCGATGGGACGTCCCTTAGCTCCCCATCCTGTTACGAACTTTAAACTGAATTTTTCAACGAATGCTGTGATAGTGGTAGATGAGTACTATTGTGTGTCCCATGTGACTAAAGCAAGCTCAGTAAAGTTAGTGTTTTGATCTTGTGGATGCTTGTCTAAATCTCTGATGCATCCTCGAATTTACAGAAACACTCTGACAACAGACTTAAGACTTAAGGCCAGGTAGAAGAAGGTTTGTAGCACAGTCCATTTCTGCATCCTCAACACCACCTTTGGCCATGACCACGCCTCAATTCGAGACAAACACCTCTGGGTACAAACAGGAGCATATTATCATTCGTTAATTCAAAAAGCATGAGCACATCACCCCAAAACACTTTGCGCTGAGATTAAAAAATAAATAAATGCATTGTTGTTGGAAATTAGCACCAGCCCTTGGGTTTTTAACATTGGTAGGTGAAAATTAGCAATGAACCATGGTGTGTGTTCAAGGACAGGAATAACACAAGAGGAGCAAAGGATTACTCACAGTCAACACATAAAAGTGAAATCACCTCCATAATACATTTTTGCTGTTACTACTCTCTTCATATACTAAAAATAAAGAGCCAAAAAAATAATTTACTTTTAAAGCTATAAAATATATTATCTTGGCTCTCAGTCAGAGTTTAGTTGCGTTCAAATTAGCCTTTTAAGGTTAGGGCTGTAATGGAGGCTCAAACCATCCTCAATATAATATGATGAGGTAATTAAAATGGACTCTTATGAACATTTACCTTCATAAAATAACATCACTTGAATTTTAGAGTTCTTTAATATAATGGTACACATTGTAATATATACTGACAGTTAGATATTCTATATTCCCCCTTTTTCTTGGATTTTTATGCCCCTTAGTGTGTTTAACATGTCTCCACAGCATGATAGATTGCTTCCATGAACAAGACAAAAAGTCCCCAGCATCAGGACTTCTCCCTACTCGTATATTTTTGATGCCAGTGCCTGCCTAAAGCAGCTCGCCCCCCTAGCCCGCCGAATAGACCTCCCACTGTATCGTCATACCATCATTTGCTCCCATTAAATCTCTGCTCTGAGCAGTGAAGATGATAACTGTTTTATGGATTTAATAATATCTCTGACCTAAAGGTTTAAAGTTGTGTTTGATGCAGTGGTATAATATGCATTTCTTTTTCTGCAGGTTTACATAAAGCAAATAAGCAGCCAGCCCCGTACCTGGTACATGGTGCCAAAATCATCAACGGAGCCTTCAGAGCATGGACTAAGAAACAGGTACAGACAAGTCAAAGTGTGCGAGTAAGCTGTCCATCTGAGACCTGGTGATGCATGTTGTAATTCTTGTGTTTGTTCTTTTATTTTTTGTAACAGGCCCTTTTGGAGCATGAGGACGAGCTTCCAGAGAACATGAAACCTTCACAGCTGATTAAAGATCTTGCCAAAGAGATCAGACTGTCAGAGGTATTTGAATCTTATTTGGATAAAACCATTTCAAAGTCAAATGCTCTCTAAATTGTTTAAGTCGTTTTTGATTCAGGGCTTTATCTTTTCTTTAGGTGATGTTGCTTGAGTATTAGAATCAGAAATACTTCAAATCAATTCAAACAACTTTATTAATCCCTCATGGGGTCGTTTGTTTGGAGCAGCTTGGAAATTAAAAACAGAAACAAACCACCACAACATGCAAACAACAGATGAAGCTAAAGAAAACAAGCCTAGAACAGTACCCTGGCATAAATAGTTATTATTGCTAGCTCTGAAAACCTGGTTCTGTCTGTGATTTATTTATTCAACTTTTTTTCAGAATGCAACAAAAGCCATTAAGAGTGAGCCCAGCATTAAGATCCCAGTAGAGGAACCTCCATCCACCCACTCCGAGCCCGAAGACCCCGTCTCCCCGGCCCACGTCCCCTCGCCAAGCAGAGAGAAAGCAAGAAAGAAAGCTTCCAAACCTCCAAAACCTCCAAAACCCCCCAAACCTCCCAAGATGCCCAAAGCCCCCAAACCTCCCAAGGTGCCCAAGGTGAAGGAGGAAGGAAAGAAGAAAGCAAAGAAGGTGAAAGAGTCATCACCTCCTCCAAAACCCTCGAGCTTTGCAGCACTTGAGTCCCATGCAAAAGACATTTTGAGTAAAATGGACCAATCAAAAAAGGCAAAGGTGAGTAAATGTTTGAATTATGAAACGGTCTGCTAATTCTGTTTAAGGTATTTCTGTACTAGAGTGGCAACAAGTGCAAGACTGATAAGAAGTTAAAGTATACAGGCATGACATTATGACCACGTGTCTAATAGAGTGTTGGCCCCCTTTTGCTTGTATGTGAAAACCTGCGATGCCCTGACACCTCTCTGTCTGAACCAGCATTAATTCAGGGTTCCAGCGCGTCCTGGAAAACCTGGATAATGATTGACCAATTTTCCAGTCATTGGAAACACATGGAAAATGAGAAAAAGTAAAATGTCCTGGAAAAGCATGAATTGTCCTGGAAAATTATTTATCCTCCCTCTGCCTCTCTCGACCATGTTAGTGAGCACAAACAGGTTAAATAATTGGACATAGCCTCCAAGTCTGTTCTCTCAAAATTGAGCTCCAGTTTCTCTGCCACTAGCCGGCAAGCCTGTGCAGCGCCCGACGTGACGCTACCAGCCAATCAAATTTGCATGTCCCCCCAGAGCTGTCCTGCTACCTGGTGTTGCCATATGACTTTGTCTCTAAATGTACAAACTGTTCAGACCCCAGTAAGGACTTATTTTTCCCCAAAGAAGCGCCCAAAAATGGCGACTTTCAGTTCAAGAGTGTTGCTGTACTGTAAATGGAGTGTGAGGTTTTTATCTCCTCTGTCTGTCTCCTCTGCTGAGTGACAGACAGAGGAGCAGCAAAGAGCTGTAGAGGGCTGAAACATCACTGAGTGTTTTCAGTAGAGCTGCAGCGACCATGACAGGGACAGCTTCAAGATAGCAGCGGTCAACAGGAAGTCTCATTGGGCCACGTTTCACTCGGTATCTCACACTGTTCCAGAAAATTCGTGAACGAATGGGGTAAACATCACTCGAAATTCAGCTCCATTCAAGTACTATATAATGTGTAGAGAGAAGAGATTAGCAACTTTACATGCAGACTTCAGCTAGCTACTTTCTAATGAAAGTATTTGTCAACACCCGTGTGACATTCTGGAAAAGTCCTGGAAAATAATTTCTAGAAAAAAGTGGGAACCCTGTACCTTCATCAGCAGTTTAAGCATCAGTTGCTGGATGTCTGTTGGATCAGACCACACAGCCAGGTACATCAGGGAGCCCTTGCCCCCCATGCCCCGTCACTGGCTTACCACTCTCCCTTCCTTGTACCACTTCCGATAAATTCTGATGACAGCAGATCAGGAACATCCCACAAGAACTGCAGTTTTGGAGATGCTCTGACCCAGTCGATTAGCCATCACAGTTTGGCCCTTGACAAACTCGCTCAAATCCTCACACTGACCAATTATTTCTGCTTCTAACATGAACTTTGAGGACAAAATGTCCACTTGCTGCCTGATATATCCCACCGACTAACATTTGCCATTATGGAGAGATGATCAGTGTTATTCACTTCGCTGTCAGTGGTCATGATGTTATTCCTTAATGGTGTATATCCTCATTGAATTCTGTCCATTTTCAGGCTGTAAAGAACGTCTTGAGTACGACGGAGAAGGAGATATCGAAGCAGAACAACGTAGAGAAGTTTGAAATCAGAGAACAGAATAAAAACAAGACAGAAGCAAAGTGGAAGTATAAGGTAAGCACTTTTTATTGTAGAAAATGTGTATGTCTAAGGTTAAATAACAGCTATTTTCATGTGCCACAACACAAGTTGTATGGTACCTTCACTAAAATTCAGAAAATTCAGTTTAAAGTTCATAACAGGACGAAGAGCTGAGAGGCAGCGCAGTAGAGAATAGAGCCAAGGATTCCCGCAGGAAACATGAGAAAATGAATTGCTTAAAGCCCACAGTTATTTGATGTACAGTACATCGGTCTGTCATAAACATAAAGAAATCTGATCTTGTTGTTTTCAACTAGAGATTTCAATAATTAATGAGGCCTCTAAACAGAAGTTCTGCCTCTTTTGGGTGGTTTCTTATGCTTTGGGTGCTTCAAACACTAGAATCTGAGCCTCAGCATATATCATACAGTGTTTTGCGTGTTTTTTTTGAGTGAAGTGGCCCAATAAAAGGAGAGGAATCAAATAATCCATCAGAAATTTTGACCAAACAACCAAACCCACCGTGAAAAGAGTAAATAACACCCGCCTAGTGCAATCTGATGGGATAGTTCTGTTACACTCAAAACATACCCATGTATAACCAAGGCGCATACTCCACCCTCTTTGTGCCCTGCGCCTGGCTTTGCACCGAGACTATGTGTTCTCATAATAGAAAAATACGGACTGACATGGCCCAAACCTCTGTGCGCTACATGCTTTGGACAACAAGCTCCACACCTTCAAAATAGTGCCCTTTAACCTTTTTAACACTATGGTTATAACAGTCCATCTGGTCTTTTTTTGTCTATTTTTTGTCAATAAATGTGTCAGGAAATGTCCTTTGAGTACTTTTTTTCACCCTTTTTTTCATGAGAAATAGTAGTAAGCAATTCTGGCAAATATTTGTCATAACTATGTTATAACTGCTTTAAACAGTGTGTAATTACAAGAGAAAAAAAACATACGGCAAAAGAAGGCAGGATAACACTCCAGAATGATGCTAATGCTATTACTTACAATATGTTACATTATTTACATGGAAAATACTGATAAACCACATAAATCACTCACAAGTTTTCTCTGAAACCTCTCACTCTGCTCTCTGATTTAGCTCACCTCCCACCCCTCTCCCTCAATCAATCCACGCTCTACCGTAATATACTATATATCACTGGAAAGCTCCGCTTCTCAGCTTTTAGAATCCGTTGTAGAATCCAGATTATTTGGATAGCATGGATACTAGGGGAGTTATGATAATTTCAATCATGCATGTCTTTTTCTGTTTTCGGCGACAGCTACAGAGCACAAGGGTTAAACTCAGCGGTACTGTGGTATTGCCCTGGTGGTGTTACAGTGATGTGATATTTCTGTCATATTCTCCAGCCCTGTGGTTGGTTGGAGGAAAAATAGATCGTAAGCTGGGTGTGCAAAACGCAGCTCGTGAAGCAGCAGACAGAAAAGTTCAAATCTGTGCTACTAAACCCAAAAGAGTCATAAATGGTTTTGACACGTCTCCTCTAAGCAATCAATAAAAATAAGGAAGTGAACTCAGTAACACATGTTTGTCCATAATTGTTTAGAGCTGCCTCAGAAACATTCACTGTCCCACTGTTTACCTAATGGAAGAAATCCAGGTCTGTTTCCACCGTATTTCACTCAAATACTCACATGTGGTCCTCAGCTTTTAAATCCCTGCTGCATCATAAAATGCTCAACAACAAAAGAAGAAAATGTGTGATTGTGTTGATTATGACACGTCAGGTTTTTAGTTTCATGGAAAATTCAAAGTTAAACTGTGGAGGAATGTTTGTAGTGACTCCAAAGATCTCCATCCCTCTGCTCCCTTTGCTCTTTTGTGTCAGGATCAAACATTTTCAGATGCTGCGGACGCCCACTGAGATGTTTACAGAGGTCACTAGAGATCACATTATCTCTTTAAACTTCTGCTGAATCATGAAGTTCTCAGCTCCTCTGTTCAGGGTGCAGGATATTAACAAGTCCAAACTAAAAGAAAAAAACTTCAAGCAATGTAAAAATGTCAGTTTAAGGTTACAGGTCAGCGTCACATGCATTTGATTTGGAAGCTGAAGAGTGAATATGTGAAAAGATGTGTTCTTAAATTTCAGTTAATTCACGCTGTCTGCTCCGTGGTGATTTACATGGCAGCTGGTTTGCATTCCTTTAAACAGATTTGGTTTTTAAGAAATTGGGTCAGGAAAAAGGCAGAAGCTAAGGTTTGAACAGACTAACAGTGTAACACTGTTGGTCTTTTAAACCGTATTTTTGAAGTATTATGATAATAACTTATTGGATTTAGGGATTTGTAAATGTAGGGCTTTAGTTTTGGCATCAGAAAGTATGAGAATGATGGTTCTGTTTTGCTGTAGTCAGTGTTGTGTCAAATCAGAATCAATCAGAAAAACTTTATTAATCCCTCGGGGGAAATTTGGCTCTTTAGTTTCCTTTCACACAGTGTGAAAGTATGAAAAGAAGATATAACATTAAATAAGAATTAAGTGTAGATTTGAATAGAAATAAGCAAAACAGAAAAATACCAGGCAAAGAATATTTAAAGAACTAACAAAAGTCATGTTTAAGATGGTAAAAGAAATGAAAATATATATATAGACAATTTTCAGGGTTCGACAGGGTAAAGTAACATTTAAAGTGATAAGTTATGAAGTCTTCCTGTGGCGCTCTGAAGTTCATCTCGAGGGGATAAGTTGTGCACGAAGGGGTGTTCAACACAGAGACAAATTCAGGTGTATCATCACAAGTTTTTAGTCCTAAAGGCGTTTTGTCTGCACAGAGTTGGCGTTTCGGGAAATGCACATTTTTTTGAAAACAGGTCCCTGAGTGAATAGATCCTAAAACGCCAGCCGTGTGTTGCTGTGTGGACCACGAACATGGATATTGTCAGAAATGATGACAGCATAGCTCCACCTCTCCCCTAAACTGCATGTTCCAACCCCAACATCAACAGAAACAATGGTGGAATATCTACTGCGACCACCAGGAGCAACAAGAGGACACAGAGAACAGCAGACGCCAGTCTTTGTTAACATTTCTCATGATGTCTGATCATGCTTTAAGTCTTCTCTGGTTTTAGTGTATGTCTGCAGCAACGTTACAGTAAAACAAAAACATAGATCAAACTAATATCCCCTCATAAATCTTCAAAAGAGCCTTTATTAAAATAACTGTTGTTTAGGGGTGTTAGCAGAGGCAAAGGATGCCTGAATTTGACTTTTTTTGCAATCATAAACAATGATGCTTGTTTTTTTTTTTAAATTATTGTATGTGAGAAAAGAGACCCAGAACTATGGCAAAAATTTTAAAGAATTGTTGTGTAATAAATTATGATAACATAATATGAACTTGATTAAATATGAACACAAGGTTTTGTTCTGTTTCGTTTGTGAGTGTAAATTAAATCAGAGTTTCTAATAGAGGGAAGTGGGGGCTTCTTTAGCCTTTAGCTACTTTATTTAAAGTTTTGTGTTTTATAATGAACTTTGTCAATTAGTGTAAAACACTGGGAAAATATATATATATATATATATTTGGCTCTTTTTAATTTAAGATTTGACTTTTTTGGCATTTAATGGCTTTCTCTGACCAATGAATGAAATAAACAGTGCAAACAAACAAACAATGATAAGATTTTATTTAGGGGCCCCTGTCAGTCATTGGTCAGTCAGAATCTTTCTAAATTACCCTCCTGGATGCTCCCCCAAAGCAGAATCAGTCATGGCATTGGTATTAAGAAAACAGGTACAAACATTGCCCACATTATTCTGTGTTTGGGTCTTAATATGCTCTTTAGAACCTTTAAATTTGATATTTAAAAGTATTCTACACATTTCTCAATGCATTTGATCTCTTCCCGTACAGAACAGTAAACCAGACTCTCTGCTGAAAATGGAGGAAGAGTGTAAGTTTGACAGAACTCCGCTGTCTGGCAATAAAGACCGCTTCAGCTTCACCATGTCTCACAAGAAGATGCTGGGGTATGTATGGAATGGCAGTGATTACTGTATAAACATTTCATGTAGAGTTTTTTGGAGTGGAGAGCATGTTAGCCGTCTCATGTGGTGTTTTATGATGATTATAGAGCTATGTGGCCATCAGCAGCGTATCCATTAAAGATAATTCAAGGACTTCTCAGTGTGAGTGCCTGGCTCAGCCTCGTATCGCTGCTTTACTCTCCTGTGGTTTCCTCTTTCAGCTCCAAGGCGCTGAAACCACAGACCAACTCAAGTGTTTTTGGATCGCTACAAAACCTTAAAGAGGACAAAACCAAGCCAGTGAGAGACGAGTACGAGTATGTGTCAGACGAGGGGGAGCTGAAGATCGACGAGTTCCCTATCAGGCGGAAAAAGAACACAGTAAAGAGAGAGCAGTCCTGTGAGTACAGGAAATTTACCTCACCTGCTTTATAAATATCCACCTGGCAGAAACAGCCAAAGTAGAAACTGAAAAGAGATGTTGTTGGCAGCTCTAAGTCAAAAAGTGTTTAAAATATGCCCTTAATTTTCTGTCGGAAATTGTACCTTCATCCTCTTAACAAGTAGTTTATTCAAGTGTACTACAAGTATACTTATTTTATACTAAAACTGAGGCAGTATACTTGAAGTTTACTTTGTATATACTATGTTTTATATACTTAAGAATAGTATTGTGAAGTATACTTGGCTCATTCTGAAAAGTATCAAGAAAAGTCCAAGACTGTGTACATTAATACTAAGACTTACATTCATACTTTAATATTAAAACTTATACTAGTACTTTAGTATACTTTTTACTTCTTTCTGCCACAAAGTACTAATTCTTAGTATATATTGATCCAAGTACATAAGGTCAAATCATTGTGCTTACATTGATTTTGATTTTGTAAATACATTGCAGTCCAGTGTACATACAGTATGGGTTAACTTTAAGAATACTTTAAGTGTATTTCAAGTATATAAATAGTATGCTACAAGTAATGTGCTAAGCAAACTTACAAGTATATCCTTAAGTATAACAACAAGTAAACTAGTAAAATAGCAAAAAATAGTATTTTTTTAGTCATAAGAGTTAGTATACTTTAATAAACTAAATGTGGACTAGAAGTAGTACACTAATAGAATCTAGATAAGTGAACTTTTATAAACTCAAAATGACCTTATAAAGTAAACTTAAATTATACTTTTATAAACTTAAAAATGTTCCAATTTAATCCGAAGAAGTATTAAATTCGTATACTTTCTAGTGCACTACAAGTACATGGTCCGCATTATACTTACTATGCTTAGTTATAGTTATAGTCATAGTTATACTCAAGTATACTTAATAAAAAGAACTTCATATATACTTCTTTTTGCTCAGGGCAGACGCACGGATACACAAACATGAATCACTTTTCTGACAGTTTTCCAGTCAGGAGCACTCTTGTCACAGATTTAACCATTTGTTGTTAAACAGGTTTATAGTTTAGTTTAGCAGTGAAAGCTCTGCTGCCTGGTGTAGCCTGTCAGCATGCTTTGACCTTCCAGGGAGCACTGCTAAAAACACCTTCGGGTGAAGCCAATCAATACAGCTGAAGGGGGTGGCTGGAGTGATGGAGGCCAGTTTCCCAGCAGCAGCAGCATGTGTGTGAAGCTGGTGAAGCAGAGATCAGAGCTTCATTACGCAGCCTAAGGGCAGATCTTTGTCATGGCATGTGGGATTGCAAAGAGAGACTTTCTGGTGTGAAATCTCTCTAAGACTGACTCGTGATTCTGAACTGTTAATTTTGGGGCTATATCCAACCACCCCTATCATACCAAGATATATGGAAATTCTCATTAAAATGCTTTTGATGCAAGCCAAATGTTCAGTCGACTTGTCATGGAGGAACAGTGAAAGGCCACAAATGCACTATTGGATGAGAGAAATGAGTAACTGTTGTGCTTTGGAGAAACTGACCTACGTTTTGAATGGAAAAGGTGAAACTTATGATTTTTATATCAGATGTGATTCAAAGTGATGATAGAGGAAATCTTTACCTTGAAGGCACTCCCTCGCACAACAAATACTTAGTGGAAGTACAACAAAAGATATCGAGGAGAATGTTAGCTAATGATGTGATCATTTGCTCTACTCAGAAAAGTGTTGGTTCTTCCTTTTTTTGTGCCTTTTTCGTCATTTTTTTTTTTTGTTTACCCTTATTTAGTTTTTACATTCTTGGGGGCTTGTCTGTACAAGGTGTGTTTTGTCTTGTAATTATGTTGATACATGGAAAGAAAAACACATATGAAAAAAGTAACAAAATAAAAAAAAAAAGCTTTTGCTGAGTGCTGAATGGGCCAAAGTCTCAGCCTAAAACCTTCAGTGCAGTTTAGTCCTTAAATGTAATAAGCTAAAATTTAAATGTCACTAAAATGTTACTTTTGATAGCTTAACTTAAAATGATAGCAGAAGTGACTAATCTAATTCTTTGTCTTTAAGTTTTGTCAGACATCAGAGAACCCATCCAGCCAGCCAAGAAACCAAAGTTTCAACCCATGATGACCAAGGTATGTATGACCTCACATCTCATTTTTAACATTTTTAAAGCAGAACAGCACTGATCTAAGAAACCCTGCGTGTTGTTTAATGCAAATGATTTCCTCTTTTGAGCTCTAGTCAGCTACTAATCCTGTCCTGACTTTATTTAAAAGCCAGTTTTATCCCCTAGGATTTCATAAACAAGAATCCTCTGCCCTACATTTACTAAAATCTGAAAATAATCTTAGACTCTCACTTGTGTAAGACGTCACTTTGCTGTAGATGGACAAACATAGATAGGTGGTGTTAGTTTTCCAATAGACCCACATTCTGCAGAGTCATGAAAGCTTCAAAATCTATTGATGTCTGTTTATTATGTGGTAATTTACTAAATGTGTTTGGAGAAATTAAATGGAAAAATCAGGACCCACTGGAGAGTCTGTTTTTTATTTGTTCACATTTGTTTTATAACATTCCTAAAATTTCAGAGGTGGTTTGTTTGGGTCAAGGTTGTATGACATAGAAATCAGTCATTAGAAATACAGACAACTCAGGAAATATCTGGGACTGAAATATGGTGATATATTGTCTTTGTGCAATATGCATTTTGATTTTTTTTGTTATGAAATGAAAACAAAACAAGATGCCTTTGTCTTAGTTTTCATGCAGATTTATCTCATTTCAGTACATGTCTTTTTTTTCTTTTCTGGGTCCAAAGCTAATTTTTAACTTTAAATCTTAATACACTCATTACATGTGGAGCAAATGCATGGTTTAAAGAGCCCATATTATGTTTTGTTTTTTACTTCAACATGCCCACATGGCAAAAACCCTCTCCCACCCACCGTCTGGTTAATGGTGCCAGTAGCTGCCTGAAACGGCTCACTCCAACATGCAGTATTATTATCTCAGATTGATTAAAGACATTTTTAGAACCATTAGATATAAAAAACTTGAAAGCACTCGGAGAGCACAAACCTCCGCCAAGATAGCTCACATATTGCTGTTACATCTTTAAGCAATAGTTCCATGATGAAGTTACCATCATAATATGATTCATGACCCTGAAAACACACACCCAGCACTCAGATTCATAATAATATATCGATGGCGGTTATCTGGATCACCACCAAATCTGATCATTTTTAAGTCGGGCCATTACCAACATCTCCTGAAAGTTTCAGCAAAATCTGTCCAGTAGTTTTTGCGTATTCTTGCTAACAAACAGACAACACACAAACATGCAGGAAGTATGAAGTGCATGTTATGCGCGTTTTGCAGTCACAGTGGAAAGATATTAACCCTGCAGTGCAGCTGGATCAGCCTGATTCAATGTCCTCAATCAGGCAGATCATCTCGCTAAGCTCCAATCTACAACGATTGTGAGCAGCCCAAAGCTGCACAGCCCAATCAGCAGGAAGAGGTGGGGGCCGCAGAGATTATCATAGATGCTCACAGCTTCAGTAGCAATTTTATTAGATCTAGACCACATTTCTTTATTCAATGAAAAACAAACACACCACTGAGCATTTCTCAATGAAAAAGGTTATTTTGGCTCCACTCGCTTCATGTTCCGGTGAGAGTTTGTGGTACAAAGTGGCTCATGTTTGGTACTTCCCACCACAACATTATCTAATTGGCCTGTAATGAATCAGATCGTCCAATCACCTGCCAGATATGCTTTTGAAAGGTTATGCCCATTCCCAGACACTTTCTCTGGGCTCTTTCCCAGATGGACCAGTGAAATACAGTATACTGAACGGTCCATCTGATGCATCAGGTTAGAAAGATTCAGCCCCAAAATATCCAGATCTCATTTTTTTAACAAATGAATTGACTGCAAATACCATCCGTCATTTGCGTTGTATAGTGTAATTAAAATGTAAGTACTTCAATCAATCAATCAATCTCTATTTGTTTAGCGCCAATTCATAACAAGTGTTATCTCAAGACACTGTACAACAGAGCAGGCTGAAGACAAACTCTTCATTAAATGGATACACATATATGCATAGATACATATTAATACATATATATACAAACACATACATCCAGCACCCAGCATGAATCCATATAGCCAATCATGAATTCCTCCATCATGGCAGCAAGAAAAACCCTCTGTTAAGCAGAAGGAAATCTTGAATGTGGACCCCAGTCTTATGATGAACAGCAAATCCACACGATGCTGTGTTGGGCGGTGGGCAGAGACAAGTGGACTAAAGTAAGAACTAAAGCGAGTGACAGATCCAAGGACCAATCATAGACCTGTCATCGTCATATTTGTCTCTGTCAAATATAAATTTATTAGAGGTTAGCCCCTTGAGTTGCAGCATCTCGTTTTCAAGAGGGTCCTCATGTCTGTATGATTGTGGTGATAATTTTATAGAAGTATAATCAATAATAATCATGACGAGAGTAATAATCTAATATTTACATTAACACCTTTAATGATTTTAAGGTAGAGATGACAGATGTTGAGTACAACAGCATCAAAATGAGAATTTATACTTCCATCATTGACTAAAGAGCTAACGTTAATCCACCAACTTTTGAATTTAATAAAGTTAAATTAGGTCTTAAGAATCACTATAATGGCAATGATGTCAGTGATATCAGCTGATTGAAATATTAAGAATTTAAAAACATTTTTTGTCATCTAACAACAGTAAATGGTTCTTTTCATACCTTCTTTGCCATCTAAAAGGTTGTCCGTGTTTAGGAATGTAACAGTTACCTATAAAATGATAAACCGCAGCAAAATTTCAGACGGTTAGTACTACTGTTCCCTATTTTAATTACCGTTAAAACCGTGTTTGATTATCTCACTTTGTCAATAACTCGAGGTGATTCTGCTCATTGCTTGGAAAAGCCAGAACTATGTGTCTGCTCCTTGGCAAATCAGCAGCGGTCCCTCAGACGCCGCTATGCATGCAATGTTTGTAATGTTTGTTCTCTGAAAGCAGAAGTATGGTGCTTGGTGCCCACGCGGACACTGTACCAGAGATTTTTTTCACCTTGAAACAGACAAAGCCTGAAGTCTGGTTTGACCACTGCAGATCATTCATAAGTTTACATTATTCTTTAACTAAATAAAACTTTAATGATTTCAGTGTACGTATAAGTGATTTTTCTTTAACATTTTGAGCACATTGCAACAATATCTAGATAATAATGATTACCATGATAATTTTGGTCACAGTAACCGTGATATGAACTGTTCATAGCGTTACATCCCTATCCGTGCCTACACCAACATCTACCAATACAGGTATTCAACTGGAGCTCAGTTTTGTACCACAACAATACCGCTATTGTCTATCAGTGGCACATAAAACCTTAAAACTATCGGTGTGTGGGAGTTGTGTGAATGGACAGATGGATCTTCGATGGTGAATTACTTTTAGTGGTGAAATGACCAGAAAACCACTCGACAAGCTTCGATCCATTTCTCATTCAGAAGTATAAACCACACAAGCTCGGGGGAGGTTGATGTTTTGCCCTTTCATCCGGAGAGTTCGGCTTTTTTCCCAAATTCGTATGTCCACTATCTTTTTTCTGAGCCTCTCACTGTCCTTCTCCCCCGTCACAGAGCATGGACTCGTCGGATGAAGAGACTCTGCACATAGACACAGAGGCCAAACCGGAGGTCAAAAGTCGTAACTCGAAGGTGAAGAAGAAGAGCGGCAGTGCTGCGGGGATCCTGGATCTGCTGCAGGCGAGCAAGCAAGTGGGTGGGATCGACTACAGCGCCAACAGGTAGACTGCCTCCCCTGATTTTTCCTCTTCACTGCGTTTCCCTCAGCACCAATTGAACTTTGTCATGTAAACACGCTACAAAACAAGTACAGCATTACGCCCTTAATGGCTCCCACTGGACCTCTTGTCTTCACGGTACATGAGTTTGAAAACTTTTGCTCCCTAATGGGGCAGCTCAATGACAAACAAATGAGCGGCTCAACGATTATATAATTGGATGAAAACGATTAATTTTATAACTTTGCTCCGAGCTGAAAAATTAAGCGGCAACTGAAGCAACAATTTAGGTGAAATCTGTCAGCAGTTTGTGTTGAGTCAATGTTTGTTTCATCCTGCCTCAATCGATCAAAGCATGTTTGGCTCCAGGCTCTTCCCTTTGCCTTTCGCTGTTTGCTGTTTTGTTCGGCTCTTGATGGTCTATTTCCACCACACTGAAAGCTACAAATGAGCAATGAAAGAAAGAAGGAAAACATTGGAAGAAATATGTTAATTTCTCAAAATCATTTTGGTGCCTTGAAGAGGAAACTCTGTGTGTGCAGAGACGGGACCCTGTGTTCGATAGCCCCTTTACTCAGTCTGACTCTAAATTTATAATAGAGCGGGGCAAGCAGATCAAAAAGTATGAGTGATATATTTTTATCACTGATACTTGAGTGTATTTGTGTTTATATATCTGATAAGATTGTCGTCAATTTGTACTCTCCCAATCATCGTGTGTTTCAAATGGAAAAAAAAATCTCAGTGCTGTATTATAAGTGCAGAAACTTACAGAAGATGTTTTAAATAAATAAATACTAGATTACTGTTTAACTCTAGTAAAATCTTTAAATTAAAAAAATTAAAAATGTTGAGTTCTTATAGTTGAACAAAGAAAAAGAGAGATTTTTTTCTACTCCAATAAAATCTTTTAAGTAAAAAAAAATATTAAGATAAAGTTCTCAGAGTTTAACAGAGGTAAAGATTTTTGTTCAACTTTAATGAAATCTTTTAACCAAATAAACAATTTAAAAAAGCAGAGATATTATAGTTAAACAAAGATAAAGAAAGATAATTTTGCTCAACTCCAATAAAACATTTTAAGTGAAAAATCAATACAAGACGAGTTCTTAGAAGAAAGTCAGGATTTTGATTTCTTTTTAAATTTTCAAGACAAACAAATGAAATTTTGACCTAAATCTATACATTTTAAAAAATGTAGTCAGAATGTTGCCATAAATGGTCCTATCAGAGTTTGTAAAAAGTCACAATTTCAACATATATTCAATTATAAAGTTATGTCTGAACTCTGGCCTCTTTGTATTATATTTAAGACTGTTGTGTAAGAATTTAAAATTTCAAGACGGAATTTTGACTTTAAACTCAGTCAGCAATAATTTTTTTGAATGCTGATACGTAAGTCAGATTCTGACTGAAAACTATTAACCATTAAATCTAATTTAGAATTCTGTTTTTCTTTGATTTCTTGAATTTAATTCTGATTTCAGTGAATTCTAAATGTCAGAGTTTATTTTTTTAAATCATTTTTTTTAAACTAAGTCCACATCCTGCCTTAAATTGAGGAATTCTAGAATCAATTTAGAATTTCACATTTAGTGGGAATTATTACTTTAATTTATTAATTCAAACTTTAAGTCAAAATGTTTTCCTTTCAGAATTCTCAGACAGGTCTGAATTCTCACTCTTATCTACATATTCTTGAAATTTAAAATGTTTGTGATAAGAATAAGAATTCTGGTTTAGATCTCAGATTTTTGACCATAATAAAATCATAATTTTACTGTTCTAACTGCCTCTGAAAACATAATTATCTTCCTTCATATTTTTAACCAAGTAAGAGAGCCCTGACTTTGTAACACAGATTTGTGGAAACAGACTCTCACGCTTTTCCAGCTTCGCTTACATTTAAATGTGGCCAGTGTATTTCTGCAAATCAGACAATGTGACGGATTTTACCAGCAGTTTTTAATTACTGAAACGATAACTTATCCAACACTGGGGGTTTGGGACTTTTATCTGTGTCGTCATTGTATCGGAAAGGTTTTCCCTATAATAGATATTCTCCTAGATAAATAAATAAATAAAATGATATTTAATCAAAACAAATGAGAAAGCTTTGCAGTAATTTACCATGTAGTCTAAAGAATGTAACCATCAGTGTTTCTACTGCAAAAAGTGTTTTCACTGAGCATTAGAGCTGTTTTTGTAATCATCATCAGCATTATCTTTATTGATAAAAACAATACTGTCTTACTGAATATCCTGATTGAAATATGCGTGTGTACATTTGAAAATAATACAGATATCGCCACCCTACATATATATCTTTTCTTATCGAATGTTCTTGAAATGTGAGACTTAACTTTTTTCAATTCCACCTTCATTTTATTACCAATACTATTACTGTATTTATTTATTTATTTTGTAAATTACAGATAAATTGTGACCACTTTGTTTGACAGCACAACCAAGCGCTTCACGCTGACCACACACCTGTTCACTGATATTCTCACTCTTTTCCTCTGCCGGTACATTGACTGCTGTGTAATGGCTGTGTTGTTGTGTATTTCTTATTGACGTACTTACAGTCAGCCACCTGCGTCTCCCAGTACACAGGAGGCCATTCAGGGCATGCTGTCCATGGCCAACCTGTCGTCTTCAGACAGCTTGCAGCAGCCGTGGAGCAACAGCCAGTCCAAAAACAATAGCCAATCCAAGAGCAACTCGCACAGCACGCAAGGCAGCAAAAAGTCCAGCGGATCGGGAGGAGCGGGAGGAGGAGGAGGAGGAGGCGGCAGCAACAACAGCAGCAAGCGGCCCGCCAAGCGGCTCCCCAAGAAACCCAGGAAGAGCAGCAGTATTGAGAGTCTGGACTACGACGACGAGCAGGATCACATGGACGCTTGCTTTAAAGACTCAGATTATGGTAAGAGTAAAGCTAGCTCATTTCTTTTCATCCTGTTTGATTTAAAGCCATAGTACAGGACTTTAGCACTGAAATGTCACAACCAGTGGTGTTCAAGCACTGGGTCGGGATCCAGTGGTGGAATTGGAGCTGCTTTAGTGGCTGACAGTCTGTAATGAATGTATTTTTTTTTTTTCATTGACAAATTTGGCTAAGGCTCATAAACCAGCCCATAAAACAGTAGGACATGCTAAGAGATGCACTTCTATGACCTCAAACGTTTTTGATGAAGGCAGATACCTGGGGTGGGAATCACCATTGGCCCCATATCATGATACTACCACAGTATTTGAGTCCCGGTTTAATTCTATTGCAATTAATATTTTTGGATATGCTGAGTATTGTAAAACTTACCATTAAGATTTATTGCCATTTTTAACCCTTTATTGTCTACATTTACCTTTAAAAGGAACAAAAAGCCAAGGTATAGGTAAGAGGTAAAGACTGCTGGTTGGACATTAGGAGCCAGAATCGTGGGTTGTGTTGAATTTTATAGTCTTTCCTTTGCTTGGGTAATGAAAGCTAAGTTTCCAAGTTCTTAAGATCTGTGAATTCGATAATGCACGTGAGCATCCGCTCTACTTTTCGGTTTCTGAAGTTGAATTTTCACCAAGCAGTCCAGTTCAGTTCAGTTTGGTACGGCACACTTTTACTGGTGTTTCCACTGTTGGATAAGGAGAAAGGTACCCTAATAACCAACACGTGCCATCAAAGTGTACTGAACCATCCCTGAAAGGTGGAGCTAAAAGCACCGCAGTCTGTCGATTTGTTACAAATACCGTCAATCCTCATGTTACAGCAGCAAAAATAAAAACACAAACCTCACTATGTTCAAATAAGCCGTGGATGAAAGTGATTTGTTCACCGCTATTGCTGAAAAATGTCAACATAAAACAATTCTCCACGGAGTGCTGGAGGTCCTCCATTGTTGCTCTTTGTTTACAATCAGGCATTACTTCGGACCACTACACTGTGTTGCATGGATGTGACGTCATGCATTTAAGTAGCCAGGGCGGCCGCACCTTCAGGCTCACATCAGATACATAACAGGAAGATTCATCTCTTTTAGTAACTAAACCTCAGTGAGTGTCAGGGACTGTAGAAATTATTATTTTTTTATTTAACCAGGACAACAGGTAGCAGGTAGGTTTTTATTCTCAAAATACTCTTTAAATTCTATCCTTCAACAATCTGGACCCAAAATTAAAAACTGAATCAGAATCAAAACCAGAATTGATAAATCTTAATGGTCCCCAACCCAATCTGGGACCCCTGCTGTGCGCTGTTGACCCCCAGGTATCCTCAAATGAGGGAGAAGGACTCAGGTCCTCCTTCACATTCATACATATGTGTGACCTGCCTGCAGGAGCTCTGAGGCTTTGTTGTGTTTTCGGTACTTCGGTCCAGTTTTTCTCCAAAAATACCACAACTGAGGCTTCGGTAAAAGCATCCAGGAATGATTAAGGTTGCAAAATTCAGGGAATTAACATGGAAGTTGGAAACTCTTCCACAGGAATTAACAGGAATTTATAGGAATCTCTGGGAATAACCCAGAATGAACCTGGAATTTACAAAATTGAAGCTTGGCCCTTAAATTTTGAATATAGCATAATCTTGACTAAAACAACCAGATTTCATGCAAGTATACTGGAGAATACCTCTGCTGTTCATCAGTCACATGCACAAAACACACTGCTTACTGCAGGAGTAATGAAGCCATGCCCCCTACATGCACTCTGCTCCTCCATCACGTGCACAGATGATTCTGGAGCCCTGGACTGTTGAGGCCACACGTCTGAGCCTAATGGACATAAAGTGAGGTCAAAACTGATTATTCAATAAAATAATGAAAACTTGATAAAGTTCTACTTACAAATATATATCTGTTGAAATGTAATGTTTTTTTAATTGTATTATTTTGCATGCATGTCTGCTTATGACAAAAGAAAATGTTTATATTTATTTTTGGATATTATACAGTTCATTTAAATTACCCCATTTTTTAAATAATTCCCATGAATTCCCATAATTCCATCGGGAAGTTTCCAATTTGTAATAGTTTCATAATTCCTAACTTCCCATGGAAAGTTTTTGGAATGTTTCCAAAAATTTCCTGGAAATTTTCCACCCTCTGCAGCCCTAGGCCTGAACCTATGCTACGCAAGGACTGGACCCAAAAAAGCAAACAAACTGTGTATAGAGCATAAATACTTTAAAAGACTCCTCAGGTTAAGACAACAAGAGGAGGAGGGTTACAAAACTCACAAGCTTTGGATCTTTGGAAATGTCAGAGGGTAACTCTGAGGTTTAACTCACTTACAAGCATCCTGTAATTAAAGAGACTATGGTGCTCCAATAAAAGGGAAAAGTCACTCATTCTTTGGCAGGATATGCATCCATCCATCCATTATCTACACCACTTACCCCTTTCTGGGTCAAAGGGGCTGGACCCTATTCCAGCTGCTATTGGGTGAGTGTGGGGTCGCCCAATAACTGCCAATCACAGGGCCACATAGAGAGACAGGCAGCCATTCACTCTCACACTCATACCTAAGGGCAATTTGGAGTCACTAATCAACATAATGAGCATGTTTTTGGTCTGTGGGATGAAGCCGGTGTGCCCTGAAGAACCCTCGCATGCACAGGGAGAACATGCAAACTCCACACAGAAAGGCCCTGACCGTCGAACCAGCAACCTTCTTACTGTGAGGCACATGCACTACCTGCTCTGCCACTTTGGCAGAATAGTCGTAACTAATAACTCATAACTACATGACAGTCTTGTGGCATGTTCATGCTGCCTACTTCTCCTCAATATAAAGGAAAATAAGAACTAATCCTTGGTACCACGAACAGAGCACCTCGCTAAAAGAAAAACTAGTATTCTTTTTTAAGATTAAAATTTCTCACTGAAATAAAAAACCCCTCTGTGGTGTTAAAAATGACCCGTGCTGTTTGAAGTTTTGCAAATTTCACAATTTTGACCGTAAAAATAACGAGTTTGTGAAATCTAGATATCCCAACTTGTGAATCATCCTTATTGCTCTCTTTTGCAGAATAATTAGTGAATGTAGCAAAGTTTTATAGTTGTTGCCCCAAACTTCAACACAATTGTCTACAGCCGCAAAGTAGACATCAAGTTTGAGACATCAAGTAAACTGTACACGTGGAATTCCTCCCAGAGGCTCCGTAATGATGAGCCTTTAAACATTTGTCTAATCTCTCAGCTCAGTCATATATATTTTTCATATTTGGTTGAAACTGCTTCATTTTTCATGACATGTATTTGAGCAGTTGAAAATGTTGGGTTTTCTCTCAGTCAAGAGGAGATGGTGGGTCCGGAGGCAAGACCGGTTGTGAACCACAGGCATAAACTGTTTTAAAAAAATGATTCATTCACTGTGGTTTGTATTTTTTTTACTTAAGAACTTACATGACCTCAAATATTTCCGACAAGTTTCAAGCAAGAGAATCTTTTATTTCTTAAGCAGTTTTGGTCCACGTTCTGTTAGGGCGACCACCATGATAGAGAGGCCATGAAACAACCTCAGGAGAGGACTTGGTTTGTTTACGACTGTTGTGGAAAAACTGGAAATTAAAGAAGAGAGCTGAGCCTGGTGCCCTGTTCAATCATCCAATTGATGTTTTGAGCCGCTTACTTGTTGGACCACCATTATTCTCTGCCGCTCGCTGAACTGTGTGATGCCAAAGCCTCCCCCAAAGCTCGACTCCATATTTGTTTGGGGCTTTTCTGCTTTTATTAGATAGTAGAGTGAGACGGAGGACAGAGCTAAGAAGGCAGGGAGTAGGGATAGGAGTTTTTAAGATTTTATTGATTCCAGTGCTATTATTGCTTCTGCTTATCAATGTGATTCTTGAATTTTTACCTAATCGATTCCTAATGATCTGTGTCTACATAGGTTTTCAGTGACAAAAATGTCAAAAACATGACACTGCTGATATTCAGAGCTGTGCTGCATAGACAGATGTTTCAGCAATTTACCGTATTTTCCAGACTATAAGTCGTACTTTTTTTCATAGTTTGGCTGGTCCCGCAACTTATAATCAGATGCAACTTATATATCAAAATATATATAATTTATCATGTTTTTAAATGTTAATTCATACTGACTGACATGAACCAAGGAGTAAACATTACTGTCTACAGCTGCAAGAGGGCGCTCTAGGCTTGCGACAAATATGCTGCTCTTGTACCACTGAAAAAATTAACAGAAACATTAACTTCAAGACAACTGAGAAAGACTGAACACAAACAAAATGCCCCCCAAAAGAAAATCCTATTCCAAAGACTAGAAAAGCACTCAGAGAGCGCAGACCTCCGCCAAGCAGCTTCAGTCCACCCCTAACACAATCTCCTAGTGACAAAATATCCCTTAAAATAAATTCCTGGATCCAGCCATTTTTTTGGTGGAGATATATGCACAAATGCCGAAAATGGTACCATCTTCTAATGTTAAATAATCCTTCAAAAAATTCCTGGATCCGGATGGTGATCCGGATCAGTCCCAAAATCTAATCATTTCTTCCTTATCCTGTTCCACACATTTCCTGAAAATTTCATCCAAATCTGTCCATAACTTTTCAAGTTATCTTGAACACAAACAAACAAACAAACCAACGCCGGCAAAAACATAACCTCCTTGGCGGAGGTAACTGCAAACTGCAGGTAGTAAAATATGCAGCCCAAAATTAAGAAAGCTAATCGCGGGCTGAGATGGCCATAGCTGGAGGAACGAGTCCACAGATGGGTGCTTGAACAACATGCTGCCGGGAGAGGCTTGTTAACAGTGCAGTTATGTCTCCATGCCCTGGTATTTGCGAAGGAGATAAATATAAATGACTGCAGGCGGGCCTTCTTGTTACGGCTTCATCCAACGCAACCGCCTCTGAATGAATGCAACTTATAGTCCAGTGCGACTTATAAATGTTTTTTCCTCTTCATGATGCATTTTTTGAATGATGCCACTTATACTCCAGAGCGACTTATAGTCCGGAAAATACGGTACTGGTGTTTCCACTTTCTGAAAAATTTCTGAAAGCATCTTTTTGGAAAAAAATTAAGCCATAATTTTGAAAACTTCTGCTTCTTCTGCCACAACTTTTGGCTTCTTTGTTTCCTTTTTTGCTGACTGCCTCTGATGAGGGCATGATGTCTTTGATTTACAAGGCGAGGAGAACAGAGGGAAAGAATTGGTCAGGGATTTGATAAACAAAAAGACTACTGATGTCGATTCCTTTAGGGAGTTGTTATGGATTCCCATCTCTTGCAGGGAGGGAGCAGCGGAGGTCTCGAATAACCCACACTGGCAGCCAAGTTCTGTACATGAGACACTCTGGCAAACTTCTTCACTTGCTGCCTTAAGTGAGCACCATTCTCAAGAAAGAAACACACGCCAGAAGGTGTACACTCTATAATGTGTACAACTGTTGTTGGTTTTATAGATTAATTTCACAGAATGAAGGCGAAAAGCTGTTAAAAGTGGTCTTCTTGGTTTGAGTTGCAAACAAGCTGATGTGCAGTAGCTGGCATTTCAAACCAGGAAGTCTACCTTGAACAACCTTTCTCCTTCGTAATGTAAAAATCATCCATGATAACTACACTTACTGGTCATTTGATTAGGCACAGTTTGCTCGTACCGGGTTAGACCTCCTATGCCTCAGACCTTAGTTCTCTCTTTGTGGTAAAGTGTGTGTGGCTACACAGGCAGACTGTTTGGAAATTGGGGTTTTAAAGTCGTTCTTCCCATTCTGATGCTCTTTTGGCCTTCAGTAGGTTGTCTTGACCATCTCTTCACGCTTCAGTGAAATGAGTTGCTGCTCTGTGAGTGGCTAGTTAAATATAGCCTCAACTAGCACTTGAATTGTACCTTATAAAGTGGCCAGTGAGTGTATTTTTTTTAATTCATACTTTTAATATTTATATATGACAACAATACACACAGGTCCAGACCTTAACAAATACAAACAGACAACATTAACATGTACACAACAACACCACACAGAAGGGAGATCAGTGCATGCTCACACCAAATATTCAGTTCATTGTGAAAAGGTTCAAATTGTCTTATACAATGGTAGATCCGGTTTCAAAAACAAGACAGAAACAGGAATACTTCTAACATTGAGCAGATTTAACAGTCAATCAAATCAGATTAAATCAAATCAATATTGGCGACAATGATATGTGCCCCCACACCTGCTTCCAAATAGTTTCAGACCTAAACTTAGTGTCATTTAATGTATCTGTTATTCGCTCCATACCTAGAATATTTAAAAAAAATCCTGATATCTATGTTTCTACAGAGGAACATTTTGGTTTGTGAATTTTCCAGTTGGACAAAATCATTCTTTTGGCAGCCAAAAAGGCTAAACCAACTGTCTTTCTCTCTTGTCTTGATATAAATTGTACAGCCCTGTGACCCAAAAGCATGGAGCAATATTTACATCAATGATCACTGAAATTTACTTACAGACTTCTGTCCAAAATAACTTGGTTTTCATTTAGTAGAGTCCTTAATTCAAAACAATGACCTGATGGCACATTTCTACACACTATGTTTTGTTATTGTTCTGATTGGGAGCCCCCTGGTGGTGGAATTTGCACACTGAATGTTAAATGTCAAAACTCAGGGACCGACTGGAGCTGTCTGAGGTCAGGGCAGAGTCACGGGGTTATTTTCAGAGAAAACCAATGAGAAATTAAAAACCTGCCCTGTCTGGTTTTACTGCCTCTAACAGGTGCTGTTAAAAACACATTGGTCTGCTGGTGGATCAACATGTGGGTCTTTAATTCTAAATTTGGCCTGGAATCTTTTCATCAGGAGTAGATGATATGGTTTGTGTTTATTTTCCGTGCAGTATTTCCAAAGCCGCCCTTTTGTGTTCCTCCAATTTGCTGAAACATTTTCTTTGTGAACCCCGTCCAAACACATCTGCGCGGACCCTCCCCGCTTGTTAATAAGCCATTAACACAAGTTCCCAGTTGTTATTTTACATGCTTTGTGATCTTCTAATTGGTATCTAATTAGTCCTCCAAAGCACGAACATTCTTCCCCCGACATCTTCAGGCCTACATGAAGAGATTTCACCGTGGCGCTCTTTTGTTCTTCTGTAAACAGGAGATTTTTTAACTAGATCGTCTAATTATCAGTTATTAAAAGGTCGGTATTGGAATGGTTGTTCGGGCCTACCAAGAGATGAGGGGAGTCCACAGCTGCCTCACATCTGTCCTGAATGCTGTCACTGGAAACTCCCAGCTATCTGGATGCACAAAGAGCAGAAATAAATGCTCTTAAGTCACATTCCATGATCACATATGGGGAAATAATGAGCTTATAACGGCTGATTTTCCACATCCTGTCAGTGAGGACCTCACATGCATAACATGTTAGTAATCTGTGATGTCTTTGGATTTCAGTTTACCCCTCGTTGGAGTCCGAAGAGGATAATCCTGTCTTCAAATCCAGATCGAAAAAGCGGAAAAGCAGTGACGACACTCCATACAGTCCCACAGGTAAATGCTGGGATTTAGTTTAAGATCTGCTCTTTTTGGTTGATGATCTGAATGTGTGGTGAAATATTTTATCCCTGCCCCCACAGCTCGGGTAGGTCCTTCCGTCCCTCGGCAGGAGCGGCCTGCAAGAGACGGAGCCAGAGTGGCCTCCATAGAGACAGGGCTGGCAGCAGCAGCAGCAAAGCTGTCTCATCAGGTATGCCATGACTGAATTCTCACTAATTGTGGTTTTGTTCTTTCAGACAGAAACGAGTCCTGTAAGAATTGCTCAACAAGAATATGTTTTGTTTTTACAGGAGGAGCAGCAGAAGACAAAGAAGAAGAAGAAAAGCACCAAAAAGAAGGCAATAGCCATGGAGGAGCCCCAGAGAATCTCTCAGGACAGCAGCTCGCCAGATCACAACATGGATTCCCACGACAGCAGCCCGATGGACCAGGAGTTCAGCACCGGGACAGTGAAGTCGCCGGGGGGCCCGCAGCCCATGGCACCGGGGGTGTTTCTCAGCCACAGGCGACCGTCGATGTCCTCACCCAACAACAGCACCAACTCCTCGAGCACCAACAACAGCAGCAGCATTGCCAAGGGAGACCGAGGGGGGTCAGCAGAGGCCAAAGGTCAGTCAGAGTGAAAACTCTTTTGTGTAAAATTCAGATTAGTAACCTTTGGCAGGTAAAGAGCTTTAGTTTTTGCTTAAGAGGCCAGAGGTGTGCTCTTTGTTTATAAGTTAGTCACATGTCATTACACCAGTGATATTTAAGATTATTTCAACAGGTTATTAAATATTTTGTCTTCATACAGCCTATTGTATTTTGGTTTATTTAAAAAAATAATTGTAGAGTAAATTTTACTAAAAGTTTTTCAGCTGATGAGTTGTTCTCATGATGGGAAAGAGGCCAGCAGCAACAGATTTTGTAATCTGACTCATCACTCGTCCATCTGGTTAAGAGCCCAAGAAAGTGTTTGGAAATGGGCAGAACTTTTCAAAAGCATATCTAACAGGTGATTGGACGATCGTTCTGTCAGTCACATTCATTACAGGCCAATCAGGTGATGTTGTAGGCAGGCCCCACTGCTGCAGTCTAAAGTATCCTTCTATTGAGAAATGCTTTCAGTGTTGTTTTTTTGTTTATTAATTTAATTAAAACACAGTCAAGATCTGATTAGTTAGTACAATTATGGTTGAATATAATTGAACTCTTATATTTAAATATGGGCGTCATGAACTGTTTCTCGAATCTAAAAATTTGTTCACTACAGCACTGTAGGGTTGTAATTTTTTAGAAGTGAAACAGGAGATAGATTTAGTCCTGGAATAAAGCTGAAGATGGTAAAACTGTGAAGCATGCAATAGTCAGTAATCAGTATTGTTACTGGCCGCTGTTCTGCTTCAATTTGTAGAGTCTGCCCTGAATGCTTCATGTCAAGCCCTGTCTTACTCCGGACTGCAGAATCCAAATGCACCCACAGGCATGCTTCTAATGAAAGAGGAACGGGCTTAGGGCCATGAATCAATAACCAATTCCAGTTGAGAACTGATCACAGCTCCCTCAATGAATCACTGTCATTAGTGTTTTTGCTTAATAACCCTTATCAACTCTTTAAAGTTGCCTTAAAATTAAGGATATCCCACTCTAATCATAACAGTCAACAAAAATGACAACGAAGAGGTCAAAAATGTGATCACGGCGGACAGGAGACAGAAGTGGTCAAAATTGTGGCTTAATTTTCAGCAGACGCTTACTACACAATGTTTAGTGGGTTGAAACAGCAGCAACTTGAGAACTATTGAACCATGCAGCGTGGCATTGAATATCAGGACTGACATGTTTGACATTGTTGCTGCTGAAACCCTGTGTGAGCACATGCTGGCCCAAAAACAAAAGGAATTGATAAGAGAATTGTTAAAGTATTGAACTGATAAGCAGAATCGATAATTGCATTGGTTTCAATACAATCTCACCAATTCTCCTTCCTTGATGGGCTGGAGTTTCCTTTGCTGCTCACTTTAGCAGCACAATCAGCTCGTACCAGCATGCACCAGGCACTTGAAATGGAAAAAATGTCTTTAAATATCTTCTAAATACCTCCTTCTTCGACACCTTTTGATGTTGAATATCAGGAACCTTATGTATGGCTAAGACCTGCCCAGTAATAGAGACATTACAATATGAATGGCTTTTGTTTGCTTCAGGGCACCAAGAATGGACGAGTGTGTTGTATCCGCAGACACATACAATAGTTTCATCTCATTAGCCTTAATGGTGGTAATGGTGTGTGTCCTAATGCTGGCAGTAACAAGTCAAGAACATAACTGTGATTGCGGTATGGCATGATTTAGGGTCAGTATTTTGTTTTGTGTGTGTATAAAACACATTGTTTGTGTAAAAAAATCTCTTAGAGGTAACAGCAGTAACTCAAACTCTCCAGCTGGACGTCAAAACTTACCTCCTGTCTTCTCTTGATCTCTTCACAGCGAAGCGGCTAAAGAAAGGCATGGCAACGGCCAAACAGAGACTTGGAAAGATTTTAAAGATCCATCGAAACGGAAAGCTCCTTCTGTAGCACGCAGCGCACTGCTGTAGGACTGGGAATTCATGAGCTGGGTCCATCCCAAACTCACCCCGCGTTCACTGAATAAAGCCAACAATGAGGAGAAAACAAAAAAAAGAAGAAAATCATGCATTTTTCAATTTCTAAGAAGAACATCACTCAAATAGGTTTTTGCCTCTACTTATACTTTATAACTTTCAGATATTGAAGTGTACAGAACCTACTATAAATATTTTTTAAGAGAACATGTCTCATTTTACTACAGCTGTCAGTTTATCAGGGGTTGCTAAAACATGAAGTAGAAGTACATTGCAGTCATTCCAAGATTTCTGAAAGTATCCCTTGCATGTATTCAGTTGCATGTGCGCTTGGGTCAGGGTTTGGGGATTTTACACTTTAATTCCTATTTAATGGATGCAGCTTATCATGGCCACACTGACGACCAGCGGGTTAAAATTGAAGAACTGCCCCCCCCCCCCCCCCCCTTCGGTTTTTAATGTCAGCCAGGGATGCACAATATTTTATATTTTAGGGTCATTTGGTGTGAAGATGCTATGCAGATAGTCACACATTTATTTGAAACACTTCTTTAATTTTCATGGGAAAGAGCACCTGCATAGAGCAGCAGCAGGTAGTGCACATGCCTCACAGGAAGGAGGTTGCTGGTTCGAACCCTGTGTTAGTCAGGGCCTCTCTGTGTGGAGTTTGCATTTTCTTCCCTGTGGGCACTCCTGATTCCTCCCACTGACCAAAAACATGCACATTAGTTTAATTGGTGACTCCAAATGGCCCTTATGTGTGAGTGTGAGCATGAATGGTTGTCTGTCTCTCTATGTGGCCCTGTGATTGGCTGGCAGCTGGGTGTATCCTGCCTCTTGCCCAGTGTCAGCCAGGATAGGCTCCAGCCCCGCGACCCCGAAAGGGACAAGTGGTACAGATGGATGGATGGTAAAGAATACCAATCTTCTTAAGTATTAGAATTTACACTAAAGCACTTGTGTCCACAGGCTTGCTTGTGCTGACAAAATCAACTTTCGCTTCCATTAGTGGTGCCTATAGAGTCCATTCAGATAGCTCAGTGTGATTTATTCATCAAAACATCCCCAAGAAAGCATGGCAGCAAAGCAAGAAATCCTTTCCTTGCATTAGAGGGACATAGTTCCTTGAAAAAGTCTTTTGTCCCACCAACGTCTTGATTTGAACGGTCAGGGAGGGAGAAGTGACACTGATGATTGCGGCGCTGTTAAAAAGTTGATTATCTACTTAGAGTGAGCAGCAGCAGCAAAACACAGCTGAAGGGCATTTTAGCTCTGAAAACACTGAATTACTTCTGTTATGTAGTAAAAAATTAGCACCACTGGGCAGCTGGTGGCCAAGTGGTTGAGTCCACCTGCTCCATGAATGGAGGATGTCGACCTGGGTTCAATTCTGGACTTTGGCTCCTTCTCTGCACATCATTGCCCATTTTTTTTCTTCCCTGGTTTCTAACTCTCCATCCTGTTTGTCGAACATAAAGGTATGAAGCCTTAAAGATAAACACATTTTAAAACCTGTTTTTTTTTTACCTCTGCGTCAGATCTTGGCTGTACCTTTGCACAAGTCGACTACAATGCAGTGAAAGAGAGAAGACGTCTGTGCAGTTTAAATTTACCACAGCCAGATCAGTTGTGGCAGAGGATTAGTTTTTTTTCAGTGTCATCCTTTGGTCTCTGGATGAGACTAGAGTGAGGGAATAAACTTCTAAAATATATCAGCAATTAAATGGTTTTGTTTTGGCTTCTGCAGCCATTCTATCATGTTAGAGTTAACAAAACCATGCCGAGACATACTCAGAGACTGGCACTGATCTGGCCCCATGCAGTGGACCAATCACAGGACTTATGGTCTGTGTTGTTTCAGTATGCAGTTCAGTTTTAAAGGACATACATGATAGGCCAAAAGCATCTGTGACGCCTCGAGGCAGCTCAGACACAGTGTAGGTTGCAGCATAGCTTTGACATAAAAGCATCAATCAGCCTTTACAATAAAGAAAACCAGAAGAGCTCCAAAATGGCCCCATCGCACTATAAACTCCTCGATCTGCATTCGTGTTCCTATCAACTCCAAAGTCAAATCACTTCTTCCTTGAGCTATGGCCAGCATTTGCACAAAATTTCCTAAAAATCTGTTCAAAATTTTTCAAGTTATCTTGCTCACAGACAGACAAACACCAGCAAAAACATAACCTCCTTGGTGGAGGTAATGAAGGCTGTCAGTGTAAAAACAGAGGTGTGGACCAACGCCATTGCTCTGAACATGACAGTGTTTGTTACAGAAATAAAATAAAACAAGAAAGTAGTATTTTCTGCCATAAATGATACATGGTTTCCTTTCTAAACGCAGACATTTGGTATTAAGACAAAGTTATTTGTCTGGATTAGGTATTTATTGTATGCAAAATGAATCTTTAACAGAAAAGTAAAGCTTCATCAGCCTTTCAAAAGCTACAACGACTGTAAGCACTGATAAAACCTGCTGACAGACAGTAACACCTTCAAATTAAAATTGTGACTCCTCTGGGTATCTGTTTTTTATATTATATAAAAATGACTAATACCATTATATATATGTGTATATGTATCAGAGCAATAGCAATTTTTTTATATAGCACATTTAAATTCAGACAAGCTCAACGTGCTTTACACTGCGAGTGAAAGCAAGTCCACATTAGCAGCTGCCTTCAACAATTCAGCATGTCCACCTTTATTTATATCAAACATTATATAGTAGGTTGGGTCAGGTTTGGGAGCACATGCCGGGTCGGCAGTTTGCCAACTCGTTTGCACCACCAGCAACGTAAATCCTATCATCCTCATTGATAGATGTGTGATGGGCCTGAGGCTCCAAAGGAAAGAGACTCCAACTCTTTTTAGCTGTGTTAACGACTGACAGTAAAAATATATGCAATGATGAAAAAGAAACAAAACACGCAAAATGTGATCGAACAATGTAAATAAGCATAGGTGGTGTTTTAGGGGTGTGTATTGGGAAGAATCTGGTGTTATAATATGTGTTCTGAAACAGCGATCACTGTATCACAAATTATAGCTGGAAGAACCCATAATATTGTATGACCTAAAAAAAAAATCAATTTTCTAAAGAGTGTTATAAATGTAAAGCATGATCCCTTTAACATGGATAACTTAACTGTCCGTTTCAGTGACAAAAAGAATAACTAGAAAAGCAGTTTGAGAGCGCAGACCTCCACCAAGCAGCTCAGTTACGACAGTGGCTTTTCCGCTCCGATTGGACGGCCGAGTCTCTGCTCATGTCTGTCCATGTGGAGAACTCTGGCGAGGGAAGCTGGGAAATGTAGTGACACAGGCTTGAAAAAACCTTGACATCAGTTTTCAAATTAACTACAATTCCCATAATGACGTACAGGGGGCAGAACCATCACAGCAGCCGAGGAGAAATGAATGGGATTTGCCATTATAAACCTCAGTGTTTTTTTGTGATGTCAATCTGAATCAGATCCAGCTGAAATTTATGTTGATGATAGAGGTATATTATATATATTATCTTGTAAATTTTGAAGCAAATCCATGTAGTGATGTCAGAGATATGGTTTTTTTAAAATATGGCCCAATGTTAAGCTATGGGATTTTTTGAGAATTTTTTGCATCCAGACAAATGTGTGGATCAGCACCAAAATGTAATGGCTTCTTCCTTGGACCAAACCACACCTCTTGTAAAATTTTCATGCAAAACCATCCTGTAGCTTTTGCGCAATCTAGCTAACAGACAAACAAACAAACAGACCCTGGCGAAAACATAACCTCCTTGGCGGAGGTAATAACATTGTTATGGAGACTCAAATGGATGAATATCTGCTGCCAACCACAGGCTGGAGACTGAACTAAAATGCCAACAAACAATACAAATCCTAACATTAAATTAAAATTATTCTTTAAATAATGCAGCAGGTTTGTAGGTTGGCTCCCTGTGGCAATCCTGACAAAGTGCTCAAAATAACACACAAAAATATATTCTTCCAAGTGCCAATAAACGCTCATCGTTCTACAGCAAAAACCTCAAACTTTAGCCTGAAAACATGAGGATTGTAGATGTTTAAAGAAAACAAAAGCTGATATTTGTCTGCTGGTTTTGCTTAAAGTGTTATTTTAGATTCTTACAATGTGCTAATATATCAGCTGTACATTTTGGCAGAAAGTTCTGTTCTCCAATGATTAAGTTTTAAGACTATCTCTGGATGTCTTCCTGATGAAATTGTGCATCCCTGGTGTCAACTCCAGCATTTCTCTCTCTTTGTGTTCACACTTCCGCTACAAAGCTGTTGTATTTATTTATTGGTGTTGAGTCACAGATAGGAAACAGGACTTCACGCAACAACTGTAAAGCACAAATGATATCCAACAGCAGCAGCAGGGTCGAGACTGTTCCTGCAGTTTTTAACATGCTAACATAGGACTCAAAGGTGAAGAACCCCTGTACAGGATTTGTTAAGAGTCATAGGAGCTGATGATAAGCCTCATCCATGTCAGGTCTGCAGTTACATGGGGATACTTTCTCTCTTCTTTTGCTTTCACAGGCAGCACCCACACCTTTAGCCCCCCTCTCTCTGCATTTTTACGGCTTCACACAGTACAGTATATAGAATGTAGCTTGTACATAGCCTTTTAAATTACTACTTTTTGTATCCTTTCCCCTTCAGGCTTAATTCTACATTTTTACTGGTTTTTGCTAATTATGAATAAATGAATAAAAATATATATATATGGTTATACAGTATAGTCCTAATTTTGTGAACTTTTATTTTATTTTTTTTAACCGCAGAGATTCATTTTGTATTAATTTTCCTCCCCGTGTTAGAGTGAGAGGTGTTGCCTGGAAAACAACAGAAGATGTAATACATTTTATTGTCATATGGCCTTACATACACAAAGCTAATTGTATTGTGATTCTGTTTGAACAAGAGATGAAGCTTTGGGGGTAAATTATATTTAAAAAAAGGACAAAAAAAACACTTAAAGTTTCTATGACCAGCCTCTTGTTCGAGCTCTAGTATCCTGAAGGGTTTCGGAATTATTTTACTAGCACCTTGTGAAGTGTTTATGTGTCAGTGATGTAATTTATTAATGTTTGTAGCTTTTTTATACTTGTACAATTCTTAAGAGGTTTTGTTTTTGAATATTTCATCAACTTGTGAAAAATTACCCTTAGCAGACAGTTTTTGTTTTTATTTTTGGGATGTTTTTTTTTTTCCCTCTTTTGTTTTTGGATGTGTATGTGGGTGGGACATCATGAATATGTTACGCACTAGAATCTACGTTAGCAAACTTTTTTTTTTATTTCCATTCTGTCTCCATTCAATGTCAATGATATCATGATAAACTCTCCCAATGTGACATGCTATTATTATTATTGTTAATATTATAATTATGAGCGTCCATGCCTACATCACACTGTTTTTATTTTTCGGTCAGGACATTTTTGAACACATTTAAATGTGCTATTTACTCCATAGCGGCGGTGTTTTAGCCACAATTGTAAACCATGTGTCCACTTCCTCTCAGATACAGTATGACGTGCTCCGATCAAACTCCGCCATTGGGACATACTGTATTTTCAGGTTTTTATTTGTACAATACGTGTGTTGCTTTGTTGTGGTTTATTTTTGTATGTCTGACTTATTAAATGCATCCACTGTGCCAGGACAGTGTATGATACCTGTTGTAGCTGTCTTCCCTCACTGTTATTGACAGTACTAGTTACAATCCTTTTTTGACCTGAAACTATATTTTTCTGCATTTAGACGATTCTGTTGAGATCATGGTTCACTTTTTTAAGACATCGAGGACACGGCGGACTCCGAGGAACAAGCATATTGTTATTGAATGATATGATTGTCAGCCTTGTTTACTTTTGCAATACAGTTACTGTGGAAAAAAAACCTTCTTTGTAATGTGTCCCTGCTCCGCTTGCAATGTGAAGGCTTCTGTGGTGACGACTAAACATGTTTTTTATTTCCTGATCCATATGTTGTCCTTTTGTAGTTCAGGTAACTACAAAACAAGCTACACACCGATCACACAAGCTGACCTGACTTATCGGTGCAGGCTTTTATGTCGAGGGCAGACTACATGTTTTTTTTTGGGTGGTAACAACATTAGAGGCGAACACAGGGCCATCAGTTCACGCAGGGATTTGCCAGACAAGCATGACAGACTACATGAGTGAAACTGACTGCATGTAACAACTGATGTGACGATGGTGGAAAGAGGAGGGACGACACTGAAGACCACAAATAAACACTCTGTTTTGAGTACAGCACTTTAGTTTGTATCTACAAAACTGATGTTAGTTTGCTGATAAATGTAGGCAGTCACAGTGTTGAATCTGCTTTTATCAATCAATCAATCAATCAATCTTCATGTTATCATGTTATCTCAAGACACTTTACAACAGAGCAGGCTGAAGCCATACTCTTCATTTTATAGGTACACATACATGCTATGTGCACATATATTGCAAATGTGCAAATATATATGTACATATACACATATATATTTATATATACACATAGACATATAGGAAGTATATTTCTAAATTTCCCTGAGGAAGGTTTTCCAAGGGGACTAATTAATCACTCAATCCATTTTATTTTTATAGCACATTTAAACAACAAAAACGTCTCCAAATTGCTGTACGTAGAACCATAAAAACAATGAAACAAACATTTCCATATAACAATAAGCAATAATTAATAAAGTATTATCTAATCTAATATCAAATATATTAGTATACACATTCATACATCCAGAGATGTATCCATCCAGGCAAAGACAAAGGGGCTAGAATTTAGAATAGTGACAAACCTATGGACGCCCAGATCTTAAATTCGTCTTCATCATATTTGTTTCTGCTGACTATAGAATCAATTTTTTTTTGTTATGTCTCTATGGTTGTAAAGATAATTACCATGGATGTTACATCAATACAAGCATGGATAGAGAGATCAATCTAATAATTCATTTTATATCTTTAATTAGGGTTGCACAATATTGGATTTTTGCAGATATCCAATATGCCGATATTTTTTAATTCATTATCGCCGATACCAATATTTCTGGTCAAGAGCTCAAGCTTTTTGCAAGGAACTGATGTAAAACAAGAAAGACAGCATTTAACTCTTGCAAAAATGAAACTCTTGATTTTTAAATGCACCCATGCAGCGATGAGAAGGTGCATCAATATTTGTGTAAGTACATTTGTGTAATTTGCCGATATTCCAGCTGATATATGTGCTGTAAATATCTGCAAAAATTTCAATATCAGCCAGTACCGATACTTAACTTTTTAGACTGATATCTGCTGATACTGATAACAAACCGATAATATCGTGCATCCTTATCTATCATGAATATAGTCTGGAAGGAATGATGTTGATTAGTATAGCAGCATCTAGCTGAACTGCTACTCTCCAACATTTCTCTGTTTGCAGTCTGTAGTAGCTCCTCTTCAACACATCATAGAGGCAGGGATGCTGTTTTTCAGAGCTTTGCAAAGTTTCCTTCTGTCTCGTAGCTCTCAAGCAGCTCTCAAGGGCATCTACCTCGGTTTGTTTAGATCCTGTGATCGTCGCACATGCAGAGCCCCCTGTGCTCTCCTTGGTTAATGTCTCTTACGTGGAAGAACAAATTGTAGGAGGCAAGACAAAAGTTAAAGCTACTAGACTTTCTGTCCTGGAGTCCCAGACCGGCCTGTTGCCGGTCATTATGACAAACTAAACAAGACGGAAAAACAATATCCGTAGCTGACTGGACCCGAAACCCTACAACTGTCAGGTCAGGCCATAATCCCACATAAATATTGTAGTCTGACCCTGACATTAGATTCAGTTATCGCAGAGGTCATCAGCACAGGGATCTCCACCAGCAAGCACCAGCAACCATCAAGGCAGTCCATCACCTTTGTTAGAGCCGGAGAGAAGCCACAGAAGAGCCAGAGCCAAGCAGGAGGGCTGCTGGCATCAGCTCGGGACTGGCAGCTGAAAGTCGACCTAGGGGAACAGCTCAGATTCCCAGAGAACATCGCAGTGACAACACTCAGGCCAGATATAGTCCTGGTGTCAGAAACAACAAGGCAAGTGGTCCTGTTGGAGTTGACTGTTCCCTGGGAAGACCGGATGGAGGAGGCCTTTGAGAGGAAGAGGGCTAAGTACGAGGAGCTGGCAGGCGAGTGCCGGAGCAGGGGATGGAGGACCTGATGCAACCCCATCGAGGTCGGGTGCAGAGGATTC
Source organism: Cetoscarus ocellatus (assembly GCA_037902135.1). Taxonomy (NCBI): domain Eukaryota; kingdom Metazoa; phylum Chordata; class Actinopteri; order Labriformes; family Labridae; genus Cetoscarus; species Cetoscarus ocellatus. Next base: position 3,494,895 of record JBAMNC010000579.1, on the reverse strand, counting down.
GTGGGCCGGTCTCTCGTCAGGGCACTCAAGATGCTGGGAGTGAAAGGACTGCAAAACAGAAGAGCCATCAAAAACATCACAGATGCAGCAGAGAAGGCGTCCAGATGGCTGTGGATCAAGAGGGGAGATCCGTGGACCATAACAGCTACCTAGACACAAGCCGGGGACTGATCAACCCCGGCTGGGTCACCTGGGCGAGGGTGTCTGATGTTGTGAGACCCGAAACACCCAATGAACCCAGGATACATCACTGATGATGTGTCTAAGTTGCACCCAAGTGTATATTAGAACTAGGGCTCACTTTGGGATCCCACCTCCAGAAACCTCAAGCAGCTGCTTCAGCAAAGTCATCAAGGAGGTCATACCACACTTTTTCAACATCCCTACGGGCTCTGTCATATGCCTGGTGCTAAGTGTTTTGGTTTGAAGGGCAGCTGTCTCCTCTAATTTCCACCTGACACACCTGTCAATAGCAAATGATCATGTGCTCCTGATAATGCCCAGGTCTAAAAAATTTGTCTGAAAATGAGCAGTGGTCAGGCCCAAAGCTGGCATGATCCTAACATGAGGATGCCGAAACTGACTGCACTTTAAACCTCCTCATGCCTGGTCTGAAGTAAAAAGTCTGTTGTGCAGAGTGTTTCTGCTATTTTGAAGACGCATTAGGGAGATTGGCACTCATCAATATCAAAACACACACCTTGTTTAGCTTGTTTCACTCACAGGGGAGCACAGCAGCACACTTCTGCTGTGAAATATCAGAGCATTTGTTGAAAAATTCAGTTTTAAGTCTATAACAGGACTAAGAGCTGAGAGACAGTGTGCTATTTTTTATTTTTTTTTTAGCAATCCTCAACACATGATACTCAATAAAGTACAAAGTATAAAATAAAATACACACTGGATTAAGGATTTCTTTTTAAAAAGATTTATACTTATGAATCTCACCATTAATTATGCTCACATAAAATAATACCGGCTGTTCTGTGTGTTTTACTCACAAATAGAGAATAGAGCCAAGGATTCCTGCAAGAAAATGAGAAAATAAATTGCTTAAAACCCACAGTTATATAATGTTGAGTGAAAAGGTCTAAATAAACATATAGAAGTCTCTTTATGTGGAAGTTTCAGACTCATCTTTTGAATAATTTCTTGTGCTCTGGATGCTTCAGTGAAAAAAAGCTCTTGAATATGAGAATTAATATATATCATCGAGTGTTCTGTGTGTGTTCTTTGAGTGAAGTGGCACCATAAAATTAGAAGAATTAAAGTAATCCATCTGAAATTTAGACTAAACAACTAAACCCACTGTGTACATAGCCATCCTAGCGCACACTGATTTAAAGAGCATGAGAGCAGACACTCTGATTAGTTTAATATACGCCCAAAACACAATCAAGTATAATCAAGACACATACTCCATCCTCTTTGTGTCCTACCCCTGGCTTTAGACAGAGAACATGGGTCAACCAACACAACTCAAACCGCCATGTGCTACACGTTTTTAAACAGCGCTCTTCACACTGTCAAATGGGCCCAAAGTGTGTCTAACATATATCTTCCTCCTGATAGACTAGGTCTTAAGCAGGACAACAAAGTCTGCGGCAACTGGACTTCACCCTTTGCTCCTGTGAACAGCATCATTAGCTGGGCTTGATCTCCTGGACCCCCCAGATAGACCTACCAGAGCTGCGTCCCACCATCAATCTAGCCCTCTGGCTCAGGATGGCAAACCCAGTGCAGAGCAAAGACTGTTGAGAGAATGAAGAGCCAAACCTATGATTCTTAAAGCACCCTGGTATGCCTTGGGAATTGGTACAATCATAATGTACAACATAGTTTTCAGTTTAGAACAACTAATGGAGAAGTTTAAATTTACTCGTCAGTTACCAATTTAGCTAAACAGCTGCAAATTCTGTTTTTAAACAAAAACCTAAAGCACTATGCAGTTTATAGTGCTGTAGCAGAGGGCAGGAATTACTTAACTTGACACACCAGATGGGCCGCTCAATAAATTTCACTGATCCATCTGAGAAACAGCCCATAGAAAGTGTTAGGGGAGGGCAGAACTTCTCAAAAACCTATCGTGCAGGTGATTGGACTATAGTTCTGTCAATCACATTGGGACAATCAGATAATGCAGAAAGTGGCCACTACTGCCATAAAGAACAAAATGTGAGCTATTTCGTAGCACAACCAGTCACCAAAAAGTGGAGCGAAAATGTAATTTCTATTGAGAAATGCTTTCAGTGTTACTTTGCATTTAATGAAGAAAGTTAGCATCCATGCTAATCTCTGTACGACCATCCTAACTTTGAAGTAATTGCTTGTTGATTAAATAAGTGTTTCAAGGATAACACAAATATCAATCAAATTCTAGTTGGCACAGTTAGGCAGAAATAAACATCAACTGATGGGATTTTTCTGAGAGTGAAAAGCTATTATTAAGCTGCTATGAAACCTCAACATTGCGGTTCGACTTAAAAGCAATTACAATATTTCCAATGTACAACATCTTATCGTGACCTCTTGTTTGAGAGTTTACTTTACGTCAAGTGACCTGATCAGGTTGTAGTCATGGCTCTGACAGTAACGTATGAATGATTGATTTTTATAAAATTATTACAAAAATGCTTGCAGTTGGGTCGCAGTTGGCTATTTTTAGTCCTTGTTAGCAGTTATTTAGAAACCATTGGTCAAAACACACAACAACAGCTTAAGATTCAAAAGCAGACAACATGAGATGTGTTTCATTATTTCCAATTAAACATTAAAATCCCATGTGCATGTGTTCATCACAAACCTGATTTCAGACATTTATCCAACACTGTTTTTCTAAAACCGGTATAGTGTTGGGCTTGAGAATCCGGAATATCTAAATGCTTACTCAATTGCGCATTTTTGGACTCATTTCTGCACAGACTAAAATACGTCTCATGAGTGATTTATTTGTTTTTCCTTAATTTTCACCACTTAACACACACACACACACACACACGAGAAATGTGTAACATCTATGTAATGACTTGAGTTCTTTAATTTACTGAGTCCGATTCACTTTTTTGTTATATTTATGGAACAGAATCAATGCTAATGCTATTATTGCCAAGGATGGCTTCCCGCCATTTGTAGGGATTTTCTTCAAACTTTGCACAAATATCCAGCATGGCATAAGTATGAACCAATGATGTTTAGCAGGGCATCGGTCAGAAGCAACCTTGCAAAGCAGCTGGATCCACCTAAGTCAAAATCTGTAATCACTGAAAACATTTCTCCATGAAAAAGGTATTGCCACTTCTTTCCTATTTTAGTGAGTTTGATTCATTGTATGGTTAACCTTACTAATTTGCCTTGTGCTTTTACATAGTACTTCATCTTTATTTTGTTTTAAATTCAGGAACATCTTTAAATTGGTGATAACTGGCCAATTTGTTCAGATATAATGTTTTTAATTGTTGGCAGTGTTGTGTTAAAAATATATTTTGAAAAACATTAAAATCACTGAGAGCTTGTGTTGCTCTTCTGTCACTTCTTCTTAATAGATTTTTCCAAAGTATTAGATCAAAACATTTGTCAGTCACACTTTCTATTAGGGTCCGACCAATTTAATTAGCCGATTATAGCCCTTTTCAAAATATTCAACATCGGCCGGAGTTTTTCCAATATAACATAATATTCTTAATTTCTCACAAAACAGTAAATGCTGTTTAGTGTCCAAGCTGCACAGAATAATGTAGCTGCGCGGTTAGTCCAATAGATGGAGCTCTGACTCCATTCGATCCTCAGTCCCCTCCCCACCGCTGTCTAATCAGTCACACAGCCAGGCAACAATACAAGAGTGGGCTGAATAGAGTTGCCGACAGGTCTGTTTATAACGACGTTGTGAAATTAACAGTGACTCAAAATGTCTCCCGATTCTCCTCAAATTTAACTCTCTTTGCCATGAGTCATGACAAGTGACGCATGCTTTGTTGCGTCCTCATGCTCTCCAATTACGTTACATCGGTAAAGTTGTGCTAACCTAGCTTAAGTTACTCCCTGTCTGTTTTTGTTAACAATGACATCGCTGTAGCTCTGCCAACCTAGCATAGCGTTAGCTAACAGCTCAGAAGCGAGCCTGTAGCAGCATAAATAACATCAGTGCACAAATATTTGTGAGTGCAGAGAACGACCGTTCATCACTCCATCAGCTGCATGTTAAGCGCATTTAATGAGGAGCAATTTCCTCACACATATTACCTCATGTTCACAATAAAAAAGTGGTTCTACCTAAACTAAAACCTACTACTGATTGCACTAATGGGGACTCTGGGACTGAAAGGCAGATGTGACAAGATAGAGTTCATAATTCATCTATATATTTACTTTTTAAATCAGGTTATTTATTTTTTATTTTGCAGGAATTTACTGCAGTTTTGCACAGTTTTGCTTTGTTCTTGAAAGTTGCAGAGTAGAAAAATAAAAGAGGCTTGTGAAAAGAATTTTACCTTAGTGTTTTTGTTGCTTTCCTCTCACATTTACCTGATTACAACTTTTTAAAAAGTTGTTCTACCTGTACTAAAACCTACCTCTAATTTTCATAAACAAGAAGTACAAGACAAGATGTATTTCATAATTCAATTATAGATAGACTCTTTTTTAAGGTTATATAATTAATTTCCCAGAGGTTTAATGCTTTTCTGCATGTTTTTGTACTTGAAAATTCCTCTCTGTTGTAAAGTTAAACAAATACTTAAGGACAAAGTATTGTAAAACATTAAAATGTTCTGCCTGTAATTTTTTTTTTTAATTTCATTTTATATTTTTTAAATTAATCGGCTGATTAATCGTTAATCTGTATTTTTTTCTGCCAAATATCGGCCTCAAAAATTCATATCGGTCGGGCCCTACTTTCTATGAAGCTCCTGTTTAAAATGCACTATAAATGCATTATAAGCATGTTTATAATGCAACATATTTTTCTGATAATGTTCTTTAATTGTAATTGTAAGCAAATTTAAGTACTATAAATGTGACTTGACTTAACATTAGCCTACTTGACTTGACATAACTTATAATAATAATAAATAGTAATCACAAGTCATTAAATTGTCAGCATTTATATGAATATATATTGTGCATATAGTTATAAGTAAGTAAGAATACTTCCAATGCCTTATAACAAAAATCTGACACATTGTAAAGCATTTTTATGATCATTGAGGAAAAATGTTATTCCAAGTTATATGTCGGTCACTGACCATGTGCACAGACCAGCGTTTATTGACATTTTGGTCTTTTAATAGATTATAATCCATGGAACTTGATGCACAAATTGCACGAGTGCCTCTTATTCGGTTTTCACTTTACTCAGAGCATGCCATTACCTCTCATAGAAACTTATACCCTGCTCTCAGAGAATCATATTGGCTTATAAAACAGAGTTTAACCAGTTATAAAGTTTAACTTATAACCAGTTTGATGCATAAAAAAAGCACAGTATAACACATCATGTTTATAACTCATTATAAAGGCTGGCATTGTAATGACTTATGATCACTGTTATAAAGCTTTATACATTATCACAAGTGCTTATAGCAAGGATTATACATCATTATAAGAACATTATAATGCATTAGAAACAGGCTTATAATACATTATAAAGGGTGATCTATAGAAAGTGTTCCAGTTTTCCTCTTTAATCCCCGTTTTCAGCCAAACAATTTAAAAAAGAAGTTGATATTTGGCAAAACTGTTGAACTTTCAACACCAATAATGTTCATATATTATTAACAGACTTTGGTTACAGTATCCTCTCCTGCTCTCGTAAACGATGGTGCAAACTACAGATTGTTCTTAACCTGCAAAAACAAAAGGATGGGAGTCTCATGCTCTTAAGCAACATCACGTGTATGCCACTAGATGGAGTCCAAAAATGTATGAATACTGTGGCTGAGCCGTGACTTTAAGTTCACTTAAACAGGTCACACTGCAGGATCGAGCTCTCATAGAGCAGCTTCGCTCTGGTATGATCGACATCTCTAATGCTTTATCATTTCCTAAAGCTTTTCATGCAAACTTTGATTTCTCCTAGACTTTTTTATAAAGTAAATTGCATCCAGATTGCGTCCACATAAGAAGAAAGGGAAACAATTTTCAACCAATGAAAAGTGAACATCAATGAGGAGATTATAAGAAAATTAGTCACAGCACATTTATAAATTAGAATCTCCAACAAAAATAAGTGAATTAGCTTGTATTTTAAAGCTCATTACAGGAATAATGGAGTCATGTGAGGCCTGGATTATTCAGCGTCTTTCTTGTTGTTTCAGCCTTTGGAAACATCTGGACACTGATGTCACAAAAATAAAACAAGCGTGGAGTTCTTCATGGTGCTCTGCTTCTTCCTGAGCAGATTTTTTTTAAATATATATTTTTCAATCAGTGTGCGAGTGTGTGCAAGTGTGAGTGGGTTAGGGGTGCAGTGAAGCGGTGCAGCTGTTAAAGGTCGTGACCTTGCTTCCACCCTGGTTACCATCAAAGTGAGCTGTTATTGTTAGCTAATTGTTAACACAAGAACGTGAAGAGCTGGGACGTCAGGGAATGAAACAATCACATCATTTATCCTCACAGAGACGTTTTTAACTCATGTAAAAGAGATCACGCCGGGGATGAAGACTTTTCAGACTCATATATTTGTATTTAGTACAAGACGGGCTTGAGTGGAGTTACATAGAAAAAGATAAAGTAGATACTCGCGTCCCTGGCTGAGTGGAATTAAAGACATTAATTAAAGTTTTAGAGTGAGAAGATATTCAGAAATGTTTTGTACAGAAAGTTATTGTGGGACAGGGATGGATGACTTTTGTTTCTAAGTGGGCTGTGTTCATTGATTCCTATTGTCAGAGAAACAACCTAAAATCAGAGAATAATATGAACCAGACAAAATACTCATAATTCAACAAAAGTATTTACAATCTAAATTATTTTTCATAATTTTTTCACTATTAAAATGTGGAGAGTAATGCAGATTTCAACAAGCTTAACAAAATAAAATCCAATCTCACCTGTTTTCATGGTGTTCAACAAAGCAATTGAATCTGACCAAAGATTATTTTACTTTCATTTATATTTTCTTTTTTTAAACATATTTTAATGCTTTGTAAAAGACATTTTTGCAAACTTTGGTGACACTTTCTATGAAACCCCTCCAAGTATTTCTCTATCTTCAAGCTTATAAGCCCTTTATAAGATATTATTATGTTCATGTAATGCTCTAATTATAGATTAAACTATTTCTGTTAATTTATAATGCTTTACAATAGTAATCATAAGTCATTATAACGCTATTCTGAGTAATAAATATACTGATAATGAGTTATGTTGTGCATGTAGTTTTTAATAAATGATAAGCATCCATAATGATGTATAATGATAAATCCGACACATGGTAATGGATGACGTAATACTTTGAATATGCACCCTTAATGTTGATGTTTTAAAGTTTAATTAATCACAGGTTTCAGTAACAGATATTTCTGTCTTTTTACAGCGAGATACATTTCAGGCTTTTCTCGCTTTTATTATCTTTGTTAACGGTGTAAATTTGACCTATTTTACGGATTAAATGTCTATGGAGATTTCTTCATAAGTACTCGATGTTAAGAGAAATTATATCGTCTTGAATTTGAGCCTCTGAGGGTTTGAAATGGTAATCATAAAAAAGTTTGACTTAAATCTAGTTTGCAGGGTTTTTTTTTTTTCTTTTGCTTATCTTGACTTAAGTGAAACTTATTTGTTTCACTTATTCACCATCTAATGACCTCTCATAGTGACTCATTATCTGGTTAGAGTGGATCATAATTGTGTTTATAACTTGGATTAAATGATCACAGTGTGTTAAGAGAATTAAAGTCTTTAGCTTTTAATCGTTTTAAAAGCCAACGATCTGTTTCTGTTAAATTAACACGTACACTCATTAATCTTTATGAATGCTTAACAGTGTGTCAGATTAACTGTTATAAATAATCATAATTTTATATAGCTATAAGCGTGATTTAATATGCCAGATATATGTTTATAATTCATTACAAAGACTGCTATTATAATGACTTATTATACTTCTATAAAGCATCGTATATGATCACAAGTGCTCACGACTATCATTATACAGCAAAATAAGTGCAGTGTAGGAAAGATATTAATCAAACATTTTGTCTGTAGAGCACTTTTTAGAAACTCAAAGACACTTTTCAAAAAATAAAAAATAAAAAAACAATGCAAATTAATATTAAAGGACACGTAAAATTACACAAAATAAGCACTCATTGATACACACTCTGAAATGCATTATAATATCTTTGAAACAGATTATAATGAGTTCATAGACAGTGTTACCCAAAGATTAGAGCTCATAACAGAAACTTTTCTGTTTTCAATTTCAGACACATTCAGCCTTAATTTGGTATTTCAGATGAAAATGTGTCATGTCTGATTCGTCATATTTTCCTCATTCAACAAGTTCATATTTTGGGTACATTTCTGATGACGGGGGCTTCAGAGGCCCCTGCGGCCTCTGGGCCCACTCCAGGAGTCGGCTGCTGCAACAGCAGAAAAAGAAAGATGAAGTTTACAGTCATTTCCAAATCTATTTAAGTTTTAGGTATGATTTTATTTCCTTGTAATAAGATTTTAAAGATTCTGGATATTTTAAAAACAAACAGACACAAACAAACAAAAAGAAACAGTATCTGAGAAACTTAAAGTACTTTGTGTGCAAATAAAAATCTCCTTTATTTATAAAGATTTCAAAAGAAAATCATATTAATTAAAAGCATTGGAAATTATTTTCAGCAAATAATGATTTATAAGAAAAACATATCTGTATTAAAATAAGGATAAAAAAGTGGAAATATAGGATAGAAAGTCCTGGAGGGGACAAAAGGGAGGAAAAAGAGGTACAAACTTTTGCAAGCTCTCATAAAGTTTTGATATTTTCCTCTGATAATTTCTTTTCCAGGCTCTGTAAATATGAACCAAACAGTAGGACTTGTATTATGAATTAATATTTTAACATTTGAGACCCAAAGTAAAAATCCAATGACCTTCACCCACAAACATGTTTGCTCCTTCGTTTTAGTTACACTGACCCAGAAGTAGAGTTTTTTGACATCTCACAAGAGGCCCATTGACATATTTAATTTTCATTTATTGATTTATATGAACCTGTTTTGTGAGATCTTGCAAAAGTCTGTCATTTTCATTTCTTTGTCTTCTATAACTATTTGTCCTCCCTTATGTCTCTGTCCAGGCTCTGTAGATAAACACGTAAAGTAAAATCAAGAACATGAGAAAAACATTATTTGCTTTAAGATGATTAGGCATTAATATATACCAGCTCAGGCAGCTCACATGTTTATACCTTCTATGATTGTCTTCATTTCTCATATTGTTTGAGAGTTTGAGCTCACGCTTCACCCTCTGTCAGCAAAAACCTTTTCTCTTTGTAAAATCAGGTCGTGAAAATACCGGACCAGAAACCCACTCGCTGGCATCATTGCCACGTACTGAAAAACACAGTCTATCGAGCTTTGAGAGTTTTATGATTTATGTTTTATAAAATTAGTTTTCCAAACCATAAAAAATGTTACCTTTGAACCTCTCATTAAATTTGCAACGAGAAGCACATCGAACAGAAACTGTAAAGTTCATCCTCGTAGATTTACATTCTGACAGTGGTGTTCTCCACTGAAGGCCCTAAACTCTGAAACACATGAACTGAGACAAAACAAGTCACAGATCTGAAATCTTTCACTAAGGTCCAGAGCTAAAAACAAAACACAGCTGTGATCGTGTTTGGATTGTTGTCTTGATACATTTCTAATTTATAATAGCTCATGAAATGAAGGTGATGCATTTATTGTGCTTTCACATGTGTAGTGCTCTACTTTTTATTTTTAATGTTGCATTTTTAGAGCTGTATATTCAAAAGCTTAACCAGGGACAAGAGCTGGAAATTAGCAACAGCAGTCAGCTTTATGTCCTCTAGTGAAACTGTGTTCAACTGCAGCGTCCCATCAAATGAATTCAGTTCAGTACAAATCCATCAATCAATTATCTATATCACTTCTTCCTTACAGGGTCATGAGGGGCTGGAGCTTTTTCCAGCTGACATTGGGTGATAGGCAGGGTACACACTGGACGGATCGCCAGCCAATCACAGGGACACATAGAGAGATAAGCAAACAATTAACACACTCACCGACACCTAAGGGTGATTGAGAGTCACCAATTAAACTTACAAGCATGGAAACTCCACACAGTGAGGCCCTGACCAACACGGGGTTTGACCTTCTTGCTGTGAGGTAGGCGCACTACCTGCTGTACCACAGTGCTGTGTGGGCCAGTGATTGCAAACAAGATTTTTTAAGTTGAACACCAAAAAGTATTTTTCTCAATTTAAGATCAGGATGCAAAAATGAGTACACTCCAATCAAAGGGGTGGGAGCAAAGTGTAATTTTAGTTATCATATACCCTTATTTTCATCTTATGGTAAAAAAAAAAATGTTATGTTAATCTCAGCTTTGTCAAAACTTTATAAATTGTTCTTTTGTTCATTTAGATATTGACTAATACATTACTTTTAATAGGGAGTGTACTCATTTATGCTGGGCACTGTATGTGTGTGTGTGTGTCTCCTAATAAACACAACTATTGCTAAAAATATAACGTACAGAAAAAAGGGAACCCTTCATTTCACAGTTTGCTAATTATAAGGTTTTTATCTGGTACTAAGATGGTCAACAGGCTCAATGAAGAAGGCCTGCTCTGTGGTGGGCCTTCATCAGGACAATCTGGACACCGTGGCTGAGAGGAGGATGAAGGACAAAGTCAGGGTGATCCTGGACAACCCCTCTCACCCTCTCCATGGTGAGCTGTGGGACACGGGCAGCTCATTCAGTCAACGCATCATCCCCACAGGAGCAGAGCTGAGCGCTTCGCTCCTTTGTGCCCACCGCCATCAGACTTTACAACAGTGGCAGAGGCCCCTCCGCCAAACAAGACATTCCTTCTGAACTGTACTCAGTGTTGCATTTGAATACTTATTATATCCTCCATATCCTCTAAACCAGCTTTTATTATCCATATTAGTGTTATTAATTTAATGTACTGTCGTTATCACTGCTGTTACCCGTCACACTGTCACTTCACCTTCACTGTGCTGCACAGAATGCCTCAGTTGTCCCGTATGACACTTACTCCATTAACTGTAATTTTTTATTTTATTTTTGATAGTTGTAAATACCTCCACCTATTCTATTTAATTTTTTTGCTACTCTACAGCTTATTGATCTATACCTTTGGTTTTTATGTTATTTTATTGACCCTTAATGCATGCTACTTACCCTTGTACTTACCCCTGTACTTCTGCAACTCCTGAATTTCTCCTCTGGGGTTCAATAAAGGAGTCATTGGGAGAGAGGCGAGTATACCCTGAACTGGCAGCCAGTCGATCACAGGGCCACTTATCTAATCTTATCTTATCTTATCTTATCTTAATACCATGGATAATAAAGAAAGTATTTACATAGAAAGTTCAGCTGAAATTACACTAATGACTACTAATTACCTATAATTTTGGCCAAGTATCATGTAGTTCTGACTGAATAAGGATGGTAATAAATTCAATATACCACTTAAAGTCCTGAAAGCTAAAGTGGATGACAAAGTCACATGCAGATTTGGTGTGAACAAGCCTTTTCACATCTAAATATAAACTAGTTCACTCAACTAACTCAACTTGGCGATTCTGGGTAAAAAGAAAAATTTACTAAGGGACTCACATATTTACATTTTTTTGCCCTATTGAGGTATTTGTGCTGCTGTTGGATGCATTTTCTGTCCTTCATATTTCAAAATCCCACATAACATTACTCACACTTCCTTGGTAATTATTTTTGGGATGTGACAGGTAACCATTTTTTCTCTTGTTGACCGTTGGCTGCTCCTGATTAGCTGCTAATGTTGAGAAAACAAGAGAAGAAGAAAATGGATCCATCTGATTCGTCCACAAGACTGACAGGAAGTTATCACCTTACCTAAGCGACAACATACAAGTTTAATAACATCACTGCTACATTTTAATCAACAAAGATGAGATAAAAAAATCATTAAATTTAGATTTTTGGCTGTGGATCCTCAAATCAAAATTCCCACAATATAACACTGCAGTTCAAAGCTGAAATAAAGTTAATTGGGTGGGTATTTATTTGACATGAAGCCATTTTTTAAAGAAAACTGTGACCCTCCACATACTTCTGTCCACATTATGGATCCAGAGATATTCAAAGTACATGATACTGCTTGAGGCCACTGGTGATACCGTGGAGTTAAAGGGGTTAAACAAACAACTGAATCACCAACCAGCAGAAAACAAAGCAGAGCTGTTTATATTAAAAATATACTGTTATAAAAAAATCCCAAACTGAGCATATTAGCTGACAAGAAGTACATTCGTAATTTCTGTTGGTGCAATGTTAAAAAAAAAAAAAAAAAAATCCTTTGAAACTTAAAATGTTACTGTAACTAACATTCAGGGATGAACTGAATTCAGCTTTTTATGGGCTTCTCTGAGAAATCAGAAATTAATCGAGCAGAGCATTCAACTACTAAAACTATTTTATCTGCTCAGGAATACGAGTAAATAACAATAAATTGACATCTTTATCGAGAAATAATAAGGAGCTTTGCTGTTTTTTCTTTCTTTGTTTGTAAAGCAGTAAATTTAAAAATTCAAGGCCAAAAATAATAAATATATTTTATCATTAAAAATATCATTTCTGTTAAACAGCCTCTACATACTGGTGCATTAACCATTATAGAAACATAAAAATCATTTCAATAAATACCAATGCTACTTATGAAGGGCAGCTGTAGCATAAACCACTTTGGCTGGTGGTCTAATTAATTTGTTAAGCACTGTATAAATATTAAGTTATTTTTAATCCATAACTTCTGCCTTGTCACAGTGAGCTCACTCAGTTTTTAGAGAGGAGAGACTCTTACTGAGCGTGTGCAGGGTTGGTTGCCACTGGTGTTCCTTATATGTATTTAGTATTTTTTATATTTTGCGGCAGTAATGATGGCTTTGTGTTTGCTGTTCTCCAATTTTTAGACTGTTTCTGACCATGTGATGTTAAGGCAAGACTCCATGTGCATATCACAAAATTTAATGCTTTCATAAAACATGACAGCACTTACGTATAGAATGACTTGTTTGATAACATCTCATAAACTTGCTTATAATGAGTTTATAATGAATTATACACAGAAGCTTCATAAGTGTCACCAAAATTCTTGCATAGAGATAAACCAGTTACTGATCAGAACAAAACCTTTTCTGTTTTCTATTTCAGTCACATTCAGTCTTTATGTGGTACTTCAGATGAAACTCTTTCACGTCTGATTCGTCATATTTTCCTCTTTTGACAAGTTCATATTTTGGGTGCATTTATTATGACAGGGGCTTCAGAGGCTCCTGTGGCCTCTGGGCCCACTCCAGAAATCAGCCACAGCAACAACAGAAAAAAAGAGATGTAGTTTACACAGGGTGATCGGATGTCCCAATTTAGCTGGGACCATCCCATCTTCAGGCCATAGTGTCCCGTGTCCTCACAAATATCCAAAAACACTAATATGTCCTGATTTGGGACGGTCCCTGTCCCCATTTTTACCAACTGAAATCAGATACCAAAACATTTTACAGACAGAGCTGCACTGATTTGTCTGCCAACGTTGTTTCCAAATGTGTTGCTGATTTAATGAATCGCATCTTCAAGACTACGCTGCACATTAATGCTCACTGCTGATTGGTCTGTTTACATGTCAATCAGTCTCAGAGCAGCTGCAGCTCACTCAGTTTATCACACTGCAGCAGCATAACATCAGGTAGAGATAAGCCTCAGAGAGGATGTCAGCAGTTTCTACAGAGTCCAGGTGAGGCACAGCTCTCTACAAATACTGTACCTGGATTTATGTTTTGCTGCATTAACGGCAAAAGCCATGTTTTAATCCCCACAGAGGAAATGCAAACATATAACGGTGTATTTAAAGCAGCAAACTGTTGTAAGCTCTGCTGTAGTGAAGGGCATGATGCTGACATCCAACTTATTTTGTTCTACTTGACAACTTTGATCACCGTGTTTATAACTATTCATGAACATGAAAAAAACTGTTTGCCATGTGTCATTACACAGGCACTGTATAAACCCAAATCACCTTTAAGATTAAAAGAAAACAAAATGTGCAGTCAGAATAATCAGTAATTATCATTCATCAGTGGTTATTCCTAGCCAAAATAATACACGGTATATGAAGGATAAAGAGAGATGACTGTTATTAAATATCATTATGTCAAGACGAAGATAGACTGATGAGTGAAAGTGCAGTATTATGCAGATGCAAATGAATAATAGATTTGGATAGAAAAAAAACATTGAAAACAAAAGAGCATCTGCGGGTTTCGCATATTGGGATTTAAAAAAATATATAACAGTTTGGTTATAATTGTTAAGATAATAAAAATAAAATAAATAAATAATAATAATTATAATAATATTATAGATGATGAATTTTTGAAACAAAAATTTGTTTAAATAATGTTAAAATTACATTATTAAAATGTAGTTTTTGTTGATGCAAATGTTTGATTGTTCATCTGCTGCTTAGTATGGTGATAAAAGCTGTACTGATAAAAAATATTGTAATATCTCGAGCTCATACATGTTGATTTACCGTACGATAAAAGTGTCCCTATTTTAAGGTCAGGAAATCTGGTCACCCTAAGTTTACAGTTATTTTTAAAAATCAACTTAACATTCAGAGATGACTTTCTTTTTTTACTTGTATTGTATATTTGTCATTTTAGTGCAGTAATAATGGCTGAGTGTTTGTTGTTCTCTGGTCTTTAGACTGTTTCTAACCATGTGAGTATACAACAAGACTCCATGCGCATATCACATAATTATATGTGTGTGTTCATGTCTGCACGAACAGCTCAGACGAGGGTCCATCATTGTGGTGCTGTCAAATAAAAAAATCCCAAAATATATTCTTCATAAATAAATTATGAATGCTCAAAACAAATAAAATACAAAATAATGTTCTGGTTAAAAAAGATTGAGGTTTGTTTTGAAGTATTTAATCAATGAATGATCAACAACCTCGTGACTGTTTCAGGCCTCCCTCCCTTAACATGTCTCCTTCATCCTCCTCGCGTCTTCATCAGTTCCTGCGCTGCAGTTGGTCTCCATGAAAAGGGCAAGTGGGATCACAATTTAACCGTCAGAGTATTAAAAACAATGCCTGCAGAGTGTTACAGTCTAACTGCGCTCAGGGCCACGCTGCTCTCTGTAGTGATCACAGATGTGGACGTGCCGCCCTCGGCTGCTTTGAAAACCCCTCCGTCCTGTGCGAGGGTCCCCGGTGGTCAGGAGAAACGTGCCATGTGAGGGATGTCTTAATTACGCAGGAATGTCAGGTTAAGCTTTGCCTTTGTGTGGCCGAGTGGTGATACAAGAATGTTTTCTGCCCTCTCCTTCATCGCTCTGCCTTTTATTCATCCCTTCATTCAGACTTTGGGCCTGTCATTAGCTGTAATGCTCGCTGATTCCTCTGCCAACAGATCGGTGAAGCTATTGAGATGTTAAACTGCGCACCAGCCCTGGAGCCATCTCCTCACAAAGACTCTCAGGTTGCCGGTGATGAAAAGTGGCTGAGCCGGAGCTCGTGTTTCTCTGCAGTTGTTTGGAGCTGCTTCCCTCGGTGTGGATTAACCGCTCCGTCAGGCAACAGCAACTCCTTCAGCCGGTGTTTCACTGCGACTTTAAGAGTGCAGAGAGACGTTTGGCTCCTGCTGACACATATTCTCACATAAACGCAGTACGTTTCTTGTGTTTCTTGGGTTGCTTCCTGAAGAACACCAATGAACTCCTCTTAACTACATTTCTGAAATATCTGAAGTCATTATCATCGAAGTGTGTAGCTGGATTTTGGTCAGCGTGGAGGAACTGAGAGTCTTTTCAGGATATCTTTACCACCAGGCAAAGGCAGAAAATTACCTGGGGGCTCGTGGCCCTGAAGTGCAAACCACAACAGCAAATAACTAAACACAACAGCAAATTAAAAAACACAACAGCAAATAACTAAACACAACAGCAAATTAAAAAACACAACAGCAAATAACTAAACACAATGACATTTACCTACCAGAAGAGGTAGGGGCTTGTTGGCAGTATGAGTCTTCCTTTCTTTCTCTGCTTTGTGAAAGTGTTACTTAAATCAGTCAACATTTCGTTCATGTCATGTTAAAATGGTCAGATGTCAGGTCGGAGAGGGGTCAGGAAACTGTCCTGGGAGTGAACTTAATACACAGTTAAACATTGAGTCCACACCTCTGTTGGTGACGTTCATGTTTAAAAACCACGCCAAAGGCAGAATGACTTCCTGGTCAAGAGATGAGCAGTGCCTTCGTCCAATCAAGCAAGTCCTCCTCTCTCTCTCTTCACACACACAAGGGAGCACACTCGTCCAATCAGAGATGACTCATGTCACCAACCAGTACCTACTTAGGTTATTGTCATTGTGTTTAGTTATTTGTTGTTGTGTTTTTAATTTGTTGTTGTGTTTAGTTATTTGCTGTTGTGTTTTTAAGTTTGCTGCTGTGTTAATTTATTTGCTGTTGTGTTTTTTAGTTTGCTGTTGTTTTTAGTTATTTGCTGTTGGGTTTTTTTATTTGTGTTGTGCTTAGTTATTTGCCGTTGTGTTTTTTAGTTTGCTGTTGTGTTAAGGTATTTGCTGTTGGGTTTTTGTATTTGCTGTTGTGCTTAGTTATCTACCGATGTGTTTTTTAATTTGCTGTTATGTTTAGTTATTTGCCTTTGTGTTTTTTAATTTGTTGCTGTGTTTATTTGCTGTTGTGTTTCATTATTTGCTATTGTGTTTAGTTATTGCTGTTGTGTTTTTAATTTGTTTTTGTGTTTATTTTTCTGCTGTTGTGTTTAGTTATTTGCTGTTGTGCTTTTTTTTTTTTACTGCTGTTTTGTTTTTTAGTTTGCTGTTTTGTTTAGTTATTTGCTGTGGTGTTTTTTAAATTTGCTTTTGTGTTTAGTTATTTGCTGTTGTGTTTTTTATTCGCTGTTGTGTTCAGTTATTTGTTGTTATGGTTTTTAATTTGCTGTTTTATTTAGTTATTTGCTGTTGTGTTTAGTTATTTGCTGTTGTGTTTAATTATTTGCCGTTATGTTTTTAAATTTGCTGTTGTGTTTAGTTATTTGCCAATACATTTTTTAATTTGTTGTTGTGTTTAGTTATTGCTGTTGTGTTAGGTTATTTGCTGTTGTGGTTTTCACTTCAGGGCCACCGTAATAAAGTCTCAAGATAAGTCACTACAGCTGAGCATCAAATATGAGGAATATGTGTAAAATACTTCAAATGACTGGAGCACTGTGTTTGTATCAGGGCGTCCTCACATATAAACTGTATGCTCACGCTCCCCCTTTGCCTCCCTGGAGGTTTTGGACTTTGTCATTTTCCACCAAAGTTTTTCCCTGGTGCCCCTGGTACACCAAGGAAGAACCAAAGGGGGGCAAGGGAGATACTCCGGGCCCCTGCCCACCCTGAGAGAGCCCTCCAGTGGGCTCCCCTCATTCGTCTACCCCCTCTATCACCCTGGAGGTTTTGGACTTGGTCATTTTCCCTCAAAGTTTTTTCCCACCGACAGTTCCCCTCACTGAGTGGCAGAGAACAACGTCTAGAGATAATACTGGTGGTAAGAAACAGTGTGACCCTCTAATTCACCTGAAACGTGCCATGTTTTAAATCATTTGTTAGGTTAGGTTCATTTTTTGGTTTATGTTCATGTAGATTCTAGTATGATTTTCATTAAAAAATGACTAAATATAACTTCTGGGGCCAAAAAGTTTGGTTTAAAGTTTGAATTTATAAGCCTGAGTTATTAATGAAGTCCTGTAGGGACCAGTTCTGTATCAGTGTGATTTTGTGTTTACCCAAAGTGAGATTGATGTACTCAGGCTTTCTCTTAGCATGCAACTTTAGCATCTGTTTAACTGCTGTTTCCTCCAGTTAATTTTTAATGTGACGCACAAACAGGTTAGATGCTGTAACTTCTTGATAAATATAATCAATAATGGGAATTATATCAGTGTAATCATTTAATCAATTTATGTTAAATCTGTGGACTTAAGTTGTTTATTACTAGACCAGCCGATGAAATGAGACTTCTCTGACTGGTGGCCGAAAAGGGCAAATGCAGCTCGACGCAGTTCAATAAGAGGAAAACAGCTCCAAGAACAGAAACACAAACAAAGGTCAGAACCAAATACAAACACAGAAACGCACTTCAACTGAAATACTGTAACCTTGCACAGCAGCTGGATCAGCCTGATCAGGCAGATCCATCTTGCCGAACTCCAGTCTACAACGATTGTGCTTGGCCCAAAGCGGCACGGCCCAATCAGAGTGCTTTAGAGCAGGAAGAGGAACGAGCAAGATGACAACAAGAAGTGACTGCATGTACAAGGATTAGCATAGATGCTAACAGCTTCGGTTGCAGATTTTTCAGATTGTGACCACATTTCTTTATTAAAAACAAATAAATACCAACACTACAAACTTCTCTCTAGTAAGGATATTTTGTTCAGGTGAGTTTTTTTTACAAAGTGGCTTCGCATTGTACAAATTTGACCTCCAAACATCTGTAATTATTAAAATTTTTAGATAAACACTTAATTTTCCTTTTCAGTGTGTTGTATTTGAACACATCATGATGACTTATTTGCCTGAGTGTCATCTTTCCGAGATGTCATTGAACACATCATTGTTTAGTTTTTAATGCCCTCTCCTTAAGGCTCATTAAGTTTGTTTCTTGTGGTAATCCTGATGACTTTGGTAAGGACACAAAATAGATTATAGTTTTTAACCAACTGGACTTTCATTAAAGTCCAAAGGTGGAGATGAAAATGATTTTTCTTCCTGAGAAGGCTGGTGTGTTATCAGTCTGTTGTGGTTGTACCAGAGTTTCTTATTCCTGTTAGTGGTGAAAAGGTAAGAAATGTTCTTAATTAAATGCATGAGGTGCTGGGAGTTTATGTTCCCCCTGCTAAACCTGATGGATGTTTGTGCACCAGTGGTTTAAGCAGATGACGTTATGTAATAGGGCCCACAAGGCTCCAGTGCCATTTGAGAAACTCAACTCCGGTCATGGATTAGAAGAATGAGGAGATCCTCAAAGCCCATATGAGGGTGAAAACTGTTGCTTCTCTTCTCAGGAGAAGTGTTGTGTCTTGGCACAACTTCAGTGCATGATTACTCATGCCAGGAGTCTCCTCAACCCTGTGTACTGACTCACAGGCTCTAACAAAGCAGCAGAAGAAGGGCAACAATGACTGACACCCGTTTGCCCTTAAAAGCAATAATACTGCAATTCACGTGTGTGTATCAGAATCAGAATCAGATATATCTTATTGATGCCTAAGGGGAAAATTGGCTGTTTCAGTTGCCCTTACACACAGTATAGCAGAAAGAATGTCTGACTAAGAGACGTGTATGATATAATTTGAATAAGCAAAAATTACAACGTGCAGAATCTTTAAGACATAACAATTTCCTTAATGAAGAAAAAAACAAGCAAACATGAGAACTCAATACTGGACCGTGAGTGTGTACAGAACGCTTCAATATTTAATTGAGAACTGTTGCATCCCTGATGAGGTGAAATGATGATGGAGCTTCGTTGTGACACTTTCGAGTAAAGACACTAACTGCATTTCCACTGAGTTCTCTGGTTTTGTTCAGTACAGTTCGGTTCAGTTTGGAGCGGTAAACCCTGATCTCGTTGTTGTGCTTGTCATGCTGCGTTTCTGGTCTTGTAGGTGTTTTCTGGGTTTGACTGTTTTTGTTTCTAACTTGCAACATGTTTGCCCTATCATTTCATTCCCACCGCGTTTCCATGTTTGTATTTTGCTCTGTCTTTCTGTGTGTCTGTACTTGAATCTTTTCTGTTCTCGAGGCTGTTTGCTCATACTGAATGGCATTGAGCTGTAGGCTGTTAGCCCTCGTTGGCCACTGTAATTATCAGATCATTACAAGAATATTCTTAAATTTACGAGCAATTTCCTGACTCTGTTTATTGCCCAAAAAACTTCAGCAGACTGAAAAAGTGGGGGAGCCTGGCGAAGAATGAGACGCTTCTACCCACAGGTCCAAACACCTCCAAAATATTTGTGCAATGTAGACAGGTTTCTGTTTCATTTTATTAAATACAAGGCTCAATATCATTACCTTAATGTTTTCTTAAAGCCCCTCAAAAGCCTAAAAATACTTATTTCACACACTCTGCCCTAAGCTGAATCGGGAAGTGTCATGTTGGTGTGTTGCCTCGAGCCTCAGGATGACTAAAACCCCTCCTGCAGACAGGTGACTGCACCGGGACCAAACTTTAGACAGGAAGGCTTCTTTTGCTTCCAAAATATACTCTTGCTCCATTTACAGCAAATTTGAAGGCCTAAAGATCATTTGGAAAAAGAAAGAGGAAACAAAAACTCTGAAAAGCGTTTGTCAAACAGAGCGGAGTGAAAAAGGACGTCCGACAGCTCCAGAATTGCAAGTAAACACAGGCAGGTTTCAAAAAACACAGAGGCTCTGTTTTATGGTGGCGTGTTTCTTTAACCTTTGGCAGGCCCGAGATGTTGGAGCTGGAAAACAACACTTCATCGTTAAGTTTTGACGCCCATCAAGGAAACGGGTGTCAGGAGTGAGGTGAGAGCCCACCCAAATGAGAGCATTATTAATGTGAGCGTGATCAAGGTCTCACTGGAAAGGTTGTTTAATTCACTAACTGCTCACAGAGACAGCTGCTGTACCAATGCCAGGTACGACTGAGAGGACACCTTTTTTGCTCTTTACTCAGTGAGCTTTGGTTGTGTATTTATTTATTTATTTAAACATGTACACATGTAAGGTATTCCTTCATTATAGATGGGGTTATAGATCATAATGCTGTCCAATAAAAAACAGATAAACATGGTCGAATACATGCAGAGTTTTTCTCAGCCTTAATCTCTCAATCATCATATCACATTTCTTAGAACTGTCTTTAATTTGTTATAAAATTTTCATAAGATATATTTAATGTTTCATTTTGGGTCTGGATGTACAGCGCTTAACAAATTTATTAGACCACCACATGAATATTTTAGAAACTTTTCAAAGACTAGTTCAGAATTGAAGTTGTTGTTGTAATCAGACATTTTGAACAGGAACGAGGAATTTTTGATCTGAATTCATCTTTCTATACCCAAATTTGAACCCCTAACTTTACTTCTCTAAGAAGTCAGAAATTAGTCAAACATAAAATTCAACCACTAAAAGGACTTTTTTTTTCTGTTTAAGAATGCAATTAAATAAACTACATCTTAACATCTTAATCAAGAAATAATGATGTGCTTGAGTATTCTTTCTGTTTTTCTGTAAAACAGTAATGTTGAAAATTCTAGGATAATAATAATTGTATTTAAGCATTAAAATTAGAAATAAAATAAAAAATAAAAAAATGTATTATTTTGGTTAAATAGTTTCTATATACTGGTGTATTAACCATTACAGAAACATAAAAACTTATTTTGGTAAAATTACCAATGCTGATAATTTAAGGCAGCTGTGGCATTAACCTTACATTGGGTGGTGGTCTAATAAAGTTCTATATATACTGTACCACAATATATACAGTATATACTCAAGACACGAAGAAGCTTCTAAGAGTCAGGAAAACACTCAAAACAGTTGAAAATCCCTGAACCACTCTTTCACAATTTGAGCCTGATGAATCCTGGCATTGTCATCTTAGAATATGCCCGTGGCATTAGGGAAGACAAAATCCATTGATGGAATAACCTGGTCTTCAGTATACTCAGGTAGTCCGCTGACCTCATTCTTTGGGCCATAATGTTGCTGAACCTAGACCTGACCAACTGCAGCAACCCCAGATCATAGCACTGCCCACATAGGCTTGGACAGTAGGCACTAGGCATGATGGGTGCATCACTTCACCTGCCTCTCTTCTTACCCTGATGCTCCCATCACTCTGGAACAGGGTAAATCTGGACTCATCAGACATGACCTTCTTCCAGTCCTCCAGAGTCCAATCTTTATGATCCTTAGCAATCTGAAGCATTTTTTTCCCGGTAAGCCTAACTGATTAGTGGTTTTCTTTAGGCTACACAGCTGTTCAGTCCCAATCCCTTGCATTCCCTTCACATTGTGTGTGTGGAAACGCTCTTACTTTCACTATTAAACATACCCCTGAGTTCTACTGTTGTTTTAATTCGATTTGATTTGGCCAAATGTTTAAGTGACCACCAATCATGTTTATTCAGGATTTTGAAGACGATGGTTCCCCACTATCCTTCCAGTTTTTAATAATGCGTTGGACAGTTCTTAACCCAATTTAGGAAGTTTCTGCAATCTCCTTAGATGTTTTCTTTGCTTGTTGCATGCCAATTTATTTATTTACTTTATTTATTTGCACATAGTTTAAAGAGAAGTAAAAGAAACTAGTGAAGAAGATAAACTTACATGTGCAGGTGAGGTAGAAACCTAATGTGGGCTTATTTACAAACCTCACCTAAGAGTAAATACAGATAAAATTAGCAGAAAAAGACACTAAATCCTAGTAGTAAAAGAAAAACAAGCAAACAAAACTCAGACAACATACATTTGACCAAAATGAGAGACTATGCCAACACAGATGGCAAAGTCACATTTCATTAAATTTTAGCTGAGGGGGGCATTTACCTGTCCAGTTCTGTGGGTGGGCCTGCTGATAGTACGGTACCTTAATTCTTTGTGGCAAGAATCAAACAAGATGGTGAAAGCATTCCCCACAGACATGATAGCATCACAGAGTTGCCTATGATGTTGGTCGCACATCCATTAACTATGTCACATGTTCAACCACATCCCAAAGGTGCTCTACTGGATTGAGATCAGGTGACTGTGGAGGCCACTGGAGTACCGTTAACTCATTGCAATGTTCAAGAAACCAGCCTGAGATGGTCTGAGCTTTGTGACATGGAGGGTTCTCCTGCTGGAAGTAGCCGTCAGAAGATGGTCCACTGTTGTCGTAAGGGGATGGACATGGTCAGGAACAATACTCAGGTAGCCTGTGGAGTTTAAACAATACCTAGTTGGTGCTACGGGGCCCCAAAGTGTACCAAGAAAATACCCCCAAACACAATTTCACTGTTGACACAAGGCAGGATGGATCCCTGCTTTTATGTTGTTTACATCAAATTCTGACCCTACCATCACAACGTTGCAGTTGAAATTGACATTTACAATCTTCCAATATCCACTTTTTAAGAGTGCATGCAGATTGTAGCCTCAGTCTCCTGTACGTGGCTGGCAGGAGTGGCACCTGCTGTGGTCTTCTGCTGCTGAGGCTCATCTGCTTCAGGATTTTTTCTACATATTTTCAGGGCTTTTTTTCATTGACTGACAGAGAAGGGGGAGACATGCGGTACTGAACCTGGGAAAACTGCACAAGCTATGAGCCTCAACATATGGTAGCTGCACAGTTGCAGCCCATGCCTCCATCCTGGCTCCTCTGCTTCATGATTTAAGATGTGGTCTTCTGCATACCATAGTTGTATTTCATTTTCTGTTGCCTTTCTATCATCTAAAGCCACTCTGGTCATTCTCTTCTGACCTCTATCATCAGCAAGGCATTTTCATCCAGAGAGCTGGCCCTGATATTTTCTCTTTCTTGGAATATTTTCTGTAAACCCAACACAGAAAACTGAGAGGTGTTAAAATTTTGGTATTGGCAAAATTTCAGCAAGTACAGAGTTAATTACACCCTTATAACTTACCCTAAAACCAGTGTAAAAATCATGTTTAAGCAAATCAAATCCAAAGGTGTCACCGAAGGATTAACTTTAAATTTTTCCCTCTGAACTTGTAAGTGACACTTGCAGAGTCAATCATCCCGTTGTTCCTCATTATTTAACACCCTACAGATACTACAAGCCCAGGTCGTGAAAACTGCTGTGCAATTTTTTTAATATATGTGCTCGAACCAAACATGGTGTCTTAATTTCAGCTAATTTTCCCCATTGATATACAGTGAATAAATACAGCAATGTTTACACTTCCAGTGTTAATATAGAAATATCACTTAATGAGTTAAACGTATACTTTGACAGAGTGCACCCTAACATAACATAGAAGTGTTGTGTTACAATGTTCAAAATTTTAACTCCAAAAAGAGTCAACAGTTACACTTGGTGAGAGTGAAAGTATCAACTCTTCAAAAAGATTGAACACCCCATACAGACACTCAAGAAGTGTCAATCTTAACTCTGACACTGTTAATTTGTCTATGCAGATTTGGTTGTGCAGAAAATCCCAGTAGATCGGTGGTTTCTGACGGACCAGTCTGTCGTGCACCAGCAAATATGTCATGTTCATAAATCTGCCTTGGCCAGCTTAACTATATCAACCTGACTTATATGCACTGAGAAGCTGTCATGTAATTACCTCCGCCAAGGAGGTTGTTTTCGCCAGGGTCTGTTTTTTTGTGTGTTTGTTTGTTTGTCTTAACATTGGGACGTATTTTAAAAAATCATATCTCTGACATCACTACATGGATTTGCTTCAAAATTTACAGAATAATATGTATAATTTCCCTCTATCATCAAGGTAAAGTTCATCTGGATCAGATCCAGTTTATAATGGCAAATCCCATTAATTTCTCCTCGGCTTCTGTGAGGGTTCTGCCCCCTTTACGCCATTATGGGACTTATTTGCAAACTGACGTCAACGTTTTTCAAGCCTATGTCACTACATTTCCTAGCATCCCTTGCAATGCCAGCGGTGGAGTTCTCCACATGGACAGACATGAGCGGAGACTCGGCCGTCATATCGGAGCGGAAAAGCCACTGCCGTAACTGAGCTGCTTGGCGGAGGTCTGCGCTCTCTGAGTTGTTTTCTAGTTGGCTTATGAATTATTTGCATTAATGAGCTGTTCATGGGTGTACCTAATAAAGAGGTTTGTGAGTGTAGATGCCAGGATGATGAAGAGGTAAAAAGAAACAGGTCAGCAGTAATATTAGCACTGATGGTTGTTTGTTGCCCTGCGTGCTTGACAGATTGACACTAAAATGACCTCCTTATGAACTGTGAATGTGAAAATGCATTTGAAACATCATACAAAGCAAAAATCTGCATTGACAAATTGACACTGTCAGAGTTAACATTAACACTTCTTAAATGTCTTATGGGTCCAACCACACAGTGTTGTTTTCACTCTTTTTGAGAAATTGGTACTTTAACTTTCATCAAGTGTAATTGTTGGCTCTGTTTGGAGTTAAAATGTAAAACTTTGTAACACTTAACAGTGTAACTTTAGATCAACACTTCTATGTAGTGTTAGGAATGTACTCTCTTAAAGTATTTTTAACTACTTATGTGTGAACACTATATTAACACTGCATAGTGTAAACATTGCAGTATTTATTTAATGTTCATTAGTTCAGGGAATTGGCTGAAATGAAGATACCATGTGTAGTTGGAGCACATCTATTAAAAAAAAAACATTTGCTCTGCAGTTTTGACTTAGAAAGCAGTTGGAGAGCACAAACCTACACCAAAATCACTCACATATTGCTGTTACATCTGTAAGCAAAAGTTCCATGATAAAGTTACCATCATAATATGATTCCTTGACCCTGAAAACCCACACCTAGCACTCAGAATCATGTTGATATCATTATTAGTCACACAGTTATTGAGCAAAAACAATCGTTCACTAATGACGGTTATCTGAATCACCACCACAATCTAATCATTTTTAAGTTGAGCCATTACCAACATCTCCTGAAAATTTTTGTGTAATCTTGCTAACAAACAAACAAGTAAAGTTTCTAAGTTAAAGTGTCACTTTGTTCAGAGTTCAGAGTCAAAAGCTCAGAGTCAAAGATCCTACAGTGACACCGATGGATCTGAATCACTGAAACATCACTTTCCATGTCTTTGACGCCAACTCTTCTTCAACTGAGAGTACATTTTCAGGGATTTGACTCCACGCAGAGCATAACGAACTCTGCACTTGCTGAAATTTTGGCAACATTTTAGGTCTTCTCAATTTCCTTTAAAAACAAATTTAGTTCAGCACATGGAGCTTTATTAAGGACTGACACTTTATCAGTTGTTTTCAGAATTTGTTCCTGAATTTGTATTTCTGTAGCTTCAGCACATTTTCATCTCTACACTGATCCTTGAAAGTCAATTTCTCTTTCTCTTCCTGTTCTTTCCTGATTAACTAGCCTCCTGATGTGAGTATTTAGGCTCGACCTCAGGACTTGAACAGCTCCAGCTGAAAACAAATGTGATCACTGAAGAGATGTTTAGGAGGAGAAAAATAAGTGAATGAAAGGTTTTCTGCAGTCACTACATCACGGCCTCTGGACGTAAACATCTCTGAGCCACTGCAGCAGGGTTTAAACTGTGAAATGCACACATCTGTTCGTGTACTTCAGACGTCAGCTTCAGAGAGGTTTTTCAGACAATAAACTCTAAAGAGTTTACAGGCTGTAACAGTAAATCAGTAATCCTTGGTATTTAAACAGGACTGGGTGTGAAGATGATGGTGACAGAAGAAACAGGAGTAGTTATGTGAAAGTGACAAGAAGAGAACGAGGTTCAATCATGATCATTTGATTAGCCAGTATCCTTTTGTGACACGTATGCCACAGATCAGCAAATCAAAACACAGAAGCAAAAATAAACTACAGAGAATGTACGAGTGTTATTTTAATAATTGTAATGACTATTAAAATACTCATATTAATACTGGAGATGAACTAGTGGAAATTAATGATAATAGGCTTAAGTCTGAAAACCCCCTAACCTCCTGCCTCTATTTTTAAAAATCATTTTCAGCTTTTTTTTATTAAATAGTGCTATTAGTCACCTTCCATGTTTATTAGAGGCTTCGATAAACTTTTAAGAAATCACAGAACAAAAAAATAATTTGTATCCAGGGCAATACAATATTAATTTCTTTAGAAGTAGAACAATTCTTCATTTCCTGAACAGTAGCACATCAGGAAGTTTGTGTCAGACAGCAACAATATGCAATTTTTATTATTTTTCATCCAAATCTATATATATGGTTGTGTCTGTAGGTAAATATATAAATATATATGAGTAACTGCTTTCTCATTAACGCTCCACAGCTATGAAACAATACACAATACTGACATCTTTCTTCAAACTCACCATTTTAGACTTGCCTTACTTATAATAATCTTTAATCTTTTATGATCTGTTCATTTTTATTTTCATACACATTTCAACTCTGCTGTTCGTCCAAATAAGTTCAGTGTCTTGTTCTTAGTCCTGTTTTCTATAATTTTGTATCGTCTCACTTTTTAACTTATTTCTTTCCTCAATAAATTAGTTGTATTCTTCTTAATTATTTATGTCTTTATCTTTGTGATGTTGTCGTTTTACACAATTTTTAAATCGTGTTTTTCTGTCTTCTTTTGTTCTTATATAAACATGCATACTGTATCTACAGCTGAAACTTTTTCACATCTCATTCATTCGTCATGATCTTTTGTCTTCTTCACATAAGTTGATCCTCTGAGCGGTGGCATTTCCAAAATGTTATTAATGAGTGAACCTGAGAATATCTGGATGGGCCTCGGTTTGATTCATTTTTTATTTCTTTTTATTCAGTTGTTTCTTATCATGAATCACCCATTTTCATTATGTTGTTCTCTTGTCATGCCTTTATGAACCATGTTATTAAAATGTAAAAAAGACAGTTTATCCACTCTCTTAATAATCTACTGCAGTAGAATTAACTTATGAACCCATTTCACTTATTCACATCAACAGTAACACAAGAAAAGTTAAACCAGATTGTTTCAAAAACTATTATTTATTTTTTTAAAGATATGCAGAATAAAAATAATAAAAAAAAAATCTCTTTTCACTTCAGAGAGGATGTTCTTAGTACTTTCTTTTCAAGTTTCATTTTTCAAAATCTGTATTTTCTTTAAAAAAACAACAAAAACAATTTAACCAAGAGTTCAATCATATAGTGTTTAATTTGTTTTAATGAGTCTGATTGGAGGAGCCCCCTGTCAATGAGGGATAGCCTGTGCACATCCAGGCCCACCCACAGATCCACCCCTGCCCCTAAGTTTTTATTATTTATTTATTTATTTATTTATTTATTTATTTTTTGGCTTCTTTGTTAACCTTCTGCATTTGGCCTGAAGTTTGATTATTTGATAACACGAGTTTCTAAATTTTCCTGATAAAGGTCTACTGTTTTCCTCTTATTCTTTTTTTAGATTTCATTTGGGTCCTCGTACGAAAGGGAAAGACCCTATTGCTTTTTTGTTTTTTTCAATTACAATGTAATCTACATTCATGTAGTTTGGGACATTAATAACGAAAATACTAAAGTTAGAACTCCATCAAAAAAGTACATTGAACAACACTGAAAGACTAAAAACATCCTTTATTAGGCTGTCTTTGTCAACCCATTGCAGTGTTCTGTATTCACACTTAAAACAAAACTCAGCTCTGTTTTTCCAAGTTAACATGATAATTATATCAGAATTACAGGCACATTTGCTCAGTTTATTTGAATCAATAACAAAGTTATCCCAGAATCAAATGATAGATTATTTTATTTGTAAAAATAAAATTCCCCTGTTTTTATGACTCAAAGCTGACCTTGTTTTCAGCTGAAGTGCTCATGCAGGTCGTTCTTGGAGGTAAACATGGCTGGACTGTTTATCTAATCCAGTTTTATTTGTGTTTGACTCATGGGGGGATAACTGTGCCCTTAAGAATTGTATTGATTTTATTGATTTGATTTGTTAATTTTACTTGAGCTATACTGGCATAAATCTCCAAATTCATCTTGACATCCTACCTATTATTGTTATAATAATAACTATTACAGAGGAATTAAACTCACTAAGTGGACCTCTGCTGAGTGTTTATTTGCTGAGTAGTTGTAGAAATCCATGATCAATGTTACTTTTTAATCTTTTAAAAATCACATCTCAGCCTCCATGTGGAGCACTTTTGTGAAATGTGCTACATAAATAAAGTTTAATCGATCGATTGATTGATCGGGATGGTATTGTGTTTCGTTTGTCTGTCTGAAGGAGCCAAAACTCTGTGCGGCCTTTTTTATTTGTCATAAAAATGTAACTCATTTGTCTGTGATAATTATCGTGTTAACTCAGAAGAACGGGGCAGATTTTTATTGTCTGTTTTAAAAGCAGTATAAACATCGCCGTAAAAAAAGATCCATTGTCAGTCAGGCCATTAAATGAAAAACATTATTTGTGGTTTTCATTGAGTAGAAAGAAGTGTAGTGTTGAGCAATGTTCCTGCTGTCATAACAGTTATCCCCCTGACTGTGATTTCATTGTGGATGACGTGGAAATAAATGAATCTCAGCTGGCACTGGGAGTCTCCCAAGAACAATTACTCTGTTTACATGCAGTAGTAGGGGAGGGAAATTGCTTTTGAACATGCTCTTTAAGGTCAGGGTTTTGTTGCTGTGCATAAGCCCAGTGTTTACCGGAGTATTTCAGGGGAACTCAAAGCCACGACACGCATCAACAAGTGTCTTAAACGGCTGCACAAAGGCCCCGCTTTTTTACCCCGCTGAGGCAAATGCTCACCTAATCCTCAGGATAGGATCCTGTGATGGGCCCCGCATTCAAAGGTCCCTTTTAGGAAGGTGCTGAAGTCACTTAAGGGCCGAGTAAGCAAACAAACAAAGTGATTATTCGCTGCATTTCCTGGACTCAGTTTTCCTAACAGCGTGCAAACTGCATGGACAGGCAGAGGATCCGAGGCTGCTGTGTGCTCATCTGTGTGTAATTATTCATCATTCTGCTGTGACGTACAGCTCTGGAGAGGCAGCTCTACCCTCTCTCAAACAAACGGGGTTTATTTTTGAACCTCTGCTTTTTCTCCCGGACCAGATTGCCCGCAGAGATTGGCTTTCTCCGGGCTGTGTAACAGATACCATCTAAATCATTAGGGCCCATTCATTGCCATGTGCCACTCTGCGGCTCAGGTTCCTGCGACCCTGAGGTCAAGCGGCTGAGAGCTCCCTGACCTCCAGCACTTCCTCTGAATATTAACGGGGTAGTTATGTCGTCAAAAGCCCTGATATAGAACATTGGTTCATTTAGATAATAGCCAATCAGGCGGGGCGGCGCGGAGTGCAGTGATCTCCACAGGATGGCTGGGCCTTTATGTGGCTCATTGAGGGCATAATGACAGCAAACAGAGGAAGCGTAGGCCTCTCTGGCTGAAATTATGTGGTCACATGCCTGCTGGCTGTAATGCTTTCCTCTAACCCGGCTAAGTCGGCCTCCTTAGAGGGGACAAATCCAGCCGGGCTCTGTTAAGAGATGAATGCAGAGCAGTTATCATGCAGACTTTGAGCTTTAACACAAAACAGAGTTTAGTTTTAAGGCCACCGGAGTGACAGCGGTTTTTCACATCTCAATATCTGCACATGATTGTAACCAAGATCCTCTGTCAAGAAACATTCAAATGATTATAAAGGAAGTTTAGCTAAACCAGCTGAATGTGGCATGAAATATTAGAATCTGTTTCAAGACTTAAACTGCAACATTTGTGGCCAAAGTCTAAATTTGAGTCTTTTTCAAACAGTTTTGTTGGTAAATTCACAAAATGAGGGAGAAAATCTTTTAAAAATGGACTTCCCAGTTTGGGCTGCGAGCTATTCGCAAATTGGCCTACAACGTGAACCCAAAGGTCCCCTTCTGGGAGCTTTTTTCCCTCATTATGTGATATTTATCCATGAAACTCAAACATTGGTTCGCCAGTGAATACACCTCATGGAGTGCAGTTTCTCCCCCAGTTAAAGAGCTCACATTCTGCTTTTGGAGTTTTACTCTGCATGGAAGAGCACTTTTATTCACAGTACCACAGAATCAGGGCCTCTCCTCCTCTTTGTGGTGCCAGTAGCTGACTCGGGCCTTGGCTCAGAGTAGCACCTCAGTGCAGAGCAGAGAGTGTAGAATGAAAACAGAGCTGGTGACAACATGTTGCACAGTGCTGAACTAACCAATCACAACAGGGCAGATTGGTTTATCAGTCGGAACAGACTAAATAGGGAAGGGGGCCTTAGAAGGTCAGGAGCTGTAACAGAGAGAGAATACAGCTGAATCAGGGGGCTCTCAGTATGTGAAGACCCGGTTTTTATCAACATTAGTGACATACATTTCATAACATATAAATCTGAGTTAAAGCAAAAAATATAAGGTCTTGGAAAAAAAAGTAAGCAGTGAGGGTGGGTGGAGGTGACTCTACTAGAAAAGGGAGTTGATACGATTTTATTGCTATGATGCCATTATTGATTTTGCTTATTCAGCCACATCACATCTTGATTCCTGTGGATTTCCTGAATCACAAAGGTCTACAGGTTTTTGGAGTCAACACCATCAATGACGTGCAAAGTGTTGCCAGACTTTTCTACTGAAATAAGCGATAAAAACAAGCCCAAAACAAGCAACCTCCAGCTATTTTTTTAATGTGATTTATTACTTTTGATTTAAAAAGAGAAATCTTCATGAAGCATGTTTTAATTATCATCTATATTACATTTCAGTTTCACAGTGACATTTTTTTCTTGTTTGTCTTTTGATTTACTTAATCAACATCCTTTTGTTTGGAGGTGAAACATCCTTTTCTTTATACAGAAGTGAAGGGAGGGGCTACTGTATAACTCTGTGTTCTGTATAACTAAGGCTGTTATCACTTAACAGTCTGTCTAACCTTGATTTTTGTAACCAAACAGACATAGCCAGGCTTTTATCTAAGTTTTATGTTGATCCTCTGCAGATTCATTATGGTGAGAACAGTAACAGCTACATTAGAAATAAAATTAATTCAGGCTATAAGGATTTCTTTTTGGTGAAAACATCATTTTTCCCCCCTCTTTTCACAGAAAAAATTTATATTTGTGTTCAGAGTGGGAGAAAATAATTTGTGTAACTTCTGAATTGAGTTTATACTGGTATTAGACCATGCATAAGATCTTTTGGAACAAGCCCAAAAGAAGGCAACCTGCAACTGCAAATATTACAAGCAATTTCTCAAAAAAAAAAAAAAAAAAAAAAGAAGCCCAAAGTCATTTATAATAAGCAGACCTGGCAACTATGGACATGCCTCTCCTGATGTTTTATGTTTCTCTGCAAAGAAAAATAAATATTTCAGCATGTTGCTGGTGTCCCCCCCCCACATGGATTCACACCAAATGCCGTCATAGAGTGTGAAATCAAGCCAAACTTTTGGCTGCTTCTGTCTCCTGTCTGCCATGATGACTTCTTTGATGACCTTCAGGCTCACTGTCTCTAATGAGAGCATAATGTCCTCCCTCTGCAAGGACAAATCAGGGATTGTGAACATACCCAGCAGTCATTAAATATTACTATATGAGCCTGATTCGAGCCACTCTTTAATGCAAGGGATGGAAGGCCCCTTGGGTCTGATCTAACAGAGATGCATTGTGACTGCCTTTTGGTAAGCTGTTTGAAAAGTTAACATGATTTCTCCCCCGAGTGGCAGGTTGACTCGCTCTATCACAGAGACGTAGATGGGAGAAATCATAATGTGTATCTCTAAACATTGCATGTCCTGGTGTGTTTGACCGTTTCCATCATGTCTTGAGTGTCTTTAAAGCAAGACTTCGGTTTAAGTTGAATGAAAATGAAAAATGTCTCTGTCAAGGATCAGATGCAGCTCTGTTTCCCTCCTCTTTGGAAAAGCTTGGGGGTGGTGGTGTCTATGAGAATAAGCTCTGCACTCAGAGGGGGGAGGAGGGATTACAAGCTGTAGAGCTGACTTTCAGAACAGTCATAGTTGGAGGCTGTATAGCTATGACATCATAAACCAGAGGAAGTAAAAAACAGATCATTTTAAGGGGCATTTTCTTTCAAGAGGCACAGCACATTTCTCTGTGAACTGAGAGTTTAGTGAATGGTGTCATATTCTTCTGCTCCCTAAGCCTCTTTAACAACATTAAAATCAAAGAAAAATGATTTTGCAGGACATGGGACCTTTTACAGGTACAGGACAATCTGGGTCATGTGCGTCATGCTCTTGTGTTTGCTGATTCATCGATTTAGCTTTCTGGTAGTTCCATCTGTAGGCCGGTCCACAAGGACAGGCATCATGCTGTGTGCCTGAAATGAGTCACTAGTCTGAGGTACTCAGGGCTTTTTCTGACCTCTCACATCA
The DNA here is from genome assembly GCA_037902135.1 of Cetoscarus ocellatus. Lineage (NCBI taxonomy): Eukaryota > Metazoa > Chordata > Actinopteri > Labriformes > Labridae > Cetoscarus > Cetoscarus ocellatus. Next base: position 3,461,525 of record JBAMNC010000579.1, on the reverse strand, counting down.
GGTTCTGAAAGGCCTTTTAGAGGGTTTTCCAACTAAAACCTCAGTGGGTATCAACACTCCTCCACACTTGTCTCCTTTGTTGCTTCATAATTCACTTATAGCAGCTTCTGCTAAAAGTGACATATTCAAGGAAAAGCTGATTTTTTTTCTTTATAAGCATTCAATAGGGATGCTGTAATTTTACCCTGAACCTACATGCACGAGCCCGGGATACTTTAAGATATTTTCACCACAAAACACAACAGATAAAACACAAAATTACTATTTAAAGTTATCAGTATTTCTTTCAATATTTGTATTCATAGTATTGTTTTATAATTAATACTCTTATCATTATATTATTATTTTTATGAATAATGTTATTGGTTTTAGAAATTGGTCATATCTTTTGATACCTTTATCTTATAAAAACACATTATAGTTTAAGAGTTTATTAGTTTTTTTTTATGTTTTATTTACATCATCTTGCACTAAATTTCTATTGGTCTTAAAGATTTTTAATCATAATTACCTTTATCCTTCTTATACCATGCATATTTTGGTAACAAATAACTACTGATGGATGATAAACACTGAATATTCTCAAAACAAATGTTTTCCTCTTATATTAATGTTTGGTTTTGGTTCTTATATAATGCCGTGATTGTCTTATAATGCTTGTATGATGGCATCAGTTATTTTTTATTGACATCGAGATACACAAGGGTTATAGTGATAACAGCTGAACAAAACAATTGGATGTTGGTGGTGTTTTAGTGCAATAGAGCTACCTCCAGCCTGAACCTCTGATAGTGTTTGCCGTCTTTAGTATTGTGTTATACGTCAGCATTTCCTCTGTGGGGCAAATAAAAAAGGGCTCTTGAAGTGTTTTCAACATTAGAAAAATGTATTTAGGATTTGCGGAGAGAGCTGTGCCTCACTTGAAGCTCTGTGGAAGACTTTAACATCCTTTCCATGACATGACTCTATCTGAGGTTATGCAGCTGCACTGTGAGATTAAGTGACAGATGCAAAGGTTTTATCACTTTTTTAATTTGTTAAATTTGCAACTGATTTGACAACAACATTGACTGACATGTATACTGATAAATCAGAGCTGCAAGCCTGGTGAAATGTTTTGGTATCTAATGTCAGTTGGCTAAAAATGGGACGGGGCTTGTCAGAAACCGGGAAATATATTATTACGTTTTTGGACATTTGTCAGGACACAGGATACAAGGCCTGAAATCAGGACGGTCCTGGCTAAATAAGAATGTCTGGTTACCCCATGTTTGCACCAATTTGGTTAAAATGTCAAAACTGAGTCCTCAGGCTATATTTACACTGCAGTCAATATTTATTTAATTCTGAAGTATTTGTTCTTGTGTCACTCAAATCTGATTTTACTACAGCTTGAACAACTTTGATATGTTGGTCAGTGAAGTTCTTACTGAAGTCTGATACAACCCACATCTTGAAAAAGCCTGTCCAAAAAAAATGAGACTCTCAGTGCACATTCAGCCTCTTTTCTTTACATCTTTGACTCTTCTCTATCGGCATTGTTAGCAGATGTGTGTTTAACCATAGGCGACCAGAGTAGTTCACGTCAAAATGACTCATTACAGATTACAACAATGGTGTCAAATCTCTCCAACACGCCCATCTTTTGGAAGATAATTGTGACTTTGAAACAGAACAATCAGCGAGGTTTTGATTAGGACAATTAAAGCTATCTCGTCTGGACGTCCCGTATGTCAGAGACACTCTAATCAGTGAAACATCTGTGTGTGCTTGTGGAGTTAAAATGGAGCATGACGGCAGCTGGAGGCTCTGAGGAGAGAGATGGACAGCAGCCATATTGTCACTCCTTTGGGTTTAATCGTCCGTGCACTGGAGAGAAGATGTGAGGCCTGAAGCTGCTGTTATCTCTGCCGGTGGTAAAAAGCTTGATTACAAGAGAGGAACTGAACACAAAAGGTGTTTTCACACAGTGCTGAAAACATGAAGTGACTGACAATCATGAATTTGATGGACTCATTAAGTTGCCTTCAATTCTTTTTGGAAAGAATCTGCAACTTCCCAGTCACTTTGTATGGGATGTCACTCAGATGGACCGAAATGTACCCCATGGATATGTCAAACAGTTTATCTCATGTGAGCTTAAGGAGTGAGCATGAACAGCCCAGTTTCTTTCTCTGACTTCATATCAGCCTGGAAAGAAAATGCAGCAGGTAAAGGACGTTTGATGTTAAGAAGATGGAAGTATGCAGATGGAGTACATTTATTGATATTTCTATCTTTCTAGATAGAGAACTGCTTCTTTGGTTGATGAACTACAAGGTATTGTTAACTGGGCATGAAATACAGTGGCCCTGAGGTGTCAAATACAACAACAAAAGCCAAAGCAAAACAACAAAAGCTGGAATAAAATAACAAAAGCTTGAGTAAACAACAAAAGGTGAGGCGAACAAAAAAAAGCTGAAGTAAAAGAATGAAAACCAAAGCAACACAACAAAAGCTGAAATAACACAACAGGAACCAAAGCAAAACAACAAAGATAAAACAACACAACATAAACTGAAGCCAAATGACAAAAACTGAAGCAACACACAATAGCCAAAACAGAACAATAAAAGCCAAAGCAAAAGCACAAAAGCCAAAGCATAACAACAAAATCAGAAGCAACACAAGAAAAACTGACGTAAAAGTGCAAAAGCTGGAGCATAACAACAAACACAGAAACAAAACGACAGTGCTCTGGTTTTGTCAGGGTGAATTTGGAGGCAATAAGAAGACCCCCAGCTGTTAAGTTTGGAAAGGTGGGTTAGTTATGGTTCGGTAGAGCTGACTGTTAACCAAGAAACAATGACAGTTGGTGTTACACTTATAAATAATATGACCAAAACCCCATTCACACTTGCAAAAAACCCTGAAATTATGCTGAATTTACCCCGGTGAGCCGTATGTGTGGACTCAAATATCTGAGTTTTTCACCTGGACTTTACCCAAGTGATTTCCTTGACCCCCTGTATGCCTGTGATGAGCTGAAAACGCACATGAAGGTGTAGGCTGTTTAGCTAATACACAATAAACCCAAGGAAGTAAGAAATGGAGTGTTTTAAGGGTAATTTTCCTTTTTTAATGAGACAGAGCACACCTCTAAGTAGACACAGAGTTTAGTAAGATGTGTCGTGTTCTTCTGCTTCTCAAGCCCCTTCTAACAACAAAAGCAAAAAAAAATTGATTTTAACAGGACATGGGACCTTTAATAGATAATAAGCAAAAGGGGGCCCAGAGCAGAACCCTGCGGGACACCAGTGGTAACTGGGAAGTTTGGATTTGAAGGATTTAATTTGGTGTTACTGAGTGGGTCAGTCACAAAAAATCCTCTTTTATATTATCAATTACATTCATGTGACAATGCCTACTCCTGGATACTGGTCAGTGCAGCTTTATTTGAGCTCCTTGATTCATGATTCATGTCAAATGGTTGTATATACTAGCTTTGTATTAAGGGCTAAAATATGGAAAAAAATGTGCCAAATGTGCTGTGAACATTTGGATATTTTTTTACAGAGCATATTACGCTGATTCCAAAAGAGTTTAAAACTTTTTCCATGAAGTTAAACCTTGAAGCTGTTGGTCACTGCTGAGCTGTAAACACTTCCGTTGGATCGAAAATGTTCCATTGGCTGTTTGGATCAATGCACCAGTCTGCAGAGAGCTGCGCAAAAAACATAAACTCTGCATAAACTGTTGGGTAACAATCATTTTTCAGGTTTCTGAGGTAATAAAACATCTGAGGCGCTCCCTTAAAGATCCTGAAGATTACCATCCGACCCTTTAATGTGCGTCAATTACAGCCACATTCTCCTCAACCTCAGTGAGTAAATAAACACCCTGAAACTGGTGGATAATCATCACAACCACTTTTGTCTTACTGCAGAACCGAGATGACATGCAGAGTCAGGCCTATGCTTTAAATAGTCAGCAGCAATCAAAGAAAATAGATGAACTGTCAGAGCTCAAGTGTTTACAAGCACGGCAGAATCTTAAGTAATTATAAGTAAATTTATAGCATTTCTGACTAAGTGGTAGCAGAAAGGTCTCTGACGGAGAGCCAGTGGTGTGTGTCGAACTGATTTAAAAACAGTGAGGCTGCCCGGCCTGGGGTAAACCCTCAGAAAAAGTCCACTTCACATCCCACAACAACCACATCTCAATGAGGAGGAACGCTGAAGACATCTGCTGGACCATTACACAAACTTAGCTGCACTTTAAAGAGCACTCAGTCTGCTGTGCCACTCCGGTTAGACTTCATTTTTAAATGTCTGTTTGTTTCTCTCTTAATAATACCTTTGCTTTAAGCAGTGCTAAATTTGGCCGCCTTTTTGATTCAGTACTTAAATTAAAATACACAATGGGCCTGATCTACTAAAGGTTTACGTGTATAAAAACATGTGCAAACTTGATAGCGCGCGTGCAAAACTGATCTTCTAACAGGGTGTATCGAGGATTGCGTCTGTCAATCCAGCAAAATAGCAAGCGCAATCCACTTAGCGTGTTTGCTTGATATGCAGAATACATGCACATTATCAGAACGTGCAAAATACTAGGGAGGAGGAGATGCAAATGTAATCATGTAGCACCCGCAATGTGATTTATCAAACCCACAATTGATTGCGCGCACTGTTTTTGTATCTATATTAAGCATGTTTGAAAGGCAGTTGCAAGACAGGCACAGCGATGCACACAGAGGGCTACGGTCATTGTGGTGAGAAACAGGGGTCGCAACAACCAAATATTTTCCGTCACTGACTGAATTTTCTGATGAATGACGAAAAGACTTGAAGGCTGTCTGTCATTATGATGGACTGGGAAAAGAGGGATGATCCAGTGTGCCATGCAGACACGCGCGTAAAGTAAACCCTCTCTATTTTGCGCTCTCCATGGAGGAGGTCATTTAACCTATGTAAAAAAAAAAAAACCTTTAGAGCCAGAATCCCTCCGTATGTCACTGACTGCATCACACTCTCCACGCACTGACAGCGAGTTTAGGAGTTGTCAGTTCGTGGAGAGTGTGACGCAGTCAGTGCATAAAAGACAAGAGTACCCACGCGGTCTATGTGTGCGTAACTGTAAGACTGCTCTTCACATGAGAGGTTATTGGTGATGAAGCTGTGTGACTATGTGAATGTTGTCATTTATATTATGTTTAATTGTAATCGAAAAGGAAAATGAAAAATGACAGATAAAGATATGGCATGAGGGAAAAGTGACAACCTTGTCCGTCAAAATGACAGACAGCAAAACAGGTTACTGCAAGTGTGTTTGTTTGCCTTCAACTCCATGGCTTCAAACTTCATTTTTTGTTTATTGCCACTCTGCTCCCCCAAACTTTCCTTGGCGACAGCCGGTAGCACATGCAAAATCCTTCTTCAAAGAGGGCAGTCCACACCACTTTTGCACCTGTTATCAATTTCGTACGCAGTGATAGTAGATCACCCGCAACACGCCCACTAATAGCATGTGCAATTTTTTAGTTTGCACCAACAATTTAGCACCAGTTATTTGGGAACTTAGTAGATCAGGCCCAATATTTGTAATCATATTTAAGGTCTTTTGTCCTTCACACCTCAGTTTAGGTCAACTATGGTTTACATTGAGGGCCACCTAACATCTGCTGAAGGATAAAATGATAGACAGTATGAAATTTGATATATTCTAAGAAATTTATTCAAAGATACGTAACAAAATCTAAATCACAGAGGAATGTAAATGGCTCTGATCAACTTTTTAGCATCTTAGTGTCATTTCATCAGGTTCGGGTACTGAGAACAAACTTTAAAATTTAAAAAATCAATAAGAGATGTGATTTTTGTTTCTGCTTTTCAGTCACTAAGATTAAACCTCCGTGAGGACACTGCTGTACATATAAGCCTCACGTATATTCAGAAACTTGCTGTGTCACCATGGCAGTAAGTCATGTTACGTAGCTTAAACACATAGTTTCGGTGGGAGGATCATGGCGAATCACACTGGAAATTTGACTGAACTCCGCTAAAAGATAACAGCTTTGGAAGATCTTCGGTATGAACAAGATACTTAAAATGACATGATGAAAAATTTCCTTCAACACAGTGTGACCGCGAGGAAATGCTTTGGTCAGTGTGTTACGATCTCCTGTCCACTTATAACACTCAACTTATTTATTTATTTTTTTAAGTTAGCGTTAAACACACAAGGGGGCTCTTTTAAGGAAATTAGAAAACCTTTTCCTTTTATTTTCTATAAGGCAAAAAAAAATATTCTCCATGCAAAAATAAACCCTGTCAACAAATAAAATGAGTGAAATTTTTTCCCAAAGCCAACCAAACTTTTAACTAATTAATCCCTCACCCAGCACTTATGCACCCGATGTGCATAAATTTACATAAAAAGTAGGACAACTAAAATTCATATAAACAATCTCAGTTCTTAAAAATACCAAAATAAATGTTCAATTCCAAACGAACGAAAAACGCAATATGGTCCACTTTAAATCTAAATCTAATCCTGTCCCTTTTAATTATTTTTAAAGTCTGTGACGCTCGCGAACGGAAGAGTCAAATCGGATCCAAAAAAAAAAAAAAAACAGAGTTAATCCCCAAGGCAAAAGAGGTAAAAAAAAAAAAAAAAAAAAGAACTTGCGATCGATCACTCAGCCACTGGTATACCAGGTAAAAAAAACAAAAAACGAAACGATCTCACCCGCGGTCCTGCGTACTCCAACCAGCGAGATAAATCCGTCTGAGATGCCTCCTGGCGCACGCTCCAGAGTCCGCTCAGAGAAGGACGGTCTGTATTCCGGGACAGGTAATGGTTATTTGTAACTGCTGTACTCTTTTAGTTCGTTTTACCAGTACCTAAGAGCGTACAGCTTGATACTTTTTGTGTTTTTCCTCAGGTCCTTTTCCAGGTCCACCTGCTCCATTGTCTTTGTTTCCCGGCTTTCTCCTCTCCGCCCCTTCCTCTGGGGCACTTCCTCCCCTTATAGCCTCGTCCACTTTTGTTTTATCATTTAAACAAACATATTCAAACATAGATGACAGTAAGTACCCCTCCAACATCCACATAGATTAACAGGGAATTAATTTTTTTTTTTTTCATCATCAAAGAAAACCTTTTGTTTCTCATGCTCTCTAACTTACATAACGTATTACATTATTTTATAGGTGACACTGTCACACACTTCAAGCCTATTTAATGCTTGACGCGACTGTGAGTGTCTGCGTGGTGATGTCACGCTTTTAGACACACCCCCGCCACGGAGATCCATGTTGCTGATTTTCAGCTGGCCGTGCAGATCCCCAAAATTTTAACAGACACAGACAAGGACAACACAACACCGGAAATGTTGTCTAGAGCTATACCTGGGCAAAAGCCAGTAGAAGACAAAGAGGAAATGGGGAAGTTTGAGGAGCAGCTAAAAGATCTCTATGACTGTTCAATGACAGAACATACAGACATTTTGCCAACAAACTTCTTCTTCTGTGACATTACCAGTAAGAACAGACTGAGACAATGGATTAATATTTTGGACTTAATGAATGGAAGACAAAGTTTCGTAGACTCTGCTACAGTTTATGTAAGAGGATGACAGAGCAGCAGGAACAGCAGATGAGTGGATGGCATCCAGAAGTTACTAGAAGATTCTGATCTGTATCAATACTATTGGGGCACCTTAAAGCAGCACTGGGGTAAGATTACGGCTTTTTAGCTCTGTTGGGGCTTCTATGGTCGTTGAGTGTAACTGCGAGGTTACAAAAACAGAGCCCCTCACACCAACGTGCATTTGTTGACATACAGAGGGAGGAGAAGCGAGCTGACAGGACGTCCGAAGAGACAAATAAACCATGTGGACTGATAAGGTACAGTCTGATCATGTTTTTTGGTTTGTAGTTTTTTTGTGTGTAAGTGTTCCTACCATCCACATCGAAGTTACATAGTGCCAGTGAAGGTGATTCAGACCCCCTTAGACTATGACAGAGGTGTCATACAACCTGTTGTAAGGTGATGTACCATCACAATGATTCTAGAAAAATTATTGTAGGGTGGAAAAACTACGTAGTGTTGGTTTAACTTCAGATTTTAATTCACTTACTTTTTGATACTTAAAACTGCAGTCGGTAGAAAGCCAGAAAACGGTTGATTTTTGAGTCTCATCTGAGTTAAGTTTTGTTTGTCTCCGCCCTGAGACCCTCCTGCGAGACGAGCACGCGCATACTGCATTTTTTCGACAGAGTCGCCATCGAGCCACTGCTGGAATTCACCGGTACACTTAGCACAATTTTTTTCAAACTGTTAGCAGCATTTCAATTACCGGTAGCCGTTTGTCATCTGCTTTCATGAAATGTAACTACACAACACAACTGTCACCGCAACACATTACGACAAATATTACAAGGTTATTCATTTAGCAGCTTACCTGTCCAAGAGAAGAGAGGCCAGCTCCGAATCCAACTTAGACCGAGGCTATCCCGCAGTTCTCTCCATTTCTGATGCGCGAACTGCATGTCTGTGATGTCATCTTAGTCACTATTCAGCCTTGCTGTTCAATCTCACTGATTGGCTGTTGCGCCAGGACTTAAGGCAAATATTTTGCAGAAATTGGATACTTAACACGACTACAAAAAGGATGCTTGAATCTGACGCGACACAACGCAAATACACTTTGGTGTGAACAAAGCTTTAAGCTGCCTTTCTTTGAATGGTAAATTTAATGCTGTAAATGATAATTGATGAATATTAGACAATTAAAATGATTAACTCTGGTCCTTTTTTTATCAATTCACAACATCTTTCATCAATTTATTGGAAATTTGATCACATCACTTTAAGGTTTATCAAAGAATTTTTTATATATTAGATGTTTCTTTATCACTTCATTTTTTAATCAACACAAGTTTATATAAGTTTGTAATATTCACTTTCATCACTGTTTTTGTTTACTTTCATCCTTCATTCCTCTCCTTACTTCTGAAAGTCCTGCTCTTAATTTTCTCCTGTATGTGCTTGAATATTCATTTGCACATTTGTAGTATCAAACTACTGTAAGTGTATGTTGCTTTGAAAATTAACTCTGCATGTTCTTTGCATGCTCTAGAGAAGCTTATGGAAAGAACCAATTTCTGCCTGCCATGCAGAAATAAAATGCGTAATGGAAAACTGATAAGCCAAACATTATCCCTTACTCATTTGAGCTGCCTGAAGAAAATTACAGCATTTGGGTGAATCAAAGTATTTACCACATTACCATATTTGTGCAGCATATGACATGATTTATAGACAATCATGAGATCATTTACATCTCGTGTGGCTCACTGAGGAGGATTTACAGAGTCCGCTTTGCTGATTACAGAGTGAGTTTTGTTGCTTAAACAATGTGAGCTGCAGTCAGCATACACGCACAGAAATGCTTTATAATCAGGGACTATTTTTAGACACTTTCAATCTTTCATTTAGGATAACAGTGGGATTTGTTCAAAGTCTCTTGTTCTTGTTGAAAGTCTTTAACAAAGTCAGATAAACAAAAAGCTGAAGTGAGTGACGCAGAACACCCCACAAATGCACTGGTATGGATGTGTTACCTGCACAGAGTTGGAGTGTTTTGGTAAAACATCCATTTTCATGCACGTGGATCAAGCACAAATTATAGCTTGACTTGTCAGTTTAAGCCCACAACTGCCCTGGCCCCCCACATGCACCGGAGCAGGCCCAACAAGAGGAATGGATGGGCCCCTGAATAGCTCAAGGAATTGGCCCCCTCATTTTATGACATTGATAGAAATGAATGAATGCTGTTCACTGATAAGTTCCCCTCCTTGTCTTGGTCCAGCATTGCTGTGGGAGCACTTTCAGTTGTGCTAGCTGCCTTCGCTGCTTTCTCCTATGTTGTCTCCTTGCTTAATTTTGCCCTGAGTTGCTCAGATCAGGTTGTTGTTTGGGTCCAAAGCCCTCGATAGTTCTACCCTTCTTCTCTCTTTTCTTTGGCATCTGGATTTATGTTTAGGTCCTGGCATTTTTAAAACCAGTCCAGCATTACTGGCACAACATTGAAGTTCAGTGTGACTGCCCACAATGTTAACGTTCCAAGTACAAAACAAAACAAAACAAAACAAAACAAAACAAAACCAAGAACTAAAGAAACAGGCTCATACCATTTCTGTGGAAGGGGGGAGGGCGTTGTTTAATGCTGTCTAACTTTTTATAATAAACTGATTGGATTATTTAATTTTACTGATTCACTATGTAATTTGGGGTATTTGGGTTAAAAACGTGTTTTGATTGTCATTGCTCCAATATAGCGTAGCATGTACTTGCAAACCTCCATGGCCCCCCCTCAGCCACTGGGCCCAAGAAATCTTCCTGCTTTATCCCCCCTTATGGGCGCAGTGTTACTTTTGACAGCACTTTTTAATATAGTTTTAGTTATAGTCATTTGCCTAGAATATCTTTTAGTTTTATTCATAATTTAGTCAAATAAATTGTTTTAATTTAAGTCTAGTTTAAGTTGATGAAATTTCACATTTTAGTCGATGAAATCTACTGTAAATTTAGTCGACTAAAAAATGAAGTGTAAAGTGTAAGGCATTTTTTTATGTTTCCTTGAATTTCTGAAGTCATGTTTTACACTTGGATAAAATGAAACATCTAATAACTCTTTACTGAATGCTAGTAAAGTTTGAATGTGTAAATTAACAGAAACAAATTGAACTTTTGTGTGAAGTGCAGTCACCTTTATTTAGGCTACCTGGCAGAGCATCTCAGTAACAATACCAGAACTGACAACAAACAGTGAACCTGCTCTACATGAATATATCAATTCATAAAGAGAGTAGCTCTGATTGGATCACTCCCCAACTTATCCCACCACCACAAAGCTAAGGCAGCTGTGATTGGATGTCCCTCTTAACCCATCCAACCTTTTCACACAACCAAAGTAGCTGTGATTGGATATATTCCTAACTTGTTTCTTTCTACATGATGAAATTAGGTCTGATTGGATTAAGTCTCTGTCAAAGATTTTTGTCTAGTTTTTATTTGTTGAATAAATTAGTTTTATTTTTTGTCGATGTGGACTTGTTTTTATAAGTTACTGTCTAGTTTTCGTCAGGGGAAAAATGTTGTTGACAAAAACTATGACGAAAATAATTAGTCAACAAAGTTAACACTGTATGGGCAGCCTTGCACCAGGGGTATAATCAACATAATGGGAAATCTTTTCTACAGGATGGTGATATGCCCCCTTTAAGGTACACTCATCACTTATTATTGTTCGGGACACCTATTCAGCTGCTAGTTAATGATAATGGCTAATCAGCCAATCCCATGGCAGCAACTCAAGACATTTAGGCATGTGGACAAGGTCAAGACGACCTACTGATGTTCAAACTGATCATCAGAAAGAGAAGAGAGGGGATTCAAGATAATCTGAACATTGCATTGTTGGTACCAGATAGGTGAAACTGTTTCAGGATCTACTGGGATTTTCTCACACACTCTCTAGGAAAACAGAGAATGGTCTAAAAAAGATAAATATCCAGTGAGTGGCAGGTCTCTGGGCAAACCACTTAGTTGATGACAGAGGTCAGAGGTGAATGGCCAAAGTGGTTTGAGCTGATGGAAAGGCAACAGTAACTCGAAGAAGCACTCATTACAACCAAGGTTGCCCATAAGGGGGGAAAAGGGGAAAACTCTTTGGGGCCCAGGGTCATGTGGGGGCCCATGACGCTAAGTAAGGACATATTCCAGTTTATATTTAGACCATTGCTTCATATCATCTTAAACCATAATACTCAACATTTCCAATGAAAACAAGAAAAAAAATCATCTTATTTTTCGTTTCCTGTTTCAAAGAGCAAACCCCCTCCTCCTGAAATGATCCCTTATTTGTGTGATATAAATGCTGTGGATGGGACCATTGAATTTGACTTTAAAGGGTTATTTCAGATTTTTTGAAGTGTGGTTGTCCGAGGCCAGTGGCACTAGTAAATATGAGTACCAATACAGGAACTTGCGAGCTTTGCCTTGGAGGGAAAATATCCAGGAGCAGGCAGTAGCTGGTACATAGCAGTACATGGTGCCACTGAAAGCCTCGTAATTAACTGTAAAGAAAATATATACATCCATTATCATTATGATTATACATGTACACTGCCTGGCCAAAAAAAAGTCGCCACCTGGATTTAACTAAGCAAATAGGTACGAGCCTCCTATTGGATAATTACGGCATGGGTGATTGTCTTTCAGCTGGCAACAAGTTATTAAACCCCAGCTGATGCAATGAGTAGCTTCTCATTTCTTAAACAACCATGTGGAAAGACACATCCTGTGGTCGTGGAAAAGATGTTAGTCTGTTTAAGAAGGGTCAAATCATTGGCATGCATCAAGAAGAGAAGAAATCTAAGGAGATTGCAGAAACTACTAAAATTGGATTAAGAACTGTCCTGGAGGAAGGTCATGTGGTCTGATGAGTCCAGATTTACCCTGTTCCAGAGTGATGGGAGCATCAGGGTAAGAAGAGGCAGGTGAAGTTATGCACCCATCATGCCTAGTGCCTACTGTACAAGCCTGTGGGGGCAGTGCTATGATCTGGGGCTGCTGCAGTTGGTCAGGTCTAGGTTCAGCAACATTATGTGCCCAAAGAATGAGGTCAGCTGACTACCTGAATGTACTGAATGACCAGGTTATTCCATCAATGGATTTTTTCTTCCCTATTCCAAGATGACAATGCCAGGATTCATCAGGCTCAAATTGTGAATGAGTGGTTCAGGGAGCATGAGACATTTTCACACATGGATTGGCCACCACAGAGTCCAGACCTTAACCTCATAAAGAATCTTTGGGATGTGCTGGAGAAGGCTTTGCGCAGTGGTCAGACTCTCCCATCATCAATACAAGATCTTGATGAAAAAATTAATGCAACACTGGATGGAAATAAATCTTGTGACATTGCAGAAGCTTACTGAAACAATGCCACAATGAATGCATGCTGTAATAAAAGCTAAATTTGGTCCAACAGAATATTAGAGTGTGTGACCTTTTTTTGTGGTGGCAACTTTTTTTTTGGCCAGGCAGTGTATTATGATCCTTTTATATGTTTGTGTGAAAAGCCTTCATGCTGAAACTAGAAACTGGAAACGAGAATATCTTGTCTCTGATAGCAGAGGACTGCGCCGTCACAACAGCAGAAGAACTCCATCTTGTCCCTGATAAGAACGCCGTCACATCAACAAAAGAACACAGTTTCTGAATGAGAAAGATGACCATTGTTGTGACACCTTTGTGTAACTCTGAACTGCAATATCATTGGCTGATGCCTGTGTGATAAACTGTACCTTGACTGTTTAAATATGAGAAGCTTAGACGCACAATTCAGTGCATGAGGAAGTTGCATTCTGTTGTAAACTGCACGTACTCCTTCGAAGTAAATGATCAAAAGATTCCTTTCTCCTGTCGTTCTTTCCACATGGGCTGCTGAGTCAGGGGAAGTTTGGGTAATTATCCTGACATTAACCCATTTACAGGTTAAAACTACTCAAAAAAATACATTGGCACAACAAGATGCTATAGTAAGACTGTTTTCAGCACTTAACTTTTCCTGGCAAAAAGGGAGATTCTCATCATGGATGTGCAGCCAAAAAATCTGCAGAAACTGTGATGCTATCATGTCATGATGGACCAAAATCTGTGAGGAAAGTTTCCTGCACCTTGTTGAATCCGTGCCACAAAGAATCAAGGCAGTTTCAAACAAAAAGGGGGTCCTAGCACTAGCAAGGTGTAACTGAACACTGACTGTATTTGTTGTTTCAAATAATGACTTGGAAATAGATCAGGGCACTTAAAAGCCTCTATTGATTTTAAATAATCTTGATTGATTACCACTGTTACTATTACTTCATGTATGCTCCAATTAAATTAATCAGAGCCTCAGCTCCCTAAAATTAGCCTAAAATGGCTTGTGGTGCTGAGTGTAAAGGTGGGAGTTTCTAGGGCCATGTGGAGAGAGCCCTCCTTGCAGTACCCCCTCCTCTTTTCTCAGGTACTCAGCGGGACAATAAGCAAGTGACAGATAAGGAATGATTTGCTAAAAGCAAAAAACCTCAAAAATAAACAAACCATTAGGCCGTGCCACAGGAGAGCTGGGTTAGCGCTTCTAATTCAGGTGAATTGCAGACAAATTTCCCCCCTGGCTGGCACACTTACAGCTGTAATAATACCGAGGGGGCTGCAGAGGGACCGGGGCTGCAGACTAGCCTGCACAGTATCCACACTCAGACTGAGTCTCACAGCAACACCTCACAGGGGCAGAGCAAAAACAGGGCACATACATCATTATTAATATGCACGCTTGGTTTTGAATGGAAATGTGTGGTTTGCCCATGCATTTTAATGTCATTAAATCTTTTTTTAAACATATGTGTGAGAGGTTTGCTTCTGCAGGGGGAAAACACGGGACAAACCCAGACGGAAAGAGCACCCAGGGTGAATTCGTTCGTGTTTTCTTTACCAGGAGCGCTCTGTTTATTTTTCGTTTCTTTGGTTTCAAAGCGTGGGCACCAAACTGCAAAGGAAACATGTATGATTAAAATTAAAGTGTTTTGATTGAACACTGTTTTTCCAGCTTGTGGCACAAACATTTGCAGTTTTGTCCTTTTATAGAGATTTTAATGACCTGTTGGGCGCACTTGGCCTTAAATGATGTGTTACAGGAAATAAACTTCAGAGAGATACGCCTCACCGTTACCCTCAGTGAGATTATGTAAAGCTAACTTAATGGGTTTGATGTTTACCGTGGCGAGTATTCGAAGCTTTGAACTCCTCAGAAAAGCAATATCCAGCGGCTTTCAGTTGTGATTAAGCAAAACGTGATCTGTGTGCGGAGTGGGAGTTCAGCAGAGAGAGCGTTTAGGAGTATAAGGACATGTTCAGTTTGAATCAGCGAGGCCACACACTCGTATGTTTTCACCGTGGCACAGTCGCAGGAAACCTCGCTCATCAGTGAGCACTAACAGGCGTGTGTGCAAGCGCGAAGGGCACAGCAATGACATGGTCCTGAGCGCCTGATTGCAGGCATCTTGAAAAGATCTAGCTGGTCCTGGCTCGCCACAGGTCGCCTTTCAGTGGGCTGTCGTTACCGCTGAGGTGAGCTCTCACACGCCGACCCACACACACACTGACCCACATACACACACATACGGGGGGTCGGGGGGATGAATGAGCGCACTGAGGCCTGGGCCTGATCAAGCGAGTGGCGGGCGGGAGTTGGTGTAAGGAAATCCTCTGGTGGGACTATCAGAGCACATTAGACTGAGCAGGCCCCAGCTCTGGAGCTCGCAGCTGCAGAGCGAGCACACTGAGGCAGTATTTCAGTGGCTGCTAAACGCTCTCGCTTTAATCCTAATATAAATATGTTAGCCAAATTGGGAAAAGAGGCCTCATTTAGCTTTTTCACAAATTCTATGTAACCAGGATTAATTACTTATGCAGACGCTAATCATCAAACAGAAATGTGAAGCAAAGGCAAATATGGTGTGGAGAAGACTTAGCACCTTCATCCAGGAGCTGAGGAAGTCTATTCAGCTGCCCTTTAACTGCCCCCTTCAATCCTAAACTGGATTTTCTGTCATTTAGATTTTTAAGAAAATTAATAAAGTTGCCCCGCTTCACATTAATGATAATATGTTTCGGGGATGGGAAGCAGCCATGTAAATGAAAAATGAAAGCTCTTGCCTAATGCACCTGGCCTGAGTTTGATTCCCACATGGGCCCCATTGGCCATGTGTCTTCCCTGTCTTTCTCTCTGTTCCAGGGTCTGTCCGCTGTTTCTCCACTGTCAATAAAGGCAAAAAATGTCCACAAAATGTTATCACTGAACAAAAAATTGTATCATAATCACGTGTATTTTTTGATATCTTTTTTCAAAAAATGTTAATTACAATACAGTTAGACTTTGTGGTACAGTGTACCAAGAAGCATTAAAAAAACATTGGCATGGCACGTTCAAAAGAAGTGCACAAAATGAATAACAGCCTTTCTGACAAACTTTACACCGAGTATCAAAAGCGTCTGTTAAAAAGGTTTTGCAAGTATAAAATACATTATTTTCATGATTAAAAGATCAGTTAATTCATTAAGGCACATTCCACATCCCAAAATGTACCTTGTACAAAACAATATGGCAGCATCCTTCGGACTAAAACAGACTTTTTTCCAGCTCAAGAAAGGGAGTCATATTTCCCCTTTCTTGACTTGTTTCATGCACTGAAAGGGAAACTGAAGAGTTTTGTCATGAAGGTTTGTCCACTAACAGGTATTCTCCATGTAAAGTCAATGTACAGCTGCGATGGTGTGGGGTCAAACCTCCGGCGACGTGACGGCCACAATCTGGGCAACCTGCAGCCAGGTCGCATCGCTCAGTCGCCAAAGTTGAAAAAATTTAACTTTTCAGGAGATGTCACATGTGGCTGTGCCTCAACAGCCAATCAGCGTTAGGTGGGTGGGTGACAACACCCGTGACAGGGTGTTTTTTTTCACAGAGTGACAATCCATGTCCATGTCACTAACATTAGTCATTAAGTACATTAGTTCTGCCTAGACGGGACCGCAGAGAACTCAGATGATGCTGCTGCAGGGCCATCCGCTGCAGTGTTTTGTGCTTGGTAGGTGAGTGAAAAGGATACAGCTGGAATAATGTCAGCTAATACATCCTGTTATATGATATTATATGATCACGGTGAAACTCAAGCAAGCGCAACGTCACTGAGCGACTGTGACAAAAGGAAGTTTTTATGGACAGGGGATGCAACTTGCGTGGGTGACACAATCTCAGTCACCAAGTCATGGTCACGTTTGATGTGAATGCACCTTTTAGAGGGCACTGTGTCAAGTTTTGTAAGCTAGAAGGGTAACTTGGAAGGTAGGGGGGTTATCATAGCATGGGTGGAGGAGACCACCCTAGCATCCCCACAACAACAAAGTATGAAACAGAAGCAATACAGCCGCTGGTCACTATGTGGCTTTTTTTCCTGTTTACAGGACAACCTTGTCACCAGAAACTGAAAGGTTTTTCCTTTGTGTTACAACACAGGTCTGCACACTAACACTTTCCAGAGAAGACAAACTTTAACAAATGCGTCTCCGCTTGTCAGAGTATTGCCGCAGCAAATCCAAACTTTGTTGGAAGAGCGATAACAAACCGAGTGCAGCAAGCTGCAAACATGTTGCTCGGTAGCTATTGTTGTTATTTCTCCTAGGTGTGCGCTCAACCTTCATCTGAAAGAGTATATGCGCTGTGTGTCATCGTTTTCCCTGACAACGCTGATTCCTGTTCAGATAGAGACGACAAGGAATACTTTTGCAAGACTTTTCCCTCTGGACCCTGGTCTCAAAAGTTTTTGGATTCAGTAACTCCGGGCAAACAGAAGGTGCAAATGCAACAAAAACTCTCAGTTTTTGGTCAATTTTGTTGTCGTGTAAATAGGGCCTTAAAGTTTTTTCCATAGGACGGCACCTCCTCAAAAAGCACTATATCGTATTTGGTCCACTGGGCAGACACCCTTGAAGGTACTTTTTGTCATGTTTAGTCTTAAAAAAGTCATCCAAAGGGGCACTATACTGTATAATATTCACTACTGGGGCATCACTGGGGATTACTATGGCCCTCCCTGTTCCCCAGTAAGTTCACCAGTGTGTCCCTGTG
Organism: Cetoscarus ocellatus; assembly: GCA_037902135.1. Lineage (NCBI taxonomy): Eukaryota > Metazoa > Chordata > Actinopteri > Labriformes > Labridae > Cetoscarus > Cetoscarus ocellatus. The sequence continues at coordinate 3,443,803 of JBAMNC010000579.1, read as the reverse complement.
TGCATGTGTGCGTCTGTGAGGGCGCTGTTCCAACAGGTGTGCTCCTCTCTCACCAACATGCAATCAGACACTGTTAGTAAACAGTCTGTCCTTTCTCAAAGTGCCTCACAGATTTGCCAAAGGAAGTCAAATTGCTGCAAAACGACCTCATTTGGCACCAGGCTTCAACATGTATGCTTGAGTGAGCGTAATTGTTTGCAGGGGGGAGTTGGTCAGTTTCAGGTTTGAAATCTTTGGGCATACCTTCACTGAGCAAAAACTGCAGCTGAAATCAAACCTGCTCTGTGTTTGCTCTGGGAGGTGATTAGCCGGAGGAGTTAGGATTTCAAATATTCCCAATGAGGCCACTCTGTGGACAAAAGCTTGAGATTTATCATTGAATTTGTGACTCATTAGAAATGGATTAACCCCATGCATTCAGTTTCAGAGTCATTATGCCTAAGTGGAGCATGTACAGCAACAGATTGGTCTTGGAAATTGGTTTCATTATTAAAGTTATTAGCCATCAGCAAAAAAAGACGGAGCATAATCTCTCTCCTCTTGTTGTCAGTGGAGAAAATGAGGATGTTAGCGTTGGCTCGGTGTCAAGCATGATGTATGTGCTGCGGTTGATACCAGCTCACTGCAGACTCAGGCTGTGAATAGGTGACTTATTGGAGATGTACTCACTGTTAAAAATGCTGATGTGTGATGGCCGCCATATGCTCCTCATGTTAGCTCAGCATGTTGGCTGTTTGTGTCCTCTAATATTAAACAATACGAAAGAAGGCAGTTTCAAAAGGAGCGGGAGGATCCCTGTCAAGACAGACGATGTGCCAGTCAACACAGCAGCAGGAAAAACAATGACAGGAAGGTTTGATGACAAACTGGTGAGCTCTCAATACTCCTTATCCAAACAATGTGTTATTAAGACTGCAATGACATAAACAGGTCTGTTAATCTACCTGATGATGGATAAATTCTGTTAGAAGTTTGAGGAAGTTTTGGATCAAGTTCAGTTTAGTAGTGACTCTCCGTTGATCTCATCTGTGTTTGTGTTAGCTCATTTTCTGTATTAGCTGTATTTTCATAGATACAAAGCTCAGATTTGTATGTGATGATATACTGATGAAATGCATCACAGTGGTATTTCACTAGTCCATCTGTGAAAGAGGCCATAGAAAGTGTCTGGGGAGGGCAAACCCTTTACAGAATCGGGCAGGTGATTGGACGATCGTTCCGTCAATGAACATTTATTACAGGCCAATCAGATAATGTAGTAGGCAGGAGCTAATGCGCTACAGAACATGAGCGTCTTCCTAAAACAAACTCTCATCAAAACATGTCTGAAGTGGAGCAAAAACATTCTTATTATAGAGAAGTTTGCAGTGTTGAATTTGTTTTTCATTTAATAAAGAAAGAAAGTGGTCGCAATCTGATCTCTACTAAAGCTGTTAGCATCTATGCTAATCCTTGTACGAGCAGTCACTTCCTGCTGTTGTCTTGCTCGTAGCTCGTTTCTCTTCCTGCTCTGAAAGACTCTGATTTGGGCTGTGATGCTTTGGGCTGCTCAAAATTATTGTAGAATGGAGCTTGGCAAGATGGATTTGACTGATTACAGACAATAAATCAGGCAGATCCAGCTGCTGCGCAAAGTTATAACAATGGAGCATTTCAGACAGCACTCTCTCTTTTCTCTTGTGCTTTAACTACAACATGTATTACCTCAGTCAGTCAAAGTCACCAGTTATACACAATCCTTCAGACGGTAAGACAATAAGTTTCTTTACATCATTCAACTGTTCCTCAACAAAGCCCCTGCGTTGAGAACAATTTATGATGCAACGAAAGACTACGTATCCTTCTGCCAGTAACTCCTCTCATTAGATGTTCAGGTCAGAATGGTGCAGTGAGGTCAGGTAGCAGTCACTGGGGCAGAGACTGATATAAATCTAACTCCCTGGATATAATGAAGATGAGTTGCTCCTGTATTTGTAAAAACAGGCAAAACAAATGGCCAATATTCCGGTTTCACTGCCTTCTGTTGCATGGCGTGGGCCTTCGCCAACTTTGGCTTGGACATCAGGACTCATCCCTCTGCAGCGACAAAGCGTTGTGTTTGCAGTGCCTATCTTAACGATCAGGACTACAACACACAACAGCAGTTTTAAAGGCTGACTGAAATGAAAGTGCTTCAATGAAAGGTCCAGGAGAAGTGGTGTTACTAAATCCCATTGGTGACAGCACTAGGCCTACAGATTTGAGGACATGGATGGGCTCACAGTTCATGCATCTGCACCAGCAGGTAACTTATGATCTGTCCTGCTCCTCAGTTTCTCATCCCTCTTTCTTCCCATCGGCTCCCTTGAATTGAGGACTAACAGCATGTTGTTTTGTTACCAGAGTTCAAAACACTTATTTCAGTTCAGTTTTAGTAAAGTTAGTGTTTGTTGTTTCTTCTGATGACCTGACCAGCTGATGGTGGAGGGATACAGAACCCCTACATCGCAACAAACAAAACACAACGGCTTTTTTTCAAACGCTTAAACGCTGTAAAGACTCTTACTGTAGTGTTTAGTTCAGCTAATTTGTTTTTGAGCAGTTTTAACCTATAAGTGAGACAAAACTTGCAAGTTTCTTTAGTGGCAAACATATTTCCTGGTGTCATGATTCATGAAGGCGTAAATGAGGTTGGGTCCTTCCTCTGAAACATTGACATAAGCTGTGTCGGCTAAATGAGGAGGTTCTTGTATTGGTCTTTGCCCTGGACCTCCAGATAACTACCACCTGCCCCTGCCCCACCTAGTATCTCTCATGTCAGTGGAGTGCTTGATCTATGAGCTGCATGTGTGTGTTAGCAGACATGACCCGGCCAGGCGCGGCACCTCATGTCGGGTGTCAGGCTGAACGAGTTGTAGCTGTCAACAGTGATGCTTTATTGGGGCATTTCCTCCACCGCCCTGACATGTGCTGTCACTTCAGTGTGGTAGGCACTTCCATCTGCCCGCTAACAGCCTCTCCTGTCAGTACACACACACATACACACACACGTTTGTTTGTGTTACTCTCTCGCAAGAGCACACACACTCAAAACACTCACTATCAGATATCCCTCACACACCTCCTCGTTGTCTCGCTGCCAAAAAAACAATCACGCTGGACCGGAGCAGACATTTTTCAGCCGCTGACAGCTTTTCACCGGAATAACTTATCAACTTGGCACCGATGTTGGAGACATTTTTCATCATGTATCACTTAAGTGTTAAGCATGTGTTGTCTCTGCCGCAGTGAAAAGTTAATTTGGCTTTCACAGATACGGGTCTATGAAAGCCAGCTTGTATGCTGTTAGATTAAAAGTGCAGAATGATGAAATCTTGTGCTGATATGTCCAAGTCCTGATAAAACATTTAACCACTGGAAAAACTTTGACGGCTTATCTTAAAACTGTGGAAGTGCCGGATTTATGATCTGAAATAAAACTGTAAATGAAGACGTTTTAGCAGAGTCAGAAGGGAAGATGTTTGATATTTTCAAGTTGGTTTAATATTTGTCAGATTCACCCACGCTGTTCCTAAAACATTAATAATCATAGGTGAGTGGATTTTTGTAAACAGCGGTATGACCATCCGCTGACTTCAATTTTAGCACTTAAATAAAAGGAAAGGTATGAATGCTGTAGGCTCAGATCCTGTAGGGTCCACAAAACACACTGAATGCAAAGTTGATTATTTAGCAAATGCAGTTTTCTTATTTCCAGTCAAACAGTTTCAGTTGATAAAAGCTGCATAATCCTGATAAATACAGATAATAATTCATTTTAGAAATGTACATGCTAATGTCAATGTGATAAATAAAAATACCAATTCAGTTGGCAAATTTTATGCTTTAATGTCTTGACAATAATTATACTTAGTAAATAAGATAAATTCACATCATTGTGGGTTGCAATTATAAAATTTCAATCAATTATGGCCTAAAGTTTTTCTTTCTACTTTTTGAAAAAAAGGGTTTTGTCTTTGCATTTCTCTAAGCTGTTGTATTTTGAGTAAATTCAGTCTTCTTTTTGTCAAATATGTTTTAACAAACACAGCCATTAGGATGTGATATTAGTCAGTATAAAGTTTAATATAAGGGTGTGAGTCTACATAAACAGGCAGTTTATTTATTTCTTTAAGACATGTATAATCCTTTAGAACTTTTACATTGAAAAAGCAAGAGCAATTAAGCGAAAGTCTGGGTTTTTTGAAGTGGGGTTGTATGAGGTACATGGCATTAGCCAGAACATGAGCCACACTGACAGACAGCAGCCCTTAATTTGTGCCATAAAACTCTTCAGAAAGGCAAAGGGAGGCGACAAAATGCTGCATGTGGTGTCGCCAAAGATGCATAGGGCTCTAATTTCCTGGCGCAACTCAGGGTGGCGCAGCGTGAGGCAGCCTGGCGCACCCTGCGCAGTGGTAATTTTGTCCGGCGCACTACTGTGCGCAGCCAGTTTGGCAATTTGGTCAACCGGCTGCGCCGAGATGGGTGTGACAGTGCACCAGGGGGAGTTGTCGAAAGATTCAGCTTGGCGCAGTGACAATTTCGTGCCAAAAAAAACGCGTGGAAGGTGCGCTGAAAGCTCGCCAGCTCCAACCTGGTCTATTTTCGGTGCAGGCGAGGCGCACCCTGTGCAGTGGTAATTTGGCTGACAGGCGCACAGTGCGCACACGTCACCAAAACCTCACAGGCAGGTGTCCAGAGTGTCAGGCACATTTCAATGCAATAAACAATCACAGCAACCACTTTTTAATGTAACCGTCTGAACCTGCACGTACATTTGTATCTATATTAATTGTCTCGTCACATCTGATGTCAGATCAGAGACGTTTGTCATCATGGAAACTCAACCTGACGGCAGCTGGAAGAGTGATGCAAACTAACAAGTTCACATCTCTCAGCCAACCACAAACAGCCACATCATCCGATATGGAATATCCGGCATCTCTCATCTCATGATATTCAAAAGACAAGAAAAAAGAGAGAGACACTCGCTGAATAAATGCAAGTCACTCGGTGTCTTAAGGATTTACCTGTGATTGCCCATATTTCTCTGTTTTAATCTTTATTCTTAACGTGATCTAAAAAGATGGAGTACATTATTGCAAGGAGGATGAGGAGGAGATAACAGGAGAGAGTATTTCACCAAAGATTCTGCTATTTGGCGATGACAGACCAGGAATGCAGGTGGATCACAAGCATGATGAATGGATTAGCCTGCTGCTGTGTTTAAATGTAATTGTCACTTAATTTTGTGCTCCTATTTATGACACAGGAACAGATTACATCTGTCCCGCAAATGACGCGCATCGTGGCCTCCAATGAGCCGCCCGGTGGCCCCTGCGCTCTCCCAGTTGCTGTAAAAGTGACAGCGGCTCTGACCTTTCTTGCCACCGAGGTGAAAGTGTCACTGCGCCTTGCCCATGGCGCATTTAGAGACGAGGAGAGGCGTTCATTTGATTGGTGAAGATTACACTTGGCTGTGTTCAACCGACTCACGCCTTCTCTGCTCCCTCTCTGCTACTTGCACCGGTGGGAAGGACAGAGGCGTGGGTGCGCCTTGCTGTGCCGGACTGCACCATGTACGAAATTTGCAAAATGCCCTGGACACATCCCTGCCTGGCGCGGCGCAGGTGCGGCGCAGGGCAGGTGCGCTGCGCCTGCGCCTGGTCTGCGAAATTAGAGCCCATAATGTTAAGAATTTTAAATGAAAACAAGCCACAAAAACAACATAGGGTGATTACATGCTATAAACCGATTACTTACAATTAGCCTACTTACTTGTCCACTACCAAGCTGTATTGTTTTGGTATGACTTTGCTTTTTTTGGCAGCATGGTAGCATGTCAGTGCGTCCTTCCGCCAGAAGTGTACTTATTGAAATACAACCGGGCTTTACAATCTGCAATTACACAAATACCAATTTAGAATTCTTTAAAATAACTTCAGAATTCTAGAATAAACTCAAAATTCTTGTATATCCTGAAGTTTTATGGAATGAAATGTACAATTCTATGATTGATGTCAGGATTCCTAAATTAACCACAAATTCTAGATTGCGTTTGAGATTTCTGGAATGAAACTTGAATTTTAGAATAAATGTTGAATTATATTATTGATGTCAGAATTCTAGAGTGAACTCAGATTTCCAGAATATGACTGAGATTTCTTAAATAGTATATTGATTAATATTATTGATGTTAGAATACACAGTGCACTCAAAATTTGAATGATACTGAGTTTCTGGAAGTACACTGAAGTCAAACCCAGTAAATGAAATCATGACAGAGGGTCGACTAAACTGCCCTAAGTCACTGGCAGCATTTTGGATAATAATGATGGATCTTGATTTAAGCTGCCAGTTTGGAATACATACAGTTTGGAAAAAACAGAACGCCTTTTTGTTGATAAGACAGATACTTTAAAATTTTGTCATTTATTTTAAATTAAGCCCCCACAGGTTTTTTCTTGTACAGAAGACCCATGCCCTAAAGTCTGACTTGCTAAGAGCGTTCTAGTGTGAAATGACAATTCTCTATAGAGTAGCTCTGTGCCGTGTTTGATATTTTTTTCTTTTTTGGAATGATACTCTTTTGCTCTTATTTGATCAGAAAATAAAGGTGCGTTTGTTTGTGATTAAACAAATCACTCTCCACATGCAGGAAACTTGAGGTGTTTTTAATCCAACTTTTTAAAATGTTTGTTCTAAAATGATGTTCATTTGTTTCCTCTCTTATTTTGCACACAACAGCTCTCCACCTCATCTCCATACTGCTTCACTTTGTTTTATTCTTTAAATTTATTTTAATAGTATGGGGTCATGCTTGAGGATGACCTGACAATTTGCCCTCATGTGAGTGGAAAGGAAAGTTTGGCCAGAGTCCGGGCAAATAAGTTTGTCTGTGTAGACAAGCACAAAGTGCTATACAAATAAAGATTGACTGATTGATTAATTGATTGATTGATAGTGTTAACATACCACAAGATACTGCTATGTCATGATTGCTGGCAGAATTGCATACCAGCTCATTTATTATTTCTGACACAGTTTCATTTGATAGAATTGCATAAGATTTTCAAAACTTTACATGTGTGAGGTTGGATATATACTTAAAGGGTCGTAAAGAACACACTTATGATAAAAAGACTTAAAGCAGCCTTAAAAAGCACAAATAGTCTGCTCTGTGTAAACTGTTTATGCTTTAGTCTAAGTATCAGCACAGTGATACATCAGCCTCACTCTGTATATTCTCAGTGTTATGATTTTCTCTGCGCTCAGAAGAAAAATATCAGCAGACGGCTTCTTCCGAATGTGATGATTACTACTCATCAACAAACACGAGACTATCACTCCTTACAACTTCCTGTCACAGCGGGTCACCTCCATCTTCGGGAAGATCTCCAACCAAGCCTGCAGATGATTCATGCCGTCAGCGGGTGGGGGCGTCTAATGAATGGAGCGAGCAGGGAATGGGACCACCCCTCAGGAGCGGCGGGACATGCTGTTTGTTAGCAGTGATGAATTGGCTGCATGCTTGAACCCAAAGGTTGGCAAATTAACAGTTAATTAGTGTTTGATAAATGACAGATCGACACAGGCCCTCCAACACCGCCGCTATCTCACTGAGGCAAGTGTTTATGTGCTGGTAACAAGTGTCTGAGGAGACTGTTATGTCTGCATTTTGTCACAAAGTGCGATTGCTCTCAGATGTGAACCCCCCTCCCCAAACGCCTTCCTCTGCAAACAGCCACCCACCTCTGCCCCACACTTTTTTCAGTCCAGCCCCTATTTACGTCTGGTCTGCTTCCAATGACTCAGTCCTCCTTCCTCTCCCTGCAAAAACTGATCAATCTGTCATCAAGCATACCTTTTAGTCAGGATTTTAGATTAAAGGGATACTTTGGGTTTTTTGAAGTGGGGTTGTGTGAGGTACATGGCATGAGCCTGAATGTGTGCTGCAGTGTCACAGCTCAGTTCTCTCTCTGTTCAGACATCTCTGGATAGGCGCGAAAGCTATACATTGCTGTACATGGTGCCAGATTCACTGCTTAATTAAAAGAATTGTGGGAGAAACAAGCCACAAAAACAGCATGGGGTCATAACACCCTACAAACAGTTTGTTTATATCCACTTCCACCACAACATCACTTTGATTAGGCACTATTCTGAGATGCAGCACAGTCTACGTGTCCTTCCGCCAGCAGCTTGTTTGCTTCACAAGAAGAAAGAGTAGAAGGAGAGTCAACAGGTCTGAACTGAAAACGGAGGAATCTGCTATGAGAACTGGACGACCAGAGAAACACACGGTACCTGTTGATTGTAGAATGTGGCTTGTTTTCTCCCACATTTCTTTAACTCTTTAGCTACCAACACAACTGTTTGGCAGAAGTCATCAATAAATTCAAGGATATTTAATGTAATGTAGAGAACTACAAACAAACCAAAAATATGTTCTTGGTGTGGGATTTAAAGGTTTAAAAAGCCAACAGTTGATTACGTGATGATGCACAAACATCTGAAACAAAATCAAAAAGAAAATGCAAAAATGTTTGTAATAAAAATAGCAATAAAAATAACTTAAAATAGATGATACTGAGTTTGACAAACATGAAAAATTATGTTTTTGATGAATAAAAGATATACTGGGAAATGGTTAAGTTAATTTAAATTTTATGTATTTAAAATAATAATGATAATAATAAAGACTTGCAATAATCGAGCAGCCAAAAACATTCTTTTTGTGTTTGTCAAACTCAGTATCATCTATCTTAAGTTATTTTTGATTGCTAATTTGTTTGTGAACATTTCTGCCTTTTCTAATTCATTTTGTCCACAAATTTTTCTGCATCTTTATGTCATCACATGATCAACTGTTAACTTTTACACCTTCAACTCCTACACGGGGTTTTTGGGGGGTTTGTTTGCAGTTTTTCTGCACCCTTAGACATTGACAGAAACAAATAATGATATGTTTTCTTTTAACACATTAAATATTCCTGAATTTATTGACCTCTGCTGAACAGTTGAGCTGGGAGTTAAAGGGTTAAATTAAGTGGCGAATCTGGCACCTTGGACAACAATGTATAGCATTAGCGTCTGTCCCGAGTTTTTCTAAGCAGAGAAAGAATTGAGCTGTGACACTGTGGCGCACGTTCAGGCTCATGCCATGTACCTCACACAACCCCACTTCAAAAAACCTGAACCATCTATTTAAAGAGTCATCAATAGTTAAACAGTGAACATTTAGAAAAATGACTAAGTTTTCTTTGAAAGTTTGCAAACCCAAGGTATTTGTGCCTTTAAGTATAGGAAGTAAAGTACTGACCTAAAAATAAAAGTACATATTTAAAGAGTCTAAATATCAGGAGGAGTTGATGTGTTACACTTTAGAAAAAGTAAACATATGTTCACCAAACAATTGTGCATTTCCATCAAAGACATTTAAAACGTATGTATGAATATATGTACAACCACATGCATGTCAACACAAGAAACAAAGCTGAGTGGAGCAAAAAAATCCTCTGTATCAAGAAATGCTTTCAGTGTTATTTGTTTTTCATTTAATAAAGAAATGTGTTCCAGATCTGCTACTGGAGCTGCTAGCATCTATGCTAATCTCTGTATCAGCAGTCACTTCCTCCTGTCGAAAAAAAAACTCCAATCATTGTAGGTTGGAGCTTGGCCAGATGGATCTGTCTGATTACATTGAATGAGGTGGATCCAGCTGCACTGCATGGTTACTTACAGGAACTAGACAAACAAGCTACTGTCCTATATAAGGATCTGATTTTAGCTTATTTCTATCTTGTCCTCAAAATAAAAAGAAAAACAGTTACCGAATAGGTACAGTGGGGCTGCAAGGAAATATGGAAACTGATAAATCACAATATTTGTTTGTTTGATACTGTGATGATAATTTTTCAGCTACAAGTTCATAGAATTTTACTTTTTCTGCAAGTTGGTAGCAGACATTCAGCCATGACACTCTGCTTCCCTTATAAATGTATTGTTGTTATTTCTGTCACTGTGACACACAATTAAGTGCATTTATGTTGCATGGACTGTGCTTTATATAAATAACACTGATTAGAAAGGTGAAATTTTCAAGCATTTATTATTTTAGGTTCTCAAAACATAAAAAAATTACCATCTGGTCAAAAATGAAGTCATGATACATCGCTGTGCTTAAAGTATGGCAATATTGTCATATGTTGTATTGTCACTTCTGTATCAGAATACTTATTGTATAGCCATTGATAGATAGATGGGTAGATATGGATAGGAACTTCATTGACTCCAACCCTCAGGGTCATTTGTGTGCATTTTATGTGCTTCTCATTCTTTAATTTTGATAATTTTGGCTGTGTTCACGCATGTGGCATGAAATTTTGCAAGATTGTGTGGTTTTATTTGATCTTGTTATATCTATCTCACCTCTACATTGGTTGACGAGGGCAAATGGCCTACAAGGGCTTGATGCAGTTCACTAAGAGGAAAACACCTGCAAGAGCAGAAACACAGCAAAACCAAGTACACCAGCGGACCAGACCCTCCTGCAGGCCTGCAGCAGGGAGAGCGTGTGGGAGGGACAGACAAGAGAGACTGTGGTCCAGCCAGATACTCCTCCGTTTTCTGTGGTAAAATCAGCTGCCCCCTAAATTTGAAGTGCTCATGTATTCGAGCCTTTATGGTAAATGCCTACATAAATGATGTAGGCCGTTTGCTCTCGTTAGCCACCGTACAGCTCCTACAGTAAATCTTAAATACACTGTCTAATTTTTGCATAAACAAAATAATTTACTTTGCATGTAGCATACTAGAAATAATTCATTTTTTCTGTTTTTTTTTTGTGTAAAAACATGTTGGCATCATGATAAAAACCTGGCATTCAAAAGGTTAAAAAAACCTGAAAATTCATGAATATTTGATGTGTATGATTTGGAGAGAAGTTGGTTGAAAAATCAAACCAGAAAGAGTTGGAAATGATGTACACTTTCTTTGCTGCCTTAATGAAAGTGCATTTTTTGCACTGAGCAATATCCGTGTAACTAATATTAGAACAGCCCTTGAGGGTTTAGGGATCAATTAAGTGTTTATGTAGCACTGAGAAAATAAACACAAGTGGGAAAACATCTCATGTATCTCACGAATTTTAATTCCTTTGTTGCTTGTATACTATATTCCATCATTATTGAGGATGCTAATGATCTCATGATGTTAACTGGAGTGTTGACATGAACGGTACCAAGTGCAGAGGAAGACATATTTAATCCAACAATAAGGCCTGTCATTGGCAATGGTCTGAAAATGGCCTCATATTTAATGGAGTCATGGCAGACATAAAGAAGTAAAACGGCCCAATAATGGTCCAAGTCTAATAACTCAACTCCCTTTAAACCTCCCTCTGTGTATTTTTCCTTTCAGAAAGAATGTACATGAACAAGAAGGCTTTTCTTACTTGACCCTCTGAAAACAGAAAGAGAAATAATGGATATTTGGTTATTAAGTGCAAATTAGTGTCAGCTCTGCAGTATAAAATCTGTTTCCTCCCCTGACATTTTCTTTACTGAGGACAGGAAGGTAATTTCCAAATAAAAGCGAGTGAGGGGACACAAAAATACTCACATTCACCTCACCACATGTTAACCTTCTCCGTAAATGGCATGTGATTGAGTGGTTCTGAGGGGAGAAGACAGTTTGGTTGAAAAATGTCCTGAACTTCTTTTGAGTCATTCATGTTTCAACAGCACGGGGGGGGGCGAGGCGGAGGAAACAGCAGCATGTATGTTCATTCATTACTGCAGACTTGGCATGGGAGGAATAATGTGCTTCAGCTCGGTGAGTGACTGCCAGAACAAAGTACATACAGTCCCGGAGCCACACCGCACCGCTGAGGGCTGTGGCTATTTGCTGAAACATCAGAGGGAGTTGCTCGTTTTTATTCGACTAAATCATCACAAATATGAACCCGTGTGTCTCTGATGACTAACGCTCAAAAGATTAAGAAAACAGTTAGTGGTAAACTGATGCAGCTGCACCTGAATCCAGCTCGATCTGATTCATTTCACCCTCCGTTCACTCCCGCACTGGATCATTTCTCCTGAAAGGGCTTATCGGGGATATAGCATTCATCACCTGCGAATTAGCGGCGAGTGAAAAAGCTGGAAAACAAGCCATCCAGTGAGCAGAAACCCCACAGACCTGGAAGGTGATCATAATCAGTAACTCTGACCGATATCACTCAACCACGCTGGCACACACTCTGCTCCAGCCCTGAGTGGAAAAAGCAGCCCTGTGAGGGTCAGCGCTGTATTCGTTCCAGCTGCTTCGACTTCAGCCTGCTGCTTGGGCTGCAGCTTGTTGTAAACGACTCTTGGGTGTCAGAAAGAGAACTTAAAGACCGTAATTTGCTGTTGAGAGGTGAGCAGATACTGTCAAACAAGGGAGCTATTAGAGGAAATAAAGTTTGTATAATTCTGAGGGCCTGTGACTGACAGGAGCCCTGAAACTATTAAACATCAGTCATTTTTTTTCCACGTTACGCAACCTAAAAGCAATAAGTCTTTCCTCATTCTGGCCCTGGTGTGAAAACCTTTGCAGACATGGGTGCCAAAATTTCATTCAACTTGCATATTTTGCCAATCAGTTGATGTTAACCTGACACACCAGATGGTCTGATCAATGGATTTCATGAGTCCATCTCAGCATCTGGTCATAGAAAGTGTTTGTGAATGGGCAGATCCTTCCAAAAGCAGGCAGGTGATTGGGCAATCATTCCATCAATCACTTTCATGACTGGCCAATCAGATAAAGTAGTAGGAACAGCTTTGTAGAACAAACTCTTGCAAAAACATGACAGAAATGCTTTCAGTGTTGTTAATTGTTTTTCATTAAATATAGAAATGCGGTCCAGATTTGATAAAACTGCTACTGAGGCTCTTAGCATCTATGCTACTCTCTGAACTAGCATTCACTTCCTGCTGTCGTCACACTTCCACCTCTTCCTGCTTTAAAGGACTGAGCTGGCCGTGCTGCTTTGGGTAGAGCACAGTTGTTGTAGACTGAAGCTTGGCATGATAGATCTGTCTGATTACAGACGTTAAGTCAAGCGGATCCAGCTGCACTGCAAGGTTAAGTGTACTCACGACATAGTATTGATAAATATGGTGGCTAAATCAATCACCATTTGAATAACACACCCCTCTTTATTCTTGGTTCAACCCAAAGTTAATACAATGTGAGTGTGTATTTAGGAGCCCATAACATGCTTCTTTTAATTTTATTCGCCCTTTATTGTGTTCAAAATGTCTCCGTCACGTAACACAGTATTTCTAAGGGCTAGAAAAAAGTCTGCAGCATCTGGACTTCTGTTTACAGCTTGGTCCTCTGCCCCCCAGACATACCAGTTTGATTTCCTACCACTGTTTCATGAGCATTTTTGGTCAGTTGGCCAGTGCAGGGCAGAGACCAAACACACTGGACTGAACTGACCAGTTACTGCAGGGTAGACAGGTCAAATGTGATAAAGGGAGCCTCAGTGAGGCTGGAGCTCCAACAGAGCATCCCTGACAGAGTGAGAATACAGCTGGATCAGAAGTATGTGAAACTAGGAGGCAGTGATAGTAAACATACTGTAGCAGTCTTCAAAAATGAAAACCTGAACCCAGAGTTAGGGCAAAATATGACCGCTCTACAGTAAGAAACAAAAGAAGGCTGTAGAGAGCTGTAGACACTTCATGAAAGAAACAGAGAGGGAAATGTTGTTGATTGGCAGCCTGCAAAGGTAGGATCGAAGGGTGTTCGAAATGTGACATAAAGTCCATCTTCATCTGAGAGAAACATTAATAATAATATCAATAACACATGCTCTCCCTGTGCATGCGTGGGTTCATTACAGGACCTTGGTCTTCCTCCCTAAGACCAAAAACATGCTCATTAGGTTGATTGGTGACTCCAAATTGTCCTTAGGTATGTGAATGAGAGTAAATGGTTGTGTGTCTGTCTATTCAGGGTGTACTCTGCCTCTCACCCAATGTCAGCTGGGATAGGCTTCAGCAACCCTGCGACCCCAGAAGGGATAAGAGGACCAGATAACAAGTTGTAATTTCTGCTGGGCTAAAACCTACCTTCGTGCCTTAGCTTCGTGGCGGCTTGGTAAGTTTAGCCTAAATAAAGGTGACGGCATTTCACACAAAAGTTAAATTTATTTCTGTTAATTTATACATTCAAACTTTACCAGCATTCAGTAAAGAGCTGTTAGATGTTTCATTTTATCCAAGGGTAAAACATGACTTCAGAAATTCAAGGAAACCTAAAAAATGCCTGACACTTTACACTTCATATTTTAGTTGAGAAAAATTACAGTGGATTTCATCGACTAAAATGATGTGAAATTTCATCAACTAAAACTCAACTGAAATTAAAACAATTTAGATGACTAAATTATGAGTAAAACTAAAAGATATTTTAGGCAAAAGACTATAACTAAAACTAAATTAAAAAGTACTGTCAGAATTAACACTATTTATAAGTGAGCAGAGATCAAACCTAAGCGCTCATAATCCATAGAAAACCATTGTAGCCCAGTGCAGCACTGTTCCAAAAGTTGAACTGTTTACAACTAAAGCTGCGTCCACACCTAGTGCAAATACATTGAAAGTGAACAGGATGATGCAAATTTGTATCATTCACAGATTGTTTTGCTGCCAAATAGTCAACCAATGCAATTTCGGCCTCCTTCACCAAAAACTGTGGCAGCCAATCAGCATCAAGATACACAGGCTTTTAAGTGCTTAATTAAAAAGTGCCATCAGTGTCAGCTGCTTTTTGTCACTTGTTTGTGCTTTCTGTGCAAAACAGTTCAGCTTTTGTGACAGCACTGCACTGTTTGTTGTCAGTTGTCTCTTCGAACAATGAAGCCAGCGGGTGTAAATTTTTACAGGGAACAACTTTCTAGTCTTTAGCGGCTTTCAGTGGTAGTACATGATTCCTTGACTTAGTTTTATGTAATTTGGTTTATCCATGAGTACAGGAAAATACGAAGCAACTTTAAATGAATTGTCCTGAGGGGGATGGAAGTCAACCTTTTAACTATGAAACA
Organism: Cetoscarus ocellatus; assembly: GCA_037902135.1. Classification (NCBI taxonomy): domain Eukaryota; kingdom Metazoa; phylum Chordata; class Actinopteri; order Labriformes; family Labridae; genus Cetoscarus; species Cetoscarus ocellatus. Next base: position 3,428,685 of record JBAMNC010000579.1, on the reverse strand, counting down.
ATGCATGCACAGGTGAGATTTACTCTAATACAAAAGGGTTGGGAATGTTGCCAGTGCAAAGAAGTAGACGCTGTGGACACAGGCCCTATGTCATAATGTCTGACCAGACGTGGTCTAATGTATAGATGATGGGTATGTTTTCAGACCAACAATAATGTTGGCATGGGTTTTAAAAGTGCAATTTTGGTCAAACAAACATGATAGTTTGACTTTTTCCCACAACTCCTGGTGGCATCCCACCTGCCGGACACTTTAGTCAAGCATCAAATGTTTGTATCCTCATCTCCATCTGAAAGGGAAACAGTCCAGTCTTATCCTTAAAGTATAGCACACCTCCAAAGGTTTACGTCAGCCATTTTGGTTTCTGAGTGCTCTGAGCTAGCATGAGTCACATCCCTAATGTCGGGAGCATTACTCTCATTATTTCATGGTTAGTTTGACACACGGCTAATATTCACATGGCAGGAGCTGACGGGCCATAGAATATGGAGCTAAATATGTGAGTGGGAGGTCTGCTCGAGTGTGGACGTCCTTGTGTATGTGTTAGTGTGTGTGTGAGCAGGGGAGGGGCATCTGGAGTCTGCCAAACAGTCCCTGACAGAGCAGTGCCTCTCTCGACCATTTCCTTCAAACAGCAATCAGGCCGAATCAAAGCAGCTGCTCTGGTCTTGAATTCTCCAGTTGCGCTAATCAACTCCGTTTAGCTGCTCCTCGGCCGGCCAGGGGCTGCTTTCTACACACACAACTGCACACACCCACACACATGCAGGGCGCTGTAGGCTCAGGCCACCAATCTGCAGTCCAGTCAGTAATAATAACACTTATTTTATTAGGCTTGTTGGAGCCGAGCCAGTACAGTTTAACAGTCCTACACGTGTCGAAAATGAATGCAGGCGTGGAAATGTTGAGCGAGAGGACTGTTAAAAAATCATACAAATCATGCACACATTCCTGCAATGAGTGGAGTTTGAAAAGAAATCTGCAGGACGTAGACTCCACTGGAACAATGTGTAGGAGAATAATGAAGCAAATATATTTTGAATACATGAATTTATAAGAATTTTAGAAATTAATACACTAAATTGGGTGAAAGAACGTTGCTGGTTTGAACCCCGTGTTGGTGAGGGCCTTTCTGTGTGGAGTTAGCATGTTCTCCTCATCCATGTGTGGGTTCTCTCCGGCCATTCTGGCGCCCTTTGACAGACCAAAAACATGCTCCTTAGGTGAACTGATGACTCCATATTGCCCTCAGGTATGGGTGTAAGTGTGAAAGGTTGTCCGTCTCTCTATGTTGCCCTGCGATCGGCATAGCTGTCAAGTCTCCCATTTTGGCCGGGAAACTACCGTATTTTACCCCTCTTTCCCGCTGTCCTCCCGTATTAGTATTTTCCCATAAATTTCCTGTATTATAATATAATAATAAAAAAAACATTCCTCTGCCTCTCCAAACTGAACTCTGTCACTAGCCTCCTGGGAATGGGGCAGTAATGCACCAAAGTGATGGATGCCAACCGCCGTAAAACCGAAGGAGAAAAAGCCTCACGAGAACTACCACCTGCACTAGCCTGGGTGGCAGTTCTCGCGAGGTTAGTGCCAACAGCTGGAACAATCCAAGACAAACAAAGGGGAGAGATGCATGTTTGAGACGAAGGAGAAGGCATTCCTGCCAAAAAAGACAAAGAAGTCGTGTAAATATCTAAAAAAAAAAGTATGTAATGAAAACAAATGTAAATGTTTAACTTAAGCAATTTGAAATAAACAGCAAATATATAATGTGTTGACTTGTATATGAACTGAAAATATGTAAAATAAATAAATGTGTTTCGTAAAACCTTTTTTTTTTTTTTTATTTAGGCTTATTATAATGTAGGAATGTTCACAGCATTTCAATGTCAACAAATGTCAGATTCTGATCACCTAACTGTAGTTAGTAAGTGGCTGACAAGTGGTAAATTTTAGATTTCTTGTACACCTGTCTGAAAATGTAAAGGATACTGGAGTTTGGTTGCGGTGGTGGGATGGCTCGCAGCCGGTACAGGAAAATTTCCCTTATTTTCAAATCCAAAACTTGACAGGTATGGCGATCGGCTGGTGACTGGTTTAGGTTGTACACTGCCTCTCACCCAGTGTCAGCTGGGATAGGCTCCAGCCCCCACATCCATGAAGGGGAGAAGCAGTATAGATAATTTTCTGTAGTTTCTGCATTAAAAATGGTCCTATATAGCAAGAGGGAGCATTTGTGAGTTTGCATAAATTTTACATTAATAAATATGGAAGATAAAAATAAGTCTTGTGGCCTATACACACAAATGACAATAAGAATAAATGGTTTATTTAAATAAAAAAAGTGAAAGTCAGCACTCAGAAATTTTTTCAGTGGGGCCACAATCAGAGAAAAGAGGCCCTTGTATAGGAAGGTGGCATCTTAAAAAAGAAGAGTCTCTTTTCTCAGTTCAAGTTTTTTATTTTATGTAAGACAATCAATCAAGGAGGGCGCTCACATTACAAAAATTGATCACACACAACAAATGTATCTCAAGTATACAAACCACACTTTTGCAAAGTTAAAATGCCATAAAAACATGTTGAAAAAATAGTTTTAAGTAATCAAAATACTGTTGACCACTACAGAGCAAAAATCTACCACACAGCAAGATAAAAACATGTATAGTTGCTCTGAATAAGTCCTTAGCTAAATGAATAGATGAAAAGGCTGTATTTAAAGTATGGAGTGGTGTAGAAATGAGTCCTAAAACATGGAAGTTAGTTAGCATTCAGCCCTTCCTGGTTCCCAACTCCCACAGTAAATGGGATTTAGAACTCCAGTTTTGGATAAGTGCTCGAAAGAAGTTTTGTGGTGAACACATACATGAGATTTTAATATTTAATGGGCAATAATGAAATGTATCTGGTGTTGCCTGCTTTGAAGCTTAAACCATTGTTGTGCGTTTTAAACAACGGTTACTGATGTACTGCTAACAAGGACTACAAGAATGGCTGGGGAGCTGATGGCAGGTGTTCCTGACTATCTTATCAGATTTTGACCACATTTCTTTATTAAATGAAAAACAAATATCAACTACAAACTTCTCTGTAGTAAGGATATTTTCGCTCCACCGCTGACATATTTTGACAAGAGTATTATCTGATTAGCCTGTAATAAATGTTGATTGACAGAACGATCGTCGAATCACCTGCAGGATATTCTTCTGAAAGGTTCTGCCCTCCCCAAACATTTTCTATTGGCGCTTTTCCATATGGACTTGTGAAATGTTGTGAATGGTCCATTTGGTGTGTCCGGTTAATGTCAAATACAACATTCATCTCTAAGAGAGAAGAAATGCTTTCCACCAGAATTAGCTAACTAGCAAATTTTCATCTGTGGTCTCAGTATTTTGTACATTATCTAAAACAACTGCAGCAGAAGTTAAAACATCCTCAACATCAAGTGTCTATCACTCAGTACTCATTTTATTTTATCGGAAGCTGAATGAGTTAATGTGACTCTGCAAAGGAGAGGAAACTTGGTGAGTTCCATCATTTTATTCAGAAGCTGAGACTAACACAGCAGCTTCAGGAACAACATGTCGCATGGTATAGTTTACTGTTTATTAGGACCCCCATTAGCTTTGGCACATGGTTACACTTCCATGGATCCATAACGCAATTGAAACAAATTACAAACAAATGTTTTGTTTACAGCATGGCCTCCAGTGGCTCAAAAACAGCATCAAAATACATAATTAACCTAAAAAATACCCATTATACCTAAAATTCAACTGAAACAACTCACTAAAACCTTCTTAAAACAGTTAACAATAAAACCTCAGGTATTATGAATAAAACAATATAAAGAATAAAATATGTTCAGCATGTATATTCCCACAGCTATAATGTTTTAGTATATTCACTCATTTATTGTAGTAGCTTGAGTATCTACACACTCCCTGCTCATTCAGACTGTTGTGTGAAGGTGCTGCTGCTGTAAACATTCAAATATCCTGCTACATCTTTTCATCGTAAATGCTCAGTTTTTTTTTATTCCACTGCCAGGGGCCTCTCAACTAAACAAAACAACAGACAATGAGTCAAGACCAAAGATAGGCAGTGACCCATGGTCACCCCCACCCACCTTCACTGTTTACCACCTGAGGGCCCCACAGACTACAGAAGATTTCAAAAGAAATCTTAAAACCTATTTTTTTTTTTTTTTTTAAAAAAGCATTCTGGTTTCTCCATTCTTTGAATAATCTTTTTATCTCGACTCTTTTTATAAATTGTTTTTAATTGTTTTTATCTTAACCTGTAGCACTTTGAGATGGCAAAAATGAAAAGTGCAATACAAATAAAATGTATTATTATTATTATTATTATTATTATTACTTACTCTTGAGGATCATTTTAACAAACTTCACTCCATTAGATGTGCCCACAAAACGGAAAACCAGCATTTCCATTTTATACCAAACTTTCCATAATGATTGAGAAAAACATTTACAGAAAAGGGCTTCCTGATTTGCACTGGGAGCTACTCCTAAAGCACTTTAGTGCGTCCCTTAGCATGAATCAAAAAATCCCCTTTCAGAGGTGTTTTTCTTTGTTATGTGAAATTTGTCTGTGAAACAGATAAATGGTTTGGTGTGTAGTAACTAAATTGCTCTTAAAGAGGAAATTACCTAAAATTTGATAATGCAGCGGAGGAGGGAAAAGCCACTTTACTCTGCTGGATCTGTTACACTGCAGCAGCTGTTGTGTCTATTGTATATGACAATTGCAGTGTAAACACTGTGGCACTAATCCGCCAATTTCCATTCACTTAGCTGACAACAAATCAGGTTAATCTCGAATGTTGAAAGGCAACAAAGCAGTGATCCAAAAAAGTGTCCAGAGCAGGCCCGGCCCTGCTTGGCCTGGATGCCTGGAGGAAGAAAACAATGCTAATTGTTCGGACTTGCCCGGTGATTTCAGCTCCGAGTGAGCCTGCTGCAAATTCATTTTGTGATTTCAGCTCCACTCGCTGCTCGCTGTGATCACTGTTACATAAATCCTAACATTTAACAACACAGAGCAGAGGAAGTAAATGCGCACAGAAAGTGTTTCAATGTGGTCTGGCTGCGTACAACCTTGGCCCAGGGAGAGACTTCCTCTGTGAAGTATTTAACGTTGGAAGTCTGCTCTTTCCAAACACAGAGCACCTGGGACAACAACAAGCCGCTCCAGAGCCCGTGTTAATCAGAGGCAATGCAGACTGGTAATCAGCAGTACCCACAAGAATACAATTAATACGGTATGCTGGGTGCTTTACACAGCCACACCGCCGCACTTATGAAAATAAGAAATTACAGAGTTAAACTGCTCCAAACGTTTGGAAGAACTTGTGTGGTAAAGCTAAGGAAAATGGTCTTGATTGCTAAAAGGACTGAACAGACTTAGCATGGAAACTAGATGAAAGAGGGAGAAAAACTGAGGCAGCTTTAAAAGCATTCTTCACTCCCCTGCAGTCAATTACGTCTGTTTCAGGCAGTGAAAATATCTGCCCTGAAACTTGTTCAGTGTCACTTCATGAGCTGCACCAGAGGATTCAGAAACAGGAATCCCTGACCAATCACCTCTAACACTAATGAGACAGGTTATAGCTTTACAGGCGTAATTTCTGTCATGTTTGCATTTTTGCCACTTTAATTGTTGTCATGTGATCCAAAACCTCACTGTTCTGGTTCAGGTCAGGGGCGGATTTATGAGTGGGCCTGAATGTGCACAGACCCACAGATTGACAGGTGGCTCACCCAATCAGAGTCATGAAAAAAATAACACAGAACAACATAATGAAAATGGAGGTCTATCTGTTAATAACATTCTGTATCTGCCACTGGTTCAGGTTGCGTCCTGATCATCTTATTTAAAGAGAACCATCTCTGCAAAGACATACTGCACAGTTAAGGAGCAAATCTCAGTCAGAAGAAGCCCTTTGTTGCCGCAGCATTACCACCTTCAGCTGACTCAGGCTCCGTACATGTGAGTCCCAGGTAGTGGCAATGCTGATGCCATCGACTCTACCACGTGGCCTCTTACGGACCCTCCAACTCCACAACTGATGAGAAGCAAGAGCCATAACATCACTGGGGTCATCAGGTGGGGACCCCGTCATAGGTGTTTTGTCCAATTAGCCCCCAGGAAAACCTTAAAAAGGCTGGTCAATGAACTCTGGAGTCCAAGATATCCAGGGAGCTTGTTGATGCCAGAGGTCAGAGGAGAATGGTCGAAATGGATGATAGAGATGATAGAAAGGCAACAGTAAGTCTGATAAGTTGTCTCAACCTCATATGCAGAATTCAGTTAAATTTAATTCACATTTATTTGTACAGCACATTTCATATAAGTACAACTTAATGTGCCAAGGTAGCTCACATATTGCTGTTACATCTATAAGCAATAGTTCAACGACAAAGTTACCATCATAATATGGTTCCTTGACCTTGAAAACCCACACCTAGCACTCAGAATCATGTTGATTATTAGTTAGACAGCTATCGAGCAAAAACGATCATTTGCTAATGGTGGTTATCTGGATCACCACCAAAATGGAATCATTTTTAAGTTGGGCCATTATCAACATCTCCTGAAAATTTCAGCAAAATCTGTCCAGTAGTTTTTGCGTAATCTTGCTAACAAACAGACAAACAAACATACGCTGGCAAAAACATAATCTCCTTGGCGGAGGTAACAAAAACATGTACACACATATAAAGATAAACTAACAGTCAAAGGTATGAGAGAAAAGCGGTGTCTTAAGACCACTCTTAAAGGTGCAGTGTGTAGAATTTGGCATTTGAGCGGCATCTATCGTTCAGATTCTACAATGAGCCCAACTGTAACCAAAACGTCACATCGCTGAGCAACGTAAGCCTGTGAAGACCAAAAGGGATCGTGAACACGGCATCATTTACTAAAGTGACAAGGTTTGTAACCATTATTTTTATAGATTATAGGTCAGTTGTTAGCTGCCGTCCTCTCTCCTCTTTTTCGCCTGCATTCCAGGTAGATTTCAGAATCGGCGGACAGATTCGCGTTTCGTTCTGTTTGTCCCCAAAATCCACCTGTAGACCCACCCGTAGGGATGTTCAGAAGGCCCATTCCTGATGATTTGAGGAGTCTAGCTGGGCTGTATTCAGTGAGCAAATCAGACAAATACTCCAGTGCCATAACATTTAAATCTTTATATAGAATAAGTAAAACTTTAAAATCAGTTCAGAAAGAGAAGACTATTTCTGAACACAGAACATGTCGAATCTTGAAGTAGACAGACTACAGCAACAGAGAACCAGCCTGGGTGCCACACTTGTCAGGTAAGAACAGAAAACTGAGGCCCAGTTCACACAGGCTCACCAACGCTGGACAACAGGAGATTGGAAAAATGTTGCCTGATCCAAAGAGGCTGGATTTCTGCTGCCGCTTTCTGATGGTAGGATCAGAATGAGATGTAAACAGCATGAAAGCATGGATCCATCCTGCCTTGTATCATCAGCTGATGGTGGTGGTGTAATGGTTTAGGGGATATTTTCTTGACACACTTTGGTGCCCTTAGTACCATAGTACTAAAAAGGTCATCATTTAAACATCACACCCCTACCTGATTATTGTGGATGACCAGGGGTGGACCGTAACAAAGTAGATTTACTTCAGTACTGTGCTTACATCCACTTTTTGAGTACCTGTGCTTTACTTGAGTATTATTTTTTTGGAAACCTATGACTTTTACTCCACTGCATTTGAAAGACAAATATTGTACTTTAACTCCACTACATTTCTATGAAGGGTCTTGCTACTCTTTATTTTTAAGTATAGCTTTGAAGTCTTTGGATAAAATTAGTTTTCTCTTCTGCAATGCGATCTACGCATGATTTGTTCAAGTGGTGATGCCGTACCTGTATCTCGCACATGCACCACTCATTTAAGTAAAAAAAAAATGAAAATGGAAATGGTTGTTCTTTTGTCGATTTAATTGTTTCAGTAGGCACTTCTATAGGATTTGTTGCATATTTTTCAAGCTTTTTATTCTACAGTTTCCATAAGCAGGTCAATCCATTCAGTGGGTTGATTCAGTCAATAGGTTCTGTAAATTCATTGTGGCAACAACACAACGTTGACATTAAAAACGAGGCACTCCAGTACTTTAACTTGCGTAAAAAATTGACTGAAGAGTACTTTGTCCACCACTGTTGATAACCATGTCCATTCTTTAATGACCACAGTGTACACATCTTCTAATGGCTACTTCCAGCTGGATAATGCACCATGTCACAAAACTCAAATCATCTCAAACTGGTTTCTTAAACATGATGATGAGTTCGCTGTACTCCAGTGGCCTCCACAGTCACCATATTTCTTTGCAATAGAGGATATTTAGGATGTGCTGAAACAAGAGATTTGTATCATTGATGTAAAGCTGAGAAATCTGCAGTGACTGTGTGGTGCTGTCATGCCAATATGGACCAAAATCTCAGAGGAATGTTTTCAGCACATTGTTAAATCTGTGCATCGGATGATTAAGGCAGTTCTGATGGAAAGGGGTCCTACCTGGTACTTAGAAGGTGTACCTAATAAAGTGGCTGGTGAGTGTAAGTCTGTCTGAAGTCTTGAATTTTCCTCTTTACATCACTATTATTAATAATACTCACTTTTAACATGGAAACACTGACACATTCAGTCATAAAGGGGTCTCACCCCATGGTGCAGCAGTGCTCTTATGTCCATCACTTCATTATGACCCTGACATCAACATTTCCACTGTTTACATAAACATCATTACTATGTTAAATCCTTTAAATTACACTTTTAATTATGTAGAGATCTGATGCGTAACATGATCTTACAAATGACTGTAGTGAAGGAGATAGTGCTGAAAACTACAAACTCTCGACAGGCTGTAGTCTAAATAGCCTGTTTAAAAAAGAAAAAGAGCAGACTGGCAGCGTGTGAGAGCGGTCAGTCATGTCATTAAGTTAATGCTGGTCCACAGTTTGGTCCAAACACAGAGACTTTTATGGAATTATCCTAATTAGTGAGACCATTAGCCTTAATGGGGAGTAATGGCCAGTTAGATGTTATTTGGTAAAACAACACGCCAGAGGCTGGAGGTGTTTTATTACAGCGCTATATTAGGCTCATTTCTGGAAGGCAAAGAATGTTTCCAGATCGCAGACAAAATTGGCCGGGAGCTAATTCAGTTTCCACATCCAGCAAAACGAGCGAGGTGGGACCACCCAGCTGGAAAATAACACGCAGTTAGACGCTCGCTGTATGCTAATAATTGACCTGCTGTGAAGGATTCATTCAGATTTGAGTCTGACGGACGTGATTCATGAATCTGATGTGACCTCATCAGACATGTCTTTTGTCTTCAGGAGGAGAGGATGCTTGAAAAAGACTCAGCACAGGCAGGGGGCTTCTGTTCCTCAATGTGGTTTAACAATTTGATGATTTAGGAGATTACAAAAGAGGCTTTTGTTCGTAATCATGGGGCCTGTCAGGAGAAAATCCAGAGATGCATTGTTTTCACATTACAGCACTCAGTACTCGCAGGACTTTTCTACAGTTAGACAAAGCAAAGGCTATTTTTATTTCACTGAGACGTGAGAGTGGGACAGTAATGAGTCCTAAAACACTGAAATGAAAGAACAGTTAAAAAGGCGAAATTTAAGCACGTCCAGTTTAAAGTTCCATCAACTCAAAGTCAGAGGAATTTTTCAATGAGATTTTGGTTAGAAGCCTCGGCTGAATTCTGCAGTAATCAAAAGCTTAAGAGTACAGAAGAGGATTAGAGCTGCTGGTTTGTTTTAAATGTTTAAACTATTTCTCAGAGTCAGTGAAAAAAAGTCAAATTTCTGACTCTGAGCACTTTTTTGAGAAAGTGGCACAAGATATCTACAACCTATTCTGGGAATATTATTCATGTTGTTTCCCAAACAGGAGGATAAATTATGAAAAAATATTTTATTTGGAGTTGGATTGATTCTGCACATGAAAGAACTGGCCATTCAATAAATTAATAACTGTAGTCGATAATCAGTGTTGTGTGGAAAAAGTAGTGACATTAGTGTAAGTTCTGGTAAAAAGTAAAGTAACGCACTACTACTGAAAACGTGATAACGAAACGTAGTTCCTTTCTCATTTCGGCACAATGTTACTTTTCCCACTGACAGATCTAACACCGATGCTGAATTTTCAGCTGCCCACATCACACATGAGCAATGTGGCCAAGTCTGCTCATTATAAGCGTCTTTAGGCCTGTTTTTCTCTAAAGTCGCTTGCAAATCTCGTGAGTTTCGGCTGCAGGTTGTGGTTTTTTTGGGCTTGTTTCTTAACGTGCAGTTGTCTATAGGGGCTTACTTTTCTGTCTGTGTGAATCCCCCCTTATTATTTATCTCCCAGCTCCCCACAATAAAGCAAAACACAAGTGCGGTAGGTAGTTTGTCCTTTCCACATCCACACCAGAGCCATAGTTGCCAGGTCCGCTTATTAAAAGCAACGTTGGGCTTCTTTTTTGAATAGTTGCTTGACACTGTGAAATTTAAATGAAATGCAGGTGAAAATTAAAAAAAATGTAGATCTTCTCTCAAAAAAAAGTAATATATCACAAGAAAAAGAATTAGCTGAAGGCTCCTTGTTTTGGGCTTGTTTTTATCGACCTGGTTGCTTATTTCAGAAGAAAAATCTGGAAACACAGGGCAGGAGCTCTCATCCCACACGGTATGTGACATGATTTTGTATAATAAAGAGCACAAAAGAAATACCTGTTATAGCCTTCATGGTATGCAGGCCTACACATTTAGAAACAGATATGGGGTTCTGTCCGAAGTCGAGCAACATAAATGTAACGTAAAAGTAATGAGTAACGTAAAAAGTTACTTTCCCTAGAGGGCATCTATGTAAAGTATTGGATTACTTTTTTTTAAGAAGTAACGAGTAACAAGCAAACAATACTTTGTAAAAGTAACTTCCCCAACACTGTTGATAATTAACTAGAGCTTGTATGGTGGCTCTAGACGTCTAGTGTGTCCTTCAGTTCTGCTAATCACAGTCATCTACATTCATACACACACACTTGGGCAATGTAAGGTTACATTAGTAAAGCCTTACCAAGATGTTTTTTTTAACATATTGACATTTTTTCTCTTGTTTCTGACTTTCTTTTTAGTACTTGTTGTTCTTTGTTCCTTTTTGTGAGCCAAGAACTGCAGCTGTAAAACTAGCTGTTTTGCTAATTCAGGCATATTTCCAGAAATTACACTGGCAATGTATTTTTGAGCCACTAATGTAACATAAAGTATCATTAATATAGAACAAGTCTGGTCGCCCTAGGACTCACAAACAGAAGACGAGTGTAGACTGGACTAAAATAGCAGCTGCACAGCAGTCAGACAGTGTGTGGATCAGCTGTGTACAAGGAGGTTTAGTACAGGAAAAAAAATAAAAACTGTCCAGTAAGATAATTTTGGACCTTTCAGAGATTATGACTTTCATTTTTTTTGAACTCATGATGATACTTCTATGAAGACAGCACATGCAGCAAAAACATCTGCTGATGGACATTTGGCAGGTTTGAACAATAAATGGCAGAAATCTCAATGGCAGCTGGAGGAATCAAGAAAGACAAGTAACCTGTTGATGCAGGTGTATAAATTTGGGGCTTATGTTGTCAAATTCAGGGAAATACCAGGATGACTTGGCAAAAAACACTTGAGGATGTTTCAGGATCAGAGGAAATGAGTGGCTGATATGTGTAAATCTGCAGTCTGTGCCAATCGTCATGCAGATCTTCCTTGCTTAGATAAACATTTTATACTTGTATGGACCCAAATTAACATTTTTTAAATTTAAAAGACAAATCAGAGGAGCCAAATGAAAGTATATGTTCAAAGTAAACTCAGCTTACACTGATTGTTTATCGTATAAAGACAGCCATGTTTTCAATAAGTTTACATGACGATTGCTAGCATTAGCTTTAGCCCTCAAAGTGTTTCTGTTGCAGATAGTTTAAGCTTCATAAAATGACTCACAGATTTATAAAACTGACATTTAAAGCCTTGTTAGAGTTGTCCTCCACACAGCAGTAGATAATTGCAGTCAGATATGTGGGTTTAAGTTCACCACAGACACATTTAGATTTATTTAGTGCCAGATTGTATTGTTTTCAACATCCAGTTGAAATGTAATAAGGTGTGACAAAACATGCAAATGGTCAATAGATGTAACGGAATTAATGTTAATGCTAGTATTGCTAAGGCTAGCCGTCTGTCATTTTGACCCCAAGACAGTTTGGGTAACAGGTCCTGAGATGGACTGGTCTGACATGATGCTAATTCTTCCTGAAGTAGCCTAGTATGCCATCCGGGTAATCAAACAGCAGATTTCGCAAATGTTTACTACACACTTCACACTACATTTAGGCAAAATCAGTTCATACTGCTAGTGTGGTATACAGTTTTGAGATGTAAATGCTGATCAACTAAAGCAGATCAGATTGTATACCGTTTTTAATTTTTCTACTTTAGCAAAACAAGTGCTTTGTTTAAGTTCAATGGGAGAACAACTGATGTTAGCTGACAACTCATGCAGGCTGGGGAGCCGGGAAGCAAACGCGCCTCATTTCCACTGAGTGCTCTGGTTTGGTTACAGTTCAGTTCAGTTCAGTTTGGAGCGGTAAGCCCTGAGCTTGTTTCTGTTTCCACTACCGGCTGTACCTTCACTTGAGAGTGTGATTGTGAGCCGGGAGGAGAGAGTCGCACTGGATAGGTAATGTGTGATGTCAGAGCCATGCGACACTGTACTGCAGTAGAGTGTGACTGTAAACAAAGAGCAACAATGGAGCATTGTTCTGCACAGACATTTTTAGCAGCAACATCAGTTAACATTCACTTAACTCCACTGAACGAGGTATGCGTTTTTGTTGCTGTCGCATGAGAATTGACCATTTTTGTGACCAATCAACAGACTGCGATGCTCTTAGCTCCACCTCTTAGGGTCGTTTTTTTCCTTCAGAGGGGTGCCAAAATGTGGGACAGCACAGGTCAGTTATTTGGGTACCCTACTGCGGCAGCACAGCAAATGCGTGCCGTATCGAGCCGAACTGAACTGGACTGCTTGGTGGAGACGCTACAGAGACACACCGCCTCGTAGCCCTGTGTTCAATCAAAAAATAATTGTGGATTTATCAACAGAAGCACTGATGTCAAACTGTGAAGTGTTTTGATCTTGCAAAGGTGACTTTAGACCAGGTTTGTGCATTATCATTCCTCATTTTTAGACAAAAACATTACTGACAAGTATATATAGGTGAAATATTAAGTTTGTGTATAAGTAGCTTATAACATTTTATAGTCATTATATTATAAGGAACAATGGTTCCTAAAAAGGTAGTTGAATCTTGTAAATATTATAAAGATGTAAAAAGTAAAAACATCACAGTAGGACATGGTAACATAAGGGGTAGGATTAAATAGGTTTAGACTTCTTCCTACCCCTTTTCAGCATGTGGACTTGCTGCACATGCAGGATGTCATCAGACAGTTTACCTTGATTGTTTTCTTTTGTTTTTGCTATATGCATGTGTTTGTTTATGGTGAATACCCATGTTTGTTTTTGCATGTTGGAAATAAAGCATTCATTCATTCATTCACTCTTGAGAGCACATTTTCCTTTGCAATTTAAACAACACAAGTACGTGTACAAGCAACAACAGGGTCAGGTGGAAGATGGGAAAGTTACCTGCACTGTATGTGTAATTGCTTCATTCTGGCTATTTGATAGAGCTCTTATCTTAATCCTTTGTGAAAGACAAATCAGTTACAGATAAATACATGTGAGTCAAATTGTGGTGTATTTAGATTTTTTTAAATGTAAGGATGCCTACAACAGGTTTTGTCTGACCTAAAAATAGTAACCAAGGATGGCGGGGCTCGATAAGGGGTTGATTTAGATCTAAGTTGTAATCTTGGTGACAAAATCTCGTCCATCTCCATTAAGCAGCAGTTTGGATAATTAGGCCTGGGAACACAATAACCTCTGGCTCTGCTCTCATGGTCGAACTACACGCTGTTCTCTCTGTAATGTTGATTCTCCAGAACACTTCTAATTGCTGTGTTTGTGCTGCGCTCCCTGTGGGATGCTCCACAGGCTGAAATCATACATGAAATGTTTTGTGGTTCTACAGGGTTGTTAAAATCACAAAAAAACAGGCAACTTGGGCAAGATAGATGACATTATGAGACGAGTTAACCCCCTGTGTCTGGAGTGTTTGTTCCTCTTCAAATGATTTCCAGATCAGGCAGTAATCACCATTTCCAGGGGAATTCCTTCACACCAGCTCCTCTGTAAACACGGCCAATAACGAGTTAATTGCTTTGCAGGGTGAGTGATAACCAGATATTTAGCGGCGGTGAACTCCTAAGTGTGAAATGTGGATACAGTGTCACCACAGAGGGTGCCTGGGAGATTTATGACACATTTACAAACTGGTTTAATTCAAGCGTCAGTGTTTGAGCTTCAGCACGGGCCATTTGCTTCACACAAGCACTGTCGTTCTGGAGCTGACTGCACATTGTCTGTCTCTATGAATCACGTTCAGTCAGTGGGACTTTTTCTAAAGATGTGTCCTCCCCCTGGACAAACTTTTCACTGCTGTGATGAATGAGGATATAATGACATTTCAATCACGAAATCAAACCAAAATACTCCACTGTGTTTGTCAGTGAGGTCAGGGGGGAAAAATGAATTGAACTGTAAATCATCTTACAAACACCAGGAAATAGTTTAACAAATAATACATCTATACTGCCTGAGGGGTCTGGAGTTTTACTTGGAGCTGAAGCTATGACTTCTCTTAAACGACCAGTCAGATGGAAATGTAATAAAGTGTGAATGGCCACCGTACTTCCAACTCTCAGAAAAAAAACAAGATCAATATCTTGGTTGGCAAAAAAAATCTTGTACATCTGTGATGAGACAAAAGTCATGGTACTCCAGTAAACTGAAATCAAGCTCTCTGTTAATAAAGCAGTTCTCCCCAAAAATATTTAACAACATATAAGAGGTTACAGACATTTGCTGAGACAGGAGGTTCGACATCTGTCATTCTCATTCAAGCAGATCATTAGAAATGTTGAGAATCAAACCTGTATTACCTGAGTTCTCACTGATATTTATGACTTAATTTGTAGTGGAAGTGTTCTATATTTGTGGAAAGAAATTCAAAAGTATGTGTAACTAGAAAAGCACTCGAAGAGCGCAGACCTCCACCAAGACACAATTCTGGATTACCGCACGCTTCGATATGACGGCTGAGTCTCCACTCATGTCTGTCCATGTGGAGAACTCCTCTGCTGGCATTGCAAGGGAAGATGGGTATTGTACTGACATAGGCTTGAAAAAAGTTGACGTGAGTTTGCAAATATACTACTGTTCCCATAATGACGTAAAGGGGGCAGAACCCTCAGAGCAGCCGAGGAGAAATGAATGGGATTTGCCATTATAAACTTCAATGTTTTTCTGTAACATCAATCTAGATTGGATCCAGATGAAATTAACAGTGATGATAGAGTTATATTATATATATTATCCTGTAAATTTTGAACCAGATCTATCAAGTGATATCAGAGATATGATTTTTTAGAATACAGCCAAATGTTAACCCAAATTTTCACAAATTTTGGGAATTTTTTGCATCCAGACAAATATGCAGATCACCACCAAAATGTAATGGCTTCTTCCTTGGACCAAACCACACCTTTGGCAAAATTTTCTTGTAAATCCATCAGGTAATTTTTGCATTATCTTGCTAACAGACAAACAGACAAACAAACAGACAGACCTTGGCGAAAACATAACCTCCTTGGCGGAGGTAATTATCCATCAAAATAATAGTATTTAAAGGGTTAGTTTGGGTTTTTTGAGGCGGGGGTGCTAGAAGCCCATGGCACTAGTATGAGTGCCAATAAAGAACTTGCAATCTTTGTCCATAGGGGGAGATACCCAGGGGCGGACGGTAGCTGGTCCATGGCAGTACAGGGTGGCCGCCAAAAGTCTCATAATTAACCCGCTTACAGGTTAAAACTACTCAAAAAAAAAAAAAAAGTGTTGGCTCAACAACAGATTCTTTACAGCATTTAACTTTTTCCCTACTGTGGTGTTTTTTCATTTGAATAGCTGTTAACAGGAGTGTACATCTTTTTCTATAATTAAAATGAATCACAACTACTCTGTAAAAATAAACTAAAACACACACAAGGTTTAATTAAGTCTTCTTATGCCACAGACTGTGCAGAGTCTTTGTTAGCTGTGTGTATTGTAAAAAAACTGTATGTCTATATCATTGTCTAAATAAATCGAAGAGCTGTTGGTTGTGGCTTCTTTTTATGATACAACAGGTTTGTAAAAAATCTGAAATGCAGAATGAGTAGAATGTCCGTAACTCTACATCATCTTTAATGAGTGAAAAGGGAATATTTTCTGAAATCATGACTCAAACTGTCCATCACTGTAAAACTTCCATAATGAGATCATTTTGAAAATATGTTCGATCTAATGAGTGTGTCATCAGACTTTGGAGATACAGAGTTCTTCATTTCAAACTCCTCCATCCCCTCTCATCAAACCCTCAGATACAGTGATTTCAGTCTTTGGACATACGTCAGACAAGCTGCTGCCCATCTGACATGTGTTGGCTTATCACTCCCAATCTGTCTTCCTTTTAAAACATATGAGTGAGAGCCAGCTCCACGGTCCCATGAATGCTTTGAGGCTGACATGAAGCTGTGTGATTGTCGGGCTGACTGATCTTTAAAAAAAATTTCCTCTTCCCAGTCTGATTCGAGAAGTGAAGTTTAAAGCCTCTGTGGGTCATTTGGCATGCTCCTCCTGGAAAATCCTAATTATCAAGAAGAAAAATGAAAAAGAAGAAGGAGGAGAAAAAGAAGAAGAAGATGACAAAGAAGGCCCTTTTGTTGCAATGAAATATCAGTTTCTTCCAGATTTAACCCTATCAAACACTTACGCACATGAAATCGTTTTTGGATTGTGTGACATGAGCCAAAACAGGATGGCACGGTGGCGCAGCAGGTTGTGCACGCACCTCATAGCAAGAAGGTTGCTGCTTTGAACCCTGTGTTGATCAGGGATTTACATTACTGTTTGCATGGTGTTTGTACGTCTCCCCATGCATTTGTGGGTTCTCTATGGGCACTATGGCCTTCTCCCACTGACCCAAAACCATAACCTTGCACAGCAGCTGGATCTGCCTGATTCAATGTCTGTAATCAGTGGGGTCCATCTTGCCAAGCTCTAATCCAGGACTGTGCAGTGGCCCAAAGGGGCATAGCACTATCAGTGTCCTTTGGAGCAGGAGGAGGTGGGTGCTATGAGCGAGACGACAGCAGGAAGCGAATGCATGTACAGAGATTAGCATGGATGCTATCAGCTTTATTAGCAGTTGTCATATCTTTACCACATGTCGTTAACCAAGGAGAAACAACCAACAACACAAAAAGTATAGAAAGGATATTTTCACTCCACTACTGACATGTTTTGGTGAGAGTTTGTAGTACCAAGAGGCTCAGGTTTGGTACTTTACACCACAGCTGTAGTGCCTGCTACTACATTATCTGATTTGCCTGTAGTGAACGTGATTGAGGAAATATGTGAACAGGGCATCTGATGTGTCAGGTCAGCAATTTGTGTGAACAAAAGAAGGTTCTCTTTTTGTTATACTGGTTAAAATGATCATTATGTCCCAATGGCAATCAATACAGGATGTGTTCTTAAAAGAGAGCGAAAAATAACCACCATCTACAGCAGGGTAAAGCAGGGAAAACACCAACCAATCACAGTGATTTGGATCAAATTTATTAAACCAATCAAATCCCATACTGACGTTGGGCATGGCGGGGTACACCCTGAAATGGTCACCAGCCAATCGCAGGGCCACATAGAGAGACAGACAACCATTCACACTCATTGCCAAGGGCAAATTTTGGAGACACACACATGCACGGGGAGAACATGCAAACTACACATGGACAGTCCCCGACAGACTTGGGATTCAAACCAGCAACCTTCTTACCATGAGGCATATGCACTACCTACTGTGCCACCGTGCTGCAAGTTTACAGTATGTACAAGACATTACTCAGAGCACAAGGCTGCATCAGCAACAAACAGTGTAAAGATAATATCATCATACTGGAAAAAAAGGGAAACAAGTTTGCTGACTGCTGATCTTTCAAGGTCCAGGACATTGTTTAAGGGTGCACACACACCAGGCATTCCCATGTCCAGCAGATTTGCTGGTCAAGTTCACTTTTTTGGTTAGTGTGAGTGTACAAGCTTTGTTACAGACCAGTGTGTCACCCCAGTCCAGGTACATATGAAAGAGTTGCACTTTGGCTCCCTTATGCAAGAGCACAAGGACGGTGTTGGGACATGAACACAACACAACAGTTCTGAACTGCAAAGTCTTACCGTGGTGATAGCTGTGGAGAGTGTCGATTTTCATTCTTTTATTTGGCAACCATCTCTTGACATCAGAGCTGCAGGTGTGAGCCTCATCCTTTTACACGCTTCACATGGCGTAAAGCTCTAGATAAGAAAGTAGGAACTGGGTGAATATCCTGGCCAAAACAGACAGGAAATGTTAAAAAACAACAGCAAAAGGGAGCCTTTTTAGCCTCAACAGATCTATTGGTCCACATTGGAAGAGCAGGGTCCAGGGTTTTGAGAGCAGTTCTTTGGTCTCCCAACAGTAAGCCAAACAGAATTAAACAACAGGGCAATTACACGTAATACAACCTTAATATCACACATCCACTGAACATCAACCTCATACCACTCCCCTTAGGTTGCAGATAGAGAGCAATGGGGTGCAGAAGGGCTCACCTTGAGAAAAGCCTGACGCCTGCTGCTATAGCCATCTTAAGTCACTTTCACACCCACAGTTTCTCAGTTAGGCTGCAGCATTGTTTCATTTTTCACTTGGTTTGGTTTTCTTTCACACTGCACTCTGTCAGGCAGACCAGAGCCTGTCAAATGATGTGTAATACATTCTTAGGCCACTAGTTGGTGCTGTAGCTTTGGCCTTCATTCCAGCCATCCAGGAGTGATTTGTAAACATAGTCCACATGGATTTTCAAACCTTAATCTGTTTAAAGGACTTAGGCCTAAGGGTGGCTGTGCTGGCAATGCTAAAGTCAGCCGCTCTCTGCTTGATATTATCAGTGAACGCTGTACTAACTTGCTTCCTGTTGTGACATTCGGCCAGATTCAACCCACCATACACTGCTTTTTGACTTCACTTGCTTTCTTCGGTCCTTGTTTGGTTTGGTTTGGTTGGCTTTCATATCCACCAAGAACTGAACTCTGGTCCACTTAGAAGCAAACCATGATCCCCATTTTCAGGTGGACCAGGGTTCTGTTCTTTTGTCCGCGCCAGAGTTCATGTTAGCTTCCACACCAGCACAAATGAATCGAAGTTTCCCAAAAAGCTAACTAGAGTTTGTTTGACCTGGGCTAGGCGTGTTAGGTGTGAAAGCTCCTTCAAACAAGAGGCCTCAGTGAACAAGCTGGATTGTGGACTTGGTGTCCATCACATTTTAATGACTGTTTTTTGAAAGAGATAGTTTTATTACTTTTCACTCTCTCAATGACTCTTCACACGTTTAGACTATTGCTTTGTCAAAATTCTACGCCATGTTAGCAGCTCACTTTCAGCTTGATTTACCTCTTCCTTTGATGAGTCCTCAGTTGACTAATGTGTAATTCTTTTCCAGGTTGTATATCTGTGTCGACCTCTTTCTCCAGGTGTTGATCGTTCATCATCTCCTCTTCTGCCTGTCAGTTCCACTTGAATCCGTTTAGCCTTCAGCTCCATCATCTGGCTCAGTGAACTTACCTGTCAGAGAAGCAGCAGCGTGCTGATTAAAGGTGAGGTCTGAACAAATACATAACTGTTTCATTTCCAGATAACAAGATAATAAATTTGTGAACATCAATGGCAGCAGGACAGTCATGCAGGAAAAACTTGCCAAGTAAAACTGAACTGTGCTGACTGCTGGAAACTTCTCAGGTAGTTTAGTCCTGAAGTTGCACGAGCTAAATTTGCTTGGCACACAAACTGAACTAAAAAAAAAGAGCAGATGTTCTCTTGTCATGAAAATAAGCAAGGGGAAAACTTTAATTAAGAAACCTAGAATATTTAAACTTAGACTTTATTGTAAAATCTCATGTACTTGCTGAATTTTGTATGTCAATTGGAAGAAATTTAAATTTAAATTACGTGCCTAATTTTCAGTTTGCTTGCATGTAAAGAAAAAAGATGTCCATATTGATGATGTTAAGCAATCCCTATTAATGTCTTGCTTTGTGTTTTGCTGATAAATTAACACAAAACTTGTATTTTGTGATCATTACTGGCTTTGCAGATCTGAACAATGCATTTTATTAGCATATGTCTCTGGTGCATGTGTGTTTATAGTTCAGTAATCCCCTTTTCACAAATTCAACCCTGAAATTTCCCAGAAAATAACCTACCGGCGAAATACCTTGACCTTTTTGGTCAGACTTTGCCCTGACAGCAGGAAGTTTCCATGCAGTTTACATGTCAGTCAATGAAAGGGTGAGAAGGGGAGGGTTAGCTTTCGAAATAATAATAATACATTTTATTTAAAAGCGCCTTTCACGACACTCAAGGACGCTTTACAAGATTAAAACAGCAACAACAAAACCAACAATATAAGAGTACTTGTGTGGACCTAATGTCTCATGCAGTATAAATCTCAAGAATAGACGGTGCAAATAGGCAGGAAATTGATAAAGAGATCTATATTTACCTTGTTTAAGCAGTCAGTCTATTACATCACAGACAAGATAGACATACAAACACATATTTCAATGAATATAATACACCACAAAGACAGGATACCTAATGTTCCAACTGATCAACTTTATTTGTATTGCTTTTTTTTTTGTTTTGTTTGCAAATATATTCACTAGTTTTGCCCACATGTTCCAAATGATCGGGGACAGGGGCATTTTCACTAGGGGTGTCCTGAAACAACTTTTTCACCTCCGATACCATACCGATATTGCAGCCTTGAGTATTGGTCTATACCGATATTGATCTGATACGATATCAGCAGGAATCAAATATACTTTTACCACCATTTTGTGGTATGGACTGTAAAAAATGGCTTGATCAAGTGAGATTACTCAAGCAGAGAACAGTAGTCAGCAATAGTAGGTATGAGAAAAACTGACCCATTTGTTATTAATCAATGGGTTAAATAAATTTTAACCTGAAACATAAGAATATACTACATTTAAATAAAATAAATAAAAAATAAACTAGAAGACCCTGAAAAGTAACCTCAATAAATCCAATAAAAACAAAAATATATATTTTTAAATTGCAAAATAACCACTGTGTTTAACTTAAACATAAGCATATTCTACAACTGAAATAAATAAATAAAAAATAAATGAGAATTGACTGCTTGTATCGGAGTGCTTATAAGGGATATTTTAAATGCAGGCCGATATATTCCGATATTTGTTTTTTTGCTGATATCGGACCAATATCAATATCGGATCGGGACACCCCTAATTTTCACAAATTCACATTCCCTTTCCATTTAACAACACTCAGTCAGCATTTGGGAACTGAGGACACCGATGCTGAAGCTTTGTAGAAGGAATTCATTCCCATTCTTGCATAAGGTACAACTTCAGTTGCTCAACAGCCTATCAAGTTTATCAGTTTGAGAATCAGAGATTTTGTCTTTGTGGCATATTTGATTGAATAAAAGTCAAAAACGATTTGCAAGTCATTGTACTCTTTTTTTTTTTTTTTTTAGGTCACCAACAATGTCTCAACTTCATTGGAACTGGGGTTTGAAGTTCTGTTAACTTAATGTTTACGCCTCTCAAGTAAGAGCTCAGTTTGCTTTTCTTTTGGAGAAACTTCCCTTGTTCACACAAAATGCTAACCTGATACATTGACTGTTCAATATATTTAACTAGTCCATCAGGGCAAGAGCCCATTGAAAGAGTTTGGAAATGGGCAAAACCTTCAAAAGGCAGGTGATTAAATTAATTAATTCAGGACAACCAGATAACGTACTAGGCGGGTGCTGCTGCTGAGGTGTGAAATACCAAACCTGAGACACTTTGTAGAACAAACTGTCACCAACATGTTATCCATCAAGAAATACTTTCAGTGTTGTTTTTCATTTAATAAAGATGTAAGGTCCAGATCTGTTGAAATTGCTAATGAAACTATTAGCAAGTCTCTTCTTCCTGTCATCATGCTTGTAGCCCACACCTATTCCTGCTTTAAAGGATGCTGATTGGGCCGTGCCAGTTTGGGCCACACCCAGTCACAGTAGATTGGAGCTCTGCAAGATGCCTGATTACAGATAATGAATCAGGCTGATCCAGCTGCACTGCAAGATCAACAAATTGCTTTTAATCTGCAGTCATCCTTGGTCAGATGTTAAATGAATCAAACCACTTGTAGCGGAGATTTATTGTGGATCTTTATTAACTTTCTGTTGAAACACTGTTGAGTTGACATTTATCAAGAGGGGGCTGTGGCAGCAGGGAGAGGCAGCTACAATGTAGCAGAGACATAGCCCTGGTTTAGGAGACATAGCCCTTGTTTGGGAGACATAGCCCAGGCTTGGGAGACTTAGCCCTGGTCTGAGAGCCATAGCTCTGGTTTAGGAGACATAGCACTGGTCTGAGAGCCATAGCTCTGGTTTAGGAGACATAGCACTGGTCTGAGAGCCATAGCCCTGGTTTAGGAGACATAGCCCTGGTTTGGGAGACATAGCCCTGGTTTAGGTGAGATAGCCCTGGTCTGAGAGCCATAGTGTTGTAAGGAGGGACTTGTATGCTTGTAACCCAGTACGCATCCAGTGTGTTAAAGCCGTTAGAGATAGGATTAGGAGCTTGGAGATCCAGAGGGAGCTCAAAGTAAAGTAGAGCCACTTTCAATTGAAATGAGCCAGCTGAGGTTGTTCAGGCACCAGACCGGAAAGCCCACTGATCGACTCCCCATGGAGATCTTCTGGGCACATCCAACTGGGCCTACCTAGAACTTCTTGAAGTTGTTATCCCATCTGGCCTGAAAACGTCTTGGTATCCAGAAAGTGACATTTGGGTTGACCTGCTCCGCCTGCTGCCTCTGCAAACCGGCCCTGGATCAGCCGATGATGATGGATTAGTTATTCATGATATAATCGTTAAATGTTTAGTCTTTGGGGCCTCCCCACGGCTTTGGTCCTGGTAACTCCCCAAGAAAAATTGTTGCAAAAGAAAAATGTGATACCTGATAAATTAGTTTTCTTATATGTTTGTCAAACAATACAAACCCAATGCATGTAATCAATTTTGGATTAATATCGCAGTTATGATTTATTGGCTGTTTAGCCTGCAGTGACTTGTTTATAGCTTTTGTAAAACATAAATTACATCAAAGTCTATATTGTTTTGCCATATTATACATCAACAAATCATCATATAGCTAGTGTAGCGAGCTGTCATGGACACTAGTTTATGTTCATGTTGTTTTGGTGAAAGCTGGGTCTGCATCCTGTCACTGACCTCCTTAATGTTCGCTCTTTTTTAGTTTAGGTGTTGATGTGTATTGTGAGTTTTACTTCCCCATCATTAGGAGCTCCCATATTCCTGAATGTTTCTGGCAAGAGGACATTTGTTTTCAATTTTGTGGCCAAAAGGGAAGAACGAATGTTGCAGATGATGAATGGAGTCGAATTTATAGATCAGGATTTAACAAACAACTGAAGCATTTGAGACACAGTATTACAAATCAGATCATATGTACTAACGCTACTGAGGATATAAACTGAAGTACATTGTTTTTGACAACATGCATTTGTAAAAGTATGCAGAGTGGTAAGATTTCATTGGCCAAGTTGTTAGGTACACTTTGCTGATACCAGGTTGGATCCCATTTTGCCTTCAGAACTGCTTGAATTTTTCATGACATTAATTTATCAAGGTGCTGAAAAGACTCCTGGAGATTTTGGTCCATATTGACATGATAGCCCACCAATAACATTTTTATTCCGGCACTTCTCATAGATAAAAACAAAACTGTAGCTGCTTTGGAGTTTTGGCACCAAAAAGCAACATAAACAACATATTATCCTTGAAGCCCCTGAAAAAGGAAGTTACACTTTTTATCCTTCAGTCCCAAAATGGTCCCTCTGATAAAAGTAGAAAAATATATAAATATATTTTTTCACTTTCACCATGTCAAATCTTTTCAACAACTTCAGACTTTGTATAGTTTTTTTTTAATTATATATACATATTTTATATTTTTATATCCCTTTTGCTACAAGAAGCCCTAATTCTTTTCAATGAACACAAATATGCAATGATTACCAAAAATTAGCAGCAAAATTGAATATTAGGGATGAGTTTATTACAGGCTTGACTAGGTCAACAATTGATAACAACATTGCTTTTGATGCATTATTGTTTTATGGAGCAATAAGAGTTTTCTAACGCCAATAGCCCAATGTCAGCTGGGATAGGCTCCAGCCCCTCCGCAATCCCAAAAGGGATAATCAGTATAGATAATGGATGGATGGATGGATGGATGGATGGATGGAGGGTTATAGTATATCAAGATTATGTGGTTATAATGGGAGTCAATGGGGCCAAATTAGTCCCAAGGGGGGTGGAGGCATATTTAAAATCTCCTATTTTATACACCTCACAATAGATGGGATTGAGGAATTTTAGAAATGATAAAAAAAAAAAAAACCTGGCCAAGCTTCATAAAATTAGCCTTTAAACTGATATATATATTGATAATAAAATAAGCAGAGTGTCCACGCTTGTTAAACAGCTTTTTATGTCTAAGTAAGCAAAGACATGGCTTTCAAATTTTACTGATGTTATGAAAGACACATTGTTGTCACTTAACTGACCATACTTGTTTTGATATGTCTGCTTCTCCTTTAATCTTCAGACTCATCTCATTAAATCAACTACCACCTCTTATTGTTGCAGACCCTTTTTGTACTCTGAAGTGAAGGGTAAACCGTTTCTTTCTGATAGAGCATAAATAAGGACTCACTTAGGTTTGCCTTTAAACCGCCCCTCATTAGGCTGCTGTAGGCTTAGACTGCTGAGGAACCTGATACACTGAGCTCTGGTCCTCTCCTTTGGTTGTCCTTGGTACCCATTCATGTCCCATTAATGCTTCTAACTGTAACTGTATCTTTGGAGAAGTTTTTATAACCCCTGTGCAACTCTGACTGTTTGCCACAAAAAACCTGCTCGACTCTTGCTGTTATTATATACTTATTAGTCATATTTCTACTATTTATTTAAAAAGGCTTTCTAAAACCTCTAAATATGTGCAGTGACGAGTTATAACTTTTGCTGTGGTCTGGCACCTTAAAAGGAGAAACTGACCTAAAATAAAGAAAAATATTAGAAACGGAGGGACATGAATAAACTGAATCTGTCACTTTAACAGTAAAGCAACAGTAACTCAAATGAACAGATTGAGTGGGTTATGCAGAAGACCTGAGCACACAATGTGCCATATATTGAAGCAGATAGCCTACAGCAGTAGGTGATCACACCAGGGGCCACTCCTGTCAGGCTACAATTCACACAGGCACATCAAACCTGCACAAAAGAAGATTGTAGAGTTTCAATTTCTGTTGCAACAGTCAGATGGGAGGGTCAGAGTTTGAGGGAGTATAGTTGTTTCAGGAGGCTAGTGGTGGTGTCATGGTGTGGAGGATGTTTTCTTGGCACACTTTGGGCCCCTTGGTACCACCAGCGATTGTTTGAATGTCAAAGCCTGTTGTTGCTGACCATGTCCATCCCTTTATGACCACAGTGTGCCCATCTTCTGATGACAACTTCCAGCTGGAGAACACACTGTGTCACAAAGCTCAAATCACCTCAAACTGCTTTCTAGAAAATGAAGATGAGCTCTCCGTACTCCAGTGACCTCAACAGCCACTAAATCTGAATCCAGTAAAGCACCTTTGGTATGTGGTGGAATGAGAGCTTTGCATCATGGATACCAAAATGTCTCTTAGGAAAGTTTCCACCAAGGCAGCTCTGAAGGCAACAGGAGGTCCAATGTGGAACTACCCAGGTGTAAGATGGTTGATGGGTGTAATTTCATATCTCTGGTTTGTTCAAGAATGTCTTTGGGTTTGAAGAAGTGGCATGGAATTTTCACTTTCTTATCAGATTTTTGATGGATCTAAAATCTAACAAGTCTACGAATCATTACTTAAAAATGTGGTTAGTTGTATCCAGGAATGCCCATGGAAATATCTGGGCCTCTGAAAGCCTGGTACATAGGTCGTCCACAGATTTAACTTAATATCAATGACTTGGTAAGTCAGTTGGTAACACACTGAAGGGGTTGTACCCTTAAACTTGCATGTTTACTATTATGTGTGAGTCATCAGGAATGAAGAATGGTGAAGTGCTGACCAGGCATGTGCTTTCAAACCTGACAACCTGACTTGGTAAGTTAGTGGCCTATAGGTTCAAATCTGACCTGTGACTCCTAAACTGCATGTCATTCTCCAACCTCTCTTTCCTATTTCCAACTCTGTCCACTGTCCTGTCCATGCCGTCTCCAGTCAGCTTTGAGCTGAATAAAGGCTACCTGTAGCAGGTCTTACTCTGTTTCACACTGGCAGCATGTTGTTTTTTTGGGAAAAAGTGCCTCAGGGGTGGCACAGTGACGCAGCAGGTAGTGCACACGCCTCACAGTAAGAAGGTTGCAGAGCCTTTCTGTGTGAAGTATGCATGTTCTTCCCGTGCATGCGTGGGTTCTCTACAGCTTCTCCAACACACCACAAGTGCTTCAGCATGTCCCCCTGCTGTCACAGCACATCTCTCCAAATCACACCAATAATGAGCTTCTGTTGAAAACTTAGGAAGAGTCACAGTGAATCTCTCCACAAAAAACCTGATTCATTACATAAGTGACCAGATGCAATGAGTAGCTTCTCATTTCTTAAACAATTATGTGGAAAGACACATCCTGTGGTCATGAAAAAGATGTTAGTCTGTTTAAGAAGGATCAAATCATTGGCATGCATCAAGCAGAGAGAACATCTAAGGAGACTACAGAAGCTTCTAAAACTGGGTTAAGAACTGTCCAACTCATTATTAAAAACTGGAAGGATAGTGGGGAACCATTGTCTTCCAGGAAGAAATGTAGGTTGGTAAAAAAAATCCTGAATGATCGTGATCAGCGATCACTTAAACGTTTGGCCAAGTCAAATTGTTCCAGAGTGATGGGTGCATCAGGGTAAGAAGAGAGGCAGGTGAAGTGATGCACCCATCATGCCTAGTGCCTACTGTACAAGCCTGTGGGGGCAGTGCTATGATCTGGGGCTGCTGCAGTTGGTCAGGTCTAGGTTCAGCAACATTATGTGCCCAAAGAATGAGGTCAGCTGACTACCTGAATATACTGAATGACCTGGTTATTCCATCAATGGATTTTTTTCTTCCTTAATGGCACGGGCATATTCCAAGATGACAATGCCAGGATTCATCGGGCTCAAATTGTGAAAGAGTGGTTCAGGGAGCATGAGACATCATTTTCACGAATGGACTGGTCACCACAGAGTCCAGACCTTAACCCCATTGAGAATCTTTGGGATGTGCTGGAGAAGGCTTTGAGCAGTGGTCAGACTCTCCCATCATCAATACAAGATCTTGGTGAAAAATTAATGCACTGGATGAAAATAAATCTTGTGACATTGCAGAATTTTATCGAAACAATGCCACAGCGAATGCGTGCTGTAATCAAAGCTAAAGGCGGTCCAACAAATATTAGAGTGTGTGACTTTTTTTTTTTTTTCAGTGGCGACTTTTTTTTTGGCCAGGCATGGTCCAATCAACAATGATAATGTCAAAATATACCATTTTAGGAGCAGGGCTTTACATTTTGAAATGGGCAGTAATAGATAACATGTATTTTTGTTACTTTGATAACTAATGATAATATTTTTTTCTAAATTAAGGAATCATTGCGTAAGGGTTAGACCATGTCTTTGTTAACATCTGTGGCCCCTCCATGACTCTGAACCCCAGAAAGCTTACCATTTTTCACACTTTTCACACTAGGTGAGAACATATCAGCCCCATCCTGGCCTCTCTCAATTAACTTCCTGTTCACTTTAGGATTCATTTTGAGATTTTATTGTTTGTTTTAAAATCTTTAGATGGATTATCATTTCGATACATCTCTGATCTTTTAAAAGTCTGCACTTTGTCGTGATTTATAGGGTCTGCTTATTTTTGTCCTTTTAGTCCTGAGGGCCTCAAGGCTCAAGGTAAACAAGCTTTCTCTGCTGTGGCCCTTAAATTATGAAACAACTTACCTCTTGAAATCAGAAAGACCTCACCCTTACCAACTTTTTAATCTTGTCTTAAAACATATTTTTACTTGTTGGCTTTTATTCAGCATGAGGGCTGTGTGGCCTTTAATTTTGTGTGTTATGTGTTTTATTTTTAATGTGTTTTAAATGCTTTTACTTAAAAAAAATATCATTTTATTGTACTTTATTTTTTGGTTTTTAATGTTGGTTTTATTTATTTTAATTAATCTTTATTCTATTCTATTTTATTTCTGGTTGGTAGTCACTGTGCAGCACTTTGGTAAACCTGATTGTTATTTAAAACAATATATGAAACAAAATATGAAAAAAGTAGTTTTGCATTTTGTGTGGTTGAAAGTGGGATATTTGGAAGATATTAATCAAATAATACACACTCACCTTCACAAAACACTTTGACCTCCGGCAGAATTTTACAAGTAAACTTTCCCACAAAAAACACCCTGTAATTTTGCTCATGAAAAGCCAGATTGTCTGATCTGCAGCTTAAAGTTTGCAGTTAAAGATCACATGAAGCAACATGTTTGTTAACTGTGCTCTCTTTAGCATGTCCTTTTGAGCAGCTGAGGTCATTCCTGACGTCCACGTGCCACTGCGTAGGCCGGCCGACCCCATCTGGGATTGTTAAATTTCTCTATTTCCCCTGAAGACCTTCTGATCATCCCTGATTACACATGGCAGCCTCTGACCTGCTCTGAAGACCCTCTCCTGACATGGAGGATTGACGATTATCGATGCAGAAACCTATGTTAATTCGGCATCACGAGGTTGTGCTCGCCATACAGCTGGATAACAGTTTTAATCTCATCTCTGATCCCAGACTGGAGTTTATTCTGGGATAAAAACTCAAGAAAATGATCACGTCCAGGTTTGATTTTTTGATTCCTTGTAATTCCAGATTTAGTCGTGGGTCTCTGGAAACTGGAGCCCCCTTTTTGATTGAGTGACTCACCTGCTGTGGAAATTATAAACACTGAGCAGGAATTTACATTAAGCAGCGAGTGGAAAAGTGCACCGTGCTGATGGCTCTGTCTGAACCGCACAGTAATAAAACCTCCTCTGTATACAAGACATATTTCATCAAGGTATCTGCACTTCTTCACTCTTTAAAAGCCATATCATAAATCTCCAAAAAGAGCAGGAAGAGCCAAATCTGAGGATTTCAAAACATCTTAACAGCAAGGAAACTGATCTTTTCAGCTTCTGCAGTGAAAATGTTCACCCTTAAATCTCATTTTGTCCTTAATGGAGAGCTGTCAGGCTGTACAGAGTGGCTGAAACTGTGTCAGCTAGACCCTGAGTGATTGCAGTCAAAAGTCAATGAGGATGAAGCACAGTGGAGCAGAGGCAGGAAGACAGATGGAGTAGAGTTACCTGTTTTTGCTGTGTAGTCATGGAGGTCTGACAGAAACTTCTCCCTGATGTTGAAGTGACTTTGCATGCTAAAATACTTAAAATGAGCAGAATCATCAGATCTGTTCCAATCATCTGAGCATAACTGGCCTAAATAAGGGAAGAATAGGTGCTCAATAAATCTTAGCAATACTTCAAACTGGAGCTGCTGTACTGCCTGGTAAATGGAGCTTCTTTGGCACTTTTTTTTTGTCTTTTGACAACTCAAAGCACTTTTACACTTCAGGTCACATCTACTCGTTTACACCCACTCACTCTCATATTCATGCCCATTTACATCATTTACACGCTGCTGACCATGCAGTGGGAACAACTCGGGGTTAAGTGTCTTGCCCAAGAATAAATCGACATGGGCTGGAACCTGCAACCTTCTTGACCTTTAAGAATCAGATCATCTTTGAGTCAGAGTTAACATTTGGGCAATGTCCGAGTGAAATCCTATCAAGTGTTTTTGAGAAACTGTTTGCATATTAGCTAGGGATGTATGATATTATTGGTTTGATATCGGTATCAGCTGATATCAGCCTAAAATTCAAGTATCAGTATTATATTGACATTTTTTCATATATTTATAGCCGATATATCAGCCACACATATCAGCAATATATATCGGCTGGAATATCGTCAAATAACACAAATATACAAAATATTGATACACCTTCCCATCACTGCATGGGTACATTTAAGAATCAAGGGTTTCGTTTTTGCAAGAGTTAAAAGCAGGTTTTTTTTGTTTCACATTTGTTCCTCGCAAAAATATACTGTAATACTTAAAGACACAAGTCAATTTTTGTTAAGTACAGAGCTTGTGCTCTTGACCAGAAATATCGGTATAGGTATCGGTATCTGTGATAATGAATTAAAAATCAGGCAAAAATCCAATATTGTGCATCCCTAATATAAGTAATGAATATGAGCTGATGACCTTGACCTTTGATCCCCAAGTCTTTACAATGAATCCTTAAGTTAGAGTGTAAATTTGAGCTGTTTAAATACAAAACCTGTAGCATTTTTCAGATGTTACATTTGTAAGATGGAATTTAAGAGCAAACGTGAGCATAAGGCATATTTTTGAAGCTGGGTTGTATAAGGTACTTGACAATAGTCAGTGAGGTGGCTGAAAGTTCACCCTGCAGTGCTGTACCTTCAAGGAGGACGAGCTCAGACTACTGGTAACGTACAATGCTTCTGTGAGGTACAGTTATTTTCCATAATTCAGTGAGTTTTATGTGAAAATGAGTCATAAAACTATGTTGGGTCAAATGTACACCTGGCCAAAAAATATCACAGCACTTTATTTTTCCTGCTTTCTCTCTGTGTTTGGCACGATAACGGTTTGTCTTGGCAGTAACGATGGCTACGGCAGATGCAGACGACGATTCCACACCATTGCACTCATGGCCATGTCTGAAGTCCATGTTTGAGACTGTCGAAATGATTCCTATTGTTTCAAATGCAGTAATGGCTGTCCTTTTGTTATTTAATTGTGTTTCAACAGGCATTTCTACAGGCTTCGTAGCATATTTTACAAGCTTCTTATTCTACAGGTTCTGTAAGCAGGTCAGTGCATTCAGAAGTTTGTTTAGTCATTGGGTTCTGTAAATTCATTGTGACAACAATACAATAACATGTTGGCATTAAAATGAAAATGTACTTTAACACTTAAATATTTTTAAAAGTAGATTCTCCAGTACTTTAACTTAAGTAAAAATTTGACTGTACAACTTTCACTTGTATTGGAGTAATATTTGACCAGGAGTGTCTAACTTTCACTCAGGTAATGGAGTTGAGTACTTTGTCCACCACTGTCGTCACCTGAGGACAGTGGTGGAATCATATTTGGATCAGTATTCGTTTCCTCTACTGTTGTGTCCAGATTTCACAGAGTGAAACAGCAGATTGACTGAATCAATGCAAACAGGAGAAGGATCACATAGCCGTTTGCTACATCATACCATATTGCTAAACACAGGGACTTCCAGGAGGAGAAATAAAGCTCTCTGAAAATTTCAACCTATTGTACATTCAACCAAACATACTGCAGGTTTTTTTTGGCTCATTTTTACGTAAAAGTTACACAATTTCATGAAAATAACTGTACCTGTCAACAGCAGTGAATCTTCCTGGTATTCTCAGCTTGTTCTCCTTTCAGGTACAGCACTGCTGGGAGCCCTGCCACACTTTAAGAGTATGTATACAATCCAACTTCAAAAATACTGAACTATCACTCTAACAAAGTCAATATTAAACGCCTTGTAGGGTTTTTGAAATGTGGCATTGAGGAAACATCACAAACAGATTAATTCA
Source organism: Cetoscarus ocellatus (assembly GCA_037902135.1). Classification (NCBI taxonomy): domain Eukaryota; kingdom Metazoa; phylum Chordata; class Actinopteri; order Labriformes; family Labridae; genus Cetoscarus; species Cetoscarus ocellatus. The sequence continues at coordinate 3,396,499 of JBAMNC010000579.1, read as the reverse complement.
TTCATGTTATGCACTGTTTAACAAAAGGGTCAGGAAACTGTCCTGCGCATGAATTTAATGTGTGAGACTTGCGCGTGCCGTCTCTCTCCATCTCTCCAGTTTTAAATGAAAAATGTATTGTATCATAAAATGCATTAAAATTGTAATCCTGTGAAATAATCCCAATTTCTACTGAATGCGTGAAGTTTGCATGTTCTTCCTGTGCATATGTGGGTTCTCCCCAAGCACTATGGCTTCCTCTATCAGACCAAAAACATGCTCATTAGGTTGACTGGTGACTCCATATTGGCCTTAGGTATGAGTGTGAGAGTGAATGGTTGTCTCTCTCTATGTAGCCCTGTGATCGGCTGGCAACCAGTTCAGGGTGTACCCCGCCTCTCGCCTAATGACATAGGCTCCAGCCCCCCCACGACCCTGAAAGAGATAAGTGGTATAGAAAACGAATGAAAGTACCTGTGATTTGATTTAAGTCTTTTTTTTCTGTAACTGTAGCAGAATATAGTTACCTTTTCTTTGTATCCTATTTACATAACGCTGCTACATATGTTCCATTACTCCCCAAGCCTGGAGACTGACAGTCTGAAAACATGATGGTTTTGGTTATCACTGACCTGCAGGGTAAGAGTATATCTTTTTTTCGCTTAACGTCTTGCACAATACTTTGAAATTGTGTCAGCACTCTTCAGAAACTACATGCTTTGGCCCTGATCATTATACCAACCAGGAGCCTTTGCCCACCTCTGTGTCTCAACACGAGGTGGTTTAACTTTCCCAGGGGGAATTCCAAGTTTATTTTGCTGGTTGAATTTGCTTGAGCAACACAGCTCCTAAAAAAAGCCTGGAGAGCTCACTGAGCCCAAGTGTTGCGAGATCTGTGGTTGGAGTAGATTGTTGGAGCTTTTCCTTCACAGCTGTCTGGAGCTGATGTGCTGATAAAGTGGATTCTCCACTAAAACAGTTATAAGCATTGTTCCACAAGGATTTTATTTAATGGAAACAAATTTTGTTCAGGAAAATTCATGCATGGAGAGACCAACAGAGAGGCACAGGCCTGTCCTGTGGAGGAACTCACACAACTGCATTACCTTCTTCAAGCACTGGGGCATACACTCACTTTATTAGATACACCTGTTTATTGCTTGTTAATTTAAATACCCAATCAGCCAATCATATGCAAGCAACTCAAAACATTTAACTACATGGTCAGGAAGACCTGCCGAGGTTCAAACAGAGAATCAGAAGAATGGTGGCTTAAAAGAAGAGTACCCTCTTGAAAGTGGGATGCCACATCACAGTGGGCTAACTCCTAATAAATGTTGATTTAGTAGACAAACATGACAAGGACAAATTTGTGGTCTGGGTAGCCATGAATTTGTCGCTTTCATCAATTTTTATTTTAGTCCCTTTGTTAGTGCCCGCCTTCCTGCCTCTGCCCACTCCCAACCTCATCAAGGCTTCAGTGGATGGCTGTTCAACGTGAGTCTGGCTCTGCTCAAGATTTTGTATCCCTTTACAGGGTTTTTTTCTTGCCCCTGTAAGTTTAAGCGGTAACTATATATGGTTAGTGGCTGGTTAGCTCAGTGGGTAGGGTACCCGTTTACTGACGGGGAGTCAGGGTTCCAGTCCCACATGCAATTTACATCTATATATGAAGGCATACAGAGTGAATGACATCTTCCAGTGTGGGTTTCTGGGCAAGACCCTTAGCGCTACCTCATTACATAAGTGTGATACAACCAAAAGCCAAATTGGCTAAGCTTCAAATGCTGAGGAACCAGGGCATTGTGATGACAAGTGGGCTCCTGGAACAAGACATAGAAGACAATGGACACGAGAATAAGGCTCTATTGTAATGCTACTACTCCAGTAACCCCAGCCGGGGGGGTTACATGAACAGGCTATGGGAAATATGGTTACCTTGATACCCACAGTCAATGCAAACAGCTAGTAGCTCAGTGTTCCAACATCCACAAACGGCACCTGCTATATGACTGAGCCAAGATCCTGTGGGACTTCCAGATACAGTCCAACAAAATAGTAATGGCCAACCAACCAGACGTCGCAATCATAGATAAGCAGCAGAGGAAAGCCGTCGTGATAGATGTAGCCATCCCAAGCGATAGCAATATCAGGAAAAAGGAACCTGGGCTAGAGAAAGCCTGGAAGGTGAAGGCAGCAGTAGTGCCTGTGGTCATCGGGGCACTCGGAGCAGTGACCCCCACACTGGAGAAGTGGCTCCAACAGATCCCTGGAGAAACATCAGACATCTCACTCCAGAAGAGTGCAGTCCTAGGAAGAGCTAAGATACTGCGCAAAACCCTCAAGCTCCCAGGCCTCTGGTAGAGGACCCGAGCTGAAGAGGATGAACAGCCACTCACCCCACCTGGGAGAGGGGGGTGGGTGAGAGAAGACTCATATTATATGTATATATACACAGTTTGTATATGTGTGGGGGACAAAGTGGTTGCATAGAGCTTCCTTAAAAATGTATTGTTTTTAAAATATAAATAAAGACAACACTGAAAACCTGTTGGTCTATTCTCATGGAAAAAAGGGGATAATTCAAGCAATGTATGGCTCAACAAGACTGATTGCTTTTAGAAGGGGCCCCTATCGAGACGTTTCCTATTGTCATAGACTGTGTTCTGCACAGTAGCTCAATTTCAGACACCAGAATTCTGCAGTTTCCTGCTCTCTGGAAGCAAGATTTTGTAACCCTGGAGACTCTGAGAGAAACTGTGTGCCTTATTCCAGTTTCTGACAGCTTTCTGCATAATCTGCAAACCTCACAGGCACCGTCACATATTAGATTGTGATCAGATGTGACAGTGAAATTTATCGTGTATACTGGAAAACTAATAACCATGTTTCTCATGTAAACTCCAAATACTGCTCATAACCAGAATTCATAACGGAATAAGTCAGGTTTTTGAAGTGGTTTGCTCGAGGTCTGTGGCACCAGAAAACATGACTGCCACTAAAGCACTGGGCTAGCTTTGTCTCTGACAAGAGCTAGCCAGGCACCAACTCTAGGTGATATATAGCAGTCAATGGCCTCCAAGAAGCCTTGTAATTAATCCACTTTTAGGTTAAGGTCCATTTCACGCTGGATGCATTTTACTTGTGCGATGGCAGCAGTGCTTGCCTGTTTTCGTTTTGGTGAGCATGTTATCAAGTCAGCCTTCAGACTGCAAGTCTGAGCCATGCATCTCAGGTGCTTCTCCAGTGCTAAAAATCTGGAGAAAAGGAGCCTATTTTTTCCTGAAGCCTCATGTTTCTCTCCAAAAACAGAGAGAAAAATGACTACTAGAGAGCCATATTTTCCTTAATCCAGCTGGTCTGTATGTCCATAGCGGTAGAATATGTCACAGAAAAGATAGAAACCTTCCAGTTACTCTTTCTATCTGTGCCTCTCAGAGTTAAAGCTTCAGTCTACCTCCATTAACTTATCATTACAGTTGAAATCTTAGTAAAATTTTCCCACCAGCTTTTTAATAATCATCTGAATTTTAAAACACATTAATTGAATCTTGCACAGAAAGACAATTTAGCACTTTAATAAAGAGTCAGTCTCATCTCTTGCTAATGCTATGTGCAGTTCTCCTGCTGCTCAAAGCTGTCCAGACATCTAAATCCACACTTGCTGTCACTTTAAGTGCACTTGAGGCCTTATTTATTGCAGAGCACTTGTAAACTTCCCCATCTCTAAAAGAAGAAAAAGAAAAACTTGTGAGTCTATTGAGAATGTTAAGTGTAGTTTTCCATTTATCAGTGGCAACCAGACACATGGACAGCCTTTATCTAAAGACATTAGCTGCCTCAGTGGGAGAGCACTCATGCTCTTGGGAATCTCAGTGCTGTGGTAAATAGATGATAAGTTGATTACTTATACTAGGTTATTCAACCACCTGTTGAAGAGTGCACCAAACATACAATACAGCATTGTGAATATACAGAAAAGAACACAACAATAATGCATTCAGGGATTTTCATAACCTTGCAGTGCAGTTGGATCAGACTGATTCAGTGTCTGTAATCAGGCAGATCCATCTTTCCAAGCTTCAATATACAGTGATTGTGAGCAGCCCGAAGCGTAATGGCCCAATCAGCGTCCTTTGGAGCAGGAAGAGTGGGAGCTACAGTTGAGATGAAGCAGGAAGTTTTCTGCTTCTGCTTCTGCAGAGATTGGCTTCAGTGGCAGTTTCAACTTCAACTTCAACTTGATTATTATTCATGGGCAATTTGTTTTGCAGCATCCATCAGTGCACCAGTACCTGATAAAACATGAAAACACACAGGCTTTAGGAAAATCAGGAAAAATCCTGAGTACAAGTGAAAAGAAAGGCACTTGAACCACAAAAAGCCAAAGGTTAAAGAATCAGACAAAGCTCCATAAAGTGCATTCAGTCAGTAAAGTACTGTGCAGTAGATAAATAAACAGTAATGATGAATAGTCGGGGTAAAGCAGATAAAAAGAGAATCCATGAATAATCAATAAATATTAAAGGATTACAGTCTAAAAATCAGTCTTATCCACAAGGTGCATAAAGTACACACAAGGAAAACTGGTCAGGCCAATGAATTAAGGTTGTCAATGGCAACCGGAATAAAAGAAGTCCTGGCATTCCTTGTCCTGGTTCTAGCACTCTGTAATGTCAGCCAGAAGGGAAAAGATCAAATTCAGCAAACAGAGGTCAGTTCAGATCAGGGCAGTTCAGAGTTTGTTGGGCCCTACGAATGACATGTTTGATGTAAATTCTCTGCAGCTGAGATTGAATCAGAATCAGAATCAGAATCAGAACTACTTTATTAATCCCCAAGGGGAAATTCAGTTGTTTCAGTTACTTGCATTCACAGTATAGCAGTAGGAAATATCAAATTAAGACATTAAAATAGATAAGAGTGTAAAATTTAAATAAATAAAATGAAAAAAAAATTAGCAGGCAGGTTGCAACATGAAGAATCTTTCAGCAATATCAGTTTCCTTATGAAGGAAAAATAAGTAAATTTGAGTAAATTGCTGCACTCCGATCACCTTGCTTGCTTTTTTGACCAGATTCACAAGTCTGTTTTTACTAGACAAAGCAAGACAACTGAACCAAGCAACTCTGCACTTTCTATAAAACACTGATAAAAACTTTGGTCAGATCTGTGCTGCATTTCTTTATTAAATGAAAACTTAACACTGAAGCACTTATCAATGGCAAAGATATTTTCACTTCACTTCCAGCATGAGTTTGTTCTACAAAGTGGTTCACGTTTGGTTCGTTATACTGCAGCAGTAGTGCCCACTAATCACATTATCTGACTGGCCTGTGATGGATGTGATTGACAGAATGATGAATCTGTCACTTGCCAGATATGCCTTTGAAGGTTTTGCCCATTCCCAAACACTTTCTATGGAGCAGCGTCAGGTTAGGATTTTCAAGCATGTGACAATTTTGTAACACTTTTGATTCAATGATTTCCTTATATTGTCAACGATCCAGTATCTTTACATTTATTAGCATAGTTATTACATCATAACAGACCATGAATCAACTGTATTTTTATGTAATTAGGAGACTGATAGACTGTTTTTCTTGTTAAAGCCGAGGTGTAAAAGTGCAGGTAAAGCAGAGGAGATAGATGAGAAAGACAGGACGGGTTGGGGGAGCAGCATGTGGTTCTTCACTCCAGGGGGGGACCACATGGATTTAGGTCTGCTAAATGTCAACATGAGTAAGGCATGTATCACTTTGTTTCCATGATTTCTACTCAATTAAATCATTAAGTGTCATTAAGGGACTTGTGTAATAGCCTCTCTGGAGCAGGAGGGGGGACTGGAGAGAAATCCGGCTCAGTCTGCAGAGGACTGGAAATATCAAACTATACTTTACTTGTTAATCTGCAGGTTATTACTGCATCATAATTCTGTATGAAGCTGCATTAAAGCCCTGCCATGACTCTCAAAACTGAGCGAGAAGCTGAAGCCTGCAAATCCACAGGGGAAGTATGAAGTTTTACTGTAAATGTTGTGACGGCTGGAGGGAGAAAAAAAAAGAGAGGAAAAAGGAGTTTAATGTTCTGCATCCACTCTGGCAAAAGACCCGAGTGCTGCCGAGCCAGGTCAACATTCTGGAAAATGAAAGAGTCATTATGAGTGGAAACACTTGTATTTAGATCATTACTTCACACAGTAATTATTACATACAGAGTGTAATGAGTCATTGCAAGCAGATTAGTTTGTTAATCTCCAGGAAACAAAAAGCCTGGAGGACAGCGAGCGTGCAGAAAAAACATCCAAGATTATCAGCGAATGTTGCTTGCATGCAAGTGTAAACAGAGAGAAACGGATACAACTTTTTTTCTGTGTAATTGGAAACAAAGTGTCTGCAAAGCAAAGGCCTTAGCTCTGATGGTGCCAAGAAAATCTATTTTAGAGTTCTGCTTCCTTAAGTAAGGGCTGTGGCTCCCTGCTGGGCCCCAGAGGTGCAGCAGATGCACCATGGAGGTCTTCTAAATACATTAAAATAATAGAAATAATTTTCGTCTCAGTGGCGTGAAGCATGTTGTCTAAAGGCATGTGGTGTACAGCAGCTTGAGGTATTTTAGACCACTCTTTGGAATTAAGCATGCACTAAACTGGTGCAAAGTCAGGTGCACACCACCAAATGGGTGGACTTACTGCTGTTACAAAGCTGTGTTTTAGGTATATGAATCAAACAGGGGTGCCGGCTCTCATTCCCTTTGTGTGCTTGCTGGCTGGTGCTTTGTTGCTTGTATGGCAGATTTTATAGTTTTGGTCTGTAGGCTGGCTCCTTTTATTTATATCCTCTCCCTTTATTGTGCCACAAAACACAAAAACACTGTAAACTATATTAAATATGCTGATGCTCAGATTGAAGTTATATTTTACTGGAGCATTCCCACACATCAAACATGATAAAAAAAAAAAACCTTCCACTTTCTGTACATTAAACTGTAACCATCTCAATAATTTAAGTCTCCAAATAAAACCTGGCCCCAGTAAGAAGAGAAGCCAAGCCAAAGTTTGGGAAGGCTCACGTCTTGCAACAGACTGCTGTGAATTCAGAAATCCGGCTATTTCTTTTGCCTGTACTCATGTTTGAGAGAAATACACAAGCTGGTGTGGGTTTCTTGGAGCACTGCTTACTGTGTTCTTGTACAAGTATTATACCAAAACAAAAAAAAAGAAAAAAAAAAGAAAAAGCACATGCAGGATTAAAGATTTTTTGAAATACCAAGCTCCATTTCTAATATCTGTATAGATACTAATGAATCTCACAGATACTTATGCTCACAGATATTAAAACAGGCTGTGTGGTGTGTTTTATGCACGCAATATAAAACACAGCCAATGTCCTTAAAATTGCAGAATATAGACCAACATGCCCCAAACCGTCGTGCACCACACGCTTTTAAACAATGTGCTTGTCAATTGTAGCCTAAAGGGTCAGCAGCACATCTGATAGCACTAATCCACTATTTACTCCTCTCTGGGTTTTCTTTCTCAGGAAGGACTGACAAAGCCTTTCTTACCTATCAGGAGTGTGTGATGTCAATATGCTGTACACAGGCAAAGCTCAGCAACTACCGTAATTTCTCCATTATAACATGCATTTTTTGATTTTGAATGAGCTCTAATTTTTACAAGCAAAATACTTACCATATTTCGTCTTGCCAACATTGCGATTGCATCACATCTAATACAAAAAGCAAAAATATTCTCTTTTTCTGTGAAAACACATGCAAACACAGGGCGCTGCCATCTTGTGAGCAAGGGGGGGCGCAAAATAGCTGCTCTCTGATTGGTTGGTACACTAAGACTGAGCATGCTCAGGCAGAAATTGAGTAATTGCGCATGCGTGAAGCAAAAGGTGTTTCCGTGTACAGTATTTGTTGTGAAAATACTGAAACTTCATTGATTAAAACTTGGAATAAAGGTATTTTTGAGTTGCCTGAGAGAGTAAGGTTTGGGCAAAATTTGGGTGTGTGTTATATTCATGTACAATGTTTTTCCAGGCAAAAATCGTGAAAATATGTGGTGAGTGTTATAATTGAGTGAGTGTTATAATCGAGAAATTACGGTACTCGTGCAATCTTTGTTTAAGAAATGAAGGTGAATACTTCAAGTCTCATGTTGTGGTTTTATGAGGGTTTTAGCTAGCCACTGAAGATTTCCAGGCTTCAAACTGGACTAAGGCATTCAGGAGTTTGTAAAAGGCTATTCTCGAGGAAATGTAAGCTATGTCCCTTCCTGGCTCATTCTGACATTAAAGACACTAACTGGAGCCATTACAAGCTGAGCAGCGTGCTGGAGTGTTATGCCTCATACTTCTCTAATGAAGAGACGTGTAAAAACACCAACAGGCAGTTTTCAATTACACCCCACAGGAAACAAATGGTTTTTATTCCCCAGGATACCAACGCAGCACTGTACATGTCCATGCAAATAGCCTGTGTACTCGCTGCTTGGGTAACAAATTGCCATATCATGTGTTACAATTACCTCCTCAGTTCGGCCGGCCAATACATCTTCCCAATGAAACGGGCTGAAAGCTATGAATTATGGCCATATTTCAGTCTAAAAGAAACAAACCACTAATTGCGACGTGGCCTCTCAGTAATTTCAACAGAGAGCCCAGAAAAGGCACTCCAGCATTGGGGAAATCATTTACTGCTGCTCCTGCTTTATTTTGGTTTCAAATAACAGACACTACTAATTTGGTGTGGGCTTGACCCCTGCCCCCCCACCTCAACTCCCCTCTCTCCCCCCATATGCCCCGTAGGGAGAACTCCAATCAGCTCACATCTCCACCAACCCCCTCCACCTCCCTGTGCTTTTACAAACTCTCTCCGCTACCAGTGAGGAGAGGACCGCCTCCCTGAAATGTTTCTGCTAATTCCCATTTCCTTTATAATCACAAGCTTTCATGTGAGTGGTCAGGCAGGCCGGCTGGGGAGGGGAGTGGTAATTACTTTGGGGTCCCGGGCATTAACCCGGCCAGGTGTCACTGGATGGCCTGTTTACCTCAGTGATTAATGAATGGACTGCTAGTCTCTCTTTACCCCCACCCACGGCTCCTTTTATTCAGAGCGGAGCGTGCCGCTGAATCAATTTGCCGAGCAGTGACAGGTCTGAGCCACATCAGGCCTCTGAGGCATCCGGTCCACACGGGCCCTTCTCTTCTTACCGAGGCCATCTCATCTGTTAGGGGTGCTAAGCTAATTAGGACAGAGTTTTAATGAATGGTAATGTAGGCAGCGTGTGCCTTAAGATAACATTTATGGACTGCAGTTTGTTGTAGAGGTGATAAATAAGCTGTTGTACCTCCTCGTGAAGTGGATTTTAGTAACTAAGTCAGGTCAATAAGAATATAATCAAATTAAGGCTGTGAGAGTTAAATCAGAATAAGATTATAGATAAAACATGACATGACTGAAAACATGACCCAGAGACTCGGTCTCTTATTATTTTGTACATTTTTGTCTGTATCAACATTTACAGTATAGATGTTTCTTTTTTTGCCTTCCAACTAACTTCTGTCGATTTCTTTAAGCCATAGAGCCATCAGTTCCAGTTTTTTTTTTTTTTTTTTTGCCTTTCAGCATTAACATGTCTCTCTAAATGCAGTTTAAGTCTAAACTCAATGTATCAAGTTGTCCAAATTTCATGAATCTTGTGCTATTTGGTCTTTAAGGTTGACAACATTTAAATGCACAATATGTGAAAAACAAAACAAAAACAAAAAAATAAAAACCTGCTAGCAGGGAGGCTCTCATCAAAACAAAACAAAAGATAAGTCTATGTTGGCCTTTAAACAGCCTGTATTTTGCTTTTTTTTTTTTTACTTTTTTATGCTCTTGAGTATGGTCAACATGTCTCTTCAGTGTGATAGAGCACAAAAATATAGTTTCTACAGCACCTGTAGCTGCCTGAAATGACTTATTACCCAAGCCCCCAAGAATAAGCCTACTAGTGTTATGTCATAGCATCAGAGCATATACTATGAGAAAATGCAGAGCTGTTGGTAACATGGTATCGAGCAGCACTGAACTGACCTGTTACTAAAGAGTTGACCTGTTAACCAATCAGAGAAGACTGGGCCCATGTGGGGAAGGGAGTCTTAAAGGGGCAGGAGCTCCAATAGACCATCTGAGACAGAGAGGATACTGCACTATCAGTGGTACTCTGTATGTGCAGGCTTTTGAACATGAGTGCTTATGAACACACCCCAGTCATCAAAAAAGCATGTATGAACCTGATCTCAGGGTGAAAAATTTCCCCTTAAACACTTGTAGCTCTACAGTGCTGTGTCCGTCATGGCTGCTGAGCCGGCCTTGTTGTCATGAGATTCATGGCTTGTTTACAGTGGCCAATAAAACACAATAAAACACACAGCATTACCTCAAAGACTGCTCATAAGATTCTATTTTTGCAGTTTAGCAAGTCTTTCTCCAGATTTGGCCTCACAATGCAATCAGACATGTTTGAGTTGAGTCTTATGCAAATCCTGCAGTGCCATGTCATGACTGTTGTCAATTACGTCCCAGGCTTTCAGAGGGTTGAGGGTTTGAAACCTGTCTGTTGGATGTTGATGTGTTCATGTGAAAGACCCTAAATGCTAAATTCCTGGTCTTAATTTGACACCCAAAAAACAATGACACCAGACCTGTCACCAAATAGGTTTCTATTTCAGCTTTATGAATAAGCTTAACATGGGAAAAGAGACTTGTAAATTTATGGAAATTCACTTTTTAGCCAATGCTTAATCATATTATTGACTAGTTTATTGGTAATATCCTTGAGAGACTCTAAGGAGGCGTACCTCCCTAGCCTCTTTCGTCTGTTTCCTCAGCTCCTGCTTGATCTAGCTGCAGTGCAAGCCAGCTGTGCAGCTCCAAGCTGGTTCGCTGGAAAATGAAAGTCTAATTTCAGTGGAATCTCCGCCAAGCATATCGACCACACATGAGAAAAAAAGCCATCAGAGTTTCCAGTTAATTTCAAATTTCAGCAGTGAAAGTGGAAATAATATTGATGTGGGGAGGGTTGCAAATTGGTGGAAAAATTCTGTCAATGTCTGGAAACTTTCCAGAAACTTTCCATGGGAAGTGAAGCTGGGGAATTTTGGAAATATTCCAAACTGGAAACTTTCCATGAAATTTATGGTGATTAACTGGAAATTGGGGATTATTAAACAAGCTGTGTTATATCCAAACACTTCAGGAGCCAAACTCTGCCATCTTTAAAAAAAAAAAAATTGGTCCAGGCATTACTCCACACCTGTTGCCAAATCTGAGCAAAAATTGGCCATCTCTGGAAAAAGGGAAAATTTGGCAAAAAAACAAAACAAAACCTATGACTACGGACTTGTTGCCAAATTTGAGCCAAACTGGCCATTCCCAAACTGGTGGGTCATGAAAGCATGTGGAGGTGTGAGTTGATGAACAAATGGAAACCATCAGCGAGTAAATGTGAAAGTGAATGGGTGGGTGTGACCCGTGGTTTAAATATTTTATACTGATTTATGGCAAACTATAAGCTTTTTAATGCTTCAGGAGTGCCTTAACGATGTTGACAATGAAAAACTATATAGGCTGACTTGTCTGCACAGAAAATCCACAGCAATTGATTAAAAAAATTAAATCAGTGGTGAGTCCATGATGGCATTAGTATCAATAAGGTCCCATTCCCATCCCAAGCCACAACCCACTGCCTGACCTATTGAGTCCTATTACTTGCACAACTGTGGATAACAGGATGTACATATTTGAATGTCTGTTTGCAAAAAACAAAAGTTTTTTTTTGGAATAAAACATACTGCAGTCACAACAGACTTAGAAATCTTGGTATGAAAGAAGGGAATAAAATGTTGAGCTGATGATCAAAGCTGACATTAACTGATGATACAAGCACAAATTGAATACAGACATAATGAATGTTTTGACCTCTTTATGGTTGAAAAAATGTATGACGTCTTTCACAGCCAATTAAAGCCCTTCCTTTAGCTGCACGGTGACAGGTCATAAAAGATTCCAGTTTGAGGATCCAGAGCTTAGCCGGTAATAAGCCTCTACCCAGCTTGCATTAACAGATTAACTTTTCATCGTTTCCTTTATTTCCCCTTCCATACAATAGCCGGGACCAGACCTCACCTGGTGGCTGTGTTGAAACAGTAAATATGTTTTACCATCTCGCAGGCTGCAGTTATCCAGGCTGTGATGAAAAGGGGTGTGAAAGCAGAACGGTGTCGTCCCCTCTCGTCTGTCAGAGAGGATATGGAGGGAGAGGAGGGAGCGGGCTTTGTGTACACAGGTGATTACCTAATCAGCATGTCCTCTGAAAGAGGGGCCAACGAGGGTTCACGTCACTCAGCCGACAGAGTGAGCCTCCCAAAGTCAAATACAGCCTCATTGCTACGATACTGACACAATAACACCAGAGAGGGAGAGAGCAGACACAAAGACCTTATTTCCAGCAGAGGAGCATCTTTGTCTTCACCAGCTGAGAGAATAAATCACACTGTGATCACTCTCATATCTGTGGATGAATAACTTGTACTGCAGGAGATTCTCAGTGTTTGACTTAAACAATAAAATTCTGGCTCTAGTTCTGAAATGGTTTTCTTACGCACTCTATAAGAATGGAGAAGCACTGTGTTTTCTCAATAACTCTGCATTAATTCTTGTCTCTACCTACATTCTGCAATGGGCTTACTACCATGAGCCAATGAGCTTAAACTGATGATGAAACAGAGGTAGGGAGTCACACTGGTAGATCTGTTTTAGAAGCCATGGGAATGAGATGTTTAAGGCAGCTGCTGGCACAATAAAGAGGGGGAATTGGAGAAATCTGGATGCCACAGACTTTTTGTCCTGTTAATGGAAGTGTTAAATCATGCAGAGGAGACGTGTTGAGCACATTAAAGCAGAGGTCCCCAACCACCAGGCTACAGACCAGTATTTGGCTGTAGATTATATGGTACCAAGCCGTAGGGAAACAAAAATAGTCTGTTTTTTCAATAAAAGGAGACTGAAGGGTGTTTTATTTTGGAAGGGTGACCAGGTCCTTGCACATTCACCTGTACAGTCTGACTTTGCAGACTTTGCATACTCAGGCCCCCTAACTCAATAGATGCTGTGATTAAGAAAAAAGAACAACCATAGATAAAGACCCTGTTAATCTGATCATGCACTCTTCCTCGTGTGCTCGGGACATAGTTGTAAATATATCTGACTCTGCACCATGAGTGTAACAGGAGGACAGCTAAAGCACACAAGAGCACTTAGCTGTCTAATGTGGAAGGATTCAAATCAGAGGTTAGAGCTACAGACCCCAATTCCAATGAAGTTGGGACATTGTGCAAATCCTAAATAAAAACAGAACACAATGATTTGCAAATCCTGTTCGAAATCCAACCTGCAGTCTGTTGAATTCACCACAAAGACAAATATTCAATGTTCAAACTGATAACCTTTTTTTTTTTTTTTTTTTTTTTCAATATTCACTTATCTTGTCATATCACCTTTACTTTTATCAACACTCAATAAGTGTTTGGGAACTGAGGACACCACACCAATTGTTGAATTGTTGTAGGTGGGTTTCTTTCCCATTCTTTCCCAATGTATGACTTCAGTTGCTAAACAGTCCAGGGTCTCTGATGTCATATTTTGCATTTCATAATGCACCACACATTTTCAATGGGAGACAGGTCTGGACTGTAGGTAGGCCAGTCTGGTACCAGTCTGGTCTCTGTTGTAACACATGCAGAATGTGGCTTGGCAGTGTCTTGCTGAAATAAGCAGGGATGTCTCTGAAAAAGAACGGCAGCATATGTTGCTCCAAAACCTGTATGCGCCTCTCAGCATTAATGGTGCCTTCACAGATGTGCAAGTTGCCCATGCCATGGGCACTTACACACCCCCATACCACCACAGATGCTGGCATTTGAACTTTGCACTGAAGACAACCTGGATGGTCCTGTTCCTCTTGAGGCCCAGAGGACACGACGCCATGATTTTCTAAAACAATTTGAAATGCGGACTCGTCTGGATGATGCTGATATATGGCTTTGTCTTTGCGTGATACAGTTTTTATTTGCACTTTTACAGATGTAGCGACGAGCTGTGTTACCTGACAACGTTTTTTTGGAGTGCTTCTGAGACCATGTCCTTTACAGAATGAAATTGGTTTTTAATGCAGTCCCGCCTGAGGGATCAAAGGTTATAGGCATTACATGTTGGTTTTCAAGCCGACTGTATTGTGTTCAACTGAATATAGGTCAGAAAATTTTGTATTCTGTTTATTTTTCTGCTTTACGCAATGTCTCAAATTAATTGGAATTTGGGTTTGTAATAAACAGTGTTGGGGAAGGTTACTTTTAAAAAGTAGAGTTTGCTCGTTACTCACTACTTCTTAAAATAGTAATGGAGAGTATCTTTTTACGTGACTCGTTACTTTTACGTTACTTTTATGTTGCTTGACTTTGGGCAGAACCCCATATCTGTTCTTAAATGTGTTGGCCTACATAAAATTTTTCTATGGAGGACATGCAGGTATTTTTTTTGTGCTCATTATTATACAAAATCATGTCTCATACCGTGTGGAGTGAGAGCTCCTGTCCAGTGTTTCCAGACGTTACACTACTTTTTACTTTAAAAGTAGTTACATTACTGAAATGCGCAACAAAGTAACGTGTTACACACAACACTGGTAATAAAATATCCATCAATTATCAATAGAAACATCAGATCAGCTCAGATGAATGACGGTTGACACATCATCAGCATCGTAGGAACGCTGGTTTTACTGCATTTTCTGGGGGCTTAGAGGGTGTAGCAGTCTGTTTGTTATCGAGTCAACTGGTGACTTTTATCTTACTGAATTCCTAAATGTTATTGGTGGTTAAAATAGAGTGATTCCTCCTGAATGTCACTTTAATTGGGTTTTGAAAACAAGCCCATGGCTCCCTCTGATCCTGCGTTATGGTGAGTTATACAACACAACATGTTTGTTTGTTGTCATTGCCCTCTCCTTCCCCAGTGACTATATTGTATTACAGAAAATCAGTCCATGATATGAAAAGTTTGAGGACTAAAAACACTCACAAAAGCAAAATATGGGCTCTTTAATGAAGCCTTTTTGGGAGGTCATTCAGTTCTATTCTTTAATGTTTTTTTTTTTTAATATGTCTGCACTTTTACTTTTGTTGTTTAAGTTTGAAACTTTTAGATTTTATTTACTTAGTTTTCTTTTCTGACAATAATTTTTGAAGCCAGTCACCATTCAGCCTGCTGCAGTTTTTGAACCTTTTTCTTCTTCTATTGTATGAAAACCTAAAATGAAGCAGATATCAGTTTAAGGGCACCAGGTTGAAACACTTGAAGGTGCCTGTCTGATCATCCCGGTTGTCACTTCTCACTTCAGACCTTTATGAGACACATTCAAGTGAGTCATTGAGACGTGATAATAATGTGATCCTGTTTGGCGTAATGGCTGCGTGTCACGACAGAACACATTCCTACTTCTGTACTCAGGCTCAGCGTGCGTGCCATGACATCAGCTAACGGTGAACATTAAGACGGGCTATTAACAAAGCTGATGAGTTACAAACTGCTGCTGCCATTATCCTCGAGCTCTTAATGGATTGCATTTTGATTGTGTCAGCCAACACTTGGGCGACCTCTTACATGACGGGTGAAGCTTAGCCGTGCACTTCCAGCAGCTGTTTTCTCTACACTGTCAAAACAACGTGGCTGAGTCGGGCGAAGGTGGGTGTTCGGATGGAGAAGTGGTGGTGGAGGGGGATTGTTGTGACTACCACAGGTGGGGACGTGGCGAGGGAGAGGCGTGACAAGTCGAGCTGTCACTCAGGAATGTTGCAGAGAAGAGGAGAGTATCTGTGTTCACAGCACAGGTGTACTGGACGCTGAGATGGATTAAAACAGCGTTAATGAAACAAAAACATGTCAAAATTACCCACAGCTCCATATTCTGTTTTAACACCTGCGGTTTTCTCTCTTGTACGTCAGTTTACGTGGCGTTTCACAGGCCCAGGGCAAAGCGGAGGAATTAGGCTATCAAAACACGGCTGTGAAATATTACATTTGGTTCCTGATGACTGCAAAGAGCAGAACTACAGCTACTAAAGGATATCTGTGGTGATTACTATGAAGACAAAGCACATTGTTTCAGTGTGTGCATTATATCTGTGTGTGGTCTCCTGCTATCTTGTTTTATAAACTCTAGCCTGATCGATATATTGCGTATTAAAATGTGACAAACAAACTTCTGCAAAATGTCCTGAAGCATGGGATGTCTGGGTTATATTTAACTCAAAAAGGCCTCTTTAACACACATGGAAATGGTTTTTCTTTCACAGCCAGTTATTTTCAGTTTTAGAAATAATTTTCTGGACAATAGGGTATTTTTTCAATCATAATTTGTCAATGGTGCAAAACGTATTCAGATCCCCTTATTCCCCAAAAGTGCTCAACACAGAAAGAAAAATCCAAGGACCTGATTTCAACTCCACAGTGTTTTTTGTTTGTACTACAGACTGTTGAAAGTCTTTTACCAAATGTCAGAGTGATGTCAGCTGCTTGGTTACTGAGGAGGGCTTCAAGGGCCAGTTAGCGGTGGCTGCTGTAAGGAAAACACCATCTTAAAAAGCCCCTATTCTATTAGATTTTTATATTGACCTGACACAACAGATGGCCATTCAATCTATTTCACTAGTCCATCAGGGCACAGCTTATAGAAAGTGTTTGGGGACCAGCAGAACATTTCAAAAGCAAATCTGGCAGGTGATTGGACGATCGTTCTGTCAGTCACATTCATTACGGGCCAGTCAATAAAGTAGTAGAGCCACTTCGTAAAACAAATACTTGCCATAACATGTGGGAAGTGGAACAAAAATATCCTCTCTATTAAGAAATGTTTTCCATGTTGTTACTTTATTTTACATTGAATGAAGAAATGCAGTCCAGATCTGACAAAACTGCAACTGAAGCTGTTAGCATCAATGCTAATCTATGTACTTTAAGTGTTACATGTCGTGTATTTGTATGTGTTGTTGTTATATTAGGTAACTTTGTTAGGTGTGACCTGCTGGGAGTATTAGGCATTGTATTTTTTGTGAGTCCCTTTCTTCTGCTAACCTTGCAGTGTAGAGGGACCTGCCTGATTCGTTGTCTGAAATCACACAGATCCATCTTGCCAAGCTCCAATCTCCTATGACTTCATGGCCAAAAGTTGGACAGCCCAATCAGTGAAGAGAGGCAGAAACTGAAGACGTGACGACAGCGGGAAGTGACAACAATGGCGGCTTCTGAAGCGGTCTCTGTGGATGCCGTAATGTCTGCAGTTTTATCAGAAATTGACTCAATTTCTTCTTTAAAAGAGGAGTAAAGAATGTTGCTTAAAGTTTTTTTTTTTTTTTTTTTACTGGAAATCATGTTTTTTTGTTTCGGGTGATCAAATCAGAGGATCTGGGAAGCTGGGAGAGAATGCGGAAATCCTCCGTGGATTATGCCAGTTAGTCTATGGTAGCCCAGGGTCGTGGTTACTCAGTGATACCTGGCAAAATATGCTCTCCTCAGAAGATTACCAGGAGAACTTGGTGGGGGATTGTTGTTGGCGAGGTTCGTGCCTCATATAGGTGGTAAATGATACATCTGTGTTGTATAATTTAATGTAAGATGATAGGACTGAAACGTAGTTCAAGCTAACGGCTAACAACAGAATCTAGCTACTACGTCATACTGTGGCTTGATATGGATTGGTCTGTGATGAGTGTGACTGGCAGAACGATCGTCCGATCACCAGCTACAGTTGTTTTTGAAGGTTCTGCCCTTTGAAAACATTTTCTGTGCCCTCCAAACTACCACAGCTCAGGCTTCACAGAATGTATACAGGCATCAGTTCATTATGCACAAGAGCTGGTCCCAACAATAGACACATTTTTCATTTTTTTTTTATCAACTTGAATCAAATCCTTGCTGAAAAGAGACCTGGATACATTTCATCGCTGCAGAATGCCTTTCTTCATCTGAGTGCATTAACTGTGATGTTAATCCCTCAGGTGTTCAGACCAATGATGTGTAAAATGTCTCTGTTGATGAGTTTGACACATGGTGACAAATGATTTATTGCAATGTTAGAATTTCTGATGTGTTACGCCACAATGCCTGAGAGTGAAACTTGATGACACAGAGCCAGAACTGCCTGGGTTCATACTTTAGTACCACTTTGCAGCATCTTGAATGAACATTAACAGCTCTCAATATTGTAGCGAGAGCGGCCTTGTCCCTGTGGTGAAAATGTTAAAGGGTCAATGAAAAGTTTTTAATGAAAAGTTTTTTCTCACTGATGTCTCTAATTTTCCTCTCCCAAACTGTCCAGTGATATTAATAAGAGGTAATCTGTCACACTCACAGAGTGTCAGCATGCCATTCTGTGATGTAAACTTCAGCAGGCCATTACTCATAAAACTGATCCTTAACTGCTCTGAGTGCAGCTATTGAGCAGCAACAGAGCGTTTCATATAAATCAGGGAGTATTATTTCCACTATGATATGAGGAGGCGGAGGATTTGATGCCCATCCTTCTCTTTTTTATTTATTTAAAACTCAGAGTGAATAACAGACTGTTTCTGTTGGTGGGTGTCACCCTCAGCCCCACCCTTCTCCTCTGTTATTGGTTTACACTCATGTGTTAAGACTAATCTTTGTTCCGGCCTCATAGTTAGTCTCTGAGGCTCTCTGCCAGCCTGCTCTCATACCTTGGGTTACTGAAGACCACTCTTTGAGTCCTGTGTAATTACGCAATCTATGGTTGGACTTAGCTTGATCCAAAACTTCTCCAAAGCCGAACCAAACTACACAGAGTGACCACATGGCTGGAGAGTCATGAGGCAAAATTACTCATCATATTTGACTGTTGGCTCTATGTGAGACCATTAACTGTTTATTAATGAGAACATAGTGTTACTTCACTCTTAAGATGCACAAAAGTGAAGCCAAAAGTTCATGCAACAGACATTTCCAATTTGCACTGGTCACATTATTAGTGTCAACATAATTATAGGAGGGAAAGTAACAAAATTAAATGATAGAAAAGGAGCAAAACAAGGAATTTAGATTTAAAAATGGTTGGATTAATTAAAAAGTGATTTGATTAATTTGACATTGGTATCATGAATACTGTAGTGAAGATTAAACATTTAAGACTTCAAATATTCATACTATACAGTTCACATAATATTTTGTTTATAGTTTAAAGAAAGAGTCCATATAGGGGATAGTAACAAAAATTGATGATAGATACTGAGGTGAAGGAAATTACCTTTATTTAAAACATCAATTTCCAAGAGCAGGGGTGGAGGCCATGTGCAGCCCTCACACTGTCTTAATGTAGCCCACTAATAAGTAGAAAACAAAGTTGTTTGGCTGTGCAAATAGTGCAATGCAACCTGCATTGAAAATCGCAGTGAGCCAAATGCTTTGGACAACGCGTAGCAGGCCATCAAAACAGGGCCCTGTGTTAAATTTAGAACTCTTTATTGTGCCTTCATGTTTCAAAATGTAATTATATCAAATATATTTTTACATTTTCTCTGGCATGACTCTGGAAAAGCTGACAGCCTTCACACCTCAGCAGAAAAAGTTTAGGGGCAGCTGTGAAATGAGGGTTCTTATAAACATGCGCCTAAAGCAATCTTCAGCTGTCATCCATCAGAGAGAGTCCTTTGTAGGTGCAGGTAGTTTGTCAGGAGGGTCATTGGTCAGCGTCTGGTTTACACCTCTCTCTCTCTGTTCCAGGCCGCTGTACTCTGAGTGTGGGAGGTCATGGCTCTGACCCGGGCCTTGAATGTGAGCCCTTGACCTGCACCTCCATTTAAAAGCTATAAAGGAAGGCCTGCTCCGGTCTAATGTGCTCCACTGAGGTGCCAGGAGAGGCGGCAGACACCTGCACTTTGTCACTGTGTTTAGATTGTGAGCTGACGCTGATAGAGCCCGCTATCACTACATCAGACAACGCTTACAAAAACAGAGCGGACAGCAACACAGATACATGTTAGATTTCTTCTTATTTATGGCTTTTGATGACAGAAGAACAGCTCAAAGTCCAACTCCGACATTAGCAGCTTAAATTGATGCAAAGCACTTACGGAGCCCATCCACTGGTCTAGTGTGGTGCAGTGTGAGGATGCTTGTGTGCTGTAAATATTAGTGTTAGAAGAACATTTTTAACTGACACAACAAAGATGGCTGTGCATTTAACAGCCTTAATCTTAAGATGATTGTTAAAAACAGAGTCTGACTCACTCTGCAGTACATCTGTTCAAACTGTTCTCACAGTTGAAAAGTGCACCGCAGCAGCGCAGAGACTTTTCATTTTTGTTTTCAACAAAGATTTGATTTCACTGTGGGACTTCAGCTTCTGCCTCCTGCTGAATGATCCTAATGATAAACCTCATTATGAAGCTTAATGCTATATTACAGTCCATTTATAAATCATTGAGTGGGGATTTAGTTGGAAATCATGTCTGAAGTTGAGCAGCAGTGTGGTTCCAACATTAATTATCCAACAATGAAAGTCATTTACTGACGATGAAAGGTGAATCAGACTTTTCATAGAAATTATGAAACAGGGTTCATGATTATCCACAGGGTTGTGATTTAAAAGGACTCCAACAGTTTTTCCAGCACAGACGAGTGTGGTGCGGTTTTGGTGAAAACCTTATTTGAAAACATTTTACAATTTAACCTAATTTGAAATGTATATATTTGGTTTTTTTTTTTAAAAATTAAGAATAATCCCATAGAAAAGTATGAGCCAGCAAAAAGTTTATCTTTTAGTTAATGTTTTTAACTTTTCTCTCCTGATACAGGGCAGCATAGTGATGCAGCAAGTAGTGTGTGTGCCCACAGCAAGAAGGTTGCTGGTTCGAACCCCTGTGTCAGCCAGGGCCTTTCTGTTTGGAGTTTGCATATTCGCACCGTGCATGTGTGGGTTTCCTCTGGGCACTCCGGCTTTCTCTTACAGATGAAAAACATGCTCATGGGGTTAATCAGGGACTCTAAGTTGCCTTTAGGTTGAATGAGTGTGTGAATGGTTGTCTGTCTCTCTACGTGACCCTGCAATTGGCTGGCAACTGGTTCAGGGTGTTCCCTGCCTCTGACCCAATGTCAGCTGGAATAGGCTCCTGCCCCCCTGTGACCCTGTGAGGATAAGCAGTGTTGATGATGGATGCATGTTCTGATACAGCCTTGACTACAGTCCGTAACTCTGCTAACCCGGCGCATCAGATGGACTGTTGAATATATTTCACTAGTCCATCTGGGAAAGAGCCCATAGAAAGTGTTTGAAGCTCTCAGAAGCACATCAAGCAGGTGATTCCGTCAATCAACATTTATTACTGGCCTGTCAGATAAAGTCATAGGCAGGAGCTACTGCGCTACAGAATGTGAGTCACTTTGGACAACAAACTCTAATCAAAACATGTCAGAAGTAGAGCGAAAATATCTTTACTACAGAGAGGTTTGTTATGTTTTTATTTGTTTTTCATTTAATAAAGAAATGTGGTCCAGATCTGATAAAACTGCTACTGAAGCTGTTAGCATCCATGCTAATCTCTGTATGAGCAGTCACTTCCAGCTGTCGTCTCTCTAGAAGCTCATTCCTATTCCTGCTGCTTTGGGCCGCTCACAACTGTTGTAGATTGGAGACTGGCAAGATGGATCTGCCTTAGACACTGAATCAGGCAGGTAGAGTAATAGCCTTGCTGTGCAAGGGTATTACTCTGCAGCCCAAAATCAGAAAAACCCTTCGCACACTCAGGTCACTTTTACACCAAAATTGTTTGGTTCAGACCAGATGAACTCTGGTTCGCTTTTTTGGAATGTTTGGTTGACTTGGCCGAAGAACTGAGCTCTGGACTGCCTGAAAACAGGGGGTCTCAGTTTCTTCTTTACTGTAACTTTTTTAACTTCACTGTAATTTTACATTTTAGGAGTTAGCAAAGTAATTTTACAGTAATTAAAACATGGCTTTACTGTAAAGTCACAGTATGCTACAGTGAAATTACAGTATGGTGCTGAACTCCACCTACCTTACTGGTAATTTTGCACTTTTACTGTAATTTCACCCTTCTCAGTGGTCAGTAAACTCCTTTGGATGTATGCCATGTTAAAATACTGTAATTTTACAAATTAACTAAATTCTTGTTGCAGATTATAGCTTTAAAAACTACCTACAGATACTGTAAACTGATTAACAGTGCAGAAAATTATCACATGGAACATTAACTTTTATTCATAGCTGGCCCTTGTTTCCATTTCAGACAAAATCAGAATCCTGGTCTTCAGTTTCTGACAGAGCTCACAGCCTGCAGACAAATGAGAAAAACAGGAAATAGGGCCGACCAGAGAAGAAGAAAAAGAGAAATGTTCAGAGACTGAGCAGCCTCAGGCAAGGTTAGCAGAAAGGCACCCATCTGGCAGAGTGAAACCTGACTGGCACATATTTAAACAGTGATGCAGTTTGACAAATTTCAAACAGAGCTTATGAAAAGATAACATAAACACAATAGGCACTCCTGGCTCAGTGTCCACCTGTGAGTGTGTGTGAGACCCAAGAGTGTGAGTCAAAGGCCTCTGTTAATGAGCGGAGCTACTCCTGGCTCTTGGATTAAAGTCTTTGTAAAGTAAATCACAGTCAGATAACGGCACAGTGTTTACATTGGACCATTAATGTTTTGATCGTCTGTTTAAGAGAGTCAGCTCCTTAATGCACACTGTCCTGATGGGAAGAACCGGCAGATCCACATCTGCCCCCCCAAGTGTGTTAACAGGTCATGAATCCTCCTCCACTTTAAGAACCAAAATTAGGGCTCACCATCCTTTTTTTTTCTCTGACAGATGTGAACTGTGTTTGTCTTGATGAGACCAATATCCCTTGCATCTTTTATTTTGATTTATTGAAATCTTGAAGGTAGAAATGGAAGAGCAAATTGAAGCTAATGTACCAGCACATTATTACCTTCGCCATGAAGATTATGTTTTTGCCTGCATTTGTCTCTTTGTTAATAAGATGATACAAAAACTGCTGAATGGATTCTGCTGAAATTTTCAAGAGATGTTGTTAATTACCCTTGTTAAAGATAATTTGATTTTGGTGATGATCTGGATAATCGCCATTAGTGAACAATCATTTTTGCCAAATAATAATCAAACTAGTATCAATATGGTTCCAAGTGGTAGTGATGGGTTTCCAGGGCCAATAAATCATATTATGAGGGTGACTTAAACATGGAACTATTGCTTATAAATGTAACAGCAATATGTGAGCTACCTTGGTTTGTGCTGTCTGTGTGCTGTCTAGTATTGATTAGGTTTTCTATCTATTATCCTTATTGGTTTATTTCTTGCAGAGCTTCATTGGCATGAGCCTAAAGTTTTCATTGGATGTAAGTTGGGATGCACATCACCATATATCTGTGTATGATTATTCACTAAACTTGATTATTTAGAGGTATCTAAAATATTATTTGTGTTGTACAAATATTCCATCTAGCCCACTCTACAGCATTGTAGATGATGTTAATTGCATCTCAACACTGGCTGCCACCCACCAAACACAAACAGTAAAAGGAAGAGGGTCTAGCACAGGGGTCACCAACCTCTTTGAGCCTGAGAGCTACCTTAAAGATGAGGAGTATTATGGAGGGCTACTTGCTTGGTTTAGTGTCTTTAAGTCGTATAAATTTGTGGTTTACTGTAAAATAGTAAATATTGTGCATCTCATAGGCTACAAATCACACTGTTATGAAATAATATGAAAACATTATACTTACAAGCATCTTGAATTCTTTATTTCTCTGTTAAACTTTGCTAATATGTACAACAGTCATATTTTTATGATTTTTTTTGTACAAGTGAAAATGCAAGGGCTCTGGCTGGTACTCGTGGTGATTAAGGTGTGGCGTCAGCATCAACGTAAACTTTGACCCCATGCAGGCCAAAGTTTAGGGAAATATAGGTAGTGCACGTGTTACATTTGTTATTTTTGTATTTATTTAGTGTGATTTATAAGCAAAACATAGCATTTAAATCAAGAAATGGCTATTTATTTCTGTGGTGGTAATATGTTATTTTTAAAATGTCTCTGAGGGCACCTCATTGGCTCCCTGTGGGCTACCAGGTGCTCGTGGGCACCTTGTTGGCTACCCGTGGTCTAACATAATGCAAAATACTGTCTGTCTTTCAGTCATGCTTCATATTACCAAGCTCAGTATGTTTTTGCAGTACGTACTGCTTACTGTTTTTGATAGTACGCAAGGTCACCCATAAGGCCCAGGGTCATGTAGGGGCCTCTTAACAATTGTAAAGACATGGTTCATCCTAAATTTAAACTGTGATTTCCTGTTATTTTGACTCAATACTTACTTTATTATTATTTCTTTTCAATTTTTTTGTAAGTAATTGCCTGTTTTGAAGTGTAAAATTTCCCTCCTGAAACAGTACAGTCTTTATTTTTGTGATGTTAAATATTGTAAATGTAAATATTGAATTTAACAGCTAGCCCAATAATGTTGGTGTTGCTGTGTGGTCAGCCAGTTGCTCTAACCTGCAACAGATTTTCTTTTTTTTTTTTGTCAGCTCCAAAGCTGCCCAGATTGTGAAAATTCCCAGCACTTACGGTACTTTCAGAGATGCTCATGTTGATATTACTACTGTCATGTTTTTGTTGTTGTTGCGTGAATTTTATTTTTTGACTCCGTCTTTCTTTATTTGAGTGAGATGGCAGTGGACAGAGTTGAAAGTTGGGAAAAAGAGAGTGTGGAATGACTCACAAGCCTCCTCTAAACCAGGCCAGCCACTTCCAAGGACTACAGCTGTACATGGGGTGTGCGAATTAACCGTGAGACCACTGGCATTTCCTAAACACTGATGTTATCATATCACATCTGTGGAGGGCCCATTCACAAGTCGTTTCAAGGGCCCAGCCAGTTTTGTTGGCAGGCCTGGTAGTATGTAAGTGGTTTTGAAAAGCACTCTTTGTTACCTTCTTGAGTTTTTTTCTGCAAGAATTTCTGACCAAGCACAGAACATTTACTTCGTGCATTGCTTGTTTTGGTCTACTTGTTAAGCCCCTTTGTAAACACAAACCAAACTTCAGGTAAATATGCAACAATGTAACAAACTGGACCATGATTTGGACCAGGGCGCTCCAACCAAATGCGTGAAAAGGCCCTTGGAAATACACAAAACAATGGATTAGGTAATTGACAATGACACTACAAGGTTATCAATCAGACTGAATATGCTTTTTGTTTTAAAGGAATGTTGTTTCTTGGATGTTTGATATTTTTCCATTTTTATAGAGTCAAACATGCTGAAAAGATTTTCCATAATCATGTCTGTTTCTAGAAGCTAGTAGAAAGAAAAAGCCTTTTCTTTGCTTACATTGATGTTTATCGCGTGCACCGCAATCAATCAATCATTTATTTTGATCCATTTTTATTTGTGTACTTTTATTGTTTTTGGAACAACTGGGTGTCATGCTTGAGCTCTGTGGTAATGATGGTTTGCACAATACAACATGGTCCTCTAGATATAAGCTAACAGAGTGGTGCAGGAATGAGTAAAAAAAGTGCAGAAATGAGTTAGCATTTTAGCACAACTGGTTCCTGCAGCGTCCATGGCACTTAAAAAAAACAAACAAACCTTGCATGTACACAAATTTCATTTTTCCATTTACATAGGTTTTGAATTGCCATATTTTTCTTTCTCTGCTTGCTCCCATGCATTTGGTCATTTTACTTCTTGTTGTAGTGGATGGAGGGATGGATTATGGGCCTGCCACAGGCCTTGACGAAGGCCATCAGGAGGACGGTGCTGTCACATCCCCCGGTTAATTTCCCCTTTTATTTCTTCCTAATGTGTCATGTCTTGTCATTCCTGTTTTATTTTAAAAGCACAACCCTTGCCTCTAGTTTCAGGTTTCGATTCCTGCCCTCTGTTTTCTGTGTCTCCCTGATTGTTGATTCCACCTGTGTTCCCCCCTGCGTCACCTGTGTCTGATTGATTACCTTGTATTTAAACCTCGCTTCCCCTCTGGCTCTCTGCCAGATTGTTGTTGTACCTTGTGTCATCACTTTTCAGCATTCCTCGTGTGTCCCTCCATGTTTCTGATCTTGTTAAGTATATTTTTTGACTTACCGTTTGCCTGCTGATTCTGATACGCCTACCTGATTTTTGACTGCTCACACCTCCAAGACGACCACTGCCTTGTTAAAGAAGCTGAGGGTAAAGGTGATGGACTGGCCAAGCATGTCTCCAGATCTAAACCCTATTGAGCATCTGTGGGTCGTCCTCAGAAGGAAGGTGGAGGAGTGCGAGGTCTCTAACATCCACCAGCTCCATGATGTTGTCATGGGAGGGTGGAAATGGATTCCTGTGGCAAAATGTGAAGCTCTGGTGAACTCCATGCCCAAGAGGGTTAAGGCAGTGCTGAAAAACTATGGTGGGCACACAAAATATTGACACTTCGGGCCCAATTTGGACACTTTCACTTAGGGGTGTACTCACTTTTGTTGCCAGCAGTTTAGACATTAATGGCTGTGTGTTGAGTTATTTTGAGGGGACAGTAAATTTACACTGCTATACAAGCTGTACACTCACTACTGTACACTGTATCAAAGCGTCATTTCCTCACTGTTGTCCCATGAAAAGATATAATAAAATATTTGCAGATATGTGATGGGTGTACTCACTTTTGTGAGATACTGTATATTCCCATGCTTGACCTGACCTGTAGTGGATAGTTATGGTGCATTTCATTAACCTAGCAACTGTGAAACTGAAGCTGTGAATAACATTACACACAGGTGAACTTATGTTTCCATTATGAGGTCATATTTACAAGAGGTCCTCTGTCTATCTAAGTTTGAATTTCATCTTAAATAACCTATGTTATGCTCTTTTGTATTTCCTATGTGCTATGGTTGGTTTTACACATCTCTCCTGCATGAAAGAGTACTTTTATGCACTTGACAATGAAGTCTGTGGTATCTAGAATTCCCCCTTTCCTCCTGTGAATAGCGCCTCAGGAAGAGCTGCCTGAAACAGCGAATTCCCCCAACCCCTAAATAAGCCCAACCTGACACACCAAATGGACCTATCAATATATTTCACTAGTCCATCTGGGCAACATCCCATGAAAGGTTTGGGGGATGGGCAGAATCTTTCACTTTTACATCTGGCATGTGATTGGACGATTGTTCCATCGATCACATTCATTATTGCCAATCAGATAATGATGTAGGCTGGCGCTACTGGCACAGTGTAAAGTACAAAACATGAGCCACTTCTTGTTTTCAGTGTTGTTGTTTGTTTTTCTTTTAATGAAGAAATGGGGCCCAGATCTTATAAACTTAAAATCAGACACTTCATGTGGCTCTTCACTATTTCTGTGCTATATGACGCTGATTGGGCCCTGCTGCTTTGGGCACAATTGTTGTACATTCAAGGTTATCAAGATGGATCTGTCTGATTACAGACATTGAATCAGGTGGATCCAGCTGCACTGCAAGGTTAGAATGAACCTACAACTGTGACATTACCCCAGTAGTTTAAGGCCAGTAGCTCAGAGATGGCAAACCCAGTGCAGTGCAAAGACTGC
Organism: Cetoscarus ocellatus; assembly: GCA_037902135.1. NCBI lineage: Eukaryota > Metazoa > Chordata > Actinopteri > Labriformes > Labridae > Cetoscarus > Cetoscarus ocellatus. Next base: position 3,368,808 of record JBAMNC010000579.1, on the reverse strand, counting down.
AGAAAGAATTCATCCATCTATCATCCATACTGCTTCGCTTTAGGGTTGCAGGGGGCTGGAGCCAGGGCTGGGTACATCCTGAACCTGTCGCCAGCCGATTGCAGGGCCACATTGAAAGACTGTCAACCATTCATTCTCACACTTATACCTAAGGACAATTTGGAGTCACCAGTTAACCTAATGAACATGTTTTTGGTCTGTAGGAGGAAACCAGGGTGCTTTAGAGAGTACCCATACATCCCCAGGGCAAACATGCAGAACTCCACACAGACAGACCCTGACTGACACAGGGTTCAAACCAGCAGCCTTCTTGCTGTGATGCACATGCACTATCTGCTGGGCCAACATATCACCAACAAAGAATTCAGAGCTGTTGAAAATGTAGCGCTAAACTTACAAATCACCACAGAGTAGAAAGATCAACCAATCAGAACACAATAGGCTCACGTGGAGAACAAGGGCCATACAGAAGCAGGAGTCTCAACAGAGCGTCTCAGACGGAGTGAGGGCAGAGGTGGATCAGGGGGACTGTAAGGGACCAAGCAGTAAAGGCTCGAGACACAGGATTAATTTAAAGAAAATGGGTGTTATTTTACCCAAAGAAAGTCAGTCAAAATTACAAACCAAAATGTTCACAATTAGGCCTATAAAAGAGGTCAACTAAATCTAACACTAAATAAACTAAACAAACGGTAAATAAAAAACAGAACTGACAGAATGAGACAAAGGGAGCACATATATAGGGGTTTGGCCAAACCAAAGGAAACAAAAGGGGTAAACAAAATGGCTGCCATATTAAACTAAACACAAATCAAAACTAACTTAACCCAAACTTGGTCCATCCCAATGAGCTGGCTCCAGTATAAAAGGCCTTTCAGCCCTTGGCCACACCTTTTGCCTCTGAACCAGGAAGTTCCCCTCCCCCAACATCCAGGTAACTCAAAGAAAAGAGACCAGAATTAATAACAGAAAATTTATCCAAATCTTACAATGAATAAATTGTACACACTAAATTTAAACAGTGTAAGACATAAAGCAACTAATAAACTAATACTGAATCAAAATGATGTGTAAATGTGTTTTTATGACTGCAAAATATGCATCAAAAACAAATGAGGTGAGCAACTGACGATGAGGTGAGGGTGACTATTACCCATGTGGTGCTGTGGCCATCACAGGGACTCTATACGGTGGCTGACAAGGGCAAACGGCCTACAACGGCTCGATGTACGGCTCTTTTTATTCAATTTGAATACTTTGCAGATTTTATATTGATACATTTCTCTAAATATTAGCATTTATGGCTAATAGCTCCCAGGTCATGTGACCTAAAGACTCCATATCAGTGTTGAATCACAGGACTTCACATGCTGATCAAGACACACCTCTTTTTATTCCCTTTGAATACTTTGCAGATTTTATATTAATTAATATTTATATGAGTTCAGGACCAAAGAACTCCACTGCTCGATTACAACTCTTTTCATTCCATTTTGTTGAACCTTTTTTTATTATTATTTCTTTAAAACGCATTGATGTAGTATTGGATTACAGAAATGTCTCTTTCAGTTCCTGACATTTTATTTTGATAACCGGAAGTTGATACATGCTTAGTATCTTGGTGCTGAATTTTTCAGGTGTCTCCATGTATTGCCATAAACCTTGCAATACAGGCACATTTAAAATGTTGGAGCGGCTGGCTTGACTATGCGAAAACGAACGGCGGCTGGCTTGACCACAGTCACACTCTCTCTCTGCTCCAGACCCTTCTCTAGGCGGGGAGCACCTCTGTTGCTGTACTTGGTTTCGCTGCATTTCTTGCAGAAACATGAGTTAAGGTTAAAAATGACCTCTATAAGGGAGCATTCCTAGAAAATATCTAATTTTGAAACTATGATTTTTTTACGCCAGTTATCAAATATGACTCACCTCAAGGTTAAAATTCTTCATGACTGATTTTGACATGTTTACTGTTTTTGATCATTAAAACTGACCTGCTGACTGCACTTAGTGAGGTGGGGGCTGTATGTTGCTCACCTCTTTTTGCAGATATAAAGATATAAATAAGCTTTTATTTTGACAAACACTGTTCTGTAGAACAGATCCTAAATCTCTGGCAGACTTGTGTACTGATTCGTGGATAAGTGCTTCAGTTTGGTCCAAATGATGTCCAACATGTTTTCCATGCACATCTTTTACATCCATGTTAAGAAATCTTCCACAAATCTGGCCAATAGTTATGGCTATACAACGGTGATTATAACCGTCACCTCTCATTATCATCTCCAAGGCTATCATGGAATTACCTACAGTTCCTGTGCCAGGAGTTTGTGATTGTTTTCACTGAGATCCACATAAGACATGTGAGGAGACTTCACTTGAGCCATGTGAGGCACATCTGGGAGATTACTGCGCCTGTGTCTTCAAGTGGACGAGCACCCAAGGCCTCAGTTATTTTAATCCACGCTGAATATTCCAACAGGCTGCAATCAAAATACAATGAGAGAGGATTGGACTCACAACAGAAGGGCAGCCAATTAAGAGCAATTGGAGGAAATGGTTGAGTTTGATTGTTTTGTGCATGCTTTGTTAAAATAAATATCCAGAGAACATGTGTGCAGCTACAGTGCTCCACATGCTCTAACTGAACGCACCCTGAGGACTGTAAAATCCATTTAATATTCATAAATGTGTTGTTGTGACATACTCCAACATAACATCTCAAGTATAACTGTAACACTTTCATCTTTGACGTCAGTTTAATCAATTGAGAATGACTCACAATCATCATAATGCTGTACAGCTGCAGACAAGCTGTCCTAATATCATAAATGGGGAAAACATTCCTCATGTGTAATAGGTGTGAGGGGACTAATTCGTCAGTTCACACACACTTTCAAACAATGTTTCAATCACCACTGTCTTATTTTGTTGGAGTGAGAAACATAAAAGGGAAAACCCACGGTGTCGAGGGATCAGCTTTGAAATGCATGAAATCCCCCAAATCCTGTTACAGATGGAGTCAACTTTGTTTATAATTGTTCAACCTATTTGTGTGTGTGAATTCAACTATGGCGTCTAAAATTAGACCCGGAATTACAGTGTGTGTTTACAGTAACATCAGAGCAGAAAGCCAAAATAATAGTGCGTGCAAATGTGAGGGCGTAGAACAACGAGGGATGATTCAGCTACGATGTGGATGTAGATCCTGGCTGAGAATTACAGATTCAGACTGTTGGGGAAAAAACCTGTTTGGCTATTTAAGTGGCCCAGGGGTCACCAACCTTTTTCAGTGGCATCTGTTGGTACTTGTCCAATAATGGAGGATGGGCGGGATGATTCTTATAGTTCACTTATAGGTGCAGGATTCAAAGTGAGAAGTTCAGAGTTAAAAATCTTGCAGTGACGCCTTTGGATTTGATTTACTGAAACATAATTTTTACACTTGTTTTTGACACCAACTCTTATACAACTGACATTTACAGGGATTCGACTCCATCCAGAGTATAATTACCTCTGCACTTGCCAAGTTTTTGCCAACACCAACATTTTAACTTTCTCATTTTGCTGTGTGCATTTGAGTTGATTTTATTTCTTAAACTGACAAACTAATTATTACGATGATGATGATGATCATGATGGGCAGCATGTTTACACAGCAGGTAGTGTGAGTGCCTCACGGTAAGAAGGTTGCTGGTTTGAACCCCATGTTGGTCAGGGCCTTTCTGTGTGGAGTTTGCATCTTCTACACGCGCATGCATAGATCCTCTTCAGCCTCATCCCACAGACCAAAGAACATTAAGTTAACTGGTGTCTCTTAATTGCCCTTAGGTGTAGGTGAGTGTGTGAATGGTTGTCTGTCCTTCGATGTGGCTCTGCACTCAGCTGGTGACTCGTTCAGGGTGTACCCTGGCTCTCGACCACTGTTGTATGGGCTCCAGCCCCCTAGATTAGCAGTATAGATGATAAATGGCAAGTTGATCATTTCAATAATAATAACAGTAACCTAATAGGTACTTTTTTTTCACCGCATGACCAATTATTCAAGCAACAGTTAGAGATCTGACAACCAAGCCTGTTCGTCCCTCTTGCTTAGCTGTATATCCTTTAAATAATCAGTTGTTTGAATGATTGTTACTTCAAACATAGAGCCTACGCCCGTGTTTATGTGTCTATTTTCAAAACTGGTATTTAATCTTGTTTTTAGCATGAGATCATGATCATTTGAAAACTCAACACAGCAAGACAACAAGAAAAAAATAAAGCAAAAAATGACACAGCGCTCGATTTACAAGCACACAATACAATGTGACCAAAAAAAAAAGTATTGCATAAATGAAAACTGCAATGAAAAGTACATGAAAGTGTGTAATATCTAGTGTCAAGCTAACAACAGGAGGTGATTGATGAGTTGTTTTCAGACAGATCCAACTCCCTGTGCCAGGAATACTTAGTGGCAGGTCTTACATTTTTTCAGCCATTAAATTTGAATGTCATCTATTCTTCATAATTTAGACTTTGTGTTTTGAGAAAAGGAATTACTTCAGGTAATTACGCCAATAACGGCTATGTTATTTTTCCAAAAATGACCTGCCAATCAAACTGTTTCTTCTTCTTAGATGTCAGTTAATGAGGTGGTGCTCTCTGTATTCTCTGTTCATCCAGAAAACTATCTGATAATAATGATAACTTTATTTGTATAGCACTTTTAAAAACTTTGACAAACAGACAGGAACATACAGAAGACAAAACACAAGAGTTAAGCAATAAAGCAAGGGTGTCCAAACTATGGCCTGGGGGCCAAATGCGGCCCACTACCCATTTTGAATTGGCCCCTGAAACAGTTGCATGAATAAAGACATTTCAATTACAGCAGCAAATACCATCAATCATATACATTTTCTGCCATATTTACTTTGTCACAAGGTCTCATTTACAAAGTATACTGCAATATTAATCTTCAAGCACCAACATTCTTGCAGTTTACTCTTGTTTTGTGTCTCACATCTCTGCTGCATAGAAGGTCATTCTCGCCCTGACTTGGTGTAAATCCAGTGATAGCCCAGAGTTACAAGGGCCCCTTGACAGGTGATAACCCACCCCTAATCCCTAAAACTTTAACTTAAATACACTAAAAGTGAGGTGCAGCAAGTGGCTCAGTTGTCCATGTATTACTCTTTATGAGGCCGTCGATGTAAACAGTTTGGACACCCCTGCAATAAAGGAACAGACAAAAGGCACAATTTAAATCAGTCTTAGCAGCATAAGAAACCCAGGCACAATCTGGACCAAAGAGGACAGAGCATGAGGGCTTCTGCTGTCCTGTAGACCGATGGTGTTCATGGAAGGGAGGAAATTTTACTGCACCTGCCCAAAAAATGGGTACAACAATCCAGGCTCAGGTGCCCAGCACGGTCCAAAAAACACAAAGGTCCCCAACCCATAAGGCCAAAAACACTGAAAACTGCAATAAAGGGCTGATCATGCAGAGACATGTCACTCTAGGCACAGACACACAAAAAACACCCTCAGGGGAAAAAAAGAAATGCAAGGAGCACTTGTAGAGAGGGTCTGTGTCCGCTGCCAAATAAAATGAGTGGAAGATTGGCTTGAACAAATGAAATGCTCTGACCTTTTAAACACACATTTGTGCTTTAAGATGGTTGTCATTCGGCAGTTTGAGTAAAGGACTCTTTTCTTTCCCCTTCATTCTCTGTCTGAACAATTCATAATGTTGCCAAAAAACCTACAGCTGGCTCACCAGGCCATCTACATCTATGTATTTACCTGTTTTCATCTCATTTTGTGTCTGCTTTGCCTAAAATTGACATAATCAACACTTGCTGCGACTCTGGAAAACACTGGAAAATCTCATCATGCAGCAGCAGGGGAAGACGCCTGATAACCTTGCTGTTACGAAGGAAAACAATTATTACACTGTCGAGGCTTTTCAAGCTGTGTGATCTGCCCCAAATGTGTATCAAAGGTCCCATGTCCTGCAAAATCAATTTTCTTTACTCACAATGTTGTTATAAGGAGCAGAAGTTTAGTGAAACACCTTTTACTAAACTATTAGTTCACAGAGAAATGTGCTCTACCTCTTTAGAGAAAATGCCCTTTAAAATGCTCTGTTTTTACTTCCTGGGGTTTGTGATGTAATAGCTGTACAGCCTCCACCTACATGCTTTCTGCTTGTCACAGAAGCCATGACTGTTTCGAAGTCCTCTCTGTGGCCTGTAACCCCTCCTCCCCCCTACCATCAGACATCATTTCTGCAGCCAATCAGTGCAGAGCTTATTATTATATCCCCCCATAGCCTCCACACCCCTCACATCCAAATAAGAGGAAAAAAGAGCTGCATCTGATCATCTAGAGCAGGGGTGGGCAACTTTGATCACCAAGAGAGCCACATATACTTTTGTTCAGTGCCTGAGGGCTGCACAGTTGCATATTGTCAGGAACCCTCAATGAGAAAAAAAATAAATAGAAATAGCACATATGAATCTTCAAGAGAGGATTATACCAACATTAAAATATTCTAACTGGAACACAATTAAAAACTCGCAATTTAATGAGCATGTCACATAACTAAAGCCAATTTAAGCTTCTTTTTAATGCAATAAAGAATGAATGTTTACCAGTTTTTAAAGCACAAAAATGTTATCTTTATCATTGTTTCCAAATCTAGTTTTTACTAATACAACATAATATATTTTAAATCCTTATAAAAGATAGTTAGAGACACAATCATAGCAAATCAGAACTTTAATGACTGGTAAAAACAAAGCATGTACAAACAACCTAAGGTTAGCAGAAATATTTGATCACCTGTCCTAATTTGTGCATTTTGAAGTACTGGTTACTAATGATTACCATAATTTCTCGATTATAGAGTGCACTTTCTTGCTTTTAAATAAGCTCTAATTTTTTTTGGTTGCATATTATACACGAGTACAATCAAAATACTTACCATATTTTGTCTCGCCAACATTGCGATTGCAACACATCTGATACAAAAAAGCAAAAATATTCTCTTTTTCTGCAAAAACACAGGCAAACACAGAGCGCTGCCATCCCATGAGCAAGGGGACCAGAATAGCTGCGCTGTGATTGGTCGAAGACATCGGCATATTGATAGCTGCTCTCTGATTGGTCAGTACCCTTCGACTGAGCATGCTCAGGCAGAAATCCAGTGTATGAGGCGAAAGGTGTTTCCGCATCTGTTTGAGAGAGAAAATGGTGTACGGTATTTGTTGTGAAAATACTGACATTTCATTGACTAAAACTTTGAATAAAGGTAAGTTTTGAGTTGTCTGAGTGAGTAAGGTTTGGGCAACATTTAGGTGCGTGTTATATTCCAGTGCAGTGTTTTTCAGGCAAAAATCGTGGAAATATGGAGTGCAGGTTATAATCGAGTGTGTGCTATATTCGAGAAATTACGGTAATCAAATTTAGCCATTGTTGTAGTGTTTTCTTCATATTTCCAATATGTTTGGGGGGTTTTTTGTAAGCGATTGGTGGACAGCATTGAATGAGGTGGAGGGCCACATGTGGCCCACGGGCTGCCAGTTGCCCACCCCTGATCAAAATGATTCAGTTTTTTATTCAACTTAAATCAAATTCTTGCTTAACCGACATCCAAGACTGAACGGTCAAACACCAGGACACAGAACATTTAAAACAAATAATTTTGGTGTTTATTTTGCGCAGTAATGTATCTAATTAATTCCATGAAGCCTCCAAGGAGGGCTCAACTCCTTTTAGGTTCATCTGCAGCGGCTCCAAGGAAAAAAGTTTAGTACCATTGTCCTAGAGTCATCATCTACTTTTTTAAAAAGAGGAGATTTTTACTAGTTGTTATTCTGTACCAGACTTTCATAAATATTTATATTGGAGCATTGTCCATGAGGAATTCAACTCCAGAAGACAGCTCCTCAGAATATGAAGCACCTCTTCCCCTATTTAAGAGCCCTCTGTAGGTCCACCTGTTTGCACACATCAGCATAACCCGACATAAAAACACAACTTCAGAAGAGAAGTTCTGCTCCAAACATGTTCTGTTTAGCTTCAAAAGTCAGCCTGAATGATAAGAATCAGCGGTGTAAAGTGCAGAAGCTTTAAAGCCTCTAATGTTTTCTCGCTGCTTTTCTTTGCTGTTCAAACTAAGTTTCCGCTTCTTGAGTTTCATCTGTTTTCATAATCTCTATCACTTAAGATGAGGAGTGCTTTAGCATGCTGTGGGTAAAGAAATGCTTAGGATTATCGGCTAAATCTAAACGACAGGCAGAATGTGAACACAAAGCGGGTTTGTAATGAATAATGTGGGGCTTAAATTAGAAATAAAGCTGTTTACACACATCTGTGCTCTGATAGGCTGCCTGAAGTGAAGGGTATTTCCAAACAGGAATGTGAAAAGGGATTAAAAACACTGATGACATCTGATTTTGTTTTGATTGTCTTAGAAAAATGTTGGAAAAATCTATTCAGAAGTTCAAACAGTCAGCATTTAACCCACTTTTCTGCAGGGGGGAAGTTTGAAAATGAGTATTCAAGGTGCAGGGTTTGGTTGTGTTTAAAGAAAAACCAAAAACAAATGAACAACTGGTGAAATTCTTTGGAAATGCACCCTGGGTAATATAAGTCTTGAAGTTGTTACCAAAGATAGATCGCTGCCCTGTCATGTCTTGCTTTTGGAAAGCCCTGGAAAGAGGGATTGACTTTCAGGCTGGATTTTGAAAGGGAAGGGGTTTTGCGCTGTAATTGCTCTATAATGAGGGCTTCACTGACCTCCTGCCACATCATGGCCATGTTTTTTTATTTACTCGTCCAGCGACTCTGTTAAACAGATGGAAAAAATGTGTGCGTCTCCAGCTCCTGCAGGAATTTGATTTCCCCCAACAGCTGTCTCGCTTTAAATACAAGCATGAAGTCAGAGGATCGCCCGTCCCAAATCAATCAGGCCCCTGCTGACGTTTTCTGCAAACTCTGCTCGCAGAGCTGACCGAGGGCCGGGAGGGGAGCGTCATCACAGCAGAAGAGAAGATGGACTCTTGTTTATGACCTCTAATGCTGACCGCCATTAGCGGTCTCAGAGCTGTGATCTGAGAGGAATCATCTGACACCTGCACGAGGAAACAAAACCCCATCAGGTCTGGAGATGAAACACAGGGATGTTGATAGAACTGCTGTCTTCCTCTTTTTGAGGGGTGAGGCCCTTTCATTTGTCGAGATAGAGCAGTCCAATAAGTTATAAATAGAGAGAGAGTGCAGAATGACATGTGGGAAAAGAGCCACAAGACACATTAGAAGCTGCTGCAGATTTGTTTGCTGCTCATCAATGATGCAAATCTCCAGTCACACCACATCCCACAGGGGCTCTATTTGATTGAGATCTGGTGACTGTGGAGGGCACTGGAGTAAAGTGAACTCATTGTTGGGATAAAGAAACCAGTTTTGGATGATTGAGCTTTGTGATATGGTGCATTATCCTGATGGAAATAGCCATCAAAAGATGGGTATACTTTGGTCACAAAGGCATGGACATGGTCAGCAACAGTACTCGGGTAAACTGTGGTCTCCCTTTAATCCTTAAAATCAAATCAAGTTGTGTTACTCTCAATCATTACAACCCCACTTTCACTTTGACCATCACTGTGATGTTTCCTCATGGTCAAACCTTACATATCACAGATAAGGTCAGTAACCCAGGCTGATCTTCAGGATGATTATGGTGCATTCCCTTTATCTTTTAACTCAGACGTGAGAAATGGGGATTTCATCACATCCCGTTTTTCATACACATTCCAGTTATAAGGTGGAAAAGTCGGAGTAGCTGAGGATCGTCTGACTTTTTAAATAGGAAATTCCAACCAAAGGGGGCATTCCCAGTGACAGATCTACACATGGAGTACGACTTCCAAGATCGACTGGATTACACCATTTAAACTGTAATGTGGTGGCTCCTAAATGGTGTGCTGAGGCAAATCTAGATGTGTTTGGGAAATCTGTACAACCATTAATTACTATACTACTAATTACTCTTTTTAGATGCATTATTTTTGTCATTAAGCTGAAAATTCGGTTATTTTCACAAACCTAAAACCTTTAAAGGAACACCTTTTGTAGTTTACAGAATGAGGAGGTGGGTGATATGATATATGATATATATGATGTTTCTTTTTGTAGGATTTCTCAGAACTCCTGGTTCTATAAAATGTGATTTGTCAAGCTTTAATGCGTGTTGCACAAATTTTTAATTTTTTGACCATCTTTTCAAATTATTTTTGCCTTTTTGTTGAAAAGTATTTGTTTTTTTTATCAGATTTGTTAAAACATTTAGATTAAATAAACTTGTATGGACCCATAAGATATTGCAATACATGTTCTGCTGGCTATTTTGCTTTATTTTTAATTTGGGGTGCCCTGAGATTTAATTCACAGTTAAGGTTTTATTAATTCCTAGCTCATCAATTCTGATTCTTAATGGTCCTTAATTCAGATTCCTCATTTTCTTGGAAGTAAAATAAAACAAATATTTATTAGATAAAAATTTGCTTGCCATTATTGTTGGTCAAGTTAAGGTCTTAACAACAAACTGTCAGCTATAATAGAGATTTCCATATTTCTCCTTTGTGTACCAATAAACATTTAGGACACACAGCAAACTGAGAAGAGAGAAAACTTTCAGTAAGTGTTGCATTAATTTTTCTCTGGATGGAGTCAAATCCCTGAAAATTCACTCTCAGTTAAAGAAAAAAAAACAGTTATTTAAATCAAACGTAAAACTGATATTTAGGTAAATCAAACTCTGAACCTGTAGAGTCAATCATCTGCCCATCCCTCATTATTAGACAAGTACCAGCAGATGCCAAAGCCCACGCTCCCCATTGCTAACCAGTTACTAAATACAGCAATGTTTACACTTTACAGTGTTAATATAGAGTTAACTCTTAAATAGTAAAAAATACAGAGTGCATTCCTAACATTACATAGTAAGTGTTGATCAAAGTCAAGCTGTTAAGTGTGACAAAGTTTTAAAATTTTAACTCTTAAAATATTTAAGAGTCAACAGTTACCTTTGATCAGAGTTGAAGAAGTCGGTGGGGAGAGGAAGTCTGAATCAAATAATTTATGCCATTGAGCAAGCACTGTACCAAACTAGTGTGTACATCAATTAAAAATAACCAACAGGCATATGTCAAAGACAGTAAATAAAAAAAATAAATGGACAAAGATGCTTGCTGGCACTGGCATCCTTGTGTGGACCTCTGAAGTAAAAAAAAAAGAAAGGAAAATATGACACAGATGGGTAGAACTTAAGCTTTGAGGTAATGACTAGGTTTACAGACATCTTAGAACCAGTAAGGGGGGCCTGATCTGAGGCCTTTTAGGGGCCTGGCCATGTCTGTGGGCAGGCCTGTGTCCCGCAGTGATCCTTCTCTCAAAACTGTCACACATGGTGCAATGCTGCAGTGACAAAGCAGGTTCCTCAAAATGCATAAAACTTATAGCAGGATCCTTACTGAGGTTTGATTGCTATTTATATTTCAGGAACTGAAAAGTGGAACCGAAGCTTACGCGCTTCATCAAATCCTTCAATAAAAAAGTTTTTGAGCTAAGTGGTACCGCCAGAACTTTATTCTCCAGGACTTTAAACTGTAAATGTGTCATTGCAGCCCTCTCCGAGTCCTCTCAAAGTGCTGAGAGCTTAACATGAATATGAGTCATATAGCCATTTATAAGGCTGAGTGTCTCTCAATGGATTACATGTGGTTACTGCAGCTAACTGCCTAAATGACTGATTAGCACTGAAAATAAAGAATCACTTAGAAAATGATTAATTTAATATTTGCTTAAGGTGCAGGATTAACCATGACCTTTTTACCAGTCACCATCCTGCCTGAAGAGATATTTCGGTCCATATTTCCCTGCCATGACTAAAAGGAAGACTCTGGCAACTTAAACTGATAATTCATAGTTTAAATAAGTCTGAACAGGCCATTGACAGGCTCAGGTTAATCATGTTAGAAGAAACACTACAACCCTTCACTTACCTTCAGTAGTTTAGAGCCAAATGCATGGTCATAATTCACCTGTAGACCTGTGTATTTCTTTTGTAGTCCTTATAAATCTGTTGAGGATTAGGGTTGATAAGGACACTGGCATTTTTCATCAACTTTAGTCCGAGGATGTACTCGCTGTTTGTCCTTGTGTTTGCATCAGCTGTGTCCAGAGCGCTGTTGTGCCTTTATGGGACACGTGCTAGTGAAGAATGCTACAGAAATTACACCAGAGAGCGCGACTGTAGACTATTACCTGTTGTGTGAGAAGCAACCCACAAACATGGCTCCAATTATGTTAAATCTGAAGCTGCACATATTTAGGTGTTCAAATGGTTCATACATTTTTAGGCAATTTTCCCCACCTTAGACCCAATTAATTAAAGAAGAGGACAGGCCTGTCTCCTTGCCACAACAACGTGTATTTCTGCTCCTCTGTCCTCTTCTGTTCTCAAAAACCAGATGCCAATAGTCCCAGAAAAGTCAGAAATTTATGCGTCTGTTTGATGATCCATAACATCCTTTGGAGCCACAGACGGCGAGTTTCTCCACAATGTTTGGTTGATGCCCTCTCTGTTGCCGAATCTGCCTGGCTTTAAGAAGACCCGAAGACCCACCCCTCCTCTCTCCTCGGTCTAGTCCATAGCTGTCAAGTCTCCTGTTTTGGCCTGGAAACTACTGTATTTTACCCCTCTTTCCCGTCATCCTCTCATATTGGTATTAGCCCATAAATCTCCCGTATCATAATAATATGACAAAAAAAAATTCCTCTGCCTCTCCAAACTGAACTCTGTCACTAGCCTCATGAGAATGGGGCAGTAATGCACCAAAGTGATGGATGCCAACCGCGGTAAAGAAGAAGAAAAAGTCTCGCAAGAACTACCACCTGCAGTAGCCTGGGTGGCAATTGTGGCGAGGTTAGTGCCAACAGCGGGAACAAACCAAGAAAAACAAAGTGGTTATTTTAGATTTCTTGTACACTTGTCTTAAAATGTAAGGGATGCTGGAGCTTAGCTGGGGTGGTGGGACAGCTCGCAGAGGGTGGCAGAAAATTCCCCGTATTTTCAAATCCAAAACTTGACAGGTATGGTCTAGTCTATCTCTCGTGGGTGGTCCTGTAGTTCTTCTGTGACTTTTGGCATTTTTCTCTGGTATAAAACACATTAAATCACCATTAGTAAGCCAGAAAAACACACCAGTAGCGAGCTAGCAGTTCTGCTGCTGCTTTGCTAGCTGACTTCGGTCACAGTACAGCCCATGAAAAATGTAAAATAAATACGATATGAACCTACCAGAAACTCAAAACTTTTCCCTGTTTCCCCTCTCTGAGCACTAAAATAACTGTGTGGAGGAGCTCTGATGCCGATGTGAAGATTACCTCCTCGTCTGTTTGTTATGTCATTCTTGTCATTGTTCACTGTCACACCCCAGTTTCAGTCAAATTTGTCACTGGAGTTGAATATTTTTAACTGTGGCAAAAGAGGCAAAGTTTGTGCAACAATTTCACCACAAATTTCACATCATCCCATACACCTTCAATATATTGTCGTCGTGTAACAAAGTAAAATTCGATTTTGGTGTGAACACAGCTCTATTAAAATAAACAGCAATGGTCACTGTCATAATCAGATGTGTGCAGGCAACTGATGGCCATTTGTCAGATCACACTGTAGGCAGATCTACATTCTGTTTCTACAATATTCTACGCCATGCAGCAAACCTTTCAGTGTTGAAGTGAAAGTGTATGAACTGTTGACTCCCAGTGACTTCTTTGAGAGATTTGTAGTTACAACACCAACTGAAACAAAGTGAAGACATTTCTAATGCCTCATTGTGATTTATTTATCTTTTTTCATATCAAATTAATTATCAGCCATACGTGTTTAAGGACATACATCTTAACGAACAAACCCCTTTCAGAAAAGACTCAGAAGACTGACTTCTGAAGCAGAATATGTCATCATTTAGATTGACAGACATGTTTTTGTCTGTGCTGTCTAATACTGCTTTGATCTAAAATCGTTGGACTGATTTATTAGTTTATCTCCTTTTTTTGTCATTTCTTGGTTTTGTGTTAAATGTATCATATCCCCTCTTCTCCACACAGACCCTACTGGTCACCTGATCACGGGAGCTTGATCTGCATTACATAAATTCTGTAGTATGAGCTCAGCCGAGGCACTGAACTGATGCAAAACAACTGTGGTGGCCATTGTGTGCCTGCATAGTAAACAACAAATATATGTCAAGACTCAAGTCTAAACGTATCAAGCTTCATAACCCCAGTAGATAAACATAACCTTGCAGTGTAGCTGGACCCACCTGATTGAATGTCTGTAATCAGGCAGATACAGCTTGATAACCTCTCGTTCCTTGTTTACATCCAGAGCAGGTATAAGCTGTGCTGTATGCTGAAATGTTGGTCTGATTTGACTTTATATTAACGTTTTTTCTCATTACAGGACGGCGTTCTGTGGCGGGGTACATGCAGCTGGTGTGTTGAGTGTGCCAATGATATAGAGTCCAGAATTAGAAGCGAGGCAATGCTGTCGTAAGGTCGCGAACAGCCGAGGTAGTTGAATTGTTTGTAGCTTACCATTTCCATTTTGTGTGGATGAATTATTGTTGGCTAAGACATGTTTTCCTTGGTTACAGTTTGCCACTGTTGCCTTGTCGTTTGTGTCTTGTCTTTTGTCCTTTTGGTTGGTTCGTTTGTCGTTTTCTTGTCTACTTTCCTTTTTCTTTTCTCTCCCTGAATGTTTCAGTTTCAGGTTGCCTCAGTTGAGTTCTACAGTTATAACCATTTTGTCAAGTCCTGTTATATTAGTTATAACGGTGTTTCTTTTAGCCTTTTGTTTGGTTAAAGATTATCTTTTGGTTTCTCTATGTAGGAGACGCTGCTCAGTAACAGTCTGAATAGAGACGCTGCTCAGTTCAGTAACAGTTTTAAATGGAGACGCTGCTCAGTAACAAGATACAGGTAGCCTCTGAAAGCTGTCGGGGTTACTGGGGGTCAGGTCTTTTTCCTTGTTTACATTTCTATTTACCACTAGATGTGTATTGTGTGTTTCCTTCCTTATTTATAGGTTTGACCACTGTCTCCCCACAGCCATTTAGGTGATGTTACATGCTGCTTACATTTTGCAACTTCCAGAGTCTATTTTTGATATTTCTATTCATTGTTGGATTAAATTAATAAACACTGTTGCTTTTTAAATGTTATTTTTGTGAGTAAACATAAAATTGTATGTATATTTTTCTACACCTGCCTCTGTATTCATTTGTGCTCTTACCTGTGTTTACTTTAGAAGGGGAAACCCTCTGTTGAAGGATCATAGGCTGACTAGGATATCTGTTAACTTTCTTTGGGGGAGAGTCCCAAGGTGGCGTTGTTGGGTTTTATTTTAACACCAGAAGTCCCTCACCAGTCCTAACTTGGTTACATGTTTTTCATGTAAAAAAGAAATGTGTTCAAGGTCTGATAAAGCTGCTACTGAAGCTGTTAGCATGTGTGCTAATCAGTGTATGCTCCCACCTACTGCTGCTCTAAAAGACGCTGACTGGGCCGTGCCAAGCTCTCAGTCCTTGTAGACTGGAGCTTGGCAAGATGGATCTATCTGATTACAGACGCTGGGCAAGTTTATGATTTTATTGAAATACATTCCCTTGATATAAAAATATTTAAAGATGATGCTGTTGATTAGCACACAACCATCTTTAGAAAACTGACTGTAACACTATTTAGAGAGCAGATAGTTTCCATCACCCTGGCTTATTGATTACACAATTAGCCAAGAGGGAATTAAACACAACTGTGAGTCAGAGAAGAATTTTGAGAACTATGCTCAGGACCTATGCAAAAAGAGAATACCATCATAAATCTACAGATATGGCTTACAAAGAACAAAAAGTCTCCCGCTAGAAAAGCTACTGGTTAAATGCAACGCCAACAACAGCCCTCAAATCAAGTGTATTTTGTGACACAGTACAGTTGCAAGGCAAACCTTTCTTACATTGAGAAGCACCAGAAGACTTTTTTCCAGGAAAATGTCACATTTTTCTCAGTCACCCAAATCTGAGTAGCACTCCATGCATGTTTTTTTCTTTAGTTTTCATTTGATTGCACTCCCATTAATCAACTATCAACCTGGAATTCACTATCTGATTAGGTTCATTTGGTTTCCACCAGCTTCTAGCTCCTGTTTAAGCATTTTTTACATAAAAATAACGAGTATCAGTCTATACTGTGCTGAAAAATGAAGATGTGTGAACCTGAACATGTCCTGTGGGGCCCAGAAAAGCCTTGACGTTATATTTTGAACTGTCTGTTTTGACAGTTGATATGCTTACAGCCTGGTGTAGATCAAGATCTGGTGACTGTGGAGGCTGTTGGAGCACAGT
Organism: Cetoscarus ocellatus; assembly: GCA_037902135.1. Classification (NCBI taxonomy): domain Eukaryota; kingdom Metazoa; phylum Chordata; class Actinopteri; order Labriformes; family Labridae; genus Cetoscarus; species Cetoscarus ocellatus. The sequence continues at coordinate 3,352,348 of JBAMNC010000579.1, read as the reverse complement.
GAAGTCATAGTCATGTTGAAGAAACCAGTTTAAGATGATTTGAGCTTTATCCTACTGGAAGTTTCCATCAGATGATTGAAACATTGTGGTCATAACATATGGACATGGTCAGCAACAATACACAGGTAAGCTGTGGTTAGGGATGGAAGTATCAACATCGATTTTTAAAGTATTGATGATTTCACAAGTACTCATTTGGTATTGATTATGTCCTTAAGAAAATAAATACAAAACAAGTACTCTAAAAAAAAATGTTTATCTGTGAAGTTCTATGTACCGTTTTCAGTCTTTCTCTCTTTCCCTTTCCTGTTATGTTACTGTGGAGACCAATCAGACGTATCCAACAGTACTCAGCTGACACACAAGCATAGACAAAAAAACTTGATTCAGTTTTGTTGCAAACTATCTGGGAATGACAGAAAGAAAATAATTTCATTTTATGGATATATATTTTTATCGATTTTTATTCAAAAATTATTATTTATTCATGTTAGAATAAAATAGAAGTGATTATGGTTTTTTTTTCAAAGATTTACAAATCAGTGCAACATTGGTCTGTATTAGAATAGTTGCTTCATTTGTATTTGTGTTTCAATTATCAAGTCCCCCAAAAAAGTATCATTTCAGTCTATGATTGTGGAAAATCTGCTACATCTATTTTCTTCAGATGAAGACTTAAAAAACCCTAAATTTAAGATCTAATGTTGTCGAGTCTGGACTACATGTTGCTTTTGGTCAATGAAAAACTTCAAACTGCATAAACATTTTATATGCCTTGCAGGACATGATTGGTATCGTTATCATTATCTGCACTGAATAATTAATGCAAAAAGTATCAGTATCATATCCAATTGAAAAAGTCTGGTATCACCCATCTCTAGCTGTGGTTTTTAAATGATGCTAAAGAGGCCCAAAGTGGGTCAGGAAAATATCCCTCTAAAAGCTGCCATCTTTCAGGGTCAAATGGTAGAATATGTGCAAAATAACAAATATCTCATAAGGATCATTGACAGCCAACTAAACTTTCTTCCATATTGTGAGGCTGTGTATAATAAGGGACAGCAGAGTTTGTTTTGCTTGAGAAAATTCTTTGTTTCATATTGACAGGACCCTGATTATTTTTTTATTGTGCTTTTATTGAATCTGTTTTATTTTTTTTAGCTTGGTGTATTGGTTTGGGAATCTATCTTTGAAAAACAGAAACTTCCTGAACCAGACTGTGAAATGTTCCTGCAGGTTGATTGGAGAGCGCCAGCTTAATTCAGAATCCCTGTAAATCAACAACTCGCTTGATCAGAAGAAACAAAAGACTTTTTCAAGAATAAGGTTCCATCTTGAAAAACAAAAAGATATAAATGTGGCTTTAAGTCACAGCAGCTATCAGGGAGATCAACACCTTGTAGCATTTAGCTTCTTTAATGTAGGAGGAACACAGTACTTTTATTTACTGACCATTATTTATGAACTTTTTAATTATCTCTGCACATTATTTTTTTTTACTAATCACACTTTTCTATTCTTGTTTTAACCTGCCTCTTTTTTATTTCTAATTTATTATTGCTATTATTTATTTATTTATTGCTCATTATTACCACGTTTTTATTGGTTTGTTGTACATTATCTTCGTTTAAATTGTTTGTTTTTACTGATGGGTCATTCCCCATCTTGTGTATCAAGGGTTCCTTTCTCATTTTGAGCATTATTTTCTCTTTTTCATGTCTTGTCCTGTCCTTGGATGTTTATTGCGTGCAAAAAAGGGTGACTACTCACTCACTGTACACCACATTTGCCTACAGGGCCAAAAAAACGTTATGTTACATTTACCCAACCCCCCACACTGTAACACCGCCACCATCATCCTGAACCATTAATACAAGACATGATGGATCCATGTTTTCCTGTTGTTTCCCACAACATTCTGATCCAACCATTTGAATGTGGCAGCAGAAGTCCTCAGACTGCCCCTAGAGTCCCTAGACTGGACCATTGTCCAATTTTGGTAAGCCTGCACTGTTAAAAATCTCCAGGTTTTCACAGGTTTCTACAGTAAATTTCCACAATATATTATTGTAATGAGGCTTTTGTAGTACATTACAGGTAGCTATTTGTAAGATTACAGAATTTCTTTTTGGCAAGCATACTGTAAACTAAAGAATTTAGCGGCTACTGAGTTGTGGTGATAATAGGTGATGTTAAAAAACAAGTGACCATTGCTAGCACTAGACAGTTTCATTCTGTAATTTCTCAATAGAACAATTTATTTTAGAGTAATCCATGTTTAGATTGTAGGTACAGTCAAATTACAGCAGTGTTTTTAACTCTTATCAGAGAAAGTTGAAGACTCAACTGTTTAGACATCATTTATGCACTTAGTTAAACTCTTCTCTGGTAGAACAAGTCAGAAGAAGCTCTTTGTGAGCAACTCAGCACTGAGTATGTTGATGCTTAATATGATGTTGATGTCAATGACGGGAGGACTTGATGATAATGATGATGATGATGGTATTGAGGTGACTTGACAAGGTTTTCGGTCGATTTGCTTGGTTGAAAAAAAAGTCAATGCCTCAAGCACCACATGGCAATGTCTGAGTCCAGTCAGACTTGAAGCAGATTGTTGCTCTTACTAACGTTGTTCCCTCCAGTTTAGATTCTTGCTTGTGTTGCTCTTATGCTCAGATGTACATCCTTTTGGACAAATGATATTGTCACATTGTAATTCACAGTGAGTTGTTGTGAATGCACAGTACTCTGTACTTATTTTACAGAATAAAAATGTGATTTTTCAACACTTTATGCCAAATACATGTTTTTTGTTGTCAGTAACAACGGTCAGAAAGACAGATTAGGCACCCACAAAGCCATAAATTCACTCAAATGTCACACCTGACAAGCATGACAGGCTACACGACTGAAACTGACTACATGTAACGACTGATGCGATGACGATTGAAGGGGGGCGACACCGAAGACCACAAACAAACACAGTGTGTTTAGAGTACAAGACTTCTGTTTGTATCTACATACATGATGTTGAGTGATGTCTTAGTCGCTGATAAATGTAAGCAGTCACTCACTGTGTTCCTCTGCCTTTTCTCTCCAACATTTCACCTTTGACAGTCTGTAGTAGCTCCTCTTAAACACATCAAAAGGGCAGGGATGTTCTTTTTCAGAGCTTTGCAAACTTTTCTTCAGTCTTGTAGTTCTCAAGATTCTTTCAAGGCACAAACCTCAGTTTGTTTACAACCGTGATGGTCGCACATGCAGAGCTCTCTGTGCTCTCCTTGGTCAAAGTCTCTTATGTGGAGGAGCATATCGTAGGAGGCAGGACAAAAATCCAACCTGCTAGAATTTCTGTTGTAGAGTTATGAGGTGTCTCACAAGGTGAGGTGAGAGACCGTTCTCTTGTAGATGGTCGTTATGGCACACTACATGAGAAGGAATGACCAATTTTCACAGCCGACGGGTCTCGAAACCCTTCGACTGTTGGGTCAGGCCATAATCGTGCATAACTCATGTAGCCTGACCTTGGCATATCTGTAATTTTATGGTAAAATTATTTCTGGGTCAATGTAAAATTACAGTGAAATGTTGTAACATCACAGTATTTTACTGCATGCTTTCATATAACTGTCGATTCACAACAATTAACTGTAATTTTACAGTATTTTTTATGTCTCAGGATTTCTGTGAAATCACAGCAATTATTAGCTGGTAGTTTACTGTGAAATGACAGTGATATTTTTAACAGTGTGTGTGAACTGTAACCTCAGTTTTGTGTTCTTAGCTGACAGGATTGGCACCAGATGCAGTTCTCTGCTGCTGCATCATCTGCTTTAACATTCAGTGTGTTGATCATTCAGAAGTCTACTGCGTACTTTGAGATGATAGAAAGACACCAGTTGGCATCAATGAGTACACAGAGAGTTTGACTGGTGCATATCCACCCTTATTTCTTCCTTTTCGAGCACCGTGAAACTATAAAACACATTAAACACAGTTTAGCATATTGCACATATCTGTTCAACAATACACATTATTTATTAAATACAATACTAATAAAAAAAGACAAGGCACACGTAAACGTGTTAATTTTGACAGCACTATTTAATTTAGTTTTAGTATATTACCGAAAATGTCTTTAACTTTTTGTCATAATTTAGTCATCTAAATTGTTTTGATTTTAGTCTAGTTTTAGTTGATGAAATTTCACTACAATTTTAGTCGACGAAATCTACTGTAAATCTAGTCAACTAAAATATGAAGTGTAGAGTGTAAGGCATTTTTATGTTTCCTTGAATTTCCATCAAGTCATGTTTTACACTTGGATCCCACCACCATGAAGTTAAGACAGTTGTGGTTGGATGTCCCTCTTAACTCATCCAACCTTTCCACACAACCAAAGTAGCTGTGATTGGATATATTCCTAAATTTTCTCTACTTTCTAAATGGTGAAATTAGGTCTGATTGGATTTAGTCTCTGTCAAACATTTTAGTCTAGTTTTTATCTGTTGACAAAAATGTCAGTTAATGTAGTTTTAGTTTTTGTCAATTTACACTTGTTTTGTTTTAGTTACTGTCTGGTTTTTATCAGGGGAAAAACGCTTGTTGACGAAAATAGTTAGTCGACAAAATTAACACTGACGCACACACACTTCCTTAAAACACTGATAGTAATATTGTACCACCACAAGATACAAAATATTGCAACATTCCTTCACTTAAACTCTTCAGAGTGACATGCCTCGCTTTGCCTATCAAGGGTGCAAACTTTGACAAGCGACAGGCACGTCCCGAACCCCGAACTGTCTCATCACGGTATTGCTGCTCTGCAACAAATAAGCATTAATTTGAGAGCGCTGCCTTTCAAAACAATCACAAAGTTACTCATAATATGGACAGTTTCCGCATATCGTGTTGCTCTGCCCTCAGAACACAAAGAAAGCCTAATGACGTCGAGGCAAACCTGTCTGTTTATTTAAACCTCCAGGTCCGGTCAGGCTGCTCAACCGGGAGCATAAATAAGACCAGTAACTCAAACAACCACAATTCTGTCTGATTATCAACAAGACACTTTCACCCAGAGAACTTCGACTCACTTAGATCATCACTTTCTGAAATACTCAGAGCAGCCTGTCTGGCACCAACAGCCATGCCATGTTCAGAGCCCCTTAATTCTCCTTCCTTCTTCATTCTGATGTTTGGTTTTAACTTCAGCAGGTTGTCTCAACCAAATCCATGTGCCTGAATGCATTGAGTTGCTGCCATGTGATTGGCTGATCAGATATTTGCATTAATAAGCAGATGAATGGGTGTAACGGCCATGAGTGAATTTTGCACCAGGACAGAATATTGCATTTTGATGACAGTATTCATCAAACCTCCTTTGAATGGTCTCGACCATGTCTTCTGGCTCTTCTGGCTCCCTCAGAAATAGATCTCCCCCAGTGTTTACCCTCTGAGCCCCCTGCCCGCTCCTCCATCAGTAACATATTAAACAATGATAACATACCTCTCCTAAACATCAACATCGCTCAGTAAGAATTACCCCCACAAACAGAATCTGTAACAATCTTGGTTTTCGAGAGCAGCCGTGTTGTCGGGGAGCGTCCAGTGAAAACAAAGAGAAGAATTGCAGAGCTAATGTGGACCTGGGCCCGCTCAGAGTCCAGTTTCAGTCTAATTGGGATCATACGCCACATGTGCAGTTTTGGCACATACGTTAGATTAATCAGGGGCTCTTTAATCGAGGAGAAATTCTCCTGTGCGTGGCTGGGCGGACGTTGGGCCCCCCTCGCAAGACCCCCAGCCTGCACGGCCTCCGTCTAAGCACAGACCTTTTGACTCCATAAACACCCGCGCTCTAAAATTGGGGTCAACCTCTCATTGCCAGCACCGGAGCGCTATCATGCCACCACAAAGGGTCCCCTTAATGATTAAATTACACAGAGTATGGATGTCCTGAATGTGCAGATTCCTGGCGGCTGACTCTTCCTCCTGATTGTAATTTATGTCGGAAGTCATTGCTGTCCAACACCCCAGTGGTTCAGAGCCCAGGAGCCGGGATGTGCACGTGGACGCAGTCTGCATCATGCAGCCGGCTGCAGCTTTAATCTGCACCGACCTCACACAGTCACCTTGTAGCATTTACAATCTGACAATAGTCATAAAAAGGTTCCTGAAATGTGCTCGTGTTTTTCTTTCTTATTGCTGCGACTCATTTGCCAACCTCGGCGCGGCCCCTTGTTTAGGTTAACCTGTCATTAATCTGCATATGATTAAGCCTTGACATCCATTTGACATTCTGGGCAAGGACTGATTGGCCATTTACTGGGATGATGATGATGATGGTGTGTGGGGGTGTGTGTGTCACAGATGGCCATATGGATTTTAAGTTGAATCTGAGAGCTGTTATGTATGAGACCACCGTGTAAAAACGGGGCACACTTAAATAAAAAGCAGTTATTCTGGATGATTAGCAGGAATTTAAAGAATCTGGGTTCTACAGTTTTTGAACAGCAGGCATGGAAAATGATTATTTAGACTTTAAAGTCCTGAGAGCATGGATAAAACCATCGTAAACTAGAGTCGTGATTCAGAGCAGCGATGGGCAGCTTCTTGGTAACAAAGAGGGACACATTTATGTTGCTCTCATGTACAATGGACGAATTAATGAAAGAGTATTAAACTTAGGCATTGGAGGGAGGGGGAAGTTTTCTGTCAGGATGCACAAACATCTGCCAGACATTTTTGACACAGTTATAGACTTCCTTTTACATGATGCTGTATTTACTTATCCAACCTTTATACTTACTTATTAGTGCTGTAAGTAAAACTCAGCTCCATGCTGTGTTTACTAACAGAATACTGTGATGTTACATTAACACTTTATTTGCATTTCTGTGAAACCACAGTCCAGTGTTGTAACATTACAGCAAACTATCGTACATTAAACAGTGTCATTTTTACAGTATGAAGCTGGGATTTTACACCTTAATCTACTTTCATAGTAATGGAAACCAGGCTACAATGGGATTACTGTGAAAAGTGTAAAATTACAATTATTTATTGATAACTGATAACAGATAACTGGTAAAACCATAATATCAGGACTTTAATGGGCAGGGCCTGGACCCTCCTGGAATTTTGACAGGCCAATCCAAATGCTCATCCAAAATTCAGTGACTGACTCAAAGTTATATATGTAAAAATCAATACGGACTTTTTTCTGTTTAATGTTGTTTGGTGAGAAAACTTTTTTTTTAACTTAAAGTTGTTAGTGTAGACTTAAATCTTTTATTGGAGTTTAAAGGAATTAGATTTACAATTTGCCACTTTGCTGTCTTCATCTTTTTAAGATTGAAAAGGGGTTAGAATATTAATTGTGATTTATTTAAGGATATAAAAAAGGCAAATAAATACTTCTGATTTCTCTGTTAGCACAATAACACCTGATGTAAGAACTTAGTATTCACATGACTGGATGTATTTAGAAAAATCTTAACTTCACCCTTTTAGTAACTTGGTCAGGGGGACACAAAAAGATGTTATTCTCAACGGGAATGACAAAAAAGTAATTCAGAGCCTCTGCTTTACTGTAACTTTACATTAATTGCTTGTATAGGCTACTGTGAAAACACAACATTTTAGTTTAAATCTATTTTTCTGTTATTCTAGCTCATAATTTACTGTAAAGTTACACTAATATTTTAACAGTGTATTAAAACTCACTTTTCAAAAATTACCATGCAAAGTAATCTTTATTCAGCTTTTTGCAGGCGTGAAATTTAGTCTCGTGAAAAATGAGGCCCAGAAAAATGCTGAGTCTCACTCGTGAAAGTTGGTTTTGAAAATTTACACTTTTGTTGACAAAGTTGTAAAAAAATGAGTATTAAATAAAAATCAAACAAAAGTAGAGCTGTCGAACTCTTGTGCTGTGTGTTTAATGCCATCAGCATCAGAAGGACTTCATCTTTTCAGCCTCCCTCTGTGAGTGAGCGATCTCTGCTCCTCTTTGTTCCTCTGTTTACAACTCTTCAAACCTGCTGACCTCAGCGCTCGTGTTTGACACACTGAAACACTGTTCATTCATCCTGCACACTTCAAGGACAAACCTTCACCTCAAGGTCATCAGGATCAGGGTGAAGCAGAAAACAGACACTGGGTAGAGAACGGCAAAATTATCAAAAATGTATTTTAGCCCTTTGGTTTGAGGCTATGCAATTAATACCAAAATTAAAGAAGCACTCTGATCATGATTTATCAGCCCCTGACACTTTATTGGGTGATTTCTTTTTCATGATTTTACTTCTTACATGTGATACAAGGGGAAATTAACACACTTGATTATTCCTGCAGAAGCAACCAGAGTAATGACATAAAGTCTGCACATGCTCAGTCAGAGTCTCTCTTCTTAGGAAACGTTCAGGCGAATTTAACCAAAGCAAAAGTTTAAGATGAATGTGACCTTTTTGAGGATTCATTTCCCTCTCGCACAGTCTGAGGTTAAGATGACAATGAGTTTCAAACTTAAATATTGCTTAGCCCGAAGCAAATATGCACACATCGTTGTCGTTGGCTGGAGGAACACTTTAGTTCGTTTAAGCTGCCTGTTCAAGACAATTTATTTCAATATTAAATGGTAATGCTTTGCTGTTCTTTGCTGGTGGGTGTTGTTAATTTTTGTTTTGTATGAAATATAATTGATATGAAATTTCAGCGAAATACAGACCAAATATAATGACCATCAAAAAACATATTAAATACATCACCATATATCCATATTATGTTGTAATATAAACATGTCTCTATACTGTTTGTCCATTGGTTGGAGACTTTTTTTTACACAAAAAATACATACATAAATTTATCTATTTACCTGTTTTAGGGGCATTAAATCCCTAAAATGTGCTTTTATATAAGAAATGACATACAGTGTCATAGCTGTTTTGCTGCCAGAACCTGTTATCTCCAAAATGCTGCTTTTCAAGAAATACAAAAACAAAACAAACCAATTAACAGAAAAAAAACAACACATTTACTGAGTGAATAAAAACTGTATTATCTAAATCTGATTATCTAAGATTTATAAAAGCCACTGATCAGTGTGACAGGTAGACAATTATTTCTTATAAAAAATATGAAAATACAAAAAATGAAAGACGTTTTGACTCGACAACAACAATATTCTTTTTGTTAAAATAGCCTCAGTGTACCACCCAGACTTGTTTGATGGAGTTAATAATAAAATGTTCTTTTAATAATCCACCTATACGTGATTCTCATATAAAAAAAATGACGCGAGGCTGAAATAATCTGAGTTATGAGAGAAAATGCTTCAGTCATCCCCGGTGGCCCCTGCTGCATCAGTCTTTCCCTGAAACTTTATTCTCAGTAGAAAAAGATTTTTAAAAATAATAAAAATTAGATGTCATTTAATCAAATCTGTGGTTGTCACTGCAGCATCTTTAACTCTGAACTCTGAACCATCGCACCGCCCCATCCAACAAGTGTTACAAGGCTCCAGCAGGAACTCTGCAGTCTGTCTGTGACTTCACTGAGACCAGACTGATCTGTTTGTTTGCACTGGAACAATCATGATGTTTAAGAAAATCTGAAATATTAATAGAAGGACAGCTGATGGGCTGTTAAAAATCTGAGCACTCATGAATTCAATGTGCAGGATTGACTTAATTTAGACCCTCTGATAAACAATTTTCTAATCAAAATATTGTTCCATACAGTTATTGTGTTTTATGTTTTAAAAATAATTTTAAACTATTGTGGAGCAAAAGTTTCAAACAAAATATGTTATGACCAAACACATAACCTATGTTTCAGCAGATGTTGAGAAATTGATTACAAGCAATATTTACACCTCCTAATGTCAATTTTGGGGTTACACTTCTACCCTGAGAGAGTACATTTCCAACACTACACAGAAGTGTTGATCACAGGTCACACTGTAAAGTGTTTCAAACTGTTATACTCTAACTCCAGAGTCAACAGAGTCAATAATTACACTTCATAGTGTTAATGTAACAACTCTCCAAAAATGTGAAATCAATTCTCTGTGGTGTAGACCCATGAAAACACTTCAGAAGTCTTAATATTAACTCCTTCCATGTTAATTTGACTTTCTGTGTAGGCATCTGTAAAGTGATATATCTGCAACACGACTATGAATTTGCATTTGTCTTTGCGTTTTGCATTCACAGTTCGATGGAAGTTTTTAATTGATTACAACATAAATATAATTTTAATGCATTGCAAACCTTTGAGTGATTGACAGCAGCAGGAAATTGTAGACTCTTTTATCAGGGGGCTGAAGCATTCCCTAAATTCCATCTTAGCCCCCATAAAATTATAATAACATATGTCAAGCTCCCCACTTGATTTTCTTAAAAAAATAATAGAAGAAAATTGCAAAGCTCTTAGTTTGATGTTTAAGTGGCCTGGACACTCTTGTAAATGAGATTGTTAAGCTCAATAAGGTTCTCCTGCTTATATAAAGTTAAAATAAATAAATAAAACCAGCAAAACACTCTGAATGACAACTCTTTGCCAGGATGCAATGGAAATCAATTGCTTTTTAATAAATGGCAGAAAAACACAGGAGGTAGTGATGCTAAAGCTGTTTCTGGTCAGAGATGATGGGATTCAAAGTCCTTTGACTGAACAGAAATATATAAAAATTCCTTTTTATGACTCACTGGATAACTCACTTTAGACCAAGTGGTTATGATGTAAAACCTGAAGGTGGAGTGTGACAAACCCTGCCCTCAAATCTGGAATATAGAATGCAAAAATAAATAAATAAAAGCCTTAAATGTGTCTCAACACTGACACACACAGCTTGTATTTTAAAGTCTAGCAGTTGGATCAACGTTAAGTGCCAGTCCTGGATCACTGATGAATTTTGTTTAGATTTTTCAAGCCCAAAGAAATAGAAACATTTTGTGGCACATTTTTCGACATAGGTGAACTTGCCAACAATGATTTTAAATTTAATACTGAAAAAATCTTATAATATGACCGTAATATTATTTAATCATTTTATTAACATGAATAAATTTGCCAAAGACTAATGATTCTTGATGTTAAGCTCAAGTTTTTTTTTATTTTTTATTTTTATTTTTGAAGTGCATCAATATTTCTTGTTCTTTTTTTCAGCATTGATAAGTATTTTACAGTTTGGTTGTAATTTTATGTAATTTTATACTTTCATTCTAAAATTACTGCAGCCTTATTGTTCTTTAAATTTGCATCTATGACATTATTTCAACAACTAAATGTTTTATCAAGCTGGGTATCTGTTATGCTGAATTTCTAACAGAATTATGCTTTTTAATGAAAGAATAACAAAAACACAACATCTGTAATGGCATAAAATTCATGTTACAGCACATTAGTATAAGTGTTTACAGTCTCCCATGCCGTGAAATGTATCTTGAATTGGTTTGAGAGAACTGAACACCTACAAAGAAGAAAGTTTGTTTTTATGTCGTAATTATTGTAAGAGCTGAGCCCCCCTGAAGTCAGATCCTAAAATCGCCCCTGGACAGTCCAGACTGGAAGCAAGGCTCAAACAGCTGAACCTGTTATTCTTTGGTTCTGATTAATTGCACCCCATCAGTATTCTAAAAAAGAGCTGACTCGTATTTTATGCTATTAATTAAAAGTTACAGGAACTAATGAGCTCAATTATCCTAAATAAAAAAAAGTCGTTCGCGTAATTAATGAGTAATTTAAGGGCCTTCCTGCCCGCACGCCAGAGTGTGATCCGCGTCCTTTGGAGCAGGTTTGTTGTGGGTTAAGCCCTCATCATCTGCAGAGGTGATGACAGCACCGAGCAGGTTTACAGTCAACAATCAGCGCTCAAGTGAAGAGACTCGCACCGTAACACACACTCAGGGCCTCGCGGCTCTCTGCGCCTGCGACAGAGAATTACGCACAACTGCACATTTGGATGTAATCATGACAGACCGTGACAGAGCACGAGTATGAAAACAGCATGACAGAAAGATTCAGGGGTATTTTTTGTATGTTTTTCAGGCTAAATCAGAGAGTTCTGACACTTTTCTGCTGCGAAGTTGAAACCAAAGCCGCCTCCTCGTTTTTGCGTCAAAGTATCTGAGCAGAGAATAAATGAAAGAGACTGACAAATACGTTCACATCCTTAAGGCGACTATTACAGCTTAAATAACTGAAGGCCTGGAGCGGTTCTCTGAGGTGAATTCTTATTTGCCCTGTGTTTTATCTGAGCCTGAACGCGTCTCACTCGTGCGTAATAAATGAATCAAAACGTCCCCGGATCCTGGCTGCAGGGGCCCGTAACGCGGGGAAGATTCTAAGAAAGAAGATTGTAAGGGCCCGTGGCTGACAGCGACCCCTGAAAATACTGTAATATCAGAAACATTTTTCTCAGTTTTTCCCCCATATTTCTTTATTGTTTATTTGCACACAATACACCATGTTTCCCTTGTTTTACATGGCAAAAATATATCCAGGCATTTTTGCATGACCAAATGTACTAAAATGTAATTTATTTTTAAAAGATCCTCTTTAGAATATTTGTTGGACTATATCTGTCCTGTTTCTTCATTTTGCATACATCTGACATACAAACAATGGCATTTAAAACTATTTGGGTCTTTAAAATAAGTTATGGAACAATGTGAAATGATCAGATAATGTTTGATGAAAGAAAATGAAGAAATTCAACTTGTTTTTTAATTGCAAGATATTCTGGTGTCCTTTGCATGGTTAACATTGAATTAAAATGAGGGCCATTTGCTTGATCATTTGCTAGGCGATGTTAGTTTTGTTCATTCTTTTGTTGTACCAAACAGCATGTTAAAATATTTGCGTCTTTAAAAAAAAGTTTTTAATGCAAAACAAATGTATAAGTTAATCAAGTATTGAATCTTTTACGGAGTTGAAAGGTCACTGACTGATGAATTAAAACAATTCAAAAGCTCAGAATGGTCCAAGTGCCACAAAGTTCTGTGTAGTAGTTTAATTCACCATTTATTCTATAGTTTTAGGTAAAGAGTGATTTTTTTACTGTTTGAAGCTTAATTGTTTCTTGAAACAGAATAACTTGGCTGTAATAATTATAAGTGGTATTAAAATATATTTCATCACATTTATTTGACGTTTGCTTTACAGATGCTGAGCAGAGACTTAGACTTAGACTTAGACTTCACTTTATTGTCCCCTAAGGGAAATTTGCTTTGCAGGCAGGTAAAAACATGAAACATAAAAAACACAATCACACAAATCCAGATATAACACTGAGACAGATAAAGCACAAGTACAAGTACTATAAGGAACAACTGAGCAGGACCATCACTGCAATGTTTCAATGACTCATGACTGTTCATTGTTAAAGATTTAAATTGAGTTGTGTAATGGCTTTTGATATAAAGGAATTCTTCATCCTGTTAGATTTGGCCTTTGGCAATCTGAATCTCCTACCGGAGGGTAAGAGCTCAAACTCAACATGGAGGGGATGCACAGGACACTGTATGATGTCCTGGGCCTTGGAGTTCACCCTCCTGCAGAAGGTTGTAGGCAGGTCAGGCAGTGTAACACCAATAATTTTGCTTGCTACCTTGACAATATGTTCCAGTCTCTTTTTGTCTCCTAAAGAGAGGAGCTGGTAAGGGCCCTCTCTGATATCTTTACATGAGGCCCAAACTTTCTGGTGCCCCCCTGGGGGTCAGGCATGAGAAAAATACTGAGGGGAGAGAGTTTTTTTTTTTTTTTGGGAAGAAATTTGAATGCAGCATAAAGAAATACAAGTTCAGAGAACGGAGCTAAAAAAATAAGTCAAATTTAAGTTTCTTTTTTAATTGTTTAACAACATTTATTTCCAGTGTTGTACTTTATCTGAGGCATTCAACGATTCCCTTAACCTTTCAACATTATTCTCCACAACTTGACTTCTGTTTTTACATTTGGAGTTTCATTTTATATTTATACATTTAAAAACACATAACATAAAACAATAGTAAAAATGATACTAATAACAATAATAGTAATTGTCGAGAAAAGAGTTACATTAAAAAAAAATAACAAAAAATAACAATTAAAAGCTGAATTTATCCCTTAAATTATTTTATAATAATTCTTGATAGTTTGATCTTTTATCCTAAAAATGCATCATGACAGTCAGACTTCCTTCTCTTGTTATTTTTCTCATGTCTGATCCTGAAAGTGTTGAAATCTTAAGAATAATGCTGACATACATTTTCAAGAAGGAAGTCCACTTTTATATTTCAACTTATTTCTAAATGTTTTTAATCTCGACATTTCAACCTTTTTTTCAAGTGCATCAAGATCAAAAAAAAATATCCTGAGGTTTGTCTTTTTCTAAAGACCTCAGACTCTTTCATCAGCGTGGTATAAAAATAAAGGAAGATATTTTTTTTAATAAAGTCTTTTTTCCATGCCATAAAGAGATCTTATTTTGCTTTTTCAGATGTTAAATCATTTCTGGTGTTTTTTAAATGTCTCTTATGATATAACCTCGATTCCCAATCAAGGCCGTATCACCACAGACCGCAGTCTCAGGAGGCCCTGTCAGCTTTGAGGTTGTTGAAATGTCATTCACACATCTGGACCCGATGCAGCTCAACTCTTCTAGGAACAACTTTGATGCAGGGCGGGGTGGGGGCACCACAGTAAAAAGGTCAGGAACCACTGTGATAGAGTACTTCTATGCACAAAACAGCAGGATCTACAGCATCAGCACATCTTTTAGCCTCTTCTCCTCCCAGCATCTTTAGCTGCCTGAAACAGCTCATTCCCCCAGCCCCTGAACGAAAAGTTAAAATTAAAACTACCAGAGTAAATACTAACACGACTGAAGTGTCTATCCTTGGTACTGTGTTAGCTTTCTCTGTACACACTCCACGCTAGGGTCGGTTTTGATTCGTGCCTTAAATCAGCTGTAAATTACATTAAAAACAATTATCTATCATGGATCTTTTTTTGCTTATCTCTTGGTTACCTTGTCAGGCTTCATTATCCATGAAACTATTGGTTAAATATCTTGGTGTGGGCCTTTGGGCCTTTGTTTGTCTGTATACCCCTTGATTTCAATAAAAAAATATAAAACGAACCTCCAGAGAATCATATAAACAAATAAGAGGTTGTATTGTTATCTCGCTATTACTAGGGGGTGTTAGAACACATATTGTAGAGGTATACTGTATGTATATAACATTTTTCCATTCTAATATTATTAACTATAGTAACATCTATGGTGTGACGGGTCAATTTTGACCCATATATATTTACTTAAAGAAAAAGGGAAAAAAGGTATTTTTTAGCAAGAGAACTTTATGAGCATGAATATTTGTGAACATTTATCTGTTTATCTTCACAGATGCACCATGATTTCAGTTTTGGCTCTAATTATTGCTTTATAATCTTATTTTTATAACTGGGTCAAAACCGACCCTAACAACACGGATGACACTATTTCAACAGAGCACTTATACTTTATTGTTTTTATTCTTTCTTTTCTTTTTTTTGTTTAAATATAGGTTCCTGACAAAGTCAAAAACCTTGATGCAATATGCAATTATTAAGTGGTTGTTTTATGCAATTAAAATCTGTACCAACCCTAACACAGGAGGAAGGCTATATGAGTCCACACCACAGAGTGTTGAATGAACTCTTTTTGTAGAGTAGGTACCTTAACACCAATCAAGTGTTGTTATCAACTAATTTTATAGTTGAAATAAAACAAGTTGTAACACTAAACTAGCTTGAAGCAGTGTTAAAATGTTTTCCCTTATGAGCTTTTAAAGCTATTTAAGTGTTGAGTTCATACTGAATATATGGTTTTATTAAGTCTAAAAAAATGGCATATTATATCATTACTAACAAAGCAGTTATGTAGTTTACAGTAACCACATCATGTTGAATGTTAATGCTCATTGGCACAAATAGTTCCTGATGAAATGCTGCTTCACTTGGTCTGATGTTAAACTTAACAAAACTGGTTTATTTTTTTACTGTAAAGCTGTTTTTTGTTTGTTTTGCCTTTAGAGTTTTGCAGCGCATCATTAGCTTACAGTGTAACAGTAGCTAATTGTTTAAGAAGATAAAAATTTATTAAAACATAACCAAACAATGTCACCAAGTCCAAGGGTCAATCCTATAGATTTAAATAATCAACAGTTTACATGGTTTTTAACTCCCACTCCTGTTTCACTAAAATTATAACTCCTCCCAATTTGCTCAGTACTAGCGCGACATTGTTTGGTTGGTGGTATAAACCCATCGGCTTGAGGTGACAGAATCAGTGAAGATCACAGACTGTATGATGAATGCAGAGCTGAAAACATGGTGCTGACCAATCACCACAAAGTACACCTGTCAACCAATCAGAGCAGACTGGGCGGAGCCTTAAAGTGGCAGGAGCTTTAACTAAGAGGAAGAGTAGAGGTGGATCAAGGACACTGTATGTGAAAACTGGCAGGACTTTCTGAACAGTATTGTGATCATACTCCAGCAATCATCGCTATCAAATGTGTGAACATAATCAAGGCAAAATAAAATATGACCACTTCAAAGAGTTAATCCCTCCGCGTGAAGTTTTCAGAAACATCTCCAACAGAAAATACAAAATAGCTGAAGAAATTTGGAAATATTCAAACTTGAAAACTTTTGTTAGAACTTATGGGAATTTTATGGGAATTACCTGGAAAATGGGGGTAATTTTAATGAACTGTATCACATCCAAACATCAATATAAACATTTTCTTTTCTCAAAGGGAGACATCCATGTGAAACAATACAATTAAAAACAATTTTTTTAAGTGGAACTTATCAAGTTTTATTTATTTTATTAAACAATCAATTACAACTTTATGTTGTCCACAGGCTCAAAAATGTGGCTTCATTAGTCCAGGGCTCTAGAATCATCTGTGCATGAAGGGAGCAAAGCCTCAACGCCCCTGAAGTAAGCAGTGTGCTACCTGCATGTGATTGAGGAATAGCAGAGATATTCTCAAGTATATTTGCATTAAAATCTGGTTGTTTTGGTCAAAATTATGCTCAGATATATTTTCCCAAACTATATTTAAAATCCCTGTTAAGTGCAAATCTTTAAAAGTTTCAAAAGTTTCCAACTTTGAAAATTCCCCAATCTGTGTCCGTGACATTCACTCCATACCCTCGATCAAGATGTGCCTGCAGGAGACAGAGCTGGGCTCAAGGCTGTGGGGGGCACATGGGTGAGCCAGTGGGAGAGTCCGCAGTTCGAATACTCCCCAAGCAGAGCAACCTTCAGGAAATACTGATTCTGATAAGGATACATCACACAGTCGTCCTCCTGATCATCTGGAATCCACCAGGCATAAAAAACTGATGTCGTATTTGAAACCATTTCTATATAAAATATTACGAGGTTGTAAAAGACCGCCCTCAGCCATGTTCGTAGCTAGGATAGCTTGGTCACTTGTGGGTTAAAGTGTTAATTTGACTCTGAAAGTTGATAAATTAACTCTGTTGGTGTTTATTCAACTCTGGATTACTTGATGCACTGCAAAAACTCAGAAAAAAGTCAGAAATATCCAAAAAACTTATTCTAATCTCCATTCACTTAACCAGTCAAGATAAATATCTTACTTAAAGGAACGAAAAGCAAAAATAAGGCATTGAATTGTTTGTAATGAAGAGAAAATATCTGCCAATGAAACAAAGAGAGTTTGACTCAGTGAGAGGCTTAAATTAAGGTTTAATACCTGCTCAAGTTAAATTTGTCTCGTCTTATTGGCAGATTATTTTACTTATTATTAAAAGCAACTCAGGCCTTATTTTTAGTTTTTATATCTTTAAAGATCTTAATTGAGACATGTAAGGAAATAGTGGATAAGAAAAGGTCAAGTGAGATTTTTTTTGTCTTGAGATTGGACAAATACTCTCACTTAGATCTAAGTTTTTTTCAGTGTGTGAACAATGAGACTTTCTAACTTTATTCTAAGTATTGCCTTGTTTTGGAAAATGCAGCAGAATACCATAATTTAAGAAACCTTTTTCTAATTGATCCAGGGAAACAGGCTAAGAGGGAATCACTTCTGTCCTCTGGATGGCACAGTCTTTCAGAGAAATCTCCATCACTTCTTCCTTTTAACCAACAAAAGGGGCAAGATTGTAAATTTGTGGATTCAG
Source organism: Cetoscarus ocellatus (assembly GCA_037902135.1). NCBI lineage: Eukaryota > Metazoa > Chordata > Actinopteri > Labriformes > Labridae > Cetoscarus > Cetoscarus ocellatus. Next base: position 3,334,162 of record JBAMNC010000579.1, on the reverse strand, counting down.
CTTTATCCATAGATCACGTCTCCTTCTCATTCACATCATAAGAGGCCCTTAAGTGTTTTCTTAATGTGACTTAAAGTGGTTTTGATTCGTTTACAATCAGTATTATAACGTCTGGTTTTCCTGCTTGGCAAAGGAAATGACTAAAAACTCCGCTGCATTAGTCACCTCATATCTGGATCTCACTGGTATTTTAATGTGCAGTAAATTGTTCCATGTACCACAAAGTATGTGAAGAATCAATGATGGTATGCAACCATATTAGGCTTCAGTATGTGTCATGACAGAGGAGCCATGTGTGACTTCCTTTTATGCCTTTTCGTCACAAGTGTTCCCTTTTTCTGTTTAAATACATGAACAGAATGATGGAGAAACTGCATTTCCAGTCTTTCTAAGCTGGTGCTTTCCTCTCTTTAAGTGTGTGTATCGTACCTAAATCTTATCACGTGATTTCAAATAAACAGAGGACAGTATTAGTGAAAAAATATTTAATAATTAAACATAGCACAGTTACACAGAGGGAATGCAAAACAGACAAGTGAGAGTGGATCCTTAGAGTATAAAGATTAGACCTACTGCAGGGTTTGAGCTCCCTCCTCTCAGCACTGAGTTCATCATGGAGGGCTACGACACAAACACACGCGTGTGACAGGTCAGCTCTCTGCACGGCCTCAGAGTCTCTGCACCCTGCAACACAGAGGGTCCAGCTTCAGGAGCATCCTCTTCAGAGCTTTTTGAAAATGAACCCCATCCAAAAGGTACAAACTAGAAGTCCCAGAGTCCTCCAGGGCAGTGGTGGGGTCACTCCTCTTGGGTGCTCTCTGACAGTGAGCTGGAGGCGTCCGATGGAGGGTCAGCCTCAGCTGCAGATCTCTCCTGTTCAGAGAGCTGCTCGCTGCTGGGGATGGAGTTCTTCTTTGGACGGCCTTTGGGTTTGGTGGGAGACTCCAGGCCTCCTCCCTGCAGGACCTGCACAAAAGAAAAGAGTACGTTTATGGTGCATGTGACCAGCACTTTATAATTTAGTTTTAGTCTTTTGCCTAAAAAATCTTTTAGTTCTGGTCATAAGTTAGTCATCTAAATTGTTTTAATTCTAGTCTAGTTTTAGTTGGTAAAATTTCACAACACTTTAGTCGATGAAATCTACTGTAAATTTAGTCGACTAAAATATGAAGTGTGAAGTGTAAGGCATTTTTTATGTTTCCTTGATTTTCTGAAATCATGTTTTATACTTGCATACCACCACCATGAAGCTAAGGCAGTTGTGACTGGACGTCCCTCTTAACTCTTCCAACTTTTCCACACAACCAAAGTAGCTGTGATTGGATATATTCCTAACTTGTCCCTACTTTCTACGTGACGAAATTAGGTCTGATTGGATTAAGTCTATGTCAAACATTTCCGTCTAGTTTTTATCTGTTGATGAAAATATCAGTTAGTTTTAGTTTTTGTCCATGTGCACTTGTTTTTTTGAGTTACTGTCTAGTTTTCGTCAGGGGAAGAAAGACTGTTGACGAAAACTATGACGAAAATAATTAGTCAACAAAATTAACACTGCATGTGACACTAGTTTGAGTGACCTATGACCTCTAATCTGTGTTTGTCATAGACTATCAAATAAACAGAAACGTGGCTTTCAGACGGTTCATTTATGCTAAAGCTGAACAACTTAGACCAATATTATCCATTCATCCATCCATCATCAATATGGCTTATACCTTTTGGGGTCACAGGGGGCTGGAGCATATCTCAGCTGAGAGGGGGTACACCCTGAACCACTCACCAGCCAATCACAGGGCCACATAGAGAGACAGACAACTATTCACGCTGTAACTCATACCTAAGGGCAATTTGGAGTCGACAACTAACATAAAATCCTGTTTTTGGTCAGTGGGAGGAGGACGAAGTGCCTGGAAAGAACCCACGCCTGCACCGGGAGAACATGCAAACTCCACATAGAAAAGCCCTGAACAACACAGGGATAGAACTAACAACCCTGTAGGTGTGAGGCACGCATCCTATCTGCCATGTCAGTATTTTTCAAGCTTAGTGACAACATACAATTGATATCTCTATATATATTCCTGAAGAGAAATGAATAGTGGTCACTATAACAGAATGATAAACTCTACTATGGTGCAGCAGGTTCTGCTGTTGCCTCACAGCAAGAAGGTTGCTTGTTTGACTCCCAAGCTGGCATTTCTAAAAGGAGTTTGCATGTTTCCCCCATCCATGCATGGATTTTCACCAGAGTGCTTGGGTTTCTTCCACAGACCAAAAACATGCACATTTGGTCGATTCAGTGGTTCTCAAACTTTGTTTTTGTATCGATCCTTCTCTCTGTGTTCAGCTCAACCCTGACGGTTTGGGCCACATGTGATTCATGGATCATTGTTATTAACTTTATTTATCTTAAAAAAGTTTTAGAATAATATTTCCCTGCCTCTTGATGTGTTTTGCTTTGTTTTTCCCTGATTGCCCCAACTTTCCAAACTTGCTCTCGCTTCAAAGTTGGCACATGGAGGATCAGGAGAGCTGGAATAAACCCCTAAATCACTTCAATCTTGTGTATTTCAAATGGTTGGTATTGTGATTTATTTGTACTTACTGTCTCATCCAAATAAATGTTTGAAGAAATTCAGATTTCCTGTTAAGTGTGATGACGATGGAAAGAGGGAGTTGGATGAAGCAGCCACAGAGTAATGTACAGATTGGTGCTGTTTCCATATAAGACTGCTGGTAAAAGTTCTTCATATTTCAAAAAGTAAAGCTCTGTGAGTAAAGAAATGTTTTTCTCTTACTTTGTAATTTCTTTTGTAAATTTGAAAAATGAGCTTATCTGTGACTTCAATCTGTGATCCAATCTGAACTGGGACTTCTGTGATCCGTTGCACCCGCTGTTTTTGGCAGATATAATTATTCTCAAGCCCACTGCCCTCCACCCTCTTCAGTGCAGAAATGTATATCAACAAATCGTAGACTTTCAGACCAAACTCTTCTTAACAGATTCATACGGTTTCAGATTTTACCTCATACATGTTTTGAAAATGTTAGAACAGAGTTGTTCAAAGTGGTACTGCAACAGGATTTTAAGATATGACAACAGCCATGGTGAATGTGGTAAGAGATGCACAATATTGGGTTTTTGCTGATATCCGACATGCCAATATTTCCAAACTTATTAGATACCAATGCCAACATTTTTGGCCAAGAGCACAAAGCCTCCACTTTCCTGAGGCTAACCTGTTCCTTTTATGGTTACAGTTGATTTGTGTTGGAACAGATGTGAAGTATAAATAATACATTTGATTTATACATTTAGATTTTCAGTGATGATGAGGAAACCATTTTGATATATTTGTACATTCTGCCAGTATTACAGCCCATATACTGTGTTAGTCAAAAAAGGAAATCCAGATTCAATCTCATGTTTCACAAAAGCAGAAAAAAATTATATCATAAAACTGACATCAGATAATGTTGTGACATATGATAATGTAATGTGTTTAACTTTCATATGGTACTTTGGTCCTTCATGTTTGGTCACGGATGACTGCACAATTCATTTGTAAAACATGTCAAAATTGCTTTTGCTTTGAGTTTGTTATGGATCGTTGCATGATAGTCTTGAGCGTCGACAACCAAGAAATTAAAACAAAAGAAAAAAAACAACAAAGAACAAAAATGTCTGCTGCACCGGTGTTAAGGAAGCTCGAGGAAAAAGGCAACTACTTCAGACTGAACTTTTTTTTTTTTTCATTGGCCATGTCCTTCGTCATGCCTCCCCTCTCCCTGACACACAAGTCTTGTTCACTACCCCTTCTGTACCCTGCAGGGCATCCACAGCCCTGAGAGTTCAATCATGAAGATCAGCCTAATTCTGAGGAGGACTCCATTCTTCAAACAGCCAAAGAGAAAGAAATCATATGGCGAGAGGTCAGGAGACCTTGGTGGCCATTCAATCCCATGCTGAAGTGCAGCTTTGACATGTTTTGCAAAACTGATTGCGGTGCAGTCATCAGTGAATATGAATAACCAACGTATATAATCAAAGTCAAAGGATTATGGTTTCTTTCCCTTGTATCAGTTTTATATCAGTTTTGGATTGTTAGAGATTTAATCTGGGTTTCCTTATTTTCAACTCACACTGTACAGGATATATATGGTCAATCTGTACAGAAAAATTATCGACTGTAAATATCTGCAAAAATGTTAATAGCTGCTGATACAGATAATCAACTTTTGAGGCAATTATCTGGAGCATCTGTGCATCCTTTATTTTAGAACAAGTTAAGTCAAAGGCAAGATATGGCTCTGATGTTTCCTATTTTTCAGTCTATTTTTTCTATTTATTTTCATCACTAATGAGTTTCAAGTTTAAACGAGTTTTATGCAAACATTCAAGGCAATGAACTAACTTGCTTATGCATTGTTGCTGATGTGTTTTTTGTAAGGGTGTGTTTTTAACATTTAACATCCCCACTTGTGTCACTTTGTGTTCTGTGTCTTTTTCTTCCAAACAAAATGAACAAATAGGTGAATAATAAAAAAATTGCACAACTCCCAAAAGATCATTTCATTTGGCTTTACAGCAGTTAGTGATGTTCAGTTATCTGTTTAGCAACACTGTATTTCCAGTTCACTACTTCAAAATAAAGAAAGTAGAAAAAAAATCCTGATATTCTTCACATAACTTTAATTTTTGTGGCAAACTCCATCCATAACAAGCACCTTTACTTCAGGGTTATTCGATCATCATCATTAAAATCATACCAAAGAATAACTTACAATTTTCTTCCACTTCATTCTCCTGTTCTGGTACCATGTCTTCACTTGCAGCTGACTGAGGCCCAAAGACTCAGCCAGGTCTATTCTGTGAGGGAAAGATGTGAGAAGCTGAATCAGGACTCCTTCTCAAAACAAATAACTGACTTTTATTTGAGGAATATTATTACAGTATGTTAGCACAAAACCACAAATCATGCATAATAATGCCAAACCCCAAAAGTTTAAAGTACTGGCAGCCATTGACACTGATGTTATCGTTTACTAAAGACAGATATTCTTGCAGTTTGTCCCTGCGTTTGCATCAGTTGGCATCATGAGCATTTTTGTTTATACACTGGTGTTACTGAAGGACACCACTAGAGGGTGCAAAAAAGACCTCAGGCTGTGTTGTGTAAGAAGTAAACTGCAAACACGGCAGTAATCCTGAGAGTAAAAGTAACAAAATAAACACAAATAGTCAATAACATCAATATTTGTTGACAACTGATGACGAGTGGTCAAACTTCATCATCAACATCATCCACACTTTGTTTTTAAGATACTTTCCTCCCTGCACAGTCGTAATTGTCTCTACGTCCCCTGCATCAATTCAGTGTGTAGTTAAGAATTAACGCCACGCTTAGCTGCAGTCTGCAAGTCACCAGTAGATCAGTGGTAGAGGAGAGACGACAGGTTGATCACAGCAGCAGAAACAACAATAACAGGAAGTTTAAAAGACAAAATTGAGACCACAATCATCAATATCTGAATAATGTGTGAGACTGTACTGACACAAGCATGGCTGTTCATCCAGCTGATCACAGATAAACTGTCTTATAGAAATCGGAAAAACAAGGAAATAAGTTTGGTGTATGACCTCAACTGGTGACCGTGCACATTGTTGAATTGGAGTTGACACCATGGTTGACTTCGTAGCTACGTCTGTGTTAGCTTGGTTTCTTTGGCTGTTTTTTTCTCACATACTAATGAAGTATTCTTTGATACAATGATTAATAAAACACTTCATGTTGAAGCACTGAAGGGAACACCCTCTACGACATCTATAAACACAGTCAGTCACAAGTCAATCAACACAGTTACTCATTACACCCGAGACAGTTACAACAGTGCACATGGGCAAAATACAGAAACAGAGTTTGGATGATGCTGATGGTGAGATTTGAGCTCTGGTCATCAGTTGTCAACAAATACTTGATGATGATAATGATTACTGGTGTTAATGTTGTTACCTTCACTCTCAGGATAACCACCATGTTTGCAGTTTACTTCTGACACAAAGGTAGTTATATACAGCCTGAGGACTTTTGCAGCCCCTTTGTGTTTCTTTTTCATGAAGGAACATTAGTTAACAAAAAGTTGTTGTTTGTTTGTTGACGATATAAAAACACGGTTTAGCATGACCACTGTAATTCCCTTTTTCACCAGCTCTGTTTGAAAATGCAGGTCCACTCATATAACACCCATGTTATTCACCCTGTATCGACTTCACATGAATTCAGAATACATTGTTATGTTATGTTTTTTGTTGATAATGAACTGTGTGATCCGGCTACTATTTTAACCTCTGACCTGCTTCACCCTTCAGCAAACCCCCTCAGGTCTTTTAAGCACAAACTACTTGTCTCCAACCTCACAGCGCAGCTGGATCTGCCTGATTCAATGGCTGTAATCAGTCAGATCCATATTGAAAAGCTCCAATATTCACAGACTGTGTTCATCCCAAAGCGGCTTGGCCCAATCAGAGTCCAAATAGATGGAAGCTTAGAGTGAGACGTAGCTCCAGCATGTTTAGTCTCCTGCTTATTAGCACTCACTCTCTGAAGCTTGTGCTTCTGCCTTTAAAAAGCAGATTACAGATTTTTCCATCAACCACATTTAGTATAAATGTAATTATGTCACATAATTTTGCATATTATTTATTCTTTGCATTCACTCGTTCTGTTGTTTTCCTGAATATCAAGTTTATATTTGTGTGCCCCTTTGTGGCTTTGCTCCGTGACAGGCGTTGTACCAAATCAACTAATATCTAAACTTGGATATAATTTTGATTCTTTGTCTTACTAAATTAACTCTATCATGATTTGTGTGTAGTATTTCTTTTCTATTATATTAGAGCTCCAACCTAAAAACAAATTCTGTCTAAGAAACTGGAGGCCTGGGGGCCACACACAGCCAAGGCTGTCCATAGCCTCAAAGGTTAGGGTAAAAAATGATCCATCCAAAATTCTCATTCTAACACTGACATTTAAAAAAAATACACATTTTTTTAGACGCACTTTATTAATGTTGCCTTTTTCAAAGTGCAAACCCATGTTTCTTGATATCTCACAGAATAATAATTTTGGGGAGATCAGTTGGACTTAACTGTTGGGCCCTCAACTTTTGGGACAAGTACAGCAATCCAAAGACCAGAAGAAAAGTTGAGATGCCAACATTGATGGAAGAAGAAAAAGACGACACTTTTGGTAATTTTACAACATGAATAAGCTGATTGAGGGCAGGTTAAGAAGTCAGACTTTATCTGAAGGGGTCTGAGGCACCGGTGTGTTACAGTGATACTATTGTCCTTCTCGGTCATTTATTCCCTGTTGATTTCTTTGACGTCACTGTTTTGACTTCATAACATCCTTTCTGACTGTCTAGCCTTTTAGGTGTATTTAGGTACCCATAAATTACATCTTAGAACCTCTGAAGTATGAGTACCAGGGGCAAATATTCCAACCAATTTTTAACACTTGACTGAAACTTGGGCATATGCCTCCATTTTGTTTATTTATTTAAGCCATCACATTAAATAGTGTGTGTTAATAATGGCATTTCAAGTCAAACATGCTTTAATCATGCTCAGGCTGACTGATATGGCAAAAAATAAAATCTATATATATTTTTAATACTACACCTGATTCTTGATTTTATTGGAGCCTTCTGATTTTCTCTGTTAATATTATTTAACAAAATTAAACTGAATTTCCCTTTTGGAGGTTAAACTGTAAGCTGTGATCTTTTCTTGTAAAGTACACCAAAGTAAACTTTTTACACACTGTGAAATCAAACCAGATGTCATAGGATTATTAATTATTTCTGTATTTGTATTTAATTGCTTGCCACCAGTGTCTGGTAAAAAAAAAAAAGTAGCTGTACTAAAAGTGTTTGATTATAATTTCTCCAAAACCACTGAGGGTGTGTGCCGTTGATGATTATTAAAGTGGATCTTGAGTCAGTTTGAGAACTCTGGTTATCATGTGCAGCGTGTACATAAAGGACAAATCATTCGTTTAGAGGCCTCACAAAATTTAACACAAACTGAACGTGTCTGACAGCAGCTTTAACTTTTGGTGAACTTTAATGAAGTTCAAATTAATCTGGATTTTCATGTTTCTAAAGATTTTCCACAAACCTGACAAATCCACACAGGTTATTAATTACCTACAAATGCCCCTAAACCCCCAACAAAAGTGCAGTTGTTCACTGTTTTAACATTAACATATTTCTGCATTTTTGGCTTCAAAATCTTCTACCAAAACTCAGATTTACCGATTTAATTATTATTTAATGAGACAAGCTTAATGTCTTTTTGATCACTTGTATGATGCATCTATTCGTCTATTTTCAACCAGTTATCGCAGAATTATCTTCTGAAACAAACACATATATTTGACTGTTTCCTCTTTGTCTATGTACCAAAATGGACAAATATTTTTTTTCATATGAACAGGAGCAGTAATCGCGTCTCTATGAAAATGTCATCGTTCATAATTCCTAAACACCTTTTTGTTTTATTTTGTTCATTCATATTTTACATATTATTCCAATTTTCTTTGTTTCTTTGGAACAAGTTGTTTCGCTATTTCATATCTAATGTACATTAAAAGAATATTCTACTTTAAATGTGCCATGAGCAGTGTTACTTTTAATTCACACTTTAGAAAAAGATGTACAGACAGCATAACAATGCTGCATCTGAAATTCCTGCTCTAGATTTATCGAGCTATTGACATTCAAATACAGCAAACAGCGAGTATAATTTGTCACCAATAATAACGCCAGTCAGATATCTTTCTTTTTCTTACAAAATATGACGTGGTGCAGTACAGCTACGGGGTCATTCCCGGCTATTGGCGGGTTTTCAAGGGCCTATACCCTTGGCGAAATAATTATATTTTAAATGTTTTAAGTTACAAATTATGTAAATGACAGGATCGGTTATTCTAAAACATGAACTGCTAGAGCTTGAGCACCCCTCAAAAGACATAACCTTTGATTTTGTTACAGATTTTCCCACCTGTTAAGTTTCTTCACTAGTTATGAATATTCTAAGGGCCAATTACTGACTGCATAGGGCCTCTTAAGAAACCATTTCATACACTATTAGTATTTTTTTTTAAACAAATTAAGACATTTAAGTAATACATCTTTAATTATCTTCTCCTCACATACAAATATAAACTGCTTTTCTTGTTTTTAATTGGAAAAAAAAGCAATTTTCAGGCATCTTTTGTTAATTGTTAGTGATTAATTCCCCTAGTTTAATCGACCATTTATTCTATAATTTCAGCTGAAGAGTGTTTTCTTCACTGTTTGAAGCTTGTTTGTGACTTTAAACAGAACAACTCTGCTGTGATAATTACAAGTGGTATTTAAAATATATGTTTTGTTACATTTATTCATCAGTTTGCTTCACAGACGCTTGGTTTGACAAACTGTGCACAGGTTTGGGACTTGGCCCAATCTGATACTTCATTGGGTCTAAAATTTCTAGTGTGTGCCCCTGTGTGCCTAGGGTGGACATTCTTTTTATAATAAAACAGCCATTTCTGTCAGACACAGTCTAAAGTTTGTTCACAGATGAACAACCTGAATGCACCCTTTTAACATGAATAATGTGTTGTTTTTGGTCAGATTTCAGTCTTACAGGACTGAAAGAGGACACACTGATCAAGAGCATAAAACATCGTATTAAGGAAAGACAGAGAAAGTAAATTCTGCTCTATTTTTGCTCCTCACAGTTTCTGAAAAACTGATGTTGCCTAACGTATGTGATTTTATTTTTAGGAAATGTGATCAAATTGTAGAAGGTGAAAAAACAAAGTAACAGGTGGAACAAAACCTTGTGGACACAGTGAACAGTCAAAACAAAATGTGCATATTTTCTCTTTATATGGTATTTGTAATAAAAGAGATTTCAACTTGACATATGTGACAACAGAGCATTTTTTTTTCTAATTACATTGCAAGAGTGTTTCAATGAATCTATAATTGCATTGGGGCATCATTTAAAAAAGTAAATGCCCGATAAAAAGTAATTAAAAAACATCTGTTTGCTTTTTCTTTTTTTTTTTTTACAAGTCTTAAACTTTTATACATGATAAAAAGCTTTTGTTAAATGTAATTTATCTACTTGATATATAAAGAGAAATAGTAAACACCTGCAAGAACTCACAAGCTCTCTCTTAGCTAGCGATAATCTGATCAGTCTCCCCTAAAACAGCCTGTGATCCAAGTTTATGGAGGAAGTTTTAAAGAAAACCTTAAATTAAAGAGCAGAACTATGAAACTGGGAAAACTTCCATCCAGCCAAAAAATATGAACATTATAGAGTTAGAATTCTTAGAATCACAGCAATGACATAAAATATTAAAAGGGTGGAAAACAACTAAACCATGGATATTTCAATGAAAACAATGATTTAAAATGTAAATTTATGGAAAATGGAAACCTATGAAAAAAAGAATATGCAGGATGTGAAAACTGAGAGAAGGGAACTGATAAGTATTTTATTAGCTTACATGTCTGCTTAGATATGTCCACTCTATCAGTTTATGAATATTATTGAACTTCTGATTACCTTTAAATGATTTAAATAATAATTATAATAATTATAATTAAAAAAAAATGTTTTAGACCAGCTCTCATAAAAAGGAGAAAACACAAAGATATCAGAATTTTTTCAAGGACTTGTTTAAAACTGAAAATGAGAGGTCAGAAATTAATGGGGCACAACATTCAACCACTAAAAATATTGCTTTTGTTCAGTAATTCAAATAAATAACTACAATTTGACATCTAATCAAGACATAATAATGTACCTTACTATTTTTTTTTTGTATTTTTGTTGAACAGTAAATTTTAAAACTCATGGATAACAATAATAATCTTATTTTAACATTAAAAATATCATTTTGGTTAACGCGCTTTTACATACTGCTGTTTTAACCATTACAGCGACATAAAATAATTTTGGTAATCACTAATGCTGTCAATTCAGGGCAGCTGTGGCATAAACCTGACTTTGGGTGGTGGTTTAATAAATTTTAATTAGATAATGATTGTAGACTTCCATCATGTCTACATATTAAAGCAGGACTGAATGTGAAATGAAAATATGAAACTGTGATATGCGGTTGTTTTGTCTGAATAGTCGCCATTTGTTTTTCCCTAATGAAGCGTAACTGTGTGACTTCACCAACCGTGAGAAACAGAAGAGCCACAGTGATAATTCCCTCTTCAGTTAACACACTCAGCCTGAACTCTGACCTCACCTGTCAGGTGTGGACAGGTACTTCTGTTTCTCAAAGCGCTTCTCCAGCCCCATGAGCTGCAGCTCGGTGAACACGGTGCGGCTCCGGCGGCCCTTCTTCGTCTTCCCGCCGTCGGCTCCTCCGTGCTCGAGCTTCCCGCGGAGGTGGAGGTCCAGCGGCAGGTGGTGGGACGCCGAGCCGACCTGCAGGCCCGGAGCGGCGGACAGCAGCGGGGAGCCGAGCGGGGAGCCGAGCGAGCAGCCGAGCGGGGAGATGGGGAACTTGAGGAGGCTCGTCTGGTCCGCCTTTAGGACTGAGGACAGAGACAAGATGGAGGACAGACGGAGAGGGTTTTACAGAGACTGATGAGGGGAAGCTGCGAGCCTAACTGTGGACAAATAACTGCAGTAAAGTTAAAATATTCGGGTTTTCAGAGATGCCTCTGCTTCAGTGTTTTTACTAAACTGAACTGAGAGTGAAAAAGTGAAGAGTTCGAGCTCAGGGCAGGAGGGGCAACAGCGGGCCTGAGGCCACATGCGGCCCTCCCCTACAATTAATGCGGCCTGCTACTCACTTTCATAAAAAATACATATAAAAATAAATAAAAATGTACCATAAATACATCAAAATGTTTAATTTGTTTAATTTTTCTGTAGCCTATAGTTTTTGTATAGTTCTACATTTTTGGAAAAAAAAAGACTGATTCTTGAAAGCTATTAATCTTGCTTTGCTATATTGATAAAGGGACATTTATTCATTTAATCCTGTCTATTATCTCTTACAAAGAACTAAAATCAATTCATAAATTGATATTGACTTTTTAAGTATAATTATGATTATCCCAGGGTGGGGGCTAGTGTCCTGAGGGTCACACACAGCATGGGACTAAATTAAAAAAATTAAAATAAAATAAATCAGCAATAAAAACAAGATAAACTGAAACATTTCTATAAAAACCTCTGAATTCTGAATTTTATTTTTAGCTCTTAGAAATAAAAATGACTGTAGCATCACTAACACTTGTGAGATAAGCAGATCATTTCTATTAACTCTTGCAAAAAATGAACGATAAATGAAAGGTTTATAGGACAAACATAAGTGCTGCCAGAGATGTGAATAATTATTTTGTATATGTGAAAATATCAGTCCTATAAGGTGTACTTTTATTTTAGATTCAAAGGGTCCAAAGCTTTTTATTCATTATCACTGAATGAAGTAATAACCACAACCACAGAGGCTGTGGTCACACTTTTACTTGTTCAGTTTAAATAATTAATTCGTTTTGTTTATATAAATCTAATAAAAACTTTATTTAACTGTGATTTTTATTTTGTGATACTTATATAAAATGATGACAAGAGTGACTCAAACAATCTGAAAGTTTATGGAGAATGTGTAGAAATGCTACAAGTAACCCGGTCTCCCCTCCTTGATCACTTTTCTCAGGCTGTTGTCCTTAAAACTGACACCAATCAGTGAGTGCATTGATCCAAAAAATGCATCATTTATTGATCTGAACACATAATAAAGTGTATAGCTTCACTTAGGCTGCAGGCTCGACGAAAACAGATCTCATTAGTCTTTTTTATTTTTATTTCTAGGAGACAAAAATGTATGTGAGCTCCCGAAAGCCTGATCAGACTGTAACACTTTTATTTACTATACAAAAGCCATGCTTTAATTTCTATTAACTGACATGTAATAAATAATAAAAGTTGTTTTTAAACGTCATAGAACTACCATGGCCTAATTTGTTGCTTTCAACCCTGATTTTTTATTTTATTTTTATTCCATTTTTTTTAAATGAGTAAAATCTACTTCGATGCAAAAACTGCTCTTTTAATTGATAAAGTAAATTTTGTTTAAAAGAATTACAGAACATGCAAGACGAATGCTCGTGATTATTGCAACTGCTTTTATTTGAGATACACACTGAATAGAAATACAGCTCAAACTTCCTGAACACAAATCGATGAGTTATAGCACCAGTGCAGATTTAACACTTGCAGAGAAGTCAGTCTGAAGGCACTTTCTCCAACACAAATCTACATAACAGGGTATTTACAGAAGGCAGGCCTTTTGTTTGAGCAGGTCCTGGATTAGCACATCGTGCAGACACCATGTCGCTGCAGCAGCAGGAAGCTTGTCATTGATGCAGCCCTCAGCCCTTACATAAGCAGATTGATTTCACATATGATGTGTGCTCTGGAGAGGCGCAATTAATGCTGTCAGGGCTCAGCACGATGCATGTATAACAACAGGATACAGACTCTGAGGTCAAAGTTCAGGCATGTGTAGCTACGAGGTCTTCCTCTGCTAAAACTGCAACAGACGGATGATGAATATAATCATTTCAGCATTTAGAATATGAAGAATGATTCCTTTAAGACAGAAACAATGACAGAGCATTATCAAGACCACAGGGCTAAAAGCTGAAGATAAAAACAGACTTATGAGCTCTTGTTTTCATTGGCCTGCAGCCTGGGGCACATCCCAACACGTTTTATACGTGAAAATATTTGGGTTGGAATAATCGTGTTTTTATACGACCAACGTGCACATCTCTGTTACAAATTAACACTTCAATTTTGTTTGTATGTCTGAAGAGTTTTGGCAAAACTACACTGAAAGTGACAAATGTGAAATGTTTCAACTGACCCCAAAGATGGGGTGAACTGGAACATCAGACCGATCATCAAAGACAAAAAATTAATAGTGCTCAGAGAGCTCAAACCTCAGCCAAGGCATTTCTGACTTTGTTGGCCAAGTTGGTAGCGAGAGAGTGGAAAACTGCCCTATTGTGGAATGTTAACAAATCCTTTGAAAAACTCCACATCTGGATCCAGAGCAGCACTAATATCGAATCACTTCCTCCTTTAGCCATGAGCAACATTTCCTGAAAATTTCATCCTAAATTGTTGAGGATTTTTTTAGTTTTCTTGCTCAGAGACAAACAGACAGACGGACCCATGCCCCCAAAATCAAGTCACTCTTCCCTGCTGGTCTGACCATCATTCCCTGAAAATGTCATCAAAATCTGAGGAGGAATCTGTGAGTTATTAGCGGAAATGTGGAAAACTGCCCTGTCTCGCAATGTTAACAAACCCTCAAAGTAACTGCTGGATCTGGATCTGGATTTGGATCATCACCAAATGTAATCTTCCCTGAGCCATGACCAACATTCCCTGAATATTTCATCAAATTCTGTTCATAACATTTCTAGTTATCCTGGCAGAGGTAAATACAAAATAATAAGATAAAACATACTGCTGGATCCTCGATTGAGACAGATTGACATATTTAGTTACCGTTCTTGCAGCACAGGTGCATGGTCTTTCAATTTCAGCTGAAAATGCAGCAGACAGTTAAAATTCCTCTCGAGAGGATTTTACACTTTCAGCTGTCAAAGTAACACTCCAAAAGAATGACATTTAATATTTAATCAGTTAAAATAAAACTTTTGGAGTCAAAATCAATTCTGAAAAGTTTATTTGTTATATTCCAGTCCTTTATTTTTAGCTGTAAAAAGACTTTTAATAATAAAAAGAATATATATTGGTACAGATATACTGTATGGTTCCTGGCCTTTTCTCCTCAAATCCCCCTGAAGAATAGCCAAGCCCCCCGGTGATCTGCACGGGAAAATGTTTTTGAAAAATAATCATCAGTCTGAATTGTTTTCATTGATTGAATCTCGTGTGCAGAGAATATCACACAGGTAGTTTTTGCAAATCTCTGTTGTGACTAAAACATGTGAACTGAGTTTTCATCAAATTAACACTGAAAGACCCCCCACATCCAGAGACCCTCTTGCACCGGCTGTGAGGGGGGACTGGACACGGATGAGAACCAAGAATAAAAATAATGAATTATACATTTTAATATCATGTGTAAAACGTTGATCATGTGTTCGTTCTTTAATACCGTACAGAATATAATATTCTACGTATGAGTGTGTTTATTATTGTTTTATCTTTTCTTTAATAAGCATAGTCTTATTAATGTTAGCATCCTTACCTATAATGTATTTACATGTATTATATTATATTAACACTGATAATGCGTGAAATCAGGACTCATAATAATATAACCTCATCATATTCATATTGTATGTCTCTATCTTCTTATTATTGTGCTATATGGGGTGCAGGGGCCCATGTCAGGGGCCCCCTAAATTTATTATAGTGCCATATGGAGCTTGGCAATTAACTAAATTTTAATCAAGATTAAAATAAGTGCCTTTCACAATTATGAAAATTGAGAAATAGAGATTAAAATATTACTTTCCATTTGTACTATTAGAATTATGAGCATTATGATATTTGTAGTTTTATAGGTATATGTCTATGTATTGCCAAATGTTTTGATTTAAAAATTATAATTTCAAAAGAATATTCATTCAGTGAAAGCATGTGGTGCGTGTTTTAAATCAGCGATTATTTGTGTTTCAGAATCCAAAACTCAGTATCTACTCAAATAATTGCTATTAGGATTTTTGCCATAATTGAGCAGCCCTGGTATCATATACTGTTGGTTTATGTGATTTTTTCCTGAAACATTTTTAATTTTTATTAATTGCGAGGAAGCAACACTCAAGCATACTTTGCAGTGCTTAACTCTGATTAATTAAGATTTATATTAAAAAAGAGACCCATAAAAGCATTATGTGGAGGATGTTGGTTATGTTTATATTTTTCATTTTTCATGTTTATTGTCATTTGCACATTAAGAAACATGTTTTCCTGCACAATAAAATTATACTCGGCTGTCCACAACGGATGTCAGGTAAGAAATATAAAAATAATAAGATTTTAATAGCAGCAAGAAAAATACTAAATAATACTAAATAATAGCAGCAAGAAAATACTGTCTATATATAAAAAAGATAAAGATGGATTCAGTTATATATGTATAAAAGATAAATATCGCTATCAAAGGAATGGAACAGATTTCTGTAAATTTCTGTAAACGTATATTGTGAAAAGATCAGAGATTTTTTATCTGAATGACTGAACAGCATATTGAGGTGTGTGGGTCATACAGGTTATGAAGTAAAACTAATGTATGAGCTGCATTTTTAACTACCTGATGGAGTTACAAGATCATAAGTATTAAAAACTGATATAAAAACACACCAAATCTTTAAAATGGCCTCATAGAGATTCATGTCATTTAGATCCTGTATACCCATACATTTCATCAGAGTGATGTTTTTTCTGGTTTGATGATTATTCGTGTCCTTTGACAGAATAACTTGGCAGTAATATCATCAGCGCAGCATTATTTGAAGTTACATATGGTTATCTCATTCATTCATATTTGCTTGACAGACAGGGTTCGAGAAGCTGCAGAGCTCGGTTGGGATCCGTCCCAGAGTGAAATCTCTGAGGTCCACATTTCTGAAAGTCCCCCTGTGACAGCCCGTTAAACCTGAGCCCACCACGAGGACGTTTTCTCAAGCCTCACATTTTCATAAACAGATAACGTGACAGTTGTTAAGATTATATCAGACACAGATCAGTGACCGAAGATCAACTAAAATAAAAAACGAACTTCATGGAGGTGAAAGGGAGTCTGTACATGTCCATGTTTATCTCACTCTGTTAGTTTGTCCACATACGTTTACATGCTGCCTTTCTGAGTCTATACTTTACCAGTTTCATCACTCGTGCAGACGTCTTATCTAAAAAGTGTGTGGTCGAGCTTTCAGCATGGGTGATTTTTAAATCTGACCTTAAAGAGTGGGTCAGCTTATTAGACAACAAACTTCCCTGTAAGTGTTCAGTCCTTAAAAAAACATTTCAAGCTCTACACCTGCACTGAATCTTTATTTTTATTTGCCCTGGATTTTGATTTTTACACCCCCAATGCTCCCCTTGACCTCCCAATATGGCCCATTTATGCTCAGTTTCATCTCTTTGTTGAAATAAAGTATTTTTATGAGGCTTTCAAATCCCTTTGTATGAGGTGTATTCTATTTTGTTTATATCTATTAAGAGATTCTGTTGTGTTTTTCTTATCTTGATGCTTTATTCTCTCTACAGTGGCTGCACCACAATCTCCTAAATGAAGGTCAGATGATAACAATGACAATAACATGAGGTATCATAAGATTACCTCGCTGTAGCTTGTGGAATATCTTTATTTTCCTTAAAAGTAATTATGATTTCAGGTGTTTTATCATTACATTATTATCATCACTTATTTCACTGAGTAATTTATTCAGCATATTATGTTGCTGTGTGGTTGCTTGGTTCACGTGTCTTTCTTTGTCTGGTAAAAATAAACTTGTGAATCTGGTCAAAGTAGCTGATAGCGTGAGATGCTCTTCCGATGTACAGAATAAAATATCTCGAGACACACTGGGGGAATCAAATGGAGACTTTATTACAGCCGGTTCAGACAAAAGACTGACCAGGACTAAAATGTTCATCCCTCACTTACATCAGCTCAGACATGCTTACAGGTTCCTGACATGGGAGCCTTAAGTTTAGAGCATCAGTGTGTGTCCATGTGTGTGGTGCTAGCTTCTGTGGCTCTGTTCCTGACCCAGAGTTGGACATATATGTCTGTGTATTATGGGTAACATTTCAAAGCTTGCTTAAGTATTAAAATATACATCGAAAACTTAACATTCAGACTATCAGGAGCAAACAAGGTGATCGGAGCAATCTCAGCTACAGGATATCTACAGCAGATCCAAGGTTGATTTTTAGACTGTAAGCCCTGACCATTTATAGATTATTTATTTATTCTCTTATTCATCATCACTGTTTATTTTATCTCCTGCGCTTCACTTTTATGACTGATTGCACTTTATGGAGCTGTGTCTGGCTTTTGTGGTTTAAGTTGCTTTTCACATGTGCCTGTTGTGTCATGTACTTGTGTGCTGATGGCTGTTGCAAACTTAATCTCCTTTAGGATGATAATACAGTTGAAGTTGAAGTTAGCACCTTTTTGTATAACTGAATCAAAGTTTTGAGTGCAGGACTTCTCACATTCTGTCTCTATGTTGTGCACCATAATCGCTGAGTCTCAAGGTCCCTTTAAGACTTCAACTATATTTCTGTGAAGTTTAAAGGTCTTAAAATATATACTGTACACTATTACTGCACCAAAAACAAACACACGCTGCATGAATGCATGAACCTTTTTCAGTTTATTAACAAAGGTATGAATTTTCTCTACATCCCAGAGTTTATTTTTAAGGAGTGCTGAAATTAAAAGTATGAGTGCTGCATACGCCCTATCAAAGATGCTTCAGTACCCTTTATTAAATGTTTTACTGAAGGACGTGAAATCCAGAGGTCGAAACTTAAGTAATTTAATCAAAGTACGCCACACAAGAAGCTTTTTTTACTTGAGATTTTCTTTTAAATCAGAATTTTAACTTTTACTTGAGACCTCCTGTAGGAGTATGACATCTGAGTACTGAGTAAAACAAAAAGCTAAAATTAAAACTAAATGATCAAAGTTTTTCATAAAGGTTTTTTGGGGTCTTAGGTTTTCTCTCAATTTCTAAAATGTATCCCTTCCATGAGCACAGTATGTCTATGTCCCTCTTCTTACATTCTGCTTGTGCTTCTATAATTATTATTATTATTATTAGTATCACTTTAATACTGACTATAGGTTTAGAATAACAATATTTATATTAAAAAAAAACTTAAAAGTAAAACAGCAGGGATTTGAAATAGTGGATCAGAAACAGGGCGTCTACAAGGGGTGGTTATATTTTGGAATTAGCAGTTAATCAACCATATTATTGGTAAAATGTCTTTATATGATGTTTTAATGATTGAATTTTTAATTAGGTAAATTGTTAATTTATATGTAATATATTTTCATTTGGTTAAAAACAGTTTGCTTTTTGAAACTGTGTCTAATAATGCTTAAAATATATTTTGTCTGATATTCTAAATATCTTATTCTATAGATATCTGGATAAACTGCAAACATTCTTTGGATCACAGTTTCAATAACGAAGACAATGAATCCTTTTTGCGCATGATCTAAAACTTTCTGCATGTTTTCGCTTCAAGTTCTTTCTTTTTTTTCTTAGACTATAACACAAATTCAACTACTTTATTTTCCTTAAAAGATAAACTTTTTGTTAAGGACAAAACTACCACACTCCATATTTACGGCCTGCGCACCCACCTCGGATAGGACCCTACTGAAAAATATATAACTATTCTCTTATTTTCTTTTTCATCTTATCATTTGTAGACTTAAAAAGTCACCAATAAGTTCTGCGCAAAAGTCAAGCCTGGTGGAAAGAGGCGCATTTCGGAGTTATAACGCATGCCCGTCAAAAATTGCCCACTGAGCCTCGAGACTGATCAAGAGCTACATCCACACGGAAAACTGAACTCATGGATCACGGTTAAGCAAGAAAAAAAAACTCTGGGCCCATGTTGAGAAACAGCAAAAGAAGCGAGCTATGCAGGGTTAAGGGTCAAATTAGGTGCATTTTGTCTTTCTCTCGTTCAACTTAAGATTTTGTTCCTGAGACAAACTTTGAGACCACACTACTGCTTCAGGGAGATCCATTCAAGAAATAGACCATACTTTTGCAGTTACGCATGAAACTTGAGTAAAATTAACATATATTCCATAATTATCTATTTGTCTGCATGCGGCGTTTTCTTTGTCTGAATTTTTCCAGTAGTTTCATGATTTAACATCGTCCTAATAATATTTCCTTTATTGTTTCTATATCCTTCAGTATCACGTAAATTTCTTGTCACAGTGCAGATCGTCTTGTTTTGAGGATCACTGGTGTTTTTTGCCCTTTTCTGCCCGTTAACTTGTAAAATTATTTTGTTTTTCTTCCGATTTTCATCTGTGTTTATTTTTTATTTCCTACGTGCAATAAAATAAAATTAAAGTTAAATATTAATTGAACAAAGTAAATATAAATTATGTATATATAACTAGGCTACTTCCTTTATTTCCACAGTCTGCATGTAAGATCACGTCCGTCCTCTTACCTAGCTGGTTATGGAAAGGCCGCGCGGACAGGAGCGCGTGCACCCCAAACTTCAGGAACTCTCCTGCTGGAGCCGAGGCTTTGTGCTCCGGGTGATCAGTCAGGATCTCCTCTATCATGAAACTCCTGTAGCGATGAGTCCTGTGGTCTGGGTGAACTTCTGGAGGATAGTAATGCGCCCCCATGTCCAGAGGATGCTGCATGATGAGGCTGTGCGGTCACCTTTACGGACACCAAGCGCGAGCACCGACCGTCACTCCTTTAGAGGACTGAGCTGAAAGTCATACTCCTGCTGTGGTGCTTCTCTAGTCCGGGGATCAAGACTGTAGAACAAAGTTATCCTCAGTTTTTGAGTCAAACAGGATTTTACGCACAGGATGCCGACGTCTCTGCGCGTCCGTGCTTCTTCTTTGAGTTTTACGTATCAGATGTCCTCAGGCAAAATGCGGGGTTTTCTGGAGAAAAGATCTGGATCCGGCAAAAAGTCCTCACACCAAAAGTCCCAAACCCGGCCGTGTTCATGCCCCCTCGCTGTGTCTTACGCAGCGGAGGTAATGGAGCTATTAGTCAGCCGCCGTGCGCGTCACCTTGGCAGTGAGTAGAGGAATACGCTTTGGGTTTTATGAGTCCCATTAAAGCTCCACCTCCTCAGGGTTTGTCTTCCCGGTGCCTTCACTGAACCAAAGTTGCATGCAAAGCTGCACATGTCCGGCATTGATTGATATGCAAAATGGAAGAAAATAAGGAGCTGAGAGGACAGGGATTTTCCTGCAGATGACTTTGAGGGTTATAGGCAGGGGCGATGCTAGAAATGTTGGGCCCCATGAAAAGATATCAAATTTGGCCCCAATCCGAAACCAATTCTGCAAGGTTTCTCAAACCAAGCATCTATAAAACAACTGTTAAAATATAAAATGTACTGATAAATAAATATGACAATATATTTATGAGGAAACACTTATAGTTGGTGCAGGGACGTTATTTTGTAAAGACAGAAATAAGTTTCAGATAACGGGGAAAAAAATTTAAGCTGAAAAGTACAGAATACGTGGGCAATAAACTATGTGCTTTACAGCTTTAAAAATGTTTTTGCTTTTCATAAAATCAGCCCTCATAAACTGTGATCTTTTAACCCTATAAAAGATTTAAAACTTTTACAGATTGTACATCTGTCTTGCACTATAAATAGTTTTTTTTTGTTTTTTTCTAAAGATCCAAATGTTTGACCATACTGTATGGTATAAAGCATAAAAATAATCCTTTAATAGATGCTATAAAGAGCTTCTAAAGGCTAAGTGCTATTTTATAGGTTTTAATCTATGCATAAGATGCTTAAATATTGCTTCTTTTTTAACTTCTGTTTAAATAATTAAAAACAAGAAAGTCCTTGTATGTTTTGTTTATGAGGACAAAATGGATTTTTAAGCAGAAATTTGTAAATTAATATGTGAAAAAAAAACACTGATACTTTCTTAGAATCTTCCCAGTGGAGCATGGTCACACACTAATGAAGGTGCGGCCCGGCCTGGCAGGTTAAATTGGGGTGTAGGCCTTTTTTAATTTTGATTGGCAATCCTAGAGGAATCTAAAAGCCCTGCCCTGTGATTGGCTATTTGCCATGTTAGGGGTGGGTTTCATATAAAAATCATTGTGGACTGTGTAACAACAACCTGCTTCTGGATGTGGTTAATGTTGTTTTTACATGACAGAAAGTAACTGAATAAACCAAATAAGCATGTTTGTGGGCTGTGGGAGGAAACCAGAGGGAACCCACGCATGCACAGGGAGAAGATACAAACCCAGAGAGAGTAGATCCAGCCATGTTCCACCACCAGCACTACCTGGTTCATGATTCTCTTAAATTTGTCTTCTGCTTATTAATCACAGAGTAATCAACTGTTTGATGGATCCAGTTTTTGTCATAAACTTGCACCAGTTTATGGAGACATATTGGGGTGATTTGGGGCTTGGACTCAATGGGGTCCTTTTGCCCTTTTGCTATTTATTGCACTATGAGTGCATGACTTATTTATTTTTTCATTACTTTTTCATGTTAACCTAACATTTTTATCCAGCCTTTATCTGACCAGGAGTATTCCCACTGAGATAGAAATGATCTCTTTAATAAAAAAAGTCCTGGACAAGACCGCAGAACAAAAATTTAAACAAATAAAAACAACAAAAATCATGACAGAAAAGGATTTCACAATCAACAAATCATCATCATTTAGCAGGAGAACAAGTTCTAGTTCAAGGTGACTCTGTAGGTCACAGAGAAATGAAGAAAAACACTCTGGGCCTGATCTACTAAAGGTTTGCTCGTATAGAAGCACGTGAAAATTTGATAGTGGCACAAATCTGATCTACTAACCGGGTGCACCGAGGATTACATCTGTCAAAGGAACAAAATAGCAAGCACAATCCATTTAGCATGTTTGCGCAAAATACTGGGAGGAGGAGATGCAAATGTAATCTTTTAGCACCTGAAATGTGAACCAAACCTAAAACTGACTGCGCTCAGTGTTTTTGCGTCTAAATTTAGCACGTTTGAAAGGCAGGTGCAAACTGGCACAGTGTTACTCACAGAAGGCTGACGACAGCGAGAGAGAATCATTCGTGTGCGTGTCAACATGTTTGGACTGTCATATACAGCATGAGGTCAGTAGAGAATATAAATAAGAAAGTTCATGCTGTTTGGCTTTTAAAAGAAAGACATGATAGTGCTCCATCCCTCTGACATGGAACCAGCTTTCTTTAACAAGACAGAAGATAATGTGTGTGTGGAAACCCAAACCAGCAACAAAACTCAAGGTAGCACAGAGTCCATTTGATGCACTGAGGCTCCTCGATGAATGAGGCTGCAGACAATCGTCCTCCTGAGCTCAGCAGTAAAACATCAATGTGTGCTGCATGAAGATTTGTCAGCACATGCCGTGAGAGGGGCTTTACAGAAACGTCAGGCATGGGACAAAGTCAGTGTTTATTAATTTGATTGTTTGTACTGTTGTGTACATTTTAGTCTTTGTAAAGATATTATAAAATAAAATTACATCCAAAATATTTTGGTGGTCCCAAGGTCAAGGTTAGAGTCAAAGAGTGAGCAAGGATACAGGACATTCTGAGTTGATATCTACTTTTTATTAAGATGGTTGGATTACTTATTTAAAAAAATGTGAACATGTTTTACTGTTGCCTGTTTGAAACATACACATCCTCTTTTCAAAATGGTATGAACTATTTTTTTTTTTTATCATTTATGTTTTTGGGAGCCTAGGTGATCAAAATCAGACAATTATTTATTCCACAGAGGACAAGCAGGCTACCAAATCATGTATTCACTGTGTAGAAAATGACAGACAGGGGGAAGTCAGAGATCATGAAGTCAGAAAATGATAATAAAGAATAAAAAATAGTAAAGTTGGCACATTGATGATGCTGCTCACTGACACTGGCACCTGTGGCCCCTATAAGATAAAATCTCACAAAATCTTGGCAAATACGGCGCAGCTGTGAAGAACATTACTTTTGGGTCAGTAATGACCAATACAGATGTGCCAGAACCAACACAGGGCCCTTTTGTGGGGGCATTCAGGGGCCCAGCCATGTCTGTGGGCAGCCCATGGTGGTGCTCAGTCACTTCAGCCCAAACAAGCTGACCCTCCGTGGTATCCTGATTCTCCTTTTTGGACTTAGAGACAGATTAGGCTACACTTCATGCAAGAAAGGCTCTGGCCCTCATACACCCACCCTTAACTCTACAGAAACATCAATAAACTATTGCAGTCTTTAAAATTAAAGATTTTATTGACTTTGCACCATGAAATTATTGTCTTCAACAGGATGCACAATGGTTGGACCATGTGCTCACCAATAAGGGTAAAATATAATTAGAGATAGATAGATAGACAGATAAATAGATAGATAGATAGATAGATAGATAGATAGTTAGATAGATAGATGTACTTTAATGCCAAACTGGAAAATTGTGGTGTTTCAGCAGCTGGACATCACATTAATTACGCATAAACTAGGCACTGAAATATAAAAAAAATAGCATAATAATATACCTGTGTACAATAAACAAGAATTATTAGAATAACCTCCCCCTTGTGGTGAATTTTGGGACTGTATGCAGTTTCCCAGGGAGAGATACTCGCAGCCTCTCTGCTGTTTTTGGCAGGCACACACACACCATATTTAAATAAGAATATCAGCAACAGTTGTTTTACCGTAAAGGGTTATAAATTTTAATCACAGTCACTTTATGTTGTGTTCACAGTACAAACCATAACTGTTTTGATCCAGATTAACACTATATGCAGACCTTAGACTCCTTAAAAGTGACGAATTATTTTCAGTGAAATAAAACACGTTTTTTTTTATCATGAATGTTTGGTGACTTTTTAATTTGGAAAAATATATTTTATTTTTATTGACTGCACACTTCTCTTCTTGTTTGTATTTTTTACTGATTGGTTGTAAAGAACTATTTAGACATTTTTATCTTGCTTTTAGTCGACATATTTCAGAGTTTTTTGGTACATTGTTGATTAAACCTGATTATTTAATTTACCTTACTTTTGTTTGCCTTGTTTTTTTCTCTGTGCTTTTAAACTGTTATGTTTTACCTATCTGTAAAACTATCCGCTATTCTAAATCTTTCATCCCCTCTGCAATCAGATCACTCAATCCTCCTTCAATTTGAGAAGTTTTTGTACTTTCTACTGACTTTATCCTCACCAGTTGCGCTTGTTTTATCAGACTGATCATTTTCATTTTTTTTATTTATATTTATATCTATCTTTTATCAAGTCTGGTTTCTTTATTTATATCAGGAGACAGTCTAAGCTTTTTTTTTTTTAGCTTCATCTGTTGTTTGTATGTTTCTGTGGTTTGTTTCTGTTTTTATGACATGAGAGTTCTTTCAGCACTGTTATTGTTTTATCATGTTATGTTTTGTCCTGTGCTTATGGATGTAAATGGAGAGTGAATCATTCACTGTTAACCAAATCTACTAACCCGTACATACTGTATAAAGTTATGTTATCTTATTTTACTAACCCTACCTCAGCTTACCTCTGCTTAAAGCTTTTTTAAAGCCTTGGAACATTTCTGGAGGCTTCAACCAACTGTACCAAATTAGTCCTTTATAAATAACAATTGTTTTTTTTCTATTAGCTTTCATAAATTTTAGTCCAGCTTATGACACTCAGAAAAATCATATCACCAGATGAGCCTTAAATGTGTTTCAAAACAAACAAACAAACAAACAAAAACCTAACAAACAGTAAAAAAGCAAGACCTTAAATTGTTTGTTTACAACTCAAAGAATAATTGTGTGTAAAATCAGGAACACAACAAGCAATCAAAACACATACTACACTACATTTATGGTGCTTAATGTGACATGTTTATGTTTTGTTTTTGTTGATCAAAAAACTATTTCAGCTAAAATTAGAGACCTCTTTTGAGACTTGAATATATTGATTGAATCTGCTCTCTTAAGTGACTTATGTCCCACCCTGCCTCTAATAATAATGACACTTTCAGTCTTGCCCTTTGAAACATGCACTTTAAATAATGTTATTTGCAACTTTGCTGCACTTTTTAGATTGATTTATTGTTGACATATTGTATTGTATGTAACCTGCCAAAGGACCTCAGATGCAATTTAGCAGTTAACTCTGGCATATTCACATTTGTATCATATACTGATGATCATTAATGTGCAATGCCCCTTCCAAATAATCATTAAACTAAATATATCTGCAACTATTGCTTTCAGTTTTAAAGGAACACCTTTAATATGAAGGACAACAAAGAAAAATTCCTAAAAATTAAATGAAATAGTTTTCTGACAGAGTGGCTTTGACTGTCATATGGGAGAAAAGAAAGAACATTTAAGCTTTGTTCAGTGTCATCATCATCATCATCATTTTTATTATCATTATTATATCAATATTATTATTATATATTATTATTATTATCATTATTATTATTAGTAGCAGTAGTAGTATGATGACTTAATTCAGTATAAGATGCCATGCGAGATATGGTGTTCAATGCTCTTCTTAAAATGCTAAATTTGACCTTTAAATTACCAAAAAATATGCAGATTTATTAGAAGCTACATAATTAAAGAATTAAAGCAACACTCAAAAATGTACTTTGTACAGTCCAAATCTTTTCAAAATAATCTGGCAAATTTCAGGATTTTAACCCTCTTCTTTCAGAGGAAGGTTAAAATGGGTAAATAACCACATTTAAATAGTTGGTGTCTGACCCTGTCACACAAAAAAAAAAAAAAAAAAAAAAAAACGGTTACGTCAAACTCAAGTCTTCTTCAGTTCTTAATGATCGTAATATTTGCCTCCACTAGGCTGCACCAGAAGACCTCAAAAGAGGAAACAGCAGCCTAAATGAACACACTTTGGAAAGCAAAGTTTGGAGGTCACAGAGCCATGGCTAATTCAAAAGTGAGGCATCATTTCTTTTCATTTAAAAGCACATGTGAAAACAACATTGATTTATTCTACTGATTGAGCCTGCAATGGGGACTGAGATGAAGGAACCAATGGCTGATAAAGATTTTTTTACAAGTGTATGCATATCCTCCCATAAACTATAAGGCTGAAAGCATGAGCTTGTGCACAATAACATAAAAAAAATTAACTTAAATTTTATGTCAGCCATCAAATCATATCAAATGTGCTCAATGTCAAATCTTAGCTGTTATCACAGGCAACACTTTTGAATGAAACCAGGGCATGATGGGTTAAAGGTTGGGTTTAGCTCTGTTGTTTATGTTGATTTACTGCCTGTGTGAGTGTCTTATATTAACTGTTAAGATCATGGTAAGTATAAAAACTGTGTTATAGATATAATTATTATAAAGCAGCCAGAATGACATGGTAACCTAATGTAATGTAACACAAAAATAGTGCATTTAAAAATTGCAAATCACTTACACTCTGGTCACATCCATCACAGTTTTTTAAAGATCGATGGAGCTATTTAAACCTGTATATATAATGTCCCTTTTTTTTTATATCATTTTATCCATCTGTGAGGGAATGCACACCTCCAAAGATACAGTAGATTAATGAGTCCACAAATCTTAAAAAATTTTAATTATCTCTCGATGATGTGAAGAATTAGGTTGAATGTAAATTCAAGAAACAACAAACAGGGTGATGCTGCAGCTCTGTCTGTAGACAGATGCAGTCCTTCTTACTGATGTAAAGTTCCAATGAAGTTGGGCTGTTGTGTGAAACCTTTCAGCTTTCAGCTTCTTTGGACTGCAACACAGTCCAAAGAAGCTGAAAGGTTGGGATATTAATAAAGATGCATGATAAATGTTTTCCACAAGAAAAAAAGTGTTGATAGAAGATACACAGATACTTAAACAGGGGTGTTAAAGACCCT
Organism: Cetoscarus ocellatus; assembly: GCA_037902135.1. NCBI lineage: Eukaryota > Metazoa > Chordata > Actinopteri > Labriformes > Labridae > Cetoscarus > Cetoscarus ocellatus. The sequence continues at coordinate 3,306,442 of JBAMNC010000579.1, read as the reverse complement.
GATGTTTAACTATGAAATATTGTTAAAAGTAATATTAATATATTATTGCATTCATTTTGAAACTTAATTTTTTGTGGGTGTGTTTGTGCTTGAGGGGTGCGACAGACATATTTGAAACCCCTGGAAGAGTCTGGACTCCTGAAAACATGCAAATCGCTTTTTTTTTTTTTCATTTTCTGGTACAGTCTGATAAGGCCAGTAATTGTGATTGAGATTAAAATTTGATTAATTTCACAGCTCTACCAACAAATTCTGCAATGTAAATTGAGTTTTTGTGAATTGGCCTTGATAAAACTCAATGGCTACAGTAATTTGCCAATAGTTACTGTATATTTCAGTAATTAGCTAATTTTCATAGAATAAAATACAACATTTTTTGCTTGATTTAAGATTTTCCTTTTACACTGTATTTTTCATTAAATTTCCATGCTTCATTCTGAATGATGTAGACAAAAATGTTGGCAAAAATGATTTACAAAGAGTCTTGCAAATAGCCTAATAAAATACTTTCTGTTTCTAAAAGAAAAGATAGAGATGTTAGTAAAGATACAAAATATTTAAACAGACACAAATATTTAAACAAGATTGTTAGGGAGTCAGATATTTTACTATTGAATATTGTTGTTTTTTAATCTCAATTATTTTATTCATTTTAAAACTTTATTTTTTGTGGGTGTGTTTGTGTTTGGGGGTGTGACAGACATTATGTTCGAACAACGGAGGCTCACGTTTTCACACTTTGAAACACTCTGAAAGAGTCTCACCTCCTGGAAACATGTGAAATCTTGCTGTTGTTTTTTTTTTCTACTTCATCGTACAGTCTATGGAAGCCAGTTACTGTGATTGAGGTTAAAATTTTATTAATTTCCCGGCTCTACCCAATAACTTCTGCAATGTAAACTGCGTTTTTGTGAATTGGTCTCACTGGCTACAGTAGTTTGCCACGAGTTGCTGTATATTTTAGAAGTTAGCTTATTCTCCTAGAATAAAATACATCTATACTTGAATCTATGCAAAAATCTGAATTTTAAGAGAAGGAAATGAAGTAATGATTTACTAGGAGTCTTGAAAATAATATAGGCTATTTCCTTGTCTGAAGAAAAAAATAGGGAAATAATAAAAAGATGCAAAATAAGAAGAAAAAATGAAACGTGTTTAAAAAAGAGATAGATATAGATAGACAAGATACAACAAGATTATTATGTTGTCTGATATTTAATGGTTATGTTTTGTTTAAAGTAGTTATAAATTTTTTTTTTTTTTCATTTTTAAACTTTATTTTTGTGGGGCTTTTCTAACAGGGAGGCCCACTCTTCAACACTTTGAAAGCCCTGGAATAGAGTCTCTCCTCCTGAAAACACGTGAAATTTCCTTTATTATCTCTATAATTGTATTATTTCTTATTATTTCAGTGTCCCTGTACAGATATCATCCCTCTGTGTTGATCTGCATCAGGATCGACCACACTGGGATGTCTGTGGTCACGTGACATAACGGGACCGCTCTGTATGACAACACGTCAGGTTGCTAAGTTAGCTGCCGAGCTAGCTGTACTTATCCGACCAAATGATGTGGCTAAACGTTAACTCTGGTTTCCTGTGCACCAACGACACGACAACGATGGCTCTTGAGCGATGAATGGACCGTGTGTAAACTGCAAAGACCCCCGGACTCAGGCGACAGATGAGCGGTAGGTGAGGCCCCTCTGCTCACTTTGCTAGCTCCAGCTAATGTTGTGAACGAAGCTAATTAGCCTGCAGCATCAGCACCAGTGACGCCTGAGGGCAGAGATACCGTCTCATAGCAGCGAAGATCACTCAGTGTTAGTTATTCATAACCGAAAGAAGCGTTCAGACATATCCATGAGCTCTGAAATAACGTGTATTTTCTTGTGACCGTTGTTATGAGTAAAACAGCTCCCGTGTTTACTGATGACTGTCACCCGGGATGCGGTCATGGTTGTCGTAGCTACAACAGATGTTTAGACTGACTCGTGCTCCAACAGCCTCCTCGCTGATTTATATTCTTCAGTAATGTTAACACTGCTCATCAGACATGTCTCCTTTGAAATATGATTCAACAAAGTAGAAACCTGGAGGACTTAAGTGTTCAGCATCTGTTGTTACCATGACAACCATGGACGTATCCCGAGAAAAGTCGCCAGTTTGCACGGTCGCTCCTCAAACCAGTACACCATGAAGTGACTTGTTGCCACTGAGTTGACAGAGCTGGTGATTTATCTTCTTTATCTGACTAAAACTTGTCCACAGGGGGACTGTAAAGAGGGAAAAGTGTGGAAGATAATTAAGGCCCATGACTGACAGGGGCCCCTAAAATGTTTTAGTGTTTTTTTTTTTTACAAAAAGATTGATTACCTTTTAACAATAGGTCTTTAAAGATTCTTTTTGTTCTCAAAGACACAAAAGATCAAGCTTTTCTTGTTTTTAAATGAAAATAAACATAACATTCAGGCATCTTTTGCATTCATTATTTTCCATAAAATAACATATTTTCATTAGGGATGCACAATATTATCAGTTCAGTATCGGCCGATATCAGCCTAAAAAGTTAAGTATGTATATTGGCCGATATTTAAATTTTTGCAGATGTTTACAGTCCATATATATTGGCCACACATATTGGCTGGAATATCGACAAATTACACAAATGTAAAATCATGATGCACCTTCTCATCACTGCATGGGTGCATATAAAAATCAAGGGTTTCATTTTTGCAAGAGTAAAATGTTGTTTTTCTTGTGTTACATCTGTTCCTTGCAAAATTTTACTTTAACACTAGAAGAAGCAAGTCCGTTTTTGTAAAGTACAGAGCTTGTCTCTTGACGAGAAATATCTGTATTGGGGATAATGACTTAAAATATGTTGGCATATCAGATATCGGCAAAAATCCAATATCGTGCATCCCTTATTTTCATATTTAAAAAAAAAATACCATTTTGAACATTTTCTAAAATATTTTAGTTTTATTTATGTGTGTGTTGTACTAGATAGCATGTTAAACTGTTTAGGTTTAGATAAAACAGGTCATAGAGTAAGACAAATATATAATCTGTGGAAGTTTTAAATCTTTGACAGGTTTAAAAGATCAGAAATTCAGAAGGGCTGAATATATGACGAATAAGAAAAATTAAAAAATCTCTAAAACACCAAGTTAGGGCAGGTCCTGTCACGGACCTGTCAGGGACCAACCAAGACCCTATCAGGGAAAGTGGGGAAGTTTCAAGTGGCTGCATCTGAAGGCCCAAAAACACTGTTTTACCTTTTCTCACAGAGACACCGTCCATGGTCCTTTTTTAAATCTTCACCTTGGCAGGAATTTATCAAAAAATTGAACATACCCACCAATATGCAGACATAGCCTCAACAGGCTATACCTTCTTTCCGAGAGCCATCACCAACCTGAATTCTCACATGCAATGACCCCAGCCATCAATATAATGTGCAATGTGCAATATATATATCACTGTCACACTGTCACTGCTGCTGCTCTGCTTTAATACAACCTCAATATTTATTCATCCCATGCTATACAGTCATATGTGATATATAATCATCTGTAAGTATTACTCACAGTGTGCACTATAAGTATTCAGTAAATATTCAACTATCCTGTGCAATACATTTCCATACATACATAGAAATATTTATTTTTATTCTTAACATTTATCCTTTCTATGTTATATTTGTATATAGAGTTTTTCATTTGCACTGTCCTATCGGATTATATCTTGTATATATTTTGTACCTATACTTTTTACAACTATTCTATGCTTATAACTACTGTTTTTTTTTGTTTTGTTTTGTTTTGTTTTTTTACGTAACTTTCTATTGCATTGAAAAAGGAGAAGCTCTCCAATCTCGTTCGTTTTGTAAGATTACAATAAAGGACATTCTGGTTCTGATTCTGGTTCAGAAAGGTTTACTCACTTTCTCTCTGTTGTTTAAATGTTCTCCTGGTGTATGCATGAGGCTTTTCCTGGGTACTCTGGTTTCCTCCCACAGACCAAAAACAAACTGTAGGTTAATTGGTGACTCTAAATTGCCTTCAGGTCTGAGAGTGTTAGTAAATGATTGGTAATCTCTATATGTTGGCCCTTTGGTTGGCTTGGGACCATTGATAGATAATATTGCTGTTACATTTGTTGGGCATTTATTACACGTGTGGGTGGGAAAAAGACATTAGCAGGTCCAACTCATGTCTCTTATTGTGTGATTTAATGTTCAATCATGACACCTACTGAAAAGTAATGATTTATTATTAGGTGTTTTGATCTTACAGGATAATTTATCTTTATATCCACTGATCAGGCAGGTCTTCAGCAGGTTTTCTGTAGCTGTGGTGTCTCTTTGCTGGTGGTCACATCTCTCTTCTATTCTTGCCTCTTTTGTTTAGAGCTGTTGTTCAGCAGTTATAACCAGAATGACTCTTGGTGTGAATGAGATTCCCAGATTTTAAATGTCTTAAGTAATATAGATTCATTATTCTGTGGGGAGGTTTATTTTTACACCATATGTTTGCCGTATTCCTTCATTAGCACGCTCAGTGGAGATGACTCTCACATCCTACACGCATTAACAGTGTCTCTGGAGCTTCGTCTCAGCCTTCACACCATCTCCGTCATGTCCGCCAACACACTGGCATCCCAGTGGACTTGAGCTTATGGATCCACCACAAATGTGAGAAGCCACTGGTTAATCTGTTCCTAAATTATTTGTGAGGCAATGATTACATTTGACCCCTTCTATCAGCTGGAGCTCTTGGTACTCTAATATTGTTTAGACATATTCATATTTAGCATATTGTCATTAGACTTTAACTTTTGTGATGTCAGGCAGTAGCTGACAGTCTACTGAACTGGCTGGATGCATTTCTTGTAGAAATTTGAATGATTTTAACAAGTAGCAAACAGGGTTTTAATGACATTTCAGTTACATAAAGTCTATGTGAGTGTTGAAAAGGTTCAAAATCAGCTGTAACTCAACACAATCAATTATTTACTCTGTATAGCAGCCTCTCTTTGAACAGGGCTGACCTGAATGTGGCCTGGCTCTGAAAATGCTTGAGATGGTTTCTTATTACAAGTAATTATCCTTTAAAATAAAAAAGTGGTTTAAAAACATGGACCTAGGTCTTGTAGGGCTGCCTTAAGTTGGTAGTTCTTTATTAATAGAACACATTTAGTTTTTTAATCTTTTTTGACTCATAAAACAGTATAAACATTTTGCTGATGATGGTCGTTGCACTTAACAGTTTTCACGAGGAGGTCACTAGAGGAAAAGTACAAGTTAAGAAAACTGGCTATATTTGGTGTACTTCAGTGTCATGCATGTTGCATTTAATCTTAATGCTGAGGTTTTTGTCATGATATTAATTCCAAGGCTTTCTTGAAACAGTGTGAGGAAGTATTTCTGTAAACAAAGAGAAGAGGCTTAAGAAGCCATTATCTATACCGCTTATCCCTCTAGGGTCACGGGTCCTTTAAATATTGATAAATAAAAATAAGATGCAATTGACAAAAAAAATGAAACCTTACAGAGGATGACTGAAGAGTAAAATTATTTATTTTAATCCTTTTTCTCTAGAGATAAAAAATAAATGATAAAAATAAACATATTTATAGATGCAGAAGGGGAGAGGAAGGGCTAAAACTTAAAGGCCCCATATTTTGCTCCTTTTCTGCAGTTTAACATGGATCCTTGACGTCTTCATGAAACATTAGTAACATGCTTTGGTCCAAAAAGCCTATGAATAAAGCACAGCTGCATTCTTTCTATGCTCACATAACCCCTCTGTTCAGAACGGCCAGTTTTGAGGGCAGTCGCCTTCATATGCTAATGAGCCAGAGCAGAGCAGCGTACAGACGACAATTCACGATAGACCTTCAGCGTAACTCAAGCGAAGCGGGCGCTCCAGCCACTCACCACATACGGTCCTGAACACATAGGAACCGTTAATTCATGCTACCACACACGGTTACAACAGCAAAGCTCTTTTCCCTCAAACATCACAAGCTAACGCACAACATGCTAACTGCAGTGGGATAGCCACAACTTAGCCTATCTTCCCGGCTAACGTTAGCACAAACAGAGGAACCTGGGGTGGGTAAAGGACTGATTATATTCAGCCAACTGTTAAGCGTCTCTGAACACACATGAACCACAGATTCCTGCCGTTTAACAGATAACAGCGATCCAGTTTCCCCCAAACATCACAGGCTAACGCACAACATGCTAACCTCGGCCTAGTCCCCAGTGGGACTGATTATATTCAGCCAACTGTTAAGCTCCTCTTGATTAATGTAAGAATGCTCACACACTGAAGTTTATCCTTCAGACTTTCAACAAGTAACGTGAACATTGACGAACATGTTGTGCAGTTACCTCTGGTTCACTTAACCCTGCTGTTAGCATTAGCTCGAAGCAATGAGCAAAACAAATACTACACACCATTAAAATACTCACATTTCCATCATCAGATTTAGCAACAGATTGTGGGACTAAATCCGTATTCAGGAAAAGTCTAGTTCTCAGTCTTGTGTTGAACTGACTGAAGTTGAAGAAGCGGTCGGACGTGAAGTGACTGGCACACACATGTACAGGTTTTAGCCGGCTGTAGCTGCTCATTCCCTTCAAAAATAAAATTAATCCACCGGGCCCTTTGGTCCTCTGAGGCTGGTGGCCTATATGTGAAGATAAATGTGGCTGTTTACAGCCAACGACAGAGCAGTGACAGCTTCTGAGCCTAGACATGCTGAACATCGATCTCTCACTAAGAATAACAACATGGCTGCTCTACGCACAGAAATCTCTCCAGCAGGTAGGAGGGGGATACTCAGGTAGACCAATCAGGTTAGGCAAATCAAAAAATGTACGGTTACGTAACAGTATATCCACAGACTCAACAGATCACTGAATACCATGAGTTTACATTCATGCAGCCTGCCAAATACAGGTTTTGTTGTCTACTATCACATTTTGTGGTCTGGGAGGAAGGCTAAATACCCAAAAATGTGTTCAAAAGCCTTAAAAGTGTTTTTTGCATAATATGTCCCCTTTAATCCGGCCCCCCCGTCACTACCACTCACTCTGTCTCTTGTAGCTACGGTGATTAATTATTTGTCCATTTTTCTAAATGGAATTAAAAGTATGAGTTGGTTCAGTTTTTTTTCACTATAAGTTTATTTCTGCTGCAAAAATTGGCTCATTCCTCACTTAGTTTATCGTTCAATAGGATTTTCTGTAGAGAGGGAAATAATAGTATCATGCTTTTTCATGGTAGTCCTCCATAACCAAATTAAGTAATTAAAAAAATATTAAGGCATGACTCCTTGAGATGAATTGTCTCATTTTCAAGGGGGGACTTTACAGAAATAATCAGACCAAAAAAACAAAATGTTCCAAAGAAACAACAAACACAGTAATGAAATTACTGCAGCATTTAAAAGGGAAACATTACAATACTGAAATACTCTAAACAAACACAGAAAGACCTCCCAGTTGCCCAGTATTTCCTCTTCTGAAATGACAAATGATTTGATAATTCATGCATTGACCAACTTGTTGTAAATGTTTTAAATAAAGCATATAAATTATATTTTAACTTTTTTTTTCAGTATTTAGAATGAAATTTATGGATGTAAGTTTGGTTCTGCTTGATATTTGCAAACAAGTGTTAACTCTTTGTACAAAAAGAATCATGATAAAATTGTGATGTTGCCATGAAAACTACGATACTTTTTTTTCCCCATATCGTCTACCTCTTCTTCATAGTGTGTAAAATCAAGTCCAATTTGACCATTTCTGTCTCCTGTCTGCTGTGATCACATCTTTGACTCCTTCGTTGTTGTATCTGCTGACTGCCTCTCATGAGAGTGTGAAGTCCTTAATTTGCAAATCATGTAGAACAAAGTTAAAGGATGTGAGAAGAGAATTGTTAAGACTTTATGACACCGATACCTTTCGCTTGTTCTTCTCGATTCTCACCTGATATTAATTTTGATTCCCATACCTATTTTTGGGAACTCCTACATATAATGTTGTATTATTTCTCTCTCTGACATTTTTTTGAGTATTTACACTAACTCATTTGAACATTAATTCTGAACTGAGCCATTTTAACTGTTACAAGTCACACTTATGCTCACTACAAAAGATTAAGTAGACAGAAATCACTCATAATTGTTTCGATTGGTCCAGTAAATTACACCTTTAAACACATTTTGTTATTTGTTAAAGTTAAAAATATCAGACAGGCCAAACTTGACCTCTGGTAGATTCATTACTTTTCACCAAAGCCAATCTAATGTACTTCATCAGCGATAAAGAAGAGGTCAGGGAATCATTTGCCCATCAAAAAGTCAGCATGTGAAGAACAGTGACCTGCCTCAATTGTTAATGGTCCACAGTGAGGCAGGGGGCTGTGAAGGTGCAGAGTTTCACTCCTGGAACAAAGTAAGCACCAGTGCTGAGGCCCGTATGAGCTGTGGCTGTAACCTGAGCCTCATTTGGTCCCTGCAGTAAAACTGACACTCTGGGAGATCTCAGGCTACGTAAATCAGTTGTACCAGTCAACTTGTATTGTTGTGCACACCACAATATCAGGTGGATGTGTTCACTTAAATAATGGATGAAGTGATTATAGCTCCATAAAAATTAGGAATTAAAATGTTGTGATGAATCAAAACCAGACTGAAGTAAAAGGTGAGAGCAGACGTTGGGATAATGCTTAAACAAATGCTCAGTTGGTTCAGGTGATGCTTAAGTCCAGTGTTCATTTTGACAGCACTTTTTAATTTAGTTTCAGTTATAGTCTTTTGCTCAAAATATCTTTTAGTTTTAGTCATATTTTAGTCATCTAAATTGTTTTAATTTTATTCTAGTTGTAGTTGATAAAATTTCACAACATTTTAGTCGACGAAATCTACTGTAAATCTAGTCAACTAAAATATGAAGTGTAAAGTGTAAGGAATTTTTTTTGTTTCCTTGAATTTCTAAAGTCATGTTTTACACTTGGATTAAATGAAACATCTTACAACCCTTTACTGAATGCTAGTTAAGTTTGAATGTATAAATTAACAGAAACTAATTAAACTTTTGTGTGAAATGCAGTCACCTTTATTTAGGCTACCTGGCAGAGCATCTCAGTTACAATACCAGAATTGACAACAAACAGTGAACCTGCTCTACATGAATATATCAATTCATAAAGAGAGTAGCTCTGATTGGATCGCTCCCCAACTTATCCCACCACCATGAAGCTAAGGCAGCTGTGATTGGATGTCCCTCTAAACTCATCCAACGTTTCCACACAACCAAAGTAGCTGTGATTGGATATATTCCTAACTCATCTCTACTTTCTACATGACCGAATTAGTTCTGGTTGCATTAAGTCTCTGGCAAACATTTTCATCTAGTTTTATTTGTTGAGGAAAATGTCAGTTATTTCAGTTTTAGTTTTTTTTTTCATGTGCACTTGTTTTTATTAGTTTCTGTCTAGTTTTCATCAGGGGTAAAAAGGCTGTTGACGAAAACTATGACGAAAATAATTAGTCAACAAAACGAGCACTGCTTAAGTCAGTGCACTTTGTAACTCAGCACCTCGGATGCTCCCCAGGCCACGCCCACCTGCTCCCAGAGGTGCTTCGGTCAGACTGACACATGAGATGCTGACATGGTGGCTCAGTTTGCACATTTCCCTCCTCCCTCTCTCTCTCTCCTGGGCTTTTTTTTGCCAGGCAACACTGCTCATATCTTATTTGGGGTTGCATCTTAGGACTGTAAGCATTAGCAGCTCCTGTTGTTTCCTACTTTACCTTTGACATCATGTCTGTTTCCACTGTTCAGCCCTGCCATGGCAGCCGGTGTCAGCATACTGAGTGACCTGCCGCAGCCGATGAGTGGAGCTGCCACTGTGGAGATCAGCGCCGAGATGGAGACAGGTAAGAGAGCTCTGACACACAAAAACATTACATATGCAAACTGGGTGTTAAACCTTGTAGCAAAGCACTGGAGTGCGAAAGGTAGCATTTGCAGTTTTTCTACTAAATCTTTTTTTTAAATTGTTTTTTGGATTACTACATATAATAAGCTCCATAACAGACAACGGTAATTTCACTTTCATGAGAGGTATATATATGTTTGTAAATATGTATTATTAAAAAATGAAGATAATAGATGATTAATTAATTTCTGGACACTTGAGAAGAGAGAGGATTAAATAAGCTTATGCCTCCTTCTACTAGTATTTGGGCATATTAATCTAATATTGTTTGAGATGTTTCATCCATTTTGTTGAATTTTTTTGCTTTTATATTACGCACATGATTAAAATGAAGTATTTGTTCATTCATCTATAACTTTATAACTATAACTGTATGACTGCTTTCATGTATCTGCAAACTAACATCTCATTTAATATAACAATTATCGATTCAAACAACAGGAAAGTGCTCTAAATACAGTGTGTTTGTTGCTGTTTTGGTGTTTCTCCTCCTTCCACCGTCATCACATGCAGTCGGTCTTAGTCGTGTTGTCTGTCATGCTTGTTGGTAGAGCTGAACGATTTCTGGAAAAGATCTAATTGTGATTTTTCTGGCAGATGATACGATTTAAATTCGATTCACGATTTTCTTCAAATCAAGCTTTAGTGCAATATTCACTGTGTTTACAGTATAGACAGCAGTAAGGAAATCAATGATCTAAAGCACATAACACATTATCATCTAACATTGATGATAAATAATCTGTTTTCATTATTTAAGGGATACTCCAACTTCTACTCCTAAACAGAGGCTTTGTATTGTTGACCTGCTTACTAGCACTTTTGCAGTGGAGATGTGATGGTCATGAACCAGCCGGCTCGTTTGAACAACTCTTTTAAGTGAACAGTGAAAGCTGATTCGCAGTTGTGAGTAAGCCATTCATTTGTGAGCCATTCCTAAATGCAAATTACCTGCAAATTTAATAATATGTGTAAAATAGTTGACACAACAGATCCTGTGTCAGTCAGGAGCGCTGCAAAAAATCCCAGCTTTAGCAATCACGTTGTCTGAAATTGCGATTTCAATCCGAAAACGATAAATCTTTCAACCCTACTCGTCGGGCAAAGCGCTCACAAATTTATGGCTCCATGGTCACCTAGTCTGACATAACGGTTGTCATTACTGATGAAAATATTTGTGTAGTCTGACCTCAGCAAAAAGGAGATTTTAGCTCCACATCTGACATGTTTGTTTTATGATGTGGCTCAGTAGTGAATGTGATTGATGGAGCGATCATCCAGTCACCTGCCGGATATGCTTTTGAAAGTTTCTGCCCATTCCCAAATACATTCTGTGGGCTCTTTCTCAGATGGACTAGTGAAATATATTAAACGATCCATCAGGTATGTCAGGTTAGCACCAGTGTTAATTTTGACAGCACTTTTTAGTTTTAGTTATAGTCTTTTGCCTGAAATATATTTTACTTTTAGTCATATTTTAGTCATCTAAATTGTTTTAGTGTTAGTATAGTTTTCGTTGATAAATTTCAAATCATTTTAGTCGACGAAATCTACTGTAAATCTAGTCGACTAAAATATGAAGTGTAAAGTGTAAGGAATTTTTTTATGTTTCCTTGGATTTCTGAAGTCATGTTTTACACTTGGATTAAATGAAACATCTAATAACCCTTTATTGAATGCTAGTATATTTTGAATGTATAAATTAACAGAAACAAATTGAAATTTTGTGTGAAGTTCAGTCACCTTTATTTAGGCTACCTGGCAGAGCATCTCAGTTACAATACCAGAACTGACAACAAACAGTGAACCTGCTCTACATGAATATATCAATTCATAAAGAGAGTAGCTCTGATTGGATCACTCCACAACTTATCCCAGCACCATGAAGCTAAGGCAGCTGTGATTGGATGTCTCTCTTAACTCATCCAAACTTTCCACACAACCAAAGTAGCTGTGATTGGATATATTCCTAAATTGTCTCATTTTAGTCTAGTTTTCATTTGTTGATGAAAATGTCAGTTAATTTAGTTTTAGTTTTGTCCATGTGCAGTTGCTTTTAATAGGTACTGTCTAGTTTTCATCAGGGGAAAAAAAGTTGTTGATGAAAACTGTGACGAAAATAATTAGTCAACAAAATTAACACTGGTTAGCACCACTTTATTCCTCCTGAAGTTTCCGCAATGTTTATTTACACTGAAGCTGCATTTGATCACAGGAGATTACAAGCTTCAAGAGCAGAGGCCCTGGTTGTTGGTGAGTGAGTCTGATGGTCATGAGAACAAGGAACAAAACTGCTAAATCTTGATCCGTCTTCATGTGTGGGCTCTCTCACAGTTTCAAAATCAGTGAAGGTTTTAAAACCCTGGATGTGTGTGCCAGGCCTAAATGCTCCCATCCTGAATTTCCCCTCCCTCTGGTCTTTGATGTAACATTGATCATGTGGTAGATGAGCTTTAACATGCAAACAGGCTGAAATAAAGTTGAAGCTAAGTCAGGGCATTTGTGACTTTATATTGTGACCTTAGCATCAGAAGCTGGCAGACATCCCCTGCTGTCTGCTGCTGCAGTCCTCTGTTATCTGCTGTTTGTCAGTCTGCCTGCTGCTCCCACACACTGAGAGGCTCACAGAGCCGACAGTATCATTTCACCTTTTGGCTTCAGTTTGTCGGAGGACTGCTCCTGAATCCTGAGCAGGCTACAGGCATGATGTCAGCTTTTCAATCACAAAGACTGATCTCAAATGCAGTGAATGAGTGGATATATAAAGGTCAACACATTAATCAAACAAAAATCTGCATTTTTTGCAAATTTGAGGCCATTGTAGTTGATTTATTTATCTACATTTTCTCCAAGTGAGAAAAAAGTGCTTTAAATTCAGCTGATCATCTGCTGCGGACTTGCAAAGCTTCAGTTACTACAATTAAAATTATGTGGCCATTCCTTCCAGTTCCGGATTTTTAATGTTAGAGAGATCAACAAAAATTAAATACATGGTAGTTCCTGCAAACAGCACACATATATTAGTATGACCTTGACAAGCAGTGATGAATAACCTGCTGCTGTGGACCCACTCCACGTGGTCTATCCTACATCAACCATCAACAGAAATTACAGCATTTAACATAAATTCATACTTTTAGGCCAGTAAAACCCAATTTGATTGAAGTTCAGCCAGATGCTGCTATATTAATCAACATCATTCCTCTCCAGATTATATTCATTTTAGATGTTAATCAATATCAGATTGATCTCTCTATCCATGTTTACTGATAATACATCCATAGTAACTATCTTTACAACCATATAGACACAAGGTTCTGATTGAAAATGAGATGCCACATCTCAAGGGGCTTAATTTTAATAAATGTATATTCAACAAATATGGTGCTATACAAATAAAGATTGATTGATTGACTTTATATTCAGCAGAGACAAATGTGATGAGGACAGATTTATGATCTGGGCATCCAGAAGTTTGTCGTTATCATACATTCTTTTTCTTAGTCCCCTTGTCTCTGACTGGATGGATACATCTCTGTATTTATGTATGTGTACAAATATATGTGTATATATGCAGATATTTGTGTCTATATAATGAAGAGTATGGCTTTAGACTGCTCTTTGGTAGGGTTACCTTGAGGTAACACCTGTTATGAACTGATTCTAATAAAATCATTTTGTTGTGCATCTTTTATCCATTTTAAGCAGTGATGTGCCTGAAGGCCTCTGAGTGAAACATGATCTTATTGATATAAAGAGGGTGGTGAAGCTGGATGGTGAAGACACTCTGAGAAACCAGCACAGCATTAACTGATCAGTGAACTACCATTTTACATGAGAAAATGTGCTTTTTCTGGCATCAACTGCCCACTGTTTGCCAACTGTTTGCATGTAAAGTATGTGCAAGTGCATTCAACAGTTACCATGATGTGTACAGTTTGTTACCAAAAAATAAAAGCTGCTTTGAGATGTTAATTAATTGCAGCATCTGTATTTATTAAAACAGAATATAAGTTTAGGCAGTATTTACTCTATCAGTATGGTTATTTTGCACTAAAATGAAGCTTGATTATCCTGTGTAAGGTCTCATGAGCAGCAAAATTACGTTTTTGAGCAGAATGATAAAAAGCAACAAATCTATTCCACTTTTGACATTTGTAGCACAAAATAAAATAAGATGGCTCTGTGAAATGGTGAGCTGCTGCCCCAAACCCCAAGCCTTTGCAGCCCTCTGCATCAAAACAAGCTTTGAGATTGTTACAGTGTCCTTTTTCATTACATGTGAAAAATATCAATATATATCAATGTATATTCAAATATCTCCATTCAGCTAAAAAATGTAATATTTATGGTATATTCTCATTCAGCTAAAATATCAAGATGTATATCAAATATCCCATTCAGCTTAAAATATCAAGATATGAATTTTGTCCATATCATTCTGCCCTAAACACACTGCACACTTCTTGCAAGACGACTGCCAAACTTGCATAGTGCTATTGCTTATGCACTATGCAAGTGGGATCATTGAGAGTCCTCCTACTGTTAGTGACTTTGCAACAACTATTTTAAGATTAAAAAGTTTAATATTGTTGCTATCATTATGTCATTATTAAATGGGCTTTCTGAGAGTAAAAAAGTATTTCTAAAGTTACACTTAGCTAGGGCTGGGCAATATTTTAAAGATTTATTAAACTATTTTAAAATGAGTTACGGTGTAAGACAGCGTAGTTTACGTACTATAGGTTATGTTAATGTTGATGTTGAATTAAAGGAAACTCCAAGCCCAATATTTATGAGAAAGGCTGTCAATACTAAGGGTGTGCTAACAGTGTATGCTTATTGACAAGATAGTCTATATAGCTACTATTTTTAGTAAGTATAGAAAATCATTTGTTTAATTTCATTTAAAGAGCATTTTAATTTTAAGATAAAATCAGATGAAGTGACCTAAGATAATTAAGATCATAAAGGTAACATAAACTAAATGTTATTGTAAAATGTTTTTACCTCAATTTTAAGAAATGTTGCCAATATTTTTGTGTACAGTTAAAATTATATGTTTGTTGTGTGAATTTAAAGGATAAGGGGCAAAAAATTATTCCAAATATTGGGTGTATGAGAGATACACTGATAGTGAAATTCTCTGCAGATGCCAAATATGTTTAAAGTAACACTCAAGCAGATACCAGTGCCAGTGCTATTTTTCTAACTATATCAATATCACTATTTCCTCTCAGGTTTATCATGACAACGATCAGAATTTGTCTAACAAGTCATTTCTTCTGCCCAGTAAAAACAACTGTTGGATGAAAAATGTTGGCATTAAACTGAGATGACACAACAAATGAACCGCTGAATTTGATATTTGTTCATCCCCCATTTATTTCCCAAATGCTGACGTTTATACAAGGGGCCTATATCTGCCAGTATTGATGCTAAAATGTTAAAATGATGCATATATATAAATATATAAATATATATATATATATATATATATATATATATATATATATATATATATATATATATATATATTTCATCATGTTTTTTTTCTTATAAATATATATAAATATATATATTTATGTATATGAAAAAAATATATATACATATTAGGGCTGAACAATATATCGTTATCGTACTGATATCGACATATGAACATTCAAGATATTAATATCGAAAAAGCAACAATATAAACGATATATATTTCCCCGCACTAAAACTGCACTGTCCACATTCTTTTGTATTATGATGTTTTTATTTTTCTGAAAAATGCTTGGTTTTCACCAAACCTGTAGTCATATCGTATTGTATCGTATCGATATCAAGATATCTGGCATGAATATCGAGATATGAAATTTTGTCCATATTGTTCAGCCCTAATACATATATATATGTATATATATATATATATGTATATATATATATATATATATATATATATATATATATATGTATGAATATATGAGTTATAGATAAATATTGTGCGAGGATAATATAACAGTAATGTAATGGCACTAATAACAAAGTGTTACGTGATAACATGTTTTTATAGATAAAATAATTGACTAGACAGCACATGGAGAGCACAAACCTCCACCAAGGTAGCTCACATATTGCTGTTACATCTATAATCAATAGTTCCATGATAAAGTTGCCATCATAATATGATTCCTTGATCCTGAAAACCCACACCTAGCACTCAGAATCATGTTTATATAATTATTAGGTAGACAGTTATGGAGCGAAAAGGATCGCTAATGGAGGTTATCTGGATCACCACCAAAATATTGTTTTTGAGTTGGGCCATTCATCCAGTGGTTACAGTTATTTTTTTGATTTTGAAATGGACTGGCAGGCCACATTAACTAAGGAAGAGGTCCTCATGTGGCCCCCCAGTTGCCCATCTCTATGAAGATGATAAGGTACCTGTTGTTAGTCCTCAGACACAAAAGATGCATTTATTCTTTAAAAAGAAAATTATGGAAATGTTCAATTTTATTTCTTTTATTTGAGAGATATAGCTTTCAGTAATCAGGAATCATACTGTCAGTGTCTTAAATGTTTAGTATTTGCTGAAGTTGATTCAAGCAGCAGCAGGAAAAGGTGTTCAGTAGATAGTTCACTATAGATGTGCAGCCTTGTAAGTCCAGTGTCTCCTCACTCATTATCAAACCTGCTCCAGATCTAAGTGTTGTGTATGTGTATAATTTATCTGCGCAACATTCGCCCCCGTCTAACTCCCACTGACGACTTTGCAGATGGTTGTCATGGTGACAGTCCAAATGCTGCTGATGAACTCTGTGCCAATGGGTGATTGTTGTGGGATGATTCAGCATGGGCACAGAGCTGTCCAGCCACGAGTCGCTGTCAGAGCTGCACAGACAGCGGCAGTGCAGCACTGAAGGCACAGCGAGATGCCGCTGCACCGAGGACGCCCGTCTTCAGTCGGAGAGACGATGGGTGCCGTTAGGAGGCACAACCGCCGACACTCGGCATCGGACATCCTGCTCAAGGTCCTGCAGAGGAGACGGGGCTCAGCCTTGGGGATCCTGTCCTCCTCCTCTCACAGAGTCATGGTGGCTGTCAGCATGAACCAGCCCGAGCTGCCCTGCACTCACAGGACCAGGACCTGTAAACACTGTGAAGGAATAACTTGTTTTTGCAGTTTAAGGGCCTCAGCTGCAGGGAACGCTTAAGATTTGTCATACTTTTTTTCATTTGTCTTTTTTGTCCCCAGCCAGTGCAAGGGTCCCGACTGCAAAGTACACCAAGGTGGGGGAGACCCTGAGGCACGTCATCCCGGGTCACATGCAGTGCTCCATGGCCTGTGGAGGGAAAGCCTGTAAATATGAGAACCCCTCTCGCTGGAGCGATGAGGAGCAAGCCATTAAAGGACTGTATTCATCCTGGTACGTTGACCAGCCTTGTATCTTACAGACAGCCGTCAGCGTTCATGTTTTGGTTCTCTCAGTGATGTTCAAGGTCAGCACAGGTCACTGAAGACTGCATCAGCAGCAGCATAAAAAGTCAATCAGTCTGTCCTAGTTTTAAAATGGCATCATTGAACAAGTGGGACGTCTGCTTTTAATGTGTCACTGTGCTCTCAAGGTCTCTGTTTAGCTGGGTTGAATTAATTTAACAGACAATTTTTAAGGCATAATCATTTTTGGGTTTACCACAACGCAATAAAGGGTCAGAGATTAAATGGAAAAAACGTGATAATGAGAAAAGAAAAAAGCTAACACTGCTGCATAGGGTCCACAAATGAAATGCAAACATAATAAGGCATAAATTCGTGTCTGTGTTCATGATGAAATATTAGTAATACACATGTTTTAAGCCTGGCTTCATTTATTAACTAATGCAGGTGTGTTAGGGTGCTCTCATACCTTTGTCTTTTGGTTCAGACTTTTCAGTTGGGTCCAGACCTTAGCAATGGCATTTTGAGCCACTGTCAGCTGACAGTCAGTGGTTGACACAGTGACTAATTTAACCACTACAGCTACATCCAGGAAACAAGAAGGCCAAGTGCCTGAGCACAATTTAACTGTTCTGATCTTTGGTTGTAATTTTAATTCATCACAGTGCCTGAGCCTGTGTGGGATGTCTGCAATGTCAAGCTACACAGCTATATATGGATTATTCTTATTAGTTTCTGTGCATGTAGGTGAAGGAGTTTTATTAATTCTTAACCAAATAAAAGGACAAAAAAATCATTTCTAATCAGGAAAACACAATAATTATTCATTTATAAGTGGACTGTTTCCCTAAAAGTAGCAACTTTGGAGTTGAGACGTTTGTGTGTCTGTGATGATAAGCAAATATCGGGTCAGTCTTTTAAGATAAAACATCCATCATTCAGAACAGGGTAATGAAATTGATCTGTTTTTTTCTGTCCCCTCATCACCAAATGATCCATGGCCATGTGTTTTGGACCTCGAATGTACTTAATATATGTTGAACTTTTAACCAGTTAACCAGTTTTCCGCCTTAGCAGAGGATCCATAATTACAATTAGGGATGCAGAATATTATCTGAGCAGTATTGATTTTGCTGAAAATTGCCTTATTATCAGCCAATTATCAGTTTATAATCCCCAGATATAAAATTACAAGCACAGCTGATATTTAACAGGTACAAACAGAACGTTAAATAAGTCCATGCATTGGCTGTTATACGGGAAGAATGTACAGATGTACCCTAACGGTTTCCTTAATCATCACTGAATGTCTGCCTTATAAATCAAAAATATTATTTATTGAATGATAAAATGTTGGTTTTTTGTTATACATGGGTCTCTAACTCAAATGGACTGTAACCATGAAAGGAGAAGGTCCAGTTTGTTAAATGGAGGTGGTGCTCTCGACAAAAAATATAGATATCGATTTGGGCATTGGCCATAATGAGTTTGGTAATGTTGGCATATTGAACGTTGGCAAAAATTCACTATTGTTCATCTCTAAATATCATCATTAATCATGTTGACTTTACCAGCATAGTAAATGCATAAGTTAATACAAGAAGCCATGCAAGAGAAACTGTAAGTATTTGTGTATTACTGATATTATTTTGAAAGGAATGCATGAATTCATGATAACTTTGGGGCCTCAAGGAAAGTAGTAAGTTATTAAGAAATTAAATCAGTTGTTGTTTAAATTGATAAAATGTTAAAAAATGGAAAGTTGATAAAATGATGTTATTAGCCTTTTTCAATGATTTACAACAAAAATATAAGATATAAGGAAATGAGCCTTAATAGTGAAAATGACAAAAACAAAGGTCAAAATTAAGGTCATGAAAATACATTTGATAAGAAAAATCAAAAGGCAAGGTTGGTGACCCCAGTGAAGTAATTTGTAAGACTATACTTAATAAAAAATATCTGTCAAATGTATAAATTCATACACTGTGTGAGCTCTCTAACCAGCTGTGTGTGTTTGGTTTTACATCCACTGACGTAACCAAAAGGGAGCATCACTGAGTAGGCTTGGAGTGTAACGGTTACTGATAAAATGATAAACCATGGTAAATTTCAGACGGTTAGTAATACCGTTTTCTCTTTTAAATACTGTTAAAACCATGTTTGATTACGTTACTTTGTCAATAACACAGTGATGCTGTTCATTGCCTGGAAAAGCCAGGACCGTGTGTCTGCTCCTCGGCACAGCAGCGGCGGTCCCTCAGACGCAGGCGCACATGTTCAGTTTTGTTGTTTGGCCTCTGAAAGCAAAAGTATACCGGTTGGTGCCCACACAGACGCTGTACCGGAGATTTTTTCCTCCTCAAAACCCCACAAAGTAAATATGCTGACATTTTTACATTTTAATCTCAAGTAGACGAAGCAGCAGTACCTTATTTCTAATAAAGGAGGAAACAGACTATCATACCTAGGTGGCGCCCTAGGCAAGATTTTATATGTCGTATGTATATCGCCCCTCCATGATTTACATATGCTTACAAAAGAAATCAAATAGCATTCTTTTTACCATTTTTACCACAAGCTTAACAAATTACGAATACATACAAAACTAGAAAAGCACTCAGAGAGTGCAGACCTCCGCGAAGATACAATTCTGGATCACCACATGCTCCGATATGACCGCGGAGTCTCCACTCATGTCTGTCCATGTGGAGAAGTCCTCCGCTGGCATTGTAAGGGAAGCTGGGTAATGTAGTGACATAGGCTTGAAAAACGTTGACTTGAGTTTGCAAATAAACTACTATTCCCGTAATGACGTAAAGGGGTCAGAACCCTCACAGCAGCCGAGGAGAAATGAATGGGATTTCGTTATAGATTTCAATGTTTTTTTGTGACTTTGATCTGGGTCGAATACAGATTAAATTTACTGTGATGATAGAGTCATATAATATAAATTATTGTGTTAATTTTGAAGCAAATCCATCAAGTGATGTCAGAGATATGATTTTTTTTAAATATAGCCCATTGTTAATTTATGGGATTTTTCACAAATTTTGGGATTTTTCTGCATCCAGACAAATCTGAGGATCAGCACCATAATGTAATGGCTTCTTCCTTGGACCAAACCACACCTCTGGTAAAATTTTCATGTAAATCCATCAAGTAGTTTTTGCATTATCTTGCTTACGTACAAACAAACAAACAAAAAAAAAATCAAACAAAAAAATCTGACAATGTATCTATATATCCATATCTATATTTATATATTTATACATATGTATATGTGTGTGTGTGTGTGTCAAACAATATGAATACCCTTACCACAAAATAAAAATACTGCATTCAAGTGAATAAATAATAATAACTTACTTGGCACTATCATTTGTAGTAATATTAATTGTGCATTGCTTTACATTTGAATCAATGTGAGCATTTCAATTTTAAGAGTTAATAGTAATAACTAGTTTAATAACTAGTTTTAATATAATTGTATTCAAGGTGAATTTGGTGGCGCCCCCTGAGGCCATGGTGCCCTTAGCATTTGCCTATATTGCAAATTATAATTAACACAGATTGAAATTGGTGTGTGTAAGTACTTTTTGAACATTTTGAACACATTGCAACAATACAGATTATTTTGGTCACAATAACCGTGATATAAAATTTTCATACTGTTACATCCCTAGAGTAGGTCTATGTTTAACAGCAATAAATCAGAATCAGAATCAGAAATACCTAAGTAATCCCCAAGGGGAAATTTGGTTGTTTCAGTTGCTTGTATACACAGTATAGCAGTAGGAAATATCAAATAACGACTTTAGAGTAGATACGAGCATAAAATTTAAATAAACAAAATGACACGAAAAATTGAAACGAAACAACTACGTAGGCAAGTTGCAACATGAAGATTCTTAAAGCAATATCAACTTCCTTATGAAGGAAAAACTAAGTAAATTAAATAGAAGTGAGACTATAAATAAGGCCAAGGAATTTACACTTTAAACATTAAAAATATTTAAAATATGAACATAAAAATGACAATGCTGTTTGTCCAAAAAGTTCTGCTTCAGCTCAGAGAGCAGAAACATAGAAATCATATGCCTGCTGTAAAATAACTTTTACCCTTTATTTCATTATTACATTTGAAAGCATTTTCGTTCCCATGAGACCTTTATCCCCCTCATTCTTATCATGCTATTTTTTTATACTTTTATCCCTCGTGCAGCTTATCCCTAACCATTTATATTCTTCTATACAGGATTACTGACAACTTGCTAGCCATGGCAAGGCCTTCAACTGAAATAATAGTGAAATACAACGTCATTCAACAATTCCAGAGGTACAGTCGTCTCTCCTGCCTTACACCTGTCATTGATAATTTGGTGACATAATGTCCAGAAGTCAGATAAAAAACGATTTTATTTTCTAGCTATCTGTGTCCATTTATGTTCAAGTACTTGTTGTAACGTTTGTATGTTGCTGACATGCTGTTGTCTGCTCCCTGAGCTGAAGCAGAGCTGTTTATGTGCTCAGGTGCGGCCTGAAGACGGTCATTAACCTGCAGCGACCTGGAGAGCACGCCAGCTGTGGCAACCCACTGGAGCAGGAGAGCGGCTTCACTTATCGTCCTGAAACTTTCATGGTGGCAGACAGTGAGTCTCTTCACTCAAACTTTAGCAGTTTACTACAGATTCTCTTAAAACAGGAAGCAATTCAATATATTGATGTGGATGTTAAAGACCTAGTTCTTGTAATAAGATACAAGGATGAGTAATTTAACTCCTGATAGGAAAAAGACTGAAATAATTATTTTTCAAAAAAGTTAGTTTTCATGAGAAAGCCTGAGTTTTATCATTTTTGTACCTGATTAAGTGGTCAATTTAACAATTTAAGAGGGAAGAATAATCGTCTCTCTCCAAGGTGTTGACTTTTGTGTCGTCATATCAATTGCTTCAACGCCTTCAGGAAGTTTCTTAGCAACAGCATTTATTTATTCATGAGGTTTTTTACAACACGAGAGCCTGTGCTGCATTTCTCCTGTCCTTCTCTTCACTGGCTCCCTGTCCAAGTTAGAACTGATGCTAAGATTTTACTGATCACTTTTAAAGCCCTTACAAGTCTGGCCCTAAAATATATCAGAATTATTGACGTCATATCAACCAGTCTGCAGCTTTAGCTCCTCGGTCCGGGGCCTCCATGCTGCTCCACGGTCGAGGCTTAAGACTAAAGGTGACTGAACCTTTTCTGTCAGAGCCTGCTGAGGAGATGATGGCTGCTGAATCAGTGACATCTTTTAAATCACTTCTTAAAACTCTAGACATGCTATATATTTATTTCACAGTTCCTTATTACATGATTTTAAATCTCTGGCTTTCTTACTCTCCTCACCAGTTTCTCAATGTTTTAGCCCTGTTTTTTACCATCTTTCATGTATTAATCTACTCCCCTTTTTATCTACCCTCTTCTTTCCATCTTCCTGATGTGTTGTCTTCATCTATCATCTATGATCTATTTATTGTTTCATTTTCTCCCTATCATCATACATAAAATGAAAAGCCTTCTTTACTAGTGTTACTCTTGTGTACATGTTGACATTTTAACCTGTATTAATGTTGTATATTCCTGGAGTTCTTCAGTTGTCCCCAGTTTACCATTTTCATTTCTTTTGTTGCTTTATTTTACATGAACCTCTGCAACCTCTCTTTTGACTCCTCTGGTCTCTGTTCGATCTGATTGTTGATTTATTGTTCCCAGAGTCCTACCGTTTTTCTGCCTTTGTTTTGTCTGTTAAAGCACTTTGTAAACACCTGTTTTTAAAGGAGCTATAAATAAAGTTATTATTTTTATTATAGTTATAAGAGAAAAAGCATGACAAATGCTGCTTCAGATGAGTCCCCATAGCATATTCACTCTATGTTAACATTCTCAATGAAGGCTGAGAGCAAATGCAGGCAAAACCATAGTAACTAAAGGTATATTTATTTCATTATTTGTATTTTTTCTTGGAACATGAACACCAAGGGTTTTTTTTCCATGTAATTAAAGAGGGATTTCTCATTTGTAATGTCCCTTGAGGATTACATCTTCCTCCTCCTAACAAGCTCTCCTGAGATCTTTCCCCAAGTCACCTCGTCAAAACATCAGCTGATCTATGAAATCTGCTGTCTGTCATAAGACTCAGGAGGAAAATATGTTGGGTATAAACACAGGCTTGTTATGTAGCTGTGAGAGTTGGCAAAACACTAATACTTTAATGTTTTAATAGCTTAAACTGTACAAACGTGGTCACTTTGACATTTCATTTGAGGAATAGTAACAGAGCTACAAAAGATGTAGATCTACCAACAGTACAAACCCAAGGCTGAAGCAACAGCAAGAGAACTGCAGTGATCAAGTGGCCAAGAGAATGAAAGAGGAGAGATTAAAAAGCAGAATCACAGGGAGATAAAATACCATCCTGTCATTCTTTCTTAGCAGCTTCCTTCACATGTACAAATGAACACACCAACACTGCCTCTAAACCCAAATGGAAAGTGTGGAAAAACATGCAGATATATACAGAGACATCCATTCTCTTCAAGTGAGGTGACATGGAGGTGCTCACATTATGTCTACAATTACCATCAGGCATTTAATTTGTTTATGTTTATAAAGTTAACACATCCTCAAATATTTCCTTAATGTTTCAAAGACAGAGAAATTATTGTGGACTTCACACGAAGAACTCCCCAGAACACTGAACAATGCTTTTTTTTAAAGGTTTTTCACTCTCATTATGCAAAGTTTTTCCATGAAACTGATATGTAGCTTTTCTATTCAGCATTCACTCCTCATGGAGTGATGCTTTGAGTGTGTCACTACATCTGGACTCATCTGCGTTTTGTTTATTTGTGAGTTCACTGGCAGCCAAATTTGACATACTGTGCCTTTATTGATCTAGATTTAGAATTGGTTTTAAGGTTCTTTTATTAGTTTTCAAATCCCTTAATGGTCTGTCTCCTTTTTATTTATCCAATTTGCTTTTACCATGTGAACCCAGTAGAGCCCTCAGGCCTTCAGGTCGTGGTCTTTTAATAGTCCCTCGTCTGTGGAACGGTCTACCTGAGGACCTGAGAACAGCGCCTACTGTTCATATTTTTAAAAGCAAACTCAAGACCTACCTTTTTGGTGTGCCTTTTAGCTTATTATATTTATCATTATTATTTAATCTTATTTGCTTACTTTAAAACTCTTAATATGTTTTATTTCTCAATTTCAGCTCAGATTTATTGTTCAGAATTTTATTCTCTGTTAACTGATTTTCTTTCCATTATCCCACTTTAGCAGATTTTATTACACATTTGGTGTTTGGCTATCTCATTTTACCATATTATTATTTAAACAGTATATTTTATTTACTTATTTACTTATTTTCCTGTAGTATTTTTTATCTAATTTCTTATCATGATTTTTTATCATCAGTTTAGGCTTAGCTCCTGTGTTTCCCCATTTTTAATTAATGATAGCGTTTCCTCAGGCCTATTATTCTGTTTGCTGTGTGTCTTTGTGTCTGTGTGCTGTATGTGGATTGTGAGGATGTTTTTTAAATGTATTTTCATTGTATTCAATTTTCTACTTTTTATTTATTTTATTTTATTTTATTTTATTTTATTTCTATGTGTTTTTGTAAAGCACTTTGTGCTACAAGACTTTGTATGAAAAGTGCTATACAAATCAATTTTGATTGATTGATTGACAGATGACTCTTAGCTGTGAGACTGTAAAAAGTAGATTTACATAAATTAACTGATGCAATGATAACACAGGAAGTTTATATTTTCTTTAAAGGTATGGTATGTAAAATTCTGCTGCCAGGAGGCTCCAAGTAAACAAAACAACATCTGCCAGCCCCATTTAGCTCCATTACCTCCTGATGTTGTCCGCCATGTTTGTTTACAGTAGAGACTTGTTTGTTCACGCAAGATTACAAGCTGTGAGAGTAGAGGCCCTGGTTTATTGGGGAGTGGTTCTGTTGGTGTGTGGTGTGCTGTGTCTCTCTATTTGTGGCACACCATACTCTACAAGAACAAAACTGTAAAATCTGTCATTATTTGTCTTCATGCGTGGCATCTCTTTCAAAATGAGTGAAGATTTTAAAAACCTGTATGTGTGTGCCAGGCCTTAACTAAGGAGGGGCTCTCAGGCCTTTGTTCAATACCACACTGGAGTAATGGTGCTGAGCTTACTGAAATAAAAACTTAGATTCAGGGTCTTAAAAAAACAGTGTTTGCGATAATTTTGAACCCCCCAAAAATGCTTTTCTGTCAATGTGGGAAAATATATGTCTGAAATGCAACAATCCATCAATTGATTAGGATAAAAGAATCAAGTTAAATTAAATGCCAGACTTTAGCAGGTGGTTATAGCCATCAGTATGAGGAAACACTGTAAGATGAATGTATATTTCTTCTTTTCTGTGTATTTTAGTTTATTACTACAACTTTGGATGGAAGGATTACGGTGTAGCATCTCTGACGACGATCCTTGACATGGTGAAGGTCATGTCGTTTGCAATCCAGGAGGGGAAACTGGCTGTCCACTGCCACGCCGGCCTTGGGAGAACAGGTGTGTCACACTGGCTGTTTTGAATTGTTTTGCATTTATTTGATAAATCGATTATATGAATGTCTTTTTTTTTTTTTTATTCACCAATAAGTAGATACAAACAAATATATGTGAACAGACAAATATGTGCATCGCAAGTTATGGTGTTGATTTACAAATTCTGTACATATAATAAAAATTACCAAGACAAAAATTGACAATGCAGAAAACAAAACAAGGGAGTAGAGAAATAGGAGGGAAAGCAACCAAAACATATAGAGAGATAAGGGCTGGAAGACAAAGAAAAGGGAGAAACAATGCAAAACAGTGTAGCAACCAAATGATCTTAAATGAAACAGAGTGATACATTTGGCAGGAGTTTCATGATGAGTTAGTTATGGTCATTTTCCTTTGAGATTCAAATAGTTTTGTTTTCCCTTCTCCTCCTCATGAACAAGCCTTTGTGTACTTGCGCTGTGGCATTAACTCACCGGCACTGAGAGTTGTGGAGTATATATTATTAAGTTTCCACTGATTCTTGTGGGTCGCTGATTGTTGTTCCATTGATATGTGCCGTGTAAAGAGGTCTAACCGTTGTGTTGTTGTGTTTTTTCTGTTTTTACAGTTTTCCATTTAAGGCTACAAGCAGGGGTATTGTGATTTGTTCTGAGTTAATTTTGAGTTCTTCTAAGTTTCCAAGTATGCAGACGGAGGGGGGTAGTGGGATGTTGTGGCTGAGGAATCGAGATAGGGTGGTTGTTATTTGTTTCTAAAAGTAGTAGATTTTGTTGACTAAAATGTTGTGAAATTTCATCAACTAAAACTAGACTAAAATTAAAACAATTTAGATGACTTAATTATGACTAAACTAAAATATATTTTGGGCAAAAGACTACAACTAAAACTAAATTAAAAAGAACTGTCAAAATTAACTCTGCTTTCCCATTTGTCTGTTGGTGCATGATGGCATGTCTGTTTGTAATATTTTATATTCACTCTGTAGGTGTTCTGATGGCTTGTTACTTGGTTTTCACGTCCCGGATGACCGCTGACCAAGCAATCTTGTTTGTGAGAGCCAAGAGACCCAACTCCATCCAGACCAGAGGCCAGCTCCTGTGTGTCAGGGAGTTCGCCCAGTTCCTGGTTCCTCTCAGGAGCGTCTTCTCCTGTGCAGACCCCAAAGTGAGTGCCGTCACCTTGTCCCAGTACCTCACCAGGCAGAGCCACCTGCTGCACGGCTACGAGGCTCGTCAGATGAAACACGTGCCAAAGATCGTCCAGCTGGCGTGTCAGCTCCTCATCGACATCGCAGCAAACAGACAAGTGGTGATCGAGGAGGAGTGGTTGGAGATCCCCGACCTCACAGCTGAGGTGGAGAAGACCGTTTCCCAGCAGGCTTTGCAGCAGCTTGGAAAGGAGATGAGAGGGAAGGGGATTCCTGTCCCAACTTTTTCCCCCCATCCTCTCAGCCCACTCACCCTGCAGTCCAGAACTCCTCAAGACCAGCCTAGTGATAATGAGCTTGATCCACTGTGGCTGGAGCAGAGTGAAGAAAGCGCTCTGAGATCCCCTCTGTCTGACAAAAGACACCTCAGCTACAGCGACTCCATGCTTTATAAACCTGGACCACAGCCGTACCCTTCAGAGCATCTAAAGAGCTACAAACCAATCAGCTGCCTGATCAAACACTCCTTCTCTCACAGCAGCCTCTCAGGTTGTAACAGCATGAGAATTTGTGACCTCCCCCCTCAGGACATCTTCAGTGTCATTCAGGGCCCTATTGAAGACACAAAAAGAGACACAGGATTGCCCCACTCCAGACAGAAGTTACAAAAGTGGCATCAAAGTTTGTCTTTAGATCTGTCTGAGCAGAGAGGGAAATTGTACTGTTACACCACACAGTCAGCCTTAACATCCAAGAGCAGACAGATAACCCCGGAGCTGGAGCAGGACGGGTCAGGGGCTGGAGAGGGTGTCATAAAAGTCCCCTTCATCACCCTGCAGCCTGAGCTCTCTGCAGAGAGCAGACACCTGCTGGTGGCCAAAGCTCTGGCCATGGACCTCACAGACAATGATCTAAACTCCAAGGTGTCACAGTGGCAGGTAGAGTACAACATGCTTCTTAGGCTCCGATTACACGACAACGCTGTCACCAGAAACTTAAGGGTTTCCTTTGCTTTGTCAAAAGCGCTTCACATTCGCACAGATCCGCGAGAACGACAGAAAATGCTGTAGTGTGCATGCCAGGCCAGTAGTTGGTGATGAAGGTTTGTAGTGAAACAGCAGTGTTACAACACGTGTACACTTTGCGGCGAAGACAAAGTGGATGCATGAAGACGCGGGAGTTTCTTGTCTGGACAACAAATCTGTCTGGATATTTTTGTCAGGACAACAAACTGAGTGCGGTAAGCAGCGCACATGTTGCTTGGTAGACGGCCAAAGCTGTTGTTGTTGTTGTTGTTCTGGGGATGCGCATGCAACCTTAATTTGAAAGAGTACTGCGCATGCGCTGCTCGTCAGCGTTTCAGGGGGAAACGCTGATTCCTGTTTACACGGATACGGATACAAAAAACGTTTTTAAAACTTTTCTCTCTGGACCCTGGTTTCAAAACTTGGGGATTCAGACACTCCGGACACCGTTCTCGTGTAAACAGAAGGCGAAAACGCAATGAAAACTCTCCGTATACAGCCGTTTTCATTGTTGTTTAAACGGAGCCTTAGTTTATACTCTAGAACAGTGGTTGGGCGGCCAATCAGTGCAGAGCTCATTATCATAGCCTCCCTGCCCCTTCAGATCTGAGCATTTCCACAGGGAAGGAAAAAGAGCTTTATCTGATCCTCTACAGCAGTGGTTCCCAACCTTTTTTGTCTTGTGTACCCCCTGAGTCTTTCTGTCATACCATGAGTACCCCCTCACTCATACCTGTTGATGATTCTTTAAAAGTAGAGTGTAATCATCCTGGTTTATATGGATTCACTTCTACATCTGTTTGACCCACCGCAGCCTCAGTGCTTCTTTTGCGGTGAAGTCCTGGCAAATAACTCAATGACAACAGCCCATTTACAGTGACACCAGAGCACCAGACACTTGGGAAGTGTCTGTAAAAGACAATAACCTGTGGCACAGGTTATTGTCTCCCCGGGGAAACTAGTAGTAGTGCACACTTATCCTTTTATTGCCGGGATAATCTCAGTACTTCCAAGTTGGAAATAAGTTATTAAATGTTTCCACGTAACCCCTGCAATGTGCTCGCATACCCGCACCCCTGGTTGGGAATCACTGCTCTACAGAGATTCAATTTTTCATTCTTTACTCAACTTAAAACCTGCTTAATAGATACCCAAGGCATGATTTAAATGGTCAAACACAGCAGGACATGAGACTTTTAACACTTAACTAACCGAATCAGATATTTGACATAATTATTGCCCTGTTGTGAACTTAGATATTTTGTAGAGCCACCTAATTTCAAGTCTTTAGTGCTGTGTTTTGTGCCCTGCAGACGGAGCTGAACTCCAGAGAGGGAGCGTGGGAGAGGCTCTGCATGGAGAGAGATCCTCTCGTCCTGTCTGGCCTCATGTGGTCCTGGCTGGAGCAGCTCAAGGATCCAGTCATCAGCAGGGAGGATATAAAAGCCCTCAGTGAGAAGAATGTAAACCCAGAGAACGCCCTCAACTCGCTGGAAAAGGTTGCCAAGTTGAATATTTTCCATCCCATCTCTGTCTGTCTGCAAACAATGCTACACTGTCTAACTATGGACTGCTGTGTGCTCAGTGTCCATGATCATGACTTTCAGACTTGATGATGGCATTAGTTTATCCAGGTTGTTTGCAGAGAATTATATATATTCTTCATTTCCACTGTCAAATTGATATTTCAGTCTGGAGAGTAGGGCTGTCATTTTCCCAGCAATCAACTTCAAATGGATTTCGAGCATGACACACTTATATTCAAACAATTCAAAGCCCTTTAATGCTGCTAATTACTCTTAATTTCAGGCAGCAGTGGCATTAACCTTACATTTGGTGTTGGTCTAATAAATTTAAGCACTGTATGTATAAAGTTTATTAACAAGATATTTATGTTAAAGCACAGATGCACATTAAAATTATGGGCTGAAATGAAAGTATGGTCCATTGAAATATGATGTAAAATATGACAGTTGTCACTTTCTTTTGCTTTTGTTTCCACATGGGACAGATCAGATGGTGTTGGCTTTAATAAAGTTCAGGGCAGAGATCAATGTTTACTCACGAGGCAATAATAAAGAAACGTTCATGATTTTTGACCATAAGAAGAGCAGAGGAGTCTGGAATTAAAATGTAAAATGTATCCAATAGATGATTGTGTGTTTGTCAGTATATGCACAACGCAGCAGTATGAACAGAAATTGGAAAGTTATTTTCCTGATGAGGAATTTTCAGAGCAATTGAAGCAGCAGAGATGTAAACAGAGATATTAGCACGGCCTCCATTTGGGCTTCATATTGTTTGATTTTTTTTTTTTTTTTTCTCAATGCGATTTTGCAATGGGTGGTGTTTGTAAAGTGTCCCATTTCTGTTTCCTACTTGTACACTTATCACACTCCAGTGCACGTTCAGGAAGACTTTAGGGCACAAGTGTGAGTACAGAGACAAGGCGTTTGTTTTTAAAGGTAACGAGAGCAACATTAGTGCAAAAATAGTTGTTGATTGTTCAATATCTGACCTACTGTGTTGAAGTGCATGTAAAACTTCCATCCAGCCAATTTTCATTTTACAAAAAGAGCAATAAGAATTATTAGTAGAATTCAATACAGAGATCCTTCGAGCCCATTATTTTTTAAGTTGCAGTTGTTGAAATTCAGCGAGTTAGTGGATTTCAGTTTGTTTCAGATTATGTATAAAGTTCATAAGAAAGTTATACCAATCAACATCCAGAACCGATTTGAAAAAAAGAGAAAGTTGTAAGAATTTAGAAGAATTTGAAATAATTAAAAATAGATTCAGAACTACACTGAAGGAGCGCTGCGTTACAGTGAGAGCAATCAGTTTGTGCAACAATCTTAACAAAGAATCCAAAGAAGCTCAATCAATTTTTTAATTTTAAAAAAAGTTTTAGAGCCAGTATGTTGAGTAAATACAGGGAAAGGTGTTAATCTAAGACTTTCTGTTTGTTTTTTGGGAAAATGTGAATTAATTTGGTCTTTTTTGTTTGTTTGTTTTGTTGTTTGTTTTTGAAAATAAGAGATAATGAAACTTAAAAAGGCATTTTGGCCTGCAGCTTTTGTTAAATTGTATTATGTGTTTAGTTAATATCTTGAGAGAGAGGCAGACTGTATAAGAATTTTCTTCTTTCTGCTCCTTTTTATTCTCGTTCTAAATTTTTTTGCTTGTATTGAATGATTTATTTAATGACAGAATGAAATAAAGTCCTAAACTAAGTATGCTGAGAGTGCCCTCTGTTGGATCTAAAGGCTCAGTGCTCTAGGTGATGTGCTGCTGAACTGTATATTTTCAGTTCAAACGGCTCCCTTCAGTTTCAATATGAATTCTAAGTTCAAATGAATCTTTGAATATAAAGCTAACGTCCTACCGGAGAGAGAGATTAACTTCACTTTGAAGAACATTATGTATGTCATTGCACAGGCCAGGATGATGATATATCTCCTTATTAAAATTGCTCTCTTCTCCTAAATCACACCCTGCTTCTTCCCACTAACAGGGCCACAGACTGACTTTGCTGTGCATCCTCAACTGTGCTGCTCATGTACTGCCAATGCCTGTAGAAGTGGAGACAACTTTCCTCAACCAAACTATAAAAGTGTTTACCAAGGTGAGTTTTGTCCTCTGGTTTAAAAAAGTTTATAAAAAAACAGCGTACATTGTGTGCATGAATGTCAGATATCCTGTCTTTTTCAGACTGATTCTGCCTCAGAGAAAAACGCGTCCTTGTACACCAAACTGAAAGCAATCCTCACCCCCATCCTTCATGAGCTGCGTGAAAAAGCTGTGGAGGAGACAGAAGACTCCTGATCCAGCTTCATCAGGGCAGGGATGACTCATATGGGGTTTTCCCTTTATTTATGGGCATTACTGTGTTTTAGGACAGTCGTCTTGCATCTGGTACTGCTGATATTTGCCAATCTATAGTCTCAAAATATTTGAGGCTGTTTTAATTAAAGCTTGAGCGTTGTATTTGTCTTCAAAAGCTCTTAATAGATCCCAAGCACTGCCATCCTGTGTGTTTATGTGCCACTGTGCTCAGTTTGAAAGCATTTGTTTTATCTGCTCGGTTGTTTCATTTTGAAGAGACTTGATGTTGCTCTATCTGTTAGTGTGTTGAAAATGATTGAGAAGCTCTCTCATGATGTTAGCCTAATGTTATTTAAATGTGTATCAGCTGATAAAGCCGTAGGGAAAAGGTTGGGTCTAATTTAAACCAAAAGATGTTTTTACACTGTGCAGATACTACAATGTGTCTTATTTATTCAGAGGCTCTTATTTGAAATGCAGCATTTGGTTCAACCTTTGGACGAGTTGTAAGGTAGCTTAGTTCATGTACAGTAGAATGTAAGTACTTTTTCAGAGACACAAATGAAGAATGTTGCTATTTTTATGGAAATGCAAGTTCAACAGCCACAGGGCGTTTGCTTTTCCAATCAATTCAATATCCATAATACTGTGCTCACCAAAAACCTCACACTGTGCTGCTTTGGTATACATGCATTTGTAAACATTGATCTGCCTCCTCTGTTGCAGTAAACAAAGTTCTGTCTGCCTCAGCTCAAACAACCTCTGTACTGACTCATGCTGCTGTGTGTACCCCACCCCTCATCTATTGGTGCTTTTGTGGTGTCGGCTAAGCTCGCCTCAACTCTACAACCAGCTTTGTTTTCCATTACAGTATGGACAAAGTTAGCACCTCTTTAACGTAGGCCAGGTCATCGTAGCGTAGCTGCGGTGAATCTACCATCCTCACTGACATCCTCACTACAACAAAGGAGTAAATGAAGGCAGTAGAGCAGCTGGCCCTTGATTTGTAGCTTTTTGTCACAGTAAGGAGACGAGTTTGTTACAGAGATTACTATAAGCAGCAAAGCAACAGGTTTTGGAAGTCATACTGTATCACAGAGCCAGGTTGTTGGATATGCTTGCTATGCTTGCGATAGTGGTAAAGTCTCTGTGTCATGTCTTTCTTGGCTTGCATGGGACTTCCCCAGAGACGATAAGAAAGACTGTGCCGGTGAGAAGGTGCAATCCGTAATGGAAAACCTGATTAACTGAGTAGGGTTGAGTCGAGCTGATACTAATACGTTGAAAAGCCTGTTATGTTGTGTAGCTTTAGAATCAGATCCACTTGACAATCACCAGGGTTACTGCAGGTTATAAAGTTTTGGTTTCAATTTTTGAAATTTAAGGCCATTAAATGCTTGGGAGCTGTGGTGCAGCACAGTAGTGTGCGCACTTCACAGCAAGCAGGTTGCTGGTTTGACTCCCCTTGTCAAGTAGGGTCTTTCTTTGTGGAGTTTGCATATTCTCTTGTGCCTGTTCTCTTCAGGCACAAAACAAGGTCCATTTGAACACAGGCTGAAAAGATTTTGATGCTCTTTTTTTTTCCTTCAACATAAAACTCACATGGATTGTGAGGGGCTTTTAACATAATTTTCTTTCATCTTTAATAAAAAAACATGTGACACAGCTATGAGAACAAACTTAATCATGTCACAGCTAGAAAAAGTCTAATAAACCTTTTGCCAGTAAACTTATGATCAGCAATAACTCAAAAGACCATTTCAAAACATGTAGGTCTTTTGTCGAGGAGAAAGCTTGTTTCTAACTCCCATGTTGGCTGAGATAAATACACCATCCTTCTCCACCCCTCCATAAAGGGAGAGTAGGGAGTGGTTGTCAGGGTGAACAGAGATTTTGAGGTGACTTTCAAAAGGATGTGGAAACCTAAAAACTTTGAACAACAGGAAGTTTTTGAGTTTCCTCTCACTAAAAGGGTGCAGGTTCTACACAACCCAGAAATAACTTTCTTTTAGTCATAACTAGGTTTTTAAGTCTTAATTTAGATGTTGAAAAGTATGCAGAAAAAAAGCATACTTTGCCAATCACAGAGCAGCAACCAACGCATTTAGACATGATGAAATTCTCTTGACATTTCAAAGGTTAATACAACTCGACTAATCTTTATTTATAAAGCACTTTAAAAACCACCACAGCCGAAACAAAGTGCTGTACATAAATAGACAAAACAATGCAGACATAAAAACAATTAAAACAATGAAAACGATAAAGCAGGTACAAACACTAAAATAATTGTTTTATTGTTTTTAAAAACACACAATAAGGATGACAAGGATAAGAATGATGAAGAAAGTTGATGTAAGTTGTTCTGAATGTATCATGGTTGGACCAGTCTGAACATTTTTAAACTGCTGATCTGTCAGGGGTTGGCATGGAGGCGTAGCAGGTAGTGCGTGTGCCTCAACGCAAGAAGGTTGCTGGTTCAAACCATGGGTCGGTCAGGGCCTTTCTGTGTAGAGTTTGCATGTTCTTTGAGCGCGTCCTTGGGTTTTTGCAGACCAAACACTCATTTGGTGAACAGGTGACTCTAAATTGCCCTCAGGTGTGGGTGTGTGAAAGGATGTCTGTCTATGTATGTGTCCCTGTGATTGGCAGGCATCCAGTCCAAGGTGTACCCTGCCTCTCGCCCTATGCCAGCTGGGATAGGCTGCAGCCCCTGTGACCCAGAAAGGGATAGACAGTACAGATAATGGATGGATTGATCATTTTTCAGGACTTCCAAACCCAAAGATTTATAGATCTGAATAAACAACATGCTGGACACTGAAAGTTAACAAGTTAGAGCAGCAGGTGATACTTCTGTAACCTGAGAGGAAGAAACTGAAGTTTCAGTTCGCACAGAATCAAAAATTGGCCAACAGAAGATTGGAAAATGTTGGCTTGCCTGTTGAGTCTTGATTTCTGCTGATATGCGATTTTCAGGGTCAGAATTATGTGTGAACAACATGAACGTTTCCCAGGGCACCAGCAACTTATGCACATTGAATCTCACTTTGATCAAATTTTTACTGCATCCTGATGTTGGTTTGACCCTCAGCCCATCAGCTCGCTCTTGTCTTAATGCCCAAATGCTTTGGTTACTTTCATGTGAATGTCTCATATTAGCTTTAGTGAGCAGTTTAACAGGGTGTACCTAATAGAGTGATTAATGAGTGTTGATCCCACATATTAAACACTGTTTAACTCATCGTCTGTTACTTGCTGAATGTGGAACACTAATGATAGAAATGATATGATTAATGTGATGTAGTACTCCAGGGGTTTTCAACAAGCACTATTTTTTCATTGTAACAACAGGCTACTTCTGATAGAATTAAAACCGCTAGCTGCAAGATAAGTTATCGAGTCTGTCTTTTTACTTTTACTTTGCTGATTTATTAGTAATTCAATGTCAAATCCAAAAAAGGAGAGAGTGTGCCCCCTGCTGTTGCATTTATCATTTATCATTTATTTGAGATGTAAGAACTGGATCTTCAGATATTTTTGTCTCACATGAGTTGACTTTTACAGTGGTTTCCATTTCACATTATTGCTCCACTTTAAACATTTGAGGCAGCTACACAAATTCAGGGTGATATCCTACAGTGGGCAGATTACATGTTTCTACATTAGTTGGAGAATAAAGGAGAAGATTAGACACTCGTTCTCAAAATTCCATGCTGAAGCCAATAAATTGGATGTTTTAGAACTTAAAGTCAGTCCCTTGATGTAATTTATGCTTTGTAGTAGGGATGTAAGAAAATATTGATACACTAGTGTATCACGATGTTGTGTGGCTCAACACATTTAATATTTCTAGTTCAATATATACATACACTATATTGCCAAAAGTATTCACTCGTCTGCCTTCACATACATGAGCATCCAATTTTTAATCCGTAGGGTGTAAGGTGATTTTGGGCCACCCTTTGCATCTGTAACAGCTGGGAAGGCTTTCAACAAGGTTCAGGAGTGTTTATGGGAATTTTTGACCTTTCTTCAAGAAGAGCATTTGTGAGGTCAGACACTGATGTTGGATGAGAAGGCCTGGCTTGCAGTCTCCACTCTAATTCATCCAAAAGGTGTTCTATCATGTTGAGGTCAGGACTCTGTGCAGGCCAGTCAAGTTCTTCACAACAAACTCCCTCATCCATGTTTTTATTGACCTTCTTTGTGCACTGGTGCACAGTCATGTTGGAACAGGAAGGGGCCGTCCCCAAACTGTTCCCACAAAGTTGGGGGCCTGAAATTGTCCAAAATGTCTTGGTCTGCTGAAGCATTATGAGTTCCTTTCACTGGAACTTAGGGGCCGAGCCCAACTCCTGAGGAACAACCCCACACCATAATCCCCCCTCCAACAAACCTTACACTTGGCACAATGCAGTCAGACAAGTACCATTCTCCTAGAGGCCCCCAAACCCATACTCGTCCATCAGTTTGCCAGACAGAGAGGTGTGATTGAACATGCCTCGACTGCCCTAGAGTCCAGTGACAGTTTGCTTTACACCACTTTATCTCACACTTTGCATTGCACTTGGTGATGTATGGCTTGGGTGCAGCTTCTCAGCCATGGAAACCCATCCATGAAGCTCTCTACACACTGTTCTTTATCTAATCTGAAGGTCACGTGAAGTTTGGAGTTCTGTAACTACTGACTCTGAAGAACATTGGCGACGTCTGTGTGTCCTATCGCAGTACCATGCTGAAATTCACAGAGCTCCTGAGAGCGACCGATTCTTTCACAAATGTTTGTGGAAGCAGTCTGCATGCCTAGGTGCTTCATTTTACACACCCATGGCCATGGAGATTGGAACACCTGAATTTTAATGATTTGGATGGGTGAGTGAATACTTTGGCAATAAAGTGTAGCCGTCACATATGTTACTAATATAATATTTTAAACTAAAATACAATATGCAACACTATATCTACTGTATTAAACAGACTATCAATATATCTTTATTAACAGGCTATGTGCCACAGTCCTTTAAAGTAGCTGTAATCAAACCTCTTCTTAAAAAACCTACCCTAGATTCAGGCACTTTAGCCAACTACAGGCCTATATCAAACCTTCCATTTACTTCAAAGATCCTTGAGAAAGTAGTGGCTAATCAGCTATGTGACTTCCTGGAAAACAACTTATAGTCAGGATTTAGAACTCACCGTAGCACAGAGACAGCTCTTTAAGTAACAAATGACTTACTCTCAGCTTCAGTTGAAGGACTTTTCTCTGTACTTGTCTTGCAAGAAATTAGTGCAGCCTTTGACACCATAGATCATAATGTTCTTCTACAGAGATCCGAGGAATTACTCGGGATTACAGGGACTGCTTAAAATTGCTTGAGTCCTTCTTATCTAATAGATAACAGTTTTTACACATTAACAATAAGTCTTCTGTGTAAACCAAAGTCAGTTGTGAAGTTCCTCAAGGCTCTGTGCTAGGTCCAATTCTCTTCTCCATATATATGCTTCCCCTTAATGATGTCATGAGGAAACACTGTTAATTTTCATTATTACACCGATGATACTCAACTGCACGAATCAATGAAGCCAAGTGAGACAATTCAGTTATCTAAACTAGAAGTGTGTCTAGACATGAGGACCTGGATGGACATAAATTTTCTTCTTCTTGACTCAGACAAGACAGAGGTCATTGCGGTGGGCCCCCGACATCTTAGAAAAACTTTTTCCAATCATATAACTGCCCTAGATGGCGTTAGCCTGGCATCAAGCACAACTGTTAGAAATCTTGGGTTACTATCAGGATTCCTTTTGCGCACCCTTGTACTATAGCCTACCTCATAAAAGTGGGGTTTTATGAGGTACTTGGTGTCTGCATGAACATTAGACACACTGACAGACAGCAGCTCTCAGGCTGAATCAAAACAGTCTACGCAGATTTGTTGGCACCATCAGCAGCAATGTATATCACCGGCCTCTGTGCCTGCAGTTTCAGCACAGACTGGCAGCTGCTGTCTGTCAGTGTGACTAATGTTCAGGCTAATGCTAGGTACCTTATACAACCACACTTCAGAAATACTAAACTGTCCCTTAAAGATACTTGACGTTGCAGGTAGTGCCTCACAGCAAGAAGGTTGCTGATCCCGTATCAGTCAGGTTCTTTCTGTGGCATTTTCATGTTCTCTCCATGCATGTATTGGTTCTCTCTGTGCACTTTGGCGCTCATGAAGTTAATTGGTGACTCTAAATTGCAAGCGTGAATGATTGTTTGTGTCTCTATGTGGCCCTGCACACCTGGTGACTGGTCCAGGGTGTATCCTGCCTCTCGCCCAACATCAGCTGGGATAGGCTCTAACCTCCGTGACCTCGAAAGGGATAAAGGCACTGGTGGGAAAAGTACTTAACTCCATTACTTGAGAGAAAGTATAGATAATCCTGGTCAAATATTACTCAATATAAATGAAAGTTGTTAAGTCAAATTTTTACTCAAGTTAAAACACTGGAGTATCTGCTTTTAAAAACATTTAAGTATCAAAGTACATTTTTGTTTTAATATCAACATGTTATTGTATTGTTGCCACAATGAATTTACAGAACCTAATGACTGAAACAACCTTCTGAATGCACTGACCTGTTTATAAAACCTGTAGAATAAACAGCTTGTAAAATATGCTATGAAGCCTATACCTATTGAAACACCATTGAATTGACAAAAGGACAACCATTTCCATTTTCAATCATTCTTCATTTTGACAGTCTCAAACATGGACTTCAGAAATGGCCATGGGTGCTCTGGTGTGAAATCGTCATCTGTATCTGTTGTAGCCATCATTACTGCCAAGACAAACCATTATCTGAGCAATGTTGGCTCAACGTTTACCTGCCCAATCTGAGTAGCGCATGTACAAGGTACAGATACGGCATCACCACCTGAACAAATCACATGCAGATCACATTTTAGAAGAAAAAATAAATTTCATCTGTTGACTTCAAAGATATACTTAAAAGTAACAAGACTCTTCATAGAAATGTAGTGGAGTTAAAAGTACAATATTTGTCTTTCAAACGTAGTGGAGTAAAAGTCACAAATTTCTAAAAATAATAATACACTAGTAAAGTACAGATACTGAAAAAATGTACTGAAGTACAGTACTCAAATAAATCTACTTTGTCACTGTCCACCCCTGGTTAAAGATAATGGATGGATGAAGTGCTATTTATACTGGCATTTGGGTTAAATTTTATTAAAGATTATTAGAGTACACCATTTGCACTTTTCTACCCCTGTTTAAATAAACTTCTTGATAAATTACTTTAAAAACTATCTAAATAATTTAAATCACTGCTGCAGTCTTCACCTCGACTAAGCAGGGGGCGGTGATGACGCCTTTCTGTCATTGTGAGCGAATTAACAACCCACGAAGAAGAAGCAGTCAGAGGGTGGAGGAGCGTTCCGACATGGCAGACAGGTGGGTAGGCTTTATAAAGCGTTTATTTTAAAGTAAGTACACCTCCATAGCTGAATGTAAATAGTTTGAGATGCTTTTAACCAGTACTTGAGGATATTTAATGGCGGAGGAGCCCGGCGCTGTACTTTTATCCGACGGCTGCTTTTCAGGACAACCATGCTGGAACGTGCTGCTAGCTGTTAGCCTGACAGGGTTAGCTAGCTGTGAGGAGTGGTACAGTGAGGGGGCTGCTGAGTGAAATGCAGCGATTACAGCAGCAAGGAAAGGCTTCAGATTTTACAAATGGTGAGAGCTACCAGGAGATGAAATGCCCATATATCAAGTCTTAATATTGAAGTGCCCAGTGACGTTGGTTTTTCAGTAAAAGCACCTTTATTGCCTGGTTTCATTGATGTTGAAGGAATGTAAATCCTGTTTGCAGTATAAGGGCAAAAAGAGGACATTCATTTTTATCACAGATAAGGTTGTTCAACTCAGTATGTTTAAGTATTTCAAGTTAGTTCAGTAAGAGAGGAATTGAGCCTGAAAATGAGTATTTAAATGTCTACATTGAGCACCGAGAAGACAGTCTAATGAATCTTCATTTCCTCCTGTCAGGCATAGATAGATTTGGACATTTTTTTTAAAAGGTTAATGTTAGACTGACCATCACCCTGTAGAGAAGAGCTAGGAATCACAGGGTGGCTCAAGATATGATACAATATGTTACACAGAGATAAAATCCAAAATATGAGACTATGAGACTGGGATTTCAGGGTTCCCACATGCCCTGGAAAACCTGGAAAATGATTGACCAATTTTCCAGTCATGGACAACATATGGACAATGAGGAAGGAAGTGAAATGTCCTAAAAAAGCTTGAATTGTCCAAGAAAAATCTTCCTTCTACCTTGTTAGTGGACAAAAATCAAAAATAGGAAATGAAGTAAAATGTACTTGGTAACTAATGCACACTTAGCTATAAAATATGAGTAGATAACATAATGAAAGTTAAGGAATAAAATATAAAAACTCAAAACTATGGTGACAAAAAGAAATGATAAAAAATGCCAAAATGTCTGTTAGTTTACTTAAACAGTAAGTCAACAAAATATATTTAGAAAAAAGCAGAGTAAATAAAGGTAAAAAAATAAGTATAATAATAGTGAGACACCACATAAAAGCCAGACAAAAAGATAGCTAGCAGACAGTGTTCTCCCCCGAGAGTTACAAATAAATAAATCTTAAGATCAATATGATACAGTGGAGCTAGCTTGAGATATTGGTCATAAACCTTTAATCTTGTTTTTGAAAAGGCTAGATTAACCTGAGAATTGCCCACACCAATACTGTAACTTCAGTTGGTTATGTGACACTGGAATCTGTGGGTGTCTTTGCGCTATTCTATGATTCATTTGTCATAATTTCTAAGAATGTCAGAGAATGTCTGATGCTTCATAGATTTGTTACAACCATAGACTGCACATCTTGTAAATCAGACCTCTGGGGCAGAAGAGGCATAAACAAAGCAATTTGGGTAAGTGTACAAAATGTAAAGTACAATTGTAGAAAAGGACACTGGAAAGTGTGGGATCCCTAGATTTTTGATAAATGCTAAATAGACGGACCTTATGCCATGCTTTTTATAGTCTTAATGACTACTTAAAGCAGCTTTACACCACAAGGCACATTAGCCATTCACTCACTGATGTTCTAGAGTTTCTATAGCCCTTTTTATGCATCCCTGATA
This sequence comes from Cetoscarus ocellatus, assembly GCA_037902135.1. NCBI lineage: Eukaryota > Metazoa > Chordata > Actinopteri > Labriformes > Labridae > Cetoscarus > Cetoscarus ocellatus. The sequence goes on along the minus strand of JBAMNC010000579.1, from coordinate 3,265,206 downwards.
TTATCAGAATTATATCTGGGAAGTCCATCTGGGAAACTCCCTGCAAAGATGTGACGGTATCTCCTATCAGCAGGGAGTATGCCCTGCTAGACTGAGGGTCCGTCCACACGGGGATGTATTCAGGTGTATCCGCACAAGTTTTTAATCCCATTGGCGTTTTGTCCACATAGAAACGGCGTTGTGGGTGCCTGAAAATAAACATTTATCATAAATCTGAAAACACCAGCCTTGTGTTTCAGTGTTCACAACCAAATTATTGACCAACTTTCCAGTCATGGGAAACATATGGAAAAAAAGAGGAAAAGTGAAATTCAAATTTGCACGTTCCCCCAGAGCAGTCCAGCTACCCAGTGTTTCCATATGACTTTGTTGCTAGATTTAACAACCTTTCAGACCCCAGTAAGGACTTACTTTTCCCCAAAGATAGCCCAAAACTAGCAATTTTGAGTTCAAGAGTGTTGCTGTATTGTATATCGAATGAAAGGTTTTTATCTCCTCTCTGTCTCCTCTATTGAGTGACAGACATGTCCTGGAAAAGTTCTGGAAAGTAATTTTTAGAAAAGAGTGGGAACCTGACAACCAATAATGATATTTTCAGAAATGATGGTGTCATAGCCCCACCTCTCCTTAAACTGACAACAACAGAAACAATTGCAAAATACAGTGTTGCATTTATGCTGCTGAGCTTGTTTCGGCTTTAACAATGCTGTCTTTGCAGAGAATGATTTGAAAAGGAAAATCAGTTTCATGTTCTAACGGTCAGACACACCAGGACAGGGGGCCTTTAAAGTCAAGATGAGCAGTCAGCATCTCAGCTCTACTGCTCAGAGCATCTTTCTTATTCTGACGGGGGGCCCTGCTATTGGTCACTAGGTCAGGCTAAGGCCCCCTGAGATCTGAATGGTCACTCCCACATCCTTAACATGGATGCGTTACAGTTAATTAATAATTTGGCATAGCACCCTGTGTATTGTTCTGTATGAGGACCTAATTGAAAATGTTTTGAAAACGCCTAAAGTAGGGCCCCAAACCATTCCTCTATCATCTACATCACTATAAAGAGTGGGCGAGCCCTTATTCCATTTTATTATGATTCTTAGTATTTCACAAAATGCTGAGTATTACTTTGTTCAACACTGTGATATATTGCAGTTTATAACCTTTCTTAAATGTATTAAGGGGCAGAAGGAAAAACGAAAATCCAAAATCTGTAAATATTTTGTAAGAAACATATCAGAATTATCTTGCCACTAAGGTTTTATTAAAAACAGGGATTAAACTCAAACTAATTTAGATAGTTAATGGAGCCCCCTCTGCAGTGCTCAGCCTCTCTGCCAGTGATAGATTCACTGCTCTGTAGAGCTCCAGTACCGCTGTGTTTTAGCTTGAATGCTGTGTAGAACTTTAATACTGCTGTGTTTTAGCTTCACTGCTCTGTAGAACTTTAATACCAGTGTGTTTTAGCTTCACTGCTCTGTAGAACTTTAATACCAGTGTGTTTTAGCTTTACTGCTCTGTAGAGCTTCAGTTCTGCTGTGTTTTAGCTTTACTGCTCTGTAGAGCTTCAGTTCTGCTGTGTTTTAGCTTCACTGCTCTGCAGAGCTTCAGTTCTGCTGTGTTTTAGCTTTGCTGCTCTGTAGAACCCCTCCCGGAGCCACCACCTTATCGCAGTGGGAGGGTTTGCGTGCCCCAGTTACCCCAGGAGCTATGTTGTCTGGGGCTTTATGCCCCTGGTAGGGTCACCCAAGGCAAACAGGTCCTGGGGGCCCTACCCTGGAGCCAGACCTGGGGATGGGGCTCGACGGCGAGCGTCTGGTGGCTGGGCCTGCACTCATGGGGCCCGGCCGGGCTCAGCCCGAAAAGGCGACGTGGGACCCCCCTCCCATAGGCTCACCACCCGTGGAAGGGGCCAAAGTGGTCGGGTGCAGTGTGAGTTGGGTGGCAGCCGAAGGCGGGGACCCTGGCAGTCCGATCCCCGGCTGCAACTCTAGGGACGTGGAACGTCACTTCTCTGGTGGGGAAGGAGCCTGAGCTGGTGGGCGAGGTTGAGCGGTTCGACTCACATCGACACATAGCTTGAGCTCTGAAACCAGCCCTCTTGAGAGGGGCTGGACTCTCTTTCACTCTGGAGTTGCCGATGGTGAGCGGTGCCGGGCAGGGGTAGCAGTACTTATTGCTCCCAGGCTCGGGGCCTGTACGTTGGGGTTTACCCCAGTAGACGAGAGGGTAGCCTCCCTCCGCCTTCGGGTGGGGGGACGGAACCTGACTGTTGTTTGCTCATATGCACCAAACAACAGTTCAGAGTATCCACCTTTTTCAGACTCCCTAGAGGGGGTGCTAGAGAGTGCCCCTTCTGGGGACTCCCTCGTTCTTCTGGGGGACTTCAACACTCATATCAGCAATGACAGTGTGACCTGGAGGGGCGTGATTGGGAGGAATGGCCCCCCCCCCGATCTGAACCTGAGTGGTGCTTTGTTACTGGACTTCTGTGCTCGTCACAGATTGTCCATAACAAACACCATGGTCAAACATTTCGGTGTCCATATGTGCACTTGGCATCAGGACATCCTAGGCCACAGTTCGATGATCAATTTGTAGTCGTATCATCGGACTTGCGGCCGCATGTTTTGGACACTCGGGTGAAGAGAGGGGCGGAGCTGTCAACTGATCACTACCTGGTGGTGAGTTGGCTCCGATAGTGGGGGTGGATGACTGCTAGACCTGGCAGGCCCAAGCGTGTTGTGCGGGTCTGCTGGGAACGTCTGGTAGAGTCCCCCATCAGAAAGAGTTTCAACTCCCACCTCCGGGCGAAGTTTGACCTTGTGGCGGGGGAGGCAGGGGACATTGAGTCCGAGTGGGCCTTGTTCCAGGCCTCTATTGTTGAGGTGGCTGTTCGGAGCTGCGGCCGTAAGGTTGTTGGTGCCTGTTGTGGCGGCAACACCCGAACCTGCTGGTGGACACCGGTGTTGAGGGATGCCCTCAAGCTGAAGAAGGAGTCCTATCGGCCTTTTTGGCCAGTGGGACTCCCAAGGCAGCTGACAGGTACTGGCAAGCCAAGCGGAATGCAGTTTTAGTGGTTGCCAAGGCAAAAACCCGGGCATGGGAGGAGTTTGGTGAGGCCATGGAGAACGACTTCCGTACGGATTCGAAGAGATTCTGGGCCACCATCCAGCGTCTCAGGAGGGGGAAGCAGTGTGCTGTCAACACTGTCTATGATGGGGATGGTGCGCTGCTGACCTCGACTTGGGATGTCCTGGATCGGTGGAAGGAATACTTCGAAGACCTCCTCAATCCCACCAGCACGTCTTCCAGTGCGGAAGCAGACCTGGGGGACTCTGTGGTAGGCTCTTCTATCTCTGGAGCTGAGGTTGCCGAGGTGGTCAAAAAGCTCCTTGGTGGCAGGGCTCCGGGGGTGGATGAGATCCGCCCGGAGTTCCTCAAGGTCCTGGATGTTGTGGGGCTGTCATGGTTGACACGACTCTGCAACATCGTGTGGACATCGGGGGCAGTCTCAAAGACTTGGCAGACTGAGGTGGTGGTCCCCCTTTTCAAGAAGGGGGACCGGAGGGTGTGCTCCAACTATAGGGGGATCACACTCCTCAGCCTCCCTCGTAAGGTCTATTCAGGGGTACTGGAGAGGAGGGTCCGTCGGATTGTCGAACCTCTGATTCAGGAGGAGCAATCTGGTTTGTCCTGGCCGTGGAACTATTGACCAGCTCTATACCTTCCATCGGGTCCTCGAGGGTGCATGGGAGTTTGCCCACCCAGTCTACATGTGTTTTGTGGACCTGGAGAAGGCATTCGACCGTGTCCCTCGTGGGGTCCTGTGGGGGCGCTCCAGGAGTATAGGGTAGCGGACCCCCTGATACGGGCCGTCCGCTCTTTGTACGACCGGTGCCAGAGCCTGGTCCGCATTTCCGGCAGTACATCAGAGCCGTTTCCAGTGAGGGTTGGACTCTGCCAGGGCTGCCCTTTGTCACGGTTCTGTTCATTACTTTTATGGACAGAATTTCTAGGCGCAGCCAAGGCGTTGAGGGGTTCCGGTTTGGTGACCTCAGAATCGGGTCTCTGCTTTTTGCAGATGATGTGGTCCTGTTGGCTTCATCAGACCGTGACCTCCAGCTCTCACTGGATCGGTTTGCAGATGAATGTGAAGTGGCTGGGATGAGAATCGGCACCTCCAAATCCGAGTCCAGGGGAGGGTGGAGTGCCCTCTCCGGGTCGGGGATGAGATTCTATCCCAAGTAGGGGAGCTCAAGTATCTTGGGGTCTTGTTCATAAGTGGAGGAAGGATGGATTGGGAGATCAACAGGCGGATCGGTGTGGCGTCGGCAGCAATGCGGGCTCTGCACCGGTCCGTCGTGATAAAAAGGGAACTGAGCCGTAAGGCGAAACTTTCGATTTACCAGTCGATCTTCACTCCTATCCTCATGTACGGTCTCGAGCTATGGGTCGTGCTCGAAAAAACTTGACCACGAGTACAAGCGGCCGAAATGAGTTTCCTTCGCAGGGTGGCCAGGCTCTCCCTTAGAGACAGGGTCAGAAGCTCGGCCATCCGAGAGGAGCTCGGAGTAGAGCCCGCTGCCCCTGGCGGTCCTGGGGAAGACCCAGGACACGCTGGAGGGACTATGTCTCGCAGCTGGCCTGGGAACACCTCGGGATCCCCCGGGAAGAGCTGGACAAAGAAGCTGGGGAGAGGGAAGTCAGAGCGTCCCTGCTCAGGCTGCTGCCCCCGCGACCTGACCTCAGATGAACGGAAGAAGATGGATGGATGGATGGCTCTGTAGAACTTTAATACTGATGTGTTTTAGCTTCACTGCTCTGTAGAGCTTTAGCATTAGTGTGTTGTTTTAGCTTCACTGCTCTGTAGGGCTTTAGCACTAGTCTGTTGTTTTAGCTTCAATGCTCTTTAGAGCTATAGCACTCGTGTATTGTTTTAGCTTCACTGCTCTGTAGAACTTTAATACTGTTGTGTTTTAGCTTCACTGCTCTGTAGAGTTTCAGTACTGCTGTGTTTAAGATTCACTGCTATGTAGAACTTTAATACTGCTGTGTTTTAGCTTCACTGCTCTGTAGAGCTTCAGTACTGCTGTGTTTTAGCTTCACTGCTCTGTAGAGCTTCAGTACTGCTGTGTTTTAGATTCACTGCACTGTGGAGCTTCAGTTCTGCTGTGTTTTAGCTTCACTCTTCTGTAGAGCTTCAGTTCTGCTGTGCTTAAGCTGGACTGCTCTGTAGAGATTTAGCACTAGTGTGTTGCTTTAGCTTCACTGCTCTACAGAATGTCAGTACTGCTGTGTTTTAGTTTCACTGCTCTGTAAAGCTTCAGTACTGCTGTGTTTTAGCTTCACTGCTCTGTAGAGCTTCAGTTCTACTGTATTTTAGCTTCACTCTTCTGTAGAGCTTCAGTTCTGCTGTCTTTTAGCTTCACTGCTCTGTTGAACTTCAGTACTGCTGTATTTTAGCTTTACTGCTCTGTAGATCTTCAGTTCTGCTGTGCTTTAGCCTAATTTCTCTGTAGAGCTTCTGTACTGCCCTGTAATTGAAATAATGCAGAGAAAGAGGCACATACCTGGGCTCCAATCAGCATGGAACAATAGGCCTTTTTTCCACAACAGTGAGGCTTGGAATCTTTGCACATAAAATTAGACACAGATTGAGCTGTTTTCTTAGCTCATGTAGATTAAGTATTCAGCTTTGACAAGCGAATCATTTCAAGTTTTGGATGGTTAATCAGCAGCGTTATCTCAGAATTAGCTTTCTGAGATCACGTCTTATGTCCCTTAAAAGTCCAGAAACAGTCCGCATGGCATGTTTAAATGCCACTGATACATTCCTTTGTGTCTTGCTTATGCTGCCATGTTTGATTTACTAACTCTCTTCTGCGTGATGAATGTCACGTCTGCTGACTTACCTGTAAAAAGGGCTCTGCAGCACTATTATGTGGACTTAAGTAATTTATTTAATAGATACAGAATCTAAACTTTATTAAATGTCGGAAATTAATATATCAAAACAATATTGATACTTGGTGGCTGTGAATCAATAACTATTGCCACACCTAAAATCATTATACTGTGGTGTATCTGTAGTCTGTAATGATAATTTAAAGATATCATCTGATGGCCTGTGAGGCTGTTAGGCAGGAAGAAGGTTTGAGCTCGATATTAATGCATTTTATTTGTTTTTGATCGGAGTAAATAATGCTGTTCATGGTCTCGAACCTTATAAGTCATCTACACTTCATCAAATTGGCATCCATTGAACTCGTTAGGTTGTTATTTTAAGAAAAATGGAGTGGTTTATTGTTTTCACTTTACTGGATCCTCATCAGTCTGTGCTCTGAAGCAGTGGAACAGCACTTTATTGGCTTGTGTTCTGTTGTCACGCATGAACAGCTGCCACATAATAGATGTCAACATCTGTGTCCTCTATAATAATATGAATGTACAGGCCAGTCCTTGTGAATCCACATAAAAGCAGTTTGTCATGACAATAAACTGAATCACACTTCACTTAGAAGAGGGCAGAGTTAAGTGTTTGACAGGTTTTTGCTTTAGGTCTTGTGTGATCTGTGATTTTGTTCCTGAAATAAACTGTCTTTTCTATTATCACATGACTTTTCTTTCTGGTCAGCTATGAGATACATGATCTGGTTTCAAAGTTAAGATCAGGCTCAAAAAATCCAGCCCAATTTTCCAGCCCAAACCTAATCCAAACCTGACATTTTTTTAATGTTCTGGCCTGAATAATTGCAATTGATTTTTGGGTGCTTGTGTTGTACTTCCTTTCAGATGTACGTCCCTTTTGTTCAAAAAGTTTTGCTAAATTAAAGTGTAATATTGTTTAAGACTTTAAGCATATAGTCCCAGTTGTTAAATGGCAGAAATCCATTCAGATGAGACCTAACATGCAAATCATAGAGGCACACGTTGTTTAACCAAACAAATTAAAGTTGCTCCATATCTTCTTTCCTCTGCACTGTGATAGCATTGATTCTCCAGATAAGTTTTGCCCTTTGGCATCCTCAGGCCACTTTATAACCTGTTTGCTGTGTGATGAACTGCTGCACAGGTGAAGCTACTATTTGTGTACTGTATGTATTATGGTTTAAAAGGATTGCTTGCTAAGTAGACGTTATTTAATGATTATCCCCATAGCTTGTTCCACCTCAGTCTAAAGGTGCGTTCACACTGAACGCAACTTGAAGACCAAGATCATGTCGCTCATGTCACGTTGCGTGTCCATATAAAATACTCATTTTGTTAGTGACATCATGCCTGCTTGAGTTTCACTATGATTATATCATATCATATATCATAAATTTGTATAGGTTTTTCTGACATTATTTCAACTGTATCTTTTTCACTCATCTACCAACAGCTGATGGCCGTGCAGCAGCATTTTCTGTTAGCTGCACCGCAAGTGGGGAGTTCTCTGCGGTCCTGTCTTCCTCGACCCCCTGAGTCATGTTGCTGCTCGTCTCTCGGGCTGATAGATGGGTTGAGGAAGGACAGGACCACAGAGAACATCACTTCTGTCGAATAAAGTGGAACTAATGTACTCACTAACTAATGTTCCCACACAGACATGGATTGTCACTCTAATGTTAGCTGGAATAAAAACTTGTTTTTTACTCTCACTGTCGTTGTCTGTGTCTCCAGTACAACGTAAGCGAGGTACAGCTAACACAACAACTTCTTCACTGGCCCCCCGCTGACCCGCTTCTTCCTCACTCCTTCTTTTCCCCTCATTTCCATCCTGCAAGCCTGTGCTCAAAATGCCGATATGGCAAAACATCGTCACGCTCGCCTTGGGGATACGTGTATCAATATTCTGTATTCTGCAGAATCAATACGGCCACAATGTTTTGACAGTTATTGTCAATATGCTTTGGGTAATGTTAACAACGGCACAGTTCAAAGTAGAAGCCAAGCTACATGATGAAGCACATGTTCCAAATCTGACCTTAGGTGTACCATCTTTGAGGAGCTGAATTTAAGTTTTTTAAGCTGTAGAATCATTTAAAACTCATCCTTGCTCTTTTTCTTCTTGTAATAAAAAACAAAACTTGTTGGGAATTCTGATAAAAGCATAGTCAGTGTTCACAATTTACATGTATTGGGATACATATCGTATCGTGACCTCAGTGTCAATATACGTATCGTATCGTGAGGTTGCTGGAAATACCCAGCCCTACCACAAACCTTTCCATGTTTTCTGGCACACATCCACTGCAAAATAGACGCCAACACACCCACACAACGCTGATTGGCTGTCGCAGCACAGCCACATGTGACGTTGCCTGAAAAGGTCACATTTTTCAACATGGACACACGACTGAGCAACTCGACCTGGTTGCGTTACAAAGTGACCCGGTAGCACAACCAGGTCTCCCAAGTTGCGTCCTTCACGTCGCGCGAGGGCAGTCCCCGTCCCATCACAGCTGTACATTGACTTTGCATGGAAAGTGGTCGCCCACATCGCGTTGGTAGCATCCCGTCTGAACGCACCTTATATTAAAAAAAGCAGGAACAGCACAACCCGACCCAAGTGAACGGGGGCAGGTCTCTGCCTGACTCAGGCTTCTGACCATGGGCTAGTGTTCAGGCCCTGCCCGGGCTTGGGGAGGAAATCTAACCTCTATTCCGTACGCAGAAGTGTTTAATGAGGTGAATAATGAGGTGTTTCTCATCTCTGTGGTTCCTGCAGACTCTAAAGGTTTGGCTGATAAGCAGTTTCTAAGTGCTTCACGACCAAAACTAAAGGTGCCTCAATAGTTTTGGTGCAAATCAGTGTTGGAAAATTTTTGAGAGAAATAAACGTGATCCGTTGATCGAAATGAATGCCTGTAAACACAGATACCATTGATCACCTGTGGATTAACCTCATGTTTACTCATGGGCACCATCCGCTTGTCTGCTGCTCCTGATGCTCCGTCATCTTCTTCAGTAAACTGTAGCAGAGTCAAAACTTTCTCTTCAGTCCCTCAAGCTCCAAACATGGATCCAGTGTCTCAGTCTGGACTGAAATGAATGGAGAGACCAACAGCATAACAGCTAGCCAGTTAGGCTAAACGAGTGCAGTGTTTGGTGATGCATTTGAGGTCCAGTTGGAAACATTGGGTCGCTCTCAGGTTGGCTGGTTAAAATGACAAAGTTAAGAATATGATGTGTTTAAATGTATTTTACAGAGTTGAAGATTTAGATTTTTGCTGAACCTTGGATAAATAAAGTTGAGTGGGGATGAGATTTGTTGTCCTGGCAATATGAAATAATTACATCACTGACATCATTTTACTGAGATAATATTTATAAGCCCACTGCCTTTTATTTATTAAACTATTTTAATTCGTTTTTTTTGGTTGCTTTTTTTTTTAGTTTGTGTTTTTTTGCTTTGCTTTGTTGAGCCATCATTTGACCAGTTATTAAAAACAAACAAACCAGAAACATTCAGTGTTGGCCGAGGACAGCCTGATTTGGACATCCCTAATTTAAACATAATTTTGGTCAGTTGCAGTTGAGAACATGCCCACAGGGAAATATTAAAGGTAGAATCTAACCTTCTCTCTACTTTGGATCTTTCTCCACAGCCCAGTGTCTCTGCTCTCAGTCCATCAGAAGATCCCAACATGGCTGGTGGTTTCTCCTCATTGACCCTCCTCTCCGAGTCCAGCTCGGTCCTCTTCTGTTGCTGCAAACCTCATCTCTGTCTGCACTGTGGGATGAGGTAGTAGGTTGTATAGTTTTAGGGTCACACCCGCACTGGGAGATAACTATTCAACCTACTGTCTTTCTCAAAGTGACAAACACCGTCAGCATGAGCCTGTGTCCTCGATCAAGATCATTCTGATATTAAAGGCGATTATTCTCCCGTCCCTCACACAGAGTGAGGTAGTAGATTGTATAGTTGTAGGGCGGTGATTTTTGCCCTGTTTTGGAGATAACTATACAATCTATTGCCTTCCCTGAGGGGTGACAAAGCTGCACTGACTCAATCCAGCTACTCTTCCTTTTTAGGCATTTTTTTAATCTATGAAAACTTTTCTTGAAAGCCTTGTTGACTTTTCTAAGCAGAACAGCTTGGTTAAAATTATTTCTACTTCTGTGTGATCATTTTAATAAATGATAACCATATTTGTTTTCTTTGATAGGGCTGGGGAATTCATTGAATTTTGGTTTCAATTATGGCTTATGACGGTTATCAAAATAAGATAATGGTGATTAAAGGATTATTGATTAACACATATAATGCATTTGTCATTATTCATCAATTTTACATCTTAGTTTAATGTACTGGTGTTTTAATAACAATAAATGCATTTGATACACAAATGTAAAATTAGAAGGTAATGTGTCGTTATCATGATCTCTATCCATCAAAATAATGATAGATTTTTTGCTTAAGAAACTTGTGTCGTACTTAATCATATATACGGTATCTTAAAAATATGTCTGCTTTACTAAAAAACTTGGGATAAAACTGATAACCATGTTTTAAATTGATATTTTTTATCCATTTCAGTAAGTATGCACAATATTATTGGTACAGTATTGGTATCAGCCTAAAAGTTAATTATTGGTTTCGGTTGATATCAAATTGTGTTGATTTTTACAGCCGATATATTGGCCATACATATCAAGCATTGCTAGCCAGGAATATGGTTCCACATCACTCCAGTCAATATGCAAGTGTCATCCAAGGCTTCCTAAATGCTTTGTTTTAAGGCAAGAATACTTCTGAACTACTGATCATTATTATTACTTTATGCTTGTTTTGTATTCTGTTATAATGCATCGATGGGCCGGATGGCAGGAACTAACACTGCAACTGCAGCCTCAACTAGTGGCAGGAGGCTAGATTACACAACATTTAACGGACTTTGGTCTGCCTCACTAAGTGCAGTTTGAAAGTAAACCAAACCAAGAGAAAAATAAAAACATTGCAACTTCACCCTCAAACTGAGTCTGCCAAATTATAGGTGAAAGTGACCTGACACAAACAGACTCACACTGCAAGCAACAAGTCAGTATCTGTAAAGTCAAGTCTTTTAGTTTTTGACTGAAAAAATATCAGTATCGGCAAAATTAAGATCAGAAATATTACCATATCAGATATGGGCAAAATGCAATATCAAGCATCCCTACATTTGAGTTTGATTTGGCATTTGTTTCAACCTTTTTTTTTAATTAAAAGAGAGGCTCATATCATATATATTTTAATAATCTTACAACTATAATAAATTCTTTGTAGAGTTTAACTATGTGAAGTTTCCATATCAAATAAGTAGGAGGGTTTATTTGCAGTAATCCGATCATATATATATATATCACCGGGATATACAGGGATGATGTCAAAATATCATGATATAATCAAATAATTAAGGCAAAAATTAATAGCAATTTTACTGAAGTTGCAATGTGGCCCTCTGCAGCTGTCAAATCACAGGAGATGCATCAAATATGTGCCAAAATATCATTTAAATATTTTTTCATATAGGTCCTCTGGCTTATATATCGCACAAAGTTGAAAGTAATTCACTTCAAAATGATCAAAGTAAGTAATAGCAAGTCAATTTTTTCCAAAATCATGAAGTCCTAACTTCAGTCATGATACAATAAGCAGAGTGATACCTCACTTTTTCCTTAATTGTCTTATTTTAAAAATATTTGATGTAACAGAGATGGAGAGTCAAAGGCTTAGTGCCTGCTGCCAACTAGTGGACAATAGCTGAACTACAACACAGCAAATGTCCCAAATTTCAATAAATTATTGTTGCATCAAATATTAATTTTGCACCATTACTCAAATGTTGTTATATTTTGCAGTATGCTGGTGTGTCGATAGTTGATCACAATCCTTCAAATAAATGAGGCCTCAGGTTATTAAAAGGTGAAAGCAGCTTTGTTTTATTAAATCTTTTAAAAATATAATCTGCTGTCTTCTTCAGTGAAGGAGAAACAGTTTTTTTATTTCTTATCAGAACAAAGTTTTGTTCCATCTCTTCATTATTTAATCTCCCACAATCAATTGTTGACTTTTTTCTTTTTCAATAAAAAAAGGATCAAACACGCGGTTTTATTTTTTAACCCAGCCTTTGATGTATTATCCCAGTTTTATTGTAGATTTACCTGGTGTTATTTGTAGTAATGTTCTGTTTTTTATCTGTCTGTCACTTTGGTTTTATGTTTGGGACTTTGCATGTAAGTTAGCATTGTGCTAAACCTGGTATATTTACACTAACATTGTACAGGCTTCCATCATATTGTAAATTCATTAATATGACCTGTCCCATTCAAGTAAATGATAAATAACATAAATAATGAGCGCACACTCAGCAGTTGTGAGAGTAAGTTCATAACTACCTTCTTGGTACTCTGATATCTTTGGGTGCAGCGTCAAGCTTTGTTGAGCCATCTTACTCAAGAAAGCCTGCCTGTGTTGAGCTTGTTTAGTGGTTTACTCTCAGCTAAATGTTTCAGAGTAAAAACACGTTTTCAGTTTCTTTTTTTTTTGAGCTGTGTGATTAAAAATGGGATGAATATTTTGAACTGTGAGTAAAAGGTTGGTGTTAATACCAGACTACTTCTCTTGGTCAAAATTTGAAAAAGAATCAAATGAACTGAATATAAATAAAATCTGGCTGAAAAGGGAGTAGCTTTCAATTATTTCAAATGGGAGAGAGTCCAGCAGCAACAGATTTTGTCTAACTCAGTGTAGTAACTTTTACCAAGGAGGGCGGGGCTTAACGGAGGATCTCTTCCTGGAAAGGGTGGAGTCTGACAAAGGTTCACTTAAGCCAAAGTCTGAAGGCCACCTACGTTCACATTTATGTAAATTAGCCTTTTTAACCCCTAACTACTTGGGTTCACTGGAGTCCAGGAGCAGTAACATTCACTTTGTTTAATTATATCTTTATATACAGCATATACTCAACAGATCTTCCTGGGAACAACTGCCTACAGTGTCAATCTGTAGGGGGCTTCAGGTCAAACATATCCTTTACAGACTTTTTTAAAATTAAGCCATGAAGTGCAGTGTTTCAAACAGCAATTTGTATTCATTAATTAATAATTGCTGATTTTCTGTCCCATATTTTAAAATGAACAACAGTAGTGGTAGACCTCCAGTGATAACTTCCTGTGTTTCTCATGATCAATCAAACATGCCCATGGTCTTCTTCTCTTGTTAACTTGACGGGAGTGTCCTATCAGCAGCAGGCAATGATCAACAAGAGACGAATGAGTAACCTTTCAAAAGAATAAACATGGAAGTCAGAGTAATGTGATGTGGCCCTTTGCAACATCTGAGACAAAAGTGGCACAAATGACTTAATGGAGCAAAATGTCTGGAAGAATAAGTGTAATTTAACAAACAGTTTATGCTTTAAGTATCTTTACATGTTTGAATTTTTTTTCCAAATAGTCAAAGAACCACAACAAGATTCAGATTCTAAAAGATTTGCTCATCATTGTTTTGGGTGTAACTTGAACAAAGTTCTTTGGCTTTTGAATTTGGTGATCATTTTTTATTTTTGGCTCGATGGTTGTACAACTTTTAAAACATAAAAGCTGACATCAGTATAAATATTCTGACAGCCTAGTTGTCCTTAATTTTTTTTCTTAGTTTGCCACTAAAGGGCTGGGATTTTACATGCATTATTACAAAAGAAATCCAGTCAGACAGAAAATAACAAAAGTGCCCTATAGTTACAAGGGTAACATTGTTACAGTATTTTATTAGCCTGTAAAATATGGCTTAAATCTGCAATGTTGGGGGAAGGGAGAATTGTAAATGTAAACTTAAAAAAAGAAGAAAAAAAAACATAAAAACAACGTAAAAAAAAAAAAAACAGTCTCCTTTATTTTGTGGTTATCATTTAAGTAGAACGTGAAACAGAGGAGCAGTCATGTAATTACAAAGTTGTGTCAGCAGATGGGGCTACAGTCATTTTACTTACTCCTCCCTTTTGTGGACTAAAGATGATGGTGGAGTCTGTGCATCTCAGAGGAGAAATGATAAAAAAAACATAATGTGATTCTGACTTAATGTTTTGGACACAAAACCTACTGTCAATAAAGTCACAGCAGGGCTGCATGAACAGTTTTATAGAGATTAAAAAGGATGAATGAAATGAATTTGGTCTCTGATTTGTCAGTTTGTTTAAAGTCAAACATGTTTAGTTTTTTTGAGATTGGACAAATACGTAATTGGGACACAAGCATTCAGGTTTAAACCACTTTACTGAAAAATACATCTAACCTAAGGAATCAAAGTTAAGATTTATTGGTTTGAGACATTGCCTCCATTTCTTTTCCTGAAAAAAAAAGAAAAAGAAAAGACAACAGTTTGTCAGTTTATCTACTGACCAACAATCCTTGTGAAAGAAAACTAAAAGAACATTTTTTTAAAAGCAAAATTGATTTATTTTTCCAAACAGTGCAAAATTAATGGGAATAAACAGTAATAAACCTGTAATTAACAAACTTGATGGTTGGCATTTAACAAGGATTTTGAGTATGGTTGAGGAAAATACAGTATATTCAAGCACAATCTTGACTAAAAGAATAAGATTTAATAAAGTATACTTGAGAGTATCTCTGTTATTCCTCAATCACATGCACATATCACACTGTGACTGCCCACTACATGCACTGTGCTCCTCCATCACATGAACAGATTATTCTAGAATCCTGGACTATTGAGGCCACATTTTTGAGTCCAGAGCCCCACATTATCTCACTGGCCCATAATGAATGTGATTGACTGAACAATCATCCAACCACCTGCTGGATATGCTTTTGAAAGGTTCTTCCCATTCCCAAACACTATAAACCCAAGACTATAACCAAAACTAAATTAAAAAGTGCTGTCAATATTAACACTGGTTTAAGCCCTGTTGTGTTTCATTAAAACAGCTGTGGCACACCACTGTTTCAGTAAGACTAAAACTCCCTCACACAGCACACGTGCAGTGCATACGGCCTCATTATTTTCCTTGACAACAATCCCTAGCTGGCATGATCATTATTATTGAGGAATCGAACATCCAGCTGCGTCCATATATAAGGCTTTAATTGAGAATAGCACCACTTCATATTAACGGTGAGTTTATGCCCATTGCACTGAGAAGCTCTTTTTTCACCTCTCATGTCTTTGCTCTTGTTCTGCTTACAGTGTTCTGCGTTGCTAAAACACCAGCATGATTGTTCTGAGACAAGCTTAAAAATCCCTCTCCTCATTGACTCTGCCGTGATCACAATCTGGTGTCTTGGAACAAAAGGATGACATGAGTCAGACGAGGAGGAGAGGAAAGTACGTCTTCATGTCTGCCGGTGCTGGCTGAGTGCGTTTTGGACTCGGGGGTGGGGGGTCAGGCGCATATCATTGGTTTTGTTTTTCGGAAATATGAATTAAAAGATAATAAGGTGATGAGAAAAGACAACAAATACACTGTCATGGTATGTTTAAATAATTAACATGTGGCAATGAGCTGCTGCTTCAACAAACAATAACCTCGAACATTAATCATGATCATTTAAAACATCAGTGTTTATTAGTTTGTTTCGAGTCAAAGATAACATTGGTAAAAGCCACTATGGTCCAGAGGTATTCATACTTTTCTCTATTTGTGACGCAGCAACTTGATGGATTACTTTTTAAAGTAAGTTGCTAACAGCACTGATCTGGTCACAAAGACAGGCAAGTCATTTCAGCAGCTGTAAAGGCTCATGTTGTCTGCGGTTAACGTGATGCAGACACTGCAAAAAAGAAGAGACTTTGGGTCCAGAGATAGAATGATTTTGTTTTTCTGGTCAGATTTTCAACTTCTTCTACATACTGGTGCTTCAAAATGTCACTGAACTATATTTAAAACACTAACACTGCAGTATTTTTGCTTGTGGGATATTTGTTACATTTCTATTTAAAGCAAACTTCAGTAACACTTTCTATGGAGCCATTCATAATAATGCATTAAAGCTCATATTCATCATCGGCATTGTTTCCTAGGGTTTCATCAACTGTTTCGGGTCTACTGCTGCATTCCAGTTGTACTGGGAAGTAAGGATTTCCAAGTTCTGAGTGGTATTTTTTTTTCTGGAACACCCCCTGAGGTCAGAATTCCTTACTGGGAAGTCAGGGGATCCTCCCCACCCTCAAGTTGACAATCGAAGATGGCTGCCCCCAGTGTAAACAGTTATTAAGCTCCTGCAATATTCCGTTCATTAGCACTTCTGACTAGTGTTTGTCACACTAAATCAGCCGTATACATAGTATTGTTCGATGTTTATATGTAAAAATACTGCTATAGAGTTATTTACATTCTTCATGTGGTATGTGGGAATTACAACGCAGGGCGTGCTAACAACGGCTAACAATAGCCTGGTGGATCAGTGAGAATTTTTTTCTGACTTTATAACTGGAACGCTGTTAACTCGGACATGATGTCAGTCCCACTCTTCTCTTCCCAGTTCCGATGGAAATGGAACGTAGCATTCATTTCATACACTCTCATCCAGGTGACCCAGCCGAGGGGTAATCAAGCCTCACAGGTGTCCATGTAGTGCTACTCTACCCACTCCTCACCTCCCCTGATCCACAACCAAAGCGAGGTGAACACTTTGCATCTCACCTCGATTAAGTCACACCTGGTTCTTCACCCATTGTGCCGACAATCCTTCACCAGCGTACTTGGACCTCTTCCTCTCATTGGCCTCCTCAATACGGTCCTCCCAGTGTGCTCCAAGAGAGCAACCTGCTGGGAGGATGCTGGGATCAGCACTGGACCTGGCCTGAGTGCACATGGCTCACTGTATTGGAGTGCCTCCCTGGTACAGCTCACCTTGAATTCCTCATTCAGGCTGCTGATTCAGAGCTAAAGCTTGTTGTTCTTCTTGCAGGGTGATGCTTCTCAGGCTCTGAGGTAGACCCAGCCGTTTCTACACGAACTTACTGACTCCTCTGAAAGCCCTCGATCCTGGAGATTGGCACCTTGTAGACCAAGAGGGGGCAGAGAATGTTTGGGTGGATGCCATGTTGGTATATCCAGGCCTTAAACTTGCCTGCACTGTAGCTGATTTTTGTAAACTTAATATTTACTACTTACAGTAAAAAAAATACATACAGTAAAATGCTATAAATAGCAATGTTTTGACGGAAAACATACTGATTTTAGTAAACTTAACAGCATTTTACCATAAAATCCAGTTTACAGTTACCTACTGTAAAATGTCTATAAATTAAATGACTGAAAGAGCAATGCACCATTTTGCCCAGAAAAACAGACCAATAGCAGGCAAATGTTTTTTTTTTTTTTTAATAATAAATGTGATTACTTGTAGTTTATTGGATGAAATTTGATATTTGTGATTTTTTTTTCAAAATGATAGCTTTCTAATAAATGACAAGTAGAATACTTAAAGATATAGTAATATAAATTAAAATACTGCAAGTTCACTGTAATTTAAAATGCATAGAGTAAAATACAATAAGGATGCTGTTTCTAAAAATACAGTGATTCTGCTGTAAATTTAAACACAGTAATGATACCTTGATAAAAATACAGTAGTTAGCCTGTTATTGAAAATACAGTAATTATGCTTCAAGTTAAAATAGGGTATTGTTACTGTAAAGGTATTTACAGTAACTTGCTGGCATGTTGTTGCCAGTAAGTTACTGTAAAATTTACAGCATCCTTTGTACAGTGCGGTAGGCCTGATTTGTCCACTCTTGCAAGCCAGGCTTTCAGCTCTTGGTTGAATGGATAGCTGCTGTGTCCCTCAGGCTGCAATCAAAAATCTAATAAGATATTATAATGCACTTAAAATGCTATATAATCAAAGTTATTACTACTCTTGTTAATTTGTGGTTCTTAATAACAGTACTTATAATTTTTTTTTTTATATAACTAGTTACGAAGAGTGAGTTTTAGGGTGCATTTAGGTAAAAGACATTATAAACATCTGTAATGGTTTAAAACAATAAATCTGACACACAGTGAAGCATCTGTTATCTGCATATTCACAGCTTATTGATGTATTGTCGTATTCACTTCAGGTGCGACAATGTTCCTCTCAACTCTTTTATTGATACTTTTGATTCACTTTTTAACATGTCACACTGACTTAAGAACATAAATTGTGATTATAGTGTAAACTCCTGCTGCTCAGTCTATTATATTATGAACACTGACTTCTGCCACGTATTTTTAACATTGTGTTAAAAATGTGTTTTAGAACACATGACAATTATTTCAAGTCCTGTGATATGACTGTACTGTCACTGATTTTTGTTAACTAAACAGCATTTTACCATAAAATCTACAGTTTCCTGCTGCAAAATGTCTACAAAATGAATTACTGAGGAAGGCAATGCAGTAAATGTTTCACATTTTTGAGTTTGAGTTGAGTAAATGTATTTTATTGGATAAAAAAATATGTATGTGATTTTTTTAAAACAAAATTATATCTTGCTATTAAATGATGAGTAAAAAAGTTACAGATATAGTCAGATATAATAAAAGTTCACTGCAATTTAAAATGTATTAGACAAGTTGTAATATAAAGTACAGCAATGATACTGTAAATGAAAAACATTAAGGATGCTGTTTTTGAAAATACAGTAATTATTCTGTAAATTGAAAAACAGCAATGATACCTTGAATAAAAGTACAGTAACAAAACAATTATAGCAAATACAGTAATAATGCTGTAAACTGAAATACAGTTATGCTACTGTAAAGACATTTACAGTAACTTACTGGTATCTTCTTGCCAGTAAGTTACTGTGAAATTAACCACAACCTTTACTGCACAGTAAAAAAAAATGCTAAATCAATCAGCTCTTAGTGCTGGCTCAGAGACAGTTCCTCCTGGCCCTCGCAGATCAAGTGCTCTGTAACATCTGTTCATCCAGCTCACTTTCTCGTTAATTTAAAAGAGCTGTTCAAAAGACTCGACTCATTTGAGAACGTCACATCTCTCGTGAAACCACCGCAGAAGTGGATCAACAAAACAAAGCCTTTAGAGGTAGAAGAAAATAATGTGAAGATAATATGAAGACAACATAATGTAAAGGAGTCACAGCAAGCACACAGGACCATCTAGAGTTGCTGAAGAGTTTATTTAATGACTGTAGGCAGAGACAGGCTAGCACTACCCGTTGCTCCAGCATTTGAGCTAAGCTAATTAGCAGGTGGAGATCTTTGTCTGTCTCTTTCTTGCATGCACAGTTGAAAGAATGGTGTCTACCTGCTTGTCATGGACTCGGGAGTGAGGCAAGACACGAAAACAACAAAAATGTTGGAGTGTTCCTTTAAATGTAGTAAATGGCCTCCAAATGAATCACCGAAACCCATGATGTGATTTGAAACAGCACCCACTAGCTTGGCTGTAATGAACTTTGCAACAACCGACCCTGGTCTCCCCCACAGCACGATGGCGTCATATTTAACTGATTAATAGCTGGAGAGCATCGCTTGATATTAGATTTGGTGGAGCCTCAGAGGAATTAATAAGTCAGTGAATCTGTGGGAGGGGCTTCACTGCAGTGAAATAAAAGGACAGCGTTCATTGGTGGTCTCCCATCCATTAATTGGGCAGGAATGCCCCTCCCGACCTGGAGTCAGAGCACGCGCTACTGTGGTGAACATTTTTTACTCACAGGGACGGATGAGCTGAGCGTGTACCTGCAGGCTGAGAGAGAGAGAGAGAGAGAGAGAGAGAGAGAGGCAGATCCTGAGCTGAACACGCCCTGATAGAAAAGGTAGACGCTCTCAGAGGCTGAGCAGTGAGAGCCCAGCTGCCTACCTGTAAACAAACAGCCCCAATGCTCCCGCACAGGCTCACACCGCCGCGCAGCCGCCCAATGATCCACCGGGACCAGCTCACTTTCTGCACCGACTTTGGTTTGGCTCCAGGACTTTTATCCCCGCGCGCGGCCCGGAACACCTGGACGGCCGCCGGGACTCGGTAGACAGATCCGGCTACAGAGCAGCGATCCACCGGCGGGCTGAGCACCATGAGCAGGAAGACGCGGCGCTGGATCTTCCACTTCTTCCTCTGTCTGGGAATTTTATACCTGAAAATAGGGTGAGTTTTGGAAGTTTGGGGATGTTCCAGATTGGCTTTCTGCTCCCACATGTGGAAAAAAATGTTCAAAGGTGATCCTGGGAGAACTGCGCCTGATTTTAAGACCAGGAGGATTTATAGTCCTGTGTAGGGATGCACCTTTTTCCCCCCCGATAATCAATACGCTTGAATAAAAAGACTTTAAAAGTATACATTTTTCTTTTATTTCAGCCAGCACTGATGCTGAAAATGTAAGATTAAAGATCATTTGTTTTAGATTAAGATTCAGGCTAAAACAAATTGAATGATAGCCTACTATTCCTGAGTAAATATAGAATTATTAGTAATATAGCATTTAAAGTAATTACAGTGTAATAGTCCCAAAGGTACACAATATGCAAAATGAAGACTACTTTTAAGTAAGGTTGTGTGATAAACTGCTAATGTATCATTAATGTGATATAAACTCTCTCAATAAGCACATCAAAACAGTCTGAATTTATTGCAAATTAAAAAGAAATATAATCAAGTCAAGCTTCATTTGTGCCACTTTTTGTCCAGAGAAAGAAGCATTTTCTGATTTCTATTAAATTCAGGAGAATCACAGTACAGCCACAAGTGTTGTATAAAGGTAAAGAGTAACACAGGTGTTTTAGCTTTATATGCATTCTTGTCTTTTTTATTTATTACAATTCTTTATCATTAATTCAATATTTTTACAGTATATTTTTGTCATATTATGTAGTGCTTCTTTTAATCAGTGTTAGGCAAGTTACTCCAAAGTTTAATACTCTATGAACAACTTATAACTCCTTAAAATGACTTTACATATCACTCTGTATTCAAAGTAATTAGCCTGCATCAGTGAATAGGGGGGATTGTAACAGGAGCCAATAACACACTCAATTTCTCCCACAAGAAGTAAACTGTAATGATATTGCAATATTTCCCCGCTTCAGTACATAATACAGTGCTTAACACATGTGTAAGACCACCTGCCATAAAAATGAGAAAACATAAATATTTTAGAAATATTTTTAAAAAATTGTTTAAAACTGAAAATGTTATTGTTACTTATTGTTATCATTTTGAACAGGAATGAGGAATTTCAGACTGAATTCACCTTTTTGGACCCAAATCTGAGCCGCTCACTAGACTTTTCTAAGAAGTAAGCAATTGATAAAGAAAAACGTTTAATTCAACATTATTTTCCTGTTCAGCAGTGCAAGTAAACAACTATAGTTTGACGTCTTAATCAAGAAATAATATTGTGCTTTATTATTTTTTATGTATTTTTTTTGTAAAAGTAAATATGAAAATTCATGGACAACAGTATTAATATTTTTTTATATCATTAAAAATATCATTTTGGTTAAAGAACTTCTACATACTGGTGTGTGAACCATTACAGAAACAAAAAAAGGATTTTGGTAAAAACCAATACTGTTAATTTTTTGCAGCTGTGGCATAAACCTTTCATTGGTTTTGATCTAATAAATGTGTTAAGCACTGAATAGTGGGATTTTTTAAGGAAACTGTCAATTGCTGTTAAAATTGGTATTTTAGGTTAGTTTCTATAAAACCGGGTATATGTTCTGTTGTGGACTACAGCCCTCTGAAAGCTATTTAATGTACACATTTTCTAAAAGGCTTTATTAGACTCGTTTACAGTTGTGTTACTTAATTCCTACATTATCAACCATCTCTGGCAATGTTTCAAGAGGATTCTCCTTCAGTATCTCTGTATTTTAAAACCAGAAAAGAAAGAGCCTTAATGAATGCACTTTAGTATGTTCACTTAAGATGTTCGATGAATTTTAAAATGATCATAACTAAAAAAACATAAACAAAGTAAAAGCTCAGCCATGTAAAACACTCCTTGAAATGCACCACTGCTGCATCTGTGAAGAGTGTCAGTTTTTGTGCATACTGGACATTTCATGTGCAGATGTCACAGAAACTCTGCATGCAGCATGATCTTTGTCTGGGTTGGTTCTGAGTTTGGGTTTCCATCAAACCACGTATTTGGTAGCATGATGCTTTGAGTGGCGGACAGTGCATGTCTTGGTATGTGACTGTTGTGCATGTGATGTTAAAACAATACATTGTCCGGCCCTACGTTAGAGCATTCATACTTTGTCTGCACATGCTCAGTATAAGACTCTTTCTCCTTAAGAGTGAGCAGGTTCACTAAATCATAGCTGGAGTTACAAATGAAAGATAATTTTTTATGTTTATTTTCTATTTAGTTATATTAGTTCAATTATCGACAGACAGATTTTATAATGGCTGCCTGATTGGGGCTAGTTGTACCACCATGATCAGGGGCAATCTTAATATTGATATTTAATTTAAAATAGCCATGCTTTACTTTTTTGTTGCCCATACATGTTTTAAATGTTACATAATTAAGACACATGTTTAATGAAATTAATACATTCAATTATGCATCAAAGTCTATTTTCTAATTTGACAAATGTTCTCATTATGTTGTAATATAAAAGTATCTATATGTACTTTTTCACTCAAATGACCCATTTTGAATCTCTTACATCAAGGGATGGGAAACAAAAAAAGATTCCAGTTGATAATTGTAAACAACTTGCTAAAGGATTAATATCATTTGTCTTTTTTGCATTACAATTCCCTTATTGATTCCCTCCTCCTCGCTCTTCATGCTTTGTAAATCAAAGACATCACACTCTCATCCGAGGCAAACTTCAGAAATAATGACCAAAAAAGTCAAAAGTCATCCAGACAGGAAACTAAAGTGGTCAAAGTTTGTGTCTTAATTTTTGGAAAAAAAAAAAAAAAAATTAAAATAAATAAATAAATAAAATAAAGAGAGCATTGGATATCAGGAGTGTAATGTGTTTGACATTGTTACCACTGAAAACTTCTCATGGCCAACTTTTGCCCACACAAAAAATCATCAGTAAGGAAATCATTAAACAATCAGACTGTCAAGCAGAATCATAAATGGCATTGGTGTCAATAAATCTTACAAACTCTCATCTCTTGTTACAATTTCCCCCACTGTGGAGGGAATTGTGACACTTTTACTTGTTCATTTAAATTAAAAAATCTTGTCCTTAGAAGAAAGAAGTCTATTTTGTTATTTTTAAGTACATTATTCTGATTCTTATTTTAAAAGATGGATGGAGAAGCTCAAATATTTTTAGGAAAATATGTGCTTATATGTGTCAAAATGTGTCCCAGGCTTTTACATTAATTATACTGTTTCTTGTCAACATAACTGATCTACAACAGACTTGATTTTATAGCAAACAACAGTGTTTTTGGCATCTTTTACAAACTCAAACATTAAATACAGTGTGAGTTATTCAAAGTACAGCCCCATGTTTCGCTGTTATCATCATGGTGAGTTAAACTTTTTAGCTTGATGCTGTGCGATAGTGATCATAAAAACAGCCCACTTAGGACGAAAAATATCTAAGCATTAGTTTGATAAGTAATTATGATAGTATTACTATTTTAGAAACAACTATTCCTCTTTTTTACTAGTTACTCACAAAGTAGTATTCTTACAGTGATCACAGGATCCAGTCATAAGTAACTAGTTGCAGCAGTGAAACAAGGCTGCTTCATGTCGTTCCCTTGAATTATTTGTTTCTATCCGAAATTAATGTCAGAATGGAGGTATTGGCATATTGTCACTCTTTGGGAACTTATTAACACGTCCCCCAGTTTTCAATCAATCAATAATTCAATCAATCTTTATTTGTATAGTGCCAGATATAGTGCCAAATGTAGTCTCAAGATGCTTTACACAAATGCCAATGCCAAACTCTTCCATTATATTTTATTTTATTTTTATCTGTATTATTTTGTTTGTTTTTTTTAGAGATAGATGTAGAAATGATAGAGAGGCAGGCAGCGACGAAGGGACTAAAGTGAGAATTCATGATGGTGATCATTTATGGATGCTCAGACCATAAATATAAATAAATATAAGTGAATATAAATTTATTAGAGGTTATTCCCGTAAGATGTGGCATCTCGTTTCCAAGGTAGTTATTTGTAGAGGTAGTTATTATGGAGGTAAAATCAATAACCATCATGGATGGAGGGATTGTTCTAATATTATTATTAACAGCCATAAATGCTGGTAGTCATGGTGACAGTAATATTTGTGTGATATCTACAGGAACTACCTTGTGTTTTAATTGATCAGTATTAAGTTATACTGTTAGACTGTTAGAACTGTAATGGTAATTGAATGGGGCCGAAGGAAAGGCCAGATATTTGTGATTGTAGTAGCTGAAGCTTTATAAGTCCACAGCAGCAGCTGTCCAGCAGTCCTACAGTTTCTCTATACTATATTCTGTAAGTTATCATTCTTAAGACCTTTTAAGAGCAGCAGTGAGCTCTGTTCCAACCTGCTGTTTGAGAGTGAGCTCTGTGCTGCACAACAGAAGAAAATACCCTTTATTTTTTAATCTTATACATCTAAAGTGAAATTAATACTTCTAATTGAGCATAGATTTTCAAAAGCCGCAATCAAAATGACATTAGAAATTTAAAATCTGTTGCTGAAATTCTTACATCACATCCTTATAAGCCATTCAGAGCCTCAGATAAACATATGTCTGCATAGTCTTCCCAAATCCCTACCTTTCATGGCTCTTGTTTTAACCTTTGTGTAGTCTCTCATTTTTGATTCTCAAACAAACTTTGCATTAAACTCAGAATCTCTTTTGCATGAAAACACAACCTGTCATTTATCATAAACTATACAAATGTATTAGTTTAATTTAACTCAGATGTCAGGATTATTCATGCACTGAATTAGAAGTGCTTTGCTATTGTCACATTTTTTCCTAAAGTACTTACATGTTTGTAAATGAGGTTCGTAAAGAGATGCTGTAAAGATGAGATCTGTGCAGACAAAGCTTTCGGGTGGAAACGTGTCAGATGCTCCAAGCGGTCATAAACTAAATTCATAACTACCATCAAAATCTGAGGTTTACCTCCAAAGTTACTCTCAGTGATTAAGATGTTTATTTTAAATATACTGCAAACTTAAATTACACAAGCAGGTTTCAATCTTTGGACAGGTGGGTGAAACTCTTCCTCTAAAGAAACAACAGGTCTGCAAAAACTCCACAAACTTCATGCTTTAGCCTGTATGGGCAATATCTGCTGTACATGCTGTCAGAGAGGTTCTCATGTGCTTTTCTTTTATACTCCTCCCTGAACAAAAATAATCTATTTAGCAACTGAATATCAATCAATACTTGTGTTTATATGAACAACATTTTTGGCACAATGTTGGTATCAGCAGATCGTAGCCCAAAAAGTTGATTATCTGTATCATCCATCCATCGATCATCTGTAACACTTCTGTTGGAGTCATTGGGGCTTGAGTCTCTACCAGCTGATATTAGGCAAGAGGCGGGGTACACCCTGAACCGGTCCCTAACCAATCGCAGGGCCAAACAGAGACAACTAGTCACACCTGCACTCACACCGAAGGGTAATTTAGAGCCAGCAGTTAAGCTAATGATCATGTTTTTGGTCTGTGGGAGGAAGCCGGAGCACACGTTCACAGGGAGAACATGGTGACTCCACACAGAAAGGCCCAGACAGACACGGGGATCGAACCAGCAACCATCTTTTTTTGTGAGGCTCATGCACTACCTGCTGCACCACTGTGCTGCCTATCTGTATTATAGATATGACCATTTTTTCTGATCTTGACAGCCAATATGTAGCCACACATATCGGCCATATAAATCCCGTATGGGTTGTAATATCATCAGACTGAACAGATATGTCATAATGCTTCATCTTTTCATCCTTGAATGTCTACGTATGAAAATTAACACACTATCATTTACAGTAAAACTAAATGTTGTTTTTCTTGTTTCAGATAAGTTTCTAACATAAATGGACTGTCACAAAGAGAGGAACATGTCCAGTTTTATCCAGAAAAAGACTTCTGTAAAAAAAAAAACGTGTAAATCAGAATCAGTTAGGAGGAGCTCTGACTTTTCATCATACTGAAAATCAGCAAAAATCCAGTATTGTGCAGGTTTGAAAAACCTCCAAAATGTAGTGCTGTTTGCCTATGAAAGATCAATATATACATGTTATTTATTCTTGTTTCCTTATTTTTATAATTTACTTCATGAAATTACCTGCCAATACCAATTTCATGCCATCAAGGGAGCTGTAAAGGGGGGAAAGTTAGACAGATTTTAAAGGAACACTACAACATTTTAGTTGTTTTCGTGTCTTACCTCACTCCCGAGTCCATGACAAGCAAGTAGACACCATTCTTCGACTGTGCGTCCAGTAACAAGAAAGAGACAGACAAAGATCGCCCACCGCTAGTTAGCTTAGCTCAAATGCTGGGAGTCAACCAGTAGTGCTAGCCTGTCTCTGCCTACAGTCATTAAATAAACTCTTCAGCAACTCTAAATGGTCCTGTGTGCTTGTTGTGACTCCATTATGTTATTTTATCTTCATATTATCTTCATTTTGTTTTCTTCTACTCCTAAACAGAGGCTTTGTTTTGTTGACCCTCTTCCGCAGTGGTTTTTCACGAGAGATGTGACTTTCTCGAACGACTTGAGTCTTTTGAACAGCTCTTTTAGATTAACGAGAAGAACCGATTCACAGTCCTGAGGGAGCTGTTCGTTTGGGAGCCATTATTAAATGCAAATTGGCTGCAAATTTGAGAAAAGAATGGCTCACTAACAACTGTGAATCGGTTCTTCTCGTTCATTTAAAAGGACTGTTCAAAAGACTCAACTTGTTTGAGAATGTCACATCTCTCGTGAAAACCACCACGGAAGTGGGTCAACAAAACAAAGCCTCTGTTTAGAGTTAGAAGAAGATAATATGAAGATAATATGAAGATAACATAACATAATAGAGTCATGACAAGCATACAGGACCGTTTAGAGTTGCTGAAGAATTTATCTAAAGACTGTAGGTAGATACAGGCTAGCACTACCTGTTGACTGTCAGTGTTTGAGCTAAGCTAACTAGCGGTGGATGATCTTTGTCTGTCTCTCCCTTGTAACTGGACGCACAGTCGAAAGAATGGTGTCTACCTGCTTGTCATGGACTCGGGAGTGAGTGAAATGTTGGAGTGTTCCTTTAAAGGCCCATGACTGCAGGGGCCCTAAAAATACGATTGTATCTGTACTTTTTACACATCAATTTTTAAACCTTTTGAGACAGACTTTTTGAGATCTCTATTTTCTTCAGTTTAAAAAAATGTCAAGCTGTTGGTTTTTATTGCAAGAAAATGATATGCGGTCTTTTCTTGCATCAGTTAATATCAAAATCACACCTATATTAAAAAGAAAACAAACTGAACGTATGTTTGAGGATACTAGTTTCATTTAGGCTTTTGCTGTACCAAAAAGCATGTGTTAAAAAGAGGTTATAGAGCCAGAAAAATGTAAAATTTACACAAATTTGGCTGACCAGAGATTTAAGAGGACTGATTTTACGATCAGTAAAAATATTTTAGATGCTTGAAATTGAACAAATGGAATAAACACTGATAAGGTGTCACAGCATCTAATCAGTGTTTATTCCTATCTTCTAATATCAAATAAACTCAACTCTTTTACTCTAGAAATATCTATTTAATAAGGGATTTGGTTAAAAAGTTTTCAAATTTCATCAGTTATGTGTCATGCATTTAAACATGGCAGATCACAAATGTTGTAAGATGAAATAATAACAATAATAATAATAATAATAATAATAATGATAACCATATAATAATCAAATAGTAATTCCCTACATTTACTACAGTTCTGCTCATGTATTACAAAATCCTTGAAGGTTTTTGGTCAGGAACAGAATTTTCAGTTGTATATGTAAACAAATGTACACAAATGACTGATGGAGTAAATCCAGAACTTGTCATATAATTGTGAATATTACAAATTCCCAAAGCACACCTGAACTTGCTTCAACCAGTGTGCCTCGCCACATCATTTAAGAACCGCTGATCTAGAGTATTTCATTGAACACCTGCAGAGACTCAAACGTTTAATGACTTGAACGTTTCCTTTCCCTCCACAGGGGTCTGTCATCGGTGGTCGCGCTGGGAGCGAGCATCATCTGTAATAAAATCCCCGGCTTGGCACCCCGTCAGCGGACTATCTGTCAGAGCCGGCCCGATGCGATCATAGTGATCGGAGAGGGGGTTCAGATGGGGATCAATGAGTGTCAGTTTCAGTTCAGACATGGACGGTGGAACTGCTCAGCCCTCGGGGAGAGGACCGTGTTCGGGAGAGAGCTCAGAGTGGGTATGTTGCACTTTGATTTCACGTTGATTCCAATAAGAAGGAATTAATTGAAAGAAAATAATAAGATCTATATTCTTTATCTACCACATGCCTCTGCTGAACACACTGAAAACCCTTTTAAATGAAACTGGTTGAGTCATAATGGACCACTGTCAAAAATGACTTTATCCTGAAAATTGATGGTTAATTTATTCAACAGAGCACATCAAATAATTGATAAAAGCTGTTTAGCTTTGTTGGTTAGCTCACGAATATGCCTCGATTATCCCTCTTAGTTATAAGTCCGCCTTGATACCCCTCCTTCACTTCGTGTAACTCTGTCCTGTCAAACAAAGAGCCCTCAGTAATGACTATTGTGACTGGAGTGGAACAAAATGTTGATATGGAAATACATATTATTGTTGTCCTGGTACATGTAATCCACGTCTTGGCCACTTGCTCAAAATATCAGTTTGTATTTGAAAACATGCTTTGTTGTATACTGGTTGTTAAGATTTCTCTGTAAACTTGACTTGGTTTGGCAATACATCATGACTCTTTGTGGTGGCACCTGTGGGACTGGAGACTTGAACCAGCAACATTCTGGAAAGTCAGAGCACTACCTGCTGCACCACCATGCGGCCCAACCATAAAAGAGTAAACTTAGAATACAGCTCCAAAATCCTCTTTTAACTTTTTGCCTCTGCTAAGTGGGAGAGGTTTGGCTTGTTTGTCTGTTAGCAAGATTACTGGAAAGTCTTTGAACAGATTTTGATGTCATTTTCAGGGAATGTTGGTCATGGCACAAGGAAGAGGTGATTAGATTTTAGTGGTGATCACATTCCAGATGTGGAACCAGGACTTTTTGAAGGATGTTTTAACATCATAACTTGGCTAAGAAAATCAGAAATGCCTTGGCGGAGCGTTGTGCTCTATGAGCACCTTTAGTTTATTTAATAAAGAATAATTTCAAAAAATAAAATATACCTTCCATATATTTGTTTGGAAAAATGTCAAATCAGCATTAAGGCCTGGTAAATACAAGCCCTGCCATAGATAGGGATGCTCAAATTAAGCTTTTTTTCTGCATACTCTGACCTCCTGTTAGTGAGACTGTCCAATACTAATAAAAAAAATCATGTTTTATGTTTTGTTATAACAACTGGTTGAGTGTTTTCTTGACAGAGAAATATAAAAAGTTTTTCATGAGAGATGCAACTACTACCCCACTGAATTTGAACTAAATTACACAATGGGATAATTTATTAGTTGCATGTGTTCATTTTATGAAGTCAATCCAGTGGGTTAAAAAGTTCAAATAATGAAAAAAAGCTTTAGAACATTTTCCAAATTACATCCGATTAATGATGTAATCATTTTGTATTCTAAAAAACAAACAAATATCCAAATACAGCTGTATTTATCCATTTATTGGTTCTAGCCAAATTCTAGATTTTCTTCTCTTGAAATTTCAAACCATCAATTCCAATGAACTTGGGATGTTATACAAGACTTGATAAAAACAGATCACAATGATTTGCAAATCCTTTTCGACCTGTATTTAATTGAATACTCAATAAAGATAAAATATTTACTCTTCAAACTGATAAACTTTATTGTTCTTTCGTAAACAGTCACTCATCTTGAATTTGATGCTTGCAGTAAGTTCCAAAAAGCTGAGACAGGGGCAACAAAAGGCTAGAAAAGTTTGAGGAATGCTCAAATAACACCTGTTTCCACAGGCGAACAGGTTTATTGGAAATAGGTGAGTGTTTTGTGAACCACGGCGTGAGCAAATAGTGGGGCAAGGCCATAAAGTCACTGAATCCCAGAAACCTTTGATTTCTCAGGTAGCACTCAATTACAAACCAACATTATTCTGTGGAGGATTTTACCACGTGGGCTCAGGAACACTTCAGAAAACCACTGTAAGTTAGACATAGCTTGTAGCTATATCTACAAGTGAAAGTTAAAGCTCTACCATGGAAAGCAAAAGCCATTTATCAACACAGAAACACCGCCTGCTTCTCTGAGCTCATCTGAAATGAACTGATGCAAAGTGGAAAAGTCTGCTGTGGTCTGAGGAGTCCACATTTCAAAATCTTTTTGTAAATCATGGACGTCATGTCCTCCGGGCTAAAGAGGAAAAGGACCATCCAGACTGTCATCAGTGCAAGGCTCAAAAGCCAGCATCTGTGGTGGTATGAGTTTGTGTTGGTGCCCATGGCATGGGTAACTTGCACATCTGTGAAGGCACCATTAATGCTGAAAGGTACATACAGGGTTAGGAGCAACATATGCTGCCATTCAAGTGACATCATTTTCAGGGACGTCCCTGCTTATTTCAGCAAGACAATGATAAGACACATTCTGCACGTGTTACAGCAGCATGGCTTCATAGTAAAAGAGTTCAGGTCCTAGACTGACCTGCCTGCAGTCCAGAGCTGTCTCCTTTTGGAAATATGTGGAACATTATGAAGAGTTAAATATGACATTGGAGACTTTGGACTGTTGAGGAATTGAAATTGTACATCAGGAAAGTGGGAAAAAAAATCCACCTACAAATCTTCAACAGTTATTGTCCTTAGTTCCCAAACACTTATTGAGTGTCGTTAGAATGAAAGTTGATGTAACACAGTGGTAAACATGCCTCTGTCCCAGTGTTTTGGAACTTGTTGAAGGCATCAAATTCAAAATGAGTGAATATTTGCAAAATAACAATGAAGTATATCAGTTTGAACATTATATCTTGAAAACTGGCAGGATTTTTGAACATGGGTGATTGTGAATATATCCTTACAATCACTGACATTAAATATATAAACATCCAATATAAGATGCAAACCAGACCACAGGCATGAATTTTGCCAGACAATCATGCATTTTTAATAGTTATCAGCTGCCAATGATTGTTTTCTATAAGTCCCGGTGCCATGAGTGGCATATTTTCAAATAAAATAGGTATTTGTGTTTTCCTTCTTAAAAATGAATGCAGCCTTATGACTAATCGATGAATAAATATTCCTTGATTTTGGATATATATCTTTTGACTCCCAGGAACTTGCCCACCTATTTTTTTGCCTGCCCACCCTAATGGGGCAGGCTTGAACCAGCCCTGTGTCTCACTGAATAAACCTTATTTTTCCACATTCCTCCATATGTGTTTGACTCACTGTATAGTTCAGTGTTTAATATCATATCTGTCTGAGTCAATGCCTTTTTAGTGCATTTTAATGTCACTGAGAGGTAATCTACAGTAATATGCTGAGCAAAAAGCTAATATTCAAGTCCTCATCTTTGCTTCAACTCTGAGTTCCTACTTCATGGTGCAGGAGAAGACATTGTCGAGACATGTCAGCATGCCTCAATCTTCATAGTTACAGAGCTCACAGATTGTTTTTGACTAATAAAATAGTTATTACTGAGAAATACTATGCTTTAGATTTACATGCCTGCATAATAGTACAGCAGGGCCTTCATAATTTTGTGTTCCCTCCACTCTGATACCAAGCTCAGCGTGTTGTATGTTATTTTTTGCTGCTTTTAACTACCTAAGAAGTTGGCTTTACTAGAAAGTTGTGGAAAAACTTTAAAAATTGCAAATGTTTTCTAAGAATAGTTGTCTATAGTCAAATATCTCCCTGGAGCTAAGACCTCTGACACTTTGACAAAACCCTGCCAGTCTGCAGCTCAGGCTCAGTGCATCTGCACTCTGTGGGAAAACAAAGCCACAGAGCTGATCTTCTGTTGTGGAATAAGTCTCGAGGCGATGCTTGCTTCAAAAACAAGACTGTGGAAACAATCGTGGATCCTCTTTTACACACTGCTGTACTGTGCTTCAGATTCATCCTGTCATCTCTGAGACAGACGTGGAGCTTGAGTGTCATTTTTCCTCAAGTGTCACTGAGGATTATAGCTCACACCTCAGGCAGCTTCAGTCTTTAAATATGATGTTTGCTGCACCATGCCTTGCACATTAATAATATGGTATTTGGCCCTGGATTGTTGTGTGCAAGCTACATCAAATGTGAATGAAGACCTAAAGATCCAGCATGTCTCACCTCATTGGTGAAAGAGCAGACAAAGTTATAGGACACTGTTTGCTGTGTGCAGGGGTGCCTACAGCTATGGCTGGGCCCCGGAAAAGCCCCATAAATATGCCCCAGATTGGTTTTAGCATGTCAGAATCAGAAACAGAATCAGAATTGTATTAATTGCCAAGTACATTTGTACATACAAGAAATTTGACTTGGTAAATTGGTACAACATATAATTAGAATAAAAATCAAAATAAGGGTAAGGAGGAATAAAATTAAGTATAAAAATTATGGAGAAAATAGTGCAAAATTGACTTAGGTATATATAAAAATATACAATAGGCACAATAAATCAAAAAGACAACCCAAAAATATATACAAAAGGTGCAGTGAAGGAGCTGTACAGATGGGCCCTAAACTGTTTAACAGTATGAATGTGATATAAATATAGATTTAGAGTTCATGTGTATAAAATAAAAGTTTGGCTGGGTTATAGTCTGTTTTATGGGGGTGTGGGTGTTGGGGGGGTAGGGCTAGGGTACTGTACATGATGCTGACAGCAGAGAGGAAGAAACTGTTTAGGTGGTGAGAGGTTTTAGTCCAGACGGACCGCAGCCTTTTACACAGGGGGAGGGTCACAAAGAGTCTGAGTCCAGGGTGAGAGGGATCAGCCGTGATTTTACCTGCTCTCCTCCGGGTCCTGAGGGTGTACAGGTTGCGAAGAGATGGCAGGTTGAGGCAGATCACCTTCTCTCCAGAGCGACTGATACGTTGCAGCCTGCTCTTGTCTCTGCTGGTGGCTGTAGTGTACCAGACGGTGATGGAGGAGGTGAGGATGGCCTCAGTGTAGAAGTGCACCATCATCGTCTTTGGCAGGTTGAATTTCGTCAGCTGCCTCTGCAGGAAGTACATGCTCTGAGCTCTTTTGAGAAGGGAGATTATCTTCAGCTCCCGCTTGAGGTCCTAGGTTGATGATGGTCCCCAGGACATGGTAATGACCATGTCCATACAAATGGTCATCCGAAAAGTTACGTTCTTTCCAGCTGGATCATATATGCCAGGCTTTGAGTTTTCATTACCTAAGAGAGCACAGAAGAGTGACAGCACCAGTGAGCATCTTGTCTCTGACATACCACTGCACAAACAAAGGCTCAAATCATTTTAAAGAGGTGGTGAATGCTTTCAAACATGCAACATGTAAAAAACTATACATTTGTTGCATCAGTTAGAAAGGCTAAGTATTTAGGTTTTAGTTACTGACTGAATTCAGGATGGACTGTTTCTTTGTTAACGCTTTGTGGGCCCTTGCATGACACTGGGCCTCAGAAAGCTTTACACTTCATCCCCCTCAAGGGCAGCCTCGGCTGTGTGGATAAGTGTGTCAAGGCCTTAAAGGTTGAGATGCAGCTCTTTCCCCTCCCCTTTAGAAACAGTAAAATCTGAGGGGGTGGGGAGGCTACAGGAGGCGATAATAATGAGCTCTGTGCTGATTTGCTGGCCAAACAATGATGTTAGTTTGGAGGAGAGGTTACAGGCTTCAGAGCGAACTTTATAAAACAGTCATGACATCTGCCTGTGACAAGCAGAAAACACAAATGTAGGTGGAGGCTGTATAGCTATGACATAATAAACCCCAGGAAGTAAAAAACAGAGGGCATTTAAGGGGCATTTCTCCATGAACTGAGAGTTTAGTAGAAGGTGTCTTGTTCTTCTGCTCCCCAAGCCCCTTCTAACAACATCAATAGCAAAGACAATTGATTTTGCAGGACATGTGGAAGAATGTGACATAAATCATTAAAATGAGTTCGTCAACATTGACATGAACGACGTGAAAAGAATCATGGAATAAGTTGTTTTTTGAAAATGTCACATTATTTTCAAAAATAAAAGGAAAATCTCGGTTTTCACAGCAACCGGTTTTCATGTGGACTTGGTTTTACACCCTCTTCAAAGCTTAACCATCTCCATGTTTGTTCATAAAACACTTTTCTCTCAAAGGTTTCAAGTTCAGACAGGAACTCTCTTCTAGGTTTACTGATATACCTCCAGGATGTGCAGACCTGGCAGGGCACCTTTTCATGTTGAATGATTTTTCAGCAGCTTCAGGACAGAGCTACATTTCTCATGATTAACTCTAGATTGCACTATCCAGATCTTTTGCCAAAATTAAACATAAATCAGGCTGAGCTCCAGCGGACAGCAGGTCAGCTGGAGTCAGTGCTGCTCAGGTCCAGCTCCTCAGAGTCTGTCTGAGTCTTTGTCTTATTTCAGCAGACTGGAACACTGATAGCTGTCAGAATACATACATCTGGATGACTGCTGGTGTAATGCAGAAATGTACAGTGTTTTGGCAGGATGATCAAGTACCCTCCCCGCCCACTGAGCTGGATACTCCATGATGAGCTGGGGTGCATGATAGTAACCAGTATTTGCTTTGATAATATTTCCAG
Organism: Cetoscarus ocellatus; assembly: GCA_037902135.1. Lineage (NCBI taxonomy): Eukaryota > Metazoa > Chordata > Actinopteri > Labriformes > Labridae > Cetoscarus > Cetoscarus ocellatus. The sequence continues at coordinate 3,230,376 of JBAMNC010000579.1, read as the reverse complement.
TCCCAGTGTGTTGCAAAAATTTTAAGTACAAATGTTTTCACAAGCAAAAGTTTCTTTTGTTTTTGTGTCTTTATCAGTAAACACATTTCAAGTGAATAAACAGAAGAGAAAATTTAAGGTTGCTTTCACACCTAAAATTTGGTGGACTTGATTTGGGGTTGAGCTTGAAATATTGTTTCATTTTTGTCTTGGTTTGGTTTGATTTCACTCTGCACCTAAGTGGACCAAAGCCTGTCAATTGTTGTGTAACCTAGCCTGGGGCTATAGCTTCGGTCTTTATTCCTGTCATCCTGTCTTCCCATTGAGGTTGCATCAGGTGGCACATGTGAATTAACTGGTGTAATGTGTAAACATATTCTACTTTGATTTGTAGACTTAAACCTGTAAAGAGGATTGTAGGCCAGCAATGATAATAATAGCCACACTCTGCTTGTTTTAACCAATGAATGCTACATTACCTTTTCTGTTGTGATATCTTGTCATGAAACAGACTCTTGGCACAAAAGACTCAATTGCAGATGAACAGGTCAGTGAGACAAAAGCAGGGTTTATTACCAGTCCAAGGTTCAATACACGAGCAGGCAAAAACAATCCAGGCAAAGGTACTCGACAAATATAAGGCTAGAGGCAAGGTACAGGCAAAACGGGCCTATGATGTGAACAAGGCTATGACATAAAGTGCTGGAAAGTGACCCGAGGTTTAACAATCGGGCAACAACACAGGGGAAGACATGAGAGTTAAATACATGAGGTGATTGGAGTTGATGAGACACAGCTGGGGAAGAACAATCAGGGATCAGGCGTGACAACGCCAGACAGGAAGCAAAATGTAAGAAGATGAGGAGAGACAGGTGAATCTTCAAAATAAAACAAAAAGCACAAGACAAAACATAAAGCACGAGAACAAAATGAGTAACTTAACTAAAGCAGAAGCATAATCGTTAAACAGTTACAATTCACTGTTTTGGTTTGCTTAACTTGTTTGGTCCTTGTTTTGTTTGGATAGCTTTTACAATCACTGCAAACCGTACTCTGGTCTGCTTTGGATCAAAGCAAGACCCCTGTTTCATTGGTTGACCAGAGTTAGTTTCTTTGGTCAGCACCAGAGTTCGTGTGAGCTTTCACACCAGCCCAAACAAACTGAACTCTCCAAAAAAAGCAAACCAGGATTCATTTATTACAGACCAAATATGTAGGATGAGAAAGCACCCTCAGACACACCATGATTTTGTGTATCCATCCTTTGCCTTCAAAACAATATCAATTCTTCTCAGTATACATGCACACAGTTTTTTAAACTCTGCTGGTGGTTTGTTCCAAACATCCTAGAGAACTGACCTCAGATCTCGCGTTGATATGTGCTGGCTCAAATCCTTCTGTCTCTCTATGTCATCCCAGACACACTCCTTGTTGTTAAGATCAGGGTTCTGTGGAGGTCATACCATCATTTCAAGGATTCTTTATTCTTATTGATGCTAAAAATTGCTTTTAGTGACATTAGCTGTATGTTACTGGTTGTTGTCCTGCCGCAGAAAAAGCTTAGACGCCTCCCTGATGGTACTGATTGATGGATCTGTGTCTGCTTGTATTTCTCTGCATTGAAGACACCATTAATCCTGATCAAACTCCAACTCCCTTTGCAGAAATGCATCTTTAAATATACAAGGAACCCCCACAGTGCTTCTCTGTTGCTTCAGACACTCATCGTTATGCCACTGTCCACCCCAATTGGACAAACTGTCCTCTACAACAGCCAAATACACAGATCAGGTGTATTATGACCACTGACAGGTGAAGTGAATAACACTGATATCTCTTCATCGTGGCACCTGTCAGTGGGTGGGATATATCAGGCAGCAAGTGAACATTTTTTTCCTCAAAGTTAATGTTAGAAGTAGGAAAAATGGACAAGTGTAAGGATTTAAGTGAGATTGACAAGGGCCAAAGTGTGATGACTAGACGACTGGGTCTGAGCATCCCCAAACCTGCAGCTCTTGTGGGGTGTTCCTGGTCTAAAGTGCAGAGAGAATATACACTGTGCATCGCAGTTTGCTGCATACGGGGCTGTTTTGGTATTACTGATCTCAGCCAGTTCTGAGCTGATGGCACTGCTGGGCATCTTCTGTTCTAATTTCCCTTGACCACTACTTCATCTTCAATCGTCCACCTTGCCTATTTCTGTGTGCTTCCACTGGAGCTTGAGAAGCACAAGAAGCTTTAAAATCTTTGCCATTGAGAGACCTTGCTGATGTATTAAGGTATAATGTCACAATATGCCAATATAAGAGCCAGCATTTATACACTGTGTACGGTTTATGTGTTTAATCAAAATGTAGGCTGTTAATACCACAGGAAATGTTTCAGCCAACACATAAGAAACACAGTATTTGGCCTAGGGATGGGAATCAAAAAGCAATTCCAGTTTAGACTCAGGACTCATAACAACTCTCTCAAGGAATCGATATCATTAGTCTTTTTGCTGATCAGTTCCCTTATCAATTCCCTCCAATGACAGTGGTCAGAAGTGGTCAAAATTGTGTCTTAGTTTTCAACTGAAAGGCACAAACTGCGTAAATTTCAGTAAATGAAAACATCAGCAACTTGCAGAAGCATTTATTGATCATTAAATATCAGGGGTGTCATGTGTTTGACATTGTTGTTTTTTTTAAAAAAGTGAATTCCCAAGAATCTTTCAGGGAATCAGCGGAGTGTTGGATCAACAGGCAGAATACATACTGGCATTGGTATCACTTAAATCTTATCAGATCTTATTACTATCCAAAAGTGCAAACAATCAATAGAAAGATAAGCCCTTTAAACACACTTAGGAGTAAAACACAACAGAGTGAGAAAACAACTAATGATGCTTAGTTGTGGGTGGTCAAGGCCAACGCTGATACTGATGTCAAAAATAACAAGCAGATACAGACACTGATGCTCCTCTGTCTTATTTTGGTTTAGATTCCCCACAAATACCAATATTTTCTCTCATATTTGATCATGACAAAAGATCAGAGTTTGGTCAACAGGTCATAGCTTCTGCCCAATATGAGACTTCCTCAGACATAGCGGTATTTGATGATCTACTTGTTGTGATAATGCTCAACAGTTGCACACAAATGTGGAGCTTAAAAGACACGTTTCGCTCTGGCTGTCCTAATGTGGAAGTTTGAATGTTTAACTCTTGCAGCTCAAGGCCTTTTTCAGCTATTTTTAATCTGCCTGGATATTTTGTAATAATGGATGTAAAACCTCAACCCTTTCGAACACAATCAAGTTATAGACATTCTTCTCAGGACAACCTGACCTATCAGAGTATTGATGCTGTCATGATGTGTGATATCTATATATATATATATATATATATATATACATATATATATAGATATAGATATATATGTATATACTGTATATAAAGAGCTATAAAGAGAATAAAATAAAAGTATGCAAGCAAACTAACAACAAAAACTAGTGAAGTTATCACACCTATTTCTCCAGATGTTTTTTGCTCCATAAAGTCATTTGTTCTACTCTTGAATGCAAGTTCTGTCTCAAATTAAACAAAGGGTAACACCAGATTTCTCACCCTTCATTGTGCTTCTTTTACGGACTGACAGGTAACTTTCTCGTTCTTTGTTGACCTTTGACTGCTACTGGTTGGACGTTACTGTCAAGAAAATAAGAGAAGTAGTAACTGGGCTCATCTGACTGGTTAATAGACTTAAAGCAAAGTGTCACTTACTCTTTGGGTCAGAATGAAGGTCAATCAACAAGACTGCTACATTTTTCATCAAGAAAATGTGCTACAAAACGAATCATGAATTCATCTACAAATGGATCTACAAATACAAAACTTTTTGGGAAAACAACTGCTGAATCAAAACTTTTTAAAAGGGATATACTGTATCTTACAGTTCCAGAGATAGCCTGTAAGTTAACAAATTGTGCATTACCGCTTGGGGACACCGGCAGTCCCTTAGAGTTGGGAGGGTTATGATGATATCTTTATGGGACCACTTTTTAAAACGCATGAATGATTTTCAAAGATTTCCTCATGTGCTCCCACAGGACTTTTCTCCACTTAATTAAAGCTCACTGTTGACCTAAAGCTCTTAGATTTATGGGGTGGAGATCCATCAATGTAGGGAGGCTCTGCATGCCTCTCAGAATCACCTCCACAGGGTGGAGCCCAGATTGACAGTCGCTGGGACAATAGCCAAAAATGATGCCCAAAACATTTTAGCAATATAACATGAGAGGGAGTGATGCTGTACGCCTGCAGAATATTGTCTCTGCTGTGATTATCTTCTGCACTCATCCTGCAACTGAATCACAGCAATGACAATATTGAGTACAGTACCTTGACCTTGAATGTGATATTACCTTTATGAAACTGATATAAAAAGCAGAACATAGAAAGGAAAAAAAATATCAATAACATATTACCTCAGTGCAGTGCAGTGAGGTCCTGAGACAGAGAAGTGAACTGTGAAGTGTTTTTGTGTCTTGCCTCACTCCCAAGTCCATGACAAGCGGGTAGACACAATGCTTTCGACTGTGAGTCCAGTAACAAGAAAGAGACAGACAAAGCTCGCCCACTGCTAGTTAGCTTTAGCTCAAACACTGGGAGTCAATGGGTAGTGCTAGCCTGCCTCTACCTACAGTCATCAGATAAACTCTTCAGCAAATCTAACTGACTCGCTTTTTACCCCTTTATGTTACGTTATCTACTATCATCGATTTTATTTTCAATTTTTTTTCTTAGTTCTTTATCGGGTCTAATGCTGCTGTAGTTATAAAGTGAATTATATACCGCACAATAAATTTGGACTAAGCATTTATTTAGGGTTAACATTAAATAAATAAATTTAATAGAGAGGGGCAGTACGGTGGCAGAGTGGTTAGTGCCCCCAGTGTCAGCAAGGATAGGCTCCAATGGATGGATGGATTGAATTTAACAGAGGGAGCAGCAGGGTGGTTGCTGGTTCTACCCCTGTGTGGGTCAGGGCCTGTCTGTGTAGAGTTTGCAAGTTCTTCCCATATATGTGTGGGTTCTCTTCGGGGACTCCGGCTTCCTCCTACAGACCAAAAACATGCTCATTTGGTCAATTGGTGACTTGTTTGATTGTCTTTCTCTCTATGTGGCCCTGCGATTTGCTGGCAACCAGTCTAGGGTATATTCCACCTCATGCCAGTATCAGCTGGGATAGGCTTCACTTCCAGATGGATGGATGGAATTTAATAGAGGGCACAATAGGAGAGTCTTATCTGGGATGAAGATGTTATCCCTTACCTGCATCAATCACTTACATTTGTTCATTTTCAACAAAAATGATATTTTCTTGTGATATAATGTCTCTGTAAATGCAATAATAAAGCTCTGTTCTTAATATTATTCATATTTGGTTTATGGTGAAGCTGTCAAGGTGACAAAGTGGTGCATAGAAATGGATGGTGAAGATATCTGTGGGCTGGACAGTCTTGTTAGGTTCGGTACATACATCAACTTTTTGGTCATGGCTTTTGGTTTCAGTTTGGACAACCTCAGTTGATTGGAGTGTTTTTTTTATATTGGGTTAAATTCCATTCTGTGGAGTTAAATAAAATTTTGCTAGAGCAGGAAGTCCTAATTGAGGAGAAAAATGATTTTCAGGTTTAACAAATGCTGAACTATCTTCACCCCAACTTTCTACTATGGGAATTGAAAACCAATTCCAGTTGAGAACTGTTAATAGTTCCCTCAAGGAACCAATATCATTTGTCTTTTTGCCAAACATTTCCCTTATCAGTTCACTAACGTTGTCCTGCATTCCTTGTAAATAAAGGTCGTCACGCTCTCATCAGAGTCAGTTGGCAGAAAGGAAAACGAAGAAGTCAAAAATGTAATCAAGACAGGAGATGGAAGTTTTGGCTTCATTTTCAACAAAAAGACGCTTACTGCACATGGAAACACCAGCAAGCTGCTGGAGAATTTATCTATGCAACATGACACTAAATATCAGAAGCATCATGTGTTTGACATTGTTGCCACTGAAAACCTGTGAACAACAACTCTTGCACACACACAGAAAATCAGTAGGAATCGATAAAGGGAATTGTTAAAGAATTGGATCAATAAGCAGAAACAGTAATGGCATTTGTATCAAGAAAATCTTATCAATTTCCAACCCTGAGGGTCATACTGAGAGTTTGGGTGCATATTGCTTCCTCTTCTCTCAAAGAAGTAGTGTGGTTTCTTAGCTCAATTTTAGTGCATACAGTGCTGCAGGAATGGCACATGTATGGGCAACCCAAATATTAGCGTCACGCTTGTGCTCTCAATTAAAAGCCTATTGGATTTTTTTTTAAGTATGTTCTATTTGCTGACGATAAGGTCTGTGCTAAAATATCATGAAACATACACATTTTGTACATGATAATCTTCACAAATTAACCTATCAGTTATTGTTTTTCCAGCTTAGACATAATCAGCAAGAGTAAAAAGCTGTCACCCAGCTATTATGGAACTACAACATGCTTGCAGTAGGTTCTCCAGCCATTTTTTTCAGTCGATTGTTAGCAACAACTTATTAAGGAATCACAGTAATGCTTTAAAATTCAAAGCAGGGCAAAATCAGATGCCTTTTATGTTGCAAAATGAAAGGTTCAAACCTGGTTTGCATGTTTCCATCATGGACCTTATTACAAGTGTTTATCCAGAAAGCTAGTGATTATCCCATAGACTTTCAGTCTTGGGAAACAGAGGTGCTAGAGTGCTAACTCACATCCACATTTCTGCATCACCCTGTCACCACTTGGGGTTTCCTTAGTCCTGCTCGCTGACTTGCAGGCACAAACAAAGCAGAGCAGATACCAAGAGAAAAGGAAAGTAATAATTGAAAGCTTTTTGTACTCAAATGATGTATTTAACCGTGGACGTTTTACCCTATGGTTCAATATGTCATTGAGAGTGTTGCATCTCTGATAAGGGGATTGTTAATCATAAAGGTGAAGGATATCAATGCCTTGAAACTACTTGGGACTGGTTCTGTCCTGGAACTGGTTCTTATTTCACATCCCTGATTGCTTCATACACATGCTTGTTGTCCAATCACAGTACCCGGCCAAAAATGACTGTTGTAAAATTACCTTCCTCCCAGTGAGCAGTCATAAACTCAAAATGTGGAATGCACTGACTGTAAAATGATTAATTTGTCAAATTTACACATACATCCAATTAATCATAAGCACAATGAAATTGTCTGTCATCCCAAAAGAATGTTTCCTTCAGGAGGCCTTATCCTTAAACTTCCTTATTATATAAAGTTCAATCCATCCTGAGGTTTATCTGTTTTGAAAGAGCTTGATGAATGAATCAGACTTGGCTTGGCGCTCACATTTTATGATTTGGTTTGAGGCAGATATGCCAGGTATGTGAGGAGGCTTGACAGAGCCTGAAATAGTGAATCCTGCAGTCTACCATTGTGATTAAAGATGTCTTTTCTCTTTATTGTAGGCAGTAAGGAGGCCGCATTCACCTACGCTATCATCGCTGCCGGGGTCGCCCATGCTGTAACTGCAGCCTGCACACAGGGAAGCCTCAGCGGCTGTGGATGTGACAAGGAGAAACAGGGTTTCTACAACCAGGAGGAGGGCTGGAAGTGGGGCGGCTGCTCTGCAGACGTTCACTACGGCCTCAGTTTCTCTAAAGTGTTCGTGGATGCACGGGAGATCAAGCAGAATGCCAGGACGCTCATGAATTTACACAACAATGAAGTGGGACGCAAGGTATGTTTGTGTCGAATACAGTGTGATTTTTTTTGACTGAAAAAGTCAATATCACATTTGCACAATACGTTCAGACACAGAAGGAGGACATGAGGACAGTATGATTACTCTTTGAAGCCTGAAGCGGTTCCAATACAAAAAGCACTTACAATGAAGAGCAAGACTGCTACACTGGTGTCAGAGACGGATTATAAGCTTATAAAGTGTGCATGATGACCTGCCAATAGATATGTCAAGACATTTAGACAAGCAAGAAAGTAACAGATGGCCCAGAATCAAAATTGTGCCCTTATACTTTACAGCTGGTAAAGCACAGAACTTATGATGTGACCCTAATCAACCTCAACGAACCCATGCTGTCTGTGTTTAAGCTTTCAGATGCTGACAAACAGAGATGTCCTCTTTCTTTGACTGTGCAGACTGAGGCGCCGTGAAAGCACTGACATGAATACCCCCACTTTGTCCTGTTGGGTTCAGGACACCTTAGGGAGGCTTGACTAGTAGCTCCAAAATCCTTCAGCCTGATCTCTGTGTCAGCTCTCAGAACTAATCATATGCAGTCACAGACCCCCTTTTCCTTATCATTGTGTAGGCCAGTAGTTTCACACATTTTGGCCTAGGGCAAATTTTACTAACCTTCCAGTGCAGATAGATCACCCTGATTTAATGTCAGTAATCAGACCGATTTATCTTGCTCCAGTCTACAGCGATTGTGCTCGGCCCAAAGCGGCATCATTTAAAGGAGGAAGAGGTGGTAGCTACGAGCAGGACGATGGCAGGACGTGACTGCTCACACAGGGATCACTAACTATGCTAAAAGCTTCAGTAGCAGTTTTATCAGATCTGGACAGTCCTTTTTATTAAATGAAAGGCAGATAAAAACTCTACAAACTTCTCTATAAAAAGGATATTTTTGGTCCACTTCTGACACATTCTGGCGAGAATTTGAAGTGGACTTTGTCGAACAATCTGATTGGCCCACAACAAATGTGATTGACAGATTGATCATCCAATCACCTGCTGATTTGCTTCTGATAGGTTCTGTGGGCTGTTGCCCAGATGGACTAGTGAAGTATATTGAACAGTCCATCTGGTGTGTCAGTTTAGTCCACACTCTTGAAGTTTTAGAAAATGTATTTGTCTCCATGAAAACACATAGATGCAATGTTAACTGTTGTTAGTAGTGTGCAACAATGTCCCTGAAGTGAACAGTTGTTGCATTTGCTCTGCATAAAGGTTTTTTCTTATTTTATTCCACTAACCTCAAGCCTGAGCAGTGTTATGGTGTAACTTGTGACTATTGTAACTGATCATTGTTACTGGTGCTTGCAAACTTTTCTTCATTTGATTTTAATCCAAGACATATTTAATGAACTAGATCAGGTGCTACAATAAAAAAAATAAACCGTCTTATTAGTTTTGAACTTTTGTTGTAACTCAGAAATCACAGACACTATCAGCCATGAGTCACTAGGGTTATGCCAGTGGAGTTCTGTTTGAAGCAGCACCGTTGAGTAACTGTGAGTGTAGGTGTAAGCATATTTTAAGCAACCCTGAAACCAGCCAAAGTTTGGCAATATCAGCTAAAGCAGAGCTCCAATGTAAACAGAAATGATAATGTCATACAGTGACATCACACAGAGGAGAAACCAGCACAGTGTGTTGGTCAATCTCAAAACACTGTTTCTCATGTCTGCACTGCATCAGTGCAAACAAAGTCACTGAAAATCTATCACTGCGGCAGGGATTACCAAAATGTGCGATTTCAGTGGCCTAAACCTCTGTTTGTGTGAGCACTGATGGCCAAAATGCTAAGAAAAGATGTATTGTCAGAAACACACACCCAGGTCCACCTGTGGGCCTCAGACTCAGTCACTCAGATCATGTTGTCTACTGTGATGTGATATTTTGGTCATATTTCTGTCCTAACTGCTTGCCTCTTGGACTATAGCTAGGTACATTTGGTGTGCAAAACAAATATTTTATTTGTCTTTTAAAGTAATTAGCCTCCATGTGTGTAAAATGAGTTTTTTAAAGAAATAAGTTTTAGAGAGTTGTGCCTGACAGGACACTAATGGAAGTGGACCCAGGACAGTGACCAAATTATAGAGAGCATTTACAGGACTCTGATGTTGTTTACAAGAGAAGACAAAAGGAGCTTAATGACTGATCAATAGAAGCTGAAGGACTATCCACAGAGTAGCCCCACAAGAGAGTAATTTATTGGAAAAGCCACAGCAGGCTCATGATAGATCATGAAGGCCTGGGGTGAACTCATCTACAGACTGCACAGGCCCTAATCACCCAAAGTGAGTGATGGCTGGGATGCTAGAAGTCTGAATTTAAAGGCTGATGGAAATTCATCTGTAGTTCTTTTAACCTGAACATTTAATTGTGTAGACCAGGTATAATCACCAATTAAAGTCAACGTTCAGATTTAAATAACATCTGTGAAGAGAATAAAAAGTGAAGTATTATGGTTAAAATAGCCAAAAAAAAACTTTGTCATGTCTGATAATTGCTCAGTCTATTTGTTTCTAAGACATAAGGAGGGTTTATAAAATTAATATCTGCACTGAATGTGACAAAATAAAACCTGTGTTTTTACCCACAATTTAGTGATACCAGAGTTGATAGACAACCTCCATGAAACACTTCCCTTTTCTTTTCACTTTGGAAAAGTTGACAGCTTTGGTAGCCAACTGTGTTCCAACCAGATTGATTTTTATTTTTATTTTTATTAAAGGAAGATGTTTTTTTTAAGTGGTATATACTAAGTGTTAATAAGAAAAGACCAATTCTACATCTAAAGAGCCACATCTCAGAGAAAAAACCCAAAGAGAACCGAAACCCTGTCCACCAAACAATGTTACCCTCTTAGCTCAGTTGTGTATTTTGAGGTCAAAGTGCAACAATAGGCCAGATGGGAGGAACAAAGACCACAGGTACAGCCCCAGCCAGTGGCAGGTGACTACATTACACAACATGTAAGGCTAATGGGCTTTGGTCTGTCGCAGTACAGTGTGAAAGAAAATCAGACCAAATTAAAAAATGTTGGAACTTCACCCCAAACAGAGCAGAGTCCCCCAAACTTATTTGAGCCCGTATTTTACCTTACAAGTCCCATGTCCTGTAAAGTCAACTTTTCTTTGCTTTTAATGTTGTCAGAAGGGGCTTGGGGAGCAGAAGAATATGACACCCTTTACTAAACTCTAACTCATGGAGTGATGTGCAATGATTCTTTAAAAAATGCCCCCAATATGCTCCCAAAATGCTTTTTTCTAAACTTCACGAGATGATATACTCTCCCCACTCCCCTCCCATCAGACAATGTGTGGGGATATTATATAGATATTATGGTCTAGATGCAGAAAGAGAAACACTAGAATGAACATGAACAGATCGGTCAATGGAAATACCAGTATCAGTACTCCAGTGGTATCACAGTGGCAGACTGTTTCCTCTATTGTTTCTCTTTGTGAAGATTCATCATTTGTCCTACTCTCTGTCAGTAAAAACCACACGAAAGTGTTTATTTTAAGTCACTTATCCGTCAGCTTAAGGAGGAAAATCTTCATAACTGAGGTTTGGCATTATTCAGAAAGTGATCCAGTGTGTGTATCTTTTAATAAACACTTACTAAGGTGATACCTCTGTAATTATTGTAGTGAGGCTTTCATGTTAAATCGGAGATGATGTCAGTGTGTGTTTGGAGTGCCAACCTTCAGATTCCTTGAGAAGAATAAACAATAGTGTAAAAGGTGCCACGGGAGGCTTACACGGGTTCTGTTAGACAAACAATAGCAGCTTCGTTGGCATTTCACTTCACTGAACTCCATGAATTAAATGTTTGTCAGGTCTCGGGGGCATGACCACGCTAAGCTGGATGCATCCAAGGCTTTTGACAATTACCCCACGAGACTCCAGAAAGTCTGAGGCCACATCAGAGTGGAATAATTAAAAAGCAGGGTGAGGCTTCTGTAATGCCAGCGAGGGTTCCCACTCAGCCAGGAGGAAGGAGGTTAAGCTGATGTCATTCAGCCGGAGGCACACAGAGAATACCCCGGCTGCTTTTGCCAAACACACCGAAAGGTTCCACTCTCACCCTGAAAAGGCCTTTCACCACCGCCAGTCTGCACGCTGTAAACGCCTTAATGTGGTGACAGACCGAGCTGTCTCTTCACTCACAAGAGCCTGTAAATCAAACCAGCCTGTCTCTATAGATCCCCTCGACCTGATTTCAGTTTACCACACACAGAAAGGCAAGTTTTACGTTCTTATGTCCAGTAATTCACACATTGTATTGTTACTGAGTTTATTTTTTGTGTACTTGTAATTTTTTTTACTTATTTTTTAATCATTACCCATGTTTTTGAATAATTGCTGTTGATTTTACTTCTTTTGATTTCACACAGCATGAATCCAGTCAGCTCTTGATGTCACAGCCCTGTATTTAAACTTCTGTACTCATTTTAGTGAGGAGAAACTTTGTAGTAGTTTTCACAACTAGAGTGTTTGGGAGTATCCTTGCAGTGCAGATGGATCTGCCTGATTCAATGTCTGCAATCAGGCAGACCCATCTTACCAATCTCCAACGACTGCAAGCTTCCCAAAGCAGAACAGCCCAATCAGAGTCCTTTAGAGCAGGAGGAGGTAGGAGCTATGAGCAAGTTGACAGCAGGAAGCAACTGCTAGTACAGAGATTAGCATAAATGCTAACAGCTTTCGTAGAAGTTTTATCAAATCAGGACCACATTACTTTATTAAATGAAAAACAAATGACAACGCTATAAACTTCTTTAAAGAAAAGATATTTTTGCTCCAGTTCCAACATGCTTTGCCAAGAGTTATTTTTACAAAATGGCCGACATTCTGTCCTTTAAACCATGACGGCAGTACCCACCTGCTTCATTATCTAATTGGCCCGTAACAAATGTGATTGATGGAACAATCGTCCAATCACCTCCCGGATATCCCGGAAAGGTTCTGCCCGTCCCAAACACTTTCTATGGGCTGTTGCCCAGATGGACTAGAGAAACATACTGAATGGCCCATTGTGTGTTAGGTTAGTTTTGGAGAATTGTTCCGATACAAGTGGCACAGTTTGTTTGAATATATAGGAACACAGCAATTGATCCGTTTCAGCACAAACAACTGCACTGAGATCTCGTGAAAAGCTGGTCTCAGCTTACTTTCAATCGGCTCCTCGAGCTGTTTTTTTGCAGTGAGGACACAATCACCCCAGGAACTGAGACAAACATGGTGTTGAGTCAACTCATCGCACAGCAGTTGTACCGATTGTTGTATTACAGCTACCAGGCGACCAGGCTAACAAAGCTCTACTTAGTAACAATGTTTTGAATCATTTTGAACATACCATGAAAATAGCAACAGGCAAACATCGCTTACCGTCTCTACAGTAGATCATCACAGGATTAAAAAACATCCACTGATTCAAAAGCTCAGATTCTCAAACTATATTAGTTCAGCTTGTTCAAGCAGGAAAATAAATCATTTCAAAGCTGCTCTCTAAATTAGGGTATCATGGACAGTTTCTTTGCAGACACCTCTGCATGACTTGCATTGTAATAAGTTCCCATACTATCTGGTGTCCCTTATGGTCTGACCTCAATCACTGTAAGAACCTCTTTGTCATGCGCAGAGTTTGTTGTATTGCAAGGCATGTCCCACACAGATAACAATGTTCATCTGAAATATCTTACATAGGACATTTAGAATTTATTATTACTATATTATAGTTTTGTGGGTATTTAAAGCTGCCAGCTTCCTTCCCATAATGCACTGGGTGACTCGAACACATATAAACGTTGGCTGAGACGTATCGACGCAAGGCGCCCCAGGCTGGACTCGCCTCACTCTAAAATACTGCTGTGTGAACATGAATCAATCCAAAGGAAAAGTGCAAATCTGTAGCATTTTTGTCTCGACTGAATCTGAACAAAACAACAGAGCTGTAGATGTGAAAAGCACCTCAGAGCAATTCACTGGTTGGTGACCTCAGTGCATGATGTGTTGTTAAAAACATCAAACTCGCTGTGACGTAAAGAGTGGGAGCACTGCTTAGTCTTCGTTATTTAACATGAATATATATGGATCATTAGAGGAAGAATTCATTCATTCAAACAAATCCAGTTGTCAACAGACTTTTATTCACCTGTGAGGTGTCAAATAGAGCAGCAACACATCAGGATGAGGAGAAATAAAGTTTGTGTGTGATGTGAACCGGCAGAGAAAAGAGCAGGTGTCAAGGTGCTTTAGCAGGGTAAGCTGTGTTCATGCTGAAGACAGTTGTGTTTCCCATTGAATTATCTAAAAATATATTAAACTAAAGCACAGAGTCATCACGGATAGACAGCCCGTTGCTGAAGTGTGTGTGTTTATGTTTTTCATTCACCCATCACGCTGTGATCCCTGCTCTCTCAAGCCTGTAATAATTCACCTCTGCATGCACTGAAGCAGAGAAAGATGATTGTATAATTCACCGTGTGTTAAGTTCACGAGAGCAGAGAATGATGTTTTTATTAATCACTGTTTACAAAGTGAAGTGCTGTGTTTCTCTCATCATCCTTGCTCATGAGTTCAGACTGTTTAGTTAAGTTTCTGCTGCTGTAAACGTCCCTGTATCCTGCTGGATCTCCTCATCTTAAAAGCCCTGCTGTAAACTAAGAACGGGAGACTTTTATTTTGAAGAATGTATTTGAAACACAATGTGTTCGTCATTTGAATATTGATATCAACAGTGAATATTAGCATTACCACAATGATCATGCTTTTTATATTAGGGAACCAGTGGACAAAATGTCCTCTCACGCTAGAATTAATGCAACAGATGCAAATAGATTATTGTAGGTAAAGTTAAGTGTAAGAATGTTGAAATGATGTAAAAATAATTAGAAACAAACATTCAATTCTTAAAAACTTACTACTGTACAGTGAACTGAACCAGCATCAGAGAACACCATCACATTTAGTGACATAATTTGACAGCTTGTCAAATAAAGGTGTTTTTTGCAATGTCACTGAAATTGGATTTTTTTTCTATCAAAATTTGTGTATTTCTTCTTTTGGAAACCATTTTAAATGAAGAAAACTAATAAACATTTACAGACAAGATTTTTATTAAAGTGAAAAGAAATGTAACCTGGTAATTGCTCTTTAAATTTGACATCACTTTTTTGTTTAGTTTAGCTAAATGATAATGAGAAATATCCTTTGTTTTTAGCAAGTCTCAGGCAATTAGTCTCCATTAATGTCTTCATGTACTCAAATAGGTAGTGAGGCTGATTGCAGGATGGGGTACCCCTTTGGAGCTAAAACACAGATGGTTGAGGTGGTGATGAAGGATAAAGGATTAGATGGAGTAGACATCTGTTTTATAGATATAGTTTTAACATACTGAGCACCCCTGATCCAGCCGTCTTCTTAGTCACTTTAAGGTCACCTTCCCCTCATGGGCCCAGTCTGCTTTCATTGTTTGAAAACTTAGCACCATGTTGTTACAAGTCTGCAAATTGTGTCTTCCGTCTCTGCTCTGCACTGGCTGTGCTACCCTGAGCCAATGGGCTTTAACAGCTGACAAAACAACGGTAGGACATCACACTGGCAGGTCGATGGGGCCAAGTGGTTTTAGGCAGCTACTAGAGCTGTAAAGACGGGGAGAGGGAGAAGTCCAGATGCCACAGACTACTCTGTCACTCGAAGGAGATGTGTTTAACACATTAACCCTTTGACTGGCATTGTAACCGCGTGGTTGACTTTTTGCTGCCTTACCACTGTATTTAAAATTTTGAAAGCCTATCTTTGTCTGTTTTTCCTTATTTACCACTCTTAATCATGTTTGTAACACCAATTTGTGTCCAATGGGTTGCGCTGCTGTACATGAATATGATTGTTTGAAAACTAGGAAAAAATCAGAAGTGAATCATTGCTCCTCAGAAATCTAACAGTAAGAGCATGCATCGAAGTAAGAAAAAGTCTTTTCACATATTTTCAGATCCTCTAACAATTGAAATTTAATTGAAGGAAATAAATTTGATGATAAAAAATTATCTATGATTCCTCAGAAAACTAGGTCAGCCACTAAATGTCTAAATTTTGCTCTCTGTGATGTTCTCATGCGAAAAAACAAAAAAAATTTTGTTGCTGAAATGAAAAGAAATCTATTCATGCCCAGGATAACTCTTAACAGGCAAGCTAACCTGCTGGTTGACTAACATATCTGCTTCCCGATTGGGTAATTTGAAAAATAAAACCTGAAATGTTGCTCAATGAAGAGGAAGGAAAACAAATAATTTGTTGCAAATGTATTTCTTAGTTTGAAAGTCAAAGGGTTAAAGTGTATAGAAAAGTTGAAAAAACTTCAAAAGGGCTCTTTAAGTGAACATACACCCCCATCACCTGATCACTAGTGTGGGCAGATGGAGAGTAAGGGCACACTTACACTAGGGCCATTGACCCATGCCACACTTAAGCCCAGTCGCCCCCCTGTTGGCCAGCACTCACGACTCAAATGCACCCATGGTTTTCTCACGCATACCGGGGAAAAAGGCAAACAGACCTTTTAAAAAAGGGGAAAAACACAGAAGAACTGAGGTGCCTTGAGGACTGGATTAGATTTATCACAGGACCTTTGTGTGAATCAAGTAAATGTGTTTTTTATTTTGCTGTGGATTCACTTTCACTTTACAGATTTTAGATTTGGTCCTGTGTCATGGGACAAAAAACACAAACATCAAATACTTAGCTGAACGTATCAGTGAAACCAGATAAAACAAATCAGTTATCTAATCTAGAAACGTGTCTTAATGACATTAGGATATGGATGGCCAGAAATGTTCCTCTTAACTCAGGCGAGACATAGTTTGTTATGCTGGGCCCCGGACACCTTAGAGAAACCTTTTCTAATGATTTAACTGCCCTAGATGGCATCAGCCTGGCACCAAGCACTATTGTTAAAAATCTTGGGGTACTATTTGATCAAAATGTGTCCGTCAACTCCCACACAAAACATTTTAAGGCATTTTATCGGATTTTTGCTGATATCCGATATGCCAATGTTTTTTAATTCATTATCGCCGATACTGATATTTCTGGTCAAGAGCACAAGCTCTGTACTTAACAAAAAGAAAAACAGCATTTAAGTCTTGCAAAAATGAAACCCTTGATTTTTAAATATACCCATGCAGTGATGAGGAGGGACATCAATATTGTACATTTGTGTAATTTGCTGATATTCCAGCTGATATATGGCTGACATGTGTGACCGATATATTGACTGTAAATATCTGCAAAAAATTCAATATTGGACAAAACCGATATTTAACTTTTTAGGCTGATATCGGCTGATACTGATAGCAAACTGATAATATCGTGCATCCCTAATGTTACAGTTATTGCTATTACCACCATAACAGTACCTTTACTACAACATGGAGAGGAGGACTCTTAAGAAAACAAGATGCTTTATCTAAAGGGGTTTTCCCCTCAAAAAGTTATATTCAACAGAAAGAAATATGATCAGGACAAATTTATGGACTGGGCATCCGTAAATTTATCAATATTCTGAATCCTCTTGTTCGTCCCTTCACCTCTCTCTTTCTATTAAAATAAAATGAAATCAGTATAAATGAATAATAAAAAAGAAGTTTGGCATGGACCTTCTCTTTTGCTAAGTGTCTTAAGAAAACATTTGTTATGATTAATTGATATACATACAAAGATTGACTGACTGATTGATTGACTATAGGCATTCAGAATATGGACAGAAGGTGAGGACACAGTTATATTAATATCATCACCTGACAGGAAGCAAGCCCCCCTCACCACTTGTTGATTTCTTTGTCTTCTTATTTTTAAACCAGGGTCGTGCATTAAACTGCGACAGAGCAGTATACTCTGACAGTGAGACCAGTGTGCTTTTGCTCAGTGACATCCTGATGATCTTTGCAGTGCAGTCAAAAACGAGTGTAGTGTCTTTTGCCAGCAGCAACATTCGGCAAAGTATTTATTTCTCTTCTTATGGTTAAATTCATACTGATATCAGTGGCTAGTCAAAGTCAACTTTTGAGACTTTTATTACATGACAATCCATCATAGAAACTCTTAGGTCATGCAACCTAATAACTAAAGAATAACTTAAGCACACTTTTTTACATGGAAATAGAAAAGTGTGAACGTTTGCAAACTGAAAAAGGAAAGCACATGAACAGCACATGACTCACTGCATAGATCTGCACAACCCACGGAGAAGTAAGAGAAAAATGAGAAAAACAGAATATTTATATCAACTTGTGCAATATTTGGACTTTAAATTCTGCTTATGCCAGGTTATATTAACCTTGCAGTGTAGCTGGATCTGCCTGGCTCATTGTCGGCAATCACGCAGATCCATCTTGCTAAACCCCCGCCTTCAATGATTGTGTTCTGGCCGAAGTGTCATGGCTCAGTCTGGACTGCATTTCTCTATTAAATGAGAAAAAACAAAACAAAAAATGCTGAAACCATTTCTGGATTGAAAGGCAATTTCACTCCACTTTTGATATGCTTTGGCGATAGTTTGTTCCAAGAAGTGGCTTATGTTTTGCATTCTACAACATGGCAGTAGTGCTGACCCTCTACATTATCTGACTGGCTTATTATGAATGTGATTGATAGAACGATCGTCCAATCACTTGCTTTTGAAAGATTCTGCCCATTCCCAAACACTTTTTATGGGCTGTTGGCTTGATGGGCTTTAAAACATACTGAACGGTGTGTATTGTGCATATGGTTAAGATTATATTTGATGCCTCATTTCAATGCTGTCCCCAGTAGACGTTGCTTTTAAAACAATTAAAACAAAAAGAGTGAACAGAGGCCGATTAAAAATCTTGTGAATATAAAAATGTATCAGCATTATTTAAAAAAATCATAGTGCATAAACAACTGAGCAATAAGTCTTGTAAATCATAACAGTCCTATTTCACATTAACTAAATATAAACTACTACTCGAAGTTGTATCTTAACACATCAAGACTCATGTCACAGAGGATACAACCTGATGCGTTCATGAGCAATGCTTATTTCTAAGACTGTAAAGAGTGTTTGCAGTCACAGATATTCATTTCTTTTGAATGAATATTTTCCATGAGTGTGTGACCTTGTAAAGAATCACACACACATGCATAGTTAGTAGCCATAGGGTGACGTACTGCAGCAGCTCTGAGATCTCTGGAATGCTTACATTCGTTTGGAATGCCTGAAAACTTTTGTCTCAACCTGTTGGACTATTCATGCAATATGTTAGTATTTCTGTGAACTCTCGTTTCCAACCTGCTCATTATGGAGAGACAGGATCAAACAGACTGAGTGAGGTTCTGTGTGGTGGTAGAACTTCTCGTGTAACTTTGATGTGGGAAATGTTTGAATGTTCGGTCGAGATGATTTATTAGGCTTTCTCTTATAAAAACTTTGTTAGACTGATCTGAAAAGAAGAAGTAAGTATAATAATACCAGGGGGCATCAGAGGTGGGCAGTGTGAACATATGGTAATGCCATTATATTAAGTTATTACAAATTTAAAAGGGTATATAGATGTAAGTGCATGTTTAAGCCTGTGTGTCAACCTCCAGTATTGAAAAATTAAGGCAAATTAACAGAAATTAACATACATTACCCAATTTTAAACCTGTTTTTTTCCAATAGAAGTAAACATGTAACTGCCTGATGATTGGGAGAGTTCATGGGCCGGACTTTGAAGCACTTTGTCTAACGTCTTTTTCACACCTTGATTATTTGGGAGAGTTGTTTCGATACAAGTGGCTGTTCCGTGCTTGGTACAGTTTGTTTAAGTAGATAAAACATTTGCAAATAATAAAATCATATAATAATCAATACATAAAATCATATCAATTCCCATCCCTAGACAATAGTATTTGTTGATTGTTTACTGCCCACCTCTACTGGACAGTTAAAAACTGTAAATTTTAAGTATGAAAATGTTAAACTTGACTTAATCTGAGTTTTTTCCTCGTTGTTGTAGGTCCTGGAGAAGGGCATGCGTCTGGAGTGCAAGTGTCACGGAGTGTCGGGATCCTGCACCACCAAGACCTGCTGGACCACGCTCCCCAAGTTCCGTCAGCTGGGATACATGCTCAAGGAAAAGTACAATCATGCTCTGCACGTGGAGCCAGTCAGAGCCAGCCGTAACAAGCGTCCTACTTTCCTCAAAATCAAGAAACCCCATTCCTACCGTAAGCCCATGGACACGGAGCTGGTCTACATCGAGAGGTCGCCCAACTACTGCGAGGCCGACCCTCTGACCGGCAGCATGGGGACACAGGGCAGACTGTGCAACAAAACGGCTCTGCAGCCCAACAGCTGTGACCTGATGTGCTGCGGCCGAGGATATAACACACATCAGTATTCCCGCGTTTGGCAGTGTAACTGCAAGTTCCTGTGGTGCTGCTACGTCAAATGCAACACCTGCAGTGAGAGGACAGAGGTGTACACCTGTAAATAGAAATATTTATTGGACAAGTTTGCAGACACACTTCTGGACTAAGGGTGTGTCCTGTCCATGTACTGAAGAAGGAGGGTTCTCTGTGGCTGATACACACACGTGGAGTGGTTGGTGATATTCTGGCAGTAAAAGAACAATCCCAGGCATCGCCTCCAGCATGTGTTGATTATAGTGATGCCAATGGACATCTGCTCTGACACTGGACTTCACCTGTGGGTGCACACTGTTTTATAAAGACACTTCATGCCCCAGGTCTGACTTCTCTGCAGGCCTGCTGCTCTCTTGGCATGATGTACTGCAAACAAAGTTGTTTTACTGAGACTAATAATTTATTCAATGAGGAAACTACTGATTATTTTAAAAACTCATTGATGACTTAATCTGGTGAAGTTTAAGTTGGTTGAGATAAATATTGTGTGCGCACTTAATGAGTAAAAGAGATTTTCTTTACACACTGGAGCTTAAAACCGAAACGATCAGAAACTAACTCAACTGAATGACTCTGAGGTTTATTTGGATTAAGGCTGGAGATATACTTGCTCTTAATACACGTGCAGTATTTAACAGAATAAATGAGAGGCAGACACAAGATGCAATACACACCAATCAGGCATAACATTATGACCACTGACAGGTGAAGTGAATAACACATATTATCTCTTCATCATGGCACCTGATCTGAGTGGGATATAGTAGGCAGCAAGTGAACATTTTGTCCTCAAAGTTGATGCAGGTAAAATGGTAAAGAGTAAATATTTGAACAAGATTGACAAGGGCCAGATTGTGATGGCTAGACAACTGGGTTGGAGCATCTCCAAAACTGCAGCTCTTGTGGGGTGCTCCCGGTCTGAAGTGGTCCAAGGAGGGAACAGTGGTGAACCGGTGAGTCATGGGCAGGCTTATTGATGAACATGGGGAATGAAGGCTGCCCCATGTGGTCTGATCCAACAGACAAGCTTCTGTTGCTCAAATTGCTGAAGAAGTAAATGCTGGTTCTGATAGACAGGTGTCAGAATACACACAGCATTGTAGTTTGTTGTATATATGGCTGGATAGCCGCAGACAAGACAAGATGGCAGGTGGTCATAATGCTATGCCTGATTGGTGTACACATAACTGGTAGGATCGGTGAAGAGGCAGCAAAGTCGACACAGCTGCTTGAAGAGAATAACAGAGCTAACCCCCCCAAACAAACAAACAAACAAAACAACAAATCAAATTCCAGATTTTGTCCAGACAAGAGCATATCAGTAAATCCAAATGGTGACAGGCCAAGTCTGTGTGAAGTCTGGAAATATTTTTGTAATACACTGAATTCAAATGGGGCAGCAGGGTAAGTGCTTCGTGTGGAGTTTACATGTTCTCCATGAGCATGCATGGGTTCTCTCTGGGTGCTCTGGCTTTATTGCATAACCATTACACTAAGACAGTCACCATACAAGAATACGTTTCAAAGTGCAGACAGTGCTGATGTTGTGGCCTAATTGATAATCAGCCTATGTATCCATTGAGTAAATTGATCATTGTAGTTTATTTTGTCTGCTCTCAGAATAA
This sequence comes from Cetoscarus ocellatus, assembly GCA_037902135.1. NCBI lineage: Eukaryota > Metazoa > Chordata > Actinopteri > Labriformes > Labridae > Cetoscarus > Cetoscarus ocellatus. Next base: position 3,208,534 of record JBAMNC010000579.1, on the reverse strand, counting down.
GTGTAACTGTCAAGACATTAGTTAACATCTCAATGACATATAGCTGAGAGCTCGCTGTGTGCCCTCTCGTAGTATCCTTCACTTGTTCTGTATCAGCAAATATATACTGTATACAAGAGTACTAATGACACTGATGGACACAGATGCTAGCACCAGTATGAACAGCAAGTATATCTCCGGCCTGTGCCTAGAAAAATGACTTTAAACTACTGATCCTGGGCTTGGTATAACGCATTGTCTCTTTTTTGTTTCTGCCCCCCTCCCCTGCCAGTTTGCTGCTAGTTGCTTGTTAAAGGGATGAGGTTTGTCACTGAGCAGCCATATTGACTCTTTAAGCTAAGTCGACACCATTATGAGCCAACATGAGCTTCTGAACGTTGCCCTTAAGTTTGGTTGATAGAATATATTTTATGAAAGATTATTTTTATATGATATTTTTTATTTATTTCTGTCTAAATGTAAAATATTTCCCTAAGCATTTCTAACTGTACAGTTACTGACCTTTTTGCCCCTCTGAAACACTGTTAGAAAGATGTGCCTTGTCTCTCAACTCTATATTATTATGTTACACCGAATGTGCAGTATCGGGATTTTCAGACCCCTTTACCAATGTAATCTTAGCTGACCTTTAGAGTCAAAGATGAAAGTCAGTGCATTTAAGCAATGCCAAGCTAGCTACTGTCTCATGAATGTTAATCAAAGTGATCCACTGGTCTCTGTGGTACAGGGTATCTTTCCTCTGTCTGTCTAAAAATGTAAAAGTATGTTTCTCATTTTCTTTGTGTCTTAACAAACCGAGAGCATGCCACGGCTTTTGCCCATAAAAACTCAAAACTACATTAGTTTGAATTAATTTTGGACGGCTGTATTCAGAACCACCTGCTACATGAGCGTTAGGCTACTTACATGTCTAGCCAAAACAAAATAGGCAGCATGCGATCAGATTTGAGATCCTGGAACATCTTACTGACCTTGCACAGCAGCTGGATCCACCTGATTCAATGTCTGTAATAACATAGATCCATCTTGTGCACAGCACCAAGTGGCACGGCCCAATCAGCATCCTGTAGAGAAGGAAGAGGTGGGAACTAGTGAGACGACAACGTAGATGCTAACAGCTTCAGTCGCAGCTTTTCTCAGCTCTGGATCACATTTCTTTATTTAATGAAAAAAAAGCAAAAGCACTGAAAGCATTTATCAAAGGATGTTTTTGCTTGTCTTCCAGTTTGAGTTTGTCCTATGAAATGGCTTTTATTTTCTTCTTTACACCACGGCAGTAGCACCCTCCTGCTATATTATCTGACTGGCCCATAATAGTTCATTGGTGGACCGATCATCCAATCACCTTCCAGATATGCCTTTGAAAGGTCCTTCCCATTCCCCAACACTTTCTATTGGCTGTTGTCCAGATGGACTAGTGAAATAGGAAGTAAAATAATAAAAACAAATTATAAGACTGACATTGAATGTAGGGTTTATGCCACAGCTGCCCTAAATTAACAACACTGGTTATTACTAAAATCATTTTTTTATGTTTCTGGAAAGGTTTATACACCAGTATGAAGAAGATCTTTGACCGAAACAGAATTCGTAATGCTGAAGTATAATTATTATTATTGTTATCCATTAATTTTTCAAATTAACTGTTTACAGAAAACAGTAAAAACATTATTCAAACTCCTCAAAAACATTATTATTATTATTAGTAGTAGTAGTATTAGTAGTAGTAGTAGTCGTAGTATTTTTATCATTACAGGCCAGTCAGATAATGTAGTAGGGGGGCGCTATTGCTGTGGTGTAAAGGACCAAACGTGAGCCATTTTGTTGATCAAACTCCAAGCAAAATATGTTGAAAGTGTAGCAGCAATATCCTTTATATTAAGATGTTTGTTGTGTTGTTATTTGTTTTTCATTTAACAAAGAATTGCAGTCCAGATCTGCCACTGAAACTTTTATCATCTATGCTCATCTCTGTACAAGCAGTCACTTCCTGCTGTCATCATGCTTGTAGTTCCCACCTCTTCCTGCTCTTCCTAACGGACGCTGAATGAGCCACTGATTACAGACATTGAATTGGGTAGATCGGTCTGCACTGCCAGGTTATTTTATGGGTGCTCGAGATCACACCAAAAGCTTCTTTGGAAGGGTTGTGTTTAGAAACTAAGAGACATTTTGAGCCACACTGTTTTTCCTCAGATTTGCAAGAATATTTGTTAACCACCATCTTGAATATACAGACATGCATGTGACTTTGAAAAGCTGAGACCCATCACATTCTGGTTAGGTACCAAAATAAATACATAACTAAAGGCAAAAAGTAAATACATGAATATTGCATACTATCATATAAAGCTTCAGTAAGCATTAACATATCCTCTGACATGTACAAATACACCCAGAAATGTCAGGTAGGATAATATGCCTGACAACAAAATAAGAAATTAATGCCAACAGATTGTGTTACCTTAAAGATGAGAAGCTAAAAGAATGTTTATATAAACTCAAAGTTACTTTATTGGATAATATAATATTCCATTATGTTCAGCTTCTCGGTATAGTAATTTACTGGGATCTTGTGGACATTGAGAATACTGGCAGCAACTCATGCCAGTTTTTAACAATTTAACTCTTTAATAGGGAAAATCTCAATCTGTATGTACACACAGAGGAGTCCAGTTTCCTTTGACCAGTCAGTTTAGAATAAGATGAAAACATAACGCCTTCAGCCTTGGTTAGCGAGGAAGCTCATGCTAACTTTTCCTGACATTTGTGTGTGGTAGGTGGTCTTGAGTTTAGCCAATGATTCTGTTGAAAGCATAGCAACTTGATGAATGTATTAGCTTGCAACAGTGCATTCCTGTTTCTTTCCATATTTTTTTTTTTACATCCAACCACAAACTTTACTCTTTGAACTTTTACTGAGTTCTTTGCTGATTCTCAGCACAGATACAAAATAGTGAGAATGACTGTGACCATTAAATTTATCCCAAAATCATTGAACAGAGACCACAAATCTGACCAAAATCTCAATTCAAACCTTTTATTGTTGACAATATTACAAGGAATCTGGTTCTTCTGGTGGTTTCGGACTGTACTTGATCATTTTAAATTAGGGCTGTCAGCATCAATGCATTAATAAATGGTGGAATACGGTCTAGACTCAATGGATTGAATGCAGTTCAGTAACTGCATGCAAGTTTTACTGTTTAGGCACAGTACTAAAGCCACTTTAGCAAAGCAGCAGCTAAATCCTACTTTCTTTAGCATCTGAGATCTTTTTGTGCTGTTAAGAGATGACATTGCTGCTCCTCTGAATGTCTCATTTCAGTGTAGACTTAGGTAAAACTTAAAAAGATCAAATGAAATTAGCATCTGATGATATCAAATAATTAATTATTTTGTCATTTCATTTAAGCTTTAATGAAATAGTCGTTATGTAGAAAGTTCTTTTCCATCATTAACATGATGATTACCAACCATAAGTTTCACATTTTTTTCCATAAAAATAAAAACAGCTATTTATCTTAACAGGAAGTAACTCAATCTTGGCCCAAGACAGTACAAATTACAAAGAAACAGCAGAGAAGAGTTTTTGATCAAATCCCTCAGCTTAATTGTTACCCATTATCTGGTCACTTATCAGAAAATACAACAGAACTGAATCCCAAATAACATAAATGCTGTCACTTTTTTCATATTTTAACATTTTTAAACCAAATGTTATAATGTCACTAAGTGACTTATTTTTTCTGACTTTGGTGGAAATTTGCATCCAGCAAGCCCACATTTGACCAACAAAGGCACTTGTTGGCCCTGATGTCACAGCCAAAACACTTAAATTACAGATTGTTTGATTTTGTTTGTCTCAAAACACACCATTTTATTTGACAAAATTCAGAAAATTATATGACATTAAATAATGAATGGAGAAAGATGGCACCTAGGAGCTCTCCTTTCAATAATCTGATGTTCCCAAAAGTTTGTCTTTTTCTGTTTTTATTTAGTAAACTGAGCAGCAGATCATTGTAACCTTAGTCCAATTTCTCATCTGCAATTTTAAAAAAGTGTGCTGTACAAAATTTGTTCATCAAATTGCCTCGGTCCTAATGTGAATTAAAAGGTGTGTAAAAATCACCCCTGGTGTATAATAGCCTTGAATACAACTTTATCTAGATTTTGTAGCTCAAGGTAACGGCCTCTTGCCGTTTGATGTTAGTCCTTGCTGTACGGTTGTGTATTTCAATGGCATAATGCAACAAAATGCTGGATGGCCAGAGGACAACCTCAGCAACAGCCCCAACCAGCGGCTAATGGCAATGTAACACATCTGACTGACTTTGTTCAAGCTTGGTTCAGCAGTATGCAGGTTTAAAAAGCCAAAATAATACAACGATGCCGTGACTTTTCCACTGACTGTAGAAAGAATTGGACAAAGCCATGTGGCATCAGTCTTTCTCTTATCAAAAGAGGCTTTGTTACATTTTTGACGCCAATATTTTGACACGTGCCTTCTCAGCCTAACTTTGGATCAACCTACTGACAGACAGAGAGGCAAAGTTGAGGCAGGACATACGTTTGTCTGACCAATAGTGACACCACATGGGCTTGTAGCACTATCAGTCATGACCCTACCTAGCTGAAAATCCTCATCAACATCAAAACGGGTGTGATAAAATAAAATCAGCCCTCATACAGTGAGAACCTTTAGATGTATTACTGAATTATATTGCGGCAAATTGTTGAACTAGGCTGTGAATTTATTTATTCATGCAGCAAAAAAAGTCACCTCACAAAACCATGGAAGTTCCTGGTTTCCAGCAGCCAGCATTAACTGGACACTTGGGGGAACTACAGTTTTTGGCACTTCCACTTCTCAGCTCCTCAGGCTGACTCTTGAATTTTACCCCCAAACAAAGTCTAACAAACCTATAAGTAAAAGCAACTTTCATTATCTCAACTCCTATTTAGATTGTAAATCTAAAAGACACAATTTCTCATCGTGTTGCATTAATTTGATCCCAAACAAGAGACTGGCAAATTTACTTCACGTTGTCAATATGGACTTTAACATTTTGAATGAATGAAATGAAATGCAAAATAATGAAATCTTAAGCCAGATTAAAACCATGATTATATGTTGATAAAAAAAAAGATCATCAGTGACTGTAATTACACATCTAATAGTTTGACAGCCCTAATTTAAACCTTTCATAACGCCTTAATACAAAAAGTCATGGGTGCCTTTTCTGTGAAATATAACCAGAAACCAGTGGTCTTTTTTGCATTTATGCCTTCAAGCAGCCCATCTTGCAGGCTGTGGTAGAACTTGGTTTTATCAAACAGTTATTACAGTTGTTGTTTTATGGCATGGCTATAAAAACCTCACAGTTTTTGTAGTCCTGATTTGTTTTTTGTAAAGACAGTTTCCAGCAAAGTTCCTCAGCTGATGACAGTACAGCACTGTGTTCTTAAATCATAGAGTTTTCGACCAATTTCATGTAAAACCACTTTGCCTTCTTGTTTGTCTTTGGTTAATAAATGTTGTCAGAGAATGTACGGAGGACTGTTTCTTTTTTTTTTATGCACATTTTCCAGGTCTTATCAGATGGATGTATTCACAGAGGGTTGATTGAGGGTTTTGGTGCAGAGGGTGTCACAGTGAGGCACACACTGAGCTGTGGGAGTGTGAAGCTGTTGGCTGATGGATTACTCTGACATCTGCTTCATTCACTCCTCAACAACGTTGCTACAACAACCACACTGTGCCCCCCAAAAATGTTCCTCGTCTCACAGAGAGGCCAGACTGCCCATTAACAAAATGGTAACCATGCAAAACCCAGATAAAATTTGGATGCTATTTATTTTGTGGAAATGGCAAATGGGAACGAGAGCGGCGAGGGGGCTTTACAATTGGAAGGGGATGATGTCAAGAAGGATTTCAATCCAAATGAAAGGAAAGGTCTTAACTCCGAGAATAATCGGGACAAAACATTCCTGGGCTAAACTTTGCCTCAATAGAGTGACGCTCTCAAAAGGCAGCTGGCCAAACAGCCTTCGTTAGAGTAACACCAACGCTCTTGTCACCGAGAACTCAACAACATTATCAGAGTGTCTCACAGAGAACAGAATTGTTTTATGCTTCACTTTTCTGTTCACATCTCGAAAGCTTGCAACTCATTCTGACAACATGGAGCAAACAGTAAACAGAGAGCTGGTGCCTAAACCTGCCTTTAATTTTTCATTGGCATCAGTGGAAATTAGTCGTGTGTTATAGTATAGTAAGGGGCTTTAGTATGATGGTACTTCAATATTATATTGTGAAATATAAAGATGTGGATTAATCAAACCCATCACAGATGTTAATAACAAATTTAACTGTTGACCTCCATTTCAAACCTTAAAAGGTTAGTTAGAGATGCAACAAAGGGCTATGTATCCTTCCATAGGCAGCTCCCCTCATTAGATCAGGTCAGAGTGCTGCAGCAGTGTCAGGTAGGGCTTTCTGGAGCACAAACTGATAAAAAAAAGAAAAACGTTAATCTGGCTTGTTGTTTTTTTCATCACCAGATAACTTGTGATCTGTTCTTCATCCCTCTTTCTACCTGTTACTCCATCTGAAAACTCAAAAAGTTCTTCTCAAAAGTTTTTCCTCTGTCTACCCTGGTTCACTCCGTCAAGAACAGGAACTTGAGACTACAATTTGCACAGACTCACCCAGATTGGATAGAAGATTGAAAAATATTACATGGTCTTATGAATCTTAAAAAGTCCAAAATATATGTTAATTGATGAATTAGTAAACACACGTGTAGCAGAAACAATAAATGGGCAACAGTAAACAACATGTAGATTTCTGTTTCTCTAATAACTATTAAAGAGAGTTTTAATAATAAACAAAAGATTACCATTGCATAAATACAGGACTGACCATGTCTTTTCTAACCTCAATAGCCCCTTTTTGACTCTGGGCCACAGAAAGCTTTACCCTTTTACCCCCTTATGGACAGCCTTGTCAGCGGTTCGGGCTGGTGATGGTGTAATGGTGCGTAGAATCTTCTCCTGGCAGACATCGGGCCCCTTGTTACCAATTTGGCCTTGTTTAATACCCCAGCCAACTGAGCATTATTTCTCATGTCCATCCCCCACTGACCACAGTGTTCCCATCTTCTGATGACAACTTCCAGCAAGATAAAGCTTCATGTCACAAAGCTCAAATCATCCAAAGCTGGTTTCTTGAACATGAGAGTTCGATGTACTTCAGTGGCCTCCACAGTCACCAGATCTCAATCAAATAGATGATCTGTCGGGAAATGGGTGACTTGCATCATTAATGTGCATCCAACAAAACTGCAGTGACTGTGTGATGCTATCACATCAATACGGACAAAAATCTCGGAGGAATGTTTCCAGCACCTTCTTGAATCCATGCCACGAATGATAAAGGCTAGTCTGAAGGCAATAGAGTCCAACACAGAACTGGCAAGGTGTACCTAATAAAGTGGCCTGCTTGACGTCTACCAAAGCTCGAGATAACAAGCTGCAAGAGTAGATACCTTGCTCATTTTTGAGTGAGGCCCCGTTTACGCAACAATGAAAACGGCCAAAATCTTAGAGTTTTCGTTGCGTTTGCGCCTCCCATTTACACAAGAACGATGCCAGGAGCGCCTGAATCCACAAACTTTTGAAACCGGGGTCCAGAGCTTTGGCCATCTATCAAGCAACATTTGTGCTGCTAACTGTGCACGGTTTGTTATCCAGACATGAAACTCCTGCGTCTTCATGCATCCACTAGCCATTGTTATTTGTGAAAAGTTTGTGAAAAGTCTTCTTCGTACGTGTGTTGTAACACCGCTGTTTCATACAAACCTACATCCCACAACTACTTTTGAAAATGTAAAGGAAAAACTTTTCCTTTTCTGGTGACTACGTTGTCATGTAAACGGCCTGAGTCTAGTGGTGCATGATTTGCTGTGTTGGCCATCTCAATGCAAACCACACCAAAAGAACATCTTTTGTCTTCAGGTGGGTCTCAGTATCTGTCCAGATTTTAAAACCTTAATGTGTGTGCCATGTTTAAGAAAGACCAAACCTGGCTTCAGAGAGACTCTACATTTTTGAGTCAAACCTTAGCACAGACTTGTCTCCTGCAGGCCTCACTCTGTTAGAAACCACACACCAAAGAGAAATGGTTTCAGCGCTAATGAACTGCTCCGTAGTGTTATTCCTGTAAACATGCTGCATCTCTGCCAAGTTCTCAGAGTCTAATTCCTTCACTTGCTTCAGGGGTCTGAAACTGCTGGTGCTAGCATTGTTGAGACCATCTGCGTGTGGTGCACCTGTGAACACCTGCATGGAGGCAGTAGTCCAGATTTATGACTCTGTGCATGTATGCCAGTCTTCCACGTGAACAGGCTGCTTATATTGCCACGACCTCAGTCTTTATATATTCTTAGTGCTGCATTCATACCACCCAGACTCTTCTGCTTATCACCAGTGTAGGTGTGTTGTTTCTGTATAGCTTATTTCTTAATGAAGAAGTTTCCAGATCAGCTCTCTTAGCATGAAAAGCTGACAGTTCGGTGCTCCACTGCAAACAGGAGTGGAGGCTGTCATGCTTGAGGAGAGACTCTCTGACAGAGCGTTGATTATTTAAGACAGGGGCTGCTTAATAACTATCATTACAGCAGCACCTTGAGAGCGAGGGCCAATCAGGGTCCAAACAGAAATCTCCTCTGCCAGCAATGACGTTGAAGTGGAGGAATGAGCCAGAAACAAGGTACACCTAATTTTGGCATACCGAAGGGCTTTAGAAGATTTTAATTGAAGGACGCATAAATCAAACATTTCATATCACCTCCACTGCACAGACAATAAATCATCATTTGGCTCCGAAGTGATTGAATAATGAATGATGTGTTATTTGTTTTTTTAAATAAGCCAAGGTGACGGCACGCCAGGTAATGATAAATCAATGGCCTTGAGCTAAACTTCTGCAGCTGTAAAATGTTTTAGGCTCTGAAATGTGAATGCAGATGCAATAAAGTTGTTTGTCAAGAGGAGAATTGCAAAAAACATTTCTGCAGGGATCTCTCTTCTGTGGAAAGTCTTTTTTCATAATCAGCTTTAAGATATCAAAACCTTTGAGCCTAAACTTTTTACGTTACAGCTTATTTTTGTTGCTAACATCATTAAAAAAGCACAATTACAGGAATCTTTTAAGAATGTTGCATGGCTTTCTTTGACTTGTCCATCCAAAGGACAAGCTGGTCAATATTGCTGTCCATCCACCCATCCATCCATCTATCCATACATCCATATATCCATCCATCCATACAGCCATACATACATCGTTCGATCGATCGGCAAGGAACCAGGTACAACTGTCCACTCAAAGCTACTGGCATTTTGGAGTCAACAATTAACCTAACCAGCATGTTTTGGACCGTGGAAGGAAACCAGATTGCCGGGAGAGAACCCACGTATGCATGGCGAGAACATGCAGAGCCCTCATGTAGACCCTGACCTTCCTTCTCTGAGACACGCACACTACCTGCTGCACCGGCCTCAGAGCCTTTTCATTTAAGTATTAATGTTTGCTGAACAAGAGAAATAAACAGAATATTTGATGCATTTTTTCATCTCTGAAGGGTGTAAATAACCTTGCAGTGCAGCTGGATCGGCCTTATTCAGTGTCAGATCCATCTTCCAAAGCTTCAGACTGGAACGATTGTGCTCCATCTGCAAAGGACACTGACTAATCAGAGGCGGGTGAAGCTATGATCCTGATGACAGTGAGATGAGACGGCAAGCTTAAAGAGATACCCTTTCGGTGTTCAGTACACGCCACGCACCCTGCAGCAAATCGCCCCCAGTCTCTTCAATCAGTCAGTTTCCACAGCCTGCTCCTGGATCCATCCGCTAAGCATGACAGTTCAGTGGAAATACTTTATGTGGAGAGTCTGTTTTCAGTGGGAGACGCTTCAACTCCGAGTCAATTTTTTCTGAACAGATTGTCCCAAAACAGAAAAACAGGCGCTCAGAGTGTCTGTGTAATGACAAAACACTTTGGAAGTAGTGGAAATAATATTGATGCAGACTAATGTAGCATCTAGCTGCAGCCAGGAGACTGGCCCCCTGCCGCACAGCCTCCTGGCTGCAAACGAGAATAAAAGCATGTCCAAAAGTTTTAACTATGAATAATGCCACTCCAGCAGTGATCTATCAGACACTGCAAATTAGTCCAGAAAGAAAAAAAGATTTTTTAACCTCCATGTTTAATCCATGTTTTGGTTTTAACATCCACTCGCTGATTACTGAACCCTCAACAACACCTCCAGCATGCAGCCAGGAGCCAGTGCACTAAGATGACTCCCTGGGCCTGCAGCTGGATGCCACTTGGGGCTTCTTTCTCCTTTATTTGGATCTCATTAAGCTGTCACAGCTACAGCCAGTGCAATAACAGGGCTGTGCAGCAAGGCACCGACACCAGTCACCCGGATGCCACTCAGACAGCAAATCAACATCAGGCAGGAAAGGCTGTAAAATTAAGCACTGCACAGCTACATTTGCTCAGTCAGCTTTCTTAAAGGGTTATGAACTCTGGAACCCATTACCAACAGAGAGAAAACTAACTATGAATCTAAAATCTTATACCAACAAAATGAAGTGCTGGTTGAAATAAAACAGAGCTGTAATATTTATGGATTGTTGTGTTTTTTTATTGCTAATTGATAATGGAATATGAAATTCATGTATCATCATTTTTTTGGTTCACTTATTGTATTTTCTTGTGCAATGCTTTATTTTTCAATGTCAGTTGTTATATTTTAAACATTCAAAAGCCCAACTAGAGCAAAGAATTGTAAATTAGCAATAGCTACAAACTCATTGTGCAGCACATCCGCTTCATACTGAAACTGTTAAAATGCATCAAATAAAATGCACAACAAAAATGAGCCTTTTGTTTACATGACCTTGACCATGACCTACCTCTGTTCTTTAACCATTTGTCAGCTGTAAACCTGTTGGATGCACACCACGATGTTTCAAGTCTCACGTGAGTAAAGGTGTCATCTTTCGGCCTCAGGGCTCTCATGATATCTGTGACAAAATCACATTTTATTAATACTGAACTGAACCCCGTATATAAAGGATTACACAGGTTCCTAAAGTTGCACTCAAGCCAACTTTCTGCTCCTTCTGACTCAGTCCAAACAGTGCATGGAGCAGGTCCAGATCTCCTGCCACCGACGCTGAGGCATCATGTAGCTGAATGTAGTTCGAGACATGAAGCCATGCAGGAGGTCCTGGCCCCCTTTGTTTCCTGCACTGACTGACAGGCAGCTTAATCCCGGAGAAGCCAAAGGAAATAACACCGAGATGCACTTAATTACACTTTTTTTCTCCTGCAGGCCTTTCTACCACATGTGTGGCGTGTATCTGAAATTACACTCCAGGCATGAAGAGGATTAGAAACCATTTCTGTGCTTGTGTTAGCTTGCCGTTCATTCCAATTTGTGGAGTATATATGAGCGTATGATGCTGTTATTAGAGCTTAGAGAGCAGTGAGGTTAAATTATGTGTTGTCCCTACAAAGGTTTACATCAGACGCTACACCCCTCTGCTGCTCTGACTGTAAAAATGTGTGAAGAATGCAGTAATGACACATGGCGTGCACCGCATGAACCGTAGTACTGACAAGCACAAGGGAGGTATGTCCCTGTGGCCATGCAGACATGAAAACCAAATAAGCAAGCATCAGCTACACAAACGACTTCCTGCTTTACGCCCAGCATGCTATAATTTCTGCACAAATAAAAGGATGTTCAAGTTTCTTGAGGTTTATTGAGCCATTAAAAGATGAAGCGCTGTGGTGTCGCTGAGTTGAACCAACCAGATATGAATCCACTATCCTGTCAGAGTTTGTGCTTTAAAAACAGCATCAGACTCCACTCTTACAGAGAGAGCAGGTATGCTCTCAGAGACTCATAAATTCCTTCGTAGATGCTGTTTTTTCTCGATGGTTTCATCACCTCGAACCATTCACAGATGATTTAGGCTGAGAAATGTGGAAGATGATCCGGCTTCGGTGCGAGCAGCTGGGGGAACCTGAAAACAATTGTGACAGTCGTGCTAAAATAAGTCTGAGTAATGAACAACCTGATGACAGATCGGTGCCATATCAATATATACCAAACTGTGCAGCTTTCTCTTTGAGAGTTTTCAGCCATGAATAAGAAAAAATTATCAGCCCTTGTTGAAAATGTCATAAACCAACAAATACTTTTGGAAATTGTCTGTCATTTCAGATTTCCTGCACTTGTTGCTGCTGCTGCTGCTTCTTCAGATGTGCTATTTTAGATTGAGGAAGTCATAAAATATTGCTGTATATTTAAAGAGAATGTACTTTTATCAACCTTTGCATAAACAAATGTGCTAATAAACAATTGAGCCAGAAAGATGTTAAAAAAAAATATATATATATATTTTTTTAAACCAACATTAATCTTAATCATACATATCAAATATTAATGGATGTTAAGAACTTATATAGTTTCTGTCATGACACAACTCCATTTTACGGTGTAAAATACACAATAAATACAAACTGGATTTGATGGTTTGATTATTGCAGCCTAGCATAGATGAGAGATTAGCAACATTTGTTTAAATGTATCATAATTTTTTTTGCAGCGTCATATTTCATTAAATGCCCAAGTTAAGGTCCCTTTGCACAAAAATGCAATCATAAGAAAATCAAGATACGCTGACTATATTTTCTCAATTTTTATATCAACATCGGTCCTAATCATACATATCAAATATTCATATATTTTATCAATTTTAACTCTTGAATTGCCAAGTTTTTGTCATGATGGTTATTGTTTGATAATTACAACCCGGTAACGGTGAATGATTAGCAGTAACATTTATTTATATGCATTGTTAATAGTTTGCAGGGTCATATGCCCTCATAAAGATGTGAGTCTTTACCTATCTCATGATTCAAATTTAATTTTTACTGAACAATTGACAGTCTGATTTGATTTTTAATTAAAGGGATAGTTCTGTTTTCTTGAAGTGGGGTTGTCTGAGGTGCATGGTGTGAGCCTGAACGTGTGCCACAGTGTCACAGGACAGTTCTCTCTCTGTTCAGAAAAACTTTGGACAGCTTTACATTGCTGTACATGATGCCAGACTTTCTGTCTAATTAAAAGAATTGTGAGAGAAAACAAGCCACAAAAACAGCGCAGAGTCATCACATACTACAAAGAATTTGTTTGCTTAATTTCCCACTACTGAGCCTCTTTGATTAAGCGCTGTTTGAGACACGGCACAGCCTACATGTCCTTCTGCCAGCAGTGTAAGGATCAAACTATGGTCTTACTTGAATTTTTCCAAATACACAAAATAATATATCATCCCAGATAAAGATTAGCGAAATGCAAAAATAGAGTGCAATCATGGAGTACACTTATCAATGAAACCGTGGCTCCTGTCTTTACAAAATAAACAATCAGTTTAAGCTGAATACTTAAGATGAACTTTCATTCAGCTCCTCCGTCTTGCCCTTGGAGTTTGTAAAACGGTGAATCTGGTCTGTACAATTATAAATGTCCATTATAACAGCAAGGCTCTGCGTGACGAGAGCTGCTCACTGCGAACGACACATAAAGAGAATCTTGACAGATTATCTTCTCTTAAATCTTAAGCACACACACACTACAAGATTTGAAAATCGTGACCAGCGCACACTACAGGATTTCATCAAGATTATTGGACCAGAGAGACGCTCAATGTGATCCTACGTAGGATCACCAAGGAGATGATGTAGGATCACCTTGAGACAAAATATGGAGACTAGTGAGGCAGTTAAACAAACAAATTATTATTCCTTCTCGCTTATTACTGTTAACTAGTAAAATGCGCTTGTATAACTGATGTATACAAGGAATATCACATGAGAGCGAGAGCTGTTGTCCTGGATATCAGCGCTGGGGTGATTACCTGCGGCACTCTGCCACATTATTATCTCACCTGGAATATTTAATGGGGATGCGATTTCTCTCCAACACTTGTCCTTTTCACGTTGTACAAACATTCATGGTCTTGCCACAGGTCGACAAGACTGTCCTCCATCTCCACTGTCCATCTCACCCGTACTCTCTTTGTGCTTGCCATTCTTGCCTCTGATAACTCCTGTCTCGCGGTCCTGCATTTCCGGTCATCGTAGGCGGCTCTCTCTGATTGGCTACTGTCATCCTCAGCGAATACGAGTTGCGTAATCATCCAGATAAATATCAAACATGTTTGAAAATTATCGGGCGGCTCCGACGAGTCTGTGAGACGATCGTGGGGCTTAAGATTGATCTGTCACCCGCTCACACTAGAAGATAATCTTGGTCAAACGTCGGGGCCGATTTTGGTCCCCGACCAGATTTCTTCCCCGATTGTCGGGAGGGCTGAATCTGGGTTAAATTGGGCCGAGAATCCTGTAGTGTGAGCCAGGCTTAACAGGTTTAGCTGATGTCATAAAATTGTAAATAAAACATGTCACACCCCTTTGAAGCATAAAGAATAATATCAAGATTACAGTTGTGACATTTTTCAGCCTTTTGGTGTAATGAATATGCGTTAAAAAGACTTAAACTTGAAACTTTAACTTTGTAACCCCTTTAAAGTGAAGGCTTTTGCTTCTTATGAGGAGAGTAAAGCTCAAATATTCACCATGTCATCTTTAATAAATCATCAATCCTTTAAAAATCTAATATTAAAGACCTTTCAGACCTCAGTGGTCACCTCTGTACTGTCTCGCCCTGAGAATCAGCAGCAGACGGGAAACCTGATCTGTGTTTTCCTCTTGTTTCTGGGTGTGCTTACACTACCTGTTCAGGACCTGACCGCGTCTTATCTTTACGTCAAATCATCTGTCTGTGTTCTCGTATGCATAGCTCCAGTTAGGAAACCATCCTGCTCACATTCATCAAGCACGTATCTTTATGAGCTTCATGAGGAATTACCGAGATAAGACACGCTCGTATTGTAAATGTGCATGACTCTGGAGTTTGCTCTAAAACTGAAGCTTCAACAGACTCGGCGATAGAGCTCTTAATCACATTGAAGGGGAGGTTTCTTTTCTTCACACAGAACAATGCAGAGACAGACCTTTCTTTTTTTACTCTTGGGACCTGCAGACAAAGATATGTTGAATTGTCACTGTGGAGGTTCACGATAAGGTCACTATGATGGCTCGGTCGGAGAAACTGTGGAAACTAGAAGATAAGTGTAATAATGATGACAGGCTTTGTCATTTGGCTGGCAACATTAGCCCAGGATGAGTGTGTGAGATCTCCGCTGAGCTGCTCTAAAACAACAAGTTTAAACATGAGTCGAGCTTTGTGCTCCGAATGAGAAAGACTTAATCTCTCTGCGGTGCCAAATGTCAGGCTGCAGGAGCAGAATCAGCTCTGACGACCGCTAGTCTGTGAACATCACGCACGGCCTTTGTGGGTCTCAGTGACATATGAAAAGGCAGATTACATGTCAGCTGTCAGGGTAATGATACTGCAGAGAAAACAATAGCTACAACAGCACAACGTTACCTGTGGGTTTGGTGACCTTTCATCACGCTGCAGCCTCTGATGTTCAGACAAAGTCTGGCACAGGTAGAAAGGGGAGCGGAGATCAAAACCTGCTGAGGAACTGTGATACAATTATACTCGTTTTTTTCAGGTTGGAGCTCCCCCTGAAAGTTTCTGCCCTAACAACCTGCCCTAGTGCCCTTGTACTTGAGGGATGGGTGTGTTTGTTTTTGTCTAAAGAGCAATTACATAAATCTCTTAAGTGGAACAGGAAGCTGAGTCACTCTCACTTAACCCAATAACTGGATATTTTTGTCAAAAGTATCCCCAGAAAAAAATCAGCTTTCATGACTCAATAGGGTATTCTTTTAATTTTGTTGGGCTTTCTGGGTTTTATTGATCGTAGAGGGACAGAAGATAAACTTGGAATGGGTGGGAGAGGGCAGGGGGAGGCACGCAGCAACCTCACATCATGTCCCAACTGAACACAACCATCAAATGTATTGCAACACACTCCATCGCACACCTGCGGTCCAATTGCAACCGTGTAAAATGTAATTCCATGCCCCAAGGTTTCCCTTGTAAACAGTAGATTAAGTGCTTTTACTGTACAGCTGGAGGAAAGGTCAAGGAGTGCTCTTCCTCCATGTTGTAGAGTGAAAGTAAATCATTTCACTCACCAAAATATGTGAATGCTCCCCTTTCTCTGCCATGTTAAACAGATAATCCAGCTCTTCTGAATGAGTAAACCCAGAGAAAACCGCAAAATCCCCCCCTTCACCTTGTCGAAATCACTCTTCCCCTACTCTGTGTTAGCGATGGTGTGGTGCAAAGGTGGGAAAAATAGAAACGGTGCATTAACTCGCACTGCATCGCTCCGGTTAGTTAGGACAGCACAGAGCCCTAGTGGTCAGTGGTGTAATTGCAAGGGCTCCTTAAAAAAAATACATTAAAAAATGTATTACATTTATAAAAATAGGATTATTTTACTTAAATGTGACTGAGACCTTTATCTACCTAAACTACAGAGGGTAACAGGACTTTTTTCTCTAGTTACATCTGTGTCACAAGTGCAATTTATTTATTTAAGTTTGTATGATACAAACTTAACACAATCAGAATCCTTTCAAAATATGAGCCTCTACTGTTTCAGTGAGCATACACCATTCAGTTCTTAATAATTTTATTATTGTGAATCATCTACTGGAAGGTGTTGTTGGAAAACTCTAACTTGCAAGGTTCAGCCTCGTGCTTGAAATTAAGCGAGTGTTACAAACAAAGAAGAAGAAGAAGAAGAAGATGATAAGGTTGAGAACCACTGTTCTGTAGTTAGCCTGATTTACAGCCGATCTTTGTAAGACATTATGATTCTCTTATAATGATTTAAAATCATAGTTTAAAGGAGTCGTCATCATTTATAATGCTTTATAACAGCAACTGTAAGTCATTAACAATACCAGTGTATATGATGAGTTACAAACATAATGGCAGGTGATTGGACGATAGTTCTGTCAATCCCATTAATTATGGGCTAATCAGATAAGGTAGTGGGAAGGCGCTACTGCCACGTTTTAAAATATGCACTGCTACTTCAATTGTTAGAATCTTGCCAATCTCTGTATGAGTAGTCACTTCCTGATGTCGTCTCGCTCCTAGATCACACCTCTTCCTCCTCTGATGCTTTAATTCAGTCGTGTGACCAAAATGTCAAACATGTCAGAAACTTTCCGCACTGGTTGAGAGCAGCTGCTTGGGCTGTGATCTGCTGCCATGTCTCTTGGTGCTCGGCTTGACAGCCAATGAAGGACAGGGTAAAAATGAACTCTAAAACTGGTTATACAACCCCAAATTTTAGCCAGAATCGCCCTGAGTTTGCAGCATTCGCCCAGCTGAAAGATAATAACCATATCACTGTTTTCGATGCTTCAATTACACAAACTGTCTTTGTTGTAGTTTTAAATCATGATGATAACCTCATATAGCTTTTATGCTGTTTGCACAAGTGTGTAAATGTGAATGAATGGGTGAATCTGCACCTGGTACACTTAAAAAAGTTGCACTAACACACATGGGATCTAAGCACATATTTCCGAGAATAAGAAAAATAAAGGCTATTTCTTCTTCTGCTCCCTGAGATGTGCATCCAGCTTTCCCATGGCTGCCTCATGTTGCTTGTTGCTGTCCCCCCACCATCATTGTTTAGACAGCTTGAGGCCTCCTCAAGAAGGGAAAGTTGATATTTATGTTGAGGCTTTTCGAACTGACCATAAGCAGGAGGAAGCTCTGCCAGGACCCAGGCAGCCTGCCACTGATACAAACTTTTATTCATAGCACTTTGGGAAAAACTGAGACGAGGACAGTGACTTTTGGATCTAACAGGTGAGGTCTTTTCCGTCGTTACCCTGAAGCAATGACAGGCTGTGTCACAACACACTCCTCTTACACACACTTTCCACTGAACTCCTTTTGATTCTCCTCTTTTTCATACTGATGTGGAAAAATAGTCCATCTCCATTTGGTGCTTGAGTGTGTTCCAGTGATAGCTAACTGCAGGAGTGGATCCCCGCTGCTGTGTGATTGGCTGAAAGTTCAGTTCAGCTTGAGGTCAGAGGTGTCTGACAGTGTCGTCCTCAGCCCAGAAAAACACAGCTGGCCGGTGCAGTGATGTCAGACGGAGGATAATAATTAAATAACTGATGCTGGCCCTGCTGATTGACATGGAGCTAATATGGTGTGAGGACACAGAGGACAAGGATGAAGATATTACAACAGGAGCTCTCTGACTCTGTGATACAGTTAGTTGTCTATAAATCAGTGGTCTGGAGTTTGGCTCCTGCACTCCACATGCTGTCATGTCCTTGGGCAAGAGACTGGACCTCAAATTGCTCCCAGGAGGCAGAGGCAGCAGTGTTTGAAGTTGTTTGAATAATGATGCTTTTATATGAAAAAAAAAAAAAAATATATATAAGATGATATCTATTTTTGGCTTTATAAGCGGCACAACAGATCAAATTGTCATCCATCAGTTTTCAATGTGTTAAACAATAAAACCACAGTTGAACTTCCAGCCAATGGAAACACAGTTTCACAGCTTCCTTTCTACTTACTTCTTTGTAACAGTGGACTTTTCTCAATCAAACCAGTTCACAGGGTTTATTTACTAAAAAGTAGGCCTTTGCAATCAATCAAGTCTCATTTTCAATCATTATAAATTCAGTCAGCCACAGTGGCGGTTACAGAGCATTATTAAAGGGTGGGCTTGAGATTTTCTGGATGGGCCTAATTTTTTTTCTTTTCTTTTGATTCAACTATTTTTCACCATCACCACATTTTCATTTTGTTTTGCTTTAGACATAGCAGACGGACCTGCCTGATTCTGAAATCATGCATATGCGTCTTGCCAGCCTCCATTGTCCAACGATTTCTATCTGGCTAGAATCTTATCGGCCCAATCAGGGAAGAGTGGCGGGAGCTGCGGGAGCAGCGGACATGACGACAACAGGAAGTGACTGCATGTTCGAAAATGTTTCTGAAGCGGTCTCAATATCTGTTAGCCCTAGCGGCTAACAGTTAGCAGCTAGGGCTAACGGCCGTTAACTGTTGTTAGCCGTTGTTAGCCATGCTCATTGTGGCTCAGCGGCACTGTCACTGCCTCTTGTCGAGCTCACGATTCCCGGGAAAGGAAAGGAAAGGAAGTAGCCGTTAGCTGTAGCGGCTAATGGTCGTTAACTGTTGTTAGCCGTTAGCCGCTACGTGTAGCCGCTACGTATGCTACATCATATGTAGCAGCGTTGCTTGATGTGGATTGGTCTGTGATGAGTGTAACGAGCCGAATGAAGGTTCTGCCCCTGAAAACATTTTCGAACGGCTCCTTCCCAGATGGATTAGCAAATATTTCTAATATGAAACTGTCCATCTGGCGTGTCAAGTTACTTTAGACATACCTTTACTAACTAAATTATCAAAGTGTAATATGGCAATTTATCCACTCCCTCAATAATCTATTGCAGTAAAATTAACTTTTAAACCCATTTCAACGTACTCACATCTGCAGTAACTCTGGAATAGTTAAACCATCTGCTTTACAAGCTAAAATTCTTTTCTTTTCACCCTTCCAACTCCACAGGATCGACGGCAACCCCAAACACTAATTGTTGTATTGTTTGCTTATATCTCTGGGGAAAACTGTGTTTGGAAGCCCAATCTTTTGTTGAGATATTAACAGCATCAGTATTGTATCCCATTTGAAAAGTTTTTAATCAAACCATGAAATGCAAGTTTTTTTAAACATTATATTTCTGAATCCATCGTGATAAGTTGTTAATTGTTTTGTTATCACATTTTGTAGCCATATTATTAGACTTGGATTTTGACAGTAAAAGAAAGTGCCAACTTCCTGTCAGTCTACAGACCAATCAAATGCTCCCAACTTTTAGTTGTTATGTGTTTTCTGTTGTTAGCATACAATCAAGAGCATCCAGGGGTCACGGTGAACAATGGTTTAAAAATTCATGGTTAATTAATCCTTTAGTCTCAACAGATAGATGGGAACCTTGATTCTGGTGCCACACAACAGAAACAGAGCCCAAACTAAGTGACACCAAGTGCCTCAGCTTCATCTGCCATCTTTAGCTGCAGACAGGCTACACTGCCTTAGCATCGCTGCTGCTGTAGGACACAGCAGTTTGGCACTTCATTCAACAAAGAAAAGTTTTAATGACAATAAATGCAGTCACAGCTACGACCACATAGATGCTAGCGATGACGAACACTTGCCATGAAAAAAGTAGCGGCTAATACGCTAAACATGTCAAAAGTTAAGCAGCTACTTATCCGAGCCACTCAGAGCTGCAGACAGAAGTAAGAATAAAACCTTATAACAGAGAGAAATCTTTTTAGAGATCAGTTACTGACCAAACGTTGAGTTTGTCAGGGTTTAATTTTAAAGTGATCTGTAATAACTGCTTGACAAATAAAATCTGTTTACAGTATGATGAAAACAAACAGCAATGCAGGTCGACTATTAATGATAATTCAGATAAAACATCATCTCAGAAAAAAAATATTGTCATCAGTCTCAGTCTGTGACCAACAAAAACTCAACAAATGAATATAAAATGTAAAACTCAAGTTTAACATCAGGATGTTAAAATGTTATCAAAGTCCGACAATAATATCCACTAAAAAAAATCAACAACAAAACAAAACAAAACAACAAAAACAATAATTAATATGAATTTATCCAGCCAAATGTAAAAGTAAATAAATGATCAAATATAGATCATTAAAATAATCTGTGTGATACAATAATACTTAAACTTATCAACCAGAGTAGAAATGTTTTCCCAGGTAGCTCAATAAAGCTACTTAATTTATTTATTTTTTTTGATAGTGATAATTAAAATCATTACCTTCATGAAACTTAAATTATTGCCATATTTATTTTTTATTTTTATTTTATCTTTTTATCACTCTGTTTTATACGTCACAACATTTGCAACCTTCATCTCTTAAAAAAATTCTTGATGACAGTGATTTAATATATAAGTGTTATTTTAAAAACTTCAGCATTAATAAAGATATATAACTTTATCCTCTATTCCTGATAAAGTAATAAGTATTATAAGACTATTTTCACAGACCACGCAGAGGAAGGAACTTAAAAACACAGCATGATAAGCATCTATGGTCTTGCTGAAGTATTTCAAAATAATTGAGATAAATCATTAACTGAGATTTTAACTGAGAGCTGCCATCCAGTCACAAGCTGTACCTGTTTTATGGATATATTTTCCTTTACTGTCTGGAAAACATTATTTCCCCTCAACTTATGTCTGGGTGGGACCCAGTTTGGGTGGGCTGAGCTCAACCTTGCCCCTAGCTTTTACAGTTATTTTTCCAACCTTACCCTGAAGGACATTCCTTTATCTGTGATAATGTGCATTTTTTTTGCAGTCTACAGTAAATTATGATCATCATGTATTCCTGTTATCTTGACCTTTACACTGTCCAGTACCCATCAAACAGGAGCTATATCATGTTACAAGGCTAATCAAGGTTACTGTGCAGGTTTGAAAAAATGACATTGAAACAGTGAGACAGTAACCTCGCTGTCCACCACAATTCAAGGATCTGATCAAAACCTGCTATTTACAAACTGCCCTTAATTTCTGAGCCACCTGATAGGCCAACAGAGCAGAAACACAATGGCCGTTCCTCCCACTGGAATTATGCGGTCCTTCTCAGGAATGCTTAGCAGGTTCCTGGAGGCCATTCCCCATTCAGCAAACAATCACTGCCTGGTAATAAAAGAAGCATTTGTGTGATATGTCAGCAGTGTGAGAGGCTTAAAAGCAGAGCGATGGTGTGGCAAGATTACATTCACTTTTCCTCCCACAGGGGAAAGCTAAACCATTATTACCAGCAGCCATTGACACGGCTACAGTAGGTCTTTGAGATGAAATGTGGCAGAGGCTCCGTCAGACGATACTTGTGCGATCACAGACGCCATAAATTGCAGTTCATGAGGTCCAGTGACTCTCTGGTTACAGATGGGAATACAACAATGAGCAGTGGGAGGCTTTCATCGATCACAAAAGGAGAAAATAATAAGCAGAGATATGACAGCGATTAAACTTGAACTTGTGATACACTATAATTACAAACCCCTTAAACCCCTTAAAGGGATAGTTGGTTCTTTTCTGAAGCAGGATTGCTCAAGGTCAATGGCACTAGTAAATGTTTGCACCCAACCTTTAGGCTTTTTCCTGATAGGAGATATCCAGGGATGGATGCTAGCTCATATGTAGCAGCATTGAAAGCAAAACACCATCGCAAAACAACACTGGCTTAACTAGAGACAGTAAGATTCATTACAGTGTTTAAGTTTTCCTTGACAAAGCCCCTGTATTTAGAACTTTGGTAGGAGTTCTGTTGCCCTCTGCCATCATCAGAAGAAACACTGACTTCACCAAAACTTAAATAATAATGAGTGTTTTACCTTGAGAGATGATGGCATGCTATCAGTTGTGGGTACGAGAAGACATTTTAATGAACCAGAGTACACAGGGGAAGAACTCTTGCAGATTGAGCCATGGGTAGAAAGAGGGATGAGAAACTGTCGTGTAAACTGAGGAGCAAGGCAGATCAAAAGTTACCTGGTTGTGCAGATGCATGAACCATGAGCCCATTCCAATAAACCCAGAGGCCCACCGCTGTTACTAGTGAGACTTAGGCCCAGTTTACACGACAATGTTGTCACCAGAAACTGAAAGGTTTTTCCTTTACGTTTTAAAAAGCGCTCTTCGTTCACACGGAGACGATGTGATAACGATGCACGTTCACACAGTTCCACGAGAACTGAAATGCTGTAGCATGCATGCCAGGCCAGTAGTTGGCGATGCAGATAGTGAAACAGCAGTGTTACAACACATGTACACTTTCCGGTGAAGAACAGCTTTCCACAAACAACATTGGTGAGTGGACGCACGAAGAAGCAGGAGTTTTTTCTCTGGACAACAAATCTGTCTGGATATTTTTGTCTGGATAACAAACCGAGCACAGTAAGCAGGGCACATGTTGCTCGGTAGACGGTCGAAGCTGTTGTTTTTGTTGTTGTTCCTAGGTGTGCACGCAACCTTCACCCTAAAGAGTGCTGTGCATGCGCCACTTGTCATCATTTTCCCTGAAAACAAAGATTCCTGTATACACAGAGATGGATACCAAAACATTTTCAAAACTTTTCACTCAGGACCCTGGTTTCAAAAGTTTGCGGATTCAGGCATCCAGGCACTGTTCTCAGCACAGACAAACGAAAACTCTCCGTTTTCGTTGTCATGTAAACGTGACCTTAGTAACACCATATCTTCTGGACCTTTCTTCAGTGATATTATTTTTTTTAATACTTATTTGTAAATTACAACACTTTTGGCCTGAATTTAGCTCCATATCCTC